>OY730177.1:22214186-23610580 GCA_963422495.1 Polyommatus iphigenia
AATTACCCTGCTAATGGGGAAATTTAAGTAAATATGTTTTTTCAACATTTTGTTGTTTTTTAACCGACTTCAAAAAAGGAGGTTACCAATTCGAAGCATAGGTATGTATGTAATATTTCTAGAACTGCCCAGTTTTTGTATAATATGCTAGTCTAGATCAGTGTCTGAACAAATGAAACAAATTTCAAAAGTGTATGTATTTATGTATGTATGTATGTTTTTATGTTTGTGTTTGCATATCTCCGGAACTATAAGTCTGATTTGAGTAATTCTTTTTTTGTTGTACAGTTTGGTATAATTGTTCAACTTAAGGAATACTGCAAGTTTCATCAAAATCGGTCTAGTAGTTTTGAGATAACGTAATTTTAATTCTCAATTATTTTGAAGTCGGTTTTATATTTTTAATCCTTCGATCGCGGATTCTTAGAAATGCTATTGTATTCTATAATTATTGTTGTCGCGATCACCGGTGCTCTTATGGGGCTTGATGGATTAAAGTACTATTTCAATACAATTAAAATGTATCCAATTTTTTTTCAGATTTCCTAATGACCCTGAAATCCGTAAATTATGGAGAACTGCAACAAATAGACTGAATTGGGACCCACCACGTGGTTCAAGAATATACAGTAGACATTTTAATAAAGAAGATGTATTACTTAAATGTTGGAAAGAAAACATTTCTTTTTCTGTGCCTGTCAAGGTTTATTTATAATTATTTAGGTACTTCTTATCTGTGTACAGAAATTAAATTAATATTTTTTATTACAGCTCCTAGATTCTAAGAGCAAAGCATCAGGTAACCCATCGTGTGAGACCTCCCGCTTTGTATGGGGAGGGAAAATGGGAATATTTCCTGCTCCTCCTATCTTCTTTTGATTAATTTCGATGCGGGTCCCAAGACAGCTTTAGCATGTCTCTCGGGTTCCTTGAGATCATAATATCAAAGGGTTGTTGTGGTTGGATACCGCTGTCGATTCTGGTGACACAGGAGAAACTGTGGTGGGAAAAAACAGTGGGAAAGTGTGGTGGGCCAAAGCCCGATAAAAAATACTTCTTTAAAATTTAAATAATTACTGTCGTACTCAGAAATATTAAATGATTATTATACTTCGAATAAATGAAGAGTTTGACAGATATTGTATGGGGCTTAGAGCATATCAATTATTGTACTATGTGAAATAAATATGTTGATGATTGAATTGTGTTTTTTTAATACACTAATGGCTAATGCCAGATTTTACCCGCGGGTTCGCCCGCGTATAATTCTAATAGATTGCTGGTCTTTAATGCAATAAATCATGATTAATATTATAATATACTAGCTGTCCCGGTGAACTTCGTGTCACTCAAAAACCTTCCCTGGACTTCAAGGATTATTTGAAGGCTAAAATTAGCAGAATCGGTTCAGCCGTTATCGAGTTATAGCGTTACTAACACAATTGGAAATTCATTTTTATATATTACTAGCTGTCCCGGTGAACTTCGTGTCACTTTAAAACCTTCCCTGGACTTCTACGAATATTTTAAGACTAAAATCAGCCCAATCCGTTCAGCCGTTTTTGAGTATTAGCGCGACTAACATATTTGAAAATCCATTTTTATATATAAGATATAGATTATATCTAAATAAATAGTTTGAACTTTGAAGTAATGTAGTTTACGAGTTACGACCGAAAAAATGTCACAATAATATTATAATATTTTTGGTGTCAAATAATAATATAAAAATTTCAGTAAGTACATAATATAAATGTAAAAGACTATTTACATATATACTGAAAGTTTTTAACTTGGCATTAATATAATATTAGATCCGTGGGTAATTTTTTCATATCTCTTATTACTGGTAACACTAACTACTATTCTTGTTGTCCCTTTCAGTGGCACGCTGAGAATGATTCTGCTGGGTTTCTTTTTCTAAGATTATTACTGTTTAGAGTAGTGAACTAGTGTTACGAATGTTAAAATTACTTTAATTATAGTAGTTGCAACACTTAGTAATTATTAATAGTGACTGAAAATATCGGTACTGACGACGTGACTTTGTCAATATAAAAGCTTTATTTTGCGATGCAAAACGTTGTATGTAGTACAGATGTTAATGTATAACGTAGTGTATAACATTTAAAAAAGTATCCGTATCGTATTTTACTATCAACTTCTTTCACAATATACGCTCTCTTCTTAGTTAGGGAGGCGAATAGGGGAATTTTCGGTAATACTCGAGCGTGGCAGTTTAAGATATGAGAGATACCTTGGACCTAATGGAAGTATTTAGCTCTATATGTAGTGACGCGCGCCTAGGATAGACGATCAGATTAGTAAAAAAAAATCGATAGTCTGAAATACTCGAGCGCGTCAGATTAAGATATTGGGGGTTGATTTTAGTGTTTTAAGACTAAATTTAACTAATCTGATGATAAGTCCTTGACGCCGCCGAGTTATAGGGTCGCAAACTTGTAAAAAAAAAACGTTAATCCGGCATTCTCGAGCGCGATTTTTTTATTTTTTATTTTGAAGAATATAATCTAAAACTTACTAAAATACAAAATCTGCCGGTTTCCTCATGACCGGAAATGTGGAGGAGCCATTTCGTCTTCCGAAAAACGCGTTGCGGCATATAAGTCGCGAACGATACATTTTACAAAAAAAAAGTTTAAATAAACAAAAAAGGTAATTTTATTTTACACAAAAAAGGTCTCTTTACATTTTTGTCCAAAGGTAAAACTTTTTGACTTGAAGCATCATAAAAACTCAAACTACCGGTTTTTTTAGTATATCTCGAAAACTGAGGGTGTTAAAAAAAATATATGAAATAACGATGATTAAATTATGTGACTTTTGTTATATCTCAAAAATTTTTTTTCTAAAGCTTCTCGACAATTTTCGTGGACTCGGAAAAAGTTACGCGTATCTGTACAAAAGTATTATCAACATGTACAGTTTCATGTATGTATATTATTCAATAGCCTGTTGATCCTCAAATTGTTTTTTGGACGTACCGTAAGCAAAACGAAGTGAAGAATTGAAGCAAAAAAGAGGAATTTGCCATAAACATGTAATACAGACTGAGCGCTTCGCGGAAATATGCCAACCAAAAAACCTTTCCGGTCAGATTAAGAGAACCCACCAACATTTTTGTCAGATTAAGAAAATATGCTTTCAGGATACCGAGATAAACCTCCCCTATGAAAATCTAAAACTTTTTTTTGCATTTTCAAAAATTCATCGTAGCTTATCGTCACGCCGAAATCGTCAGTTTTTTTAAAGGGAGCTTCCTTGGGGCCTACTTAACACCCCTTCCGAAAATCTGACGCGCTCGAGTAATTTTTTTTTTTTTTTGCATTTTTGACTACTTTATATGCCTACCCCCACCACGCAAACCGGCAGATTAGTATACCGATGTTATCAGAGGCACTTGGGGCATACGTAGTATGAATATCTGACGCGCTCGAGAATGCCCAAGTAACTGTTTTTTTAACATTTTTGAAAAACCGTACACGCCAAACCCACCGCTAAAATGGTTTTTACCATACGAGCTTTTCTTTTCGAAATTATTTTATCTTTCGATTTTGATAGGTCTCGACGGCGCCGTTGAATTACGCCATTTAGCTACCTCGCCTCCCTAACCATCTTGAAGGTTTGCAGGTCGTATAGGCCGGAAATACAGCTGGTGACAGTTCGTTCCAGAGTTTTACAATGCGCGACATAAAGTTACGCGAAAAACGCACGGTGGAAGACTGCCACTCATCTTCGCTTGCTTTCGCGACGCTACTTTTTATTAAACTATTATTCTATTCTAAAGGGTCTTTCAAATAGAGCGGGTCGATGTTAATAATCTGTGGCGGCCATTTTGTTTTGGCGGCATTTGTCAAATCTGTTTTTTCTTATTCAGTTACTGATGCCAAATCACCATGGCAAGTTACACGATTAAGCAGCATGTGCAAAATATGAAAAAAAAAAATTATCAAAATGAGTGTTCGTTAGTGCTAAAGTTGCGCGCATTACGCCCATTTTACGGCTGACGCGGTGGCTCTTAAAAGTCTACTCTCCAACGATTGGTGACCAAATTTGAGATGACCGGTTCGGTAAACAACCAACCAACACCTTTACGTCAAAGGAACGCCAGATCGGCCGAGAAAATCGCCGCTATACGTGAGAGTGTTCAGAAGACTCCGAGGCAGTCGATTTCTCGCCGTGCAGAAAAACTGGGCCTTTCGCAGACTTCAAATTGGAGAATTTTGCGTTGGAACTTGGGCCTGCATCCGTACAAGATCCAACTGACTCAAGAGATCAAAGTTAATAACTATAGACAACGCCGTGTGTTCGCTGAATGGATTACGCTCGGAAATGGACCCTGATTTTGGCCGAAAAATAATCTTTAGCGATGTGATTTGACTACGCTAGACTTTTTTTTCGGGGATTTTCTGAAGTCGCAGGTCTATACCAATAAGCCACAATCGACTGTTACTCTGAAAGCCAACATAACGCAGGCCATCGCTCAGATTCAGCCGGATCTATACAGTAGAGTCATTAAAAATTGGACCTCTCGGATTCGTACCACCATACGAAGCCGTGGCGGACATTTGAAGGATTATTATTATTAGGACATAAATGAACCTTTCAAATAAAACATAAATATCGTTAGTATCTCACACACATCTTGTTTTATTCAATTTTAACATCGACCCGTCCTTGTTGAATGACCCTTTATTCGAATGAAGAAATTGATGTCATAAAACAATTAATTTTAAATCACTAGTTTTGCAATGTAAATTCGGCTTTTAGTGGAGTGCCTAGAGCGTAAAAATCGTGCAAACCTCCGATTTCCGTAATAGTGGATGAAAATTGAAAAGAAAAAAAGGATTGTGTAGCTGATAACATAAATAAAAAAGTTTACGTATTGAAAATATATACGCTTTTAAATTATTCTATACCACTTCAGTTACACTCATAAATTTTAAAATTTTGAAGAAAATGTGCATTTCTTTCAGTTCAGTTATGTAGCAAAATAATAAAATATACTATCATTTTTTTTATTCAAATCGTTGCTTATATTCCGAAAAAAGAAAATAAATATATAATTTAGATTTAAAAATTAATATTTTTGTATCTAGATGAGCATGCCTCCGAATATGTTTGTTGTGTGCTTCGGCAGTAAGTACCTGATAAATGGCGTTCCTATTTTTTTTTGGTTTTAAATAGGATGTTTAAAATTATTTCTTAGGCTTTACAAAGACTTCTGTTTGTTAAGGTGGTTCGTTTCCCATACAAAAAAACAATCGACATTAATTAGCTAATTTCATACTATTACTACATATATGCATATAATCTATTTATTTTGCAATACCATTCCCGCGAAATATATTTAAAATACTTTATTTCACACAGAAGTCACATTTTTACTGTTTTTTTTATAAAAAGTGACATTAGTGGCTTATGTCACTTTTTATAAAAAAATCAATAAAAATGTGACTTCTGTGTGAAATAAATTATTTTAAATATATTTCGCGGGAATGGTATTATACGGCGCAACCGTACAAAGTCCATTTTGTCAATTCATATAATCATCAATTTGTTAATTTCACATCGCTCTCATTTTAAATATAATTTAGTTTTAAGCACAGTTGCCGCAAAACCTGTAACTAGCATTAGCATCTTATAGCATAGCAAATAGCAATATACAACTTATCAGCAACTATAGTTTTATTTTCTATCTATAGTTTTATCATCTAGCAGCAATTCTCAAGGTGTACTGTTACTTGGCGGATTCGGAGAGACTTTTAAAAAAAATAAACTTTTATTTAAACTGGAATTATTTTATTCAAAAACTTAATATTAAACTTAAAAGAAGACCTGCACCCGACGAAGGTCCAATTCGATCTGATGAAAAACACCGCAAAATGAAATAAAGAAATAGCAAAAGTTTCCAATTGCAATTCTATGAAATGCAAGTGAAAACTAAGCGTTTTTAATATACATATCATCCCATTCGACTTTCGATATAACAACCCCCCCGTTAAGATCGATCATCACATTTAAAAGTGATGAGAGACAAAACTGAAATTACTATAAACGCGAGAGATTGGACTTTCGTTTGGAGTATACAAGGAAAGCTAAATTATAAAACTATTTAATTAATAACATTTATTTAAAAATTAAAACTTAACTAACACACAATAAAAACACAAAATTATAAAAAGACAAAATATTAACATAGAAATTATTATCATTATTATTAGAATGAATGTTAATTATTATTTATTCATTATTCGAATAAAATTATACAGTATTAAAATTTTTAAATTACATTTCATGATCCTTTACAACATTGCTTATGACAACATTCCTTTTTAAAGGAGTCGGCGTATTTACAAAATTTGTTTCTTCTAACATAGAATCATTTTTTACACTGTTATTATCTTTGAACACCACAAGAGATGTTGGGTGATCGGTACGAGTCTTTGAATTGTGACATTGATTGAAGATTTGAATACAGCAAGGATTTTTCTGAGAATTAATATTTTTTCGACATTTATATAAGAGACAAAATATGAATAGTATACTGCTAAATAAACTTAAAGACATGTAATAATTTCCATATGTATCAAAGTGAGACGGATTTTCTAAATTATACAATTCATCTTCCATCGAGCGAAGATGGATGCTGGCATGAAGTAGAGAATCAAGATTACCAATGTTCTTTAAATTAGAATGTGGAAGTTTAGAAAAAGTTTTATTAATTTTATTTTGTTCGCAACAATCGTCTAATAAAATATTAAAATTGGAGATAACATTTGTAACATTACCGAGCGACGTCTCGTCGACTGCGGTGAACTGCAAGGTCTTATAAAACGCTTAACAGTGTTTCGGTAAGGTCAAAACACCAGTACCGAATAAGATTACATCTAAATTAACGTCAGATTTTTCACAGGTAATATGACATTTTCCTGGCTCTGATTGTACAAAGATCCAACGGTTAAAACTTAATTTATGAAATACATCTATAGAACCATGAACAATTTTAGCTACACAAGAGTCTGGGAGTTTAGTTACCACTTCAGTTAATAACACTGTTTCACACGTAGGATTGGCAACGACTGAGAACAAGTCGGGGAGCACACACACATAACACTTTTCACTTATTAACTTGCACTTGTCAATGTCCCTTAATAGTGAATATAACATGTGATCACCCGTTACTGCTACATATGAGCTAGTCGGCTCTATTAGAATGTAGGTGTCTGGTTTCAATATATCATATGGGACAGGTAATGGTATTATATTATAAAGATTATAGGTTTGAGGTAGGACTAAAGGAATATGAAGGACGAATATTATTTTATTTTGATGATAATAGCAAACTAATTTAGAAATATCGGTTAATTCCTGTATATTTTGTAGCGTTAATGGTAAAGGCAAATCGTAATGGCTAGGGAGTTTATTTCTATGCTTATCTAATTCATTATATAACTGATAGGGACTGAGTACAGTCGGGTGTAAAATATTAAGTTTCGCAAATAAAATAGCATTATTTATGTCGTCGATATCGAATGACGACGTTAGGATTATAGCTTCCAAAGAGTTAGATAAGGAATTAATTTGAGTTTTTAAAGTAAGCTTATCATTAGTATTCGAAACTGAATCTAGTATTTTATGTATTGTTTCCATATTTTCCAAAAGATGCTTTTCATTTAAATTAACTTTTGATATAGAATTATTAAACGATGAAATAGTGGATTGTATGACATGAATATTATCTTTCATAAGATGAGCGAGATGTTTCTCGTCTGTCTGGACACTATTGATAGCCTCTGAATATTTGACAGCATCTTCGGCATCCAATGTACCGAAGATAGTTTTCAAGATAGAACCTCCTAAGTCAATAAGACCTCTTTTAAAACACTGTTTTGCGTTATCATTTTGAAGCAAATATGAAACCGAAGAAAACTTATTAACATTAATAAGGTGCTGATTTTTCAGCGCCGTGAGTGAATTTATGCAATCCGACTGTATCTTTGACGACGTAAGAGAATTACAGAATACACTTAATTTTTCTAATAAAAATTCTATCTTATCTAGATCCGGTTGAACATGACTTATATCTAAATATGCTAAGACTTTCCAATCATTATTATTAAACTTAACATCTAAGAGCTTATCGAAATAAATGCCCGGACTACTAATGATGGGCGATACGTAATCTGATATAGCTAGCGGCGACAGCGCGCATCTGAAATAGAACGAAAGGACTTATGTAACGATTATGTTAATATACTTATTATATCATAGTTACAACTATCTTACTGACCTAGGACACTATGACGTGTCATCACTTGCCGGCTTTATTTCATCGAAATGATGACGTACGTGCTTACGATTAACTAATAACGTAGCCGTATGATTGCCGTTGAGCTTTATTATTTTATAAGGGCCTTTCCACACTGGGGATAAGGCTTTATTTTGTTTATGGTGGCAACGGACATACACCATATCGCCAGCATTATAAATAATAGGCTTTGTTCGTATATCATAATAATTTTTAGATTTTTCTTTAGACGCTTGAATATTTTGTAGAGCCTTTTGACGGCTATAATAAAGACGATGATTTAATGCTCGAATATAGTCTGTATATGTATTATTATCGAGGACATCTATGCTAGATGGTATGTAGGGATTAAAACCGAATAAAAATTCTAGAGGGGAATAACCCGTTGTACTATGCACATTTGAATTATAAGCTATCATGGCGCTCGGGATGTAAAGGTCCCAAGTATTTTGATTTTCGCCTATGTAAGATCTTAAATATTCTTTGAGAGTGGAATGACTCCTTTCGAGAGCTCCACAAGTTTGAGGATGGTATGGTGAAGCGAAAATATGCTTAATACTGAATAGTTTAGCTAATTGTTTAAGGAGATCTGAACAAAAGTTTGTGCCTTGGTCTGAAATTATCATTTTAGGTATTCCCATGTGAGCAATATAATTAACGAGAGTTCTAGCCGTTTCTTCAGCTGAACATGACTGCATAGGATAAGCCTGTGAAAATTTTGTGAGATCATCCTGTACGGTAAGTGAAAATTTATATTTATATTCATAAATTTCAGGCAATGGACTGACAAGATCTAAACATATTCTTTCATTAGGCCGCGATGCTGTGGAGGTAATTATCATTGTAGCCCGATTGGTTTGACGTAAGGGCTTATTAATTTGACAGGAGCGACAATTTTTAACATAATCTTCGATGTCTTGCCTCATGTTTTTCCACCAAAATTGAGATTTTATTCTTTCCAGCATACGCAATATACCGGGGTGTCCGGCTACAGGTGAGTCATGATTATCTTTTAATATTTGCTTAATTTCACTAGGTGTAGGATATTTTATACAATTATGATAGATATGAATTTAAATACTAGAGTTATGAAAAAGAAACGAAATAATATTATATATTTTTGTAAATGAAAGTTTAGAGAAGGGATCTGTGAAATCTGATATTGCTATCTCCTTTTCTTCGGAATACCAGTATTTTATCATGTCTCGGTATTCACGAAGGACATTAAATATATTTTTGTAAGTCATTTCATCAAAATGATTTAATTTAATAAACAAATGAGTAAATACATGATTATCGTTAGATGTTGAATAATATGAATGAAGTTCGCGTTCAATATTTCGGATATTAGGCTCACTAGTAGATGCGTCTATAATTTCGCTGCAATAAGGAATAGAATCTTCTAAATCGACTGATGTAGGATACGCGATTAATTTTATTTTAGTTTTTAATAGGCTTTCATTATGTTCCTGAATTACGGTGTCAAATGTAACACCGGTTTGTTTTGAGATTTGAAGGAATTGTTCGTAAGTTTCAGATATTGACGGAAGGTTATAAGAGTCGATGTCACTTCCGGGTGACAGTGTAGGATTACATAATAATGAATTATCAGTTGCATTTTCATCTAAGGCGAGTACTGGATAGCGAGATAATGCGTCAGCGTTAGCGTTTAATTTTCCTTTTTTATATACAATTTCATAGTCATACTCTTCTAATCTGGATCCGGGATCTTTGACACTAAACAGCCACACTAAAGGTTTGTGGTCTGTTATTATTTTGAACTTACGGCCATATAGATAGGGACGGAATGTTTTTACACCGAATAAAATCGCTAAGAGTTCTTTCTCTATGGTAGAGTAATTGCCTTCGGCATTATTTAGGGTTCGTGACGCATATGAGATAGGTTTATCTTTGCCTATGTCTCCTTGTGATAATACAGCACCTACCGCGTAATTAGAAGCGTCGGTAGTTAATAAGAAAGGTTGATTGAAATCTGGGTATTGAAGTAAAGGTGCTGAGGTTAATTTATCTTTAAGGTTATTAAAAGCTAATTCTTGTTGATGAGACCAATTAAATATTGCATCCTTTTTTAATAGAGATGTCAAATGTTTTGTGAGTTGTGAAAAGTTATTTATAAAACGTCGATAGTATCCGACTAAGCCTAGGAAGGATTTTATATCCTTTGGATTTTTAGGAGTTGGAAATTGAGTTACGGTCTTGATTTTATCCGGATTTGGACAGACACCTTTGCAGTGGCGAAGCCTCCATAGAACACGATTCCTACCGGCTTACCTTGGCCAATTTTAATATATACATTTTTTATTATTAATAATTATAGCTTACCCCGCTTCCAACAATTTCATAAAAATAATTCGCCATGTATTTAAAATCACGCAAACGCACACATACCCGTTTTTACGATCGCACTCAGAACGCGTACATAGTGTGCGGCGGCGGTGGCCGGGGAACTCGCTCAAAACATCGGGAATCCAAACATTTGAAATGTATGAAATTCACGCACACATACACATTACTACTACATGCAAACGACTCGTCGATATTGTCGAACAACAAGCCGATCCCACATAGCCTACCTAGTCTTTATTTGTCATGTGTTAAGGTTTAGTTTCGCATGTTTCGCTTTAAAAGATTTCGTCCAATCACAACAGAGCTAATTGCAGCGGCCGACCGGCGCGTGCTGTCATTTCAAATCACATAAACAATTATATTACGCGCTAATTTGCACTCATTTTGTACTATTATTATTGTAATATGCAAAATTTTGTTTATTAAGTTAGTGGGCTAGCTTGATTGTAATATTATACAGTTTAAAAGAATCGAAAGTAGTGAAATTTTACTTGCCAAGTGTTGTGTTGTGTTTTTGTTTGTTACATCGTAAAGGTTGGTTTGTTTTACTTACTTTGTAATTTGTCGTGACACGGTTAGGTGAGAAATGGCAGCATTAGTACAAATTGACTGTTGTCTTACGGATTACCTATTATATTTTATAATAATATTAAATAACGACGACAGACGACAAATAACAAAATTAAACATTTAGGTACGTATTTCTGCTGATATTTCTTTGCTACTAGCTTTTGCCCGCGATTTCGTCTGCGTGGACTTCAGACAGGTAGCCTATGTTCCTTTCCATGTTTGACATGGGATGCATGCAAAATTTCATCTAAATCCAGTTTTTGCATGATTGAGTAACAAACATCTACACTGGCAAGTCAGGATTCACTTATTTTTGGTGTGTGAGTGTGAGTGACGTGTGCTTAAAACGGCTTTTTTTAAAGCCACTTTTATCATACTCGACATGCACTGTTCATATAATACCAGTGATGTCATGTATGGTGAAGGTGGTGAATACTAACAACACTAACACTGCATGCAACGCACACAATGCAAGCAAAGCACCCTAGTAGTTATGGAAAAGGTAAACTAACACACTTAATACAGGTATGTAATTTATTGCACGTTTTTTTTACAAGAATTGAAATTTTGCTTATTCACGAGTTAGCCGTTTTTTGGTCCGGCTTTACCTTTATTTTTTTTCACCCCACGCCACTGCACCTTTGTCTGTGATTATGTGACCTAAATAAGCAACTTCGCGCCTGAGAAACTCACACTTGTCTGGTTGTAATTTTAAGTTAAATTAGAAAATTTAAGAATAAACGATCAGACAAATTTAAGTTTTGAAATATGACTCTGAAGGTCGTGACTATAAATAATAGTGTCGTCTAAATATATATATGCATGCAACCCCTGAAGACCCGAGAGAACCGTATTCATCAGTCTCTGAAATGTGGCCGGGGCGTTTTTCAGCCCAAAAGGCATTCTAGTGAATTCGTAGTGTCCGGAGACACTCGAATTTGTATTTATAGTGAATCCCGTCTTCGGGGCGTCTTTCGAGCTCATTCTAACCTGGTGAAACCCACTAGACAAGTCGAGGGTGCTGAAATATTTACAATGTCCTAACTGATCTAAAATATCTGTGATGAGAGGTAGCGGATAACTTTCTGATACAGTGACGTCATTTAACTTACGATAATCTATTACTATTCGCCACTTCTTTTTACCTGAAGCGTCCATCTTCTTAGGGACGACCCATACAGGAGCACTCCAAGGTGAAACAGAGGGACGTATGATATTTTGGTCAAGCATTTTACGAATCTGTGAATCTACCTCTTCTTTATGACATTCTGGGAAACGATATGATTTTACGTGAATAGGAGGCGCGTCTCCTGAATCTATATTATGTTCGATCGCGCTTGTAAATGTAAGAGGTTCACCTTCCATATGAAAAATATCTGTGTAATGTGAGCAACATTCCAAAAGACTTTCTTTTTCTTCTTGATTTAAATGTGAGCAGCGAATAAGATCGAGGACTTTCTGGACTCTATAGGAACTAGAATAAGAAATAGAATTTACAGTTTGATACGGAATATTACACGAAGAATTATCTCGTTCAAAAGGGCTTAACTCTACGGAACAATCTTTAATTTCGATAGCTCAGTCGGTAGTATTTAAAATTGAAACATTAAATCTTTTATTTGATTTTATTGTGACAATACTATTAGCAAAATAAATACCATCTTTTAAAGTATGGTCTAATAATAAACCTTGATTGTTCGGATAACGTTCGGTGTGTAATTACTAATTAGATACCGCGCACTCGATGACGGCTTCGGAACGAGCTGGAATTATATAAGTTGGCTGGACATAGTTCATATCCATGGTTTGCCCGCAGATATTAATTGTTTTAGAATCATAATTAATGTTGGCTTTAAAATTACCGAGAAAATCACTACCGATTATACCGTCATATTCTAAACTTACATCATCATTATGTATATGAAATTTATAATTATAAATATTATTAGATAAGTAGAAATTAATTTGAGATGTACCTAGAGACTCAGAGCATTGCTCGATATTATTTATTCCTTTTATTTTAATGATTTCGCGAGACAAAATGTATTTATTATTTAAGAAAATTCAGTTTTTAATTCTATATGAGGCAATGATATTTTTGTTACAAAAGATTTTATTTCATAAATTAGAATTTGAGATTGAACTTGATTTTCATTATGAGATTGGACACTTATTTGGGACTGGTTACCCGCGTCTCTGCCCATTGATTTTAGATTTTGGACACGTATTTGGGACTGGTTACCCGCGTTTCTGCTCATTGATTTTCGATTTTGGACACGTATTTGGGACTGGTTACCCGTGGCTCTGTCCATTGACTTTTGATTTTGGACACATATTTGGGACTGGTTACCCGTGGCTCTGTCCATCGATTTTTTATTTTGGACACATATTTGGGACTGGTTACCCGTGGCTCTGTCCATTAAAATATTATTTTGGACACTACTTTGGGGCTGGTTACCCGTGTCTTGGTCCATTGAAAAATGATTTTGGACACTACTTTGGGGCTGGTTACACGTGTCTTGGTCCATTGATTTTGTATTAAAACGAGTAAATTTATTATTATATTTAGAGGGAATTTGCAATGTGCCTGAATTAGTCGGAAAACGGCGGCACTTTTTCGTAATCCGATCATTTAGTTTAAAGCATTGTCGCCGACATTTTCACAAGAAATTTCATAAGGTGTTGGTGACGGTGGTGACGGCGGCTCGTATGTAATATGATGCGCGTTTGCGGACTTATTGTAATTATTAGAATGATTATTATACAAATTACGATTTTCATTATTATATTTATAAGAATTACGATTTTCATTATTATATTTTCGTCTATAACAATCTTTAATGTCATGACCGTCTTTTTTACAATATCTACAAAAAGCTGGAGAACTGGATTGATTATTGTTATTCATATTAAATGACCTTTGACCTTGAAATTTTGAAAAATCACGAGACAGATTAAAACGCCTATCTTTATAATTACATTCAGATTCCATATCTGAATGTAATTATAAAGTCCTTCCGCAGGTTTTACACCTAGATTTTGTAATATTAGTTTTATATAAAAGATTTTGAATTTTTTCTTCTTCTAGAGCAATATTAATAGCGTCATTTAGATTTTTAGGACTTCTACATCTAACATTATTACTTAAACGCGAATGTAACCCTAAGGAAAATGAAAATAATGCTAAATCTTGTCATAGTAATGCGACCAGAGATATCTTTTTTAAGAGATTCGGAATTATAAATTTTGGATTGTAAATCAGTAAGGCAGCTCTTAATACGCAGGGCAAATTGTGCGACAGGTTCATTTAATTGCTGCTTACATGACTGTAGATCTAGTAATAAATGATTATAATGTTTTCTTTCGCCGAAATTTTGTTTAAGGAAAGTTTTTAATTGATTAAAATCTTCAATAACTTTATTCGAACAGGCAATTTGGGCCTTGCCTTCTAGACGCGATAAGATATATTTATTTAATAAATTCTTTTGAGATGGCGATGCTAAATCTAAGGCGTTTTGACAATTAGTTAGAAATGCAGTTAGAGTTTCACGATCTCCTTTATAGGAACTAATAAAATTACATAATACATAAATAGGGAATTGTTCGCTTGCTGGGACTTCTGCCTTTTTATCGACCGACATTTTAAAATTAGCTTAAAGAATAACTAAATTATTTTAATCCTAAATTAGTATATATTATGTAGATAATTAAGAATAATATTGTTACTTTAAGGATAAGAGATTGGTAAGGAATTTGGTAAGTATATTGAACGACACTATAATAATTATAAAATATAGCTGAAATGTAGCAATAACAAATAATAATATGTTTGACTCACAGGGACAGGAACACCAGGAACTTGAGCGGCATAGCAGCACGGCGAGCGACAGCAGGCAGCGGCGGCGCATTTCCAAACGCAACCAACGTCAGGGACAACGAGAGCGACAGCAGAACGGCAGCACGACGACCGGGACGGCGGCGAAACAGCAGCAGGAACAATGTCAGGAACGGCGGCGGTACGGATTTATCGCGCGCGAGATGTCGGGGTGCAGGGGTACAGAACTGGTCTGCAGGCTTACGACGCAAGGCTTATTGTCGAGACACAGTGTACTTGAGTTTTTACGAAGTGGACAATGACACAATCACACTCCGGAGACGAATTGGTTCATAGTTTTCCTACTCACTCAGTTCTCTTTTCACTTTTCAGTTCAGTTTTCGCGAACCGTTAAGGAATACCAGCGAAACGACGGATTTAAGAAATGCTGATATCCCACTTCTGACACCACTGTTACTTGGCGGATTCGGAGAGACTTTTAAAAAAAAATAAACTTTTATTTAAACTGGAATTATTTTATTCAAAAACTTAATATTAAACTTAAAAGAAGACCTGCACCCGACGAAGGTCCAATTCGATCTGATGAAAAACACCGCAAAATGAAATAAAGAAATAGCAAAAGTTTCCAATTGCAATTCTATGAAATGCAAGTGAAAACTAAGCGTTTTTAATATACATATCATCCCATTCGACTTTCGATATAACAGTACCCCGTACAGGTATTGCAAAATAAATAGATGTGCATATAAATTTATGTATTACTAGTATGAAATTAGCTAGTTAATGTCGATTGTTTTTTTTTTTTGTATGGGAAACGAACCACCTTAATGCGTAAAATTTTTTTAGCTCTTACTTTATTAACTTTTCCGAAAATGTAGCACGAACTTTTGGCGTATATTACGAAGAAAATCTGTATTTTATTTCTTTTGGTTAGGTTTTAACACAATAAAATTTTTTTTTTCGTTGAATACATTCGCTAAAACATACTTAATTAAAGGAAAAAAATACAAATTAGGTTAAGAACTGATATTTTTGTATTCAGGTATGCATTTTCCAAACATAGGTTGTAGCATGCGTCTTTAGTATGTACGTGAGATTTGTAGCACCAAATTTTTTTTCTGGGTTTAATTAGGAAGTTTAAATATATTTCAAAGGCTAGAAAAAGCCTTTCGTTTGTCGATGCATTTAACGTTTTAGCTCTTACTTAAATAAATTCTGAACAAATGTAAAAAACAATTTTGGTCTATTTTACACATTTTTGGAGATATTAAAACGTTTTAAAGTACTATAAACTCATCATTTCTCTAAAAATGTAATATTATGCACAACAAGTACGTGTTACACACTTTTCGTTACAACCCGTAAATCCTCCCAAACTCTTTTATCTTAGTTACGACGAGCGTTAATCTCTAAAAACTTTGCAAAAATCTTATAGTTTTATATAGATTAGCAAAGCAAACTTTCTTTTTTAAAAATTGTGTTTTTGGTAATTTTCAAGGTATATCGGATAAAAGTCATTAAATAACAGGATCAAGAAAATTTTTTTTTTTTTCTTGACTGGTTTTATATGGTGAAATATTAATTTTTAATTACTTAATTGTAATTAAAAATTAATATTTAATATAAAAATTACTAAACTAAAAAATTAAAAAGCACAAAAATTTTTTTGGTACACTTTGCAAGTTGTAGTGTAAGAAAGAAAATGACACCACAAAAACAAAAATCCATTCACTATTACAATTTTCGGAGGTTAAAACCTCTGGCGACTCCACTATTTATGTTATTGATCTTTCATGAAGACCTTTTTAATTAGTAATTAAATCGTGCTACTATAGTTTGTGCGTTATATGATGATATGCGTGACACATAATAATTGACAATTATAGGGAAGTTACCTAAAAAAAATAATCGATAATTTAAAAATATCGAATCACTTCGTAAAGGAATTGCAATCGAAATTATCGATTTTCTACTGAAGTATCAGTGGCGCCGCCGGCGATTTAAGATGGCCGCCCTTTTTATCGATTTGATTTCGATTCAACAGTGTCAATCTCTATTGGCATAAATTCCGTTTCATGCATCTGACATTATTCAAATATTTTCGTAACAATAATTTTATAGTCCTATTTCACAGTTAATATTTATAATTTAATATTAATAAGTTAGCATTTAGCAACTTTTCATTGTTATTCATTTACAATTAAAGGAAACATTTGTTTTTGTAGATGGAATATAATTTATTACATTTAGATTTTTTTTGTTTTCTTGTAAAAAAAATCCGTAGCAAGGAATATGAGAACTGTCAGCCATATCATCTTAGAACGCACAAACTATAGTACTAGGTATAGATTACACCCCGGCTTACGGAACCTCGCAGCACGTGCAGGTCTCACCTGTTGAGATGCGCGCGGACGATGGGCGCGAGCAGCGCGGTGTCGGCGCGGCAGTACCCGCCGGCGGTGAGAGTCTGCAGCGCGCGGCGCACGTCCGCCGGCCCCGCCCCCGCCGCCGCCTCCAGCAGCCGCCGGCAGTTGCCCGCCACGCCCGCCCCGCCCCGCACCACCCTGCACACACACACACACACACACATATACATACATACACGTCGTCGTCATACAACAGGCAGAAGTCGTTCCTCCTAACTATTACGATTTCTTTGTCCGGAATGTTGTAATTTAGGTTTGTAGTACTAGTTAAATTCCACATTTTTATTCGCACTAAAATTAACGGACCCGTTATGTTTTCTGTTTGTGTGCCGTTTTATCAACTTTTTTATACAAGATGTTAGTGTAAACACCGTTGTCCTTGAAACCATCAAAATGAACAACTTTTTCTATAAGAACAACGCTGGGAATTAAAAAAAACTGTCTTCATACCCATACAAATTGCCGATCCGGGCATCCGTATGGGTATGAAGACGGCATTTTTTTGAGTTCGCAGCATTTTTCTCATAGAAAAAGTTGTTCATATTGACGGGCTCATTTGATCGTTTCAAGGATAACGGTGTTTACACAAACACACTGTATATTATAAGTAAAAACTTTTAGTTGGCCCTCTCGTGTTATATTAAAACTACTTAATCTAGCTGGAAATTGTCCTAAAGAAATTGAAGATAAAATAAACAGGCATATGTGAGACTCCTAGCACACTGCTATACTGCCTTCCGATAGCTTAAACATCGCTAAGCCACAAAAATCTCTATCGATCTGTTATACAAATCATTCTTGTAGCGTTTTTAGTTCAGGAAATAGCTCTAGCAAAAACGGCGTAAACTATAGTCAAATATATATTTTACACCACTATAACTACGTTAACTATCAATACTTGGCTAAGACACTTGAAGTCACTAACGTTGTCAGCATAATTATACAAAATATTCTATCCTTTGCCTAGCTAAAAAAACTCTTCACCGTTTTACAATACTAGGTACTCATTATGATACTTTTGCGAACTTTAAGTCATGGTTCAGCTACCTATTAAACGACTTTAATCTTAGCTAAAAAGACGTCATACAACAATGCTACACTATAAACACGTCAAACTCTCTTAGTGCTTTTATAGCGTAGGATTGCGGGCATTACAATAAACAGTTTCCTTTTCTTGAAAACTTTATCCGACTTTAAGGACTTGGATGATTAATTATTTTAATGAGAATCATATGCTACAACGATAAGCCACAAAACTTAGCTAAAACATCGCTATCTGCGCTCACGTCTCACCCCGCAGCGCACCGCCCGTGTATCAGTGTCGCTATTTTTTAAATACTAGAAATATTCAGTTTTTTTTTTATTCTTTATTAGGGCAAAAAGCAATATCACAATAAAGTACTATTACAGACAGTCTTCCTCTATAAATATACAGTAAATGTGATATCCACATCATTTACCACATCTATACATATTATGTATAATAAATCTGTAGAAATGTAAACTCTGTACATTAAAGATACTCAAAAAATAATAAGCGGAGGGTGTCACAATATCGCTATAGAAGCCGAAAAGTTAGTTAGTTTTTTTGTCTGTCTGTCTGTCTGTCTGTCTGTCTGTATGTTTGTTCCAGCATCACACGAAAACTACTGATCCGATTTGAATGCGGTTTTCGCAGATATATTTGTCTTCTTCCAACTTAACACCTGGTGTATAAAAAAAATTCTCCCCACCCCTCTAAAGGGACGAAAGAGGGGGTCAGATTTTGTATAAGACTTTTGCTTTAACACGAAAACTACTGATCCGATTTGAATGCGGTTTTCACAGATATATTTGTCTTCTTCCAACTTAATATCTGGTGTATAAAATTTTTCCCCCCACCCCTCTAAAGGGACGAAAGAGGGGGTCAGATTTTGTATAAGACTTTTGCTTTAACACGAAAACTACTCATCCGATTTGCATACGGTTTTCGCAGATACAACTCATCATCTGGTGTATAAAAATTACCCCCCTCCTTTCAACTCAACATCTGGTGTATAAAAATTACCCCCCCCCCACCCCACCCCTCTAAGGGGACCAAAGAGGGGGTCAGATTTTGTATCAAACTTTTTTCTTCAATGGACTTACTTCATATTATTAACTGTTTTTCCAACTTAACATCTGGTGTATAAAAATTTTTCCCCCACCCCTCTTAGGGAACAAAAGAGGGGGTAAGATTTTGTGTCAACTGATGAAGTAGAAATACTTTAAATGGCAAAACAACGTTTGCCGGGACAGCTAGTACTAAATATGTAGAATGTTCTTAAGTTTAATTATAAGTATTAGTTTATTAACAGGTTGAGATTTTAATTTAATGTATTGTTATTTTACATATTTAATTTTTGACATATTAAAGCAAATAACAAGATTTAAGATTGAGATTTAAGCAAATAAGAAGATTATAAGTGTTATCTACCTGATTATTCAGTAACTACCATTTACCAACCTTGATTGATCAGCGGGCGGCACCCTAGCCCTACGATACGAGGTCTTGGGATCAGTGACAAGGACCACTAGGGTGTCGTATGCGAGATCAATCTGGTTTACAAAGTAGTACCTACTTAGTATCGAGCAGTTAAATAAAATTACTTTATAATCAACGTATACCTACTACGGCTGCTTTTTATTTTACATGCTTCTTACAAAATCAAAGCCAAATAACTACACAATTTCTATATCAAATAACCAATAAAGTAATAATATTAATACAGTATTTATACAGTAATAACTAATTACTAGAAGTTAAACGATCAAAGCCATGTGTCAGCCTGTGTGTGTGTGTGCGGTGTACCTAGGTGCGCCGTTTGTGAGTGTGTGGCACCCTAGCCCTGCGACGCGAGGTCTTGGGATCAGTAACTAAGACTACTAGGGTGACATGTGTTGTTTATATTAATTATTAATTACATGTGTGAGTGCACATTACCTGCGGTACGACATGTGAGTGTTAGTTTGAGTTTGTATGTGTGCTATGTGTGTTTATAATCGTGAGCATTTTGAGTGCGTGGCACCCTAGCCCTACGGCATAATATTGAGGTCTTGGGATCGGTAACGATGACCACTAGGGTGCCGTGTCATGCTAATGTATTACAGTATGTTATACCCGCTACGGACGAACATTAACTTACGTGAAATATCCTAACAATACAGTTCTATCACTAAGTAATACTAGTGATATTTATTTTAGAGAGTTCCTCTGCGATCAGTTTTTTAAAAGCAGTGGCTTTATTGGCATTAATATCTATACGGTTAAAGTGTCTGTTATATAAGGTAAGTAAATGATTAATTGGTGCGCGAAGACCTGCATTAGTACGCGATAATCTTGTAGCAAATACTTCAGAAGCAGCACGACAGGTTCTTTTGTGTGTTCTGAGAGGCACTCTGTAGCTAAGGTCATTTACAATATCGATGCAATCATATTTATTGTGGCAGATGTCGTACAACAACATCATCTGAAGTTGCATTCTTCTACACTTTAAGCTTAGTAATTTGTACTTTTCTAGTAACTTAGGGTACGATAGGTAGTTTAACCGACATTTATATTGTACACAACGTAAGTAACTTTTCTGCACTTTTTCTAGGTAGTGTGAGTATCCTGCGTATATCGGATCCCAAATACATGGAGCATATTCCAGTTGTGAGCGAATTATGGTTTTGTACAGATATAGATATGTACTAGGTCGTTTGAAATCATTACTAGCTCTTAAAACAAAACCGTACTTCTTAAAAGCTTTACTGCAAATAGAATCTACATGAGAATCCAGCGTCAATTTTGCATCCAATATAATCCCAAGGTCACGAATAGTGAAAACTTTTTCTAACTTATGGCCATCTATGAAGTAGTCATGTATTATGGGTCGACGTTTTCTGATAAAAGAGATTATTTTAAATTTGTTTAAACTTAGCTGCAATTTATTAGCATTACAATAGTTAGCGAATCTGTTAAGATCTTCCTGTAGCCCCCTCTGGTCATCAGCATTGTCAATGGTGCGATAAATCTTTAAGTCGTCTGCATATAGTAGAAATTTACAATTTTTGAAACATTTGTGAATATCGTTTATGTAGATGATGAACAGCAGGGGGCCAAGGATAGACCCTTGTGGCACTCCAGACGTTATAAAATTAATATCAAAGTTAGATTCATACCCATTAATGACAACTTTCTGCGTCTTATTTGTGACATAAGATTTAAACCATCTCCATAGATTACCACGGATACCGTTAAAAGCGATTTTTTCAAGTAATAGTTTATGGTCTACACGATCGAAAGCCTTTCTAAAATCTGTGTATATACAATCTGTTTGTTTATTACAATCCAGATTTGTAAAAAGTTGATTTGTATAAACCATAAGGTTTGTTACAGTAGAGCGATTACGAACGAAACCACGCTGTTGTTGAAGGATATTTCTATGTAATAGTAGGCCAGTCATTAAAGCCAAAACCCGAAAGAAATTAGTAACTTGATAAAATTTTAGGGGGTTGTTAAAGAAGGTAAAATAACTTACCGTGTGATTTTGCAGCGTTCTGGGGTGTACGGAAAGGGTTGAAAAGGGGTGAAAAAGGTTTTTTGTTAATAACATTGCGTTAAAAAATTAGTAACACGCTGCAAATTTGGAATTAGGTTGTTCTTACCGTTTTGTAACGTGTATTAAATTTGCAGCGTTTTGCAACATACGGAACATTGTTTATTATTAAAAAACAATAAAATTTGTTAATAACAGGGGTAAAAAAATTAGTAACACGCTGCAAATTTGGAATTAGGTTTTTCTTACCGTTTTCTAACGTGTATTAAATTTGCAGCGTTTTGCAACATACGGAACATTGTTTATTATTAAAAAACAATAAAATTTGTTAATAACAGGGGTAAAAAAAAATAGTAACTAGGTGTAAATTTAGAATTAAGTTGTTCTTACCGTTTTGTAGTGTATTAATTTTGCAGCGTTTTGCGACATACGGAACATTGTTTATTACTAAATTGCTGTAAATTTGATATACATTAGAAAACGGTAAAAACAACTTAATTATTAATTTTCAGCGTGTCACTACATTTTTTACCCTTGTTAATAACAAATTTAATTGTTTTTTAATAATAAACAATGTTCTGTATGTTGCAAAACGCTGCAAATTTAATACACGTTAGAGAACGGTAAGAACAACCTAATTTCAAATTTGCAGCGTGTTACTAATTTTTTTACCCCTGTTATTAACAAATTTTATTGTTTTTTAATAATAAACAATGTTCCGTGTATTGCAAAACGCTGCAAATTTAATAAACGTTACAAAACGGTAAGAACAACTTAATTCCAAATTTGCAGCGTGTTACTAATTTTTTACGCAATGTTATTAACAAACCTTTTTCACCCCTTTTCAACCCTTTCCGTACACCCCAGACCGCACGGCACGGCGAAAATCACACGGCAAGTTATTTTACCTTCTTTAACAACCCCCTAAAATTTTATCAAGTTACTAATTTCTTTCGGGTTTTGGCTTTAATGACTGGCCTATAGTGGGTAAATGTAATTATGTACTAGCCTTTCAAGTAGTTTAGATAATGTTGGAAGTATCGAGATTGGTCGGTAATTAGTTATGTCTGTTTTGGAGCCTCCCTTATGAATTGGGGTAATTCTAGCAGATTTTCATACCATCAAGCACACGCCTTCTGTCAAGCATTTATTATAAAGTTTTGTTAAAGGCTCATGTATAGCTTCTGCAGTACATTTAAGGAAGATGGGAGGTACATTATCGAGACCTGCTGCTTTTGTACTATCTAGAGCTTTAAGTTCCTTAAGGACGCTACCTTCTTTTAGTTTTATATCACTGATAATTGTGCCGTCAGAGGGTCCGCCCTCTTCACCCGTTATATAATCCATATTAAGAGAGTCTGTCACTTCAGCGGGTTGAAATACCGACTGAAAAAATGTGGCGAAAAGGTTACAAGTTTCCTGAGGGGTTTTGGCTTTTATATTATTGTAATGTACGTTAGTAGGAATTACTGACTGGTTTTTACGGTTATTTATGTAATTCCAGAAATATTTGGAATTTTTAGGAATGTTATCTTCTACAGAGGTCATATATTTAGTGTAGCAGATCTGAGATTCTTTCTTGAATCTTTTTCGAAGCAAAGAGAAAGTAGAATAGTCTGATATGTTTCTATGTAGCTTCCATTTATTCCATGCCTTATTCTTATCTTTATAAATGTGTATCAAGGCTGGTGTGAACCACGCGGGAAAATTATTATAAGAGACACGTTTAGATGGTACTCTTTTTCGAATAATATTATATATCGATGGCCCCAACGAATAAACGTGCAATCGAAAAAAGCCAACTTTTCAGGAAGACAAAAAAACGTTTGGAACCACATAACTTTGACTACATAATAAATAGACAAATATAATGTATAATCAAATTAAAGGTAAAAAAAATATCTTTCAGCTTATATATTTATTAAAAATCAAATATTAACGGTTTACTACATATTTAAGAAAAACCATGTTGAATTATTATTCTAGTGAATAATATGTGACTTGTTAACACTTTTGTATCAATGCACGTTTATTCGTGTCATAAATGAAGTTTTAACAAGTGCAGTGAAATGTTGCATGGTTATTCCACGTATATCTTTTTCCTCCTGAGCCATGCTCTGGTCATTTACACGCTTCATCTTGTATATTTTGTTGCTTTTACATGTTTCTAAAGATAAAAGCCCGTATATTAGCGTTAAGAAGTTGATTCATTATTTATGTAATACGACCTTATTAGTGTATGGTATAAAATGTAAATCTATACTAATATTATAAAGTAGATGAGTTTGTTTGTTTGAACGCGCCAATCTCAGGAACTACTGGTTCGATTTGAAAAATTATTTTGTTGTTAAATGGTTCATTTATTGAGGAAGGCTATAAACTATAAAATATCACTCTAAGACGAATAGAAGCGAAGAAACATAGGAAAATGAAGAAAAAACCGGGTAAATTATTTGAGGGCGCTTATCTCGCGAACTACTGGATGAATTTTTAAGTTATTTGGCACAGATGTAGAGCAGACCATGATGTGAAAGAAAATAGGCTATTTTTGCGGGAAAATGTACGGTTTCCGTAAAATTTCTCATTTATGCGGGCGAGGCCGCGTGGAACGTCGAGTTAGTTAATATTTTCTTGTTGACGGTTCAGTAAAAAATATTGTTGACCCATTGTTGTTATTGATAAATATTGACCTACCTTGCGTCTGTCCGTGTACACATACATATAAAATGGAGTACAACCTTGCCTATAGATCTTTCAAGAGAGAGATCAATCGGGCAAAGAAACAGCACGTCAATAGTATTGGTGAGAGACTCGAGTGCCTTCCTTTGGGAACCCGTGAATTCTGGTCTCTGGCCTAAGCTATTGAAGGGTATTTTTGAAAGCTATCCTACCATCCCTACAAGTAGGAAATGGATCGTTGGCCTACGACGCAAAATACAAAGACAAGCACGGTGATGGCATATTGCATTCCAGTGGTGCGTCAGGTTAATGTGACCGTGTTGTACTGTATATGTTTTTAATTGTAATTTTCCATCTTTTTAGCAAAAGATGGACCCGTGCGAGTTTCTTACGCCGGTTCTTCTCGACGGGTTAGTTCCCGAACCGGTGGTAGGCACCGTAGTATCGACGTTCGGTAATGTTTTTGTAAAAAAAATACTCCGAATAAAAATATTTTGATTTGATTTGATCTTCTGGGTAAGCTCCTTGCGTCAAACTCGACCCTTGATGACCTTGGGATAAAAACCGCCGACCATACCACGATGCAGGGGTATCATGTCGGATATGAGGTTACATCAGCGCTCAATGTGAATAGTCTTGCGTTCCCTTGATATCCAAAAGTCGAGTGGGTCTGACGGAATCCCTCCTATTGTGTTGAAAAATTGTGCTCCAGAGTTGGCTCCGGCCTTAACGCGTCGTTTTTGGTTTTCCTACTCTTCTGACATTGTCCCGGCTTCTTAGAAGACAGCCTTAGTGTACTCAATCCCCAAAAAAAGGCGACCGCTTAAATCCTTCCAACTACAGACCAATAATTGCTAAAACCTCCGTCATCTCGAAGATAATGGAATCCATTATCAGCTCTTTCGATACTTGGGCGGCCAGATATTACAAAGCGGCAAACACGACAAACAGTATGGGTCGCTTGGCTGGTTATCTCTTGGCGTACCAAACTCATCGTTGGGCTCAGGTGATTGTGTGGAGAGGAGAGGCATTGGCTGTTAGTTTGGACATTGCGAAGGCTTTGATTGGGTTTGGCTCAAAGCGCTACTATCAAAGCTTCCATATAGTCAATACTGTCCCCTATTGAAATATATAAGTTAAAGGTATGTATAGCTTTCCAAGTAGACGAGAAGACCATTTAGGGGTAAAGTAATAACAATCCTATGTGTATAATACTTAATTTATAAACATTGAAAAGAAACAGACACAAAAAGATAAACCATACATTTATATAGATTCCTGCTTTGTTTTTGGAATGCCTTCCACTACCCTTTTTTATGTAATTTATTTTTAACTGAGAAATTTTATTTAAAAAATTTATATAATATAAAGAATGTATGAATTTTGCACTGCAAGTATCATGATAATACACTATATGTGTAATATTATAAAACACATCAGCCTGGGTGGCTATTGATATCTTTACACACTTTACTAATATTTTTGATACAGAAGTTACATAAATATACTTAACAAACTTAAAATGACCTGTATAATAACAATAATACCTTTTAACCATATTCATTAACAGACACTTAAGGGGCCGGGTACCCTCGAAATTCTCATACATACGTAATTCCAAAATCATTTTCTCATACGAAAATATTTAACATGTTTGAGTTGTTTTTCAGTTTAAAATAGTAATTATCTAGGTTCCTGCACAAAAATTTACTTCAAAATATTTAAACATTAAAAAAAAAATTTGTTTTTAATTTTTTTTTAGTAAATTTAGTACTTAATATTTAAACACTAAAAAATTTAGTAAAACACTAAAAAATATTTAAATAAATAGTAAATTTACTACAAAATATTTAAATACTAAAAAATATTTTTAGAGTTTAAATATTTTGTAGTAAATTAACTATTTATTTATATATTTTTAGTGTTTTACTCTATTTTTTAGTGTTTAAATATTTAGTAGTAAATTTACTAAAAAAATTTTTAAAGCAAAAAAAAAATTTTGTGTTTAAATATTTTGAAGTAAATTTTTGTGCAGGAACCTAGGTAATTACTATTTTAAACTGAAAAACAACTCAAACATGTTAAATATTTTCGTATGAGAAAATGATTTTGGAATTACGTATGTATGAGAAATTCCAAGTGTACCCGGCCTCTTAATAGAGATGACTAACAGAGGCTCACTTAATTTTAGATAATATGTCATGCGGGGTTCGAATAGCAATAGCAGGGGTGGTCTCATTTTTACGGGCCAGTATGATCCCATGCTTAATCCACACATACTTGTAATTAAGCTTTTTTGATGCATCTCTGCATTGACGAAAGAGCTGCTTATTTTTGAAAGTTAAATGTTCATTTAAAAAGATAATATGAGGAGTACCAGAAATTGATAATTGGTTTGAGTGCAGGCCCCTGTTGGCACGAGAAGCACTGATTATGTTATCTCTGATAACTCTTGTTGTAAGCTTGACAATAACATTCTTCGGGCGAGGATTCTTTTGGTCAGCATGCGGGACACGGTGGATAGACACTACATCAGATAGATTAACTGGATACTTGATCTCCTTACATATGCACTCGAAGAGATGAAGTAGGTCCTCATTGCGACGTTCCGGGAGGTTTGAAACCTCAATATTACACTGCCTGGCCTGTTGTTCCATTGCAGAAATCTTGTTCTCGAGCTCGATCAAACATCTTTGGGACTCATCATGGTGGAGAGTTTTTTCTTCTATTGATTTAAGTCGTGTCTCCAAGTCCTTGTTTGTTTCATGAGCAAATTGTAAAGACTTCTCCGTTTCAGTAAGCCGCTCATTCACCTCTGTCAGTGTTTTATTTATTTTGAGATAATCAATCGAAAGATTTTGTGTAGTTACATTTAGCTTTTCAATAGTTTCTGTTAACTTTGACAGCTCTTGTGCTAGGGTCGCACTTACCGCCGTTGATACGCACTTATTGATGTTCATAGTAATTTTTTCGTTTATTGTAATTAGATGTTGTTCCAGCTTGTTCTCCATTGCACTGAGCACATCGTCATAGTCTAGCTGATGTTTGCGTTTCCTTGTGGGGATGTAGTCACTATCTGGATCCCTCGCCAGGTCCGAATCCGACAGATAATGTTGAGGCGGAGTACGTTGTAACGTGGCCATTCTCGATGTTATTTAATGTGCACTGTAGGGGTTCACAAATCACAGCCGCCTTTGAAATACTTGGTTCTTTGGTGCAACTTTATTGTTATATTGATTGTAAAACAGTTATTTTAATACAATACAGTTGATTTACAGGGCCAAAAATAGCGTCACGCCGCCAAGCGAGAATCGGTTGCCGGATTTTGTCACTTTTTATGTGTTGAACCAGTAAAAACTTTAGAACTTAGGTATTTTATGATGCTATTCACTTTGTTTTTATATTTTTACGTATTTAAATCTTAATTTACCAACCTAAAATAATTTTAATTCTAAACTTGTTACAAAAGTTTTATAATTAAATACCTAAAATTAACTGAAATCACACTCCATTATTATATCACCATATTATTATTATTATTAATTAAAATAATATAATTGTGTAGGCTCTATTCGTTAAAACATTATTATTTGCATTAAAACCGACTTCCAAGGTAAAAACAATAGTAATATGAACTAAAAATAATTAAATAACTACTCTTTAATAGTGCCTTTTTCAGAATTCGTCGAAATCTCAACTATTTCTGTACATACTACAGTCTTCATTACTTTGAAGTCGGTACCAGCTAATTTAAGCGTAAGTTCAGTAATGTCAGAATATCTGAATCTTTTAGGACTGGTACCGACTTCAAAGTAATGAAGACCGTAGTATGTACAGAAATAGTTGAGATTTCGACGAATTCTGAAAAAGGCACTATTAAAGAGTAAGAGTTATTTAATTCTTTTAAGTTCATATTACTATTGTTTTTACCTTGGAAGTCGGTTTTAATTTTTTTGTTAAAAATAATAATTTCACTCTTTTTAGTTATCTGCAAAATAAGGCTTTATGCATAAATAACCAATACGAAATATGTTAACTATTCACATTATGTTACTGTAAGCGAAATTGTGGTAAATGCATGCAGTTATCTAAGCGATGCTGCAATTTCCAAACTTTTATCTTTAAAGGTTCAGTAGTTCTGTTCAGTGCCTTTGGACCAAGAGACACCTATGTATGAAATTTCTCTTATTCGTAACATATGTTTAACTTACTAGAAACAACATCTTAACCACTATGAGTGTTTTAATAAATTTCAAGGATTTTCCTCGATTGCTCATAGATCCCATCACCAGCTCACCACTGTCGTAATTGTTATACATTATTATTTTTAACAAAAAATTAAAACCGACTTCCAAGGTAAAAACAATAATAACATCCTTATAATATGAACTAAAAAGTATTAAATAATTTTTCCTATCTGATGGTGCCTTTTTCCGAATTCGGCTAAAACTCAACTATTTCTGTACTCAATCTTCATAATTTTGAAGTCGGTATCAGATATAGGGGGAGAGGGCGCCACCGCTCAACTGACAACATCGTACTCGTAGTTAAAATTACTTTAAAAATAGTTATAGTGATGAACAAAGTGAAAAAAGTGTAAAAATTTATGGACCCAGTGAAAATACATACGGACAATAATAAAAACTTGGTTATTATAAAGTGATAAGAGTGTAAAACGAAATAAATACGACCCCATAAAAGACCATCAGTTTAACATCCACAATCAAAGGACAAAAACAGTGCAATATATGAACCCTTAGTGCGTGTGATTTGTGCACATAGTAATTAAAATAGTGACACGAGTGTAAATAAGAAGTTCCTAAAATGCATAACCTAAAAATGCAAATCATGACTAATTAAAACAATTCAGCACCGCCAGCGACATCTATTGTCATGTATTGGGACCACCTTCCATTGTGGTGACTAATTAATCAAATAGCTCAATCGAATAAGTTACGAGCTCAAATCATAGAGGTCGCTTTTTCACATCATCACGGATTCAAGTGGACAAACAAACGTAAAAGCGCCATCTAGCCTTAAATAGAAAAAACACGTATAATCCGACGCTCACTCCTGCGCAAGTTATTAGTACAGGGCGATAACCACTAGAAGGCGTTGGCATATAAAAATATTACGATGGAGGAAATCAAAAAGATGCTTATGGCAATGCAAAACAAAATAAGGGAACAAAAATCGAGTATGATCGAAATAAAAGAAGACATAAAAACTACAATTATTAACAGTTTAAATGAAAAATTCGAAAATTTAGAGACGAAACAAAAATATTTAGAGAAAAGTATAGAAAAACAAGATGAAAAATTTAGAAACATCGATAGATATCTAAGAAGAAAGAACTTGATTATATTTGAAATAAAAGAAGAGGAAAAAAACTACCACGACCTAGAACAAATTATATTAAACACCATAAATACACATTTTAACTTCAATTACCAAATAAGCCACATAGAAGCTGTAAGGAGAGTGGGGAAAAAGGGATCCACAATTAGACCTGTAATTATAACATTTAGCACGGTAGGCCTGAAAATAAATACACTGAGCAATAGAAAATGTTTAAAAAACACTCCGTTTCGCATACAAGAAGACTTCCCTCCGGAAGTACTTAACAAACGCAAAGAATTGCTAATTCAACAAAAAAATAGAAAGGAAGTCAGGCAAAACTGCTTTTATTAAATACGATAAACTTATTATACTAGAGAACAGAAACAAAAATCTACCCCGCAACAAGAGAAATATGTCACAGTCACCAGAACCAGCTTCCTCAGATCATCTTAAAAAACAAAATTCCAAGAAAAACAAAACCACGAACTCAGAAAGATTTCTTACCCGACAGCCGAAGACTTTGAACCCATCTGAAATAGCTCAAACAGGAGAAAATGTCATGTCACAGAATGAAATGTATATGCAGCCAATTTCCTCAAATATTACAACCTTAAACAAAGACATCTTGAAGGTAACATCGTAGCAACCAGGGCCCCCTCTCTAGCATCTCCAATACAGCTGGTCACTGCGGAGATCTACGACCAAAACCCTCCAGAGAACATAAAATTTGATATAATGGGCCTGTCAGAAGTCAGACGAATGGGAAACTCTATATGTGAATGCGAAGATTTTATATTTCAATATATAGGAGAAACAGCAGGACTCTACGGAGTTGGATTCATAATAAAAAAACATTTGAAAAAATATATAGAGTCAATAATTGGTTTGTCAGAACGAGTTGCTCTACTAGCACTGAACATAAATAATTTTAAACTCGCCATTGTTCAAGCATATGCCCCAACAGGATGTGCAATAGAAAACGAAAGAGAAAAATTTTATAAGACACTTGATAAAGCACTGACAATGGCAAACTACAACAATATTATAGTAATGGGCGACTTTAATGCCAAAATTGGCTTCCCTAAACCGGAGGAACACATGATAATGAAGAAATTTGGCTACGGCACCAGAAATTCTGCTGGAGAAAGAATGGTAGAGTTTGCATTCGAAAACAAGCTCTCAATCATTAACACATTCTTTGACAAAAAACCCAAAAACAGATGGACGTGGAGATCACCCGACGGTAAAACCAAAAACGAATTAGATTATGTACTGTCCACCTTTCCCCAAAATATAGAGAATATTGAAGTGTTAAACATTGAATACCCTTCCGACCATAGACCAATCAGAACCAAAGTAAAAATCAGGCAACCTCACAAAAGCCGAACAAGCTACAATAGAAATAATAAAAACCAATTTAAGTCTGACGAACAAACCTCTACATTCCGCAACTATCTACAGAAAGAAATAAATAACTTATTACAAGACCAAACTGACTATACAACACAGCAATATTATGATAAGCTTATAAAAATCATAGATACTAGCTCGCAGAGAGCCCAAAAGACAGGCAATAAGCAGACAAAACACTCCATTATCACAGACCGTACCCGACAACTAATACGCCGCCGGCACGAGCGAACACCAAACCTAAAACTCGAAGCATGAGAAATGAGTTAAAAGCATTATATAAACTGATAAGTAAATATATAAAGCAAGATTATGCTGCTGTAGGCAGTATAATCTTGCTTTATATATTTACTAGGTCACATACAATAGAAAAACATCTAAACACAACAGGTAGCCTGAAAAGAGCTTTTAAAGAATTGAGAACACATAAAAACTGGATAGAGGAATTAAAAGGCTAGGAAAAGATGCATAAAAGCAGAAAAGATATTCTAGATATAGCAACACGCTTCTACAGAGACTTATATAACTGCTCTACGCCTCTACCTCCTCAGGAATATCCCTCACGTTATGACAACGAAGATATCGAACCTATATCAGAAACAGAAGTTATTGAACAAATAAAGAAGTTAAAGTTGGAAAAGAGTCCAGGCCCAGACAGAATAACTAACGAAATCATAAAATTAGGAAGCCCGTTAATAGCAAAGCCAATAACAAAACTGTTCAATATGATTATAGAATCTACACATACTCCCTATCAGTGGTCTGAATCCCATATAATATTATTATATAAAAAAGGTGACCCAAAGGATATCTCTAACTACCGACCAATAAGCCTACTGCCTACGCTATACAAAATATTCTTCAATCTTAGAGAAAAAAATTAGAAAAACTCTTGACAACAAACAACCCATAGAGCAAGCTGGTTTTAGAAGAGGCTTTAGTACAACAGATCATATTCACACACTGGAACAAATAATAGAGAAGTTTCAAGAATTCCAAAGAGAGCGGTCTTTGGAATTCTACATACATGGCTTTTATTGACTATCAAAAAGCATTTGACACAATATCTCACTCTGCTATTTGGAGAACTCTACACGACCAAAATGTCAATCAAAGATATATAAACGTACTAAAACACCTATATGAGAAGAGCCAAAGTAGAGTTCACTTGGAAGAAGTAGGCTCTCCTATAAAAATCAAAAGGGGAGTTCGTCAAGGTGACCCCGTCTCGCCCCGCCTTTTTATAGCTGTGCTAGAGTCAGTCACAAGCAATCTAAATTGTCAACATATGGGAAATAATATAAAGGGAAAGTATCTGTCACATTTAAGATTCGCTGACGACATAGTTCTTTTCAGCGACAATTATAAAGAATTACAATGCATGATATCTGCTCTACATAAAGCAAGCTTGGAGGTCGGCCTTGAAATAAACCTATCAAAAACTAAAGTAATGACAAACAGCATACAGAAACCTGTAAAACTTGAAGACGTCTCGTTAGAATATGTGAACAGTTATATATATCTTGGCAAACAAATTTCATTCAGCTTCGACAACAACCAGCAAGAAATAGACAGAAGAGCTCAAAAAACGTGGAATAAATTTTGGAGCTACAAAGAAGTATTGAAAGGTAACTTTCCCGTTAAACTAAAAAAGAAAATAATGAATTCCTGCATCTTACCTTCCTTGACATATGCATGCCAAACTTAGAAGTTCACTCATAAGGCAAAAAACAAAATCAAGACCAGTCAAAGAGGTATGGAAAGAAGCATGATGAAGATAAGAAAATTACAAAAAATACCTGATAAAGTCATACGAGAGATGACTGAAATTACTGATGCCGTCAAGCACGCCCAAAAATTAAAATGGCAATGGGCAGGTCATGTAGCCAGAATGACCGATGATAGGTGGACCATACGGACAGCTGTTTGGCCAGGACCAGCAGGCTACAGGAAAAGAGGCAGACCACAAGCAAGACGGGCGGACGACATCACGAACATAGCCGGACCGGATTGGATAGAATTAGCGGGTGACAGAAATGTATGGCATTCTCTGGAGGAGGCCTTCGCCTGAGAAGGGGTTCTTGCTCACTAACTGACTAAATTTTGTATATAAAAAGTATCAAATTACATGACATAAATTAATATTTTTTGACTCGACTTACGTCACAACTTTATTTTTAAATTCTGATAATAATTTGAACGTAATAATTATATTTTGACCTGACTACTGCTGTGAGTTATGACATGTTTAATTTTTATCTAATAATTTGCTATTTTGAACAACAAAATGATGTAAATTGCTTCATTGCTTAACCCATCAGTCGTGGCAAAACGAGACACAATAGCTTTTTCATTCTTATCGCGGCCGGATGTGGCCGCTTGGGGCTTCATGAATTAAACGTATAATTTTTATTCAATTAATTTATGCCTAATATCCCGAAAAATGATGAAAAATGATGTAATAAATTTAACAGTTAGAATTTAGAATATTGTAATTTGATCGAGCAAATTGTAATTGTAATTTAGCAAGAAATAAAAGGCTTTTTTATTTTTATTTTATTATCAGATATAGCTGAATCCAGATGCCAGAATGTTTGAAACATTTGTAACTGGCACCGACTTCAAAATTATGAAGATTGAGTACCTACAGAAATAGTTGAGTTTTAGCCGAATTCGGAAAAAGGCACCATGAGATAGGAAAAATTATTTAATACTTTTTAGTTCAGATTATAAGGATGTTATTATTGTTTTTACCTTGGAAGTCGCTTTTAATTTTTTGTTAAAAATAATAATTTCACTCTTTTTAATAACCTAGTAAAATCATCGCGTACTATACGTAGATTAGGGCCGATTCACACCTGAATGGCAGAGGCGAGGCGAGCAGTTTCAGTGTCATATGATTTTAAACTTTATCTACATTGTTGTAATACATAGTATCGCTTGAGAAATCGACGCCGCCGGCGGCCGCAAGAGGCCACGAGCGTCCACGGGCGGCCGTAGATTTCTCAAGCGATACTATGTATTACAACAATGTAGATAAAGTTTAAAATCATATGACACTGAAACTGCTCGCCTCGCCTCCGCCATTCCGGTGTGAATCGGCCCTACACCTGTATATTATTCGACGTATCTTATTACAATTTGTTAAGGCCGTCCCCCGAGCAAACGACCTTGGCCATACATTTGCCGCGTTACCGAGATCGCGCCAAAACCCTATTATTTTTACTTATCTTAGTTCAAAATTGTCCTAAAAAAATTTAAAACGGGGAATATGTAGTTTATGATATTGTCGATCTATTTGCGTGTGTTTCAAATAAAAGTATTTTGTAAATGCTAAGAAGATGCTGAATGTATGCTTGAATTTTAATAATTTGCTATTACTTTGGAAGCTGATATCATGAGTATAATAAACAAAAATAGAAAATATAAAACGGGGAAAGGAATGTTGATATACTGAAGATTATTGCTGTATTTTTATTATAATTTTGTAGCTTTCAGATTATGAGTTTATAAGGCTTTAAATACGGTCAATTACGGAATCTCCGGAGGGAACGCCCTTAACAGTCAAACTTACAAAATATAATATCAGCTGCAGATAATTTTAAACAATACATTTAAAAAAATCGAAGTGGACACGTGCTAGGGTCGCGCCAAACCGGCGCGACCCTAGCACGACCCGACTTTTAGCAGCGGCGAGGCTTTCAGTGTCATATGATTTTAAACTTTATCTTTATTATTGTAATACATAGTATCGCTTGAGAAGTCTACGGCCGCCCGTGGCCGCGATTGGTAAGTGTGACAGTGCACTAGCATGTTACTTGTATTATCGAAGCAACTTACTTCTCAGAAGTAATGTCAAATGTGTGCCTTACGCTCTGGAGATAAGGTTGAATATTTTGTTATGTTCAATTTTGGTGACATTGGTGACCCTGACGTGGTAATGATGATGATGATGCTAATGAATGTAATTTGTATAGTAGCATATGCTTTCAGTTCTTAAAACAGCGCCTAAACCCCCAAACTTGTATCTATAAGGAATCCGGAGTTCTCTTAGTATCTTCGGAACCATTGTATACCTTGGTGCAAAATGTTGCGGTTTGGTAGCATATACTTAGGATGCTTCTCATAAAACCAAAATCACCATATGTTTCCATATAAATTTCGAGGAGTTCCCTCGATTACCACCACTTTTGTGAACATGGTACCATATTGGAGTGAAACCTAATACAACAAAACAAAAATTTCGAAAATCGGTTCACAAACGGCGGAGTAATCGTTGAACATACAAAAATAAAAAAATAAAAAAAAAATATCCACAGCCGAACATATAACCTCCTCGTTTTTTGGAAGTCGGTTAAAAATTAAGATTATATCCTATACAGCAACACGAGAATTTTGAAAATCGGTCCACAAACAGCGAAATCATCATCAAAAACATCTGCTTAGATGCAAATTATCACGAAAACTACCAATAATTGGGTCATAGTGTGATGACCCATGGCATAATTTTAGTTGTGATGATGATGATCAATCAAATTGATGTGCTGGCTTATGCTTTCAGTTGTTTAAACAACGCCGAAATCCCCGAACCTGTACCTATAAGCATTCAAAAGTTCTGTACGGTACCTTCGGATCCAGGGTACAACCTGGTGCGAAGTCTTACTTTTTGGTAGCATCTACCTTGAATGCTCCAGAAAAAATCAAAATCACTATATGTTTCGATACAAATTTCAAGGAGTCCCTTCGATTCCTAAAGGATCCCATCATCAGTACACCACTTTTGTGAACATGGTACCAAATTCGAGTTAAACCCTATACAACACAAAAATAATTTTGATAATCGGACCACAAACGGCTGAGTAATCGATGAACATACAAATAAAAAAATAAATATACATACAGCCGAACGTATTACCTCCTTTTTGGAAGTCGGTCAAAAATTGGTCAAACATGTTTTATTGATAATTTACGTGTCAAAGTGGCTGCAAAGTTGAACTGTCATAATAGGTTAAAAAGAGCCCGTGTGATTGGGGATGGGAGACCAGCGAACAAGGTCTAATGCCTGTCACAATGTGCGCAGAGCCCGCTCCTCAGATCCTGCTTAAAATGATGGCTTGCAAATGCAAAAAAAAGTTTCCTTAGGTTCGTGCACTTGCAGAAAAGCCGGGCTCAAGTGCTCTATCTTATGTTCCTTTTGCCACGTTCGAAATTGCAACAACGCCATCCCTATCGTTCTGGATGCTGAGGACGAGGATGAGGACAATCCAACACCATAATATGCCGACTCGCCTCCACCTCCAGAAAACACTATCCCTCCACCCCCACTCCCCCCACTGATCTTGACTGGTTGAGACCTGATCCTTCCAAAAGGGCGAGAGTCTAAGTCTCTAAATTTGTATAAAATTATAGTTATAAATCGTTAAACTGTTTTTTTTTTGTGTTTACATGCATCTTAAATTTCAAATTTGTACTCTTTGTTCTTTATCCTCATCATACATACAAACATACATACATACATCCTACATACAAACATATATTATTGAGCACAATGTATTTATTATTTAGCAAAAACCTAATCATACTATAATATTAAAAACCGGCCAAGTGCGAGACGGACTGGCGCACGAAGGGTTCCGTACCATCATTTATAAAAATGGCAAAAAAATCACATCTGAAAATCATATCTGCTGTCCGACTCGCACTTGGCCAGTTTTTAGTATTTGTTGTTATAGCGGCAATAGACACATCATCTGTGAAAATTGAAACTATCTAACTATCACGGTTCATGAGAAACAGCCACCGAAACGTTATCTACAAAAACCAGCAAAAAAATCACATATTTTTTTTATGGGAGCCCCTTTAATATTTATTGTATTCTGGTTTTAGTATTTGTTGTTATAGCGGCAACAGAAATACATCACCTGTGAAAATTTCAACTCTCTAGCTATCACGGTTCATGAGAAACAGCCTCCGAAATATTATCTACAATAATCGGCCAAGTGCGAGTCGGACTCGCGCACTAAGGGTTCCGTACTATTATAGAGCAAAATTAGGCCAAAAATTGTGTTTTTTGTATGGGAGCCCCCCTTAATGTTTTATTTTATTTAAATATTATTATAAAATATTAAAATGCACATACAACTAAGGATCTTGAGAAAAAATCACGTACCTACCTATTGCCATTATTGATATAGAGCCAAAAAGGCCAAAAAAATCACGTTTGTTGTATGGGAGCCCCCCTTAAATATTAATTTTATTTTGTTTTTAGTATTTGTTGTTATAGCGGCAACAGATATACACAATCTATGGAAATTTCAACTCTCTAAGCAGCCTGGAGACAGACAGACGGACAGACAGACGGACAGACATCGAAGTCTCAGTAATAGGGTCCCGTTTTTACCCTTTGGGTACGGAACCCTAAAAAACCAGCAAAAAAAACACGTTTTTTGTATGCGAGCCCCGCTTAATATGTATTGTATTCTGGTTTTTAGTATTTGTTGTTATAGCGACAACAAAAATACATCACCTATGAAAATTTCAACTCTCTAGCTATCACGGTTCATGAGATAAAGACGCAAAAACTACTGAACGGATTTTGATTTGACATTAACATTGACAGCACAGGGTTTTCAGGGTTGCAAATTTGGGTATTAACTACTCTCAAGGGACCTAACAACATATTGTTGCGTGCTAGGGTTCGAGAATTCGGAGAGAAAGACCTGGTGACTCTCTTGAAGACTTTATTCACAAACACTAGCTCACACAAATCACTAAGTCCAAACACTAAGCACTAGATCCAAATCACTGAGCACTATCACTGTCCTAGGTCGTAGCCGAGTCGTAGGTTCACTGGTTCACTCACTATTGATCACTTGTTTTCACTTCAAAGTCGCCTTGAAGATCGCTTGTATCGAACTGAACTGCCGGGCTGTCCACCTGGGCCTATTTATATGGGCGAGTCGAATTTTAGAAAGTTCCTTGCCCGAAACACGTAAACAAGTAAACACGTAAACAAGTAAACACGTAAACAAGTAAACACGTAAACAAGTAAACAAGCGTGGGAACTTTCTAGGAAGCTCGAGCATGTACCACCTGGCGCCATCTAGTTTCGAGTAGGGAATTTATGTGTAGTGTGTCCCATAGATAAGTTTTACTGGTTCGACGCTAGATGGCTCTGTGTGTCCGTAACAATATAACGAAATCGTAATTACAGTCGCTTTTGCAATGTTTGATGTCGATATTGACGGGCCTATTTAAATGCCTTTTGACTATAATAGTTTAAACTTTAAAGTGTGAAACACAAGATAACCATAACACATTTATATGCTATCATTTTATAAGAATATTACAAGTGGGTTTACAAGACTGGTTATTAAGACTGACAAGGTTTATAAGACTGATTCAACTGTCATTTTATATTTTAAGGTTATAAGGTAAGATTATTAAGAATTATTTCAATAAATAATAGGTTTTTAAATGTGATAATGTGAAACTCTATTATTCATTACAATGTTACCAAATGGGTAAGGTTAAACCTTTACTAGCATTCAATTAAAATATATATTTTTAGTTTTAATACTTAACATGTGATTTTATTTTGTATTTGTAATTAAAATTTAAGAATTATGTGCCTGTGATTCCTTTAATAAAGGATTTGTAATTTATGTCGTTTCTTTTGTTTTGTTGATAACGTATAATTTTTGTACCTCCCTTCAATTAGTCGACCCCAAATCACATAATTAAAACAACGTTATCGTTAAAGGTTTTAAGCTTAGCGTCCTTTTAGTAGAGTATATTTTTTTAATAAAACACTATTAAAAACAAACAATAAATGCTTATGTTAAAAAGCTAGTCTATAATAACGTTAAACAACTATAGCGTCATTCTGGCTTAGGAAAGATGGTAAAAACTCAAATTAATACTAAACAATAATAACCTTAAATGCGCTTAGCGACTTTTTAGTGTAGGAGAAGCACATTATTTTATTACATTAAAAAACGAGTCACAATTTACGTAAAAATCCTACTCTAAAATATCGCTGCGGTACACTTAGCGATATTTTTGTAAAGTATTCTAAAGTAAAATAACTTAACATTCCATAGCTAAAACTCCTAAACACATTTCTCTCCTTTTAAATCTAGTTGTTTTAAATCGATATATTTGCTATTTGAAAGTAAATTAAAAGAGCTATCTTTTGATAATTCAAAGTTTTTGATACGACTAATAACAGTTAAATGGCATCACATTAAAAAAACTCGTTTTTCGTTCATATTTCAAAACTTGGTTTTGTGGCTTAGCGATGTTTAACCCTTTCACGCATATGGGACACATTTGTCCCCACAATTTTTTTACGATTTTCTGCAGTACTGGCCAATTAAAACCTTATGTAGACATATTTTTTTTATAATTAATGATATCTATTCTAGTTTACGCGCTGGAAACAATGAAAAAAAAAGACTATCTGTCAAAAAGACTATCTGTCAAAAAATTTCACTTTTCGCGCCTGTGATACAGGCGCGAAAAGTGAAATTTTTTCCGCAAGAAATATTAATTGATTACAATTTTATTTATGATAAGTGACTTTTTACGGTAATTCTATTCATAATATAGTATTTATTGGTAAGTGAAGTTATCGTTTTATTGAATGTATGTGGTTTTTTTGGGTAAAACAATGCATATTATGTACAAATACACAAAGGGACGCGGGTGTCCCTATATGCGTCATAGGAAACTTTTTGATTCAATTTATAAAAATGTTTACATGGCTATATTTAGTATTTTATCATGCTTATTTTATTGTTTATTATTACAGATGATGTATTATATAGGATTCAAAGTATTTGAGCTTCAGGAAGATGTAAGTTCTCAAATCCTAACGGCTGACAACAGCGACGACGAGGATAGTTTGCTCATAGTAGACAGAACTAAGGTACCTTGACTTCAAATAAACTGGTGAATAAACGCGAGTTGGGCGTGACTGTCACTTTTAGCATGTTTCATAATACTTAGTAACGCATATTTAGCACTGAGCGCGACGTATACGGTATGTAACATTTCGAGATCTCTTCTGAGTTCTGAGTCGGCCTACTCGTAAGTTCTGTTTACTCTGGTTTGCTTCTCGACGAAGAAGACCAAAGTTTTTTAGCGCAAGATATGGAGGCAGCTAGGAATATCGACTGCTGAAATAGAGCCCAGCAAAGCGCCTCTAGAAGACAATATTATTTCTAGTCAAGAATACATACCATCCTCATCACCTTGATGAGTGGCAGTCTTCTACAGTGCGTTTTTCGCGTAACTTTCTGCCGCGCACTGTAAAACTCTGGAACGAACTGTCACTAGCAGTATTTCCGGACCTATACGACCTGCAAACCTTCAAGAAAAGAGCGTATTCCCTCTTAAAAGGCCGGCAGCCTGCAGCTCTTCTGATGTTGCGAGTGTCCATGGGCGACGGTAGTTGCTTAACATCAGGTGACCCGTTTGCTCGTTTGCCCCCTTATTTAATTAAAAAAAAAAAAAAATCCAGTACGCCGAGAGTAGTAGCTCTTTCTTTCAAATGGCGCAAACTCATATTCGCCACGCTGTTTTTCAGAGATGGCAGATTATAGCTTCGGAGAAGTCCAAAATATATTTGATCTGAATAGTAACATAGAGGGTAAATCCATATGTGACTGACTCTACATTTGATACGACTTTGTATTTTGTCATATATTATGGTTACTATCATGTTGTTAATATCAATTTTAAGATATCTTTGTAGCAGATTAAACAAGTTAACTTATGCAGAAAAAATGGTGTACACTGTTGTTTTCAAATAGCATTTATTTAGTCAAACATAAACGTGACCGACACTACATGCAAAAGGAAGTCGTTTCCGAGAGTGTTTGTAAACACCAATTCCTCTCTGTGTGCTAAATAACTCTACTTTGTATTTTTATCGAAAGTGCATGAAACAAACTATTATAAAATGGTTACCTTTAACCTGTAAGTTATTTAAAAAAATATTTACTAGCAAAAGAAATTGTGACCGACACTACAGCCCAAAACGTGACCGATACTACACTCACTTTGTGCAGGTAAAAGTCGGTAGTTTTACATGACACCTTAAAATTTATGTATCTCAGCACGTACAATATGAACTCTTAAATTATATCAAAGCAAATCAGTAATTAAATAATTCATTAAAATGCTTTTTTGAACTTAAACATCACAAAAATGAAATCACTAATAATTTGTCAAAAAATAACTCAACACGAAATTTTCTCAAAAACTATTAACTTAATAACCCAAGAGGCAGCGATAGGCAGACTTTCGTCATTTTTTAAGCTAAAAATTTTCCTTTATATGAGCCCTATAGAGGTAAGAACGACCAGACACTATGGAGTTTCGGTCGCTATTACTTTAGAAGGTTTCCAGTTCTGCAGGTCTACCTTACGTTCAATAAAGTTTAAAGATCAATAATTTTATCTTATTTTCTTGCGATATCTGTAAGAATCTCATATTCTACTGCCGAATTTTTGTGACAATTGCTTCCTATTTCCAGACATCGCAAAATTTTGGATTATATTTGACTTTGAGGTGGTCTGGCAGGTTCTTAATATAATAATTTAGCTTTCTGCTTCTCTCTCTCTGCTTTCTATAGCTATTTTCGCCATCTATCAGCAAAACTAACAAACAAAACGCTACTTTTGGGCGTGATCAACTCTATAATGTGACTGACACTACAAAAATATTTTTTAGAGTTTAGGTGTTATAAAAAAAGATGAAAAAATTTTAATGCCAGTATCATTTGAGTAACGCCGTCACGTAGGAAAGATTCTAATTTTATTGATGTAAAAGTAAGTTTACTATAGTTAAGACAAAAATAATGTTTTTTATGTGACCGACACTACAACTTGACACTGTGATCTTACAAGCCTATTATATCTTTTTAAAAATAAATTTTCCCAAATGTCATAAGCTATATCGGTATTTAATTGTGTGAACAATTAGTGCGTAACAAAATATGACAAGAATTTAAAATACATAACGTGAAAACTAAGTCAGACCTTCATCACACAAAACCACACTCAGCCGAGCTCACGACACCATCTCATAACTGGCAGCTTTACTAGAAAAGTAATGCTTAGAAATTGTTGCTTCTATAAAATCTTAATAGTACCATAATATTGTGACTATAATTAAGTATTTTTAATACCAAAATCAGGTATTTATTTTCTTAGTTTATGGTAGACTTTTACATGGAACTGCCCTAGAAATCACACTTGTGAAAATTTTCAATGCAGGTTCAGGTTTGGACAAAATGATGGATGATATTATTATTCCTGAATCCACACTTTGCGCACAGCAAAATGGCCGGGAACTGTGTTCTTGCCTTCCATTAAATTTTATATTTCACATTATAGTAAGAAAATAACTTAAATTAATCTTAGTTTTTTCGCAATCTGAGTTTCATTTCGGAATAAAAGTGCTGCTGTACTTTTTGCGATACATTGAAAAATGTACTACTTTCGCGCATACAGGGACACCTGTGTCCCATTCAAAAAAATATAATTAAATATATAATGGGCATTGTCCAAAAAAATCACATGTACTTTTTATATTTTTTTTCGTTAAAATAGGGTATTTTAAGAATATAAATTAAATAATTTTGAAATTCATTGGCTACTTTTTTCTCAATAATTTTTAAAGTTTCGCTCTGACGTCATCATCGGCGGCCAATTGACCTCTGCATTATGTTTTTTTTTCTTTCAATCTTATTTATAATGGCTGGTTCGTCAAATGCAAGTTCTCATTATGTGAAAGCTGATACGAGAAGCTTACCAAAAGTTCGAAACGTAATGTTGGTCGAATTTATTGCTAATTTAACGCCATTGAAGGTCAAACTAAGGTTAAACATATTTGTTCAAAAATATAAGTAACTAATGGGTATTTTTTTCGTTTATATACAGAAAAACGATCACTGACCTTATTCCTCGAAATGTTTTTGTAATGAGCAAAATTAAAAAAAAATGGACAATCCCCATTGTTTTGTAATAAAGTTCAAAGTTTTTGATACGACTAATAACAGTTAAATGGCATCACATTAAAAAAACTCTCGCGTTTTTCGTTCATATTTCAAAACTTGGTTTTGTGGCTTAGCGATGTTTAAGCTATCGGTAGGCAGTATTATATATGCAGATACGAGGAGCGCTACGATAGTGCAATTTTTGTGTGATGGCACTATTGTTTCATATTTTGTGATCACAATTCTCGATGAGCAGTGTATGTAGCATAGCTGACCTCGGGAACATTTTAATATTGACAATAATAGTGTGGTGTGGTGGTGGGGGTGTGGTCACCTGGTGCGGGCGTGGTCGTCGAGCAGGCGCAGCGCGTCGTCGAGGCGGTGGTGGCGCACCGCGAGCGCGGCCAAGTCCAGCAGCTTGTGTTCGTCCAGCGTGAAGTTGGGCGCGGCGCGGCGCAGGTCCGCCAGCGCCAGCTCTGCCGCGTCCAGCTCGCCCGCCCGCACGTGCAGCTCCACGATCGCCGCCCGCATGCCCGCCGACAGCTCCACCTGGAACGCCCACATTTACACGTTCATTGATTACTCCTTAACTACTACTACTACACAGAATAACAACGACATTTGTGTCTAAAATAGAAAATAATGCAGGACGCATTGTTTGAATTTGAAATTCTACAAAATTATAATTTTTGGCTAATTTCCGGCAACTCGCCCCTCACCCGATAGCCTTCTTACGTCCGGTTTCCAGTTTTTTTTTGGCAGGAGTTTACCTATTCATAAACGTCGTTGATTGATAAATATTTTGTCATTAGCCAATCACAATCATTCGGAGGTGGATAAACTCCAGTCAAAAAATTTCAGAAACCGGGCATCGGCAATTAAAATATTTACACTAGGAGTAACCGACCCTCGTCTCCGTCTTACATATCGAAAATGTCGTATTGAGTACAAAGACGGCGGGCGTCGACTAGTAGTCTAGTACGTACCCCCTCGGCGCGGCACTTGTCGGCGACGCGTCTCGCGGCGGGCAGGTCGGCGCGGCGCACGTGGCGCTGCAGCAGGCGCCGCAGCACGCCGCGCGTGTTCAGCCCCTTCGCCTCCAGCTCGCGCAGGTGGCTCTCCAGGCTCGCCTCGTCCATGTCCCTCTGTCGACACGACCGCGAGACGATCACTCCCTCCACCTTTAGCCCGCGCAGCCGAGACGTTCCAAATTGACGTAATACGAGTCGAATATCGATTTTTATTTTATCGAAAGCTTACGTCGATTTCGCTCATTTTGATCGGCGATTCTATAAAAAAGCGACAATGAAAACGTCTCGGCTAAAGGGCCGGAAAACTCGCGACTTTTCGACGTTCGAACTACGATAGTATCCCCCGAGCGATATTTTGATTACATACTGAGCTAATTTCAAAAAAATTGCACCCTTTTCTGTCCATATACTAGTAGTGGAACTTATAAAGCAAAAAAAGCAAAGTTTTAAAGTAAATAGATATAACTTTAGAAATGGTTTTGAGTATCATCGATAATTTGACGTTTTTACTAAGTATATCTTCTGGAATGTCCTTTAAAACTTATAGATTTTCAAAAATTTATTTTGTCTACGAAAATAATATTTTGTGTTATTCCATCGTGTAACACTCTTTTTTCATTAGATATGGTATTAATTTGGGCCTATTAATGTGGCAACACAGTAAAAAGAAGCAAAAGTATAGATGGAGTGACAACTGACACATCGCGACCATTTTGTTTGTACTACACTACTCGTTTAGTGTGCGGGTAGTGAAAAAAAACTTTTATACGGACTAATTGTGCATGCTACGCAATAAACTCCTGTAAGTTTTTATCTACTTTGGTTTCACTTTATGACGAAAGAATAAGATCATTGTTTAGATAATTATATTTTTTGCTTGTGTCCGGCACATTTTCATGTAGTTTGAAATTTTTTAAGTTAGAAAAACATATTCTTTATTTCCTGTGTGTCACGTTTGTGTAACAATTTTCTGTAACGTTACACAAAGGAAATCATAAAGGTCTGTTCATGCCGGTGAGCAGTTATTCTTTTTTTTGAAGTGAAAACTTCTTAAGCGGCGTTGAGCACTTTTGTGGGATGGGTAAAAACTGTGAAACTCGCGTCAGATTTTTGTGTTGATCGAAAAACCATAGAAAACGCGTAAGACGGTTGGAGAGTAGTGTTTTGTGTCAAACTCGAACTCGAACGAAATGTACAGTCGAGGAAATGAGTTATTTAGCAGAAATGTACAGTCAGGGAAATTAGTTGAATACCGGAAATAAAATAGGGTGTAAGTGCCAAAAACAAAATGTGGAGGAATTGTTGATCAAAATAGTAGCTCATCTTCGGAACAAATTTTGTGTATTTTTTTGAGGGAAATACTTATACTACGATAAAATCTCTTTGTGTAGAAAAAACAAAGTATTTTACTTATCAATTACTACAACAAAATTACATTTTAATTGACAATATATAGAAAACCCTGACTCCAATTCTAACTAACTTAAATAAGGCTGTAAGTGCCATGCATTATGTTTTAAATAGAGATCTAAGTTCTAATGTTTGTTTCGGTAAATTGGCACTTTGGACATTTAAAGTTTCAGACACACAAATACTAGTGACATGATATTACATAAGTAAATAACCAAAAACCACAAAGTTACCAATTTTTTGAGTCAACATATTAAAATACCAAGTAAAAATAATGAAAGCAATAAAACATTATTCATACTATTCTATTTAAAATAGCTTCGTAACGCCTTTCTCTTCCCGAGCCGGTAACAACAACAGGTGCTATGTCCACCATTTTCATAACATTGGCGGCACGCTGGCAGGGACTTAAACCCTTTTATATAACAATGTGCTATGCGTCCCGCTCCTCCGCCTTTATTAAAAGATGTAAAAACCAAGCAAAAAACTATGCTAGTCAGTTAATGCTTATTTTAGATTATTGGCGATGGCACATAGAATATATTTCCGGTAAAAAATACGTTTCGAAAATTTTGGCACTTACACCCCATTTTATTTCCGGTATTCAGTTGTTTAGCAGAAATGTACAGTCGGGGAAATGAGTTCTTTAGCAGACGCGCTGATTAAGGCCGCGTTTCCACCTGCAAGACAACTGTCGCGAGAAGTGTCTGACAGTCTGTCTGACAGCAGCTTTTTTTTTCGATTGTCGATATTTTTTAATCGATTGTAAGAGTTTCGATTAATTAATTAAAACGATCGTTTTTTTTTATTATTTTTTTTTAAATCGATTTTCATAAAAAATGGGTTAAAAAAATAATGCACAACGTTAATAATCAAGTTTTCACTTCTACCGGCACTCCCGGAGTGCAACCCGTCTTTTTTTAGGAAAAATAACGCAAAATGGAAGAATATTTAGTATTTTTGCCTGAAGATCATTCTCAACTCCGAAGTACAGATTCTACCCCTGATATATTTACGTGTGTAGGAACACAAACTAATATATTATTTAATATTATAATTTATAAGACAAGATTAATCCGACTTTTTTTTACAATTATCTCACCCTCCTATTGCACCATGAAATGGTCCAAACATTAGTCCAAAAAACTAACTACGGGTCAAAAATTACTATAATTTTGCGGTATGTATAAGCCCTTATAATTCTTTTGTGTTACAATTGTGTTACCTTACTCAGAAGAAACAAAGGAAGTGGCAAGTTTTTTTTAATTAGCTCTACTACTACATATCTGACTTAGCCTGATAACGTCGGGTTTTAGGTCGGGCGGCGTGCTCACAGGGTGGGGGACGTGGTGGACGAGCGTGACGTCATCGGGTCGGGCGGGGTCGGTGATGGCGGCGAGCGCGGCGGGCAGCGGCAAGGGGCAGTGCGGCACCCGCGACAGGCAGTACTCCGCCGCCGACGACGATATCCGCAGCTTCGTCGACTCCATCGCCTGCCCAACAACAATATTACAGTATTATATGACGATAACGATTTCGTATCTGCTCCTACCTACTGATATAATATATCAGTACCTCGACCACGGCCGTCAGTTTGGCCACGTCGAAGCCTCTCCTCTGTCGGACGAGCTCGCACAGGAAGCGGCCCACCCAGTCCCTGGCGGGGTCGCGCGCCTTCGCCGTGATGTCCTCCAGCAGGTGCACGGCGTGGCGCGCGTCGCCGGCGCCGCCGTAGCCCGCCGCTAGCGCCTTCACCAGCACCTCCGCGTCCACCTTCGCCGAGAATATCTCGCCTGGAAGCGTCGACGACGTCGTCATGTCCCGGCCCGAGCCAAAATCAGAAAAAAATGACGGGTTGCACTCCGGGAGTGCCGGCAGAAGTGAAAACTTGATTATTAACGTTGTGCATTTTTTTAACCCATTTTTTATGAAAATCGATTATTAAAAAATCGTTTTTTTTAATAAATCGAAACCCTTACAATCGATTAAATTTTTAACCCATTTTTTATGAAAAAAGATTTTTAAAAAACCGTTTTTTTTTAATTAATCGAAACCCTTACAATCGATTAAAAAAATATTGACAATCGAAAAAAAAAACAATCGATTGTTCGATAAATCAATTTCGATGTTACAACACTACTCTCCAACCGTCTTACGGTTTTTCCAAAGTTTTTCGATCAGCACGAGAATCTGACGCGAGTTTCACAGTTTTTACCCATCCCACAAAAGTGCTCAACGCCGCTAAAGAAGTTTTCACTTCAAAATCTGATGCGAGTTTCACAGTTTTTACCCATCCCACAAAAGTGCTCAACGCCGCTAAAAAAGTTTTCACCTCAAAATCTGACGCGAGTTTCACAGTTTTTACCCATCCCACAAAAGTGCTCAACGCCGCTAAAGAAGTTTTCACTTCAAAATCTGACGCGAGTTTCACAGTTTTTACCTATCCCACAAAAGTGCTCAACGCCGCTAAAGAAGTTTTCACTTCAAAAACTCCGCCCGGCTAATATAAGTCTTGACTCTTGGAGGCCGGGGCGGGTCTGACCTGACAGTTCCGAAACCGTCGTCACGGTAATAGTACTACCTATTCGGTACTTTGTCTCGCCCGTTTCTTTAGAGATAGATGCCTCCAGCCGCGCGGTACGTAAACGTGCCATTTGGCTGCCCGTCTTTAGCATTTTAAAATTAAATTTGTCTACTTTATGTTTCATTTAAGGGAAAAGACCTAATGCTAGACACTGAACTAATAGATGACACTTATGACAAAAATACCATAAAAATAAGAATTACTCTAATTATTTCTCACCACTGTAAATTTTATAAGCTTCTCAAGCTATCTGTTGAATTGAAAAAATATATTAGAGACGCCTTCGGGAACAAAATTTTAAAATGGGATCAGTTTTCGTAAATGATATGACCGCGTCAACACGCGCTCGGCAATTTCTTAGCAAATAGGTTAAGGAAGGCGAAATTTTGCACGTAAGTTTTGAATACATTTATTTGATTTTTTGTAATTTCTATTGATTTCATTGGATTAATGGTCATGTTGTATACACTAAGTAATGTTTATTTAAGATTTTTTATCAATTTTCCCTAACAATATAAAGGGTGTCTACTATTAGTTCTTGAAAATGTAAAAAACCTAATAGATGACATGGATCTCATCTTTGAGTTTTGCAATACATACTAAAGTTATTTTGTACTTTATTCTACTGCAAAAATCATCACTATTCTCTGAAAATATAATTCTATTAACAATCTAAGAACTTAGAACTACTGCACCTAAAAATGGACATGGTGTCTAATATTAGACCTTGTACTGATCTAAAAATCGATTGCTTTAGTTATTTAGCAGTAAAAAAAAGAAAAAGGAGAGCTGAGAAAAGAAAGAAGAAAAAAGAAGAGGCAAAAGAAGCATGGAGACTAAAGACTGAAAATAAAATTGCTAGGAAAAAAAAGACGGGTTGCACTCCGGGAGTGCCGGCAGAAGTGAAAACTTGATTATTAACGTTGTGCATTTTTTTAACCCATTTTTTATGAAAATCGATTATTAAAAAAACGATTTTTTAACTAATCGAAACCCTTACAATCGATTAAATTTTTAACCCATTTTTTATGAAAATCGATTTTTAAAAAATCCATTTTTTAATTAATCGAAACCCTTACAATCGATTAAATTTTTAACCCATTTTTTTAGAAAATCGATTATTAAAAAATCGATTTTTTTAATGAATCGAAACCCTTACAATCGATTAAATTTTTAACCCATTTTTTATGAAAATCGATTTTTAAAAAATTGATTTTTTTAATTAATCGAAACCCTTACAATCAATTCGAGTTCGAGTTCGAGTTCAAGTTCGAGTTCGAGTTCGACACAAAACACTACTCTCCAACCGTCTTACGGTTTTTCCAAGGTTTTTCGATCAGCACGAGAATCTGACGCGAGTTTCACAGTTTTTACCCATCCCATAAAAGTGCTCAACGCCGCTAAAGAAGTTTTCACTTCAAAAATATGATAAATAAAAATAAAAGGAAAGATAGTTTCAGCATGGAAGAAGAATGAATAGAATCTGGAGACAACGTGGATAATATTTCTGATGCATGTAGTTACTATGATGAAGTAAATTAAATCTTTTGAAAAATGGCAAATAAAGACCTAATAATAGGAAAAATGTAAAATGTAATGTAATGTTCTATGTCAACTATGAGTTCATATTGGTGTCTACTATTAGTGATGTTCGTTTTTTGTGATGTCATCTATTAGTACTTATGACTAAGTTTACAAAAAGACCAATAATATATTTTTTAATTGATTTGTCAGAGAATTATTATAATAGTTTTATTTTGTAAGAGTTACTGAAGACATGGAAGAAGTTATCAATCCTTTATTTCCATAAATATATATTTTATAACATTCAAATGTTGCATGTTTCCTTAAAGTGTCTGCCATTAGGTCTTTTCCCTTATTTATAGTTTGTGCGTTTTAAGATGATATGGGTGACAGTTCTCATATTCCTTGCTACGGATTTTTTTTACAAGAAAACAAAAAAAAAACAAAATGTAATAAATTATATTCCATCTACAAAAATAAATTTTTCCTATAATTGTAAATGAATAAAAATGAAAAGTTGCTAAATACTAACTTATTAATATAAAATTATAAAAATTAACTGTGAAATAGGAGTATAAAATTATTGTTACGAAAACATTTGAAAAATGTCAGATGCATGAAACGGAATTTATGTCAATAGAGATTGCCAGCGTTGAATCCTACGAATAACAAAACTACAGGAAACGTAACTCCCATTCTTCAACCGTTTTAAATTTGGCTCCTTTTCGAACACTAAAATATGACAATTCAGATTCTCGCCAAGGTCGTTTCCCAGGTAACGTATCATAATATTGCGCGCTGGACGACAGCCTGCGCGGTTATTGTCAATGTCACAGTTATGAAACAAAGCCGTGGACAATAATTGTCAAAAGCGGATGGCACTATGCAGTATACACCAAACATATCTACTATCACGAAGAAAGGAGTACATAATTATTATTTTAAAATCAAACATTTTCCTCTGATCCTTAAGTCATCGATAATAATAATATATAATAATTTTGAACAAACCTTGTACGACTCGGACGAATTTAAAACTATCCAGAGCACCTAGACAAGACGTTTTCAGATTACAAAAATCTATGTGCTAAATTATTACAGAATTATTACAGAATTGAAATAAAAAACTTACGGTACAAATGCAGATTTTCGTAATCTGTTTAATTTTCGGTCATTACTCATACAAAATATATCATGATTCATGACTATTAAAGTGTATGCTACATAAACGAGTAATCTGGCTCGGCATCCAATTCGGTTCGTTTCTTACTAAACGAAGTACGAACGGAATTATAAAAATAAGATACTCCATACTGATGTCAGTCAGACCCTCGTTTATGAATTATGATTAAATTGTTACATCTTGCATAACACTGTCCATGGCGACTTTGTAAAAATTTTGTAATTATATTATTTTTTTATTATTGCATTTTTACAATAACATGTAAACTTAATAAGACAAACACAAAGAGACCAGCTTAATTTTACGCAAATACCCTGGCATCCAACTTAAATAAACCATCTTTTTGGGCATGTTTTTGGGTCGGAAAAAATACAAGAACTTTACTTATGCATAATTTAAAAAAATTCACTTACTGATGAAACTTGAAAGATTATTCCTGTATTAAAAGTCGTATCTGTCATACAGATACGACTAGATAAGTCATCTTCTACACCATTTCACAGGGCATTTAGGCATTTTAACAACGAAAATTTTGTAAAAAGCTACGTAAAAAGTAAGTAAACAAATTGTAAAATGAGTTTGACAATAATTATCATGTCAACCTGGTTGAATGTCACTCGTGTATATATATATACACGAAAAATGTGTACCGAACACATGCATAAAGTATACATGTATTCGGGTCACATTTTGTAGCCTTTTGAGGCACTTTTTTTGACGGAGTTACTCTTCCTGTAGTTTAAAGTTCACTGGTTGAATCGAAATCAAATCGATAAAAAGGGCGGCCATCTTAAATCGCCGGCGCCACTCTGAAACGTCAGTACGAAACCGATAATTTCGATTGCGATTCCTTTACGAAGTGATTCGATATTTTTAAATTATCGATCAATTTTTTAGGTAACTTCCCTACTATTGTCAATTATAATGTGTCACGCATATCATCTTAAAATGCACAAGGTATAGTTTTGTTTTATTTGCGCCTCGATTGAGATGTACTTTATTATTAAAATTTTAAAAATCCGCATTAAAGTGTAATGCTTAATTAAAAATGTTTTTGTGGGAATATGCGTGGCCGCCACAAAGGAACGCACGCTCCACAGAAATAAGATCTCGATAGAAGCGCTATGTCGCTCCATTTGTATGAACACGAGCGTGTCACTTTTTTAGGGTTCCGTACCCAAAGGGTAAAAACGGCACCCTATTACTGAGACTTCAATGTCTGTCCGTCTGTCTCCAGGCTGTAACTCAAGAACCGCTATAGCTAGACTTCTGAAATTTTCACAGGCTGTGTATATCTGTTGCCGCTATAACAACAAATACTAAAAACAACATAAAATTAATATTTAAGGGGGGGTCCCATACAACAAACGTGATTTTTTTACCTTTATTGCTCTATACAAATAATGGCAACAGGAAGGTACTTGAATATTTCTCAAAGTCCTTAGTTATATGTGTTCTTTAATATTTAATAATAATATTAAAATAAAATAAAAAATTAAGGGGGGCTCCCATACAAAAAACACAACTTTTGGCCTAATTTTGCTCTATAATAGTACGGAACCCTTCGTGCGCGAGTCTGACTCGCACTGGCCGATTATACATACCTACTGTGACGTCACAAGAGCGCTTTAGTGATGGGAATACCCGTACGCGCGGAATCGATTCAAAGGAATCGCCGCGCCCCGCCTCTTTTGCCATTTTAATAGGTATATCGATTTTTTAATCGATTATTATTCGAGTTCATAGGCAGAGGAATGATAAATCTTGAGATACGTGCTTGCCAGGACAGCTAATAATATATTACATTATTCTAAATTAAATCACTAAACAGGATCATAAATACATATTACATAACTAGCTGTCCCGGCAAACGTTGTTTTGCCATTTAAAGTATTTGTACTTCATCAGTTGATACAAAATCTTACCCCCTCTTTTGTCCCCTAAGAGAGGTGGGGGGAAAATTTTTATACACCAGATGTTAAGTTGGAAAAAACAGTTAATAATATGAGGTACAATACCCAGCAATAAATATTGCACATCGACCTTTGGAAAGAGACAATCGGCTAATTTCGGTTTCATAGAGCGTTATCTTTATAGCACAAACCTATTTGACATTATGTCAGTCGTTGTTCAAATTCAATAGAGTGCAGTCGCGTCAGTGGCGTGCAGAGCAATATGACACAGGGTATGCGGGGCCCAGCGGAGTAGTTGGGTGGCCTATATTATATGGTCGGAAAAAATCTTAATAGCGCAATGTAGCCAGCGACAGCAATATTGCCAGCGCCATCTATCGAGAACATCGAGAACTATTTTAAGTACTCACCTAATCGGCTTCAATTTTCACATACTCATGGTTCCGGACTCCGGTTACTTGAGATTTACTATATTCTGATGTAAATACTATAGATGCAAGATTTCGGCCACCTCAAATATCTTATGCAAGTGAGTGATAGTTACAGAACACGTCCCTCGCAAGATATCCGATGTGGCCGTTAAAAAGGCCGATTTTCATGTGATTCGCAAAATATATAAATAAACTTAATAATAAAACTATGGGTTCGTAAAAAAACAAACTACTCATTCATTTATAGATTAAATCTATGCGCCTATCCTTTTTTAAATATAATTTTAGGATATCGTCATAGAAAGTTGGATTGCGTTTTAATTCTATAATTAATGCCTTTTCTATAGAAATCATGGAAAGATCTGTGAGTCGTTGTTGATTTTGTGTGTTTCTCAAATATGTGTGGATACGTTTTAAACTCGAAAATGAACGCTCTGCCGGTGCGCTGCTTGCTGGGATAGTCACAATGAATTTCGCTAATCGTAACACATCAGAAAAAACTTTATTCAAATTGTCATTATACAAATTTTGAATAATACTAAATACACAACTATTTGCAAATTGAGGTGATCTATAAATACAGCGCAATTCATTTTTCAATTTATCAAAATTAAAATTTGCCTGATATTTACTGTGAATTCTCTGATTTCATTTTCAGGGAAACATTCACTATATTTTCTAAAATTCTCACAAGAAAGTAGCTCAACAAACTTTCAATCTTTAATGTTTTTATAACGATTTCTTAATTCACTCACTACGTTATCAATTATTTCAACCAAAATTCGCAGATAATGTATTTTTACATCATCGACATTGCGCTTTCTTTTAGGTGGTCCGGTTATGTGAACGGCGGCATCATAATAGATCTCGAACTTCTCTCTGAAACGTTCTAAAAATGACTCTAACTCTTTTATCTTTCTTACACAATACACGATGTCACTAGTTTTTTTTTTTTTTTGCAAAATATCGTACAGAATATCCGTTTCTGCAAAAATATCTGTGAAAGATTTTAATAGAAAAAAAAATTAAAATTCTTTCATATTAAATAAAATGAACTGACTTGTGTCAGTGTTTCGCCATCCCAGTCTTGTGTATTTTCGTTCATATTTTCAAACAATTCTAGGAGGTGGGTGGACTCATTATTAATTACATTAACCGTGCGCGAGTGATACGTCCACCTTGTTTCCGCGACACGAGGCAGCTTTTTCATATCGGCAAAGTTGTTGTAATGGGCCATTCGTTTTGTACTAGTGTGAAAAAAGCCGCGATTGATTTTATAATACTAAAAAAACGTTTTGTTTCAGCAACTCGTTCGAAAGATTTCGATAAAACTAAATTTAATACATGTGCTGAACACCAAACGTACATAGCTTGTGGACATTTTTGCCTCACCAAAGCCTGCACGCCATTAATTTGTGAGGATAAAACTGCTGCCCCGTCGTAAGTTTGTGCAACTAATTTGGATACACAATCGAACTCTTCTAAAACTTCCAAAATTATAGAACTCAAGGCTACAGCGGTCCGATCCGCGCTGACATCAACATATTTGATAAATCGATCAACTACTTCTGAATCACGAAAATATCTCAAAATTAATACTAATTGTTCACGGCCGCTAACATCAGGAGTCTCATCTACCATGACGGCGACAAAATCGGACTGTTTAATTTCGGATTTAACGCGATCGATCATCACAGATGCAAGGCTCGAGATCAAATCATTCTGCGTACGGTTCGACATGCCCGTGAATGAGGTACTCGCATTCTGTAAATGGGTTTCTAAAACTCCATCATACTTGGCTAATAAATTTACTATTTCTAAATAATTACCCCTATTTAACGACGATACTGACTCATCGTGACCGCGAAAAGCTAATTCTTGTTTTCCCAGAAAGCAAACAACATCGATCAGCCTATGAAAAATGTTTCTATTGCGATCGACTTTAGCATTATGCCTCTCAATATCTAATCGTAACTGACTGTTGATACTCATTTCAATACGAGATTTACCAAAAGTATTTAATTTTAAGCAGGCCTCCAGATGTTTTTCTGTATGGTCATGCTTCTTTGCCGCGTTATAGAAATTATTTAAATCTGAATATCCTGAATCAGTCCACACTGAACTACAATTATTAAACAATATGCAAGGAAAACAATATAATTTAATCGTGTGCACACAACCACACAGCCAGTTATATGATTCATAACTTTTAACATGAAACTTCCGAGTTACATTGCCTTTTTGCTGGTTTAATTGTAACTCGGGTACACACCTACCTTTCGACACAATTTGAATCTTTTCACTGAATGACAATTGTGAAAACTTGTTATTTTTAATTTTTAATAAACACACATTCTCAACACAGACCTCACAGTCAAATAACATTTTTAAGAAATCAAAAACGCACTTAATATAGAAACTCAGTAATAACTATTAAACTGTTAAAATGTGCAAACTTTTAAATGTTAAAACAAAAAAGTCGTTTTAGAAAACTATAAACTTGCGCAAACAAAAATTATCGTAACAGTGCTCATCACATGAAAAAAGAAAATGGCGTTCCAAAAATACTAAACATTAATGTAATGTAAACAAATATAACCCTTACTAAACAAAAATGCATTATACATGCATACGCGTAATTAGATTTCCGTCCATTATTTTTACTCGGATTATAATAGGCAACGAAGTGTGAAGTGCAACGAACCCGAACCGAACGCCGCGTCGGAGGCGCTCGGATAAGTTCGGAAATCGGAAGACCTGCCGGCTGCCGCAGTCCTTGAAGCTACTTGCCCGTACTAGGCAAATGAGATATTCATGTCTGTGTGCGTTTGCAATCTGTGCACCGATACAAAAATCTCATCGCACACATATGCCCGAGGTCTGCGAGGCCTCAAATGCATATATCTCCGCTCGGCGGGCCGTTGCGATTAAATAATAATGTTTTTATGAAGTTTTGCAAATTAGTTTTTGCTATTTTATAAATTTAGGCGTTTTAAGTGTATTCATTTTTTACTTTATATAATAACTAACGTCATCTAAAACGTGCGAAAGTTAAATTAAAATATGTGTATAGCAAGTATTTATCATTAGGTAAGCAGTGCTTTTATGCCTTCATGGTACGCACGCCCATGAGTCGCGTCCATTTCAAAATATATATCTAGAGTTGTTAACACCCCTAAATTTGCTACAGCTGTAATTTTCCAAAAGAATTAAAATATACGTAAACATAATTTGAACACGCTTTTTTATTTTATTTTACCCGAACCTAAAGCCATAACTTATAGAAAATTTGGTGTATTTTATACAAATAAAAATAAAACTGTCCAAAGAAGCAAACCATAATAATTATGGTTTTTTTAACAGCTCCTAATACATAGGCTGCTATTTATGTATCCGGAACTGGCCACTTACAAGAACAATATTTAAAAAGTAATTACAACATTTGAAAATAGAACTCTTTGGTTGAAGAATACATTTTGTTTCATGTCACTGTCAATTATTTTTCCATTGTGGCGTCATTTTGAAAATTGCGTGTCTTCATTTGCCATGGATTTAACGCGTGAACATTTTCGTGCAATGATTTACTACGATTTTCGGCGTGGGCTAAATCAACAACAGTGCTTTATTCAACTCACCGCAACTTTTGGAGATGAAACACCATCAAAAACCACTGTTTATCACTGGTACAGTGAGTTTAATCGTGGGCGGTCTATGCTCACGGATGAAAATAAAGAAGGTCGCCCAAAAACAGCTGTTGTCCCACAAAATATAGATGCTGTGCGGGAACTAATAATGCGTGATCGTCATGTTACATATCGCGAGATAGAGGCGTCCTTAGGCATAAGTATGACGAGCATACATAAGATATTACACGAACATTTGGCTGTAAAAAATATATGTTCGCGTTGGATTCCGCACAACTTGACAATCGATCAAAAACGGGCTCGTGTCGATTGGTGCAAAAAAATGATAAAAAAATACAACCGTGGCACGCCAAAAGCCGTTTATAATATCTACACAGGTGATGAATCTTGGATCTATGCATATGACCCCGAAACTAAACAACAGTCAACGGTGTGGGTGTTCCAAGATGAGCCGAAACCAACAAAAGTTACTCGTGCAAAAAGTACTTTGAAGCAAATGGTCGCCTGTTTTTTTGGAATTAATGGATATGTGGCTACAGTACCATTAGAGAATCGTAAAACGGTTAATTCTGAATGGTATACGACCATTTGTTTACCAGAAGTCTTTGAAGAAATAAGAAAGGACAACCGACAACGCAGAATCATATTACATCACGACAATGCTAGCTGTCACACCTCAGCTGAAACAACTCAGTTTTTGGAGGGTCAAAAGATCGAATTGACTGGTCATCCGCCGTACAGCCCTGATTTGGCACCTAACGATTTCTTTTTATTTCCATACGCGAAGAACAAATTACGTGGTCAACGTTTTTCGAGCCGCGAAGAGGCTGTTGATGCGTTCAAAATGCACGTTTTGGAGATACCTCAATCAGAATGGAAAAAGTGCTATGAAAATTGGTTCCAGCGTATGCAAAAGTGTGTCGATCATCGCGGCGAATATTTTGAAAAGCAATTAAACCATATTAAATGATATATGTTTGTTTCTTTTTTTAATTCCGGATACATAAATAGCAGCCCTCGTATATACCGGACTTTTTGTATTCGTGCGTAAGAGATAACGCTCTACAAAACCGAAATTAGCCGACTGTCACTTTCCAAAGGTCGATGTGCAATATTTATTGCCGGGTACTGTAAGTCCATTAAAGAAAAAAGTTTGATACAAAATCTGACCCCCTCTTTGGTCCCCTTAGAGGGGTGGGGGGAAATTTTTTATACACCAGATGTTAAGTTGGAAGAAGACAAATATATCTGCGAAAACCGCATTCAAACCGGATCAGTGGTTTTCGTGTGATAGTGGAACAAACATACAGACAGACAGACAGACAGTAGACAAAAAACTAACTACAGTTTTGGCTTCTATAGCGATGTAGTGACACCCCCCGCTTATTATTTTTTAATACCTTTAATGTACAGAATTTTTATTTCTACAGTTTTATTATACGTATAGAAAATGTATGTAAATAAAATGTATTTTTCTTTATTTGCATTTTGCCGACATTTAGATGATTATTTGACAGATCCTTCTGCTCTACGACTTCTATGTAATCTATGAAAAGAAAAGATGGCCGAATGGACTAAAAACTAGAAAGTATTATCATTGATTTCGGCGATTGTTAATTTAATAACACTAAATGTCGTTTCTTTGTTTTTTCCAGGTAAGATTATGTTATAATTTAAATATAATAATTAAAGTTTTGTGTTATGTGGATCCACATATTTTGAATAAAATAAAAACTTTGTTTTTTTCCAGAAACCCAATTGTGCTATTATTTTCTACGTAATCGTCGAAAATCAAGAAATAACCTTATAAAACGACATTTAGTGACAAGAAAAGAAAATATGGAAAGGTTGAAATTCGCATTCCAAGTAAAACCAACATCAGACGGAAAGTCGAACCACATTGCCATAACCTCAATCAGTACACAAGATGACAAGATTTTTCTAATTCCTGAAGAATATCAAGCAGTGTCACTCCACAAACATATACAAGCCAGTAAAACCTTTAGTACAGTGAAAAATACACTGAAAAAAAGACACCAATCCAGAAATGTCTGGATAAAAACTACGGAGGACATTTTAAATACTTATGTGGATGAGGATAAAAATATGATTTTCCAGGACCAATTTCTCGAGGAGATAAGTCAAGAACAATTTGCTTAAACCAATACAAAAGTAACAGAAGTCGACCCAATTGTAAAGATTTTGGAAAAATTGATTGAAAGTCAGGAAAGAAAAGAAAAACAAAGTATGAAAAAACTGGCTGACAAATTCGTTATTGAAAAGTTTGATGAACGAAATACAATTAGTGCATCATATTGGATGGAGACATTTGAAAAGGAATGTGAAAGGTTTGGAATAGTAAACGAAGATGAAAAAATTGAAATTTTCAGATTATTTTTTGAAAAATCTTGCACAGATTGGTATGCCGCCATGATGATTAAATATAGCTTACAATCAGAGTGGTCCGAATGGAAATCAAGTTTTTTACAAACCTATGCCATTAAAAGTTGGTCAACAAGCAAGTATGCATTGTCTTTTAATTAGTATCAATCAGGCTCTTTGTTGGACTATGCTGTAAGAAAAGAAAAACTATTGCTAGAAGTAAGAAAAACAATTGATGAAGGGACATTAATTGATATAATAGCTGCGGGCTTGCCAGACTTTATAACAGACAGAATTAACAAGGAGGAGGTTGTGTATGTAAAAGATTTATTCAATGAACTGAGAAAGTTAGAGCATCTAGTTTTAAAAAGAAGAATTTTCAAAAAGAGAGAAGATACTAAACCAAAAATAATAAAATTAAAATTGTGAAAAATTAAAAAAAGGTGTACGTTACCACTCGGAAGATTTATGTTGGTTTAATCTTAAGATAAATAATGAAAAGGATAAAAAGCAAATAAAACTCATCAATAATTCAGAGCTAGAATGTGAACTACAGTGTGAAGATCAAAAAAACTAACTGTGCCGCCATTAATTAAAGTAAAATTAGTTCTTAATAACAATATTGAGATATTTGGAATCTACGACTCAGTAGGCCTACTACGAAACCGTTTTGAGACTCAAACAATCGGACGAGAATGCTGAGTCCTGCTCTAACAACGTCAGTTTGTTTGAGTAGGACGCAACATTCTCGTACGATTGTTTGAGTCTCAAAACCGTTTCGTGGTACGGGCCCTGGTTCTAATGTATCATTGATCAATTCAAATTTATTAAAGATAAATAATAAAGATCCTAACTTTAGTAACAATGCTAATTTGAAAACAATTAATGGCGTTAAAAAAGCGAACGGCATAATCAAAGTTAATATAAACATTTTTGATATGGAAAAGGAAATGAATGTTTTTGTGATAGACAGAAAGAATTTTGACTATGACTTTTTAGTAGGACTAGACCGCATAAAAGAATTTTACTTATGTCAAGATGAAAATTTGAAAGTACATCAGAAACTGCCTGGTTCTAAAATTCAACGGTTTTTTGAAGAAAAAAATTATTCAAATATAATAAACTTTAATCAACACTTATGTGAAGAAAACTTTCAAATTTACATAAATCATCTAGATTTCAAGGATCAAGCACAGATTGAGGAGTTGATATCAAAATATAAATGTTTTTGCAAAAGATAAATATGACATAGGGAGAGTAACGGGTTATGAGGCACACATCGATTTACAAGTAGAAAAATATTGCAGTAAAAGACCATATCGTTGCACTATTCAAGATAAGAAGGAAATAGAAAAACAGGTTGCAAAGTTATTGGAAAAAAATATAATCGAGGAATCATATAGCCCTTTTTCAGCACCTGTTACACTCGCTTACAAAAGAGATGAAAATAAAAAGTCCAGATTATGCATAGATTTCCGAGAACTTAATAAGATAGTTGTTCCGCAATCGCAACCATTCCCTCTTATTGAAGACCTTATAGTGAAAATAAGAGACTGCAAATTTTGCTCTACGCTAGATTTGAACTCCGCTTTCTGGTCCATACCATTGCGTGTTACTGACGGATACAAAACTGCATTCGTCACACAGGAGGGCCACTACCAATGGACCTGTTTGCCGTTCGGTCTAAAGACAGCACCGGCCATTTTTCAAAGAATAATGTGTAACATTATACGAAAAAATAAGCTAGGAGAATTTGCAGTAAGTTTTATAGACGACTTATTAGTATTTTCAAAAACATTTTTAGACCATATAAGACACCTAAAACAATTATTTTTGGCCTGAAACTCAAATTTTCTAAATGTATGTTTGCAGCACAATCAGTCAAATTCTTGGGTCATATAATACAGAATAACTCAGTCAGACCGCTGAAGGATAATTTGATGTCAATACAAAATTTCCCAATTCCAAAAACACAGAAACAGGTAAGGCAATTTTTAGGGAAAATAAACTTTTACCATAAGTATGTGCCAAATATAGCAATAAAACTAGAGCCTTTGCATAATCTTTTAAGAAAAGGACAAATATTTAACTGGACTGAAAAATGTCAACAGTCATTCGATGAAATTAAACAAATTTTATGTTCTCAACCAATATTAACAATCTTTGATCCTAATCTCCCTATTCACATATACATATACAGATGCCAGTATACAGGGACTGGGAGCAGTCTTGAAGCAGCCACAAGACAATAATGAAGAAAAACCTGTTGCATACTTCTCTAAAAAGCTAAATGAAGTTCAAAAAAGGAAGAAAGCAATATATCTGGAATGCCTAGCGATTAAGGAATGTGTTGAGTATTGGCAGCATTTATTGATAGGTAGAAAATTTAGTGTATTTACTGACCACAAACCGTTAGAAACTATGAACATTAAATCAAAGATAGGAATTGGGTGAACTTACATTCTATCTGTCACAATATGATTTCCAAATTAAGTACTCGCCCGGCAGATATAACATTGAAGCTGATTGTCTGAGTAGAAACCCCGTCCTTGGACCAAATGGAAATCAAGATGAACAATTAAAAATAGTAAACACAATAAAACTACAAGAAATCTTAGAAGATCAAGAAAAAAATGAAAATATATAGTGCAAGAAAGATAAATTAATATCAAAAGACAACATATATTATAAGAGAGTAAAGAACAAGGACAAAATAATTTTATCTGAAAAATTTAGCATACAATTCATAAATAAAATACATAAAGACATGGGTCACTTAGGAATTAAGCAGATGCAAAATATGATTACTTCATTGTATACAGCGGAGAACATCACAAAGAACATAAAAAGAATTTGTGAAAATTGCTTAGTGTGTATAAAAAACAAATCAAGAGGACAGAACAAATATGGATTAATGTCACATTTGGGACCTGCCACAAAACCGTTTCAAATATGTTCTATTGATACAATTGGAGGCCTTGTAGGTACACGGTCGACGAAGAAGTATTTACATCTGCTAGTGGACCATTTTACTAGGTATGCACATATTTTAACTTCAAGTACACAAAACTCAAATGACTTCATCAAACTCATAAAAAACTGTGGAGAAATTCATAATTTTGAATTGATTCTATCGGATCAGTGTCCAGGTATTAATTCTAAAGAATTTAAAGGATTTTTGGACCAGGAAAATATCTGTATAATCTTTACAGCAGTTAACTCGCCTTACTCAAATGGTCTAAATGAAAGACTTAATCAGACATTAGTCAACAAAATCCGATGCAAAGCAAATGAAAATGTTAAAAAAGTTGCATGGACAACCATTGCTCAAAACTGTGTAAAAAATATAATGAGACGAAACACTCGGTTACTTATATGGCACAGATGTATCTCTTTTGCCGAATGAGATTAAGCTGAAAAAGACTGAGAATGATTTAATAAAAGACAGGCAAAAAACTTTAGAAAACACAATGAAATCACATAATTACAACAAAGAAATCTATGATAAGAATCGAATATGCATAGACCATGAACGTAGAAAAAAAGGCGGACGGAGTCTTGTCATATACAAAACTGTGTCTTCCCTTTTCTTCAGAGTCGGCCATGCACACATTCTGACGCCTGTCAAATGGTATGGACTAGCGCAAGAATGTGTGCGTGCGGACCGTGTACATACAGCCAGCTGGCCGACTCTGAACGACACAGTTTTGTGTATGGTGGAACTCCGTCCGCCTTTTTTTATACGTCCATGGCATAGACTTTAAAGTTGGTGATATTGTCTTTGTGGAGAGTGGTAACAGACTTAATAGAAAAAAAACTGGATGAACAATCTACAAGATAAATACTGATCATAGGAAGTCGGAATCAAATTTTTTTCACATCTCAAAACTAACCCCAGCTCCTGATGGCATCTAGTCTGAGAGTTTGCGTGACTAAACACCTGATTATATTTTATTTTGGGGGGGAGATGTCAAGAAAAATGTATTTTTCTTTATTTGCATTTTGCCGACATTTAGATGATTATTTGACAGATCCTTCTGCTCTACGACTTCTATGTAATCTATGAAAAGAAAAGATGGCCGAATGGACTAAAAACTAGAAAGTATTATCATTGATTTCGGCGATTGTTAATTTAATAACACTAAATGTCGTTTCTTTGTTTTTTCCAGGTAAGATTTTGTTATAATTTAAATGTAATAATTAAAGCTTTGTGTTATGTGGATCCACATATTTTGAATAAAATAAAAAATTTGTTTTTTCCAGAAACCCAATTGTGTTATTATTTACTACGTAATCGTCGAAAATCAAGAAATAACCTTATATGTATAGAAATATAATTACCGAGTCACAAAATATCCCAAAGCGAACATTATCATTCCTCTGTTTCATGTCTGTTTCGAAAATCGATTAATTAGAATTGAGAATATGTACAACACTATTTGCTTCATTTGACAGAAAAATGAGAATATTGACTGTACCTCGAAACTAAGCGATGAGTGAAAGTATCGATTGTTTTATTTCCATTGCGCGCTCAATAGCGGACAAACAGAACGGGCTCTATAATTTTCTAACTAAAGCGGTAATGTATTATGAATCATGCGGTACACACGCAGTTACGTAGATTTCATGAAAAAAACTACAGCCACACACGATTTAGATTAAATAATTGATTTTAAAATAAAGGACACATGATTTAATAATAAAATTACTTACCGATGATAAGAAACGTGTCCACTATTTATACCAACGTTTGTATTCGAATTTCCACAGCCCAATACGGCACAATTAGGCATTTTTAAAACCGATTGACGTCCGATTCCGATAACGGTGGAGCGCAGACTAAAGAACAGACTTTCCAAAGATTGAAATGTGTGATCGTTTGGGAACGCGATGGCACGCGAAGTACATGCACATGGCCTATCTAACTAGATAGAGATCTGTGGCACGCTCAGAAAACTTCGATAGCGCGATGCGCGAATTGTGGGTACTGCCACATATTTAAGAAACATGGTGAATACAAATGTACTTTAAGCTTATTTTTGAGTGAAGAAATCGCGCAGTCGTTATTAAAAAACTACACACCGTCCGAACGTCACGGTCTGCACACCGGGCGCATACCGACATCGAAACGCGCGCTCCGCCCGTTTGTACGAGGACGTAAAGCTGATAGATAACACATAATATTACTGTGCCAACGTCGTATGGTATCATTAAAATTTTTGAATCGTTCGTCAAAAAGAGACGTCACGGATACGGGATAAAGTTCTCACAGATCTCGCTGGCGGCGCGCACTTGTCCGGCGGTGAGCAGGACGGCGGCGGCGGCGGTGAGCGCGTCGCCGAGCGCGACGCCGGCCGCCTGCAGCTTGCGCACGAGCGACTGCGGCGCGGCGAGCGACACGTGCGGCAGCGCGTACGCCACCAGCGTCTCGTGGTCCGCCCGCACGCCCATCCGCGCCATCGTCGCCAGCGCGCGCATCACGCCTGCGACACGCCCACAAATGGTTTGAGCGTGAATCGTATTTCCTATATGTGTGTTCTTTTTTCTACACATAAAGCACGGCCCTGTTATGACAAAACAATGCAACCCGGGTTACATCGTTTTGTAACAATATAGTCTAAATTAATCTACTTAATGTACGGTGTTTTTAGTTTTGTCTCTGTTACCACCCAATGGTTGACTGGTAGAAAATGCCCTATGGCATTAAGTTCGCCATTGTACGATGGCGGACTTAATGCCATAGGGCATTTTCTGAAAGGCATTTCTAATAACTCATAATAAGGCATTTGCAAAAAGTATTAAATAAATAAATAAATCGAACCCACGTAAGTTTTTCGATTCGTCACTCCATCTCGACTGTCATATCGAGCAAGCGGATTTCCTTGCGGTCGGCTAATATAAGCCGTATTAATTTTATCGATTTTATTGCGTTCGACTCAGAAAATTTTGTCATCGAAATTCGCAGATCGTCACCTCAGTCGATCGATAGATAGCTCCCCCGCTCAAAAACCATCTCGGGCCCAAAAAAGGAAAAAGTCGGACAACTTCGAGTCATACCTTTCTCCCCGTGCGTTTTGGCGGCCTGCAGCAGGATAGGCCAGAAGTAGTGGGGGCGCAGCGGCAGGTCGAGTCGCGCCATGTGGGCGAGCAGGTCTGTGGCGAGCGGCCCGCGGGCGAGTTGCAGCGCCGCCTCCGCCGCGTTCTGTATGGCGATGGGGTTGCGCCCCGACACCATCAGCGCCTCCGCCACGCCCGCTATCACGACCGACGGCTGGAAACGCCCCCACACATTGTACTTCACCGATAACTAAATCACGTACCACTAGTACCATAGACTAAGGAAAATATTTTCCTTAGTCTAATGCTAGAGCTTTAAACTCGATAGGCCACCTGTGAACTGTCCCTGCACTTTTTCGCTCTTCTATTTGCTCAAAAGATTTTGATTGAAATTGGTACGGAAATCGGGATACTTCGGTTTCCAGAAAAGGACGTTCCGAGATCTGGCATCAGAAGGAGTCGAACACTTTTATATATTATATCACCCTATATATCTATACTAATATTATAAAGAGGTAAACTTTGTTTGTTTGTTTAATTGTAATGAATAGGCTCAAAAACTACTGAACCGATTTTAAAAATTCTTTCACCATTCGAAAGCTACATTATTTAAGAGTAACATAGACTACTTTTTATTTTGTAAAATATAGGGTTCCTTAAGATATTTGGGTTTTTCTGGCACAAGGTGAAAAAACTCAACCAGAAAAGTTACTTATATTGCGTACGCTGCCTAAACTATAAAAGATAGAACCATACAATGTTCTAAGTAAATGTAGATCTTTTAAATATCTAAAAAAATGTCCGCGACACACTATACCTATCTATGTCAAGTGAGGCACAACAACCATTTTTTTATTTAAAAATCTTGATTTTTTGGACTAATTTAAACGCATTTATTTTACTCGTGTTGATAATCCTTATCAAAATAAATTATTTCATCACTTAGTACAGTTTATGTAGATAATATATGGTATGTAAATGATTAAAATTGGACGCTTGGTTTAGAAGTTATGACGAAATTAAAAATTGCGATTTACGCCCGTTTCAAAGTGGGCGCTACCAATGTGGGGACGTGCGCAGTAGCGAAGATTATAACCGGCCCTGCAGCTGGTGAATTAGCTCATATACCAAGAATACCAATGATCCCTACTGATTTGCCTATAGGTAGCTTGCAAAAGGCTCCAATTTCCTGTGTGACGTAGCTTTTGCGGCGGTACCGACCAATACAAGCCACGGGTAGTAATAATGAATAATCAAAACTGCTAAATCGATTTTAATCATTTTTGCAGCGGCTATATTATATTTTATACCCGTGCGAAGCCGGGGCGGGTCGCTAGTATATAATATACGAGTTCTGCTCGTCTTCACCTAGCATATTTGGAATAGTGATATTATACTTTCTGCAGAAATATCATTATTAATAGGAATGAACTAAGATATTTAAAATATTTACTAGGTACTTAGATATTATAGGTTTCAAATATTTACGTAAAAGAGCATAAAATTAAGCGTCCCTCGAAAAATGCTTTACGAGCTGTAAAGTATTTTATGGAATCGACGGAACGAAAATATTTTTAAATGCAAGGGGAGCTCCCGATGAACGTCGTTATCGGTCCGCTCCCCCTCCCGGTTCGCAACGCACCAGGCCGGCCTTGACGCAGTCCCGGACGAGGCTGCGGCCGTGCAGGGCGCGGTCGTCGCGGGGCCCGAACGCCGGCAGCGGCAGGCACTCGTACACTGCCAGCGCCGCGGCCGCCCGCCCCGCGAACACCAGCCGCGTCGCCGCCGCCTGCATCACCGGGCTGATCGACGGCCGCCGCAGGGTCTCCTCCGGCAGATATTTCAGCACCTGCAGCGGATGGTGGGAGGAGGGATTAGGGCAGCTATCGTCGAGGTGTGCTCCGCGAGCGGTACATCAAATGTCTCGAGACACCAGCATGGAGACAGTTCATTCATTCATTCGTTGGGGGTCCACCATGAGTGCCACTTCTTAAAAGGCTTTTAAGGCCGTATACAACGAGGACTAGTGAAATTTCATGTTTTTATTTTCACTAGAACTTTGACCATAAGTAATTATAAGCATTTAAACATTTTTTGTAGGTTTAATACGTTCCTTACCAAGGTCCCAGTCAGCTTAGAATTTTGATTTAAGGCGGGATTATAGGCCACTGACATTTTAGAATTTGAGACAAACTAGCTCAATAGATGGCGCTCGAAAGGTACATGTTTACATATCAAGCCGTCGTCGATTTTAATATTTTCAGAAATAATGTGATCACGTGGTAATCTCGACATACAGAGTAATGATTAACAGAGAGGCCATGTTCACAACCTAATAAACGGAATATGTAATTAATTTTGTATTATAATAAAATTCTGTAATAATTTAATATGTTTATTCTGTACTCACGAATATGAAAAAAAAGTATTTCCTCATAATAATACATGATATAATTGATTATACAATGTTTAACAAAATAAAGTATTACTCATATACAGTTACATGCCCCAAAGTATTAAACCGAAGTACATAGGTTTAAAATTCTGTAAAGTAGATTCAAAAGTGCAATAATAATTCTCCATCGTCAGATTGCTCACTGCTGGTAGATATGGATGTTATTTTATGAGTTTTTTTTGCAATACCTTACCTAACGGTACCAACATTTTCAGATCTCTATCTGCAATGATAGGGTATTCTGTAGCTGTTTTTCTCCAAAACGTACAGAGTTTATAATTTTTTTCTGCCAATTCATCTATTTTAGGTACTACCTCTGTTACCACTTTAGAATAGCTTTTTTACCCCCGCGGGGGTAATTACCCACAGGTTGGGAACCACTGATGTAGACCCATGACGATCAGTTGTACCTGACGCTGCAACATCACCTGGAATCTATATTTATATATAACGACCTCCACAAGTTCAAAAACGATAGTTCTACTTTCAATAGAGGTAGGTGACGTTTTTGACCTGCTGGACAAGTTTTTAATGAATAGTAGATTATATTCATTATAGTTATGCAGATCATATTTATATTTTCTTTGTCGTATTTAGGAATCTGTTCCCAAAAGAGACCCTTGGTCCGGGAAGTCTTAGCTTTGCTGTCTATCCATCTGTCTGTCTCCAGGCTGCATATCAAGTAACGCGGTAGCTAGAGAGCTGAAACTTTCTGAAATTATATTGTATTTTTGTTGTCACCATAACAATAAATAGAAACAAAATTTTAAGAATTCAGAATCATTATATTTAAACTTTAATAATAATCTATACTAAAATTAGAATAGTCTGTCACCTTTTCATCCTTAAACCACTGAACCATTTTTAATAAAATTTGGTGAAGAAAGGACCGAAGATACTTTTTATCTTAAAATTTTATAATAAAAAATTACATTTATTATAAAATTATAAAATTATTAATTTTTGAAGAATTTCCAACGAGATAGCGGCCATCAACTAGTTCATAACAAAATTAATAATAATAAATGATCGAAGTAGGATCTCATACAAAAACAATTTTTTTTGGCCTTTTTTTGCTCTATAGGTACCCTTACTACGGATAACGGACCCCTTCGCGCGCGAGTCCGACTCGCACTTGGCCAATTTTATTCCTTAATTAAAAGCATAAAAGTGGCTCTAACGTTGACAATTGTTTAGGCTAATTGTAAGCTATTAAAAAGCCAACATATAACGTTACCATCTATTTTACACTAACTGCCGCAATCACATTGATATTAATTAATGATGAAAACTACAATGTGGGATGTTTGGCGCTATATAGCCGTAGGGTATATCTTGTCAATTGTTGTGTCAAACAGCTTTCATATGTCACGAAATAGCTTCCACATGTCACGATATAGCTGTCATAATAGACATAATACTAATATGACAGTTATATAGCAGACAGGCATGACTGACACGACATTTGACACGAAAGACCCTACGGCTATATAGCATCAAACATCCCTCATTTAATGAAGAATTTGAAAGAATTGCACCAGATTGTCGTGAGCAAAAAAATAATAATTGCATAAAATATAATTTCTTTGCTCTTTACTTTTAAGTGTCGTCATGGTTTTTATTCTAAAAATATTATATTTTTGATAAAATCAAATAAGGTTTAAGGGTATTTACTTTCGATCAACATTATTTTTTGTGTAAAGAATGGATATAATGTTCGATAAAATTATAGTTTAACATAATATCATATCATACTAAAATCATGGTGTCACTATGAATATGGATCTATCCGCTTGATAATATTATTTTTAACGATTTCTTGTGCAGATTTACGATTTTACTCCAGTGCTAAGATGTTATATCTTTCCATTGCTATGGATTGGACATGTTCAATAAAATTCTTGTTTAATATAAGTACTTATTATCATTTTACAATGTTTTGAGACATCCGTTTAAATATGTCTCTTTGTTGAGGCACTCTGTACATTATTATCCGACTTAGCTGTAATATTTGCATTTATGACTTTCAAACATACCAAAAACGTATAAATGATCGTTTGGCGAATGTAAATTATTAAATATATATCAATAAGATACCTAATAAAGTAGTCTCTCACCAAATAATTAGGTTACAAAACAATATTGTAATATTTGTAAATCAAACATATTGCCTATGTTCCGAAATAAAACCCAGTTTACTGACCAGTGATCAAGACGTCATCTTACGACACTGTATTGTACTGGTATTCCACTAGCAAGACAAGTGTGACGTATTATAATTACGTCACAACAAACACAATATATTCGACAATGCACTGGCAAATATTTCGAAACGAATCAACGGTATGGGACCACGGCGATTCTAGGCCTATGGAGCTCTGGCCAGTATACTGGGATATATTTGTGAACATACTCTAGGTTTTCTATAATAGATAATCAGTCTCTGAAAGACAGATTTGACTGATGTCATTCAATTATTATTATCCATCAAAACGCCTGTGGAATTGTTGTGGCAAATATTTAAAAGCAAATTGCTATTGCAAATCAACAAATCGTTCGAATTTGTGATCAGAACGATTTATTTTTATTACTGTTACTATTTATCAAAAACTAAGCTGACCCTAACCTTCAAAATCATAATTGAAACATTTTTGTGTAAAAATATTTTTTCCTACATTTACTTTCACTGAATTCTAGACGAAATAAAATTTTGAAAGTATCATTCTTTATTACTCTTTTTTTAATGGTAAATGGATTTAAATCAAAATTCTAAGCTGACTGGGACCTTGGCAAGGAACGTAACAAACCTACAATAAATGTTTAAATGCTTATAATTACTTCTTGTCAAAGTTCTAGTGAAAATAAAAACATGAAATTTCAGTAATCCTCGTTGTATGCGGCCTTTAATCCATTTACCACTATAAAAAGAGTGATAAAGAATGTTACTTTCAAAATTTTATTTCGACTAGAATTCAGCGAAAATAAACGCAGGAAAAAATATTTTATACAAAAATGTTTAAATTATGATTTCGAAGATTAGGGTCAGCTTCATTTTTGATATATAATAACAATAATAAAGATAAATCGTTTTGATCACAAATTCGAACGATTTATTGATTTTCGAATGCAACGCCTTGCTTTCAATATTTGCCATAACAATTCCACAGGCGTTTTGATGCATAATAATTGAATGACATCAGTCAAATCTGTCTTTCAGTGACTGATTGTCTATTACAGAAAACCTAGAGTATGTTCACAAATATATCCCAGTATAATGGCCAGAGCTCCTTAGGCCTAGAATCGCCGTGGTCCCATACTGTTGATTCGTTTCGAAATATTTGCCAGTGCATTGTCGTACTTAAATGTGTTTATTGTGATGTGATTATAATACGTTACACTTGTCTTATTGTCTTACTAGTGGAATACCAGTACAATACAGTGCGGCGTCGTAAGATGACGTCTTGATCACTGGTTAGTAAACTGGGTTTTATTTCAGAACATAGGCAATATGTTTGGTTTACAAATATTACAATATTGTTTTGTAACCTAATATTTGGTGAGAAACTACCTTATTAGGTATCTTATTGATATATATTTGATAATTTACATTCGCCAAACGATCATTTATACGTTTTTGGTAGGTTTGAAAGTCATAAATGCAAATATCACAGCTAAGTCGGATAATAATGAACAGAGCATGAACAGAGTGCCTCAACACAGAGACACATTTTGAGGGATGTGTTAAAACATTGTAAAATGATAATGATATTGTTATGTTAACAATTTTATCGAACATGTCCAATCCATAGCAATTGAAAGATATAACATCTTATAGTCAGGGAGCCCTAGAACATTTTTTTTATTACTAACAAGCAAATTTTTTGTGAGTAGCTTTATTTTGATAAGACAAACAACTTTTTAATCTGCGAAAAAATCTTGAAAGTGGTAGCTAACAGAGATAGAAAGGATTTCATAATTTGATTTGATGGTCCTAAAATATGGATTTGTTCAATTTGTAGAACAATGTTACTCTTAAATTATATAACTATAAACCTACCAATATACAAAAAATCAGCTGGTTAGGGTTCCGTTTCAGGGTTCTGTAATCAAAAAAACTTGGTTGACTACGGAACTCATCTGGCAGCACGGAATCGCCTTTTTCCGTCGCCCTTTCTCTTTCTGTAGCTTAGAACTGCCATTTGGTAGACCGAGACAGAAAGCATAATGCGATAGCATGCGGCGGAATCCTCGAGGCTATCAAACTCAAACTCAAACTCAAAATTTTTTATTCAGAATAAATTTTTGCAAATATTTTCTGAAAGTCTACATGATGCCTACCACCGGTTCGGGAACTAACCCGGCGAGAAGAACCGGCGTAAGAAACTCGCAGGGGGCGTGATATATCGCATTATGCTTTCTGTCTCGGTCTAGCAAATGGCTTTTCTAAGCGACAGAAAGAGAAAGGGCGACGGAAAAGGCGATTCCGTGCTGCCAGAGGTCCAACCCTAAAACGGAAGATTTTTCGCAGATAAAAAAGTTGTACGTCTTATCAAAATGAAGCTACTCACAAAAATTAGCTTGTTAGTAATCAAAAAAATATTTGTTATAGGGCTCCCTGACTATTAGCACTGGAGTAAAATCGTAAAAATAATATTATCAAGCGGATAGATCCAAATTCATAGATACGTCATGATTTGATACGATATTATGTTAAACTAGAATTTTATCGAACATGTGAATTCCATTCTTTACAAAAAAAATAATATTGATCGAAATGAAAAACCTTTATACCTTATTTGATTTTATCAAAAATATAATATTATTTTGTGAATAAAAATCACGACGACACTTAAAAGTAGAGAGCAAGGAAATTACATTTTATGCAATTATTAATTTTTACTCACGACAATCTGGTGTAATGTACTGGTTTATTGGAAAATTGGCATAATGTCTTGTTCACTACCATTTTTCATTCTAATTTTGTTGGGACCCATAGCAAAAATAAACAGAAGAAAAATAATATTGTAACTGCCGTACTCAGAGATGAATATTTATAACTTCAATGTATCTTATATGACGATTTTGAAATAAGCCCCATATATTTTATCTTTCAAATTCTTTATTAAATGTTTGACGCTATGTAGCCGCAGGGTATTTCGTGTCAAATGTCGTGTCAAACAGCTACTAGAACAAATTGATAGCCACTATCTCGATGCAAATTCTTCAAAAAATCGTTCATGGCGTGGGAACCGTTAATTTTTTCAGGATAAAAAGTATCCTTCGTCCTTTCTTCACCAAATTTTATAAAAAATGGTTCAGTAGTTTAAGCATGAAATGATAGACAGACTATTCTAATAGGTATTAGTATTGTTAAAGTTTAAATATTATAATGAGGTATTTCGTAAATATTTCACAACCAGTTAACACTTACCGGTTGCCATTATTGATGTCGATCAGAAAAGGCCTAAAAACCTCGTTTTTGTTTTGAATATTTCAGACCTCTTAACATATTTATTTTATTTTGTTTCTATTTGTTGTTATGGTGACAACATAAACATATAATTGAAAATTTGAGCTCTCTAGCTACCGCGTTACTTGATATCCAGCCTGGAGACAGACAGACGGATAGACAGCGAAGCTAAGACTTACTGGGCCAAAGGTCTCTTTTGGGAACAGATTCCTTAAAAACGACAAAGAAAATTTCAATATTATGATCTGCATAACAATAATGAATAATATAATCTACTATTCATTAAAAACTTGTCAAGCGGGTCAAAAACGTTACCTGTATTGCAAGAGTTATCGTTTTTGAACTTGTGGAGGGTGCTATATAGATTCCAGAGGATGCTGCAGCGTGAGGTACAAGTAATCGTCATAGGTCTAAATCCTATTTATTAAAGGTATTGCAATAAACCCAAGCACAAAAAATATATTTTGAACCATATTGTAAAGTCATAAAATAACCTCAGCAGTGAGCGAGCTGACGATGATGAATTATTGTAAGTACCTAATATAGCTATATTTTTCCATGCATAAGTATATGCAATGCATATGAGTAATACTTTATTTTGTTATACATTGTAGAGATCAACTACGATAACATGGCGCGCCCCTCCAAAAAAATATCATGTATTATTGAGGAAATACTTTTTTTTCATGTTCGTGAGTACAGAACAAACAAATTAAAATTCATTCAAGATTTCGTTTATAAAGTTGTGAACATGGCCTCTCTGTTAATCATTAGTCTGTATGTCGAGTTTACCACGTGATCACATTATTTCTGAAAATTATTGAAATCAACGACGGCTTGAAAACTAAATAATATGTACCTATCGAGCGCCATCCATTGAGCTTGTTTTCCGCAAATTCTAAAATGTCAGTTGCCTATAATCCCGTCTTAAGTTAGAGAACCGGTAGATTAGGGAATAGATTCCATATCAAAACAAGTTTTCCTCTATTTCTTCGCTCTTATAAGTCTTAGCGTGATAAAATATATCCTATAGCCTTCCTCGATAAATGGGCTATCTAACACTGAAAGAATTTTTCAAATCAGACCAGTAGTTCCTGAGATTAGCGCGTTCAAACTATTACTAAATAAACATTTCATATAATTTTCCCCGTTTTTTCCACATTTTCCTCTATTTCTTCGCTCCTATTAGTTTTAGCGTGATAAAATATAGCCTATAGCCTTCCTCGATAAATGGGCTATCTAACACTGAAAGAATTTTTCAAATCGGACCAGTAGTTCCTTAGATTTGCGCGTTCAAACAAACAAACTAACAAACTCTTCCGCTTTATAATACTATACTAAGTATAGATTATAATAAACATTATAATCTAGCCGGAAAGCTCACACGAATCTCTTTTTACAAAATTACTCATGAAAGTAAATTTACTTTTACTCAATGGAATAGAACTTTATATTCGCATCGCAGGCTCGATCGCCGCCCGCCACTGTATCTAGACAAGCTAAAACCTTAAACCAGTTTTTAAAAAGGAACAATACCCACTCACTTTTGGTATGAAGCTGTCACCTTCGACGGCGGCGAGAGTTTTAACGATTTCCATGACGTGCGTTTCACCGAGCTGAATGCCGCTAGCGAGTGCGGCGTCGAGCGTGCTGATCATGAGGTCGTGCCGGTGGGCGGCGGCGTACGCGCGCGCCGTCGCCGTGTACGTGTCCGCCGAGTACTCCAGCCGCAGCGATTTCATCACCGACAGCACCTCTTGCACGCTCTCTATCCTCCTGTAAACACACACGAGTACATAATATTATTATAATAAACTAGATGTTCCGCGCGGCTTCGCCCGCGTAAATTAGGAATTTCACCGAAACCGTACATTTTTTCGCAAAAAATATTAGCCTATGTCCCTTCACGTAGTCTATTCTTCATGTGTTCCAAAAGCATAAAAATTGCTCCAGTAGTTCTTTTTACCCGTTTTTTTCCACATTTTCCTCTGCTTCTTCGCTCCTATAATTAGTCTTAGCGTGATAAAATATAGCCCATAGCCTTCCTCGTTAAATAAGCTATCTAACTGCACTGAAAGAATTTTTGAAATCAGACCTGAGATTAGCGTGTTCAAATAATTTCCCCAGTTTTTTTCACACTTTTCTCTATTTCTCCGCTCCTATTAGTCTTAGCGTGATAAAATATAGCCTATAGCCTTCCTCGATAAATGGGTTATCTAACACTGAAAGAATTTTTCAAATCGGACCAGTAGTTCCTGAGATTAGCGCGTTCAAATAAGCCCTTTCAAATAATTTCCCCCGTTTTTTCCACATTCTCCTATTAGTCTTAGCGTAATAAAATATATAGCCTATTATAGCCTTCCTCGATAAATGGGCTATCTAACACTTAAAGAATTTTTCAAATCGGACCAGTAGTTCCTGAGATTAGCGCGTTCAAATAAGCCCTTTCAAATAATTTCCCCCCGATTTTTCCACACTTTCCTCCATTTCTTCGCTCCTATTAGTATTAGCGTGATAAAATATAGCCTATAGCCTTCCTCGATCGGGCTATCTAACACTGAAAGAATTTTTCAAATTGGACCAGTAGTTCCTGAGATTAGCGCGTTCAAACAAACAAACAAACTCTTCCCAATTATAATATTAGTATAGATTATGTAGCTCTTTAACATTAATAAAACGTTGAAATTACAATGTATGCAAATTTATAATGTGAATTACTGTCGAGTGATATAAATAAGACTAAGTTACTGAGTTTCTTATTAAATTGTAAGCAGCCTAGCGATGTAATTTTTGACAATTTTATACTCGGAAGATCTTTCTTTGTAGGCCCCGAGGCTCATAAAAAAATTGTTTTATTGCTCAGTAAACTTGGAACAAATATTTTCAGAATGTCTACCAACGGTTCGGAAACGAACCCGTCGACAAGAGCCGGCGTAAGAAAATCGCACGGTGGCCCCGTGCGAGTTTTTTTTTCAAAAAAAGTGGGAAAATGTTCTTTAAAATATGAAGTGTGTATATTTTCCACACTATGAAATGAAATTCAATTTCGTGGTTCTCGAGCTATCTAACAGACCGTTCTCAAGTCGTAGAAATTCGAAATGCAGATGGTAGTACTACGCAATCAGAACCGTGCAGTGTTGACAGAGGTGTACCTCAAGGATCAGTACTTGGGCCAAAATCCTTTAGCATTTACTCTGCAGACATCACCCAGCACATACGTCACTGTAAATATCACATATACGCTGACGACATTAAAATATACATTTCGTTCAAGCCGTTCGTTGGATATGTTAAATGACGATTTGAGGCGTATATTTGAATGGTCGGAAGCTAACGCTCTAGCATTAAGCCCATCTAAAACAAAATATATGGTTCTCGGTTCTAAAGCTCAAATACAAAAAGTTTGTAATTCTCAATTATCAGTTAACATCAAAGGTAAAGAAATAGAGAGAGTAAGTGAAGCAAAAAATTTGGGAATTATTATGGACGAAAACATACGTTTCGAAAAGCACATAGTAAAAACAGTAAGCAGTTGCTTTTACAGATTAAAATTATTGTACAAAATAAGAAACTTTTTACATAAAGAATTGCGTATAACTGTCTGCGAATCACTGGTATTGTCTAAATTAAATCATGCGGACGTCGTTACTAGTCCATGTCTACTATTTCGATAAAAAAAATGATCCAAAAAGTTCAGAACGCTTGTGCTAGATTTTGTCTGACCATTCCTCCTAGAACTCATTTTTCTCCCTACATAAACAAGGAGAGATGGCTTAACATGGAGCATCGTCGGCAACTACACTTTGCTACGCTCCTCTTTGGAGTCGTTAAGCTTAAAACACCCCTCTATCTGTATAATAAACTGCAGTGGGCTGGCGACAGTCAGCTGTCTATGACCACCAGGGGCTCGAGCTACCTGCTTATTAATCAACCTCACCACTCTGCCGCGTTTAGAGGAAGTTTTCGATGTTGCCAGTAAAATATGGAATAACCTTCTGCCACCACTACGATCCTTAAAGTTCATCAATAATTTTAAACGTCATTACAAGCATCACTTGTTACAACTTCAAATAAATAGTAATTAATTCATATAAAATTATACGTATATTTTTAAAATAACTTTATATATAATATATTAAATATACACATTATATTTTATTCTGTTATCAATTTAATATAGTATTTAACTTTCACATGAACATCCACCTATATAGTAATAATAATATTATGATTAAAATACTTGAAACTATAATAGAGCTGTGCGAGAGTTGCACTTTGAACATTTTTTTTTTGTATTGTTTTGTTTTATGTTGTTTGATGGGGGTAGGTGATCACGGAAGACCAGGGACAGCGGCGCATGTCTCTGTCATAACCTGAGTGGTCCCCTTTTCTTCATTTTTGGCATTGCACTGCCATACATTCAAAAATATTTTACTATTAGTTTTAGTTCATAAGTTTCTTTTGTTTGTGTATGTTTTTTATTTTTCTTATTATTTTTTTCTCTTCTCTGTATCATCTGTTTTTTATATTTTTGTATTTTACTAAGCTGAAATTTTATGTTGTTTTAAGTATAGTTGTGTAATGTTTTAAAATGAGAATAAAGTATTATTATTATTATTATTGGTTTTTTTAATCTTTTAGATTCTCCTTTACGGGTTTTCTGCTAAAGTTGCGGGCTTGTGGCCAAGCAACTTCAGGTAAGTTATTAATTAAATGATAAAAATTTCCTAACAATTCTACAAGTATTTAGAATAACTGCTTTCTGCAAGCTTATGTACGTGAGTGGATGAATGTCGAGTGTTTTGAGGCTAGTATGTAGTGTTTTGGGAATAATGCCGGTGCTGGAGATGATGATGGGTATGGTTTTAACTGCGGTCACTTTCCATTGTGTTTTCAGCTCGATTGCCAAGTCTACATATTTAGTCATTTTGTTCGTATGTGTGGAGGTAAGATTATGTGAATTAGGTATAGCGATGTCTATAAGGTAAACTGTTCTGTTTCGTTTGTCGTGGACAGTTATGTCAGGTCGGTTGTGGTGTATGGTCTTGTCAGTCAATATTGTTCGGTCCCAGTATAGTTTAAAGTCAGGTGAGTCAAGTATGATTTGAGGTGTGTATTTGTAGTATGAGATTTTGTCTGTGATGAGATTGTATTTGTGTGCGAGTGTCTGGTGTATGATAGCTGCTACCTGGTCGTGTCTGTGTTTGTAGTCTGTTTGTGTGATGGATGAACAAGCGCCCGTGATGTGTTGGATTGTTTCGGGCTGTTTGTGACAATGTCGGCAATGGTCACTTCCTGCACCAGCAGTGCCAATTATGTGTTTCCTGTAATTTTTAGTATCGATAACTTGATCTTGGATCGCCACCATTAACCCTTCAGTTTCAGGAAATAGTTCACCTTGTCTTAACCATGCGTTTGAGGCAATCTTATCTATGTTTGTATTTGTCAAGTCTGCAAGGTGGCGACCATGTAATGATTTACGTGCCCATGCATCTATCTTTTCTTGTTTTGAAGAAATTTTTAATTGTTTGGAATGATTTGCGAGAGATAGTGGTGTAAATATGTCGGCTTTGCATACAGCATTATGTAGCGGGGATGAGTGTGAGTGATTGTGGAAGTATGTTCTAAGAAGTGTGATTTGTTTATTATGTAAGTTAGTTATATCAATAAGTCCTCTACCTCCTTCAATTTTAGGTAAGGTTAGTCTTTGTACGCATGATCTAGGGTGGTGTTTTCTGTGCTTTGTCATGGCTGTGTGGACCAATCTTTGTAGTGTTTTGAGGTCTGTTTGGCTCCAGTATATAATTCCAAAAGAATAGGTAAGAATCGGTATGGCAAAAGTGTTGATGGCTTTGATTGTGTTTTTTGAATTGAGGTATGTATGTAATCTTGTCTTAAATTTGTCTTTTAGGAGTTTTTTAATATTTTTGTGATGTATGCATTTAGATTGGTTATAGCCTAAATATTTATACCCCTCTACTGGGTCCATTGAATCTATAACTTCGTGATTTTCTAACTCGTATAAAGCATGTTCTAATTTACCTTTATTGATAGCTTGTATTTTACACTTATCGATTCCAAATTGCATACAAATATCATTAGAAAACAGCTGTGCTATATCAGCAAGTGTGTTCAGTTCCTCTATTGTATTGGCAAATATTTTAATGTCATCCATATACATCAGGTGAGTTGTGAGAGTGTTTTGTGTATTGTAATTAATTTTAAAACCTACGCTTTTCGAGTTGAGCATGAATGACAATGGGTTAAGAGCGAGGCAAAACCATAAGGGGCTTAAAGCATCCCCCTGGAAGATTCCTCTTTTTATTGGGATATATTCTGTTTCGATATGGTTTATTATTATTATTAAATGAAGTCATCTCAAGAATGGCTAAACAAATTTGGCTTATTTTAGTCTTGAAATATTCGTAGAAGTCCAGGCAAGATTTGTATTACTAGTCCACCCAAAGAATAGCCCAAAAGCAGGTGTAGAGTGCGTGAGCTGCAACCTAAGCAATTTCTTCAGAAATGTGTTTAGGATGCTTAGAAGATAAACATACTAAAAGTCCCCGCCCCTAGGGGGTGAGCCGGGGTGGGGGGAGGGGGTTAAAGTTCCCGTTTTTAAGTTTTTGGCTCATATCTTTAAAACGGTACGTCGTAAAGAAAAAGTGTCTGCTACATAATAAAAGCTTATAAAATTTACTACAACTATGTCATTTACACTATGCATCTATCTCCAATCATTGCCATGCTATGAGCTTCTAAAGTGGTCAATTTTCAAAAACACACATCAACTTAGTCTAGGGACATTTGTATTTTATGAAATCAGGATTTTTGAAGACAGTAAATGAAAGAATTATAGCTTATTTTATAGCATTTCATAGAACATAAAAAACTTTCCGATTTCTTTTTGTTTTTAAGAAAAAATCATTGGCTTTTCTATGGTCACATAAAAGTTATGTGGCAAAAAATCTATACTTCGTTTTATAAAACCGAAAATTTCATTCGAATGAGAGAAAATCTTTTACATTTTAATTGCTAATAGTCAAATTAATAATAATGAATTTTATTCGTTACTTAATATTGAGTATTTTTACCTAAAATACATTTTTTTGTCTTTCTTCGGTAAAGGCCTTATATGTTCTTTGTAATTTCGTTTTTTTCTGGTATCTATCTTATTAGAAAATCTCTGAAATGTATTTAACACTGCACATTTTAGTCGCAGTAGATATATTTCATGTCAGAAAACCCTGGAGACCAGGTCAAAACCAGAATAATCTGCCGAATCGACCCAATATTAAGTCGATGCAACTAGTAATAAAAAGGCTCCAGGAGAGCAACCAGTCTCTAGAAACCGACCAAACCGTGCATAGGAGTTTCCATTAAGTTGGTCCTTAAGACGTCAAAACATTTTGTAATCCAGCATTGATATGTGGAAAATGCGGAAGGTTGCTTTTTCATGAGTTTGTGAGATTGACCATGGTATCACTAAGAAATTGTCTCTGATGCTGGTGCTGATGAAAATCCCGGCTTGAATTTCATCTCGATTTACTATAATCACTTGTTCGGATAATTCCGCGGTGAGTTTACCATCTTCGACCAGCTCTGGAGAGCCATTATTCGTCCCATTAGGTATTACCATTATTAATCTCCCAAACTCATGAAACAGAAACCTTCCGCATTTTCCACATTTCAATGCTGGAATACAAAATATTTTGTCATCATAAGGACTAACTTGATGGAAACTCCTCTGCACGGTTTGGTCGGTTTCTATAGACTGGTTGCTCTCCTGGAGAATTTTTACCAGTTGCATCGACTTAATATTGGGTTGATTCGACCAGATTATTCTGGTTTTGGCCTGGTCTCCAGGGTTTTCTGACATGAAATCTATCTACTGCGACTAGAATATGCAGTGTTAAGTACATTTCAGAGATTTTCTAGAATCTAGTGAGATAGATACCAGAAAAAAACGAAATCACAAAGAACATAGGGCGTAAACCTCGTATTCAAGTTCTAACCGGAATTTATGATTTTAAACTTTATCTTCGTTAATGTAATACATAGTATCGCTTGAGAAAGGCGCAGGCGGCCGCGAGACTTTCGAAGTTTCTCAAGCGATACTATGTATTACAATAATGAAGATAAAGATTAAAATTAAAATCTTATGACACTGAAGATATGCTCGCCGCGCCGCTGGGTGTGATTCGGCTCATCCTTCGATCGCGGATTCTTGGAAATCTATTGTTCTGGCGGCCACATGTGGCCGCTTGGGAGTTGAAGCGTTAAATTGTTAAATTACCTAGCACGTGTTCACTTAGATTTTTTTAAATGTATTGTTTAAAATTGTCTACCTACCTGATATTTGGAGTATGACTCTTAACAAATTGTAATAAGATACGTAGAATATACGCGATAGTTAACAGACTTCCAAGGTAAAAACAATACCTAATAACATCCTTATAATATGAACTTGTGGCGAGTCGTCGGGCAAGTTGCAAGGCAAGTTGCAACTTGCATGTAAACGCAGCACAGGAATCACGCCACCCGCTGACGTCACATCGCCTGATTCTCGGGGATGCTACTACGCATCGCGTTAGCTCCGCCCACGGCAATATGGCCGCACGCGCATCGATTGCCTATTTGTCTACGCGTTGCGGCCATGTTCCTACGCACCCCGCTCCGACATAAAAATGGTCAAGTGGGAGTCGAAATTATTATTAATTATTTTTGGCTATAAATTGACAAATTTTGTAATGCATTTAGACATTCACTATTTTTAGGGTTTATTGTTAACTTGGTGTCCGTATCGCGAATTATTGTAAAATAGTTAATATATCGGAGTGTTTGTTTTTCGGCATCTTTTATTTATTTCCTTTTAAATTTAAATTAGTAATTTTGAGTTTTGGCAGTTTTCCTAAAAGTTAAATTAAATTAAAGTCAATAGTAAATTCCTAGTAAATTAATATTAATCGTAGGTAGCTAGGTAGCTCCCGAGGCCCTAGCTGCCTTCAAACTAAAAAGTATTAAATAATTTTTCCTATCTCATAGTGCCTTTTTCCGAATTCGGCTAAACCTCAACTATTTCTGTACTCAATCTTCATAATTTTGAAGTCGGTGCCAGTTCCAAAAGTTTCAAATTTTCTGTCAGAGAAATGAAGATTCAGCTATATCTGGTACCGACTTCAAAATGATGAAGATTGAGTACAGAAATAGTTGAGGTTTAGCCGAATTCGGAAAAAGGCACTATGAGATAGGAAAAATTATTTAATACTTTTTAGTTCATATTATTATAAGGATGTTATTATTGTTTTTACCTTGGAAGTCCGTTTTCATTTTTTGTTAAAAATAATAATTTCACTCTTTTTAGTTACCTAGTAAACTATCGCGTATATTCTACGTATCTTATTACAATACGTATCTTATACAAATAATAATTTCTTAAAAACAAAAAAAATCGGAAAGTTTTTTATGTTCTAAGAATTATAGCTTATTTTATAAGCTATAATTATTTCATTTGCTGTCTTCAAAAATCCTGATAGATTTCATAAAATACAAATGTGCCTAGACTTAGTTGATGTGTGTTTTTGAAAATCGACCACTTTAGAAGCTCATAGCATGGCAATGATCGGAGATAGATACATAGTGTAAATAACATAGTTGTAGTAAATTTTATTAGCTATTATTATGTACACGACACTTTTTCTTTACGACGTACCGTTTTAAAGATATGAGCCAAAAACTCAAAAAAGGAAACTTTAACCCCCTCCCCCCACCGCGGCTCACCCCCTAGGGGCGGGGACTTTTAGTATGTTTATCTTCTAGGCATCCTAAACACATTTCTGAAGAAATTGCTTAGGTTGCAGCTCACGCACTCTACACCGGCTTTTTAAAGTGGACTGTAGGAAGAAAATGATACAAAATTCATCAGCAGGCGTAGCACGGTCCCCATAGAAACGGTTTCTTTCTATGGAAGAATAAACAAAGTGACAGTTAGACAAGACAAAGTGACAGTTAAGGTGAACGCAGATTTGGCCGCACCGCAAGCACCGCAGTCGCCGCATTCGCAATTCTTCATATTATTATGAAGTTGCGAAGACTGCGGCGCGGGTAGGTAGGTATGCGAGGCGGTGCGTGCGGTGCGGCCAAATCTGCGTTCACCTTAAGACAATGGAAATCCGCCATTTTGTCGATTAAAGGTCATAGCACACATTCAACTCGGAAAGGGATCGGCACCGTATCGCCTCGAGCCGTTCAATATTGTTTGTAATTTGTATGAAACTTCCTACTGCAACGCACACTAAGCGGAACCGTAACGTAATCGCCTCGCCTCGGAACAGGCTCCGAACCGGGATGCAACGCGTGGTCAACTAGCAGTCCCCCCACTTACGGCTCGTCGTCCACCCACTTACGGCTCGTCGTCCACCCGCTTACGGCTCGTCGCCCCCTCGCTTACGGCTCGTCGTCCCCGTACTTACGTCTCTCCGTACTCAAGCTTACGTTTCTTTGTCCACCCTTGCCCTTACCCTTCCCCGAGCCGTAAGCTACGGCTAGGCGACGTCTCGCCTAGCCGTAGCCGAATTGACGTGCAGGCGCTACTGATACGCTTCGCTTACGTGCATACGTTAGGTTGACGCCTGGTTGACGGCGAGGCGAAAGGCGATACGGTGACGATCCCTTTCCGAGTTGATATGTGTGTTGTGACCTAAAATCTGTCAGTATGTCGATTCTTTTCCATGTCTACTGTTATTATGCTAGCCCTGCAGGTCATCTAGTATACTAGAATATTCTCTTGGTCTTGGAACTTTGAACTGTAAAAAATTTGTGATGACCACCAACCCGGCTTTCCCCTGACCAATTATGAGTGAGTTGAAGACATTCTCGGTGGCAGCTATACCTTGAGTCTTCATGTTGGATATTACCTCTGTAGCTTGATCAATGTCTCCCGCCTGAAATAGCATAGGTTAAATCTAAATCAAAAAGGTCTACCTACAATATAATAGTACCTACAATTTGAGGAGAATAATTTTATCTATCGCTCTCTAAGATACAAAAAGTAAAAAAATACAGGAATCGGAGAAAAATTAAAGTAAAGATGCCCTTCAATATTATCTATTATTTTTTAAAGAAACATACATTTTCCTGCAAAGAAAACATAAACTGTGTCCTTCCCCTTAGTCTATATCTGTGCTGAATTACATACATACATGTTGAAGAAAAGTTCTGTATTAACTTAGCATAACTCACCTCTCCGAGAGCCCTCAGCATGAGCTCGTAGGTGGTAATGTTGGGTATGATTGGTGACATCTCCTGCACAAATGAGCTAACTGTTAGCCGCTTCCCATTGTCAATGTACACCTTCAGCAGCTCATTGTAGTGATCCACCGTCAGCTCTGTGAGTGACCTGGATCAAACACAAACATGAAGAATTACAAATACATACTAGATACAATATTTAATAAAAATATAATTCCAAACAATTCAATTTTATTACTAGCTAGTAAAAAATTTAATTGTTTGTCCCGGCAAACATTGTTTTGCCATATAAAGTATTTTGCCATATTATTTTATTGAAGTAACTAAATAAGTATGGCAATGTACATCGCTATCCCATCGCACAAACAACAAATTCGTGGGAGAGCCATGCTTCGGCACGAATGGGCCGGCTCGACCGGACAAATAGCACGTTCTCACAGAAAACCGGCGTGAAACAGCGCTTGCGCAGTGTTTCGCCGAGTGAGTGAGTTTACCGGAGGCCCAATCCCCTACCCTATTCCCTTCCCTTCCCTACCCTCCCCTATTACCCTATTCCCTCTTAGAAGGCCAGCAACGCACCTGCAGCTCTTCTGATGCTGCGAGTGTCCATGGGCGACGGAAGTTGCTTTCCATCAGGTGACCCGTTTGCTCGTTTGCCCCCTTATTTCATAAAAAAAAATACTGTCGCCGTCAGTCTCGGGTTATAATAATTTATTATTATTTATTCATCAAATGCACTTATCTATAAAAAAGTAGTCAGTAGCTGATTCCCAGACCTACTGTATATTATATGCATATAAAATTTGGTAATTTGTGAAGCTGTTTTGGAGGAGTACGGTAAGCAACATGGTGACACGAGAATTTTATCTTATATATATAATGTCACAATGTTAGTCCACGAACTTCTCCGAAACGGCTTTACTGATTTTTACCAAAGTTTATATGCATATTCAGTAGGTCTGAGAAACGGCTACTCGGTACTTTATATATTGATAAGTGCATTTCTTGAATAAATGAATACCGGAAATAAAATAGGGTGTAAGTGCCAAAAACAAAATGTGGAGGAATTGTTGATCAAAATAGTAGCTCATCTTCGGAATAAATTTTGTTTATTTTTTTGAGGGAAATACTTATACTACGATAAAATCTCTTTGTGTAGAAAAAACAAAGTATTTTACTTATCAATTACTACAACAAAATTACATTTTAATTGACAATATATAGAAAACCCTAACTCCAATTCTAACTAACTTAAATAAGGCTCTAAGTGCCATGCATTATGTTTTAAATAGAGATCTAAGTTCTAATGTTTGTTTCGGTAAATTGGCACTTTGGACATTCAAAGTTTTAGACACACAAAGACTAGTGACGTGATATTACATAAGTAAATAACCAAAAACAACAAAGTTACCAAATTTTTGGGTCAAAATAGCTATTAAAATACCAAATAAAAATAATGAAAGCAATAAAACATTATTCATACTATTCTATTTAAAATAGCTTCATAACGCCATTTTCTTCCCGAACCGGTAACAACAACAGGTGCTATGTCCACCATTTTCATAACATTGGTGGCACGCTGGCAGGGACTTAAACCCTTTTATATAACAATGTGCTATGCGTCCTGCTCCTCCGCCTTTATTAAAAGATGTAAAAACCAAGCAAAAAACTATGCTAGTCACTTAATGCTTATTTAAGATTATTGGCAATGGCACATAGAATACATTTCCGGTAAAAAATATGTTTCGAAAATTTTGGCACTTACACCCTATTTTATTTCCGGTATTCAAATAATAGTAAATTATTACAACCTGAGACTGACGGCGACCATTGTTTGTGCAACAAGATAGCGATCGACGTTGCCATGGTGACATACTTATTTAGTCACTTCAATAAAATAATATGGTCAAAATACTTTCTCGCCGTCAAACAATTAGTTTGGCGAGATTGAAAATGTTACCATACTATGTAGTTTTTTTTTATGAATAAATATATTAAAAAAAAAAAAAACTTTATATTATGGCAAAGCAATGCTTGCCGGGACAGCTAGTATAAGTATAAGAAGTTATATGACTATGATTAAAAGTTAACTTATTTAGTTAAATTATTATGAGTATGGTCTACTTGCAAAATAGTTCATTCTTCTTAACAAGTTTGTGACTTAGAAAAGGTAATACATACTTATATCTAACAAGAACAAGAGGAAAAACAGTAAGAAAGGGTTTTTGGTATTTTAACAATAATGTGTCACCTGATAGTATTCCATATCTGTTCAGCCAAGTCGAGTCGCGTCGCCGGTGCCTCATCGGCTAGCACTTGTGTACAACATCGCAGTAGCAGCAGGCTCTGTTTCTTTGTACAGAAGTTTCCCTCCTTAACCTTACTCATTACTCGCATTAAATCATTTTTATACACTCTATTCTTTTGGTAAATGTCAGTAGAGAGCCCCGCAATAAGTATCTCTAGAAGTTCCTCCGAAGAGACGGTCCTGCGTAGATTAGTTTTGTCTTGTGCTAGTGGTACAGCCGAGGATACTATTGGCCTCGCTTTTACCAGGGTTTCGTTTAAACTGTATTTATTTCTGGTTCGGCTGAAACATTAGAAATGGTATGATACCAAAATAGTAAATAATTTATTTTAAACATTAAATATAACACAACAATTGTGTAATAATAACAGAAAATATTTTGTAACCTTCCATCTTTGCTGCATAACGAAAAGCAATTATTAAAATTATATTTATTGATTTTTAAGATTCTGGTATATCTCATTAGTTTTATATATCTGTTGGCTAGCATTGTAATATTTTAATTACGGTTACGGTATGCAAATTTTTTATAATTTTTATTTATTTATTTTTTTTCTTCTTTTTTGGCAACTTGACACAAAGGATGTGTATGTTGTGCCACAGACAAGGTAAAAAGGTAAGGAATATGGCGGGAAAACCATATTCCTCCTATTATAATTTTCATCATCGTTTTCATGTATCGTCAGGTCTAAAGTCTAGTCAAAGTCTAAGCAAAAGTCAATACAGTCACAGGAGTCAAGTCGGTCGATTCAGTAAAGTGGTAGACGCTTTACTGAAACTTTCGATGGAGTTTTGGAGGGAACACAAAATAGCACGTTTCTGGATATTACATCACTTTCCTACACTTGTGCATGAACACGAATATCTAATGGTTAATATTCTACCAATATTACACATTAAAAACCCAGCTAACACAATTTTAGGAAAATAATACAAAAACACAACAGCACCCTTTTACATTCCCGGCAAAACTCGAGTTTTTTTTTTTTTTTTTATTAATTCTCCATAAATTTTCAATTCTTCTTCTTCTTCTTCACCTTTTTTTTTTTTTAATGGCAACTAGCATAAAACTATTGCCAGTGTCGAGTGTTAAAGGTTGGGAAACTTATGACGCGGTAAAGGTAAGGATATCAAGGACGGAATTTTGGATAGAATCAGATAAATTTTAGTAGACAAATAAATTAATATGCTTATAAATAAATAAAATACGAAACATCAGTAATTAGGTACATATTTTATAAACTTAAATTATTACTATGAGGTGATCCACACACGATAGGTACTCTCGAACACTGGGTGCGGGGCTCATACAAAATAAACAGAGAAACTTCTCATAAATCATGGGTTTATTGTGGAAAACACACACGAGCGCGCAAAAAACAATATGGCCTTTTCGGGTGGCGGCATCGAACTATCGAGCATCGCGCGGGAACACTCTGGCGCGTCTGAGAGAAAGAGACAGCACTACTCGCGGTAACGAGCGGGAGGGAGACCGCGGGTCACCCGGTGTTGCAAGACCGACGGTCGGGTTACCATATTACTTAATATAAATTCAGATAAAATACTTAAATATTTTATAGGGTCACTTAATATACACATCATACAAGTAGGAAAAGGAACATGAAGGGAGTGCAAAGAGGATAAAAACGATGTATGATCAAGCAAAGGACACGAGAAAAATATGTGATCTAAAGTTCCCGTGTCCTCCCCACAATCACACATATCATTATTGAAAACGCCAATCCTATTCAGATGGCTAGGAATACACGCATGTCCTAATCGCATTCTGATTATAGATGAAATCACTCGTTTTGAACTATTGACTCTATTAAACCAAGACTTTTTTGGTACTAGAGGCTGCAGTTTGTACATTCGGTTACCCTTATGTTGTCCAGTAAATTCCCAATATTTATTCCATTCTCTATATAAAACAATTTCCGGTAAACTTAAAAGGTCACTGGGATACATTTTAAATGGATACATGTCACCACTCTGTACTGCATCCTTAGCTATTTCATCTGCTTTTTCGTTGCCTAAAATTCCTGAGTGGCTAGGAACCCAAGAAAATGCTACTGTATAGCCTTCTCAATGCATTTATAAAGTTTATATCTGATATCGAAAATAATATGGTGATAGGGTTTGCTGCGAAACGGAAATTTTTCAATACCCTGTAATGCACTTTTTGAGTCTGAAAAGATAATGGTCTTTGTTAATTTAAACATTAATACGTATTCTATAGCTTTAAAAATGGCAAAACATTATCCGGAATATACTGAACTTTCTATAGGCATTTTAACTTTTTGATGTATTTTATATTGACTATGATATACACTAACTCCTACATTTCCTGTTTCTTGAAACTTGGAAGCATCAGTAAAAATATGATGCCAATCACTGTATTGGGCGTTTATAAAATTATTTATATTATTATCTTTAATTACACCTAAATCATATTTTACATCAGGTTCAACCAACAGACTTTCAAAATTATATGAGAACAAAGGAAGTACATCAGATTGATAAATAGGAGCAGATATTGAAAGAAGTTTACGATAACTTACAATAAGGCATGGCAGAGACCTTTTATAAAAGGGATGTGACTCTAAAACAGTATTCAGTTGAGCTACTTTTTCTAACAATGGATGGAAATTGTACTGTTTTAAACGAAAAACAAATCTGTCACATAAATATTGTCTTCTTAGACTCAAAGGTGGCTCAGTGCATTCTACCTGTAAGGCATTAATGGGACTTGACTTCATAGCTCCACCTATTATCCGGAGAGCTTTAGATTGAATTTTATCTAATTTATTCATGACACACAAATTATCACCGACTAATAAAAATATACCGTAGTCTAAGACACTTCTAATAACTGCAATATAAATGAGTTTTAAACAGAACGGATGAGCTCCCCACCAAACTCCCGCAAGACATCTTAACATATTCAAATTACGTTCACATTTAGAAATCACATAATCAATATGTGTGTTACCATTTAATTTATTATCAAGATGAACGCCTAAGAATTTTGCATTTTTCTTAACCGGAATTGGTTTATTATCATATGAGATGTTTACTTTTGGAATAGAAAGTTTTTTTGGTAAATACTACTACACTACTTTTCTCTACAGTTAAATCTAGTCCATTATCAAAAAGCCACTGTTTGAGGGCAACAAGACTTTGGTTTAATGAACTGCAAGCGGCATGAATGTCTGCACTGATGGCATAAATAGTTAAATCATCTGCATATTGCAATTTTTTCACAAATTTCACAATTACTGAGGCCAAATCGTACGTATAAATGTTATAAAGTATTGGACTTAAAACCGACCCTTGTGGTAATCCTTTAAATATGGTACGAATAAGACATTCAATATCGTTGAAAAATACAGAAATTAACCTTTAATTAAATTAATTATAAACCTAATAAGAATGGGAGGAATATTTAATTTCAACATTTTTTTCGCTAGAATTGATTTTATAACATTATCATAGGCAGACTTAATATCTAAAAAGGCAGCCACAACGTATTGTTTATTTACAAAAGCTAATCGAATATCTGTAGTAAATATACTTAAATTGTCCATAGTAGATTTACCTTTTCTAAAACCGAACTGACTGTTTGACAATAATTTATGATGCTCCAGGAACCATTCTAATCTATTCTTAATTAGGTTTTCAGCAACTTTAATTAAAACTGATGATAGGGCTATTGGTCTATATGAAGTAATTTCGTCTGCGGGTTTATTAGGTTTTAAAATTGGTATTACTTCCTGAGATTTCCAAGAGTCAGGAATGTTACCAGAAATCATGACCGTATTAATAAGATGTAAGTAGTAGCCTAATGCTTTATCCCCTAAGTTAGCCAAAAAAGAATACGGAATACCATCCATGCCTGGAGTAGAATCATTGACACTTAATAAAACACCTTTGAGCTCAATCATTGTGAATGGAGAATCTAGCGCAGAATACGAATGTTCTCTTATGTAACAAGATGGAGAAGGTACCGGAAAATATTCTACTACTGAAGATGGAGCTAATTGATCAACGTAATTACTTAAAAAGTCTTTAGGAAGTACCATGGTCTGTTCTTTGAATACAGATCTAAATCTTTTTATATTTTTCCACACTTCAGAAGGACATGTGGATGGGGATAGAGATGAACAGAATTTTTTCCAACCCTGTTGCTTCTTTTGTTTTAAAAAAATCCGAGTCAATTTATTAATTTGCACTAATTTCTCAAAATTTTCATTGGACATATTATTAGCATATTCCTTTTCAATGATTTTTCTTTTTTTAACTGCTTCCGAACATTCGGAGTCCTACCACGGGGGGAATGGAACTTTGGTTCCCATTGGTTTCTTCGTAGGGAATTGCTTATCAGCAACTTCAATAATTGTTTTAGCTAACAATTCAGAAGCAGTTACTTCGTTTCCTATTCGAATTTCAGGAAGATTTTTAATTTTGCAATCTATTTCATTTTTAAATTTACTCCAATCAACTTTATCCAATTTATATATATTTCTTATTCTTTTGTTATTTATGCTATTACTCTTGTAAGCTAAAGAAAAACGTATAGGGTAGTGATCGCTACCATATGAAGAATTTAAAGTATGCCAAGATATATTCGGTGCTAATGATGGAGAACAAATGGAAATATCAACTGCACTTTTGTTTTCATTAATATTCACGACCCGTGTAGGATCCCCCGTGTTAAGCACACATAAATTAAATGTATCTATGATCTCCAATAAATCCTCACCATCTCTATTGGACACATCGCTTCCCCAACACTGATGATGAGCATTAAAGTCGCCCATTACTAACTTTAGGCCAGAAAATGAATTAATCAAATTATTTAAATCTAGAAATGTGGAGGAAGAATTTTGTGCTATATACAATGAGAAAATATACATATTAGGATTTAATAACTGTACACCGACTCTATTGAAATTAGTACTATTTACATGTGGCAATGTCAATACTTCTTCTTCTTTAATTATGGCGGCCTCAGTGAGTTGCCAATGTCAGAGTGGCTACTGGCTGTGTTGACTTTGCTCTATTGTAGGTCTGGTGAAACAACAAGGTACAACGGAATCTAATTTAGTAGATTATCTGTTGAATAATCTAAAACAAACACAAACATATATGGGTTAGTAAACATCACAGTTTTGTGTTGTTAGAACGGATATATGTACATAAAATTTCAATAAGTTAAAAGGTATGGTATTTTTTATCAACATGGCAGCCCCATCATACCCGTCAGATCTGTCATCTCGTACACAATAATAACCTGGCTGGATAATAAGCTGGCGAGGCTGGAATACGAAACCACAGATTATTATTATATATTTGTAGATACGAAACGCAAAATATGGTCGTAACCAAGTTTCGGAAAGGGCAATAACTATTGGGTTATATTTATTTATTAGGTAAATCAAATCAGTTTTTTTAGTAAGTATACTTCTACAATTCCATTGTATTATGTTGGAATCCATTGTTGTTGTTGTTATCAACAGATTTAATCAATTTGTTTATAGAAGCAACGTTGGACGGTTTTAGAGTATTATTTTGTTGCAAAGCACTAACAAAAGCAGATAATACGTTTAGAATTGTGTTTGTGTCAACCTTTTTGTCTGATAATTCCTTTCTTGTTTCAGTGTCAACATATGCACAGCCGTTTTCAGATGAAGGAATTTGATATTCTTTGATAATACTGTTATGAAAATTTTTATCATACCCCTTACCAGCTGGAATTTGTGGAGTACGCTTTGAATAAAAAGTTTTTTTATAAGATCGAATATTATTATCCTGAGTTGTCATAAAAGAATCAGAAAACTGTACATTGGATGTCAAAACATCACCATAAGACCTTCTGCCGGTTAGAATAGGAGGCTGCAATTTATTAGCTTCACCATATGATATATTTTTTTCAGCCATACAAGTTTTTATTGCTTTCTGTCTAGAAAATTCGGTACAGTTTTTATTCGTAGCATAATGATTACCTAAACAATTTATACAGTTTTCTGATTCACTCACGCATGAATCACATTTGAAGCATTGTGGTGTTGATCGACAAATTGTTTTTGTATGGCCAATTCTACAACAATTGTAACACTGAATAGTCGGATATATATACAAATCTACAGGTAATGAATTGTAGCAAATATAAACTTTAGGAGGCAAGATTTGTCCATCAAAAGTAACAACCACAAAACGAGAAGGTTTCCATTCGACAATGTTTTCTACTTTGACCTTATAATTAATCCTCCTAATTTTTAATACTTTGCCAAAACCTACTGGTGTTTCTAAATTTTCTAATATTTCAGCATCAGTCCATTCTGTTGGGATATTTTTAACTACACCCATTCTAGTTACATTAAAATTAGGAATAAATGCCTTTAACTTAAAAGACTCCAACTTTTTATTAGTAACAAAATTATTGGCATCTATGTATGACTTAAAAGCTACTGTACAACGCTTCCTACCTATTTTCTTAATGCTACCTGGTACTATATTATTTACATTATTCGTTTTAAAAATTTGCCTAAGATAAGGGGATGCAGAGTGGTACCATCCTGTAAAGATGATGTAATCCTTTGAACATGTACAACATACGGGTAACTATCACTAGTAGTGTACATACGAGGTTTAATAATTTGTGAGTCAGTAGATTCTGATGGTTTTGTTGGCGTATTCGATATTATATTAACTGTTAGAAAGTCTTATTTGAAAGTTGTTTTCGGCCGTTTTCGGCTCCCACACATCTCATGTTCATAGTCCATATCAGTTGTAATAGTTACATTCATGCCTACATCAGGACCGGGCCCTGGGCCCGGCCCCGACGCAGGGTCGGGCGGCTCATTCATTGAACCACCCAAAATAGTTTAATTTTTACAATTTATACAACAGGACCTACTAATATATACACGAAAAAAAAACTTACCAATATTACACTAAATTTATTTATAAAAGTAATAAATAATTAAAATACTCAATATTTTACAAATTTAACCCTCCTTATCCTATTTTTAATAATTTTGCAAAAATTTTTTCCAGAAAACACTCCCGCCTACTCCGAAGTTTCCCGCGCTTTTTTCTTCTTCACCTCCTAACAAATGTCAAAATTATAGAGTTATGACATTGACATCATGTTTTTTTTTATTATATAGTTGCGTTGCGTTGAGCCTTGCGTCAACTCATGAGTCATGACTCATGATTCATGATTTCATGGGCTATGTTCCGAAATGTACTGTGACCACTGCACAGTGCTATCACTGTAGAAAAAATCGTTCCGTTATGGAGTTGCAGTACACTGCCGCAGTACTCTAGTGAAATATATGACGTCATCAATCGTCGCCATATTGTACTGTAGGCACTGGCGTTTTCGAGATAAGGCACTCGCAGACCGCAGTACTTTGATCACGTGATCAGTCAACTGTCAAAAGTCAACTGTCAAGTGTCAAAACCACTCGAGTGTCTAACGTTTTAAAACAATACCTACAGTTTAATCCCAAAGTTATAAATTTCTGTAATTACTTTGGATTAATAATAATAAAACACTGGAAGAATTGCAAAAATTAACCTTATTAGACTGTGTTGAAAATGTTCATTACGAGCTGTCAAAAATGCGGCTGATAGTATACTGCATTGCGTTCCGTTTTAAATAGTAACCAGTATACCAACAGTATACTAAAGGAACGGCTTCGCAGTATACTAAAATGACGTCACACTCTGCAGTGGTCGCAGTACATTTCGGAACATAGCCAAGATCAATAATTGATCTTTGTCTTGTCTATTGTCTGGTGCATTGAGGTACCTATTAGTCGTGTTCGTTTGGTATTTTAACTGCGCATGCGCGGCTTTTTTGTGTGTCAGTGGGAGTGTCATATTCTTAAATACCGATCAATTTCTGTCAGATTTTAGAAAATCTGACAGGTATTTTAGAACATGACACTCACACTGACACCAATTTATACCTTTGCGCATGCGCAATGTGCATTGAAAAACCAAACAAACACGACTCTTATTATGCTACGTCCGCACGCTTGGCATTTGCTACAAACTCCAAATCGCCACAAATAGCCACAAACGTTTGGCTTGATTTAGAAATCCATCCACACGCTTGACGCTTGCGAGTAATTTGTTCTAACGCGGCAAGCATGACGGACATCGAAGTTGCTGTATCGACTATAACATATTTGGCTTAAGTTATTTTTATTTATACATTTAAATAAAATAAGAGTGTCTGTTTGTAATATTGAAAGAACCGTTTGTTACTACATGCATATTATGAGAGTAGCTCACGCGCACCCGTCGGTGCAGCACGCTTGCGTTCGATATACGAATTGTTTACGTGTTGTTATCACGCGGCGAGTTATCGTTTCTAAGAATTGCAATGAAGCGCATGCCTACGGGCTATAGATAGCTGTTCACTCGATTCACCTTCCGACGATGAGCAGAATTGTATTGTATCTATCCCATTAGAAGATATGTCGGAGAGTAATATGGAGATTTCGATGTTGTGCGGGAGCGGTGCAGTACTTAATATGAATGAAGAAGTAGATGGTCAGAGGGCAGAAAAGAGGTTTCGATGTGAAGATGAGAAGGACGTATGGTTGGAGGTAGGGAGAAGAGGTAAAATTTTGGCGCGCAGTTCATCGAAGGATGATAGCACTAGAATTGCGCAGGATCAGATTGAAGTGACCATTGCGTCGAAAAAGGAGCCGTTGCCTAAACAAATAGGGTTGGCGCGTATTTTGAAAAATAAGAACATAGGAAATATTGTTAATATTAGATAATATGTGAATGCTTACAGAATTTTATTAAAATCTAGCACGGAAGAGAGCGCAGAAAAGTTATTAAGCTGTAAATTCTTTACGGAGCACGAATATTATGAGTGTCAAAAAACTTTCGAAGTTGGCATGTCTTACGGAACTTTAAGGGACATCGAAAAGGATCTGACTGAGGAGGAAATTTTAAAGGATTTAGAAAGTAGCATTCCCATTTTAAGTGTCAAACGATTAAAGAGACGTAACTTTGATAATCGTAAATTGGAGGACAGCTAATGCATTCAATTGTGTTTTAAGGGGCCTACACTACCTCCATATGTTTATACCTACGGGATGAAAGTCAAAGTGGAACCTTATATATTTCCGGTGACGCAGTGTTCCAAATGTTGGCGGTTTGGTCATTCTTATAGAACATGTGCACAAATTCCTATAACTTACCCTAATGTGGAAGATCGCATCCAAACTGTGAGACTTCAACGTTTCGATGTGTGAATTGCTCTGGTTCACATATTATGGCTCTGTCAAAATCGTGTCCAGTTTATACCAAAGAGAGGAAAATACGAGAGCTGATGGCAGAGTTTAACTGTTCTTTTAAACGTGCACTTACTATATATGTTCCACCTTCTCCTCAAGAAGACAAGACTCCATTTAGGCAATCTGACAATACTGAGAGTCATATTTTGGTTCAGAGCCATTCAACGCAACCTGAAGTCAATTCTACGCATGCTGAGGTTCTTAAATCGACACCAGATACTCGACCGTCTACATCTAAATCAGTTAATATTCAAAAAGAGAAAAGTAAGAAAACAAGAAGGCAATTTAATAATGAGAAAGATAATGATTTTTGGAATGAGCAGCATGATAATAGCTCGGAAAATACAAAAAATGAAGAAGAACAAGAATCTAGAAACTTAGACATTAAGGAGCTGATACAGAGGGTTAAAGAAGTTATTTTTATGAAAAGAATGAGTTTTAAGGAAAACTGGAAGCATGTGGGTGGTTAATTTATGACTGGGTTATTAATATAATTGCGAATTACTTCTCGGAGTGGCCGGTTATTCAATCATTTATTCAAAATGGATTTGGCAACTCAACGAACGATTAATTTAATCCAATGGAATTGCCAGAGTATACGATCGAAGCTTGTGGATTTTGAATTATTACTTTTCCAAGAAAAAGTCCATATTGCTATTTTAAGCGAAACGTGGCTGAAGCCAGACAATATACTCAGAATATCAGGATACAGTGTTATACATCAAGACCGAGATGATGGTTACGGCGGTGTGGCTTTGATTATTCATTCTAGTATAAAATTTCAAGCATCTCAGGTTTATAATCTTAATTCTGGAATTCAGGTTCTTCATGTTAACATTTTGAATTGCTCTAATATAGAAAATATAATTTCGATATATTGTCCTCCAAATGCACCACAGCTGGTGACTGGGATACAATTTTTAGCCTGTGTCAGAATAAAACTGTAATTGCCGGAGACTTCAATGGTCACCATTGAAGTAAAGTAAGCTGGTCATGTAAAACGGATTCCAGGGGTAATCAACTTTTTGACGCTATGTTAGATAAAAATTTCGTATGTCTGAATAATGGGTCATCGACCAGAGTCAAATTAGTTAATAACAGGTTACAGATATCGTCCCGGGCCGATTCTGTATCGTACATTTGTAAGTTAATAACTGAGTTAGTAACGAAACGGAGGAGTGAGTAACGGAAAGTGCCACTTTTTGTATTCACTTGCATACAAAAGTGACACTTTCCGTTGCTCACTCCTCCGTTTCGTTACTAACTCAGTACAAGTAACTCACAAATGTACGATACAGAATCGGCCCGCTGATGTCACGTTTGCCTCGAATGATATTGCTTTGCAGTTTAGCTGGAATGTTTCTTATGAGTGTCTAGGAAGTGATCATCTGGTTATAAAGTATGCCACACACACTGTTGCAAATTCAGTTAGCTGTGAGAAAAGAAATTTTAAGAAAGCCGACTGGGAAGGGTACTCCGAGGCACTTGATCGTGCATTAATTGGTTTGTCTTTAGCAGACGAGCCACAGGAGGCATATAATCAATTTATTTCTGCGATTGAAAACGCTGCAGACTTACATAATATACCATATATAAAGATTTGCCAGGATCCTCTTCGTTTAAATAAATTTACTCCGAAACCATATTGGAATGTTGATATTTCTCGTGCAGTGGCTGAAAGACGCTTAGCCTTAGCAAATTTTAGACGGAACCCCACTCCTGATAATTTGACTTTTCTGCAAATGAAGACAGCATCAACACGTAAGTTGATTCGAAAAGCCAAACGACGTTCCTGGCAAGAATTTTGCAGCAGTATAGATCACACAACATCATCGAATGATATGTGGCGTCGGATGAAGTGGCTTAAGGGGTATAGGCTTCCAGGTCATTCAGGCGTTGACAAGGAAACTGCAAGTAATTTACTACACAGTTTGTCTCCAGATTATATTGTGTCACCCGTGAAACCTAAGTTTTATTCCATTAACCGTTCTCTTGAAGGTGAAATTTCGATGCAGGAGCTTAATCGTGCCATTAAATCCAAAGATACTGCACCAGGTCTAGACAATATTTCTTTTTCAATGATAAATCATCTTCCTTTGATTGGTAAGCTTTTAGTTAAATTATACAACACATTTCTAGAAAAAGGTTTTGCTCCAACACAGTGGAAAAACGTCAAAATTGTGCCAATTCCTAAGCCCGGAAATGCCAATGTCCAAAGTCAAGAGGTTCGTCCAATTGCTCTTATATCCTGTTTATGCAAAATTTTTCATACAATTTTAAAACATAGATTAGAATGGTACTTAGAAACAAAAAATTGTTTTTCAGAGAATACAGTAGGTTTTAGAAAATCACGCTCATGTTTAGATAGTCTTTCCCGTTTAGTTTCTCAGATTCAACTGGGTTTTAGCAATAATTTAGTTACGTTGGGATGTTTTATAGATATAAAAAATGCCTACAGCAATGTTGATATTTCGGTTTTGTTAAACACTTTGGATTAGATTGGGGTGGGTTCTAAAATTTGCTATTACTTAATGGGATTATTTGAGTGCCAGGCAGTTAAGTTTAAAATATTCAGAGTTAGGCGTTTTAACGAGATTTACAGGGCGTGGTATTCCTCAAGGGGATCCTTTATCGCCTACATTGTTTAATGTCGATACTATGGTCTATGCACATTTGTAAAATAATTAAAAATGTTCTTTCCTCACAATATGCTGATGACTTTGTTTTATTCGGTTCATATAAATTAATTGCGGAAGGTTGTCGTAATATGGAGTCAGCTCTTAAAGTATTTTCCAAATTGATAGAGGATCTTGGTTTGGAGATATCTGAGAGGAAAACTAAGCTCTGCTTATTTAGTAAAGGTTTTAATAGACAAGACGTAGATGTACGCATTAAAGAAAATAGACTGCAGGTTGTGGAATCTATTAAATATCTAGGCATGTGGATAGATCGATCTCTTAAATGGGGTAAACATATTATAAACGAAGTTACGCATAAAACTCTTAAGTTTGTAAATGTACTCAAAGTATTGTCTGGACCTGGCTGGGGCGTTCATCCTATTCATCTAAGGAAGTTGTATATAGCCCTAATTCGTAGTAGATTGGATTATGGCAGTTTTCTTTTGACACAAGTGTTAAATCACATATGACACAAGTGTTAAATCACATCTGGCTAAGATTGATAAAGTTCAAAATCAATGTATGCGTGTTATAGGAAGTTTCATTAAGAGCACGCCAATCCATGTTATGCAAAATGAGCTTTGTTTGCAACCTATGTATCTGCGAAGGTACTATCTGGGGGGGAAATTTTGGTTTCGAAGTTGTAGTGTTCGTGATAATTTAAACAGTGAACTTATTGTTCAGCTTTCTGACCGTTGTAGTAGATCAGGTTATTGGAGTCGTAAGAGAAAACCACTTCTTACTGAGATTTATAATTCTTTCAGATATACTTCTATGTATGTTTCTCCTAAACTAGAAATGTTTAGTATTGGTACCTGGGTACAAAATATTGATTTAGACAATAAGATTTCTTGCTATATTGATGGACTTACAGGGCCTAAAAGAAATGTGGATATTTCGTATTTAAAGATAAGATGTAATCAACTTATTAATACAAAATTTTGTGGTTTTTATTGTATTTACACAGATGGGTCTAAAGGAAGAGATGGTGTAGGTGCGGCGGTTTTTGATCCTCAGACTAATGTTAGATTTAAATTCAAAATAAACTGGAATGTTTCAATAATGTTCACAGAATTAGTTGCTCTGTTAGAGGCTCTTGCTTACGTGTCTCGTTTAAGCTACAGTAAATTTGTTATCTTCACAGATGCTAGAAGTGCTCTGCAACATTTAGCTCGGTGCACCTCGACTTTTCGAGGAGTACCGATAGCTTATAAAATTTTAAATACTTTGCAAAAGTTGGTGGGGTCTGGGGTAACTGTTCACCTTCAGTGGATTCCGTCTCATGTCGGGCTAGATGGATATGAGGTTGCAGACAGGTTGGCAAACGAAGCGGTTGTCGACGGCATGCCTTATGATATACTTCCTTATTATTCTGATGTTTTACCCGAGTTGAAAGTTAAAGTTCACAAGCTTTGGTTAGATTACTTTGATGGTATGTCGTCGAATAAGGGCGTCTGGTATAGAACGTTACGGTCTAAGTCGTTTTTATACCCTTGGTTTAGCTATAGTAAGTTAAGCAGAAATATTTTGGTTCTTGCATTTAGCATGGGCGTGCATACCATGAAGGCAAATATGCAGTGCCTACCTAATGCATGACTTGCCATACACATATATTTTAATTTAACTTTCGTACGTTTTAGATGACTTATGACGTTAATTATTAAATATTAATAGTAAAAAATATAATAGAAAAAATGAACGCATTTAAAACGCCTACATTTATAAAATAGCAACAATCAATTTGCGAGAAATTAAACATTAAGTTAGGTACACGCGCGAACCGCATGACTCAAGGTTAAGGCAAGCAGATCTCGTGCGGCAGGCTCTGGGGTCATGTGTGCGTAAAGATTTTTGTGTCCGTGAACAGTTCCCACACGCACACAGACATGCTATATTATAGGCGAACTCCTGCCGCAGTAGCTGAGGCGAGCACCGGCGCGTATATAATACGTAACAATAGATGGCGTTTTTATTTATTTTAGTTTAGTGCAAAATATTATGTTGTATGGTAAATTTTGGTATATTTCCATGGAAACATCGATGAAATAAACTTTCATTGTAGTTCCAACGCGTGACAACAGATGGCGTTTTTTATTTCTTCATAACCACGTAATTATACTAATAGTTTAGAAATTATATCCACACTATTATTATAATTTATGCGAAAATATCTCTTTTTGTCCGTTTGTCTGTCTGTTTTGCTTTCACACCAAAACTACTGAACCGATATCGCTGCATTACCAGTGTCAAAACCTTATGCACGCCGATGGCATTTAGGATACGATCTGGACACATTCCATTGAATAAGTTTGCGTTTTTAATGGGGAAGAATGAGTCTTCAAACTGTGATGTATGTGGGACTATTGAAGACGTCTATCATATTTTAGTGAAATGTGTTCGGAACGCATCATTTAGAGATAGTTTATCTAATAAGTTTATGTTTAATAGCGTAGGCGGCGTTAATATTGTACTCTCGGAGCCTTTATCTAGTGATGCTATATGTTTGTACAAGTTAGTTAAGTTTGGTTTATATGTAAGAAATTGTTAAATTGTAATTGTGTAGCCTTACGAGGACGACATGGTCGCCTTTGTGAACCAAGTCCTGAATAAAGATTAAAAAAAAAATGCAAATTATGAATATCCATACTAATATTATAAATGCGAAAGTGTGTCTGTCTGTCTGTCTGTCTGTCTGTTACCTCTTCACGCCCAAACCGCTGGACCGATTTTGCTAAAATTTGGCATGGAGATACTTTGAGTCCCGGAAAAGGACATAGGATACTTTTTGTCCCGGAAAAATGTACGGTTCCCGTGCGATAAACGAGTTTTGGCGCAACGAAGTTGCGGGCGTCATCTAGTATTATAATATACGCTACATACACCTTAACAACATATTTTAAAAAATGTTTGTTTGTATGTCTGTCTGTCTGTCTGTTTGTTCCGGCTAATCTCTGAAACGGCTGGAGGCTGGAGCTATTTTGACGGGACCTTTTTTGGTACTATAGCTGATGTAGTAAGGAGTAACTTAGGCTACTTTCAACCGATTTCCAAAAAGAAGGAGGACAATATATGATTTTACTTTGATGCGGGCGAAGTCGCGGGCAACAGCTAGTTATAAATAATATATGAAAACGAGTTTTAAAAAAAACGACACATACGGATATTTTCTTATTTTTTTAATTTGATTGTCAAACAGCTTCCATTTTAGTAACTAGATGGCGTATGGGTAGACAACTATCGGTAATACCAGGTAATACCATCAATAATTGCTACAAAACTGGGCAAAAGAATGTAAAACTTGATACATTTCAATTTGAAAAAGACAGAATGATATTCCAATGAATAGGATTATGAAGTTATTATAACGATGTTTTAGTTAAAACTCACGGAAGAAATAGCCCTTATTATCGTTTTTCACAACAAATGTCACAGGAATTATAAATTTTGGTTTTGACAACATCTTACCTGCACTTGTGCACGATAACGGCCAATATTTAATGGCCAATATTTTACCAATAATGAACATCAAAAACCCAAATAACACAATTTGGGAAAAAATAATAAAAACCACACCAACAATAAAAAGAAGAAGAAGTTTCGAAGTAACATGGCCGCCACAAGGCCGTTAAGTTGTCAGTTTTCAGTTTGACAAGTTTTTATTTTAACAGCGTGTTCCTAAACTATTACCAGTATAATGGCCTAATCGCTTAGGCCAATGATCGCTTAGGTTTAAGATATTTTGATTTATGTCACACTTGACAGTACACTGATATTTTTTAGAAACACAACCAATATGTAGTCAGTGATGCCAACCTGCAGATAATTTTAGATTGGTGGGGAACCAATAGAAAATCTAGAAGTGTCTACCGTCGCGCCATCTGGTGGAGATTTAAAAAAGAAAACAACCCATTTAATACGTTTTCATTTGACCACCAGTCATTCATTTTTCGAAAGCGCACACAGACTACTAAAGGGATACTATAGTCTGTCAAGAAAGTGAAGAAATTAAAAAGTGGCAACATCGTAGTGACATCCCTTTCAAATCAATCTTGAAAAAAGGGATGACACTACGATGTTGCCACTTTTTAATTTCTTCACTTTCTTGACAGACTATACGTATAGGCTATACTCTATAGCACATCTGTTCGCTTACAGAACATCGACAAGAATGAACGCGCATAAACGTGTGGACGAGTGGCAAACGCTTGCGGCAAATTCCCTTTGATTTGTGTCAAAAAACCGACACTCGGTGATCGGTCGGATCAGCTACAAGTCTTTGCAAACTTAAACAAACCAAGCCAAACACCCTATCCACACGTTTGTATTTGTGACCATTTGTGACCATTTGTTGAGATTTGGCAAACGTGCGGACGGACCATTACTGCCTTAATCGTTGGTCTGGTGAATAGTCGTGTTCGTTTGGTTTTTCAACTGCGCATGCGCGGCTTTTTTGTGTGACAGTGTGAGTGTCATATTCTAAAATACCTTAGTCGAGTTCGTTTGGTTTTTCAACTGCGCATGCGCGGCTTTTTTGAGTGTCAGTGTGAGTGTCATATTCTAAAATACCTTGTCATGTTCTAAAATACCTGTCAGATTTTCTAAAATCTGACAGAAATTGATAGGTATTTTAGAATATCTATCTATACTGCGACCACTGCAGAGTGTGACGTCATTTTAGTTTACTGCGAAGCCGTTGGTGCCACACGTATTCCTTGTTAGAGTTCTATATACAGGGTGATTGACTATGAGTGATAACTAATAACTGATACTGCCTTACTTCTTGATTTGTTAGATAGCTCTTCAGACGATGATTCTGATATCGAATGTGAAATGCAGATTGTAGTAGCACATTCCAAAAGAAGAAACATTTGGATAGAGCCTCACATAAAAAAGAGAAAAACCTGCGGCGAATTTAACCTTTATCAATATCTGTCAACGAAGAAGTTTCAGGAGTATTTTAGAAATTCATGAGAAACATTCATTTCGATTCATGAGCTTTTTAAGCAATAATAATAATAAAGCAATAAATTATAAGTCAATTTTATTTAAAATTATCCGAAATGTTACTTTTTCCCTCAAAATGTTACTTTTCGAATGAGAGTAGGTATGTAACTTTCTAACATACAGCACTGGCAATACTGCGTCCACTAGTGCGTCCGATCACTGATGAGCCCGCTGTTCGACACAAAAACACCCTGTACCTATTCATAAAGATATATTTCGCATCTTAAGATAACATATTAAGATACGAAATATATATTTCGTATCTTAAGATAAAATATTAAAATATGAAATATATATTTCCATATCGCTCGGTATCTTAAGATACAAAATATAAAATATAAATTAACTTCGTCGTGTGTGATGGTTCATAGGATTTCTATGGTGAGCGATATTCTAAAATATGCTCTAAGATAATATATATTTTATATTATCTTCACCGTCTGTGATGCGCTTAAAGGTGAAGTATGCGTCATCTGTCATGTTGTCACTTGTCTGTAGATTACAATTTTGATTTTCATTTGTCAATCGTGGATGTGGAATGTTTTGTGTTGTGAGTGAATGGTGGTGAAAATTTTGTGAAAATAAGTGTCATGTGGTGAGTTAAAAATGGTTATTACGAACGCTTATGGTTTTAGATTATAATTTGCAAATGAATACTCAACGGTCCGAACGAGTGCGGTCGGTAGCGGACGTTTGGTTGGCCGTTATTTGACCGCCATCGTTCGAGCCCGCTGACGGTCTATGCGGCTCCGCCTTTCCTGTATGACATTACCGATTTGATAATCGGCAGAGCGGACCCGCGATGACTCGTTTTTTAATTGATTTGCTACATAATTTTCCGATGCCAACTTATTTGCGCCTAACCTCATTCCCGTGGCGGGTATGGGATGGGCTGAGTTTATACCATTCCTTACTCGTTCGTTATAAAACTCCAAATAACACCGTGCCCTTCAATTTATCGACTCATTGTATGAAAATTACGAAATTTTTATCTAATAACTAGCTGTCCCGGCAAACGTTGTTTTGCCATTTAAAGTATTTCTACTTCATCAGTTGACACAAAATCTTACCCCCTCTTTTGTCCCCTAAGAGGGGTGGGGGGAAAAATTTTATACACCAGATGTTAAGTTGGAAAAACAGTTAATAATATGAAGTAAGTCCATTAAAGAAAAAAGTTTGATACAAAATCTGACCCCCTCTTTGGTCCCCTTAGGGGTGGGGGGGGGGGTAATTTTTATACACCAGATGTTGAGTTGGAAAGAGGCAAATATATCTGCGAAAACCGTATGCAAATCGGATCAGTAGTTTTTGTGTTAAAGCAAAAGTCTTATACAAAATCTGACCCCCTCTTTCGTCCCTTTAGAGGGGTGGGGGGAAAAATTTTATACACCAGATATAAAGTTGGAAGAAGACAAATATATCTGTGAAAACCGCATTCAAATCGGATCAGTAGTTTTCGTATTAAAGCAAAAGTCTTATACAAAATTTGACCCCCTCTTTCGTCCCTTTAGGGGGGTGGGGAGAATTTTTTTTATACACCAGATGTTAAGTTGGAAGAAGACAAATATATCTGCGAAAACCGCATTCAAATCGGATAAGTAGTTTTCGTGTGATGCTGGAACAAACATACAGACAGACAGACAGACAGACAGACAGACAAAAAAACTAACTAACTTTTCGGCTTCTATAGCGATATTGTGACACCCTCCGTTTATTATTTTTTGAATATCTTTAATGTACAGAATTGTCATTTCTACAGATTTATTATATGTATAGATATCATTATACTTGCCTATGTTTATCTAATAGGAGGAACAATTAGGAGGAACAATGGAGTGCCCAGCTAGAGTTGGTCTAGTAGACCAACTCTAGCTGGGCACTCCATTAAGGCCTAGATTTAGGGGCAGGTTATTAAGCTCTCAAAGCAAACAAAATACTAACCAGAAATTGTAATTGAGTTTGTATAACAGCTTGTGCGACTGTACTTCTTGTTGACAATATTCTAGTATTCTATATAGTCTCTCTGGACAGTCTGGAATTGGGGTCAGAGGTGAATTGAAAATCAAATGATCTACCAGTAGCTCATTATCACACATACAGGGCGCAATTAAACCTTCCTGCCAAATTTTTTCCAGGGCTTAGGTATCATTAGGAGAGTCCATTTAACAAAAAAAAATTGTGTGTTATTTTTTTTTCAATGACATATTTTTACCCCATTTAAAATCGTTGCAGAATGGTCACTCGCGGCGCGGGGGAATGATCGGGGGTGACGCGGGATGAGGCGCGCGCGCGGGGGCACGTCACGCGCGGCCGACGCATCGTGTCCATTAATTGTAGTGTTTTTTAGGATAACTTTCGGAAGCTATTTCTCAACATTTTAGTACTGAGTGACTATAAAAGAAAAAATACGTGCATTTTTATTTTTCACAAGGATCAATATATCAAAATTTGGCAGGAAGGTTTAATTGCACCCTGTATATTATTTTCCTGCTATTTTGGCCACTTTTGACTAGATTATCAAACAAGTGTCCGTCTGTCTCTGGCTGTATCTCAACAACGGTGATAGCTAGAGAATTGAAATTTTCGCGGATTTAGTATTTCTGTTGCCGCTATTTAACAACAAATACTAAAAACAAAATAAATCAAATATATTTTTGGCATTTTTTGCTCTATGTATATCAATAATGGCTACACGTGAGACTTTAAATATTCACAAAATACTTAATGGTATAAGCACTTTAATAATTGATAAATAAAATTAAAATAAAATAAATATTAAATTTTAATTCCATATAAAAATACGATTCTTTTGCCAATTTTTGGTCTTAAATGGTATGGAACCCACCATGTTTATGATATACTTATAATAATATTATGTTATGTTATATTATGTTACCCTTTAAAGAATAACAATTTTGTTTGCTTATTTTTGTTTCCAAAATAGGTTCATAATTTGATATTTTCAAACCATGTTTTTGACAGGTGAATTAAATTATAGTTAATCAAAATTAGTTCAGCACATTGGGCATGAAGAGGTAACAGACAGACAGACACACTTTCACATTTTTAATGAAAGATGAGTTTCATAATATTACAAATCAACAAATTATTTTCCTATATATCGACGGTTAAAAGGAAATCGGGCATAAGCGACATTTTTGTCAAAAATGAGTTTTAAATGCCATCTTACTTAAAATTTCGCGCTCTTTCGAATGCGCTGACTCTCATAGCTCTACGATGAGTTTTTTGGCGTTTATGCCCTAGCAAAAAAAAGCAATTTCCTAGTAGTATTTTTTGTAACCGGCAAAAATTCAGGTCAGTTTGTCTGTAAAGGTGCTTGTACCCCTGCAAAAAATATTTGTCTACAGCTTTCGGCTGCTTATATCTTTTAAGCAATTCTCTCAAAAATTACAAACGTCGTTTATAGCGTTCTTCCATTTCGTAATTGATCATAGCTTTGGCGCTTGTACCCTATATATCCAAAATTTATTTTCATATTACTCTGTCGGTTATACCCTACAACCTTTTTCAACCATATTTCCATAGACTCACGCAATGCCAGTAGCCAGATGTTGATTATTCTTCTTTTCCTTCACTTTCAAACGACATTGTGAGTCACATGTGTGTCACATAAGTCTTATAATTCTAGTTTTTGTGAAAGTCTTTTGTTACTTAATTAATAGATCACATCTATTAACTAATAAACGACCACTGTAAAAAGTCGTTATCCTTCTTTTCCTATAACACTTACTGAATCGTCTAGTCTCATATACCCTTTTACTTTGCGATGTAAGAAATCAGAATGTTGTTTAGGCTTCTTATCCTCTAATATTTTTTTTGTCATTTGTCTCTTATGCCATATTACCTCATTCAAAATTTTAAAGTAATTGTTATAAGCGACAAAAAACACTTTAAATAGCACCAAATCATTAAAACTAACAATACCGGTAAGAGGCCCATTTTTTAATTATTTTATGACTGTTTAAATTATCACGATATGTCTTTTTGGCGCTTATACCCTATTTCCTTTTAACCGTCGATATGTAGCTAATACATACTCGAACAAACCTGACCCAGATCGAGTGTAACAGTTAAATTAGCTGCATTGCTTTAATTTTGTTGTTGCCACGAATTTTTAACTATCTAAAGATGTGAGTGTCCAATTAGTGCATCAAAGTGGCTATTTTGAAATATGATTTTTGTAGACAAAATCAAAGTTGGAAGTAACTTTGAAATACGTAGGCCGGGAGGTCGTGGGCAGTGGACAGTGGGTGCGCGCGGGCCGATAGTGTTGTGACGGGAAGTTGACACGCTCTCGCCCGCGCCACTCGCCACTCGCCACTCTCGCAGGAAATTGCGCGCGTTTCTAATATCGCTAATGTCAAATTGCTTACAAAATAATTTTGGCGCATTTATATTATAGTGAACTAGTAGCCCTAGAACATTTTTTTTTGTGATAACTAACAAGCTAATTTTTTGTGAGTAATAGTCAACCAAGTTTTGTTGATTACTGAACCCTATTTATGGAACCCTACCGAGCTGATTCATGAGACTCCGATGTCTGTCTGTCTGTCCGTCTGTCTGTCCGTCTGTCTGTCTCCAGGCTGTATCTCAAGAACCGCTATAGCTAGAGTTCTAAAATTTTTACGGATTGTGTATTTCCGGTGCCGTTATAACAACAAATACTAAAATCAAAATAAAATTAATATTTAAGGGGGGTTCCCATACAACAAACATGATTTTTTTGCCTTTTTTTGCTCATAATCAATAATGGCAACAGCTAAACGCTTTAAATTTTCACAAAGTCCTTAATTATATTTGTAATTTAATTATTAATAAGTAATAAAATTTAAATAAAATAAATATTTAAGGGAGGCTCGTACAAAAAACAATTTTTTTGCATATTTTCTAATTTCTCTCTGTAACGGTACGGAACCCTTCGTGAGTGAGCCCGACTCGCACTTGGCCGATTTTTTGTATATTGATAGGTTAGGTAATAGTTATATAATTTAAGAGTAACCTTGTCCTCCAAATAAAACAATCCATACTTAAGAACGATCAAGACAAAGTATGAAATCCTTTCTATCTCTGTTAGAGCCTACCACTTTCGAGATTTTTAGAAATAAAAATGTTGTTCGTCTTATCAAAATGTAGCTACTCACAAAAAATTAGCTTGTTAGTAATCACAAAAAAATTGTTGCTTCCGTACTATTATGGTCATTACTCATTTGTGTTCCAAATGGACATAATAATATTAAGTAACTAGACGTTCCGCGCGGCTTCGCCCGCGTAAATTAGATATTTCACAGACAAATAATAATTAGTCCACGATAGCAGATGATCCTTCACGTGGTCTACTTCTTATCTGTGCCAAATAACAGAAAAATTGCTCCAGTAGTTCGTGAGATAAGCCCTTTCAAATAATTTTCCCCGTTTTTTTCCACATTTTCCTCTATTTCTTTGCACTTATTAGTCTTAGCATGATAAAATTAGCCTATAGCCTTTCTCAATAAATGCACTACCTAACACTGAAATAATTTTTCAAATCGGACCAGTAAGTAGTTCCTGAGATAAGCGCGTTCAAATAAGCCCTTTCAAATAATTTCCCCCAGTTTTTTACACATTTTCCTCTATTTCTTCGCTCCTATTAGTCTTAGCGTGATAAAATATAGCCTATAGCCTTCCTTGATAAATAGGCTATCTAACACTAAAATAATTTTTCAAATCGGATGTAACACTGAAAGATTTTTTAAAATCGGACTAGTAGTACCTGAGATTAGCGCGTTCAAACAAACAAACAAACTCTTCCGCTTTATATAGCCTATAGCCTTCCTCGATAAATGGGCTATTGTAAAACTGAAAGATTTTTTAAAATCGGACCAGTAGTTCCTGAGATTAGCGCGTTCAAACAAACAAACTCTTCCGCTTTATAATATTAATAACACAAGCAGGAACTATCCAAGACTGTGCGGCGCGTCACATTCTGTAATTGTCGGAATTAATAACATGGCAGCCTATATTATTGTAGCAGGGAGTGGTATCAACTGACAACTAGTAAACATGATGATTCAATCATTCTACTTGAGACACAATTTGTGGGTGACACTAATTCCGTAATATCTTACACTAGAACAGTATTTCCCACAGTAGGCGATAACGCCCCCTTGTGGGCGCTGAAGGCCTAAAGGGGGGGCGGTGTGAGACCCAGAAAAAAGGGGGGCATTGTGTAGAGGCTTCAATTTAAAAGTGGGTGAAACAAAGGGGGCGCCAAAAACATTTTTTTTTCTCAAAGTGGTAGACAAAATAAGTATGGGAACCTCTGCTCTAGAAGCTTGATATTCTTGCGTGCCCGAATCGCCCCATCAATCCCCAAGCGGCACCTGGCTGTCGCATAACAATTAAAAATCAACTGTCGATTCTACTCTGCGATCTACGAGTATGTCGATCTGCGATTCTCACGATCGAGGTATTGACTGTCCGAACTGCAAAATATAATTCTACGAAAGCGCCGCCTACCTATACATCTCAATTCTCATTATTCACATAGTTACCTCGTTTATCGTTACTGCATGAGACAAAGTGCGTAGGAAATACGTGATTACTACTGAGAATGCATGAATATTTCTGTGTTATATAGAATAAATTATGTAATTTAATTGGTAAATATTGACTTATCTAAGGTGTGTGGTGAGTAACCGTCGGTAAGGTAATGTGTTATGTGGTTATTGTGGTGTTGTTGCAGGTTGTGCGCATACCGGTAGAGAGTGAGAGCTGTGTCACGAGCCCAGCCGCCAGCCGCCAGCGTGGTGGAATGGTTCCCGCTCGTCGGCGGAGTCTTGTCGATGTGAGTCACGAATCACGATAGCGACAACCCTGTCCCTACTCCGGCCTAATCCCTATACTCCATAGCTGTTATCTTGTTGGTGAGTGGTGACCTACGGTGTCATTTTAAAAATTCTAAAAACTAGACGTACATAATACATTATCTTGATTCCGGAATCTTCCCGGAAAAAATTGAATATGTATTACCTAGGGTATGTTTGTAAAGCTTTACCCTCCATATTATGTAAATTCTTCGTACATAAAGAAGAAAATCAGTGCTGCCCTCCCATATCAGGCATGGTTGCCGGCTGTATGTAATCGATTGTAGGAAGCCTGGGCCCGTACCACGAAACTGTTTTGAGACTCAAACAATCGGACGAGAATGCTGCGTCCTACTCTAACAAACGTGAAATGACGTTGTTAGAGCAGGACGCGGCATTCTCATCCGATTGAGTCTCAAAACAGTTTAGTGGTAGGCCTACTGAACCAAGTCGTCGGCAGCCAACGACGCCCCGGTTGCGTCGCCGAGTGCCGACGCTACTAGCTCTCGGCCGGGTCTTCCACTCGTATGTCGCGCTATCTCGCGAGACATCGCCGCCAGTCGCCACCCGCGCCGCCGCCCGGCGCGTAACTGCGACCCCGTGTGTGGGTTGTCGTGTGACTTGTGAGCGGTGGGCCCACAGTCGGTCAGTCTCGAGTTTTCAGTCTGCAGCAACTCGTCGGCAAAACCAACGGGCAGCGACGAGTTAACTCACACGAGATGAATCATGCATCGTTTTAAAATGCTATCACGTAGTACGACTACTCAGTAGCGGCAACATCACGTCGCCACTGTCGCGTGTTGTAAGTTTGTGAGTTGTGAGTTATGACCGACTGACGAGTCACTCGCCCCCGGGTTGGCCCCTCTCTCTTCTCTTCTGCGGGCGTTTTACATTAGGTTTTGAAGTTTTTAAGGTGAAAAATATTTTGTGCAATCAAAATATAAGCTACTAGCGACCCGTCCCGGCGTCGCACGGGTATAAAATAATATATAGCCACTGAAAAGATGATTAAAATCGATAGCCTATGATCCTACACGTGGTCTACTTCTTATCTGTGCCAAATAACATAAAAATTACTCCATTAGTTCGCGAGATAAGCCCTTTCAAATAATTTCCCCCGTTTTTTCCACATTCTCTTATTAGTCTTAGCGTGATAAAATTTAGCCTATAGCCTTCCTCAATAAATGGGCTATCTAACACTGAAAGAATTTTTCAAATCGGACCAGTAGTTCCTGAGATTAGCGCGTTCAAGTTAGTCCTTTCAAATAATTTTCCCCGTTTTTTCCACATTTTCCTCTATTTCTTCGCTCCTATTAGTCTTAGCGTGATAAAATATAGCCTATAGCCTTCCTCGATAAATGGGCTATCTAACACTTAAAGAATCATCAAAATCCGTTGCGTAGTTTTAAAGATTAAAGGGAACAAAGGGACATGAGGGAAAAAAAAGCGACTTTGTTTTATAATATGTATAGAAAATAACTCTCCAAAGCGAGTTTATTTAGGTTAGTGACAAAATATTAGATTACTTCACAATTACATATCGCAATCGAGCAGATAAGGTTTTAGCGATTTCGTATGGCAGCACCGAGATTAGAGCACATGTCGCCGACTCGCCACCCACCGCCCGCGTGACGGTCGTCCAATTCTGCGAACTGCCGGTCAAGGTCGAGCCGAGCCGGCAGCCGACCGCCGGAGCACGGTGTAGCCCTCAATAGCCCCTGTCTTTCGGTAAAACGGTACTCGTCTAAACTCTAAGCTAATCCGATGAATGTTATTAAATCGAGAATAACACTCATCAAACGGTCGCTACGAAAGGAAGTCTAAAAAGATGTACCCAAAAATCTGGGTGATGTGGCATGTGCATGTAGCGAGGTGAACAAACTCCTCCGACGACCCCGCTCGGTCCCCGCCATTCAGCTGATGGAAACACGACGCGACCGAGCTTTTTATAGCCTGACACATTTCCACACATGCCGAAACACGCAACCGACTCGATGTCCATTGTCCAGGTTGCGGTTATAATTAACCAAGGCCGCGGCTGACCCTCGTGCGGCGTGACCCCCTGTGACCCGTGCGGCCCCAAGCAGCATCACAAGCTGTATAACAGCTGTATTAAAGGTCGTTTATACTCTGAATGCTGTATTTCCAGGCTGCATAAAGGCTGTATAAGCGCTTATACAGCCCTTATACCCCTGAAATGGGCACAAATTATACAGCGTTTTGCGTTATATAGGCTGTACAGTAGCTGTATAGGCAAAAATAGGCTGTATGATAGCTGTTTTTCGGCTGTACTATGGTGTACGAAGAAACCAATACACTCCAATTATTCCATTGTAACTCACTTGTTCAGCTTTACGCTGTAAAAAGTCTGTTGAACAGAGTAAAAAAAGAAATAAAACGAAACAGAAGATATATTTTAATGATGGCGTTTATAATAACTGTTGATTGAAGTAACATATTATAAACGCTGTGTTTAAGGAGATTCGATGGGGGCAGGATACAGTGCATTATCGTGCAAAAATAAATTTATTGTGGTTATATATATGTTTTGTGATAAAAAATAAACGCGCCAGCAAAATAATCAAGGAAGATATATTAAATAAGGTTACTAAATATGGTTTTTATAGGTTAGAAATTAAAAAGTTTGAATTAATGGACGTAGAGCCTCGTTGGTGCATAGAAGGTTGTTGGACAAACTAAAAATATTGATAAATATAATAACATTAGTCTAATTTTTATGTACTCATGTTCGTAATCTTCGATTTGTAATTGATAAAATGGCGACAATTTGCTAAGCAGCCTAAATTCTATTTTGATGGTCTTATAGCATTAATAGCTGTACTATGTTATGTAGGTAATGGATATATTATTCAGCTTTAAGCGGTTGATGGGCTGTATAAAGGAATAAATTTACTATTATTGCTGTTTATTACTGTCAAAGAGAGAAATTATACAGCTTTAGTCTGTAAAAGGGTGTACAATTACACTATAAAAAGAAGCTGTAGAAGAGAGTTTGGCTACTCCATAATACAGCAATAAGATTTGATGACCACCATAATACAGCTCTAAGCTGTGTTAAGTAAGTGACGGTATGCATAATACAGCTATTGTACAGCTTTAATACTAAAATTCGGATCAAAGCGTTACAGGAAACTTAAAGCTGTACATGACAGTTTCAATACACTGATTTAGAACTTTAAGCGTACTGTGACTTCTTAATACAGACTTAATACAGCTAGAGCTGAATAATTACTCCTAAACCGACATTATAACACTACAATATCTCTTCAACGCTCTTATACAGCTCTAAAACAGCGTTAAGTGCTATATTTGCTGCTTTTTAGATGTTCATTACGCTTGGTTGCTGCTTGGGGCGTGACCCCCTGTGACCCGTGCGGCCTGAATCCTGACATTCAATTATTTACATTACTATATTTTTGACCGATAGGTACTCCAATAGTATGCCCCGCAGGCCGCAAGGGCCAAGGTAGGGGAACCGACGAAACTTTAAAAAAAAAAATTGTAAACTTTGACAAAATATAATAAAACCGAGCTGCCCGGTATCTAATTTTTCTTCCGCGTCTTTGTCAGTAGTGTGAACGTGGGAGCAGAACGAGTGCTATGTTATATTTATAATATGAAAACATGAAAAGATTTTACTATTAAAATAGTTATTTTGCTACTCGTTATCGACGTACCTCTCACTACGTTTGCAAATTTTGTCACGATTCACGAGCCTTCGCGATATTAGAGGGTGTGAGGGTACAAACTTTACGGGTGTCTGTTGACGAATATTACTGAGATTCAAGTGTGGTAGTAAAGCTTTATTTACAATTATTTAGCGCCGATTCGCAGTCGCAATCCTATTTGTCGGCCGCCAGGTGTGAGGTGGATTTTTGAGGGTGACTTGGCTTCATGCCTGGTCGGGCTATTGATTTTATCGCTCGAGTGGTGACTTGTTGAAACACAGACACCTTGCTCGGTGAGGGTGTTACGTATCAATTCATCATTATTCAATTCAATGCATTCCAGTGGTGCGTCAGGTTAATGTGACCGTGTTGTACTGTATATGTTTTAAATTGTAATTTTCCATCTTTTTAGCAAAAGATAGAGTGCGAGTTTCTTACGCCGGTTCTTCTCGCCGGGTTAGTTCCCGAACCGGTGGTAGGCACCGTAGTATCGACGTTCGGTAATGTTTTTGTAAAAAAATTACTCCGAATAAAAATATTTTGATTTTGATTTTTATATTTTATGACCTTAAACCACACATCAGAAGTCAGAACCCTATTATTTTAAGATTAGGTGGCTACTCGCTTTCTGTGAGTCCGGCTTAACCGAGCGTTCCCTAAAAGATCTACATTTATCATTTCGGTAAGATTTTGTAATCAGAAAATCTAACCTCCTCGTTATGTAAACCATTGGAGAAAATTCAATTCGAAACCGGCCCCAGCTCAGGGCGGAGATGGCGAAGATAAGTAGACGTTCCCTGCATCATGATTCTTGACACGATACCACGATCGTCAGTCGTCACGTAACTGCACGTACTGGAGTTCATTCATTCAGTGTAAGATTTACACGACACTCCACTCAGTCTCGTGTGGTCTATTATCTTCCCATTGTAAAAAATATATTTAAATGTTATAGATTTCAAACCTGCTTATTAATTGTTGTGCTCGATGGCTCGTGTCGCAAATGTGGCGACTCATTTCATGGGTACACATGAAAATGGCGATAAAGGCACGAATAAATAATAATTATATTCCTTGTTTTAATTCTCTTCGACACTAGCTAGGTACGGACTGGGGTGATATTGAAAGGAAGTGAGAACTGAGAAGTCGCACGCGGCGGCGGTGGTGCGTGCCGGTCCCAGTTTCGATGTGACGACAACGCCCAGGACTTTCTCCACATTGTCTCGGCAGATTACGTATCTCGCCACCGTCTTATTCGAGCATACGCAGCTTTTAGCTTCACCTCGGCGCGCGATCATTCAACAGAAAATAATGTATTGTAATGCCCGTGAGATAAACGGGAAGCGCGATATCTAATTATTACTAATTGTAATTATAGGTCTACCAGAATCTTATGGCAATTTTTGACAGCAAATTTTCAAAAAATATCCTTGATCATTGGATAATTTTTATATTTGCATGTTTCACACACAAAATAAGCCGCTAAAGGAATAATAATCGGCCAAGTGCGAGTCGGACTCGCGCACGAAGGGTCCCGTACCGTTATAGAGCAAAAATAGGCCAAAAATTGCGTTTTTTGTTTGGGAGCCCCCCTTAAATTATTATTTTATTTAAATATTATTTTTAATTATTAAAGTACACATATAATTAAGGCTTTTGTGAAAATTTCAAGTGCCTACTTGTTGTCATCGTTGATACCGAGCAAAAAATGTTTGAAAAATTACGTTTGTTGTATGGGAGCCCCCCTTAAATATTTAATTTATTTTGTTTTTAGTATTTGTTGTTATAGCGGCAACAGAAATACATAATCTATGAAAATTTCAACTCTAACTATTACCGTTCTTGAGTTACAGCCTGGAGACAGACGGACAGACAGACGGACAGACGGACAGACATCGAAGTCTCAGTAATAGGGTCCCGTTTTCACCCTTTGGGTACGGAACCCTAAAAAAGGATGAAAATGTTTTATTCCTATTACCCTGGTATTGGTAGAGCCAATTTATTTTCTCACTTTTTGCCATCAGATTCTGGTACACCTATAGGTTCAAATGAGGCGGGCGGAGTCCGCGGATCCGCGGAGTGTCAGTTTGTTTTGAGGTTTGAGGGGCGGTGCGGGGGTGGAGATGTGCGGTTCCGTTGCGAGCGCGACGCGGCCGGGGTGACAAGTGACAACCATGCGGTTTGCGATCAAGAGCACGCCCGCGCCCTGCACCGCTGCAATTTTACCGCGGAGGCTTTTTACCACTCACCGCTGCCATCGATCTAACACCAGAATGATACTTGTTGTTTAAATAACTCAATAGAAATATTGTTTGCATTCAAAACATGTCCGAAAAGTGGGTCACTAGAAAAGTAGGATGCGAAGAGGAATATTTATAAGACGAATTGTCGACTTCGAATTAGAATGTTCGTTAATTCGGTAACCAGGTGGGAACGTACGGCTACAAAATATGTACACTTTAGAAGGCTTCCATTCGAGCTACCGCTCACGAATTAAGCAATATAATATTTATTGGCTCCGGCTTTGTGGTTTCATATTACGTAAAATTTTGTCATACAGGGCTCCGTCCCGCAACTTTGAAATTTTATGCCTTTATTATCCTTCGTATCAAAAATCAAAATATTCCCTCGGTTCCTTTTCACTAATCGGAACATGTCGACGACACCATTATATTCATCGGCGTGATGAGCGATCGGTCAAACCTCGTAGAATGTCCGCCGAGTAATGTGTCGAAGCCCGAAGGTCCCGATGAGTCAGGCATGAGGGCTGAGGCAGTGCGGCTGCGCTTGCGTCACTTCCACCGCCGCCGCCACCGCGGTATTTGCCTTATCGACAGCCGGCGAGATATCTACTTATTTTTTCTCGGTAACTGGTTATAATGGCTTTTTACAGATCTAATAGATAAAAGTTTCTGCAATGTTTCACTCGAATTTGTAGCTGAGGTCGTAACTTCGCCACTATTACTGTGGTGCCTGAAAATCAAATATTTATTTGGGTCGCACGGTGCGATATTCAAAACGAGATCGTCCTTTTTATCAATTGAATACATACTTATCACTGCCATCGTTAGAGGCCTCGAGGACCATCATTAATCTTTCAGGAAACGCTTTAAGGTTCGGGTATTTTTGTTTTATTAGCTCTCTGCAGATCTGTCAAAATCGTATATATCGTGCTATTAATGGACAAAATATAACCGTCCACATTCGCATATCACACCCCACGTTTCGTACCAGCTGCCACTAGTTTGATACGAGTAACGCTGCTTTTACAGGGGGTACGTTAATTGTAAATATGTATGTTTGTAATTATTTATGAGGCAAATTCGTTTGAGTCACGCAGCACGCTCTGGTTGCTCTGGTCCTGGTTGATACCAGAAGGTGTGTGGCACCTATCCGATTCATAATACTAATATCTACACTACTAAGCAGTAAATAATAATTAATATTATATTATATCATACCCTTTGATAATAATTATTTTGAAAAGGTACCTATGAATAAACGTTTACTTTTCATTCTAAAGCAAGCGGGAATAATATATAATGAATGGTAAATGCGGTCTCGTTTCCAGTAGCGGTGTTGAGGAGCGGGCGGCGCGATGGGGAAGCTGCTGTCGAAGATCTTCGGCAACAAGGAAATGCGGATACTGATGCTGGGCCTCGACGCCGCCGGCAAGACCAGTATCCTTTGTATAATCACACCTCGTACATCTCACACGATCACACTTCACACATACGACACGGCGAGCGTTCGCTCATCCTGTCATCGCCCGTGTAAGTCATGTGAGTAAGACGGTACTATCTGCACGTTATTATTTCCTGAGCCGCCGCCAGCTATTCTGTACAAGCTGAAGCTCGGGCAGTCGGTGACGACGATCCCGACGGTGGGCTTCAACGTGGAGACGGTGACGTACAAGAACGTCAAGTTCAACGTGTGGGACGTCGGCGGTCAGGACAAGATCCGGCCGCTGTGGCGCCACTACTACACCGGCACGCAGGGGCTCATCTTCGTCGTGGACTGCGCCGACCGCGACCGCATCGACGAGGCCAAGCAGGAGCTGCACCGCATCATCAACGACCGCGAGATGCGCGACGCCATCATACTCATCTTCGCGAACAAGCAGGACTTGCCCGACGGTGCGTATCCTCGTTGTTATCGCGACTCGCGAGCAGTCGGAGGGGCGACAGTCGAAGTGACGAATGACGAGTGTCGGCCGACCGGGGCCGTCGCGACGCAGTCGGCGAATCGCTGGTCCTCGGTGGTCGATACGAGCGTGACGTGATTCTTATATCTAGCTGACCAAAACCTATTTTGTAGCACTACCTACTAGTTTTACCCCGCGTCCCGCCGACCTATATTCGTCCGCTCTTTAAATATTCAGCCGTCCTGCGGCCCTCGGTTCGGCTTAAGAGGCCGGGTACACTTGGAATTTCTCATACATACGTAATTCCAAAATCATTTTCTCATACGAAAATATTTAACATGTTTGAGTTGTTTTTCAGTTTAAAATAGTAATTACCTAGGTTCCTGCACAAAAATTTACTTCAAAATATTTAAACATAATTTTTTTTTTTGTTTTTAATTTTTTTTTAGTAAATTTAGTACTTAATATTTAAACACTAAAAAATAGAGTAAAACACTAAAAAATATATAAATAAATAGTAAATTTACTACAAAATATTTAAATACTAAAAAATATTTTTTAGAGTTTAAATAATCGACCTTAAGGGGCCGGGTACACTTGGAAATTCTCATACATACGTAATATGTATGAGAATTTCGAGGGTACCCGGCCCCTTAAGGTCGATATTCATTTTATGTTCACCTCGGTACCGACGACTCGCTACGTAGCAACCACCCTATAATAGAAACCCAGTAGACGCATGCCGAGAACGTTTCCATCGAGAGTTCCGAGGTCGGCTGGCGATGTTCGGGAGGAGGATGTTCTGGGGAATATACGGAACGTTGCGATACTCCGTCCGACTGATTAACCCCGGGTAGCGTTAAAGATTATATGTAACTTCAATCTATATTAATATTATAAATGCGAAAGTATCTCTGTCTGTCTGTCTCGCTTTCACGCCAAAACTACTGAACCGATTGTAATGAAATTTTGTACACAGATAGTCTTAAGCCTGAGAAAGGACATAGGCTACTTTTTAACTGGACAAAGGGGTTGTTAGGGGGTGAAAACGCGTAAAGGATAAGGTCCAAATTGGGCTAATTTTAAAAGTGCCGGCCAACGCAAATAAACCCATAATTTAAATAGAACATTATCTAAGGAATAATTTTTATTATAACACCAAAGTCCTAAATCAAGTTTCCGAGTTGTTATTGAAGGTCAAACTTTTTTTATAACATATGCAATAAAACTTATTTTATTAATTAAAAGCAATAAGTAATCGATCCCAACGTCCCTATTCGAATCATAGAACAGATTGGAAGCCAAATACCTACAAATGATTTGGAAAAATTCAAAGGAAGAGGGAACCTCTACGTGCTTGGGGCTTGCAGGGCACAACTCATTGCTTACTTAGAATACGAGTACTAGGCAAATTTCGTGCGTACCCCAAGCACGTAGACTGTAGAGTATCCCCCTTCCTTTGAATTTTTCCAAATCATTTGTAGGTATTTGGCTTCTAATCTGTTCTATGACTCGGATAGGGACGTTGGGATCGATTACTTATTGCTTTTAATTAATAAAATAAGTTTAATTACATATGTTATAAAAAAAGTTTGACCTTGAATAACAACTCGGAGACTTGACTTAGAACAAAGTTATTTTTTATTACTACACCAAAGTGTAGTAATAAAAATTATTCCTTAGATTATGTTCTATTTGAATAATGGGTTTATTTGCGTTGGCCGGCACTTTTAAAATTAGCCCAAAATTGTATGGACGTTGGATCTTGTCCTTTGTTCAAATTAAGTTAGTTCCAAAAACTCATAATAGACGACGCCGTGCGTCTCCTACATCGCGCTGACGCTTGCAAAAACGGCTTTCTGTAAGAGGTGGTATCATTCGAGTATCGATTTTTTTTATTGTTATTTCTTATTTACGTTAATAAATAACTCAGTACTGCACTGCACAGCTGTTTTGGCACTTTTTAAGTGTTTTGATTTCAGGGTTACTAGGGTTTTTTTTATAAGAGCTTATGACACCAATTTTGTTGACATCGCGCGCTATAAACTGAAGTCCACGCGGACGAAGTCGCGGGCAACAGCTAGTAATATTATAATATAATTTTACTTGTTTTTGTAAATACTAAATAATGAGAAGGAAACGGTGTCGTTTCAGCGATGAAGCCGCACGAGATCCAGGAGAAGCTGGGTCTGACGCGCATCCGCGACCGCAACTGGTACGTGCAGCCGTCGTGCGCGACGTCCGGCGACGGCCTGTACGAGGGCCTCACCTGGCTCACCACCAACCACAAGTTATGAGCGCCGGAGTAGGGCGCCCGCCGCCCGCTCCAGCACGCCGGCCGCCGACAGGTACGTTAATGTTTCAGGGTTCCGTACCCGAAGGGTAAAAACGGGATCCTATTTATTTATTTATTTCGATTCACCAACAGAATATCATCTCACACATTAAATAAAATACAAACAATGGTAACTTATAGGTTAAATGACTTCCAATGACAGGTGAAATACAGCATGTACTGGCGACAAAGTAATAAGGGATGAAAATGAGATGAGATGAAATTTTATTACTAAGACTTTGTTGTCTGTCCGTCTGTCTGTCTCCAGGCTGTATCTTAAGAACCGCTATATATGGCTATATGTAGGTTTCTAAAATTTTCACTGATTATGTATATCTGTTGCCCCTATAACATGAAATATTAAAAACAAAATAAAATTGATTTTGTTTTATGCTCCCACACAACAAACATGTTTTTTTTTACATTTCTTTGCTTATTATCAACAATGGCAACAGCTAGACATTTTCACAAAATCCTTAATTATAAGTGTAATAAAAAACAAATATTTAAAGGGGGCTCGTAATTTCTATACAAAAAAAAAAACATTTTTTTTTGCTTTTTTTAGTCTATAACGGTATAGTAGGGGAGGTAGTGCTAGCGTTTGCTAAGTCATTTCATACCGACCAAATTTTTGTCCAGCGGTAGCTTAATATTTATCAATCAATATAATCAGCGGCAGTCGCCGCACCCGTGGTGGAATGTTAACTGAGAGTATTTCAAAGTTGTAAAAAAAATAGTTGCGAAAAGTGATTTTATACTCGTACCGAATGAAACTTTGATGGATGATTATTGAGGTCATGTTTAACCAAAAAATCACCGTCACCTGTATTGCAGACGGGGGATTCAACGTCAGTCACGTTACTAGTCATGAACATGTAAAAATTTTTTGAATATAAAGTCATTTTATACCGTACAAAATTTAAACAGGTGAATGTTTCTACTTTGTAAATAATAAAGAAAACCGTCAGTCGCTAATACGATGGTGGAAAAACCGTCAGCCAGCGATATAAGTTATGACCAATATAGCCCTACTTCGCGCTCAATGTATCCTAGGGCGTCGCGTAGACGACATTTCCACCTGCAAACATTCAGCTGACGGCGATTTTTGTTTGAATTAACCATAAAATTATCTCACATAGCAATTTTAAGTAATTAATTCGATAGTCAATATTTGTGAAGAAGAATTATATATACATTTTACTTTAAAAGCGCCATCTGTTGTTATATACTAAAACTAAAATAACACCTACCGAACCTAAACGTGTATAATCTAGATATGAACCTTTATTGGGTGCGAATTGGGATCTTTTTAATGTCAATTCAATACGATTCCCAACAACAACTTTGAGATGCTCTCAATTTTTATTCCACCCATTATGAAGTGGCTGACGATCAAAGCTGTTATGTATTAGTGGAATACTATTATTGTAACGATTTTCGCTCGGTATGAAATGACTTTTTAAACTGAGCGCGACCTCCCCTACTAGTACGGAACCCTTCCTGCACGAGTGCAACTCGCATTTAGGCAATTTATTTTTTAAATAAATAGTCGGGTGGTTAGAATTGTACGTGCGATTACAATTTATGTTACCAGTACAAAAAAAACTATAAAATAAGTATAGTAAGTTCAGTTTTCGGCTAATGTCTCGTTCGTGCATTTTCAGGTGAAAGTAGGATGCCATGTGCCGCGTCGTGCCGCCAGCCGCCCGCCAGCCGCCCGCCAGCCGCCCGCCAGCCGCCCGCTAGCCGCCCGCCAGCCTTCCGCCAGCCGCGACGCCGGCCGCTCGCGCCGGGGCGGACTGTGCGGTGTGGACTGTGGACTGTGCAGTGTGCGTGTCGCGCGACGCTATCGATTATTCCATTATTTAAACTAAATAGAGCATCGTTGTATCTTATTATTGATATTTTTTTTATTTTATTTAAAAAATGTATGATTTTTTTAATGTTTACCTCCATGTTTTTGTAAAGTTAGCGGTTAATAAGGACGTCCCGCGAGGAGGGACGTCCACCGCGCCCGCGGGCGAGCGCTCGGCTCACCGCGTGCCTCTCTGCTCGCTCGAGAGCGCGGCTTTTATATTGTAATATTTGTGAAGCAATAAGATGCACGACCGAGAGTAAAGTAGATAGCAATTAGTTTTACTGTACGTAGGTAGACATAAAATTGTGAACACCGGTATCGGTCGGGGGCGTCTCGGGTCTGTCCGAGTCGTTGTACGCTGAGCCGGTGTGGCTGCGGCTGTAGTTTAACCGCCGCGCGCCAGAGCCGGCACACATTCTACACGATCATTCTTCGTGCAGACCTCATTTTGGTTTTAAGCGGTCGCTGCACTATTCCAACGCTCGCAAATATAAATTAGCACTAATTTTTGTAAACGGCAGCATTATTTCTGTTAATTAATTCGGGAAAATGACGTCGTTCGCTTCGCCCTGACCGAAGTTTTTTTTCTTTATTTCCTACATCCGGCGAAGCGACGCGTCGCGTGGTTCACATCATTTGTTTGTTTATGATATATTTTTTCGAGACAGTTTTGTTTTCTCGTTATATTTTTATAGTTCGGTAAATAGGTTTAGGAGTATAATGTAAAACTGGGGATATGCGCCGGGTGAAAACCACGGCACCGAATGATGCATTTCGGACACAAATATGCCGTAAAGTTAATCATCTACTATGCTATGAAATAGGTATGTAGTAAATGAATTAAGTATGATTAAAATATTTGTATGCAATGAGTACCTCGAATTTCGAGTTCGGTACGCGGGGTCGGCGTGCGTTCGAGTGTTTAAACGTAATCATGTTAAAGGGTCCAGTTCGCTCGTCAGCTACAGACTACAGTTGAACACAGTCAATAGAATGCCTGCGCGGCGTCATGCCTGCGGGCCGGGGGGGGGGGGGGGGGGGGACCACACCGCTACTTAAATTTTATTTGTATCTCGCGGTGTAGCCGTCGAACTGCGCGTTCGGGCGAGCGCTTGTAACCAGCCTAACTTGTGGAAATCGGGGGACACGGCGGTGCCCCCGCCGAGTCTAGATTATATTGACTGTATTCGACGGTACACAATATCGGGCTCAGTTGGACACGATAATGTACATAGTACTCGCACATACCACCCGCTACTAACGACAAAATAAACAAAACTAACCGGTAGGCCGACAGAAGCGTTCTTGAAATTTATTTCGTTTGACATATCGGCCGGCGTGCGCCGTGACTCTGTCTCGCTCAGCCGTTCGTAGCATGCTTACGTTACGTAGAGGACAGCAGCTACACTCGCGCCGATTCGTCAGTTTCTTCCATAGAGGAAAATAATAAATGGTTTCTTAAGTCGGCCTATCGGTTCGTCGTGTCTATTGTGATAATATTGATATGAACACAAACTGACATCGACTATGTAGAAACAATTCTGTAGTAAGTTTGATAGTCCGAAATATAGTATGTATTTCACGAATCAACAAAATTAATTAATATATTTATATAAAATGTATATTGTTATATTATTAGTTTTACGTTTTGTAACGCTTCGCTTGAGCTTCTGATGTGTTACGGTTTGTGATGACGTTCAGTTGTAAAATGTAGATTAGGAGGAGCCGCACTAACGTAATAATGTAACGATACGCCGCTCGGGCCTCCTCCCGGAGGGGCGGACTCGTCCTGTACGTGATACGTCGCAGCCGCAGTTTGTCCCTCCCCTGTCCCTGGAGGCGGTCATAGAGTCTAGACTAGGTTCTACAGATTCGTGTCTGGGACCATCCGATTTCATTATTGTCGACGAGGTCACAGTGGAAGGTCGCGCCCGAGATGAGTTCGTTCGCCGCCCGTCGTTGTACTTCTGAATGTAAATCGTACCTAAAAGGCCCGCGTCCCGCTCGACGAACGCTCCTACTGATCGCATAAAATTCGTTATTTCCGAAAGTGAGTGGTTCTCCAAGTCGGCTCCATCGCCCGAACGAATGTGCCGCTTCCTGGGATGTTCGGTGCGTTTAAAACTACCGCGGCTCGCGACGCGAACTGCACGCCGTCGCCCCGTCGACTCCCCTGACCTTTCGTTGTAGATGTGTAATTTCCCACCACAGATATACTCAAAATTATTATGTATAAATCGTTATCTGTATTAAATTCAGTATTTGTATAGTTTTCGTTTATATAACTGAATACACAAAATTGATTTTAATGAAATTCGTATTCCTTATCTCTCGCTCGGTGCGTTTCGATGGGTAGCGAAGAGATTTCGTATTTAGAAGCAAAATGTAATGTTGGCTTGTCACATTCTACGTCGTCACAAAAATAAGCTTACGATTTAGTTCTACTATCAAATGTAAGTGCATTCCCCGAGCTCGCCGTAGTCGACGAGAGTCGAAACTCCGGAACGTCGACGGACGACCCCGACTGTAATAGTCAAGTGCGAACGATCGAGATGAATGCCGTGTAGTGTGATATGACAGTGTATGCTCTGAGTTTGTTTTTGATACTCGTAAACTAACAATCCAAGTGCAATTATTACTAGCACGACGTGTACGATACGAGGCGTGCACGAGAGGAGGGCTAGACGAAGTTGTAGACTATTATTCAATATAAGTATAAATACACACACACACCACTTTGTTTCTATTCCTCAGTCCTCACCTGACGATCGCACCGCGCACGTGACATTTATTAATGTATACTGACCGGTTGTCCCATTAGATTTGTTTACTGAACAGGGCGTTTAAAGTTCTACCTCGGAGTTTCTATGGAAGTAATCCTCATTTCGCCCGTAAAGAACTGTGTCAAGAGTAAAATGATAGCTCTCGACGGACCGTATAATGTACAGCTTGGCAAAAAAGAGTCTGACGCGGTCACAGCAGGAAATAAAAGGTTTTATTTATGGCAACATTACGTTTGAACTTTGAACGTAGCTGCAGAACATAATATAGAAGTATAAAAATATTCCCAAGTATAATTATTGTATATTATTATAATTTTTTTATTAAATTTATTAGATATAAAAATAAAATCATTTCATGGATAAAATATGTTTAATATGTATATTATATAATTTTAATTACGTTAGCCAGATAATGTATCCCCTTGAATGACGGGTCGTGTTCGTGTCACAAGTGGACGAGCGTTCGCTAGTCGCTCGTGTCGGTCGTGTCGGTCGTGCGACACTCGGCACGCTCCTCGTCCGTCCTGGGTGGGAGTATAATTTGGACTCGTTCGTTTGTCAGACTCTCATCGTCCTGGGCGTCGTCTGCCGTGCTTGAGTCTTCTGTGCTCCTGTCGGGGATCGTTTGTAACCTGTGAATGTCACGTGACTGCCGGGATCGTGCCCTACGCTACCCGGGAACTTCTAGCGGGTCGATCGCTATCATAATAAAATTGAGCTCTACGTCTACGTTTGGTAAAAATAAAAAATAAAACACGATAAAAATGCCAAAAGTTTAGATATGCAGATAAAAAACAACCTGCTAAAAGATAAATTTCCGAGAGGACGTCTGAGTGCTATTAATATGACTATCTCGCGTCACGCGTGTGCCGCTAGTCGCTAGTCGCTACGCCGACGAGCCGGTTGCGATACTCACTGCGGCCGAGCGGCGGCGGCCAGCACCGCCGTGAACAGCCGCGCGCTGTGCAGCCGCATGCCCACCGGCACCTCCCGCGCCGCATCGACCGCACGCTCCGTCGACTCTACATGCATATTATCACAATTATAATAATTATTATAAAGCACATTCTGCAGCGGAGTACATTAAACGTGTAGTGCTCACCGACGCCGGGCCGCGGAGTGTGGTCCTCGCGGGCGAGCTGCAGCAGCGCGAGGCGCAGGTCGGCGGGCGAGAGGTGGCGCAGCCCCGCCACGCGCCGCAGCTCCGGCCGGTGCACGCAGCGGAACGAGTTGCGGGCCTGCCGAGTGCCCGAACATAATATTTTACAGCCCTACGAGTTTCCCGCTCCCGCCTGCCCGCAAAAAGTATCGCATTCTTTTATTTTTTAATTAGCGACCCGCCCCGGCGCACAGTGGTCCGAAATCGCTAAATTACATTCGCATAATTACATAATTCGCATAATTACATTCGCAAAAAAGTTGGATTTTGGTGTGGAAAAAAATACCAATCGATAGATTTTAATAAGAGTAACAATAAATCCTTAATAAGTTTTTTACAATAATGTATTTCTTAAGGTGAAAAAAAAAATACGAAAATGTTGTATGGGAAAGAATATATACATCGATTTTTAGCAAAAACTACTACGACATACTGGTTCATTTTTGAAACGAGTAAAGTTCTAGTGGTATGTAAGGTTTAGAAAAAAAATTACGAAAATTTACGTGCAGCCTTTTGCAGTAGAGGGGTTCAAAATTTTGAAATAATTTTACTAACTTTTTAGGTGTGGAAAAATACCGTTCGATATATTTAAAAAAGAGTAACAATAAATCCTTAATACATTTTTTTCAAAAATATATATTTAAGGTGAAAAAAATAATTACGAAAAATTTTATATGGGAAAGAATCTACAAATCGATTTTTTGCAAAAACTACTGAGCCATACTGAATCATTTTAGAAACAAGTGAAGTTCTAGTGGTATATAAGGTTTAGAAAAAAAAATACGCAAATATACGTGCAGCCTTCTGCAGTAGGAGGGGTTCAAAATTTTGAAATTATTGTACTAACTTTTTAGGTTTAAAAAAATACCATTCGATAGATTTATAAAAGAGTAACAATAAATCCGAAATAAGCATTTTGCAAAAATGTATTTTTTAAGGTGAAAAAAAATTATTACGAAAATTTTGCGTGGGAAAGAAACTGAATCGATTTTTTATAAAAACTACTGGACCATACTCGATCATTTTTGAGACGTGTAAAGTTCTAGTGGTATATAAGGGCTTAGAAAAAAAAGGCGCAAATTGACGTGCAGCCTTTTGCAGTAGGTAGGTTCAAAATATTGAAATGTTTGTACTAAAATTTTAACGATTTTTCGCTGTTTCCCTAATGGCTGTTGCTTTAATTTTTTAGGTTTTTAATAATTTACATAAACCATTTTTGTACAGATTTACAAACCAACTTCAGGGTCTTGGGTCAACTCGGATATTTTTCAGGCTATCATGAACACATTGGTGCAGGGCTCGAAAAACGTTATATTTTTCGAAACGTTATCGCCTTAAATACCTAAAGAACGTTTCATTTCGGTTTCGTTCGGAACGGAACGCTATTCGGAACATTTTTTGAGAACGAAATGATTTTTTCGTTTTTGATCCTTAAAACGGTTTTAAACGGTTTTTCCCGTTTCCTCGATCAAAAGTTAAATATATAACAAAAACTATTATTTTTCGGGCATTCGTTTGCGGTATCACGGCGAGGCAATAATCGGCCAAGTGCGAGTCGGACTCGCTCATGGAGGGTTCCGTACCGTTACAGAGCAAAATAAGGTCAATAATTGTGTTTTTGTATGGGATTAATTTTATTAATTTTTTATTAGTTTTATTAATTAATAAAGAACTCATATATTCAAGGACTCTATGAAAATTTCAAGAGCCTACCTATTATCGTTATTGATATCGAGCAAAAAAGGCCAAAAAATTACGGTTGTTGTATGGGAGCCCCCCTTAATTCATGAAGCCCCAAGCGGCCACATCCGGCCGCGATAACAATGAAAAAGCTATTGTGTCTCGTTTTGCCACGACTGATGGGAGTGTCTGCCATTAGGTCTTTTCCCTTAATGTTTTGTTAAACTTGATTAAGGGTTGTAAACTAATCACTGGGGCCCGGATTTATATGTAAATACATATTTTTATTATACGCGATTTTCAGCCTACAATGTGTTTTTTACATGAATTATCATGTTTAGACTGTGAAAAACCAAATTTTATTTTCCATATTTTCGGGTTTTACAAAGATAAGTCCATATTTTGCATGAAAATGTCACAATCATCCATATTTTCATAAAAATAAAACAAAAAAAAATACGTTCCCGCCACTATGCGGCTGCGTATTTCGTTCCTCTCGCGTTTTATCGACGTATTTTGTTTCCAAAGAAGATATTATTGAAGAAATAGTAGGTAGTCTGAGAAATAGAAAATAAATTTTCAGATGCTAAAGGTCCAGTTGCTGACATGGGTAAACAAAAACTGAAGTATGTTTCGGTCTTCGGATAAAATAAAGGATTTTAGTTCATACACACAAAAAAAAATGGGTGCGTGTACTTATGTACGTATGTATGTACTTATGTATCTAGACACGCGGTAGCGTGTCAAGCCAAGTTCCAGCATAACAGAATGGCGAGCAGCAACGTGTGTAATATTACACGAACCATTTGCAGGTACTTTTGACCCTCTCATAATTCAGAAACTATTTCACATAAACGTTTCAAATTTGGCTCATATAATGAGACTTGCAAGATAACTACATGCTCTAAATTTCATAAGCACAGCTCAAACGGTTATTAAGATATTAACGTCCGAAAATCTACATTTTTATCACTGACTGACTGACTGACTGACCTATAGATCAAAATTCTAACCCACTTCCAGATGACCTAGAAGGCTGAAATTTGGAATCCAGCTCGGTAATTGTGTGAAAGCGTAGGGAAAAATCAGAAAACAAAAAAAATCGGTCAAGTGCGAGTCGGACAGAGCGAAACTAGGCAAAAATTGTGTTTTTTGTATGGAGACCCCCCTTAAATATTTATTTTATTTTACTTTTATTATAGATTATGAAAATAAGAATATAATTCAAGATTTTGTGAAATTTTCAAGTATCTACTGGCTGCCATTATTGATTTTGACCAAAAAAGGCCAAAAAATCACATTTATTGTATGGGAGCTTCCCGTAAAATATATTTATTTGTGAAGTGAAAAAACTTTAGGAAATTAATAAAAGGCGACTTTATGAAGTATGTCTGTCTGCCTGTTACCTCTTCACGCCCAAATTGCTTGTACCGATTGTTCTTAAATTTGGTATGGAGATATAGTTTGAGTCCCGGGAATAGACATAGAATTCTTTTAATACGTCTGTCCGTCTGTCCGTCCGTCCGTCCGTCTGTCTGTCTGTTTGTTAGACAGCTATAATAATAGCTACTTTACTTCCGCACAATAAGCTGTACCCTATAGTTAATGGTTGGAAATACACTTGTGTTATACCGTATTATTCCAATGCCTCCTGATGGTAGCTGCTTTTTCCATTCGCTTGAATTTTCTTTGTTTTATTCGTCTGATACTCAACAAGGCTTAGGGGCTATTTCCCTACTTCCTGATTAGTTTCAGATAGGCTATCCACAACTTATCTGACAGATGAAGGATCTGTCAGTTAAGTTTCAGATAGGCTATCCACAATTTATCTTATAGATGAAGTATCTGCCAGATAAGTTGCGGATAGCATATCCGATACTCGTCGGAAAGTGGTGAAACAACATCTTAAGGTTGCGATTGAATATAGTCGAATATTATGTTTGTTTGAACTGGGAAGATTAAGATGTCTACAGTCTACCCTTGCTCGCAAAGTTTTCTTTACAAAAAGTAATGATATCCCACCAAAAACATAAAATAATATGTAAAAATGGAAAGCCAAGTTCCATACAAACATTATTCTTGTCTATGGACTTCGCCGTAAAAAGAATGGAGATCTAAATGAGTGCCAAGTTCCATGGAAAATCGAAATATGTACGTATAGGAATCAAATAACATTATGCACAAATAATAGAGTCTATTTCTTTGCTTTATTGAATATCTATAACAATTAATGTTATTTAAATAATTTGAGATCTTAAACTAGATTAGATTCTACTTGGCTAGTTTTCATCAGAATTAAAATGTTCAATAACTTTATGAAATGACTGATGTAATGAAAACTGGCCAAGTTAGATCTAATCTAGTTTAAGATTAATGAATGTACATTTTATAAAATGAGGGGTTGTATACATATATTTTAATGTCACATTATAGAAAAATAAAAAAATAAAAAAATTGACCAAAAATAAAAGATAAATGTTAAGGGTGAACACTGAACAACCCTTACCACTAAGGGGTATGAAAAATAGATAGTAGCCAATGCTCAGACCAGTAGGTCTAAGAATCGGCTGCTATCTGTTTTAAACTGTAATGGCTTTACTGATTTTTACCTTTTAATTAATATGCATATATACAAAAATATGTGCACATAGGTAAAAAATCAGTAAAGCCCGTTAGGGTTCCCTAGAAGTTAGAACATTTTTTTTTATTACTATCAAGCTAATTTTTGTGAGTAGCTTCATTTTGATAAGAAGAACAACATTTTTATTTGCGAAAAATCTTGATAATGGTAGGCTCTAACAGAGATAGAAAGGACTTCATCTACGAATAATAAAAACTAAGGAAGAGTAACTCCGTCAAAAAACATGCTCCAAAATACTTGTCAAAAAAGTGTACCTTAGGTACACATTTCAATACATTTGCAATATTTAGGTGGCCTTGAGCGGTATAAAGGCTGACGTTACATGACAGTTCGAAAGGAACCAAATTTTAAACGGTAATAGTATGGGAGTTACGTTTTCTTAGTTTTTATTATTCGTAGGACTTCATACTTTAATTTGATGGTCCTAAGACCTAAATTATGGATTGTTCTATTTGTAGGACAATGTTACTCCTAAATTCACTTTCAATTTTTAACTTCCGTTTATTTTCTCAATTTTAAAAATACACATACATGACGTGTATTTACTATATTTTACTAAGGACTAGTGACGCCCGTACATTTTTTCGGGATAAAAAGTATCCTAATATGTTCTTTCCCGAGCCTCAAAAGTATCTTCATACTCAGTATACTAGTTGAGTTGTTTGGGTGTGAAGAGGTAACTAAGAGATAGACAAAAACACCTTCGCATTTATAATATTATATCAGAGAACGTATTGACACGTTTTGCTACAATATTTGCATCCCACTTCTCTGCTTCAAATTTAAAAAAATCGTTTACATAACAAATTACTTTTGTGTGTCTATTGATTTCTAGGGCTTTTTTATTTAAAAAATTCACCCCCGAGACGGGGTTGCATTCAACCCCAGGGTAAAAGCGCAAGTAGGTAGTATGCCACTTTTATTAAGTTATCCCCTTATACTCACCAAAGAAAATCGATTGAGGTTCTACAAAATCGGTGGTGAAAACCTTTACTGACTGCCCTATGTCCCGCTGTGTGGATTTAACCGTTTTATTTCGGTTTTCAAAACGTTCTCAAATACGTTTTTGTTCCCAAAAACGTTATTGCAATGAACCGTTCCGAAGGAATCAAAACCGTTATTAAAAATAACGTTTTCGAGCCCTGCATTGGTGAATAGGCAGATCCTTACAACCCCTAATTGAAATCCCCTAGGGAAATAGCAGAGCTGTATATAAAGTTTTATCCATCTCCTTACATGGTGCTGATATTTGTAAGCATTTTGGCTTTATTCCAATTGGCTATTTAAGTGAAGAAGCTTCAGAGGCAAGGAATAAAAAATTTTGAAATACTAGAGATACATACTGGAAATTAGAGTCGAGCAGAAACTAATGAACATATTTTGTTACACAACTCTTTTATAAGCTCTGATCCATATATTATTTTGTCTTACATTCGACCAAAGTTGTCTAAAAATAAACATCATGAATCTCATCCAGACACAGTCGACCTGTTGCTTGAAAGACTTTTTAAGGACTCGTTTTATATTTATGTATACCTAATACGGTTCTGTAAATGCATTTGTATAGCGGTACACAAAAGAGGTATTATGTATATAATATTTGGTTTTTCTGTTTAATTTTCAATAAGGGGTTGTAGGGATCTGCCTATTCACCAATGTGTTTATGATAGCCTGAAAAATATCCGGGTTGACCCAAGACCCTGAAGTTGGTTTGTAAATCTGTACAAAAATGGTATAAGTAAATTATTAAAAACCTAAAAAATTAACGCAATAGCCATTAGAGAAATAGCAAAAAATCATTAAAATATTAGTACAAAAAATTCAATATTTTGAACCCACCTACGTAGGTGGGTTCAAAATAGGCCTACTGCAAAAGGCTGCACGTAAATTTGCGCACTTTTTTTTCTGAGCCTTATATCCCACTAGAACTTTACTCGTTTCAAAAATGATTGAGTATGGTCCAGTAGTTTTTATAAAAAATCGATTCATAGTTTCTTTCCCACACAAAATTTTCGTAATATTTTTTTTTCACCTTAAAAAATATTTTTTTGCAAAATACTTATTACGGATTTATTGTTACTCTTTTATAAATCTATCGAATGGTATTTTTTTTTAAACCTAAAAAGTTAGTACAATAATTTCAAAATGTTGAACCCCTCCTACTGCAGAAGGCTGCACGTATATTTGCGTATTTTTTTTTCTAAACCTTATATACCACTAGAACTTCACTTGTTTCTAAAATGATCCAGTATGGCTTAGTAGTTTTTGCAAAAAATCGATTTGTAGATTCTTTCCCATATAAAATTTTTCGTAATTATTTTTTTCACCTTAAATATATATTTTTGAAAAAAATGTATTAAGGATTTATTGTTACTCTTCTTGAAATCTATTGAACGGTATTTTTTCCACACCTAAAAGTTAGTAAAATTATTTTAAAATGTTGAACCCCTTTACTGCAAAAGGCTGCACGTAAATTTTCGTAATTTTTTTTCTAAACCTTACATACCACTAGAACTTTACTCGTTTCAAAAATGAACCAGTAGGTATGTCGTAGTAGTTTTTGCAAAAAATCTATGTATAGATTCTTTCCCATACAACATTTTCGTAATTATTTTTTTTCACCTTAAAAATTTTTGTAAAAAACTTATTAAGGAATTATTGTTACTCTTCTTAAAATCTATCGAATGGTATTTTTTTCCACACCAAAATCCAACTTTTTTGCAAATGTCCACCATTTAGCGATTTCGGACCACTGTGCGGCGTCGCACGGGTATAAAATATATAGCCACTGAAAAAAATGATTTAAATCGATAGCCTGATCCTTCACGTGGTCTACTTCTTATCTGTGTTCTATGCTCGCTCGTGCTATGTTCGCGAGATAAGCCCTTTCAAATAATTTCCCCCGTTTTTTCCACATTCTCCTGTTAGTCTTAGCGTGATAAAATATAGCCTTCCTCAATAAATGGGCTATCTAACACTGAAAGAATTTTTCAAATCGGACCAGTAGTTCCTGAGATTAGCGCGTTCAAGTTAGCCCTTTCAAATAATTTTCCCCGTTTTTTCCACATTTTCCTCTATTTCTTCGCTCCTATTAGTCTTAGCGTGATAAAATATAGCCTATAGCCTTCCACGATAAATGGGCTATCTAACACTGAAAGAATCATCAAAATCCGTTGCGTAGTTTTAAAGATTAAAGGGAACAAAGGGACATGAGGGAAAAAAAAGCGACTTTGTTTTATAATATGTATAGAAGAAGTAGTGTTTTACCCTTAATCCCATTTTATAGTGATTCCTGCGGTATGATATTAATTTATGACCTCCCTTTTTCATTTTAAGCTATTGCAAAGCTTTTATCTCGGGCTTTGAGCGCGGCGACCGAATCGTGAAAAAATAAATTCCGTAACGAAAATAAACCTAATACTCGTCTAACGTCGTGTCAGTTCAGCAGATTTCTATACTTAGATACTACGTATGCATACAGCATGTAGACTAGCTATATGGTAGCTGCAGCCTGCATTAATAACTTTACCGCGGCAGTCCCCGAGTGCCAAACGTATGTTTTTATAATGTGGTATGTCAATGGTATCCATACTAATATTATAAATGCGAATGTTTGTCTGTCTGTCTGTCTGTTACCTCTTCTCGCTCAAACCGCTGAACCGATTTTGCTGAAATTTGGCATGGAGATACTTTGAGTCCTGATAAAGGACATAGGATAGTTTTTATCCCGGAAAAATTTGCGGTTCCCGCGCGATAAAGGAATTTTGGCGCAACGGGGTTGCGGGCGTCATCTAGTGTAATATATCTCTACTTTTTATCTTTATTATTAACAAAATCGAAAAAAAAATTGTTGCCTGCAAACGAATAGCAGTTTCTTTAAGAGTTTTGTGTGCACGATATATGTGTCTAAGAAGTTTTCTTTCTATCAGCTCAGATTTTTAAGATATTTCATTCCAAAGTTTCAAAAATTTCGCATTTTTGAAACTTTGCAGTTGAAACTTGAAAGTATTCATTTTTAACCGACTTCCAAAAAACGAGGAGGTTATATGTTCGGCTGTGGATATTTTTTTTATTTTTATTTTTGTATGTTCAACGATTACGCCGCCGTTTGTGAACCGATTTTCGAAATTTTTGTTTTGTTGTATTAGGTTTCACTCCAATTTGGTACCATGTTCACAAAAGTGGTGACCTGATGATGGGATCCATGAGTAATCGAGGGAACTCCTCGAAATTTATATGGAAACATATGGTGATTTTGGTTTTATGTGAAGTGTACTAAGAATATGCTACCAAAAAGTCAAATATTGGGTCAAGGTATAGGTACCATGGTTTCGAAGATGCTGAGAGAACTCCTGACTCCTTATAGATACACGTTTGGGAGTTTCGGCGTTGTTATAAGAACAGAAAGCATATGCTACTATGCAATTCATATTAAAACCGACTTCCAAGGTAAAAACAACATTAATATGAACTAAAAAGTATTAAATAATTTTTCCTATCTAATAGTGCCTTTTTCCGAATTCGGCTAAACCTCAACTATTTCTGTACTCAATCTTCATTATTTTGAAGTCGGTACCAGACTCTGACAGAATATTTGAAACTTTTGGAACTGGCACCGACTTCAAAATTATGAAGATTGAGTACAGAAATAGTAATTGAGGTTTAGCCGAATTCGGAAAAAGGCACTATTAGATAGGAAAAATTATTTAATATACTTTTTAGTTCATATTAATGTTGTTTTTACCTTGGAAGTCGGTTTTGATTTTTTGTTAAAAATAATAATTATTAGTTTTGATAAATGTATGCCAGAGGAAGACACTTCTTATTGAGAATGTAACTTGTTTCAATGAGTTATGACTAATTTCCCCAATGTTATGACGGTTTTTAGAATGCTTTACCTAGCTCATACTACGTGGACTAACAATTTTTGTATGAAAAAGATAGTTTAGTTTTCAACTCTAATATTTTAATAAAAAAATAAAATTTGCAATTTAACCCATCAGTCGTGGCAAAACGAGACAATATATAACAATAGCTTTTTCATTGTTATCGCGGCCGGATGTGGCCGCTTGGGGCTTCATGAATTAAATTGAGATCTAAATAATAGATGTGTATATTTACTAAACATATTTTATCAGAACTCATGAAAATAAATTATTTCAATAGTTGTAAAGTGATTCTGAAATAGACTAAAATTCGAGATTTTTGAAACTTTGGAATGAAATATCTTAAAAACCTGAGCTGATAGAAAGAAAATTTCTTAGAAACATAATATGATCAGGGCACAAAGTTCTTACAGACACAGCTTTTAGTTTTCAGGCAGCAAAACTACTGTTGACCAGTGTTATTTATTGAAATAGTTCTCTCAACTAATAACCGTGGTCCGTGACCCTACCTACCTACAGAAGCTTCGCAAAAGCGAACCTCCAGTGGGTTGCGACTTGCGACCCACAAGTTGAAAATATAGACTCGCCCACATCGAGTTAGACTTAACTCGTTCCGCAGTATGACTCAAACTCCGAGTGTTACGAGTGTAACGAGTGTCACTTGAGGACTCCCGAGCGTAGGCGGTCAAAGTTCATATTCTATTTTGATACATAATAGGATATTTTTGAAATAAGACGACGTAGAGTCGTCGAGCTACCTTCAGCGCTTGCTGCGTCGGCGTGGTGTCGCTGCAGCAGGCGGCGGCGGCGCGGCGTCGCGGCGCGGCGACCTCGCGCACGGATATCGCCGACAGCCCGCACCGGATACACTCCTCGTCTATCTGTGTGATAAAAGTGCTTAAACACTGAACACGCGTTACGTACCAACAATTATTTTATAAATCTTCAAATTATTCGAAAAGAAAATAATATTATTAAAGAATAAGTAACTTTTGGAATTATTCGAAGTCCGGGGTGCGTCATAACTCTTAGCGCGCGGCGGGGCTGCAAACTTTAATACGTGATAGACCGTACGTTTCACACAGTTACGATACTGTGAAATCGTTGCGCTACCTGCAACTCCTTTCCCTCGCAGCAGGGCACGAGTGGCGGCAGGCCCTGGAGCCAGAGGTTGTCGCCGCTAGCCACGGGGTTCATCGCCGGGGTCACCTTTCGTCCCGCGCTGCTTAACATACCTCCGCCCCGGACTTTCCTCGAAGCCACCTCCAGAGGCAGCGATGCAGGGAAACGAGAACATTTATTGTTAAAATTTAAAAACTTGTAAGTATCGGTCTTGGGTCCATCTTTCCTTTATTTTTTTATCAGTTCATTTTTACTTCAACGTGACTTCAACTTAACTTCAAAAAATACTTTCCTTTGGTGGTACCACGTGGTACAGTTCGGCAAGGGGCTTTATCGGCCATTCTCCGGAGAGCAAAATTTAAGTGTCCCGGGCTTGTATACTCTGTATTATTATCTTATTCAAGTATGCAATATTTTTAAACGGTAGATAGCATCGTAACTAGCTACAAACTTAAACACAGGCTTCTAATTTAAGTAATTCAGACTAAATTAATTTAAGTCGTGTTCAAAAACCGTGTTTTTCTGATAACCGTAACGTGTCCCCACGCCAACTTGATCTCGAAACTTGCTTGTAATTTTTATAACGTACATATTTACTTTGATCTATTCATCTTTTTATATGCCATAAACATTGGTTTATCGCATTGGGAAATATTGACTCAATAGTAGGGTGTGTCATTTTTTCCAACTTTTGATTTTTTACATGTAATAGTTTTCAAAAGTTGTATTTGTCCGTAAAAATAATAACTGCATTTATTTTTTCTACTTAAGTTTACATTTTTGGCTCGCTCAAAGACCTTGAAACTTCGAAAAAAGCACAAAATCAGACATTCAATTAAGATTTTTTTTTACTATTTGCAATTAAAAAAATAAAAACAACGGACTGTTTTAATATTATTAACCATGTAAACAATATCTAAAAAATATTTTAGACGTTATACGACTGTTTCTTTATATTTTATACTTACATACCCGCGCCCTGTTTTTATTTGACCTCATTCGACTCCTACAGTTTCAACTAAGCGGTATTTTTCAGTCATCTGAGTGGTTCAATTGTAATTTGTGAGCTAAATAATAGATAGGAATTAGTAATTCGTTTCGTTTGATTTGATAAAACGATTAAAATCACTTCAAAACCTAAGATAGAAACGAGAGTGCGAACTAAATTACTATAGAGTTATGAAAAGATATACCGTCGCATACGAGTAGAAGAGCATATAACAATGGCACAAAAACTATGTTTAATTTATCTGGGGCATGCAACTTATTCATCAGAATCTCCGAAGGCAGTTTCGGAAGCTATTATTTTATACTTGATATACGGAAATCGACTAAATTGGATTTGTTGAACGCAGCCGGCTGTAATTTTGCCTTATGTTTAAACTACTTTTCTATAATTTAATTGATTAAAATTATTTTTTTTACTTTCTTTGATGTATAAACATATATTTATAACTAATAAAAATTAATATTTATCACTTTAACCGACTTAAAAAAATAGGACAAAAATTCATTTTTTTTGTATTTCAAGACACTTGAGCGAGCCAAAAATAAAAGAAATATATAACTTTTATAACATATACATAATCATATGAGTCCAAGGCAACTTTTGATTCCTATTACGTAAAGAAATTTAAAGAAAAAAAATTCGCCCATACAACGTGACACACCCTACTCAATAGGCCCAGCCTGTAAATAGTTATCATGAAATAGTCGCTTGTCCTATCAAAAGTTCTAATTGCCGTAACGCATTCTATTTTCGGGTACCCACCCAAAAATAACAGGATTTGGCACATTACAAGTGCACGAGTCACTTCTCCCTAGCGTGTGCCACGGCCCTTTAGCGGTCCCACGTCGTTAATGTTAGTGTGCCGCCGATGGAGCACGTGAGTATCTAACTACCATAGCTTTGGTTTCGAACTTTTCTAATTACCATTATTTTATTTTGCTACTTGATTTTTAAATTAGATTGTACGTTGATTGTGTCAATCTATAAAGTTATTTGGTCTACGTACTTTGACGTAAGCTAGTTTTTGCAAACTGTGACGGTTTTCAAAATTTTCAAGAAAATCTAACTTTTTATAATTACCGTATACTAATTACCATATGTTCCTAATTACCGTTGTATGAAAAATTGATACGTACTTTTTTATCAATTGAAGTTTTCTCGCGGTTCATAGATTATTATTATCATGAATTAGTCTTTAATAATACTAGCTTTTGCCCGCGCTTTGCCCGCGTTAAAAAGTATTATTATATACAATCTTTCATCCCCTATTTTATCCCCTTAGAGGTAGAATTTGTCAAAACCCTTTCTTAGGGGATGCCTACGACATAGTAGCTTTATGCATGGAAAGTTAACCTTTTTTTTTGTTTTGGAGGGGAAATACTTAACGTATCCCCCACCCCCTCGGGGGAAGGGGCGGGGGTATGTGGGACTCCCTCAAGAGGTTTACCCACTAAACCCCCCCCCCCCCCAGCCCAGCCCTCCGTCATGCGCCTAGTGCGGGAGGGACGGGTACCACAGAGCGACTTCAACTCCGCCCCTTCCCACGCGCAGCCGCAACCGGCACCTTCTTCAAGCGGCTTGAGCCGCTGACCTCACCGAGAGCCCCCCGGAGAGCTTTTCGCTATATCGTCCACTTTACAAAAGACAAAAAGAAAAGAAAAAAAATTGCAAAAATCGAGAAATAAGTGTTCGTAAATATATATGAACTTGTAAAATTACGAGAAAACAAAAATAAGTCAATTTCGAGCTGTAAAAGCTGTAAGCTACATTTGAGTTGCTATTCTGTCCAAAGAGACTGTAACGATTTGACATTTTTGGATCTTTCTATTTGAATTCGCTAAGAAACCTACAGACTTAACTTTATAGATTCCGGTTTATTTTTAATGCTCTCTGTGGTAGCGCGATTTTGCTATAATAATTTGCCAGGCGCTGTTTTCGCCAATGATTGTAAGTACGTCAGTATGAAGTTAGCTACAAAAGTTCAGACGGTTGGAACAACCGACATTTTGATTTCGTCATAAGACTACGGCTCAGCTGATCGATTGCCGCTGCATATCTACCTACGTACTTTTACTAAGTTTACAAGTTTAATATTGTAATATTAATAATTTATATGTTAAAAGTTAAAGTACTTATTATATTTTGTGTTTTTCCCCAATTGGGTGAGTGTTGCATTGCATATTTTTTTTCTATATTGATATTCGTTAGACTTATTGAATTGCTTTGTCATTGTCGCTTGTAGATTCATCAAATTGAATAATTCACTCTTCATATTGTTTTTGATTAATTGGAATGCTGTAAAATAAAATTATCAGGCTTTTCTTGATTGTGTCGAGTTGCCATTGATTTGATAAGTTTATTTTTCAACTTAATTTGTTAAATGTTGTAACGGTCAAAAATTATGACATTGACCGTTTTTTTCCACTTTTCTGCTATCTACATTTTAGTTAAATAAGATTATAAGCCATGTATTTTTGTTGCGCGTGAAAGACAATTATTCTTCTATTATTTTTATATGTGGAACCTTTAAAATTTTGCATAATTTTGCATAATATTATTACAACCTCAAGTTGTAATTACCTATTTAATTGTCTTTGACGCTTATAATTACATTAGATAATAATAATCATTCTGTATGACTGCCTCATCATCGATTACTAGCTTTGCTTTAATTGCGCTTTATCATCCTTGCTTAATTTCATCAAGTCTCAACCGTTGATGTCGCAGTCAAAGTTGAAAATCGGACGAACACCAAAATGTCTGGTCTACTGATTCCAGGGTTCCTTGCTACGGTAGAATATCGCCGTTTTGAAAAGGACGTGACCTCACTGGAGGATCTCTGCCTACCTACGACTATACCTGCGGAAATCGAAGACCTGTCCCACCTACCTACAATCAACAACTGTCGGAGACACCGGAATTCGGAAGCCCTTCTACTACAGGATAGTAAAGCCGATTGGTTCGCATTATAGTCATACTACTGTGAGCGTCAAACCCACGACCTGTTGTAATTAATATTATACCTGCCTATTTTTCTGTAGCGTAGTTGTTTTATTTGAACAGTCCCTAGATAAAGTGTTACAAGACTTAGAATATAATTATTTTTAGGTTCATCGTACCTGGATCTTAATAAATATCTACCGATTAAAATAATGTTTGTTGTTATTTTCTCATTTTTCAGATTTTATTTGAAAGTGTCTATTTTTACTATTGGCAGGTTATGGTTGTATAGGACATCGTTAATTCTACCCCTTTTGTGACAATTATACATGTGCAACTTATTAATCAGTGTTTTTGTATGATGTTTTAGATAGAATTATAATGCTTTCTAATTACCGTTACATAAAATTTTACATTTGTCTAATTACCGTACCCATAAAAATTTTAAGTCTTATTATCTAAAAAACTATAATGAACTGTACCACGCCAAATTTATTATTGTATTGGTATCTTTCATTACTTTCATATTTTAATGAGCTTAAGTCAAATCAACGAAGAAACAAAATGGTAACGGTAACTAGGCAAATAATGCCAAACCAGAGAATGACCGTTTAAATATCTCCTAAACGCGGGCCTACACTCGCGGCGCGAATTGTGGCTGCGATTCGCGCCGTGAAGTGTGAACACGATTCGAACGAATACGAAGCCGCGAAACCCTCCACACTCGCGGTTTGCGGCCTTCGCGGGCTTTCGCGCCGCGAGTGTAGAGCTCGACTCACTCGACACACTTTTATGGTTTTGACTGATAACGTGATCAAATTACTGCGAATATAGTCTGTCAAGAAAGTGAAGAAATTATAAAGTGGCTACATCGTAGTGTCTTCCCCATAATAGTCGTGTTCACGGCCTATAATCTTCATACAAAAAAAAACATGATGTACTAAGCGACGCCGACGCCATATTGAAAATTTCCAGGCGATACTGACAGTTGCCCCTCCCCCCGCTCACCCGCACCCAGGGACGCAATGTGACATGTCTGTACCAATATTATACTACATATCTGTCTGTGGTCTGTACTCTGTGCTCACTGTGCTGCTGCCAGCCGCCGCCATTACTGTTATTCAAAAACTTTAATAATTAATTCATGAAGCCCCAAGCGGCCACATCCGGCCGCGATAACAATGAAAAAGCTATTGTGTCTCGTTTTGCCACGACTGATGGGTTATAAGAATGCTAACGCATCTGATATTGTGTCGATCGAGTGAAGTGTGAACTCTTCCTCTCAAACTGTAATTTTCTGCTTTACTCCTCATACTGAGAGATACCTCAATCCTCAATACGCGTTGTGTGTATTGTTGTTTGTTGTGTATTGTGTGTATTTGGACATTTTTTGCGAACTGGACGCTATCAATTAATGTTTAAAATTAGACAATATTTCCACGCCAATGAGGCAGAAATTTTGATACTATAACCTAATCATAAGAACCATTGTAACAAATTTCATGGAAATAAATATACTATTCTATTCTATTCTATTCATCTCTATAATTGACCATAACATGACATACGTTTTTTCTCGTGCAGATCTGTCGTCAAAATCTATCGACATAATGTCAAAAAATGATTTTGACATTATGTCGTTATCGACAATATGCAGTAAATGAAAAATGTCGTAAACTCGTATGCAGGTACTTCCATTGAGATAATATACACTAGGAGAGAGCCTTAAATCGGTGTATAAGCGTCAAAAGCGTGTAATGTTATGTCCTACTTACTCGGACATAACAAAGGAGTCGGTCTGCATATTTCATGTAATAAAGTGTTAATAAAGGTTTTTTGTGAACATTTTATGCTAGATATTGTTGAGTTTTGTGGTTCCGCTAAATAATAAGCCATGCCTTTGGCCAATGGCCAAACAATGCCTCAATTCAAAACTTACGTATTTAATTTAGCATTAAATACGTAAGTTTTGAACAACGTTTTATGGGCTTTTCAATCGGTATTTTTGTAAGCTAAAAAGATAATTTATAAGTTTAATGATCCCTTATTCATGCTATATAAGGCATTAGTGCTTAAAATGTCACATCAATTAATAATTTGGCTACAAAAATTGCATAGCTTTTTACGTGTGTTTACGGAATCTCATTACTTGAACTATAGTTTATCGATAGCATGAACTAAATGACTTTCTTTTCTGGATTATAATGTGCTTCAAAATGATCGACAAATAGAAATATTCAAGAAAATACACGCACACTACTTGTATTAACATAAGCACAAAATGGCCACGCGTTGACGGGCTAAGATTACATCTATACTATAATACTTTATCTATGGGTACTTCACTTGGTACGAATTTGACAGTTTTGACGGTTCGTCTGCCTATATATAAGGAAAAATATTTATTGTATAAAATTTTACGCAAAACTTAACATTACTTACGGCTCCTGTCTTTACTTTTAAAATAATTGGGGATAATTCTTCTTGAATAGTTAATCAATATTTTCGATCCAGCTCTAATGCGACCAAAATTTTAATTGCAAACTAAGGATATTTTCCACGATAATAATTAAAACCACTTCTAGATACAAATCGATATATTAATCTCAAAAATAAAATTAAAATAATTAATGGACAGCATCAAAATCCTTTCTATAGTCTGTCAAGAAAGTCATGACAGGCGGGAAAAAGTTTAAATGATTTCTTAAGTTTTCGCGAGTATCACTCATGATATTATAAGTTTAAGCACTTACGGATTTTGTCGCGTAGCACTTATATTAATCCCGACGTTTCGGCTGCTTTACAGCGGCCGTGGTCACGGGCGGACTGAGGTGACAGGTATCCAATTTCTTGAAGTTATTCAACTACCCGACGATTCATCAATTTTTGTTTGCGTTCCGATCTACGCAGAACGAACTCACAGTGTCTTGAAGCCTCATGTCATAGATTTGTGCTTTAGTTTGTTTATCACTGGATCCCAACTAGATGGCAGCACCCAACCATCTTCGCGGTTGAAATTAGGGTGTTTTTTAATTTCTATGGCCTCGCGTATCATTCTTGGGCGGTATCGTGCTTCTATTACCAGTACTTGTGGCTTATCAAATCTTATGTAATGGCGAGGTTGATCCAGAGTGTGTTCACAAATTGCGGACTTGGTGTTCCTACGGTGTTTGACATCTGCAATGTGTTCCTTGATACGGGTTATAAGCGTGATTACGTTTAGAAAGTTTTCCCGCCTGTCATGACTTTCTTGACAGACTATACTTCTCACAAAAACATTTTTCTCCTTAATCTGTGATTTTTGTATCACGCCAGTGGCCGGTGTTATACAAATACAGTGTGGGGAAAATATTTCTTTCAGAATTGGTAACACTTAAGGAAAATGAAGCTTTTGGGCATTTGGAACTCTATTGCAATGTAATAGAGTTTAAAATCCGAAAACAATTTTACAAATGTCATTCCGGTTTGATTGACGAGGTTCGTGTAGTGTGTAGCGGGACGACGAACCGTCAAAACTGTCAAATTTGTCTCTCACGGACGGACCGCGTCCCTCATGGACGCGGTCTGCAGACCGGGTTCGCGCAGTCTGTAGAAGCCATTACGGCTCCTGTCTTTACTTTTAAAATAATTGGGGTTAATTCTTCTTGAATAGTTAATTAATATTTTCGATCCAGCTCTAATGCGACTAAAATTTTAATTGCAAACTAAGGATATTTTCCACGATAATAATTAAAACCACTTCTGGATACAAGTTTAATAACCATGTTACAAGTTACAACCGATATATTCTCAAAAATAAAATGCAAATAATTAAATGGACTGCATCAAAATCCTTTCTACTTCTCACAAAAACATTTTTGTCCTTAATCTGTGATTTTTGTATCACGCCAGCGGCCGGAGTTATACAAATACAGTGTGGGGAAAATATTTCTTTCAGAATTGGTAGCACTTTACGAAAATGAAGCTTTTGGTCATTTGGAACTCTATTGCAATGTAATAGAGTTTAAAATCCGAAAACAATTTTACAAATGTCATTCCGGTTTGACGGACGAGGTTCGTGTAGTGTGTAGCGGGACGACGAACCGTCAAATTTGTCTATCACGGACGGACCGCGTCCCTGAGGGACGCGGTCTGCAGACCGGGTTCGCGCAATCTGTAGAAGCCTTAATATTACGAATGTCATTGTAAGGATTAAAGCGCTTATTCCATTTCACTAAATTTAGATATCTAAATGATTTAGTGACTAAATTTAGTCAAGTGGAATAACATTTAGAAAGTTACTAAATGTTATTCCACTTGACTTAATTTAGTCACTAAATCATTTAGATATCTAAATTTAGTGAAATGGAATAAGCGCTTTAGGCAGGCAGCTTCGGCTTTTGGTCACCTTCGGCGACCAGCCTCCGCCGCCACGGCGAGTCCTGGTTCCTCGTTTCGTTACGGTGGGCGGGGGCTGCTCTCCCTCCGCGCCTCCGGCTTAGGAATTGCACAAACGGACAGACATCGAAGTCTTAGTAATAGGGTCCCATTTTTACCCTTCGGGTACGGAACCCTAAAAAGGAGAAGACTGTGCTGGGAACGTTACAAACGTAATAAACTACGACACGATGGAGATTCGTCGTGATTCGTGGTGGATTGAATGTAATTGTCGCCCATGATCAAATGAAGAGAACCATTCCAAAACATCACGAGATTTTAGCTACGGGGGGGACATACTAATGTCGTGACTGACTTTTACCAGTGAAACAAAATAAAACGCCATTTAGGTAACTATGAAGTCTTTTATTTATTTAAAAACAATATCCAACCCATAGACGTATAAAAAAAGGAGGACGGAGTCCCACCATACACAAAACTGTGTCGTTCAGAGTCAGTCAGCTGGCTGTATGTACAAGGTCCGCACGCACACATTCTTGCGCTAGTCCATACCATTTGACAGGCGTCAGAATGTGTGCGTGGCCGACTCTGAAGAAAAGTGAAGACACAGTTTTGTATATAACAAGACTCGGTCCGCCTTTTTTTCTACGTTCATGATCCAACCCTTAAGACTTACGAATTTGTGTAACCCTTTAGTATTAAAAATTGTAAAACATGCATCACCAAACAAATAAAACAAGATGTTGGCATAATATAATAAAGGGTAATAGTGATCGATCAAAGATACATGCGCACTTTTTATTTGATATTTTAATAAAACAAAAGAAACTGAATTTATTTTAAAACTTAAAATTTACAAGGTTTTTATACATGGCTGAAAAGTACAGTCTTATGAAGTTTTTGACGCTTGCCCCATGGCTTAGTGATTTATCAGTAATTGATTATTATAATTTGCGGATACGATCAGCGGGTCTAAAATGGTCGCATAGCAATTCCTCCCAATCAATTCACAAAATGAATTGTCAAAACTGTCAAAGTCGCGAATCTCAAATTAGTACGAATTTAGACCAATTGAATTGGTCAAATTCACGAATGTCAAATTAGTATGAATTTAGACCAATTGAATTGGTCTAAATTTGACATTCGTGAGTTTGACAGTTTTGACATTTCATTTTGTGAATTCATTGGGAGGAATTGCTATGCGACCATTTTAGCCCCGCTGATCGTATCCGCAAATTAAAAAATGAATTGGCGAAATCCTTAATAATTTTTGTCTCGTGTGAATGAACAGAACAAGTGGCAGTTTTTCGTTTGACAGCTTGATATAATACTTTATTTCTTTTTACGAACAAATTTTCTCGAACAGATCTTGTATACTTTTTTTATGTACGTAGGCTTCATGGTTTCAATATTTTCCTTAACAACCTAAAAAGAAAAAAATATGCAATTACATACTCCTATGCCACTATCATCTAGTACAGTGATCTCCAACCTTTTTTTCATACGGGCCACAAAATATTGTTAATAATGTACATAATAACATTTTTATTTTTAACATAATAATGTTTTGATCTTGACGTGTCGCGGGCCGCAACAAAAAATTTTTAGGGTTAAAAAGTAACGTTTTTCAAAATTACCGATTTAAAAGTGGAAAGAAATTCACGACTTTAACGGCGACTTTGCATTATTTTGCCGTGGGGGTGAATTTAAAAATGGTTTCACATCACGCGGGCCACATATTATTATAAAGTCCCGGCGGGCCGCGGATTGGCGATAGCTGATCTATTATATTGACTTTTGTGTAGGTACAGGCGAGTACCTGCATAAAAGCTAATCACAACAAGAATACAACAGAATTGATCAGAAAGTCCCAGATGCCATATTATCTTAGAAGCAGGATGTTTAAATGCACCTAGCGGCCTTGAAGAACACTACATTCAGAATCATACATTCGGAATAAAGTAGGCCATTAAAATGATTTAATTATCATGAGAATGAAGTTTAATTTACCTGGCTAATGCTTCTTTGGTTCTCTACATTTTTGTAAAATACGTGGTCTGTTTGTGATTTGAAATGAATCAGAAGGTCCACATAATCGTTTATATAATTCGTTATATAAATATATAAATCATTATAAATCGTTCATACGGCTTTTTTTGTGAAAGTTTTAAATGAAGAATAATAAATGGTGCATGTATGTGTTGTACATGGTTGTGGAAGTGAGTGGTATCCAGGCTGTGCTGTAAAATTTCACGCGTAAGTTCACAAATTGCAATTATTGTTGTTGATTCTTCATTTGCTTATTTTCAAAGTTTTCGGTCACTTATTCAACTAATATTGTAAGTTTTGCTATGTAAATACCAGAAATAATTCACTGGTTTTATGTTCCGTAAGCTATTAATGTGATAAAGTGGTGATAAATATGAATAATTTTAATTTATTTCCATCATTACTTATTATTGTGAAAAGTGCTAGGGTAACCATAATGTTTGCAAAAGGTAGGACATATCCGATGGCTTTGATACATACATTATCGACTGTAGAAAGTTTTATGAACATTAAATCCAGTTTAGAAATTTATTGTTTTAGATTTCCGAAAGAAATAACACGTAGAAACATGTGGTTGTCCATCATGCCTTTGAAAAGTCAATTTCAGGAAAAGGCAAAAATTTGCAGTCTACATTTAAAAACAAGTGATTATGACCACACTGGCAGACGCTTACATCAAACTTACCTTTTTTTGAAGACAAAAGTTTGGTGATGGTAAGTGAATATGCATGAATTTATACTCAAATTTTATACTGACATTTAAAGAGCAAGTGGAAGGAGGTTTACTGTTCTGGATAATCTCTTATCAGATTAACTAATAACTCACAGCTAGTAATGAAATGGCAAATAATATCTTTTGGCATACATCCGGCTGTAGACTTCAATGCGATGATGTGATGAGATCATGAGACATGCATAATGTTAATAATTGTGCATTACCAATTTATTTTTCTAGAGTTATATGCACATAATATTATGTTGTATTGCATAATCAAAGTAGGTATTTAAATGTTGAATGTGACACTTTCAGGAGCAAGATGAAATAAATAATACATCTGCCTTAGCAATGTCTTCGCCTGGCTGTAGCATTCACAATGAATATTATGTTTCAAGCGATACATAAATGCCTTTAGCAACATCACAAATGAATTTAAATTTTCAGGTGCAGCAAAAGTAACTTGAAGAAACCATCTGAGAATTTGACCTTATCCATGCCTAGTACTAGCTCTGGATTTCCTGTAAGTAACGTAAACCATTAAAAAAATATATTTTGGAAAATTAGGGTGTGTATGTGTTAATAACTTTAATATATTTTTTTGTTTACAGGACAGTCAGGAGTTATATAAACGATTAGGGAGATCGCAGACGACAGACTTTTGTGCGATCAAAGTCTGCGGCTTCCATACAATCTGATGGCGCGCGCCATGCGGAATGTATGTAAGCCGCAGACTTTGATCGCACAAAGTCTGTCGTCTGCGATCTCCCTTATGTGGACCTTCTGATTCATTTCAAATCACAAACAGACCACGTATTTTACAAAAATGTAGAGAACCAAAGAAGCATTAGCCAGGTAAATTAAACTTCATTCTCATGATAATTAAATCATTTTAATGACCTACTTTATTCAGAATGTATGATTCTGAATGTAGTGTTCTTCAAGGCCGCTAGGTGCATTTAAACATCCTGCTTCTAAGATAATATGGCATCTGGGACTATCTGATCAATTCTGTTGTATTCTTGTTGTGATTAGCTTTTATGCAGGTACTCGCCTGTACCTACACAAAAGTCAATATAATAGATCAGCTATCGCCAATCCGCGGCCCGCCGGGACTTTATAATAATATGTGGCCTGCGTGATGTGAAACCATTTTTAAATTCACCCCCACGGCAAAATAATGCAAAGTCGCCGTTAAAGTCGTGAATTTCTTTTCACTTTTAAATCGTTAATTTTGAAAAACGTTACTTTTTAACCCTAAAAATTTTTTGATGCGGCCCGCGACACGTCAAGATCAAAACATAATTTCGGTCTTACCACAAAAGATTAAACATCTATTGAACAGTCGTTTTGAGACCATTTTGTACTGAATTTTTCTCTAATCAACTGTTCAACAGGTGTTTTAATCTTTTGTAGTAAGACCGTAAATGTTTTGTGGCCCGTATGAAAAAAAGGTTGGAGATCACTGTACTAGATGATAGTGGCATAGGAGTATGTAATTTCATATTTTTTTCTTTTTAGGTTGTTAAGGAAAATATTGAAACCATGAAGCCTACGTACATAAAAAAAGCATACAAGATCTGTTCGAGAAAATTTGTTGGTAACATGGACGTATAAAAAAAGGCGGACGGAGTCCCACCATACACAAAACTGTGTCATTCAGAGTCGGCCAGCTGGCTGTATGTACACGGTCCGCACGCACACATTCTTGCGCTAGTCCATACCATTTGACAGTCGTCAGAATGTGTGCATGGCCGACTCTGAAGAAAAGTGAAGACACAGTTTTGTATATGACAAGACTCCGTCCGCCTTTTTTTCTACGTTCATGGTTGGTAAAAAGAAATAAGGTATTATATCAAGCTGTCAAACGAAAAACTGCCACTTGTTCTGTTCATTCACACGAGACAAAAATTATTAAAGATTTAGCCAATTCATTTTTTAATTTGCGGATACGATCAGCGGGGCTAAAATGGTCGCATAGCAATTCCTGCCAATCAATTCACAAAATGAAATGTCAAAACTGTCAAACTCACGAATGTCAAATTTAGACCAATTCAATTGGTCTAAATTCGTACTAATTTGACATTCGTGAATTTGACCAATTCAATTGGTCTAAATTCGTACTAATCTGAGATTCGTGACTTTGACAGTTTTGACAATTCATTTTGTGCTATGCGACCATTTTAGCCCCGCTGTATTAAAATCAATTACTGATAAATCACTAAACCATGGGGCAAGCGTCAAAAACTACGTATGACTGTACTTTTCAGCCATGTATACAAACCTTGTAAATTTTAAGAGTTTTAAAATAAAATTAGTTTCTTTTGTTTTATTAAAATATCATTAATAATGTAAGTAGTAAGTGTATGTGAAATGTAAAATAATGTAAAAAGTGCGCATGTATCTTTGATCGATAGTCTGCCGCTTGCCCCTATTGAACACACACAGAACAGGCAAGTCAGTCGAATAGATAGAGAGCTGCAGCTCGGTCGTGGACTCATGGACTCAATCTTCTTTGTAACAAATGATAGATCAGCATCGGCATTGATTTCTTTGGATTTTTCAATAAGTTCACTGTAAGCGGCATTAATACGTAGATCGGTGTTCATGTAATCCTTGCTTTTAACTTTAGACAAACAAGGATACGACCGGTAAACGAATGTCCTAAGTTTAGTGTTTGTATTGTTTACAATAATATGTTTCAAAATAATATTTTAAGTGCACTCTAGTCACTCTCCAAGGCACGAATGACCAGAGATATGTAGTATAATATTGTAGACAGATAAGCGTCTTAGAAGAGTTCGACGGTTCACGAATTGACAGCTAGCGCCATCTGAAATTGGTTCGATTAAAACTCCATAGGTGTGTATGTTTATGTTTGTATGTGTGTATTAGGATATTATGGGGATAGGATAACCGTGTCAGATTTTTATTTTTCAATAAACTTGAATTTGTAAAAACTGAGTTTGTTAAGTTTAGTTCACATAACAATACACAATTTTCACAAAAACAAAGTCTTTGAAACATAAAAATCCGACACTATAAAACAAATAAAAACAAAATTTTGACGAATATGATTATTTATTTTTCTTGGTCAATATAAAGTCCCTGCCACATAACACTATTTAATCTTAAAAGTGTTTTACTTTTAAATATTGTTGTCTCGAGGTTGAGAAGGTCCAGGTTGGCCAAAACACAGGCAACTTATGCTGAGACTGCAAGAGAAAAATTAAATACTATAATAAAACATATGAATGGCGCATACACTATAATTGACCAATACTTATTTTCAATGGATAAGTTGACAAGCAAAGGACACGACACACAAATTTTAAAGAAAAAAAACATGATTGGCTGAAGACTTATTTAATTGCTATTGCAAGGGGCGATAGCCCGTTATCGCTTGGGGGTTAATTAAAATATACAATACATTAAATAATCATTGACTTTCAATTTACTGTGTACGAACGAGTAAGTATTTGTAATTAAAAAATAAATTGTATCAAGACGTGACACTACACTTTACATAATGGTGCCAAAGTGCCAAAAGCCACCACATACCAAAAATCTTTGTCTCAAATTAAGTATAAAACAGACACAATCAAATATATCACTTACATCACATGGGATAGCTGCTGTCCTTGATAAGGCTCTTTGTTACCATCAGTGAAGTCTGTCTCTTTGAAAATATGTCTCTCACATAGTATCCTATGCTAATGTACACAGAGTACAGTTTTTTTGGACTTCCAATGTATAGTTTCCAACTTCAAAAACATATCTTGTCCATGACCCACAACTGAAAATAAAAGATGAATACATAAATAATAATTATATAACAAGTAAAACAATAATTATTGTTATGTTATGCTAAATATGTACCTATATTTAGGTATTATATATTTTTTTATTAATTTATAAACGGAGGACCCCCGTACCACTCCCAACCTCAGGAGACCACTCCTGAGGTTGGGAGTGGTACGGAGGGGTTTTCCTCATCCAACCCATCCCTCCTCAACCCATCTTAACACCAAAATCGTGGGGCATGATTCTATACTTTAGCCATTCTTTTTATATCTAAGCCCTAAGGACAATTTTTTTTATTACTTCTAAGCATGGACGTATAAAAAAAGGCGGACGGAGTCCCACCATACACAAAACTGTGTCGTTCAGAGTCGGCCAGCTGGCTGTATGTACACGGTCCGCACGCACACATTCTTGCGCTAGTCCATACCATTTGACAGGCGTCTGAACGTGTGCGTGGCCTACTCAGAAGAAAAGTGAAGACACAGTTTTGTATATGACAAGACTCCGTCCGCCTTTTTTTCTACGTTCATGCTTCTAAAGTTAAAAAAGCTGTAATTTCAAATGTGAGGGTTATTATAACTATCATTAGATTCATATTTACGTACCAAAACAGGTTTTTTTATTTCAGGACTAGGAAAACGAAACAATTTAACGCCGTCTTCAGCAGCTGAAGAGCAGCATTCAAAGCACCTTCTTCTGTTTTCTTTGTAAGATGTTTTCACAAAGAAACACCGAGTCAGGAGTCTATACCAGCTATTATCTCACTTTACAACAACACCGAGTCAATTTCTCTTACACACACAGTTTTGCAATTGATCCAGGAATAATACAACGGAGAAATTGAAGCTCAACTCAACGTTTTAATCACCGAATACATCAATAGCACCTTGTTCGTAAATCTCAAAACAAAACGAACGTCATTTTGTTATGAGGCCGGAGGGCGGAGACCAGGGTTGCCATTATAAAATGGCAATATACATTAGTAACATTACTCCCAATTGCTAAACAATTGTTTAGCAAGTGTTAATGGTGGAAATTATTTTAAAATCATAATATTTTAATACGAACAATACAAAATCTCACTATTTATATTTTTATTTCGCTTTATTGATATATTATAAACGAAAAAACAGAATAAATTTTTATTCTGTGGCTTTTCTTACTATGACCACACTATGACATATTCTGTGCTAGTAGAGTGCCTTGAGAGTGCCAAGAGTGTCGTGGTTTGACCTCATCGGGGGGATACGCTATTGGTGGAACCTCATAATACACGATCTGTCCCCCCCCTGGCGAATGACAACGGGCCCAGTGTTGCCAGTCGTGTGTTGTCAGAAATTACCTAAATATATAAAAAATGTAACCTTTTTGAGTAAAAAGTAACCTTTCATTTTTTTTAACTGAAGAGGTATTTTAAGTTGATAGAATAGAATATTAGTTACATGTATTGACTTATGGAAACATCGATGAATATCTGGGCATTTGCCCGAATTTCTTGATACATACTAAATTAAATTAAAACTACTTTGTGGGATATTTCTATCTAAGACCATTGAAAACGGCACAAAGTGGTGGTACTCGATAGACTATAGTCTATACCTGCGTTCTGTAGTCCTACTATGAAACCCTTTTGAGACTCAAACAATCGACCGAGAATGCCACGTCCCACTCTAACAACGTCATTTCACGTTTGTGAGAGTGGAACGTGGCATTCTCATATTATGATTGTAGTGAGTAGTCTCAAAACGGTTTCGTGGTACCTACGGCCCCTGGCTGCACTGGTTCTACTGCTAATGAAGCTTACGAACTTAAGTCTAAATCGAGCGTTCCGCTTCATGTTGCTTTTATGTAAGAAATCAATAGTTAATTCTACAAATTCCAAAAAATCACCTAAACGTAACCTGTTCATGAGTGTAACCTAAAAGTAACCAATGTAGTTTAAAAATCACCTAAAAGGTTACAAAAGTAACCTTCTGGCAACATTGATTACACGGTTTACTTTTCATGAAGTGTATCAAAATTAACTAGAAACAAGAAAAAAATTATCTACCTTCAATATAATATTTACGGTCACACGAACGTCAAGAAGCATCGCGGATTACCCTCAGCTGGGTTATTTTGAACTGTCATAATCAAGTGACATCTGTAAAATTTGAATTTGACATAGCCATAGGGTTGCACCGTAATAAATTCAAAGCTGAAACCGGCAGAGTAAGGCAAAAGGGCATCGAACAACTGCAATAATATCTTAACACCTGAGCCTTTACCCGTAAAAACCCGTATATTTTGGAAAAAATCACAAAGTTAATATCTCGACTCACAGACATCGCAGAGTGGCAAGATTTTCAACGCTCTGATTGGCAGAGCGAAAATTATTCAGCGAGCAGCAATCTTCGGGCATCGGGAACGGATGAAGTAGGAGGGACGCACTGCTTCAACGGGACTCCTGGAGGACCAGTTAGAACACCTGCAACGCCTAGAACGCCAGTTAAGATAAAAGAAAACGTTACCTGTGGATTAGGAATTAATAACAAAAGCTCCTATGGGAACCGCTGCCTAGGAATAAGATAAATATAAGGACCAACTGCCCCATTTTGGGTAGTTGTTAGACTAAGGTATTTTTGTTGAGCGTTTAGGGATTAATACACACACTGTAAGTATATCTATATTTCTAGGTTAGGACAGTTTTTTCTCCTATTGGGGAAAACTGTTAGGATAGGTTTTTACTTTGACATTTTATTCCAATTTTAATTAATTTATTTTAACTTACAATTTTATTTTATTTCTGTTCATTCAATTTGACAATTCTTATTTAAAATTGACGTGTCCCCCGGATGCACCTGAAAAGAAACTTACAAACTAAGGTACAAACTGTAAATAACATAGACCAGTAGCCCCCTATTGGAGCTACTGCATAGACTGTAAGACTAATTGCACTATTTTTAGTGTATCTGATAGCATTAGTTTGTTTTAGTGCCTAGGATCTATTAAAATCGTAGCAATTTTAGGACAGTTTACACCCTATTGGGGAAACTGCTAGTTTTAGGTATTATTTGACATAATTTACTTAAATTGATATTTTATTGTATTTTTAAATCCTAAATTTAACATTCATATTTTAATTTATACAATTGACGCGTTCCCCCTTTAATTTAATAATAATTTACATATTTTATTCACAACCTGAAGATGGCAATGGCCCGAACCCCTAATACTTTCAACCCTAATAAAACCTACGGCGCGCACGACAGCAGCGCGAGCGAGTTAACTACGAGCCAGCTGCTGGCGAGCACGCTGACGAAAGTAAAGCGTAGTATCTATCTCCTAAACCAGACTAGGAATATGAAGCTGAAGTCTGGTATGGGAGAAGAATTACTAACTGTAGTTGACCTACTAAAAGAAATTATAGCCAGGGGTGGGAAAGAGATTGGAACACAAAAAGAAAAGGTATGGACTAGAGACTCTGGGACACAGTGTGATCAGGTTAAGGATAGAGTGGGCATGGAATGTAATTGCATGGAAGAGGTAAAGGAGGAGATAAGTGAGTTTAGGGAGGAGTATAAGAGCGAGCTGAAAGAAATTAGAAATTATCTAGTAGATGCCGCCTGTCTTAACGTGGATAGCATCCACGTTAAGATAGAGGATGAGAATGCGAAGGTGATCGATAAAGTATCGGATCAGATAGAGAAACAGATAGGTACCTTGACTGATGCGATTGGGGAGGGGGGGGTCGCCGTACAGAATGAACCGGAGTCAGTGACACCTCCAACTTATGCGAGTGTCACCCGGGGAAGAGGAAAATACGGGACCCTGCACTCCTTAGTCGTATCGGACAAGGAAAACTTCATGCCCACGATTGAAATAGTAGAGACCGTAGGAAGGATTGTGGAAGCAAAGAGAGAAGGGATACAGGTAGACCGAATTAGGAGGGGAAAAGGTAGAAAAGTGATCATAGGGTTCAGGGATAAGAAAGATAGAGAAAGAGTCAGAGACAAAATAGAAAAAGCGGGGGTGAATATAGATACACAGATAATAGAAAATAAGGATCCCCAGGTTGTGCTGTACGGAGTGCTGAAAAGCTACACTGATGACGATATTTTAGAAGCCATCAGGAGGCAAAATAAGCACCTCATGGAGGACATCCTGGGAGGGACAGAGGACAGAATGAGTGTGAAGTATAAGAAGAAAGGGAAGGATGATCACACTCAGCACGTGGTACTCAATGTGTCACCGGGGCTGTGGGTGCGTTTCACCGAGGCAGGATATCTTTATATAGATATCCAGCGCGTCAGAGTCGCCGACCAGTCCCCCCTAATCCAGTGCTCGCGCTGCTTAGGGTACGGACATGGGCGGCGATTCTGTAGCGCTGCCGAAGAGAAATGCGCCCACTGCTCCGGAGCACATCACCAGTCTGAGTGTGATGATCTGAAGGAGGGCGTTAAGCCGTGTTGCACGAATTGCAAAAAAGATAACCAAAAGCAACTAGACCATCACGCATTCAGCGCGGACTGTCCGGTGCGACAGAAGTGGGACGCTATAGCACGTGCAGCAGTCGCATATGACCCCGAAGACAAGTAGGACATCGGTGACTGGGACCTGGGTACAGAATAGTAGGGTTAATGCTATTGTTGGTATATAATTATGTAATTAAATGCAACAATAAATAATTAATCAATTCCTTGTAAATGTGTTATGCCAAAAAAATAAAATAAAACTCACACTTTGCACCTACATGATATTATTTTGATAAATAAGACAAGCATGTAAGGCAAACGATAGAAAAAAAAAAAAAAAAAAAAAAAAAAAAATGTAAGGCATAACACATTTAAAACAACAGCACCTTGTATCTAACTATATACTTACCATTACCAGTTGCACGAGCTATAGATTCCCAACATGACTGTTGCAATTATTTTATATCAAATAATAATGGCAGCAACCACTTCCGCCGGATATTCCGGGCTGAATGTAAAGTATGTAGAAGCATTCAGGCACACTACATCTTGTAATAACTGTGCATTAAACAAATGGGCCAAATACCAAGCTTAAATTTAAATATAAACTACAAGTATGAAAAATATCTGGATTGTAAAGGAAATAAAATTGTGTAATTGTAAATTAAGACGACACTAGATTTTTTATATTTATAATGGAACACTAATGATTTTAATAAGAACATAGAATAGGAGACAATTGTAATTACCTAATTAAAATAATGAAAATGTAAATTTATATATCAATTAATGTAAATGTTGAACATGAAAGATAAGATAATGTAAAAAGAAATAGATATCAATTATGGAAACAAGTAGATTTTTAACTAAAATAATCAAAGTATGGAATTAACTAAATGTAAATTATATGTATTAAATGTAAATGAAAAATAATGTCAATTATATGTATTGTAATAGCCAGAGGAAGGAAAATAAAAAGATAATGTAATAATTAGAGTACTAAAAATATATGTTATAAATTAAAAATAAAACAGGGAATGTAAACAAATAAAGTTGAGACAAATAGTTAAGTGGAAATTATATGTAAATAAATTTAAAACAAATGTTAAGTGTAAAAATGTAATAAAGAGTAAACAATTGTCCCTTCTTATTGAAGGGGGAACAAGAGGTCCCATATAAGGGGCCATTAAAAAAAAAAAAAAAAAAAAAAAAAAAACCTTCTGGCAACACTGAACGGGCCGCCCGTCGCGACCATTCATGTACAGACTTGCACGTGCCCGCGCGGGAAAAATGCGATCTCGCGGGCAGGCGGCGGGCACGGGCCAACGGGCATGTCTGTGCCCGTACCTGGGAACTGACGAGCAGACATGCGACAGACCTGCCCGTGACGGGCGGCCCGTAGCGGGCGGCCCGGTAGTCAATTCCCCGCTTAAACTCTGGCGGCCAGAGTTTAGACTTCGTCTTCTTCTAGACGTCTCGTCTCGTCGTCCTGAGACTGTCAGGACTCAGGCCAAGTCCTGACGTTCTTTGTATCAATACTTTTGAGTGCCACTGGCCACGGTCCCAACTCCCAATCCCAAGTGTGCTGTGCGGGTGGCCTCCAAAGTCCAGACTCAAGTCTCCACTCTCCAGCCCACTGTCCACTGCCCACAGCCCAGGTAGTCCCTGGTCAAAGATTTCAGAAATAGATCCCTGGTGGAAATTTCTAATATAATCTGTAAAAAAAGAAGAAGACGAAGAAAATAACACCAGCCGGGGAGTTTTGGCGGGCATGTGAAAGAGTGCTGTTGTGCTTTTGTATTATTTTCCTAAAATTGTGTTAGCTGGGTTTTTAATGTGTAATATTGGTAGAATATTAACCATTAGATATTCGTGTTCATGCAAAAGTGTAGGAAAGTGATGTAATATCCAGAAACGTGCTATTTTGTGTTCCCTCCAAAACTCCATCGAAAGTTTCAGTAAAGCGTCTACCACTTTACCGAATCGACCGACTTGACTCCTGTGACTGTATTGACTTTGTGGCGGTACCCACAATTCGCCTAATATTTCTGCATCGCGCTATCGCAGTTTTCAAAGCGCGTCGGTATATATACGACAGCTGTGATATATCACGTGGGCTTCGGCCTAACCGGGCATACCACCTCGCTTGGTCGGAAGATCTTCCTTTGGCCTCCACTCATCACCCACATTGGTGACCCTCGACAGAACACGCCTCCTTCATCATCATCACTCCCCGCCCCTCCGCACCGCGCCAGCCAGCATCGCCTCATCGGGTACCTCGTCCACTAGTCGCAATGTACCGCGGCCTGGGCGACTCCGCATCGGCATCATCGGGCTTTCTCACTACACCGACCGGTCAGCAAGCAGAGCACATCTCTCCTGGTCAGCACGTAGCATCGGCCCCGCACGGCAGCTTATCCGACTCACTGGATCCCGTGCAGCAGCTTATAGTTCCGACTCACTGGGACTCACTGCAACAGTTCCGACTCACTGGAACTCTCACTGGCACTGGCGACTCAAGCGACAATACTTCAAGATTCGACCTCCGGTCTTCGGGGGGGAGTGATGTGGCGGTACCCACAATTCGCCTAACATTCCTGCATCGCGCTATCGAAGTTTTCTGAGCGCGTCGGTATTCATACGACAGCTGAAATGTATCACGTGGGCTTCGGCCTGACCGGGCATACCACCTCGCTCGGTCGGAAGATCTTCCTTTGTGGCCACCACGCATTATTCCCACAACTTTTACTTAGTCTTTGACTAGACTTTAGACCTGACGATACAATATGAAAACGATGATGAAAGTTATAATAGGAGGAATATGGTTTTCCCGCCATATTCCTTACCTTTTTACCTTATCTGTGGCACAACCAAGAAGCTTTTAAGCTTCTTGGGCACAACATACACATCCTTTGTGTCAAGTTGCCAAAGAAGAAGAAAAAAAAAAAAAAAAAACACCAGCCGACGATAAATTCAAAACAATTTTTATTTGGAAACAAAGTCATTAATTAATATCAATTATTGTAGAAAACATTAGTAAATCTTATTTCTAAAGTTATGGACCTAGACGATGGTTTGGACGAACTTTTAGCAGATATAAATGAACCGTCCTGTGCAAAAAAGTCTAAGACAGATGTTTTGGAATTAAATCAGCCAGAGCCTGGTAATGATATTTTATATTTCAATAACATTTTAATTTTTCCCAATAGCTGCAAGATGTTTATCTTTAGTTTTCTGTAGGAGCTGTTAATGATTCTGAGAAGAAAGGAGCAGACACTGAGTTAGAACCTAAACCAGGCACATCTAAAGGACATTGTGTGCTAGTAAATCAGAAACAAGTAAGCTAAATAACCTGTCTTAAATCCACACTAATATAATCAATATGAAGTGTCTTGTTACCTCTTTAGCAGCATTGCCAGATTTTTTTGTGCCAAGTCGGGACTTAGGAACTTTTTGAGTGAAAAAGCGGGATTTTTCAGTCAAAAGCGGGACAAAGTAAAAAAAAGTATAAAATCAAAAGTTTTTTTAATGTTTATCTTTTTATCTGCGTTAAAATAATGTTTACGTGACAATAGACAGCTAAAGTAGCCATTGAATAAAATTCACCCCTCTACCTCCTACACTCTCATCTTCATTACGCACCATTCTTTCTCAGCACGCTCCACGTACGTTTGGGCTTTCCCCGAAAAGCGGGTCTGAGCCTGTCCCGCGCGGGAGTCGGGACATTTAATTTGATGAAAAAATCGGGACACCCCGCCAAAATCGGGACATCTGGCCCATAAACCAATGTACCAATTTTAATAAAATTTGGTATGGACTTACAGTCCACAGAAATGGCATAAGACAGTTTTAATCTCGGATGATGAGATGTATGTTTCCTGCTTGATAAACATATTTCTGCACAACAAAGTTACTGCTGACATTTAGAAATATTAGCCATAACAGCAAACATTACTAATAAAACATTATTTCTTTCAGCGTGGAAACCCTTTATTGAAATTCATTACCAGTGTACCATGGGAGTATGATGACATAGTGCCCGATTATGAGATTAGCAAAACCATTGGTATTTTGTTTCTTTCAGTTAGATATCACAATTTAAATCCTGATTATATACACAATAGGCTAAAAGAATTAGGGAAAAAATATGAATTGAGAGTTCTTTTAGTACAGGTTTGTTTTTGTTTCATTCTATTTTATTGTATTTAAGTTTTATTTTTTATATTTAACAGAATAGTAATTGTCAATGGTTAAAAATTTGCAATAAGACCCATATCTATATAGTTTGCAACAATCTGAATATTGTTTATGTGATTATGTGATCACTGATCAACATTAAAGGCTCCATTCCACCGCGGCGCACGCTGTGCTATGATCTATTTCTTTGACTTGACACAATTCGTGCGTAGCGTGTCCGTGGGTTGCGGTGGACACAGTCACATATATTTTCTTACAAAGCGAAGCTTGACGCACGTGCATAATCTCTCCGTGCGCCGCGGTGGAATGGAGCCCTTATAGTACAGTCCCCAATACCAAAAGAGTCAACTTTCGTTCAACTCATCTCCGCCATACAAATTATTGGTATGTACTTGTTAGGCATATTTTCCTGAACAAGAAAAGTGCGGTAGTCACTTCCTAAGTGTATGGAAGGGGTAGCTATGACGTCACAAAGATGGCCGCCGGGCCTATTCTATTGTGCAGATTATTTAAAATATCTACTGGACCGATTTACTTAAGTAGGGTGTGAAACGAAAGGTTATTAAATAAGCATCATTTTATTCCTCAAACTATCAATGTGAATTAAGTAGCAAGGGAAATATTTCGGAAAAACATAATTTCAAAAAATATTTTTTCATTCATAAGTATATAACTTGGTAATCGTTAGGATAATGGAAAGGTTATTATAAAATATTTGGCTACTTTTATCAGCTTTCTAGCGAACTTTAAATCATTACAAAAAGCTATAAACAACGGAACTGCAGCCGTTTGAATGAGCCTCGGTAGCGCTGAACCCATAGCGGTAGCTAAGCTACTAGGCTGGTTTTCTATAGAATGATAATAGAATTTTGAATAAAAAGCATAAACGTTAGTAAGGAAAATATATAAAAGTATGCTGGTACTTATTCATAGGTTGTATTTACAGTTTTTTTTAATGTGACCAGCATAATAATAGGTTATAGATAGGTAGGTATGTGTTGTACTAAAGTTACTGATAAAATTATTGAAAAATATTCAAAAAATTTTTATCTAATGAATGCCCTAAATCTGATCTTTTGAATAACTATACCGATTATAACATTTGTAACCGACATGACACATCTACAAGTCACAACGGGATGAACGGGAACCAGCTTTACATTGACATGAATAAGTTCGAGATCTTTCAATGAGATTGAGTTTTCGGATGAAGTAACTGGCAATAAGAGATTGATATCCCCGTTCTTTCAGCCACAGCCTATGGGTTCAGGAAGCGTGGACTTTGCTACTTGGGCGTTCTGCCAACATAACGTCAGATAGTTCGATCTTAGCGCATGCTGTCGAAAGGCTTGTCGGCGGTAACTTATCAAGTTCTTTGATGGAACATTGCTGCTCTAGCTCTAGTTGTCTAGGTTATCCAGTTCTTTGAGTCCGCGGTCTTGTTTGTATACATAAGAGGGATAAATCTTTCAATGTTACAAAATCGTTCTTCTGTAAGCTGAGCTAGCACCAAAATTTGAAAGGAGTTGATAATGTTGTTGGAAAATCGGCCAGCTTGATTTTTTTGTGTGACCTGACAACGTAGTGGGAAACCCAGTTAGAGTGTGATAAACCAGCAATGATTTCCTCTTATCGGTTGAATGTTTTTTGGTAGTGCCAGATTTCATCAGAGTGCACTACAGTGTCGCGACAATTTACTATTAACCGTAGAAAGCCCGAATAAATATTTACAATCAATCACATGTAGTGCAATCAATGAAACGAGCTGCTGATAAGCTTCTTCTTAAGTAATTCTCAAATGATCCAAGTTTCTTTGTATATTAGAACTATCATGTTCTTCGTCCGAATATCCACCTGAAGTTAAAAGTTCCTGTGTTGTGTGAAGGTTTGATGCTTAAATGTAATGCATGCTGTAATTTCTTTTGAGCAAATAACATGAAACACTTTTGGACCAAGAGCCTGCGACGGCCAGACTTTCCTCCTTTTAGAAAATCTGAAAGTTTATCTGTTTGTGACCTTTAAAGAGGTAAAAATGACCAGCAGCTATGAAGTTTCGGTCGCGGTTACTTAGGAGGTTTCCAGTTCTGAAGGGCTACCTGACCTTCGAGAAAGAGTAAAGCTCAATTTTTTAGCTTATATTCTTGGCGGTATGTGGAGGGATCTTGTCTTCCAGTGCCGGATATTTTTGACAGATGCTTCCCACTGCCAGACACTCTTAACGTCTAATACTTTACGAAAGTTTCTCCGATTTCCTATCAAAATAAATTGTTTTTCAAGCTTCAAAACTTGACATAATTTTATAAGTTACACGACAAGCCTTTCGACAGCATGCTCTAAGATCGAACTAAACGCCCAAGTAGCAATAGCCCACGCGTCCTGAACCCATAGGCTGTGGCTAAAAGATCGAGGATACCAATCTTTTATTGATTGCCAGTTATTACATCCGTAAATTCAATGTTATTGAAAGATCCCGAACCTATAATATCATGTCAATGTAAAGCTGGTTGCCGTTCATCCCGTTGTGGATAATTGGATATTATGTCATGTCGGTTACAAATGTAATATCCCCTCTAAAGACTTTTGTTACCAGTGTAATTATTCAGAAGATACAGATAAGGTTAAGGACATTAATAAAATAAAATAAATGTTTGAATATTTTTAATAATTTTATAAGTAAGTTTAGTACAACACTACCTACCTATAACCTATTATTATTATGTTGATCACATAAAAAAAAAACTGTAAATACAACCTATGAATAAGTACCAGCATACTTTTATATATTTTTATTACTAACGTTCATGCTTCTTATTCAAAATTATATTATCATTCTGTAGAAAACCAGCCTAGTAGCTTAGCTACCGCTATGGGTTCAGCGCTACCGAGGCTTATTCAAACGGCTGCAGTTCCGTTGTTTATAGCTTTATTGTAATGATTTAAAGTTCACTAGAAAGCTGATAAAAGTAGCCAAATATTTTATAATAACCTATACTTCCATTATCCTAACGGTTACCAAGTTATACACATAAGAAAGAAAAAATATTTTTTTGAAATTATGTTTTTCCGAAATATTTCCCTTGGTACTTAATTCATATTGATAGTTCTCAGGAATAAAATGATGCTTATTTAATAACCTTTCGTTTGACACCATATTTAAGTAAATCGCTTCAGTAGATATTAAATAATCCGCAGAATATAAAAGGCCCGGCGGCGGCCATCTTTGTGACGTCATAGCTACCCCCTCCATACACTTAGGAAGTGACTACCGCACTTTTCGTGTTCAGGAAAATATGCCTAATAAGTACATACCAACAATTCGTATGGCGGAGATGAGTTGAACGAAAATCGTTATTTGAAGACTTTTTTGGAAATGGGTCTCGTACTATTATAGGGTAATAAATATTTCAGGTAGATCTAAAAGATCCCCATGCTGTGTTAAAGAATTTAACGAGGATATGTCTCTTAACAGACTTAACTTTAATGCTAGCATGGAGTCCAGAAGAGTCTGGGAGGATCATAGAGAATTACAAAATATTTGAAAATAAGCCTCCTGACAAAATCATGGAGAAAATAGAAAATGATCCTCATCAAAAGGTAAACTGCAGTAAAAGTTGGTAAAATCTAATAACAGATATTTCATAATATTACCTCCCAGGCGGAATTAATCCTTAAATATTTTTTAAGGATTAATCCTTCAATCGCGGATTCTTGGAAATCTATTGTTCTCGCGGCCACATGTGACCGCCTGGGAGTTAAAGCGATAATATAATTATCGGTGTATGTATAGATAAAAAAAAACTATATTTAAATGGCCAAGTTTGCATTTGGTGGAGAGGCATGTGTCATGATTAGGGAATGCAATACCGGGATACCGGGATCCCGAAACACCGGGATCCCGCATGCATTATGCGGGACTAATCCCGGTCGAAAATTTTGCGGGATCCCGCGGGACTGGCGGGATTACAAAGAAATGTGATTCATATGCGTAACTTTGCGCGCGGGGGTGCGTGAACTGGCAATTTAGCTTCAATTCACCTATAATTCACTTTAAATGACAATTGAACTAACTTACTAACTAACTGAGCGAGCATTTCCAGCTGCTAGCTACCTTGTGTCGAATATCAGGAACCGTTTCGGAATCTTTGGGCACAATTTTTACCTGTATTTCGAAAAAAAAAACGATAAAAGATGGACATAAATAAGCGATTTTTTTTAGTTTTTTTTAACTATTATTATTACGAAGCCATTTCCAAAAAAATGATTAGTTTTTCTTTCATTTTTTTATAAAGTCTGAAGTATGGAGGTGTTAATAATCAAACCCTTGAAAAAAGTGTCCGACAAAGTTTGTTTTATTTGAGATTCTAAATCTGTCAAATTTAAACTGCCAAATATCGCTGTTTAAGCTGCTAAACGTATTTAACAGTTGAATTTGAGGTTAGATTTTTTTTGGTCGAGAATAATTTGCGAATAATTTGAGTGTGAAAAGAATATTAATGAGTTTGTTTGAGTTTCTTTTTGATGAGATTGATGACGACGACGAAGAAAATATTATATGAACAGGCCTCGAGATGTCAGGGTTATTGAGGCAAGATCAAATTTGTTTGAAACACTGACGGAGAAAAAGTTCTTTCGGATTTCGCCTATCCAAGAAGACGACGATGATTTTGCTAGAAACAATTGAATCTAGATTATTGTTTAAAACGGAAAAGTTACGGGGGCCACTTTTTACCTATATCACTCATAATTATTTGTCGATTACTCTATTACTCTACTAACAGAACACCTGCACGAGTCTGTACAACAACCTAAAGTATGTGAAACAAAACAACATATTGTGTACAACAATACAAACATCACAAACTGATTTTTCTCTCATTATTTCATTGTTTTGTGCATATTCAGTATTCATGTTACAGAAACTATTAAAAAACCAGGTGAAGATTAACCTATCAAGCCCCATAAGATCACCGGTGATCGCGACAACAATAGAATAACAATAGATTTCCAAGAATCCGCGATCGAAGGATTAATCCTTCGATTGCGGATAAAAGTAGTAGGTACTGCGTTTAGTTAAATTCAAGCTTCAACATCGTGGTGCAAGACAAACTTAAATAAGTTTAAATTAAGCGTGTTTACAAATGAAAACATATTTAACTAAATGCGTTTTAACTTATTTTAAATAAGGTTTGATAAAAGCCGCCCTAAGAATAAAACGGGGTCTATCAAGTAAAGTCATTATAACGATTTATTTTAAAAGTTTAAATCCACCCAGCGGGATCCCGCAAATATCGGGATCCAGCGGGATTGTGGTGGTTCAATCCCGCAAATACCGGGATTGAAATTCTCTTGCGGGATTGCATTCCCTAGTCATGATAATTATGAATAATATATTTCCCAACATCTTTACATCAGACCACAATATTATGCACAAAATATCAGTTTTTCTTTTGCAATTTAATATAGAACTTGTCTATGCTTTCAGTAATATGTTAAATATTTTCTCATTGCAGATAGTCAATGCTTTGTCATCTATAAAACCAGTCAATAAAACAGATGCAATGACCCTTATATCAACATTTGGTTCACTAGAAAATATTATTAAAGCAACTGAGAGAAGACTGGCTGATTGTCCAGGTTTTGGAGCGACCAAAGCTAAGAAACTTCATAAGGCATTGCATGAACCATTCTTGAAGAAAGGGATCATTACAAATAAAGAGGATGACAATTTTGCGGGTGATCTTAGTATAGAAGAAGTTGAGAGAATTGAAACAGAAAATGAAACAAGTAATAAAGATTTATAAGTTTTGAAGTAGTTTTTAACAAGTTGAAAAACCAAGTTGGAATTTGGCTAGTTAGGGTCAGTTAACATTAAACATCATTTAAACATGATCAGGCATCAATACATTACATACCATGACATCTTATAGCAGTATTACTTTAATATTACTTTCAGATTTCACACAAACAAAAAACATAGCTATGTTTATATAAATAGAGATCATGTTTGTTTATGCGAAATTCAAAAGTAATATTAAAATAATACTGCTATAAGAGGTCATGGTAAGGCCCCAGGCGATTTAAAATTGCGAATAGGCAGCCCAACGCCAAGAGCAGCAATTCGATGTATATCTAAGTAAATATGTATAAAGTTTAGTTTTGAAAGGCTCATTAAAAAATTAATCGCGTCGCGTCGCCTCGTCGCGTAGCAATGTGAACTGACCCTAATGCGATACCTGCAGTGTAGTATGTAGAGTTGTCCACAGAATGTAGCACTTTTTGATTTTACTACTATACACAATAACGGATCGAAACGGAGCGAAAGTCGGAGCAGAGGGCGCCACTAGTACATACAGTCAATAATGCTTCAAGCCCACTGAAATAGATCAAGATATATATCTTGATATATGTCTGTGTTCAAGCCCCAAGCGGTCGCAATCTATTGTGTCTCGTTTTTTCCACGATCGAGGGAATAATATCACTAAAATCCTACAAGTTGCACACGTCATATCAGAATATTGACAGAAACGCAGTCAAACGTCCCACAATATTTATCGTTTACTGTCTGTGCTGGTGCTGCCGTCTAGCGTAAAAACTGGCCGTAGTATTTCATATTACGTCCATACCCAGATAATACAAATACAAAGATTATACCTTTCGGGCTCAAATACAAGAAGCTGTTTAGGCTCTAGCGCAGTGGTCCTCAACGTTTTTAGGGTTCCGTAGTCAACAAGGAATCCTTATAGTTTCGGTCTGTCTGTCCGTCTGTCCGTCTGTCCGTCTGTCTGTCTGTCTGTCTGTCCGCGGTTTTGCTCAGAGACTGTAGGACCTACTAAGCTGTAATTTGGCATGAATGCACATATTAATGATGGCAACAAAATGTTACATGAAATCTTAAAAATATATTTTTTTTGATGGTATTTTCCATACACATCAAGCGGGGATGAAAATTTTTTTTCGCGTTCACCCCATCGTGTGGGGTGTCGTTGGATAGGTTTTTTAAAACTATTATGAGTATCCATAGATCATTTTCCGATTTAGGGATCTGTTTGTGAAATATTAAGTTTTAAAGTGGAAAAAATCGTTAGAGTCCAGTGTCCCCCCCTTCTACCAGCTTCTACCAGAATTTTTTTACCAGAAATGTAAAAAAATTCATGGGAGTAGGAAATATGGTGAATTTAAAAGGAAAACTATCACGGATAAAAGAACTTCATAAGTTATTGAGTAATAGTCGATCAAATAAAAAAAAATGTTTTCGGCGAAGTATAAAGGAACTTAACGTTTTTAATTCCTTTGAAAGCAACTGAGATGATGTTGTTAGTAGTGTAAAACACGTTATAAATGTACATTCATTAACCATACACAAATTTTAAGAAACTAGCGGTACTACGGAACCCTATATTGCGCGTGGCTCGACATGCACTTGGCCGGTTTTTTTATACGGGCCACAAGCGCGTTTTAGTTTTGGTGTCGCGGGCCGCAAGTCGCAACCAAAGTTTCTAAAAAAATAATGTTCTTCAGAATTAGTGATATAAAATGTTTGTATCCTCTTTGATATAGGTACCTAAAAGAGAAAATTTTTTCACAACTTACGACTTTGCACTATTTTGACGGTGGTGGGCGTAGATTCTCGCGGACGCGGGCCACTGATAAGTCCTTGTGGGCCGCTAGTTGAGTATAATTGTTAATAATTATACTCAACTAGCGGCCCACAAAAAATAACTAAACTCAACCACCACTACTAACACTATAATCTAGTCCAGGGGTCACCAAATGGCGGACCGCGGTCCGCATCCGGACCGCCGACTCATTGTGTGCGGACCAAAATATTCTCGGTGCGGACCAAGCATGTTCGAAGATGAACTTCCATAAAAATTAATCTCGACATACTGATGAACATGTAGCAACAAAAATTGTCACTTTTCTCATTGATACAAATACCTTTGTAATTTCCGTAATTATATTTGTTTATTTTTTTTAATGTGCGGACCGTGAAGGTCATTTTATTTTTTTAAACGGACCCCGAGCGAAACTAACTGGTGACCCCTGATCTAGTCACTAGCGCGTCAAAGATATTGAGGCCTCCTAATCAAATAAAAAGTGACATACTACATACCTATGTAGTATGTCACTTTTTATTTGACGTGTGTTGCCACAGTGTGTTGCCGACAGTACTATAATCATTTAAGACTCAAAAATATGTTCAATATTTTGCACAGGACCCGCTTTTCTTCATACATTCGATTATCCGGATATTCGAAAATCCCACTCATATCCACTCGTACGTAAACATAATAAAGTGAACGCAACGACTGCAGTAGTTGCTAAACTATTATTTTACACTTATGTATGCGATTCAACGGTGCTGCTAGTTTTTTTTTATCATCTCTAAAATAACTTCAACAAGTTAAGAGGCATCTGTGTCAATAGTCTACTTGTACCTACGCGTTTTTGTACGTTATAATTTTAAACACCTTTGATTTAAGGGCCCTCTCTTCCTAAATTAGCAGGTCGATTGTCTGACAGTGCGAATATCGAAGTAAATGACATTAAAATAACATTCATAACAGCGCGCCTTGTACGGTGGCGGTTACGACGCTCGTCGCGTCCATGATAGGGCGAAATAGGACAAAAAACCTTTTTAAGGCTTAATATAATACATATTTCAAAAAAGTAACCAAACCAAATTATTAACTTATGTATTGCAAAGCAGTAGATATTTTTTATATATTCTTTTGATAAATAATGAAGGAGTAAAGTGGTTTCATTCAACGATTTGGAGGTGATTTGGTTTTTTATTTCTTTATTATGTGATACCGATAGAAAAAATATGGCAAAACCAAATTACGTATCATATCATGTAGATTACTAATTATTTTTTTCATATGTAATTTCTCTGTTAATGCTGATGAAAAGTTGTTTCATCTGCACGCTTTTTTCGAGAGAGCAGCCTTAAGTAAAGTTTTATAGAAACAAGAAAACAAGGTAATATAAAACAACCTTATTATCAGGTATATCTCAAAACAAGCGACGGCTTTGCCTTGACCTACGAGATGGACTCTGAAGAATTCTGCCCAGACGTAAGGCAAGATCTAGATATAGAATATCTCGGAGGTATGCAAATCCTTAATAATAATAGTAATTTATTTAGTCCAAAGCAATGTGTGTAGAAGTCTAGAGCAGTGTTCCGCAAAAGGTGTGCCGCGGCAGACTGTGTGCCTCAAAAATGACATTTTACCTACATATTCCTAGTTTATAAGAACCAAAAAACCGGCCAAGTGCGAGTTGGACTCGCCCATGAAGGGTTCCGCAGCAGCAATAAGGTTTATTTCTATAAAATTAAAAGGTTTTTGATTTATTTTTATATTTTAGTTGATTAAATGAAAGTTAAATTAAGGTTTACCATTTATGACGTATAAAAAAAAACTACTTGTTAGATCTCGTTCAAACCAATTTTCATTGGTAGTTTTTATAATAGTGTACATCATATATTTTTTTTAGAATTATCATGCCCCTACTTTAAAAGTTAGAGGGGGGGGGGGGACATACATTTTATCACTTTGGAAGAGTCTCTCTCGCAAAATATTCAGATTAGAAAAAAATGATATTATAAACCTCAATATGATTTTTGAAGACCTATCCATAGATACCCCACACGCAGAGGTTAGACGAAAAAAATTTTTTTTTGTTTCAGTTGTACCTTTGGGCCCCCTAAAATTTTTAATATTTTTTCCATTTTTGTATCAAACTCTTAATGCGGTTCACAGATTACATCTACTTACCAAGTTTCAATAGTAAAGCTCTTATAGTTTCGGAGAAAAGTGGCTGTGACATACGGACGGACAGACAGACAGACAGACAGACAGACATGACGAATCTATAAGGGTTCCGTTTTTTGCCATTTTGGCTACGGAACCCTAAAAAGGCAGTACTTATCTCAAGACGAAAGACGAAATAAAATATAAGAATTGGAAACAGAGCACCCCCGTACACGCTGATCAATAATTTGTGGTGTACCTCCAAAAATTTTTAATTTTTCTAGGTGTACCTTGGAGTTTGAACACAAAAAGTTTGCGAAACACTGGTCTAGACTCTAGACTCAAGACTGTCTAGAGCATGGACGCGTGATACTCAGAATTTCGTATACCTATTGCTCACCAACTCATGGTCTCTTTCAGACCATAACCAACTAATATATAATATTCTGTGCCATAACCAAAATGCTGTAAAATCTAATTTTACATAAAGTAGCAGAACCATACAAAGTGTTTAGTCAATGTTCGAATTTTCACGTATGTCGCGGCGGACTTATTAGTAAGTAGAATTATATTAAAGTAGTACGATCTGTCTAGTAGTAGATAGTAACTCGGTAACAGCTCTTGCATTAAGCAATTTTAATTCTTAGTCTTATAATAGTAATATAGGGTTAAGGGTTTTGACGACTCGTAAATTGGAAAGGGGCCGTCTATAAAAAATAATCTCGTAATTATTATTCTTAAGCATTCCTAAGCAAATTTTTTGATATCTGGATGATATGGGTATGGTTATTGGTTATTCTTTTCTACTTTTTATTATACCACTTTACTATATTGGCCTCACGTGATTAACGGTCCATCCCTAAGCTGCAGTTAATCAAATTATCATAAATTGCCTTCAAAGCTTTAGCTTAAATACAATTTATTGTTGTAAATAATAGCTTTGCCGGGTTTTAGGAGTGGCAACTGGCAATACATCAGTTATTTACATACAATTAATGTAGGTAAATAACTAAAATAACTTCATTGAGAATTGAGACTCGTCTCATATTGACAATGAACGATTTAACTAGCTATTATATTTTTTACATAGGTACATTTTATAATCAATGAGTTTATTTTGATATTGAAATGTTGGTATTGTTGTGGTATTATCCTGGCAAATGGCAATCAATAAAGTGCCAAAATTTTCTGCAATAGCTAGGTATAATAATTATAAAGGTATGAAAAAACTAAAAAGTAGTCAAATTTTATTAATACAGGCTTTATAAGTATAAAGAGTGTCGAGTGACTTTGTAAGAGTAGAGTTCAGTACAAAACTAATTTAGACTCGATCTAAAAATACGTCTAGGGCCTAGGCTCAAGCCTCCATGGCTCTATGTAGAGTATTTTAAATCAGTTGGAACGTTACAAGGGCCGCATTCAAATGTAATGTAATCCATTTATAGCTGAAGTGGTCTAGTCGGGAGTCGGGACTCGGAGAAGGAACCTTTCTTTGGTTTTTTATCTCAAGTATTCGAGGTTCGAGGCTCAGAGTTTACCTTAGAGTTTCTGTGAGAGTGATCGTATGTCGTTAGCTTAAGGGTCATATAAGAGGTAATATTATACTGAACGCCGTGTACGCCGCGCGCCGTGGCTCAAAATAAAACAATCAGCAGCGTGAAACCGGCTTCGCTCGCGGACGCACGTACCGACTCTACGTAGAGATTCAAACTGGAAACGGGCGGGAAAAGTTTGAAAATAGAAAAAGAGTTTGGATTCTATATTTTCCAATTTTGAATTTATAGAACAATATAAGAAGTGGATTTTCGGATTAATTGAAGTGACAGTGAACTTTTGTTGATTACTGGTTGTTGTGCATTTACGAGAAGGATTTTTACTTTGGTAAGATTTTAATTGTTCATTTACTTTAGACACAGAATACTGTATACATATATTAAGTTCAACTTATTAGATACTATTAAATTACAATAAAATTTTTCAATAATTCTTAGAAGAATCACACTTATTAATAAAAACAATGGCCAAAAAACTATTTTATATTAATATGCTGGTTCTACAAAACTATTTTTTATATAAGATGAATGCTCTCATCAAATTGAAAAAGTCTGGATTGAAATAATCTGATAAAATACTTACTGTAAAAGCGATACAGCCATACAGCAAAATTAATAAAAAAATACAAAAGAAATAAACAAAAACATCTCTATGTAGAGCAAGATGTTTTTCATTTCAAGAATGCGAAACGTACGCCCACTCAATAGTTTAAATAATAAAAGTCTCTACTATAATAAATTCTGAGCATTGAGTATTTATTTATTTTATGTTAGTTTGTAAACGATTGATACCCAATTTCTAAGGTTTTTCGTAGATGGCTGATTAATGTTTTGAAGTTAGCAAATTAAGGGAAAAGACCATGCTAGACACTGAACTAATAGATGACACTTATGACAAAAATACCATAAAAATAAGAATTACTCTAATTATTTCTCACCACTGTAAATTTTATAAGCTTCTCAAGCTATCTGTTGAATTGAAAAAATATAATTAGAGACGCCTTCGGGAACAAAATTTTAAAATGGGATCAGTTTTCGTAAATAATTTGACCGCGTCAGCACGCGCTCGGCAATTTCTTAGGTTGAGGAAGGCGAAATTTTGCTCGTAAGTTTTGAATACATTTATTTGATTTTTTGTAATTTCTATTGATTTCGTTGGATTAATGGTCATGTTGTATACACTAATTAATGTTTATTTAAGATTTTTTATTCATTTTCCTTAACGTGTCTACTATTAGTTCTTGAAAATGTAAAAAACCTAATAGATGACATGGATCTCATCTTTTAGTTTTGCAATACATACTAAGGTTATTTTGTAGTTTATTCTACTGCAAATATTATCACTATTCTCTGAAAATATAATTCTATTAACAATCTAAGAACTTAGAACTACTGCACCTAAAAATGGACATGGTGTCTAATATTAGACCTTGTACTGATCTAAAAATCGATTGCTTTAGTTTTTTAGCAGTAAAAAGAAGAAAAAGGAGAGCTGAGAAAAGAAAGAAGGAAAAAGAAGAGGCAAAAGAAGCATGGAGACTAAAGACTGAAAATAAATTTGCTAGGAAAAAAATATGAAAAATAAAAATAAAAGAAAAGATAGTTTCAGCATGGAAGAAGAATGAATGGAATCTGGAGACAACGTGGATAATATTTCTGATGCATGTAGGTAGTTACTATGATGAAGTAAATGAAATCTTTTGAAAAATGGCAAATAAAGACCTAATAATAGGAAAAATGTAAAATGTAATGTAATGTTCTATGTCAACTATTAGTTCATATTGGTGTCTACTATTAGTGATGTTCGTTTTTTGTGATGTCATCTATTAGTACTTATGACTAAGTTTACAAAAAGACCAATAATATATTTTTTAATTGATTTGTCAGAGAATAATAATTATAATAGTTTTATTTTGTAAGAGTTACTGAAGACAAGGAAGAAGTTATCAATCCTTTATTTTCATAAATATATATTTTATAACATTCAAATGTTTCATGTTTCCTTAAAGTGTCTGCCATTAGGTCTTTTCCCTTAACAGCGTTACTGCGTTAGTGAATATGTAAATCACTTGTAATAAAATCTAAAAAACAGGAAATAAATAACCGCCTAGTTTATGCCCGGTTTCTCAGATTTTATTTATCAGTAATAGTAGGTACATTATCGCACATCATATTTTATTTTAACGTACTATAATGAAAATAAAAATGAAAAATGTTTTATTTCTAAATAGGTTAAAAAAGGTTAAAAACCCGGTAAAAAACCGGCGTAAGAAACTCGCACGGGGCTACCTTTTACCAAAGAGATGGGAAAATTGGGAAAATTGTCTATAGTAGTATATATAGTGCAGTCGCCAAAGGTTTTAACCTCCGAAAATTGTAATAGTGAATGGATGTTTGTTTTTGAGGCGTCATTTTCTTTTTTACACTATAACTTGCAAAGTTTACCAAAAATTTTTTTGTGCTTTTAATTTTTTAATTACTTAATTAAAAATTAATATCTCACCATATAAAACCGGTCCAGACTTTTTTTTCTTGTTCCTGTTATTTAATGACTCTTATCCGATTGTTTACGTTGAAAATTAACCAAATACACAATTTTTAAAAAAGAAAGTTTGCTTTGCTAAGCTAAATACAACTATAAGGTTTTTGCAAAGTTTTTAGAGATTAACGCTCGTCGTAACCAAGATAAAAGGGTTTGGGTGGATTTAAGGGTTGTAACGAAAAGTGTGTTAAGCTTACTTGTTGTGCGTATTTAATTTTTAGAGAAATGATAACTTTTAAGTAATTTAAAAACGTTTAAATATCTCCAAAAATGTGTAAAATAGACCGAAAATATTTTTCTATATAATTTGTTGAAAATTTATTTAAGTGAGAGCTAAAACATTAAATGCATCGACAAATGAAAGACTTTTTCTAGTCTTTGAAATATATTTAAACTTCCTACTTAAAGCCAAAAAAAATTGGGTGCTACAAATCTCACGTACATACGAGTACTAAAGACGGACGCATGCTGCGACCTATGTTTGGAAAATGCTTACCTGAATACAAAAAATATCAGTTCTTAGCCTAATTTGTATTTTTTTCCTTTAAGTATGTTTTAGCAAATATAATTAATGAAAAAAAAAAATCAATTTTATTCTGTAAAAACCCAACCAAAAGAAATAAAATACAGATTTTCTTCGAAATATCCGTGAAAAGTTTGTGCTAGATTTTCAGAAAATTTAATAAAATAAGAGCTAAAAACTTATACACATTAAGAAATAGAAGGCTTTGTTAAGCCTAAAAATAATTTTAAACTTCCTAAAATAGGAACGCCATTTACCTGGCGAGGCACACAACAAGCACATTTGGAGGTATGCTCATCTACATACAAAAATATTAATTTTAAATCTAAATTATATATTTTTTCAACTTATTTTCTTTCTTTGGAATATAAGCAACGATACAAATCAAAAAAATAATAATATATTTTATTATTTTGCTATATATTTAAAAGAAAGAAATATGCAAATTTTCTTCAAAATTTTACAGTTTATGAGTTTACTTGAAGTGGAAGAGAATAATTTAAAAATCAAAAGCACAACTTTTCAATAGGTAAACTTTATTATTTATGTTATCAGCTACACATTCCTTTTTTTCTTTTCAATTTTCATCCACTATTGCAAAAATCGGAGGTTTGCACGATTTCCTTGTCAATATAGTACTTAATACGAGTTACGACTTACGACGTCCCAGACAAAGACTGCAACATTATATAGCTTTTTTTTTATGAAATAAGGGGGCAAACGAGCAAACGGGTCACCTGATGGAAAGCAACTTCCGTCGCCCATGGACACTCGCAGCATCAGAAGAGCTGCAGGTGCGTTGCCGGCCTTTTAAGAGGGAATAGGTTAATAGGGGAGGGTAGGGATGGGAAGGGAATAGGGTAGGGGATTGGGCCTCCGCGGAGGCCCAATCCCCTACCCTATTCCCTTCCCATCCCTACCCTCCGGTAAACTCACTCACTCGGCGAAACACAGCGCAAGCGCTGTTTCACGCCGGTTTTCTGTGAGAACGTGGTATTTCTCCGGTCGAGCCGGCCCATTCGTGCCGAAGCATGGCTCTCCCACGTATAAATTCGCTTTGTAAATACTTTAAATAGTATAATGCCTAATGCAAGGCAGGCTAGTCTATATTGGCAACAATTGTTAAAATAGATGCTACATAGAATTTAAAGACAACCTCTACATGGTCTTTTTTCAATTATTTTTCTGCCTAAACGTCTTTTAACAGGCACTAATCTGTTATTGATATAAATGTTGTATCAATAACACGCTAATTCTTTACCTATTTAATTTCTTACGACTTTTAAACTCTATGTTGTGACTGTGAGAGAAGATCGATCATACAACTCCTTCAAGTCAGTCTATGTGCCACAAACAAGCCCATATTGAAGTCACCTGTTGCTCAATTGTATACTATTACGAGCCGGACTATTTGCTTATTGTGAGCAAAAAATGCTATGCTGTTTATGGAAGTTGGCTTATTAAGCTGAACAGGTGAACACGCCACGTGCCACAGCCAGGTGGAAAAACTGTTTCGTGGCAATAGATGTAAACATCCAGGCTATTGCTGCGTATAATTTCTTGGAGCAGTATATTAAAACTCTAAGATAATTGATTACATTTTACGACGAGGTAATACTGTATATTGAGAATATTCTAAATTCAAAAGTGTGTATTCTGTTACCTCTTCCCGGCTTAAAAATAATATGGAAATCTGGGTAAGGATAAAATATTTTATTGCTAAAAATTGGCCATTTCCGGATGGTAAATGAATAGCTGCTCAACGAAGTTACTGGCAAGTGGCAACATTTAGTTGACTATTTTTCTAACTCTTCGAGAAGCTTAATATGTAATAAGAAAGTGATACATATTTCAAAATTTTGAAGGAGATATTAGCAATATTTTAAATGATCATCAATCGTCATCCATCTTTCATTCCGACTTACAGGTCAAACTTATAAAATTTCGACGTCTTTCGACAATTATTACTTTGCAAAGTCTCTACAAGATTTAATCCTTCGATCGGAATTCTTGGAAATGCTATTGTATTCTATTGTTGTCGCGATTACCGGTGCTCGTATGGGGCTTGAATTAATTAATAGCTTTAGTTTTTACTTTTTCACCAAGGGTGTAATTATAAGACTGGCCCAGCCTACGTGATGCAGGTCGTAGATTACGAACCGTTAACGTAAGTGATGGTTCAGTTACGGTAGATTTAATGTAGAAACGTTTGATGCCAATTAACTACTGTATTGACCAATTTTTCTAATGGTATGCAATTTATGTAAAGTAGGTACCTACTTATAGGTAAAAGGCAACTTATATTCGAATTAGACTTATTGTATTCGTACAATAAATTTTCCTGAATACAACTCAGGAAAATTTGTACGAAGACAACAATTAGTAATGTAGATATTAGTATTATTTATTTTTAAAGTCTAATTTTAGTTCATTTCATTCTCATATTAAAATACATAGAAATTGAACTAGATTTAAACTGAGAACTGAGAGACCGAATTTTAATAAGAAATAGATTGTATAGTTTATCGATATGATAATTCTACAGTTAATTTAGAGCCAATTCTATGGAAAACGTCAGATTAAGTACGATTTAAGTTCTCGTTAACGCCCTGGACATTAGTGGACATGATTATGAAGCAATTTATTTTCAATACTAACGATCGGTGACTTGCAAAGTTGTAACATTAGTATTTGATTGGACACATCAAAATAATCTCAAGTAATCCGAAATAAGCTCGAACAGATTTGTCAAGAGTAAGTAGGTACAAATCGTGCGGAGTGACATGATGAAAATCGTGATCAAATTCATCTAGATACGAGAAACGAACTGCGTCACGACGTATAGTAGGTACCTATATGTAACACTGTAACATACTCTAAGATACTTTTAGGGTCTACAATAGTGACTGACAAATTTAAAGACCAAAATTACAGACTATGTATGTTTTACGATAGACGAACTTTTATGATTAATTAGTAGACGAGCAAGAATTGCAAAAAGAATTTTATTGGGTCATATGATGACATCATGATATTAGATTTTCCTCATGGGCATGATCACATTGTGATCATGCCCATGAGGAAAATCTAAAGAAGTATATGGTAAGAGAGGAAGGGGATGAGGATAAGTATACAATACTAATTACAACTTAAAGAGAATGTCATTGTCTTGTCTAATGAACGGTTGTAGGTGCTAGCAGAAGAACAAAATAATAAAGAGGAAACATAAAAAAATATTGAAAGGATAAAGTTTTGAACAAATCTACGCGACCACGCGACTGCGAAGCGGGAGCGTCAATACAAAACACCAGGGTTGCCAACCGTACGAGGTTCCTCGTACAAATACGAGATTTTTGGTCTTCCGTACGAGGTACGAGGACACTGTCAGCCTCGTACAATTTTGTACGAGATTTTGACATTAGGGAAGGATACTATACTAATATTTTGCATAACCATTATTAGTAATAGGTAATTCCATCTACCCAAACTTGTAAATTAAGAACACACCAATAAAAAATGAGTGCATTTAAGTTTAGACTGAACGTATCCACGCTCCGTTTCCTGACATTATGATATTTGAATTTGAAACATAAGCTTAGGCAAAGTGAAATGGATCGATTTGTGATTAAGTAAATATATTCTTTTAATACCTACAGGCTACAAATGATGTTTTAATTAGTAGATAACTTGAAACAGAATATTTCATTGTGTAAAATGTTTTAAATTGAAAAAAAAAAGAGGTTTGAAAACCAAAATACGAGATTTTGAGCAGCTCGTGTACGAGGAAAAAATTCTAAGGTTGGCAACCCTGCAAAACACATATTTGACAACTTGTCAAATGTGTGTTTTGTATTGACGCTCCCGCTACGCAGTCGCGTGGTCGCGTAGGTTTGGCCTAAGCATAACTGAAATAAACAACAAGCCGGAAACTAAAACGAAAAGAAATAAACTAAAACGTTGCGTAGAATTTCTTACTTTAAATCTCTTTAAATTCAGTTATTGCTGCGTTATCAGACGTATTGAATCGAAGCAGGTATGTAATTCGTTTCACGGTTCTGATCGGTTACGTTCATTACAGACCTCGATCGAACTGAGCCGTGGTATGAAATGAGATTAATGGACCCCATTTACACCCTGGTGGTCTTGGAACAATTATTTCTGACTCATTAGAGAGAAAATTTAAAACACTGCCTTCGTCACAGGCATTCGTTGCTTTTTGAACGTCGTCATAATAGACCGATAGGACTAGGTTTTTTGGTTTCAAAAATTCTAAAGTTTCTGATTTTTAAACGACTTCCAAAAAGGAGGAGGTTTCTCAATTCGACCTTATTTATTATGTTCTTTTTTTTATGTTTGTTCGCGGATAACTCCGTCGTTTGTGGACCGATTTCCAAAATTCTTTTGCTGTTGTAAAGGATATAGTTGGAATTTGGTACCAGGTTCACAAAAGTGGTGATCTGATGATGAATCCATGAGGAATCGAGGGAACTCCTTAAAATGTATATGGAAAGATATAGTGATTTTAACTTTTTCTGAAGGATTTCAAGTATATGCTACCAAATAGTAAGATTTTGTACCAATGTATACCCTGGTTCCGAAGGTGCTGTACAGAACTCTTGACTCCTTATAGATGATGTTCGGGGATTTCGGAGTTATTTAAACAACTTAAAGCAAACGCCAATACATCAATTTCATCAATTATGCCACGCACCATCATATTATGAGCCTATTATTAGTACTTCTATTACTATTTGATGATTACTGCAAGTTATCATTACAATAATATAGCCGTAAAATATATGGAAAACCGTAGTCTTTCTTTTTAAAAGATCTAGATTTGTAACTCTTTGAAATCCACTTAGGTACATAGTTAACTTTTATAGTAGTTATACACAAATTAGATAAAATTATGATATACAACTGACTGCGTATGATATGCATAATGGACATAATATTATACATTATACATAACTAAAAAGAGAAAAATAATTTTGAAACAAAAAATTGAAACCGACTTTCACACTAAAAACTACGGTGAATAAACTAAAAAGTGTTAAATAATTCTAATTCTATATAAGTGGCTTTTTTAGGATTGGCCTAAGCCTCAACTATGTCTGTACTCAATCTTCATACTTTTGAAGTCGGTACCAGCTCCTAAAATTTCTGAGATTTTTGACGTAGAAGTTAGCTGGCTCTGGCTGGTACCGACTTCAAAAGTATGAAGATTGAGTACAGACATAGTTGAGGCTTAGGCCAATCCTAAAAAAGCCACTAATATAGAATTGCGCGTCCACTGGATCGGAGCGTACGCATCGGCATATTTTCATCATTTACGAAATGCCGATGGGGTGCGTCCACTGCATTCGGATTCATCATAGGCAATTTAGTTATTTTTAGTCCGTCATAGCCTGTTAACGTGCAGTGTATTATAGAGGATAGTGGCGAGGATATTGTTGTAACTAGCTGTATTTTATCAGAAGAGGAAAAGAGAAACAAGAGAAAACGAAATTCATTATTTCCCAATTTCATCCCAAATATTGTCTCTCCTCAGTTGGTTATGATGATGACGAAGTTTTAGACTATAAAGTTGTTCATATTTTTCTACAAAAGTAATTAAAATATCGTCATTCATCGTGAATAAGTATCTATGTATAGCCGTCGCGTCGTCGCAAACACGTCAGAATTTGAAACCTTCGGAATCCGAATGACGCGTTCTCTGCTGAAGACGTCTTCGTCATAAATACCGGTCAGTATCCAGTGGACGCAGTACCATATAAATCAATACAAAGTAACAAATCCGTACGCTGCGTCGGAGCGTCCGATTCCGATCCAGTGGACGCGCAGCTTAAATTATTAGACCTCAACGCGACGCGTAGATGCATACTTCTAAATTTGTATGGTTTTGACAGATCAACTATGTAAGACTTTTTTTATAAAATAAGGAGGCGAACGAGCAAACGGGTCATCTGATGAACAGCAACTTTCATCGCCCATTGACACTCGCAACATCAGAAGCGCTGCAGGTGTGTTACCGGCCTTTTAATAGGGAATAGGGTTAGGGGTCTCTCCCCTAACCTATAACCCTATTCCCTCTAGGGTTGTAGGGGATTGGACCTCCGGTAAACTCACTCTTTCGGCGAAACACAGCGCCTGTTTACTCTGTTTTTAATTATTAAAATCAGTCAAACTATTTAAATGTGGAACCCAGACACGTTGGTGGAATTGACACGCTTTATTTCTCCCATGGACCTATAAAAAAAGGCGGACGGAGTCCCACCATACCTACACAAAACTGTGTCCTTCAGAGTCGGCCAGCTGATTGTATGTACACGGTCCGCACGCACACATAATTACGCAAGTCCATACCATTTGACAGGCGTCAGAATATGTGCGTGGCCGACTCTGAAGACACAGTTCGGGAGTTTGCACACTGCACGATAACGACACGACACGATACCACAGAATAGAGGACCACCGCACATATTAAACAATTTCAAGTTGGCCGACTATCGTACAAACTGACTATCGTACTAATTCTAATATTCTGTGAGTTTGAATGCACCCAAAATATTGAATGCACCCAAAATATTATCCTTTCTTTTCGCCTTCGTTTTATTAGTGCCACAATAAAAGCGTGCTTTTTACGCATTTTAACACGCACGTCGCTAGGCTAGCAACACCGTTACCAACTAAATCTAAAAGTCTGCGGCTGGCAGCGCACACGATGAAGTTGTTCAATTAAATTGTGACACTACGCAACTAAGTTTGTACGATAGTCGGCCAACTTGAAATTGTAATATATGTGCGGTGGCCCTTATCTATTCTGTGGTATCGTGTCGTGTCGTAACCGTCGCAGTGTGAAAACGCCCTTCTGTGTATAATAAGACTCCGTCCGCCTTTTTTTCTACGTTCATGGATTCTCCCACTAACTACCCCTGGCACTTCACACATGGTCACTTTATGGACGACATGGGTCTGGTGACTCCACTGGCTGGCAGCTGGTAAGTTCATCACAAAATGATATCTTTTTAACATCATTGAAAGATCACTCAACTTGAGTAACACCAATTGTCATTGTTGTCCTTATAGCTTCTACACACGGAGACATCCAGTCCAAAGTGAAGATAGGCGTGGAATGTGGATTACTTTGACAGCTGTCAAAATGGTCCACAGCTATGTATTATTAACTTTGTACAAATTAGACAGTTTTGATGGTTCACCTGGACCATCAAATTTGACACTTGGGCATTCGAAGCTTCCATCAAACGGGCTGCCAGAGAAATTACGCAAGTGGGTCCCAAGTTTCTTAGCAGATAGAAGCATAAAATGCTCGGAAACTCAGTCTGTTGATGCTGGTGTCCCTCAGGGCTGTGTGCTATCGCCTACCCTATTCATACTGCATATCAGTGACATGTTACAGACCAACGGCATTCATTGCTATGCGGATGATAGTACAGGTGATGCTGTATATACCGGCTCCCCCAATATTTCTCGGCTAAATGTCATTGAGAGTCGAAACGAACTTGTTAAAGTCTCTGAATGTGGTAGTCGTAACTTAGTCCAATTTAATCCCGCCGTGACACAAGTCTGCGCGTTCACCGCTAAAAGCCACTTATGGTCGTATATCCTCGTTTTGAGGGCACATCTTTAACCATCTCCCCTAGCATTGAAATACTTGGCGTTAGCATATCGAGTGAAGTCCAAGCGCCAAAATACCAACTGCTCCCTCTGGGTCGTATCCAACGAAGGGCCGCTCGAATTGTTGACTGCCACAGTGTTTCAAACAGCTTGGACTCCTTGGAATAACGCCGAGATGTAGCTTCACTCTGCATCCTCTATCGGTTGTATTACGGGGAGTACTCTGAGGAATTGTTCGGAATCATACCACCTGCAACTTTTCGCCATCGTCCCACGCGAAAAATATACCATCCTCATTACCTTGATGAGCGGCAGTCTTCCAGCGTGTGTTTCTCGCGTAACTTTCTGCCACGCACTGTAAAACTCTGGGACGAACTGTCACCAGCAGTAGGTATTTCCGAACCTATACGATCTGCAAACCTTCAATGAAAAGGATGCTTTTTGGCATTTGGAACTATTGCAATCTCATAGAATTTAAACTCCGAAAACAATTATTTTACAAATATCATTCCGGTTTGACATATTTTGGTTGGACTGACGGGGTTCGTTCGCGTCAGGGATCTGTAAGTGTGTATAGTGCTCCAAGACTTTAAATAAATGAGAACGAGGCGCTGCTGGTATAAGAGAACCGTCAAACACATGTCAAAAATGAAATTTTTGTATTAACGAAGCGTTAGTTTCTTTTCTCGCCACGTTCATTTAAAGCCTTGTCGAACTGTAGCTGGACGACGAACCGTCAAAAATGTCAAAAGTACAACCTGAACACGAGGCACATGTCAAACTTGCGAAAACCAACTTCACTTGATGGACTGGGTTTGCGCAATCTGTAGAAGCCTTTAGACCAGATATCCTAAATTCGCCGCTAGGGGCACATGAGTATTGTCAATGAAATTTTTGCGTTTCCTAGCTGTTAGGGTGGGTAATAAATATCAAATTAACATGTTTTATTCTAAATGGTAAAATAATGCAATCGTGAAAAACATAGGTCTTATACTTTATTTATTTATTTATTACAAAAACTTACATCTAAATACAATTTAAGGTTAGATATGCCTAAAAACTCTTGTCGAGTTTGTCCAGGCATAACGTTCTCAACTACAAAGCTTATAAACTATAGTTAATCTAAAAAGTAATAACAATCAAATGTAAAATATCAAATATACTCGTAAGTTGTAAATATTCAAGTTAAGTTGCATCGAGCGGCCAGATAGGACTTCATAACTGATAAGAAAAAGCCATTCATATTCGCTGCGCCGCGACTTAATACTATTTGTAATAATATTATTTAATTTGTAGGTAACAACCCTAGGGACGAACTCTATCATACTCGTACCACCGACCACGTATAATTTTTTCAAGATAGTATTATATTCAAAATTCATATTGCTTTTGTACACAAAAACTGCCGATTAGATTGAGATAATTTGATTCCTACAGTACATCTAATTAAAGTATTCCATTAACACATAGGCTATTTTTATTACAAAATGTGAGGCGGTCTATGGTATTCAAAGAAATTTACGTGAGGAAAGCTGCTAGAAAGTAGCAAGAGTAGCTTATTTCAATAGCACATAGTTCAGCCACCTAAACTGCGAGATTTGTTTCAAACCAATTCTGATTGTTTTAAATCGCATTCGTTTGCCACAATCAAAATTTTTACATATATACGCATACGTTTAAATTAATATCAGCGGACAGGTACAGATGTACCTACAATTTGTCTCTAACTGCGCCTAATTTTATCTATTTTTTTGCGGTTTACTATGTTCGGGCGAGACGGGGATTACGAATTATTACAAAATTGAAAAATTTTGACATTTTTGAATGCGTTGGGCGAGTGCGGGGGCCGGGGTGTGAAGTGCGCGGGTGAAAACTATCAGTATCACTATCAGCGTAGCGCGCGGATAAAACATTATTATTTTGCTATTGCGAAATAGATAATACACATTTAAAAAAATCAGAAGTTTATCCATAGCGGGTCTGTATGTCTATCTAAAGGCTGTATCTCAGACAGCCTGAAGACAGACAGACATCGAAGTCCCAGTAATAGGGTCCCGTTTTACCCTCTGGGTACGGAACCCTAAAAACGGTAGGACAGAACTACGCAGAGTTCTGTCTCACACTCGCACTCGTCCGGTTCTTTCATACTGTTCATATTTTTGTATCTAATTTTTAAAGCAATTGGTGAAAAGGACTCAAAATGAAAATGTATATTTCTTACTTCTTTAGGATGTTGAATATGTAAACGCCTTTAATTAAAAATATCTTTTTCGTAGTGTTTGGAGCTTGCAAAAATAAAAATTATTAAAATCTCGAAATATCGTGGATGAATCTGACACAAATTTATTCTATGGCTTTATTTAATAGACCTGAGCCCAATTATTGCGATTTCAGAAACTCAATTTTTTTTTAGATAGTGTTTTAAATAACTGGCAATATTTCGGGTTCCAATGGGCTAAAATGGTTCAAATTAGGTACCTACAATCCGAAGACTAATCTAGATATGATGCTATTGTTATTTTTAAGTTAAGTTTTTGCTGGCTAGTTTTATACAAATAAAAAAAAATCGACTACTAAATTTTGATTTTCTCAAAAACCTAGTATCAGAAATTACACAAAATTTAAAAATAACCTAATAAGACATCACTCCATCCATGTGCAAAAATTCAGAAACTTTAGAATTTTTGAAACTTAACACCTCAAAACAAGCTAGTCCCGCAGGTCTATAAGCGAGCGCTTCATAAGCGGGCACAATCCTAAATTATAGAATACTAGCGACCCGCCCCGGCGTAGCACGGGTATAAAATATATAGCCACTGAAAAAATGATCAAAATCGATAGCCTATGATCCTTCACGTGGTCTACTTCTTAAATCTGTGCCAAATAACATAAAAATTGCTCCAGTTCGCAAGATTTTCCCTTTCAAATAATTTCTCCCGTTTTTTCCACATTCTCCTATTAGTCTTAGCGTGATAAAATATAGCGTTCCTCAATAAACGGGCTATCTAACACTGAAAGAATTTTTCAAATCGGACCAGTAGTATACTGAGATTAGCGCGTTCAAGTTAGCCCTTTCAAATAATTTTCCCCGTTTTTTCCACATTTTCCTCTATTTCTTCGCTCCTATTAGTCTTAACGTGATAAAATATAGCCTATAGCCTTCCTCGATAAATGGGCTATCTAACACTGAAAGAATCGTCAAAATCCGTTGCGTAGTTTTAAAGAAAGGACATGAGGGAAAAAAACGACTTTGTTTTATAATATTTATGTATAGATAGATCCCACCAAAAACATAAATGTAAAAATGCTGAGCCAAGTTCCATACAAACATTATATTTCTTGTCTATGGACTTCGCCGTAAAAAGGATGGAGATCTAAATGAGTGCCAAGTTCCATGGAAAATCGAAATAAGTACGTATAGGAACCAAATAACATTATGAACAAATAATAGAGTCTATTTCTTTGCTTTATTGAATATCTATAACAATTGATGTTATTTAAATAATGTGAGATCTTAAACTAGATTAGATATAACTTGGCCAGTTTTCATTACGTCAGTCATTTTTCATAAAGTTATTGAACATTTTCATTCTGGTGAAAACTTGCCAAGTAAAATCTAATCTAGTTTTAGATCTCACATTATTTAAATAACATCAATTGTTATAGATATTCAATAAAGCAAAGAAATAGACTCTATTATTTGTTCATAATGTTATTTGGTTCCTATACGTACGTATTTCGATTTTCCATGGAACTTGGCACTCATTTAGATCTCCATCCTTTTTACGGCGAAGTCCATAGACAAGAAATATAATGTTTGTATGAAACTTGGCTCAGCATTTTTACATTTATGTTTTTGGTGGGATAACACTACTTTTTGCAAAGAAAACTTTCCGAGCAGGGGTAGACACCTTCATCTTCCCAGTTCAAACATCCATAATATTCGACTATATTCAATGGCAATTCGCAACTTTAAGGTGTCGTTTTACCACTTCCCGACAAGTGTCGGCTATGCTATCCGAAACTTATCTGGCAGATACTTCATCTATCAGATAGGTTGTGGATAGCCTATCTGAAACTTATCAGGAAGTGAGGAAACAGCCCCTAAGCCTTGTTGAGACTTGAGTATCAGACGAATAAAACAAATAAAATCCAAGCGAATGGAAAATGCAGCTACCATCAGAAGGCATTGGATTAATACGGTATAACACAAGTGTATTTCCAACCATTAACTATATAGTGTACAACTTACTATGCGGAAGTTAATTATCTATTATTATAGCTGTCTAACAGACAGACAAACAAACGGACGGACGGACAGACAAACGGACAGACATATTGAAATAATTCTATGTCTATTCTCGGGACTCAAACTATATCTCCATACGAAAGAACAATCGGTACAAGCAGTTTGGGCATGAAGACGTAACAGACAGACACACTTCATAAAGTCACCTTCTATTCATTTCAAGTTTTTTCAATTCACAAATAAATGTTTACGGGGAGCTCCCATACAATAAACGTGATTTGTTGGCCTTTTTTGCTCTAAATCAATAATGGCAGCCGAAAGGTACTTGAAATGTTCACAAAATCCTTAATTATATTTCTTCTTTCATAACAAATAATAAAAGTAAAATAAAATTAATATTTAAGGGGGTCTCCATACAAAAAACACAATTTTCGCTCTGTACGACTCGCACTTGACCATTTTTTTTGTTTTCGGATTTTTCCCTACGGTTACTCACAATTATCGAGCTGGATTCCAAATTTCAGCCTTCTAGGTCATCTGGAAGTGGGTTAGAATTTTGATCTATAGGTCAGTCAGTCAGTGACAAAAATTTAGATTTTCGGACGTTAATATCTTAACAACTGTTTAAGCTGTGCTTATGAAATTTAAAGCATGTATTTATCTCGCAAGTCTCATTGTATGAGCTAAATTTGAAACGTTTATGTGAAATAGTTTCTGAATTTTGAGGGGGTCAAAAGTTGCCGCAAATGGTTCGTGTAATATTACACACGGTGCATGCTCGCCATTCTGTTATGCTGGAACTTGACTGGACACCCTACCGCGTGTCTAGATAATTTAAAATTTTGGATTATAGATTGTAGAATTTTATTATAAGTAGTTGTAGAATTTCCAGTTTCAAATATATTAAATAGGTCTGTGATGAAATTGGACTCTACCCTAACTTGAAGTTTAAAGGATTAAAATTTTGCTCACGATTTCTCCTTTAACATTTACCAACTTGTCAATAGACGTTCGAATTCTTTCCGTTTTTAGGGAATTTAGAGGATATTGCATAAAGTTACACAATTAACGTCGGTTGCTTCTGCCAAAAATTATATAACTACTTAGTCGCAACGATATTCCATACGTCCATAGTCGCGATATGCGAAACAAACGATTTTCGAATTCATTGTTGGTCAAAACATAGACTTATTTATCTATGGATAAAACTAGTTGTTAGGAACGAGCTTACAAATGTGATAATAATATCGGCGAGAGCTCGTGCGCGGGTCGGCGCACGAGCAGCCTCCGGTTTTGCCCGCCTATTTGTTAACGCGGCTGAGATGTGATGGGATTCAGGATTGCTCGTGCACACGTGCGTTGCCTTTGTATTCGACGAGTGACGACCTATCTCGTCCACAATAGGTTTTGTTAAGCATGGAAATATTTAAATTTCTGTTACAATAATTATGTTATCTGAATAAGACATTTATTAATGAATATTTAAGTTTAGGTAATAAGAAAGGATGTGTATTTTGTTTCTAAAAAATATCAGTGGACTAGACTGTAAAATTGACATTATAAAAGTTTACAATTAGGTCCAATTTGAAGCCTAATACAGCTTACAGCTATCTACTTCGCAGCTCTATTGCCACTTCTCTACCTCTCGGTAGTCATTATCTCCACAAATTTTTGCACATTCGCCAAACGTATTACGGCAGGTAAGAAGCATCACGTACCGATAACAACCGCCGTACGTGACTCTACATAGAGCCAACAACCTTTACTAAGAATTCGATACACACACGGCCATTTTAAAGTAGTTTAAACATAAATACAATACTTTATTCTGATCACTAAAGAAAGGTAGATTTAGTATTCTTCAACGTTGTCTAGGTAATCCGGATTCGAGATGTCTAGAGCTAAGGATTTGTCCTGAATACGAAACTGTGAAATTATCAAATATCCGTAACAAACTCGATAGCACCAGTCCGGGTTCCTGCCAAGGACGTTGAAATAATAGCTATTATTTCAACGTCCTTGGTTCCTGCTATTAATAATAATAACTTGGCTTGACACGCTACCGCGTGTCTAGATAATATCGTTCCTTCTCTTTCATAATAACGAAGAATGAGATATATTTTAGAGTCTATCTCATTCTTCATTAACCAGAGTCTGGAGTCTAGACTCTAGAGTCTAGAGGTTAGAACTTAGGTGATATTAATCCACCATTAACTTTTCCCAATCTGGTGCAATTCCTTACCTATAGCACAAAATATATATTAAAAGCCTATAGGCTATAAGTAGGGTTACAGCCCAGTTTCTGATTTTATTTTGTTAGAAATTTATCTGTGCAAGAGCACTCTTTATTTGATGACGCAAAATTGCTCAGTCAAAGGTGCTAATGTCTACATAAACTACCTATAAAAACTTCACAAACCGGGTAATACTAGTTGTTTTGCGTAAAATATTAAATAAAGCTTCGGAACCATAACTATAAATTGCCTTAAATCGTAAAAAAACTGGACGGCGTTATGTAGTAACAGATTAAGCGACACTTGAGAGAATTCGAGAAAATAAGCTTCAAAGATTTTAAACTTAAAATTGTCGTTGTGAGCTCATTATTTATGTTACGTTTATGATTTTTTTACTGTAAATTAAGATGTATATAAAGTTTAGATTAATATAGAATATATTACTGTGTAGTATATACTTTAAAAGATATAGCAATTTTTCCGCTTAATTCGTTAATGTTTTATAGCTATATACAGATAAATTAAATTTGACAATAACGTAGTATACGACATTATTGTCGTTTGATTCTTTCATACGATTTATTTTGGGTGAAATAAAGTGCAATATAAGATTAAATCCAAACATTATAATGCAAATTTCTTAAATTAAACAAAAATTATGCAGTTTTTCTAAGATTATAATGTAAGTCTTTAATGATTTCGAAAATACACATAAATTTGAATAAGTTTTTATAGTCAAATACCACAAAATAACATGATTATTTGCTTGTCTCCCTATCCTTTATGAAACTATTATAAATGCGAAAGTGTGTCAGCGTGTCTGTTTGTTACCTCTTCACGCCCAAACCGCTGAACCGATTTTGCTGAAAGAATCATGGCCAAATTTGTATAGGAGCTGGACTCGACTTTTATTTTAGATGTCCCAAAATAAACTATAGTTAGATTTGGTTGTTCTTAAGCTCTAAACATAATTTCGTTCGAGAATTATGTCTAAATAGCCACGATTTTTTATAATAATTAATAACGTTGACAATTATTATGAGGTTAGACTTAAGAACTACCTTTTTCCCTACTGCGGTGTAGCTTACAAGTGTTTATTCGGCGATCTCGTTTCTAATTATTTCAATTTTTCCTAGAGTATTACCCAAAATATAGAACGAATGCGAATGATCGCCGGCTGTCAGAACATAACGAAACTAAAATATATTGATCTTTTTTTTTGTGGCTATTTATATACACATTTCTAATGATTTTCGATGCCTTAAAATATTAGGGAATTTTTGCTACTAATGGCATATCGGGACGCCACCTGGTACGATTTGGCCATTGTTCTTTGGTATAAAGATACTTTGAGTCCCGGAAAAGAACGTAGCATACTTTTTGTGCCAGAAAAATGTACGGTCCCCGCGCGATAAACGAATTTTGGCGCAACGGCGTTACGGGCGTCAACTAGTCTTTTAATAATTAAAATGGAACTTTTTCAACATAAAAAAACAAAAAAATTAACGCTCAATGATAAAAAATTAATGTAATCAATTTTTTATTTTTCTAATCTTCATCTTCTATATCAAAATCTTCTGCCATTTTAGGCGGTTAGTTCGTTATTGCGTTTTTAAAGAATAAATTGAAACGGATTATCTACATCTTTTGTGGATATAATTCGCTTATGCATTTTAAAATCCTGTTTGTGTATTTTGTAACAGTAACTTAGGCGCATAATTCTTTAATACGTAACTAAATTGTGCAAAACTTCTAACAAATTTTGACATGTCGCTTAATTCACCCCTTATTATAAGGCACTAGGATTGATTTTTGAACACAAAATTAGCTGAATACATTGCTAATTATGCCTGGAATCGATCTGCATTCATAACTTATTTTTTAAAATTTTGTCGCTTGATTCGTTATTACATAACGCCGTCCAACTTATAAGGACTTTCAGCTTGTTAAGTGGCTGTAGCAACACGAGTAGTCTATATGAAATAGTGTTAACTATTCACACTTTTTGTACCCATGTCTTTTCTTTTAAACACTTCCATAAATTTTTAAAATCTATTAACATAATCGGATAAGGCGATCGTTAAGGCGATGAGCGGTAAAAAACTGCGGTGAGGTGACAAAAAATAATGTGAGCTTTAAGTTCGAGTTATAATTACAATTTATTGTATAGTATGTAGATGATCTTGGCTCTACCTTATTACACTGAGATCATATTATTATTATATCGTCAGCTAATTATTATCTGAATGTTAATTTAAAATATTTTTGGGACAAAAAGTATCCTATCCCGGGACTCAAAGTTACTCCATGCCTTTCGTTTGGTCATGAAGAGGTAACAGATAGACTCACACACTTTCGCATTTATAATATTATTAAGTATGGAAGTAAGTATGGAAATTAAATACATAGGCTGCTATTTATGTATCCGGAACTGGCCACTTACAAGAACAATATTTAAAAAGTAATTACAACATTTGAAAATAGAACTCTTTGGTTGAAGAATACATTTTGTTTCATGTGACTGTCAATTATTTTTCCATTGTGGCGTCATTTTGAAAATTGCGTGTCTTCATTTGCCATGGATTTAACGCGTGAACATTTTCGTGCAATGATTTACTACGATTTTCGGCGTGGGCTAAATCAACAACAGTGCTTTATTCAACTCACCGCAACTTTTGGAGATGAAGCACCATCAAAAACCACTGTTTATCACTGGTACAGGTAGTTTAATCGTGGGCGGTCTATGCTCACGGATGAAAATAAAGAAGGTCGCCCAAAAACAGCTGTTGTCCCACAAAATATAGATGCTGTGCGGGAACTAATAATGCGTGATCGTCATGTTACATATCGCGAGATAGAGGCGTCCTTAGGCATAAGTATGACGAGCATACATAAGATATTACACGAACATTTGGCTGTAAAAAAAATATGTTCGCGTTGGATTCCGCACAACTTGACAATCGATCAAAAACGGGCTCGTGTCGATTGGTGCAAAAAAATGATAAAAAAATACAACCGTGGTACGTCAAAAGCCGTTTATAATATCTACACAGGTGATGAATCTTGGATCTATGCATATGACCCCGAAACTAAACAACAGTCAACGGTGTGGGTGTTCCAAGATGAGCCGAAACCAACAAAAGTTACTCGTGCAAAAAGTACTTTGAAGCAAATGGTCGCCTGTTTTTTTGGAATTAATGGACATGTGGCTACAGTGCCATTAGAGAATCGTAAAACGGTTAATTCTGAATGGTATACGCCCATTTGTTTACCAGAAGTCTTTGAAGAAATAAGAAAGGACAACCGACAAGGCAGAATCATATTACATCACGACAATGCTAGCTGTCACACCTCAGCTGAAACAACTCAGTTTTTGGAGGGTCAAAAGATCGAATTGACTGGTCATCCGCCGTACAGCCCTGATTTGGCACCTAACGATTTCTTTTTATTTCCATACGCGAAGAACAAATTACGTGGTCAACGTTTTTCGAGCCGCGAAGAGGCTGTTGATGCGTTCGAAATGCACGTTTTGGAGATACCTCAATCAGAATGGAAAAAGTGCTATGAAAATTGGTTCCAGCGTATGCAAAAGTGTGTCGATCATCGCGGCGAATATTTTGAAAAGCAATAAAACCATATAAAGAAACAAACATAAATGATATATGTTTGTTTCTTTTTTTTATTCCGGATACATAAATAGCAGCCCTCATATGGATTACAAGAATTACATTAAAAGTTAAAATTGTTTTTAGTATTATATATTATGATGAATAATGATGACCAATCATATAAAGGCAACGCAGGCATACGTACAAGATGCCATAAAACCGCTGAATAACTTTAATACATTAATCTACTTGAAAGATTAGGCTTTTAACACTGAAATATTATAAGCATAATTAGGCGATGAACCTTTTATAATACACAATCGTCTTTAAGCTTTAAACTTTAAGCTCAGATAACCTCGTACCGTTACGAGAATGCTTTTAAAGTTTATCGCTTCATATTATTTATTGTAAATGGACCACTTGAGATGCACGTTTTTGAATTTTTTGAGAGAAATTTCAGAAACACTTAAAACTATAGTTCTCAGAGAAATGTGTCATTGGAGTTGAGTTTTTGTATAGGTACTTTGTTTTTGTCATTTGTTTCCCAGTATCGATGGCGTTATGAGTGGTTCATACATTTTTTTAAGCTGTAAGTTGTAACCCTTAAATTTTATGATGGAAAGAGATGTTTTTTGTAATTATGTATACTTTATGTTGCATACCATTTCAAGTTATGACTATATTTTGTTCCTGTTTGTAGTTGTAATTTTATCCTATAAAACATTTATTTATTATGTATTAATTTTAATTGGAGATTAATTTAAAAACCCGTTTAATGAGAAAATTTATAGACACATAAGAGGTTCTTGGTACCTTTTAATATTTAGAATTTGCTTGGGCTTCCAGAACAATGAATATTCAATCTAAAAATAATTTGCTTAACATTCACAAGCCTCATCCTGGCGCTTAGGCTACATTCATGTTATATTCATGGTACATTAATCCTGGGGCCCCACTCATTATACCTCGGATTACGTGAGCCTGTGGCCGAATCAACATTCGAGCTGTGAGAATCAGCCCCCTAGTGAATGTAGAGAACGTAGTTGTAGAAAGAAGAGATCGTTGTGCTCAGAGTCTCGAAACCACAGAACACATTTTTAACCGACTTCAAACAAGGAGGAGGTTATATGTTCGGCTGTGGATATTTTTTTTATTTTTATTTGTGTATGTTCAACGATTACTCCGCCGTTTGTGAACCGATTTTCAAATTTTTTCTTTTGTTGTATAGGATTCAACTCCAATTTGGTACCATGTTCACAAAAGTGGTGACCTGATGATGGGATCCACGAGTAATCGAGGGAACTCCTCAAAATTTATATGGAAACATATAGTGATTTTGGTTTTATGTGAAGGATCCTAGGCATATGCTACCAAAAAGTAAGATTTTACACCAAGGCATGCTATGGTTCCGAAGATGCTAAGAGAACTCCGGATTCCTTATAGATACAAGTTTGGGACTTTCGGCGATGTTTTAAGAACTGAAAGCATATGCTACTATGCAAATTACATTCATCATCATCATCATCATCATCATCATCATCATCATCATCATCATCATAATCATTACTACCATCACACAATGCATCGTTATGAGTTATGAGTTATGGCCCTATTGGTACTTTTCATTGTCTTTTCGATCGAGACTCGAGTTTGTCGTGTGATTTTGAAAATTTTAATATTAATGTTGTTACAAAGTAAATGATTTAAACTTGGTGTTGCGGTTACCAAGTTGGCAATTTGATCATGGGATCTATGAGGTATGTAGAAAACTCCTTGATTGGGATAAAATATATATGTAGTTCTATTATTGTAGCTTAAAGTAGTTAAAGCATATTTTATTATGTTGAGTTGATGAGTTTACATGTGGAAGTTTTATGATACAACGAAAGTCACTGAACCAGAACTCTAGAGCCTTTGGAGATAGGCGTTTGAACATTTCAGCATTGCTTATTTTGAGCATTGAACTCTAAGTACAGGGTAGTATAATATGCTTCGAGTTCTTTAAGAAATTCTAAAGTGGTAGACGGTAGTGAACTCAGATAATAATTTTTCATATGAAAGTTTGGGGGTTTCATCGTTTTAAGAACGGAAAGTATGCTACTATCAACTATGCAAATTCTATTATAGTCAATAAGTAATAAATAACGACGTGTTATAGTAGCCATTTCATGACAGTTGAGTGCGTATTAGATTAACAGGTCTGTAATGCATAATATTTATAGTAGGGTATGGCTCATGGCTTTTGAGACATAGCATAAAACTTTTTTTGAAAACTGCCTGAGTATAGTAGTTGTGATAGTTTCATACCTAAATCCTATATATATCTACAACTGACAGCTTTGTTTACCGGTAAATAACTAAAAAGAGTGAAATTATTATTTTTAACAAAAAATTAAAACCGACTTCCAAGGTAAAAACAATAAGTAATAATATGAACTAAAAAGTATTAAATAATTCTTACTCTTTAATAGTGCCTCTTTCAGAATTCGTCTAAATCTGAACTATTTCTGTACATACTATTATAGTCTTCATTACTTTGAAGTCGGTACCAGTCCCAAAAGTTTCATAATATATTCTGACATTGACTGATTAACTCACGATTAAATTAGCTGGTACCGACTTCAAAATAATGAATAATATAGTATGTGCGGAAATTGTTCAGATTTAGACGAATTCTGAAAGAGGCACTATTAAAGAGTAAGAATTATTTAATAGTTTTTAATTCATATTATTACTTATTGTTTTTACCTTGGAAGTCGGTTTTAATTTTTTGTTAAAAATAATTAATGACGTGTTCTGTGCTCGAAACCTTATTCTCATTAATTAAAGTTTTTTACTAGCGTAACTTTGTCTATATACAAATTATATAAAACAAAGTCGCTTTTTTCCCTCATGACCCTTTGTTCCCTTTAATCTTTAAAACTACGCAACGGATTTTGATGATTCTTTCAGTGTTAGATAGCCCATTTATCGAGGAAGGCTATAGTAGGCTATATTTTATCACGCTAAGACTAATAGGAGCGAAGAAATAGAGGAAAATGTGGAAAAAAGGGGGAAAATTATTTGAAAGGGCTAACTTGAACGCGCTAATCTCAGGGACTACTGGTCCGGTTTGAAAAAATCTTTTAGTGTTATATAGCCCATTTATTGAGGAAGGCTATAGGTTATATTTTATCACGCTAAGACTTATAGGAGAATGTGGAAAAAACGGGCGAAATTATTTGAAAGGGCTTATCTCGCGAACAATTTGGCACAAATAAGAAGTAGACCACGTGAAGGATCATAGGCTATCGATTTTAATATTTTTTTCATTGGCTATATATTTTATACCCGTGCGACGCCGGGGCGGGTCGCTAGTTAGAATATAAAAAGAAAAAAAAATGTTAAATGTTAGAATATACTTAATCATATTTAATAAGGTTACAAAACACCTAAGTCCCAAAATTGTTGCTTGTATCAGAAATTGTTTCGTTATTATGAAATGTATTTAAAATTATTGTTCCGTAGTAGCTGAAAAGTGAAATTTTGGGCGTATCTAATGTCGGAATGCGGCGCGAGCGCTTGTTAATGTTTTTGATTACAATCATTACGCCGGGATCGCTTACCATCCACTTCTAACCTTGGGTTACCTTTTTTTACCAGTGGCTAGTAGATTGCGCTAGAATAACATTGATTGTTATTATGAAACCCAAATATTCTTAAGGTACTCACCTTCCTTTTAATTAAACATTCTATCGATTGCTAAAATCAGAATGAAAATCCGTTAAAAAGTTTAAAAGCTCAAAGTTATTAACGGAAACGATTTTATTTAAAGCTATGACAAGTAGTAGTAAAGTTTTCTTATGCTATATAAGAAAATTATTACCTGGAAATAATTTAGTTGCAGGGAAGGTTGCAGGAGTCCGACACACCTAATTGGAATATAAACTTTAGTGTAAGTCAAGTGCAGTAATCGCTCATCAATCATGTTTATTATCAATTTGTCATATAATTGGTTGCTCAAAGAACTGGCAACTGCCCTTTTATACGTAAGGTAAAATAGAGAAATCTATACTAATAAATAATAATATAAAATTGAACAGTTTGTTCAAACGATAAGTTTCAAGTGACGATGGGTGTTCTCTTGCGATAAATGACGAAGGTTCGACATTTTTATTTAGGAATTTTAACGTAAACAGACATTTCCGTGATGACCAGATTTTAGCTAGAGCATCGGTTTGCGCAAGTGATATACAGGAATTAACCTCGATTTTTGTTGACTTATCGAGCACGATCGATCGGAAGTGAGGCGGTTAACTAAAATAGCATTGTACCAAGTTTTAACAGTCTGGTGAAGTCAGATCAACATTTTGCACTTTTATCAGATTTTATTCCTGGCTACCTTGATGAAAACGCTTTGGTTGCAGGATGATTATGAAAATATTTAGAGATCTGAGGTAAACTTTCCTTTGTCCTCGTTTGTCAATTGCCTAGCATTCTAGTCATCACTTAAATCATCATTATGATGTCAACGATCATTGTAAGAGTGTTGATATAATAATATTATTATGTTTGTGAGATAAGAAGTCAACATAACGCCATCTCTTATGAAAAAATTGAGCAATCTAGTTCATTACATAGACTCTATTGTGCAATACCTATTAGTCTAGTTTGTTATCATTTATCAGAATAACGTTCCTTTTCTTCTAATAGGTTAAGAAAATTCTTTGTAATAAAATTAGGTTACTGACATGACGTCACAGTGAAGTAGTGCTTGAATAGTTATTTGGATTTAAACATTTCGGCTTAAAATATAAATCATGTTATTGTTTGTAATAAAACAATTTACGACGTCAATAAGGAAGATGCACTATGTGCAGCGCACGCGCATTCGTCAAAATTTAGGCCAAAAATATACAACGCTGAACCAGCTGAATAACAATGCAGGTAACGTAAAACAGTCTTGATATGGCTTTGATGTTTTCAGCAACGATGTCAAAATGTTTTCAGTAGGAATAGAAAAATTTAAAGAATTTAAAGATTAGGTACCTATAGTAAAGTTATGGAATAGAAAGAAAATCACTGCCAGATTTTCTTCTGTGGGTGTGGTTACAATCTACAATTTTTTTGGGTTGATAGATAAGTGTTGCAAGCTGCATCCATTGATCAGATATAGGTAAAAAAAAAATCACCAAGAAAAAATTGCTCAAATGAACAAAATTGCCTTACTACTTATTACTAAATATTTTCTCAAGTAAAAGGTACATAATATACAAGTTACAATGATGGCTCTATCCCCGTAGTAGGGAGCTGCTACTTGGTGTCAATCCTAATCCCGTCACATACCCCGTGTTCACACATCGCATTAGAGTCGAGGCCCGCGTGGAATGCGGCCAGTCGCCCGTCATTAGTCGGTGGCGTCGAGCTAATGAGCACCCCGACCTACCTTCCGCGTGCATTTTTCTATAATCACACCGATTACCTTGACAATTTTATCCTTTATGATATCGGGATATGCTTCTGATAGATCGTGTGCTAGGTATATTTAGATCGCTCGGCTTGAAAGGAAGATTCGATTCGATTCTCGTTCGCTTCTCGTTCGATTTGTAGGCCTCTTTCGTGGAGCCAAGAGTCAGCATGGCGAGTGTACGGGGCTCTCTAGTCGCTATTAGTAGATCGGTAATTAGTCGGGTAGTTATTGGTAGACCACGATAAGAGTGTGGCACGTTGTTGGTAGATAGTAGATACACATTATTTCCACACATTTTCCCGAAAATGCAAATGGGTACAATAGTGCGCCTATTGTACCCATGTGCATTTTCGGGGTGCGATCTAAAAGCTAAACGTATTGTATATTTCTAACTTCTATTTTTATGTAGAACCTGTGGTAGAGCTGTTCAGTTATGTAGTTCATTAGATGAATCTCTATCAATCTGTTATAGTGCTCCTATTAAAATATTTTTATTACCTCCATTTAACGACTGTATCTGCTGCTATCGTGTTTTATTAATTGCTAGTTGATGTTATATGTCATTATGGTTTACTGTTTATTAGGTATATTTAATAGCTTTATAGTGTCTACCACATACTGGTCGGGTATGATAGACTACTTTGATTTAAAAAGTACAAAAACTTGTATTCAAAACTGCTAAGCGAAAATGAGCTCACGAAAGAGGAAAGGCAACTTGTATGCCTTGTGTTTATCTTTCACAATTCTATTGAGTTACCAGGCCGAAATGCGAAATGTTTTATAAACATTTCAATTTAAAGTCTAAATAAAACCTGAAAAATGTTCCTCTGTAAACAGATGAAAACGTTTAGTGGGTTACAGAGACTTCACAGTAGATTTTGTATACATACCTATAGCTCAGTACGTAAACGCTGAAACAATTTCCGGAAATGGTTAACATAATATTTAAAACATACAACACATTTAACAAACTTACAACCGGAGGATAATGTGAGGAATTGGCATACAACATACCAATGTAAGGAACATTGTCTTCCTCTCATTAGAATTAGGTAGATACAGTTTACAGCGGTCAGCGGATAAGTCATCCAAAATTGCCTTTTTCTGATACTTTCGAAAATCAGTTAGTAAAGATAACACTATTGGATGACTCCTGATGATGTCCTTTGTGTTATTATGTAAAATATTTCTTAAGTAGTTATCCATCATGTATTAATTTGCATACATTGCATCTACAATAGATGAATATTGCAAAAATCGATTAAAACGAAAAGTTCTATTAAGGTCGATATTTGAGTAAAACCCAAGTAAAACTACAGGTCAAGAGGCCAAGTCTATCCAAATGATCGATCACTGAATTAACGTTTATCTGTTTTGACACTCGCTGCTCTTCTAATTTCAAAGTCTTAGGGCTTCATCAATCATTGTCCGAACAATTTTAAGTGACACTAATGAATTGAAAATTTAGTGCTGTTATCTTCATATCATCATCAACTAACGTTTGTACCAAAAAGGGCTCTTAGGGCCTGTTTCACCACTTCCTGATAGGCTATCCACCACGTAACTTGACAGATGAAGTATGTAGAATCTGTCAAAAAAGCTGTGAATAGCCTATTCGGCACTTTATCAGAAAGTGGTAAAACAGGCCCTTAATGTCAGGAATTTTTGTTTCTTTAATTTTCAGTTATCTTCACGTGCTCTTTAAGTGAAATATTTACTTCCAAAAAGTTTATGAACTAACTCTTTCAGAATGTCCTACTTGGTGCCTACCATCGTTTCGGGAACTAACCCGGCTAGAAGAACCGCGTAAGGAACTCGCAAATATCTAGGATTATCAGTATCCTTCTCCCTTTTATACGGCAGTTTTGTAGTGTCTCATTCTCATCATCTTCATTTAAACATCGTTTCGTTTGTTACAGGTGTGCTAAAATGATTTTTACCAAAATCAAAATGGCGGGATGAGCGATGGCCGTGATGGCGTCCGCGCACGAGCGATACCTGCGCGACACCGACATCCGGCCGCAGCACTCGCGCGACAACTCCCGCGACTCCGGGATATTCCACACCACGAAGGGCCTGTGGAACGCGCCGGGACAGAACAACTGCTTCTTGAATAGCGCTGTCCAGGTGAGTCGTCTTTGATACCTAAACATAATAGAGGACTTTTGCAGAGAAAAGAACAACTGCTTCCTGAACTAAAACATCTAGGATTGGACCCGAAAAGAGGCATTTTCTGGTAGTCAAAATCCTATGCTAATTTAGTTTACGTACTTACTTATTTTTTTAAGAGACTGGTGTAGGTTTTCATTTCTCTTGTTATACATAGATTGAAAATTTTCTGTACCTATAGAATGTAAACTTTCCAAAAGTCTTTCGTCTGCGCAAGCCAGGTTTTAAATGTTAGAAGTTTAAAATACCCAAATATTCAATAGCAAGAGCGAAGAAAACTCAGACATATGGAGACTTATATTATCATGGATTATTATTATTATTAAGTTTTTATGGACCGATAAATTAGCATCAAATTGAGCCAATACAAGACACAAACTCTTTAAGGCCCGTCCGCACGTTTGCCAAACCTCAACAAATCGTCACAAACGGTCACAAAAACAAACGTGTGGATAGGGAGTTTGGCTTGGTTTGTTTAGGTTTGCAAAGACTTGTAGCCGATCCGACCCTGTGTCGGTTTTTGAACGCAAATCAAAGAGAATTTGCCGCAAGCGTTTGCCTCTCGACCACACGTTTGTGCGCGTTCATTCTCATCGATGCTTTGTAAGCGAACAGACGTGCTATTCATACGTAGTATGTCTGTGTGTGCTTTCGAAAAATGAATGACTGGTGGTCAAATGAAAACGTAAATAATTATATTATATTAATTATATAGTTTTCTTACATTTATAACTAGCTGTTGCCCGCAACTTCGCCCGCGTCAAAGTAAAATATATCCTCCTTCTTTTTGGAAGTCGGTTGAAAAGTAGCCTAAGTTACTCCTTACTACATCAGCTATCTACCAAAAAAAGTCCCGTCAAAATAGCTCCAGCTGTTTCAGAGATTAGTCGGAACAAACAGACAGACATACATACAAAAATTTTAAAAAATGTTGTTTTGGTGTATATAGCGTATATAATATATTCTTTTAATATTACAAACAGACACTCCAATTTTATTTATATGTATAGATAAAAATAACTGAAAAATGTTTATAGCCGATACAGCAACTTCGACGTCCGTCATGCTTGCCGCGTCAGAACAAACTAACTCACTCGCAAGCGTGTGGATGGGTTTCCAAATCAAGCGAAACGTTTGTGACGATTTGTGGCGATTTGGAGTTTGTAGCAAACGCCAAACGTGCGGACGTAGCATCGAAATCAAGCCAAACGTTTGCGTCCATTTGTGGCGATTTGGAGTTTGTAGCAAACGTCAAACGCGCGGACGTAGCTTAAAGGCCCGTCCGCACGTTTGCCAAACCTCAACAAATCGTCACAAACGGTCACAAAAACAAACGTGTGGATAGAGTGTTTGGCTTGGTTTGTTTAGGTTTGCAAAGACTTGTAGCCGATCCGACTCAGTGTCGGTTTTTGAACACAAATCAAACGGAATTTGCCGCAAGCGTTTGCCACCCGTCCACACGTTTGTGCGCGTTCATTCTTGTCGATGCTCTGTAAGCGAACAGACGTGCTATACGTACGTAGTATGTCTGTGTGTGCTTTCGAAAAATGAATGACTGGTGGTCAAATGAAAACGTATTAAATTATATTATATTAATTGTATAATTTTCTTATATTTATAACTAGCTGTTACCAGCGACTTCGCCCGCGTCAAAGTAAAATATATCCTCCTTCTTTTTGGAAGTCGGTTGAAAAGTAGCCTAAGTTACTCCTTACTACATAAGCTATCTACCAAAAAAAGTCCCGTCAAAATAGCTCCAGCTGTTTCAGAGATTAGCCGGAACAAACAGACAGACAGACAGACAGACATACAGATAAAATTTTTAAAAAATGTTGTTTTGGTGTATGTAGAGTATTTAATATATTCTTTCAATATTACAAACAGACACTCTAATTTTATTTATATGTTTAGATAAAAATAACTGCCAAATGTTTATAGCAGATACAGCAACTTCGACGTCCGTCATGCTTGCCGCGTTAGAACAAACTAACTCACTCGCAAGCGTGTGGATGGATTTCGAAATCAAGCCAAACGTTTGTGTCCATTTGTGGCGATTTGGAGTTTGTAGCAAACGCCAAACGTGCGGACGTAGCATAACAATATGCTTGTTACAAGTTTGTGTCCATCTGAATTTATTCTGATGTTTTGGGAAAAGGCGACAACTCTATTATTGACAGATATTTACATATAAGTTTAGCTATACGCGACCACAATACATGTTGGTGACATTCTTAGCTTTATAACGGCTTGTGCTCGTTTACTCCGCCTCATCTTCATAATGATGTCATTTGAACACGAACCTTATGAGCGTAGGATAAAGTCTCTTTTGTATCTGTACGGGGGTAATGACGCCAGCTTTGGACACCATGGGTCGGGCGATGACGCGACTCCACTAATAAACCGAAACCTGTTCAAGTTTGTTTTGAGTGACATTTAACCTTAATGATTTTGTGTCCCCTGTAATTTTCGACCAAAGGAAATAACGTCGCAGTAATGCTCGTAGACGTTATACGTATTATACTGACACTTTGGTGAACGACTAGTCATAATTATTATTAAAGCTTATGCAGGAAATTTCCCATGGATATTTTCCTACGGAATGTTTCTTAGGACCAGCAAAGTCTTTCAAAAGTACCTACCTGAATGTTGTAGGTATAAAAAATAAAAATATGAAATGGTGATTTTCAGTCAATGGAAGTCTACAAAATGAAGGAAAGTTCTAAAGCTTCAATAAAACAATGTTATAGATGGCAGAGATTTCTGTGTGAACTCCCAACAATAATTCGTCTTATTAAAACTTAAAATGATTTTTCCCTGAGAAAGTGTGCAAACAAGCACCCGAGGCTATTCGGTAGAAAGTCATCACAGTTACTTTTGTACCTATTAATACTATACCTGCAGAACAAAACTCATTACGGGCATATAAAAAGCGTATTAAATTATTCTCAGCCAGTTAAAGGTATGCTTTTTAACTTTATAATGAGCGAATTTCAGGCTTCTTCGGATGTTAAAAAGATATGTAGTTTTCTATGATCCCACGTTGTTCTGTTTTTGAAAAATAATAATCATTTGAACTTGGGGATGCGCGACGGCGCGCGGCGCGGGCGGCGCGGACGTGGTCTCGCCATCAGATACAAGATTTTTTTCTAAATATATTGTATATCTTAATTCTTATACATAGTGTAAAATGTGAAATACCCTGCCAGTAGACGCCTCTACAAATCCTCCAGTCTATGTAGGATTCTTGATATGGAATAATTATATGTAACACACAATATCTTATTTCAATCACGCGGTCAAATTCCAAAGCCAAACACTCTTGTACAAAAAAATTGGATCGTCATGTACTTATTTTCTAAAAGATTAAAAAACAAACACGTTCTGCTGATAGAGGTGCCTATAAAACGGTCACTTAACAGTTAATGGTTATAGTAGCGCAGCTATATTACTATCAAAATGTAGATCACTCTTGTAAGAATTTGTAATAATATTTTAAATCCTTTTTTTTTTTTGTCTCAGGCCAATTTATCTAAAAACAAGATGATGCCCGCAACCCCGTTGCGCCAAAACTCGTTTATCGCGTGGGAACCGTACATTTTTCCGGGATAAAAAGTATCCTATGTCCTTTCCCGGGACTCAAAGTATCTCCATACCAAATTTCAGCAAGATCGGTTCAGCGGTTTGGGCGTGAAGAGGTAACAGACCGACAGACAGACAGACGGACAGACAGACAGACACATTTTCGCATTTATAAATTATTATATTATATTATATTATAAAATTATAAATATAAATTATAATAATTATAATATATAATATAATATTATAAATTATAAATATTATAAATTATAAATAGTAAAGTATGGAAGTATGGATGGTCCATAAGTATCTGTAGGAGGTGTCCGATCATTTTACAAGCGTTTACTGTGCACGCATATCGTATTGATTTCATCGTATTCAAAGTATGAAATTCCATGCACACACACGGTACTTAACCAAGAAATCCGAATATCGCTAAAAACCTGACTCGTTGGCACGAGCTAAGGGGAATGTGAATAAAAAGTTGCTGTATAAATACCAATGTATACGATGTGCCTCGCATTTTGATAAATTTTACCAGGAATATATCTGTGTATGTCCTTTTTGCGGATTGTACGATACTCGTTCAGTATAATTGCGTTTAACTTTATTATTTGCTTTCCACAACACATTGTACGAAAATGTCGAAAATCCTTAAATCTTCTTGAATTTTATAATACCTGCTATAAAATTTAATAGCTGCTTTTAAAAACAATGTAATTTATTATTCGACTTTTGTGTTTTATTCTTACAAATTCTTATCTAAGCCTTTAAGCTCCTTATTGTTGCGTATAATTGGGTTAAAATCTTATCTCCAGCTCGTATTCCCATCGCTGATAATAAGGAAGCGTTCCCTAGATTATAAGATTTGAGTCTTCCTTTTGTAACGTTGATGTGGCTGGAATTATTTTAACGGGCATTATGTGGATTCTGGATTCTGGATGGAAGGATTATAGGGCCTGTCACAGAATTTATTTTTATCTCTGTTTCCGGAAAGTAGTTTCTCCTACAGAAACATACTTTTAAAGGTACGCTTACTCAGTGGATTTTACAGGACGTCGAAACCTTACGCTTTTATATTCAAAGTTTATAGGCACTAAAGTGCTGATTACAATAAGCTGTAAAAGAAGTAGGTCTTCTATCGCTTTTACTCGCCCTGAGTGTGAAAGAGACGGCCGTAGTAGCCCTTGAACACAACTCCAGAGCAATCGTTGTCCAACCTCTTTGGAGGGCTTTTAACAGGTGCACGTGTGCATACACAAGGCGTTTTATAAGCTTTCATCTTAACTGTACCACAGAATATATATTAGTTGTACCAAACTGTACACAGCTCACGTACGGGTGCATCGGCGCCAAAAGTGCATCAAATTGTTCGAAGAACCAAGTAGATTTCTTGTATGTTTTATAGTTTTTTAAGCTATTAAAGGAGGCTGATCTTAGATCAGCTGCTTACATTAGATAAAAAATATTTCCAAAAGTTAGAAAATATTGGCTCAGACACAAAGACTTCAGACAGAACTGCAGACACAAACTTCTCTACTAGGAGTTTGTGTAGCTGCAGTTTGAGTCTACAGTTGTTGGATGGATATTAACATTCCTTAGCCTTATCAAAAATGTGCATTTCATTTTGAATAACAGTAAATACTGTTCCAATTATAGCCCACGTCCTACAGAGTTAAAGCAATACAAGTAATATAACGCACTGCTTGATAAATGTAGAGGCGCGCTCCGATTTGCCACAAGCCTCATGTTTATTAAATGGACCATTGTTCACAGCCAAGTTCGAATCTCTTTTATTACACACCATTTCTCATTTTATCACAGAGGTACAGCACTTCTTTGTCATGTTTATTAATTTTTATATCTCGTGCCTCTGACTTACGCAATATAGTGCAGTTGCCACAGGTTTTTTTTTTTTTTTTTTTTTTATTCCTTGTCCCCCTAACTGTGTCAGGGCTTGTTGCTATCTTATTTAATTTATTTTAACATAAAAAATATGTTCTTTTTACCCCATAAAAATCCAATTATTATACACTACATTATTAAAAGTTCTTATACATAAAAATTCTAATTAATTACTAAATACTAAACGGTTCAATAAATATTAAATTTCGTTCCAATTAAAATTTACAATTTACAAAATATGTAAAAATTAAAACAATAAAAATACGGCACAACGTTCGACTACCCTAATATCACAGCTTACAATCACATTAGTTTACTGGAATTTCTCTTGTTCGCAACACTCACTATCCTTTTGCAAAAAGAGAGGAACAAGTCTCTCTTTTTTCCCCCCAGGATGGCAGGCAGATTCTTACCCGTCATCGATGTGCCCAATTTTTGCTCAATATCATATCTATTGCTAGCAAAAATTGGACACTCGAGTAACAGGTGAGGAACCGTCTCCTCAACTCCTGGCTGACACAGGCACGACGGATCCTCCTTCAACTTGAATCTGTGCAAGTAGAAGGCGAATCCGCCGTGTCCAGTCAGTATCTGTGTGGTGTGGTGTGTGATGTCTATCTTTTTTACTATTTTGTATGCAGCAGCAGCGCTTGGGAAAAAGAGTTTCGTGACTCGCCAAAGGTTTTAACCTCCGAAAATTGTAATACTGAATGGATTTTTATTTTTGAGGTGTCATTTTCTTTTTTACACTGTAACTTGCAAAGGTTACCAAAATTTTTTTTGTGCTTTTAATTTTTTAGATACTTAATTAAAAATTAATATTTCACCATATAAAACCGGTCCAGAAAAAAAAATCTTGTTCCTGTTATTTAATGACTCTTATCCGATTGTTTACGTTGAAAATTAACCAAATACACAATTTTTAAAAAAGAAAGTTTGCTTTGCAAAGCTAAATACAACTATAAGGTTTTTGCAAAGTTTTTAGGGATTAACGCTTTTTGAGTGGATTTAAGGGTTGTAACGAAAAGTGTGTTAAACTTACTTATTGCGCGTATTTAATTTTTAGAGAAATGATAACTTTTAAGTACTTAAAAACGTTTAAATATCTCCAAAAATGTGTAAAATAGACCGAAAATATTTTTCTAAATTTGTTGAGAATTTATTTAAGTGAGAGCTAAAACATTAAATGCATAGTTAATGGAATCAGGCGTTACTTTGCGGAAATCCATAGCTTAAAATTTAGTTTGTTATTATTTTTAGCAATATTCCGCGAAATAAACTTCTACCTTTAAGTAAATGAGTGAGTGTACGCATAGGCATGCGTACAGCACCTCCCTCCTCCCACACTGCCTATGCGTACACTCGCATGCAAGAACTTGCAAACACCACCACCACACAAGCAATAATGTTGGCAAATCCGTGCAAGGCCCCTCACCACCATGCAGGTTGAAAACCTCGACGCGCGTTTCGCTCCAACACCGGAGCATCCTCAGGATGTGGACTCTACGAACAACGTCCGTCAAGTGCTCATTTACTTAAAGGTGGAAGTTTATTTCGCGGAATATTGCTAAAAATACTAACAAACTAATTTTTTTTTATTAAATGCATAAGCAAATGAACTACTTTTTCTAGTCTTTGAAATATATTTAAACTTCCTACTTAAAGCCAGAAAAAATTGGGTGCTACAAATCTCACGTACATACTAAAGACGCATGCTGCGACCTATGTTTGGAAAATGCTTACCTAAATACAAAAAATATCAGTTCTTAACCTAATTTGTATTTTTTTCCTTTAAGTATGTTTTATCAAATATAATTAATGAAAAAAAAATCATTTTTATTATGTAAAAACCTAACCAAAAGAAATAAAATACGGATTTTCTTCGAAATATCCGTGAAAAGTTTGTGCTACATTTTCAGAAAATTTAATAAAGTAAGAGCTAAAAAGTTAAACACATTAAGAAATAGAAGGCTTTCTTAAGCCTAAAACATAATTTTAAACTTCCTACTTAAAACCAAAGAAAAATAGGAACGCCATTTACCTGGCGAGGCACACAACAAGCACATTTGGAGCCCGTATGCTCATCTACATACAAAAATATTAATTTTAAATCTAAATTATATATTTTTTCAACTTATTTTCTTTCTTTGGAATATAGGCAACGATGCAAATAAAAAAAATATATTTTATTATTTTGCTATATATGTAAAGAAAAATGTATTTTTCTTTATTTGCATTTTGCCGCCTTTTAGATGATCATTTGACAGATCCTTCTGCTCTACGACTTCTATGTAATCTATGAAAAGAAAAGATGGCCGAATGGACTAAAAAGTAGAAAGTATTATCATTGATTTCGGCGATTGTTAATTTAATAACACTAAATGTCGTTTCTTTGTTTTTTCCAGAAACCCAATTGTGTTATTATTTACTACGTAATCGTCGAAAATCCTAAGAAATAACCTTATATATATTTAAAAGAAAGAAATATGCAAATTTTCTTCAAAATTTTACAGTTTATGAGTTTACTTGAAGTGGAAGAGAATAATTTAAAAATCAAAAGCACAACTTTTCAATAGGTAAACTTTATTATTTATGTTATCAGCTACACATTCCTTTTTCCTTTTCAATTTTCATCCACTATTGCAAAAATCGGAGGTTTGCACGATTTTTACGCCCTGGGAACTCCACTAATATCTAATGTTAAATATACTTTGCACTTATATCGGAAAAGGTTGCTATAAAAATTTCAATAATAGTACGTTTATAATTATTATCGCATTTACAAAAGAATAAGCCTTCTTTAAAATTTAAAATTGTGTTTATTTTATCCATCGTTCTTTTTAATTAACAAGTAAAAAGATCTCCTTTAATCGCATTTACTTTTAAATATCTCGGTTTAATTAAAACTAATACTTAATTATGTTCATAAGCTTATTAATGTGTACACCCATATATCAAAGGAGGCAGACATTTGCAACCTTAATATTTAACGATCATTAATGGATAACATCTGCAAGAACATTGTTGCAGTAATGTTTCAATACCACCCACTACACCGGCTAAGTTATTATTTTATTTAAAAAAACTTAAAGTTATTATACGGCACACCGCACAGTCTGATCACAGCTGCAAGAGTGTATGCTTCGAATGCTAATGTATTTTCAAAATGGATTTGACATTATTAAAACTGAAATATTTGCATTATTAAAATACAAACTCCTAGCTTTAACAGTACTTATTATATTTACTACTTAGATTGTGAAACTCGACAAACTTGAAAAGCTTGTCAGTCTGTTTGTATCACGATAATTAAAATTTGTGGTCGTGGCGTGGACCTTTTGAATTGAGAATCAAACAGGACTGCATTTACCTGCGGAATTCTTAATTAATTTATGTACATTGTACAAACCGAACCCAGGACAGCACGAAGTGTATATATTTACTTTGCCATGCCATTTGAAGTACGATGGCCAAATGGCTCAAAAAAATATTAAAATACCGAAGTGGCATTACATTTTTGGCTACGTGCTATGTCTTTTTAATAAAAAGCTTAGATCGCACTCTAAGCTCGGATTTAACAGTCAGTATTCAGGTTGGTGCGCCCAAAACGAACATACATAATATTTCAAAAACTAATTGAGCCGTTTATAAGCAATCATACATATTATTTATGCGTACGGTAGCTTTAATGTGTTTATTACCCAAATAGACGTGTTTTTGAAGTTAATATCGTGCACATAGCTCGTAAACTGCTTGACACCGTTTGAGCTATGAATACAGAATTAACACGTCGTCAGCTAGACGTGATGGCCGAGGAACCAGACATGATTTTCAAGTATATAAGTAAACAATCAACTTAGTAAACGACATGTGAGCTAATTGACGATAGTTTGTTAGTGGACTAATCTTTTTGTTTAGGGCGGTTAATTTTTTTTGGGTCTGCGGCACCTCGGTTGTTCGCGAATGACAAAGTTGCCGGCGGCAGCGTTACAAAATAATTAACAAAAATTAGGGGATTTGGCCTGCAACTTGAGCAGTAATGGCTGGTTTACACGTATTAAGTAGTAACTAAATTTTAACTTAATTTGAAGTGCCTGCCCGAAATGTGTCAAGTGACAAGCCCCGCCTGCCAACTTATCAGAAAATAGTCAAAATTCTAATTTCCTTGTTTAGTACTTAACTAAATTTTAACTTGCTACTTACTACTAAATTTTGTGTTTACATGCAATAAGTAACTTAAAATTAAGTTAACTACTTATCTACTTAATACGTGTAAGCCAGCCCTAATTCGTTTATGGCGCAGGAACAGACACATACACACTGTAGTAGCATTGATAATATTAGTTATATCAGTCCTCACTCCGATCGTTATTTTAATGAAATGTCAGCTTGAACAGGAAATAACGTAGAAAGGATTGCATTTCGAAATTAGTAAAGTATTGGCTTACCTATCTAACTACCCTTAATTATTTAGCTATACAATCAATAGAATCGGCTTCATCCTGATTTTTATGAACATTCCGTCGTGCGCTTACTAGAGGCAGACGCTTCAGCTATTTCCTCCCACCGGCTTTTCTCAGAACACAAGGAAAAATATCCCATTGATAAGTCATAACTGTATCGTGGATATTGATTGAATAAGGTAACTGTAGTCGTAAGGTCGTTTATAGCCAGCCGTAAACCACGATATAAGTGGGTCTACGACGTATTTACACTTGCATGATTTTCCAAATTTCACACAGAAGCCAATAACGTGCTCTACCCATAAATAGGTAACCAAGACGAGTTCAGTGCTTGTCTACCTTGTAGTACTAGCTTATTAGATGACATACGGGTTTCATCAAAAACTAACCGTAATTGGAACCGTCTTCATATTATTATCTCGCTCATCATTAATTCTCAAACTAACCGGTCCAAATTAAGAATCGTTCGTTCCAAATGAAATGAATCATTAGATGTGAGGCGCTATTCATTACCAGGCGATAAGAAGTCGTGGGGAGATGGTGCCGGGGCCAAGACGGGAGCGTCACGGGTCGCCGCCTCCGGAAGGAACCGTGTCGTGAGAACCACGTGGGAACCGACGCCCTTCTGCCCCCCTAGTAATTAGTGGCTTTATGACCAAGATACTGACCGATCATTAATACTCTTAATGGCCTGTTCTGAAACAATAAGACGCTTAGAATGTAGCGCCGAGCGTGAAGGTTTGTCAATTGTAGAGACAAATTTAGAAATCCACCCCCACAGGCAAATTATATTGAATTATTGGTATACTTATTAGACAATGGTTTTTCCTTTATATTTTTTTTACTTAAAGTCTCATAAAATCATATAATAATGACTTGGAGCGACTGAGAGAGACAGACAGTCAAACGCATTGTCAGGTCAGGGAGATAATAAGTAAATGTTTCTGTTCTTTCCTTTCCCATGAAAAGTTTGATGGTATTGTAGCACGCACCTGATGGTAATAGTTTGGTACAAATGATGTCATCAATTTGAGCCGACATCCGTCACGGACCACCTAGTTTTGCGGAAACGACGTCTTATACAATAATTCGTTTAAAATTATAACTAGAACAGTTATGTTTGGACATTTCATTCAGACTAAAAGTGGAACAATTTCAGACTTCAGTTCTATAAAATATTTCAGTTAGAATTACATAAATTATATTCAGTGAATTTTGAAGCTACAATTTTTTATTTAAAAAAGCTTTTACCATTAATTTGCTATGTAAAGAAACTATGTTTTATACGTACGGGACTAGTTATACATATAAGACATTCATTGTTTTGCGCCCACGCTTAAATAAAGACATTAGTGATAGCTGGTTTTCCAGATAAAATAAGCTGTTATCTAAAGTACGATATCTCTTTGTAGCAAGAAGCGCTGATGTTTTTTTTATGCTCTCGTATTTTTTTAGCCCGCGCATAAAATATACGGTTTCTAAAAAATTTTGACGGGTCTTTATCTTCACTAGCACTTTTTATTGGCTAACCTCAAAACAATTAAACAAAGCAAAAAAAATCTCAAAAATACCATAAGTTTTATTTTTTCCTTGCACTTTCCTGAAAAACAACCTCTTCTATAGAGAATGTTTTGTATGATTGCTACCTCCACCACTTTTGCTACCTCCATGTTAAGGAGCAATTACTGTCATTAATTTGGTCGAATTAGATCGTAGTTAAGATACAGAGTCATGTAGACGTCAGCTATTATAAAATTGTATTTGATGGTTCAGACCGTGCAGTAGACTTTGTGAATGGACTGTGAGAGTGTTGTGTCGCGCTCATGTTACTATTGTAATGAGGGGACGTGGGAATTTAGATCTGGATCATTTGGAGTAGCATCCTCCTTTTTGGTAGTCGGGAAATACGTAGTCTTTGAATAACTAAAGCTTCTTATGTTTTTTTAGAAGAAAATGTTATTAATGTTATTAATTATTATTGATACTGGACATTAAAACAGAGACCCCTTAGACACGACTGAAGCCTAATCAGCGGTATATGTAGTTGATTAGGACCTCTTCAGCTATTACAAGCGTTCGAGGCTATGGTTTCCCTTAATTGATAAATTGTGTTCTGCGTGCTATAGGCAGCTTCGCAATTAGGCTTTAAGATAGATATCTTGATAATAGTTAACATAAGGCAAAGGAAGTAGTAGAAAAACCAGATAGTTACAGATTAAAGTGAATTAGTTATACGACTGTTAGACCTTATATAACTCACAAACTGGGCCCAAGCAGCCCGGTGAACCGTGACCGTTTGACCTGCAACTTGATGACTCACCCTCTAGATTTGGTACTACTAACCACTGAAGAAACCATTGTTACGATAAACAATACGATGAACTCTTCGCAGACAACACACGCAATTGTAGCACCAATGAGATGAATATAAAGTCTTAATTCCGATGCACATTCATTTGATGGCGATTAGTTTTAAGACACGATCATTAAATTAAGAGTGTGTGGTCGGTTTTTATGATTCGTAATAATTTTGAAGTGTATTTCTTTATATTTCCTTTGTACATATGGTTACAATTTAACAAAATGAAAAATAAGCATAATACATATTTTGCTTTTAAAGTACGTAAGTTACGTTTAAATAATAAATTAATTATGTATCAACAATACTGATTTACATGGATTAACTTTCCTATTTAGCTCTACGTTAAAATGCTTGACTAGCAAAAAATTACATCAATGGTTTCTAATCTAATCTATGTTATCAAACATCATGTAATTTAGTCAGGATTGACACCTCATAATCTGGACATCGAATACGAAACAATCGCTAGAATTACGTTCGGTAATGAATAAATTATATTCGTACATCGGGCCGTAATCTAAGACTGTAAATCTTATAGGAGCCTCGTGTGGGAAAGCCAGCGAAGCACAACCGCGTCTGGGGTAACGGCCTGATTATAGCAGGTGGTCAAAGGTAAAGGTTGCCCATAACATAATCGTGCCACAAGAAACGCTCCTTGGACACCACTCAATTATAGTGTACGTACGTGGACATTTCTTCCGCATTGTCCGATGTCCATTGTGTCATGTGTCTATACTTTTTACATGCGTCCCGCAGTCGCTACTAGGAAATGATTGCAAATCTCTGTCATTATTTTCATACACTACGTGTACTTTTTCCATTGTTGCAGCATAAGCAATAACTCTACCTTATGTAGAGTATAATATACGTAAATTTTTACCACCTCATATTTATGTAAAATGTTATCACTGAAAATTCATCTCTTTACTTTAATATACATACCAATAAAACACTCTCAATAAGGCACCCATTTAAATGCAATAATCAATAGTATTTTACGGTGTTGGTTTTGGCCCGGCGTCTGTGGGAGCGCGGTCGGTGATTCCCTCTCATATTTAAATCTATCGAGAATCGAGATGATTGTTGCGGTTTAATACTTGGTGCATGTGAACTGCAACGCAAACGGGTCTGATTCTCATACTTCGAATGTTGATTCGTTTTCATCACTTGTGCGTTAGACAGAGTATGTGCGAAACAGACTGCAATGGAAACGACACTAGAGGCATGAATGGCCCACTTACTCCCATACTCAACTCAAACCGTACAAATCTAACCCAATGGAAGGAGATTAGTTTTCGTATTTTGGTGAGTAGCGTTCGCACCATTATTAACTTTGTTTAGTATAGTTTTCACAGAGCCAGCACTGGCTGCCAATAAGACTGGCAGACAGTATTGGCTTGGTATATGCCGCGTGTGAACAGTTTGGAGAGCCAGTACTGGCTGCCAATAAGACTGACAGCCAGTATTGGCTTGGTATATGCCGCGTGTTAACAGTTTTTCAAGACAGGCCAAACTGTTCACACGCGGCATATACCAAGCCAATACTGGCTGCGAGTCTTATTGGCAGCCAGTACTGGCTCTGTGAAAACTATACTTAAAGTATAGTTTACATAGAGCCAATAATCTTGGCGCCAGTCCTGCAGAAGCCAGTACTGGCCTGGCCCCTTTTGTTTAGACAAAGCCATCGCATTCACGGATTTTTCTTCGGGTGTCCACACGTTTGCATTTAAAAAAATAATGAGTTTACGGCAAAGTCTGTTGAAAAAGAAATGTTTTAAGGAACATCTGCGAACTATTAACAGAAGAGTCGATTGAAATATTAGAAAAAAAAGAAAACGAAACGATTCTTTTTTTTATATAATATATTCATTCCGGTACGAAGTTGTTCTAGTGCCGAAGCGCGCATTTGTTTATTTTTGTATGAATCACAACGCTTATCCCACAAGCATTCGAGCTCCATATAAAGTTGTATTTTTTAAGTATCCTCTTCGTTGAATTTTCTCGGCATTTTGTCCTAGAAATTCCAAACACATGCATACCGTACAGACGTTCGCCAGTGACTGGCGAGATGCGTCTACACATGTCCACAACACTGGCGCGGGGGTCGAGGGTAGGGAATGCAATCCCGCAAGAGAATTTCAATCCCGGTATTTGCGGGATTGAACCATCACAATCCCGCTGGATCCCGGTATTTGCGGGATCCCGCTGGGTGGACTTAAACTTTTAAAATAAATCGTTATAATGACTACTTGATAGAGCCCGTTTTATTCTTAGAATCTTAAATAAAACAAACTTTGTCGGACACTTTTTTCAAGGGTTTATACTTCAGACTTTATAAAAAAAATTAAAGAAAATCTTATAATTTTTTTGGAAATGGCTTCGTAATAATAATAGTTAAAAAAACTAAAAAAACTAGCTTATTTATTTTCATCTTTTATAAAAAAATCGAAATATAGGTAAAAACTAAAAATCGTGCCCAAAGATTCCGAAACGGTTCCGGAAAAGCTCGCTCAGCATCCACGCTGGTTGGCTCAATTGTCATTTAAAGTGAATTGAAGGTAAATTGTTTAGCGGGCTGCCTGTAGCCAGTTCACGAACTCCCGCGCGCAAAGTAACGCGTATGAATCATAATATTTCTTTGTAATCCCGCCAGTCCCGCGGGATCCCGCAAAATTTTCGACCGGGATTAGTCCCGCAAAATGTATGCGGGATCCCGGTATTTCGGGATCCCGGTATCCCGGTATTGCATTCCCTAGTCGAGGGGTATGCAGGCAGAGGTCACTGGCTAGAAAAATAGACGGGCGCTCTATTCTCGCCAGTACTGGCTGCCAGTCTTATTGGCAGCCAGTAATGGCTGTGTATAACTATACTTTAAGTTTAGTAGTAGTACTGGCTGCCAATAAGACTGGCAGCCAGTATTGGCTTGGTATATGCCGCGTGTGAACAGTTTTTCAAGCCAGGCCAAACTGTTGGAAATGTGTGAAAACTATACTTTAAGGTAAAGGTAAAATTTTTGGCGATGCCTATGCCTAAGTAGATTGTTAGATGAAGAAACTTATCATTTGTTAAGTAATATTTCTTTGCAATAGTCGCATGCTTAAAAATGATGACCTAACATCAAGAAAGTGCTAAATAAGTTACAATGGATGTACTTTTTTGCTAAAATTATTAATTTCACTTTCGCAAAGAAAACAAAACAATGGGAATGTGATCGCAGCTTATGTATTGTTGCAAAATAATTATATATCTGTTGTAATTCGAAACCTCCATTATTTGCGGTTATCAACAACTAATCATTCTCCTCGACAACCTTACTGCAACTGAAAATTAAATTACTCATAGGGGAAGTACGGACAAAATGACAGTGTTAGAGACTGTATTCGCCCATAGGTTTTCGCCGCTGGCTCGGACCGGACTCGAAGACCAAGGCTGCACCGGTAATCTTGCAGAGCGGGGGCGTAAATAAAACACACGAGAGTCGAGGGGAACATTTACCCCGAAACGCACCTCGCTTACCTGACTCGAGGGAATGCCGTATAGTAAGCCGCTCCGATTCGCATGTTTTCCGTCTCACTTTTACTATCGGAAGCGGCTATTTTTCTCTATTCTCCCTATTTTTCCGTGAGCCAGGTAATTAAAACGCATTTCGGGAAATTCTTTATTTATCTTTCCACAATATTTGACTTAATCTAATATCAAAACTTATATTTTAACGTAATTACAGTTAGGTAAACAGAAAAGCTACTACAATTTACATACTTTTTCACACAATTTTTCTCAATATTTTCCGAACTACTTATATTACACAACCAATTTTTCTTGTATTTATTAGAAAATGTATTAACTTATTAAATTAACTATATTTTACCTCTTAGGGAGCCACAGATTTATCACAATTCACCTTTTAAAGTTTATTTGTAAAAACACTGATTTGCACTGAGTCTATCTCTCAAATTTCACTTTTAACGAGTTCGTATGCACTCACTATGTGTTTTTCGGGAGCGAGGCCGCTGTCCTCAACAGACAGGGTGTTTTGTTTTTCAATCATATTTTTTTATTTAATGACATTATAATTAGTCTCAACGGTTAAACATTATCTTAGGTTTATTGACTATCAGTAATACAGTCTTTTAATTCAATAGAAACTATAATAAAACATACAAAAAGAAAAAATATGACTAATCACAAAAACCATTTTGTCTATATAGTATGGACAAAATGACATACACATTTTTAAGAACAAAGTTCTTTTAATAATTAAATCGTTTGAGATTCTTTCTAGTCATTTAGAGTTAGAAGTCAAGGTTTTGTTCATATTGAGTGCATGTCTTCTAAGCGACGCCTGAGAAACCAAAATATGTTTTTGCTGCCAATTCCCATCCCATTTTTTCTTCTATGCTTCAATAGCCATACTATGGCCATACTCATGGATTCTTGGCTCCAAGACTGCCGATTAGTTTTTCTTTCGTAGTTTCGCGGCATATCCCCTTAACAAAATAATAAATGTTAACTATCAGAAACACTGTACAGTGTACAATATGGTATGTCATTTTGTCCATTTTATTTGTATGTCATTTTGTCCAAATGTAACCAAAAACAAATAAATATCAAAATTCCATCAAATAATCTAATGATTGCAATAAAGTTCATAGAAATCACTGGCTAGTAGCATAGACCATAGTTCATCGATTTTAATACAAATAATAACAAATGACAGCAAATAACTCGCCAGAAAACAGGAGAAAAATAAACTTTTGAAGGCGAGAAACACGTTTGATCTGCTTACTGCGGCGCAACTGTGAGAATAGCGCTCAAAGTCTGGCAGGATTGTTAATATGACTGCCGTCACGTGATACAATCGCGGAAATGTGTCTAAAACCCCCCAATTTTGAAATAAGGGCACTATGTCATTTTGTCCGTACATGTCATTTTGTACGTATTTCCCTTAGTAATTAATGTAGTAGGAAAAGGTAAAGGAGAACCTTAAGGTGACGCAGCGTTAAAGTAAGAAACCGTGTTGGATATGTTTTAGATTGCTTGTTTTCTATGAGAGGCCGGCCCGGCCTCTCATAGAAAACAAGCAATGGAACAGCAAAAAATGGAAAGGGCGTAAGCGACAAAATGGTTTTTGTCGCATAATTTAAAAACCATAAATACATTTCATATAAGCTATGCACAAATTAAAGTGCATGCTTGAACCAATTTATGTACAAATTTTGGAACCTTGAATCACTCTCCTCTGTTGGAAAAATAGGAATCCCTTTTTTTACAGAGGTCTTTTCGATTGATTATTCTGTGCTATAAAAGTTGTCCAATCGTGTTATGCTATGGGCAATTCAAAGACAAAGACATGATGAATACTGACAACGAACTTCAATTTCTTAGCTTTAGTCATTGCTGAGAAAAATCGGCATCGCTACAGCCAAATTATCAAGGCGTCGCCTTAAGCGAAACAATTAGTAAAGTAGTGCAAAGCGTTACGTAGAGAATTACGATTCCTTTTCTATTTTCTACACGAGTTGCAACAACTTCTAATTTTATGCTAACAATAAATGCTAGATTTTTGTAGCATCATTGAGATGTCTTTGTTTTTTTTTATTTTTGCTAACGAAATTGTCGACTGCAACTTGACTAAGCACCCAGTTCTCCCACGGGCATATTACAAGGAAGCTCGTAGACGCCAGCGCCGATCGCCGTGAGAAATATAGGGCGGTCACGCTTCGCGGGTCATGGCCCATGGGTATTAATACAACAAAATATACTGTATATTATATTATGTGTGTACAATGTACATATTATATTCTTAGAACTTTGTAACCCTTTTTACGCATTGTGCGCACATTAAGAAGTTATTATTACGGAAAGGGAAATCATTTTATGTATTTTTGCCTACTAAATGCCTACTTTTAGGTGCGAAATCCGCTGAAAAGGAATAACAAGGGACCCAGGTTCCCTCGCCAGCTTTCATGCCGAAAGTTTTGGTACACATCAAGGCGCATAAACTGTGTTGTAACTTATAAGTAACTTACTAACCTTTTTATTAGAAAACTAGATGAACTGATTACATAATGTACTCTGAACGTGACTTGCAACAAAACACAGTGAGGTAAAAGAAAGTGTTATATCTGTTTATTGAAATCTTACTCTATATTATATATATATATATATATATATATATATATATATATATATATATATATATATATATATATATATATATATATATATATATATATATATATATATATATATATATATATATATATATATATATATATATTACTCTATGAAACAATAGCGAAATGTGTCTGTCTGTATGTCTACCTGTCTGTTACCTCTTCACGCCCAAACCGCTCAACCGATTTTGCTGAAATTTTGTATGGGTCCGGGGAAAGGATATATGTATGTATAATATTTTTTATCCCGGAAAGGTGGACGGTTCCCGCGCGATTAACGAATTTTCATCTACTTAGAATATAAAGCTAATTAAATTAATTTTATTTGCATCGTAAGTCGTAACGTACTATGGAATATATAGTAACGTAATTGGTATGCCATATGCATACTAATTATAGTTTTATAGTAAATGGTTTCATATAGACTAACGTGGGAATAATGCGTGTGTTGAAAGTTTACTAATCTGGGAATTAATAATACCGAGAACAATAGTACTTGTTTAAGACAATGAGCGCCTTGGTATTGGTTTGAATCGAGGTGTCGTATCGTATTAATAACAGGAATTATACAATTGTTTTATGTACGAAATTGTGGGTACCTGCATAGTTTACATGACAGTTAGAAGGTCTATAGCATTGATTCCCAAAGTGGTCCAGGTGGACCCCATGGGGTCCACGGGAGCCCGACAGGGGTCTACGCTTGCGAGGAAAAAAAATGGGGGTCCACGAGTCGTTAACGGGGGTCTATAAAAATTAGGTGACCCGATTTGACTTCTCCTATGAATATAGGCAGACAATATTATATTATTAGGAGATTAAATATTACAGAGCGAGGAGATTTAGAAATAAGTAAAAGTGTGGTAATTTTTGTGTTAAATAGCTACAAAACAAGAAAATATTTGCGTTTACTTTTTACCACTCCGAAGTGAAGGTTATTGGTTCCTTCACAGATCTCTATCTAGTTAGATAGGCCATGTGTATGTACTTCGCGTGCCATCGCGTTCCCAAACGATCACACATTTCAATCTTTCGAAAGTCTGTTCTTTAGTCTGCGCTCCACCGTTATCGGAATCGGACGTCAATCGGAATTCTAAAAATGCCTAATTGTGCCGTATTGGGCTGTGGAAATTCGAATAGAAACGTTGGTATAAATAGTGGACACGTTTCTTATCATCGGTAAGTAATTTTATTATTAAATCATGTGTCCTTTATTTTAAAATCAATTATTTAATGTAAATCGTGTGTGGCTGTAGTTTTTACCATGAAATCTACGTAACTGCGTGTGTACCGCATGATTCATAATACAATGCCGCTTTAGTTAGAAAATTATAGAGCCCGTTCTGTTTGTCCGCTATTGAGCGCGCAATGGAAATAAAACAATCGATACTTTCACTCATCGCTTAGTTTCGAGGTACAGTCAATATTCTCATTTTTCTGTCAAATGAAGCAAATAGTGTTGCACATATTCTCGATTCTAATTAATCAATTTTCGAAACAGACATGAAACAGAGGAATGATAATGTTCGCTTTGGGATATTTTGTGACTCGGTAATTATATTTCTATACATTTTCTATACATATAATAAAACTGTAGAAATAAAAATTCTGTACACTAAAGGTATTAAAAAATAATAAGCGGGGGGTGTCACTACAACGCTATAGAAGCCAAAACTGTAGTTAGTTTTTTGTCTACTGTCTGTCTGTCTGTCTGTCTGTATGTTTGTTCCACTATCACACGAAAACTACTGATCCGATTTGAACGCGGTTTTTGCAGATATATTTGTCTTCTTCCAACTTAACATCTGGTGCATAAAAAAAATTCCGCCCACCCCTCTAAGGGGACCAAAGAGGGGTCAGATTTTGTATCAAACTTTTTTCTTTAATGGACTTACCTCATATTATTAGCTGTTTTTTCCAACTTAACATCTGGTGTATAAAATTTTTCCCCCTCCCCTCTTAGGGGACAAAAGAGGGGGTAAGATTTTTTATCAACTGATGAAGTACAAATTCTTTAAATGGCAAAACAACGTTTGCCGGGACAGCTAGTTATGTAATATGTATTTATGTTCCTGTTTAGTGATTTAATTTAGAATAATATAATATATTACTAGCTGTCCTGGCAAGCACGTATCTTAAGATTTATCATTCCTCTGTCTATCTGTCTATGAACTCGAATAATAATTGATTAAAAAATCGGTATACCTATTAAAATGGCAAAAGAGGCGGGGCGCGGCGATTCCTTTGAATCGATTCCGCGCGTACGGGTGACTTGTGAGTCAAACTTAGAATACAAAAAAGTAAAGGTCCAACTGTTGGATGAATACGCTTTTTAGACCGGCCTTGAACTGGGGGGGGGGGGGGGTTTAGCTGTGGGGTCCACCGGATCCAGCAAAATGTTTAAAGTGGTCTATGAGAAAAAAAATTTTGGGAACCTCTGGTCTATAGGTACTATTAACTCTGTATTAATGAAGGTGGTTATCATATTTTGATGATGAAGTTAATGAAGATGAAGAAATAATTAGTACACTAAATAGTACTAGACTAGTCCAATAAATAATTTGTGATTGTTATAACATGAGTCTTCTATATGTGGCGAATTTTAGATAACAAAATAAGCAATAGTTATACCTCTACGAATAATAAAAACTATTATACCTAGTACTTATACCTACAATACAGTTGTACCTTCTTATTCAGAAAATATACAAACGTAATAGCTCGAATACTCAATAAGGACTCAATAAGGACTATTGATTGAAGATTTCTTTCAGTAAATAAATAGTTAGAACCTTCTGTACCTATTTTAACCTTTTTATAGCATCCTTTCTCTCATTTAAGGAGATAGAGCTTTATAAAGTAGCTTAAATAAAGTCTTAATATTTTTACCATTTGCGTTGTTGCTATTAAAATTTTGTAGGCAATAAAGTGCAGCCATAGTATCAAAGTACAGCCAAATTTGTATCTTTACGTGCTAATTAATACATTTTGTTTGCATATTCTCAATAATCGTTTTACAGCTAATATAATAAATTAATAGTTTCCAAAAAATGTCCTTAAAATTACTTAAACCTGAAAGCTTTAAAGCTCTATACTCTATGCATAAGTCTTGAGAAATGACGACCTCTAAAAAAATATCCCCAGACGAACATATAACCTCCTCCTTTTTGAAAGTCGGTTAATAACGTTTTTGAATATTTTATCCCAATGTGTGTTATGTTTATATAAACTGCTCTATATTTTCGTCTGAACAAACGGCGGCCATAACAAGCCTATGCTAATTCGTTCACAAAGATGTTTTGTCTGCATTTCCCCGTTTAGGATCCCAAAGTCCAAAGTTTCCGTAACGGTAACTTGTTTAAGTTAACTTGGCAGCTTAGAACTGGTTTTAGTTTACTACGACTTACTACGAATGCAAATGAATCCTATCGTTATTGTAAAATTGGCCTTATTACAAAAGCTGTAAGAGTGCTTGTTGTTTATACTACTGCACGAATATTTACGAGGAATAGAAGAAAGATAAATTTAATGATAAATTGAGCTTTTAATCTAAATGTTAGATTTTACTGATTTGAACGAATCTTTACGATTTAAATTATTCTTAAAAATGTATTACGTAAGCAACACTTAGTTATTTTAAATAAATTAACCATGTTAAGTTAAGTTAAATTTAACTATAAGTACAACAAATGTAGAGCAAAACTCAAAAGAAATGTAAAAAAAGTTACTCACCTATTAACAGTTCGAAGAAAATAAAAATGCCTTTAATTTTGTAATCCTCAAGAACATCCTTATAATTTTCATCCAAAAAATTCTCAACATAACCTTAATCATTTCAATTTAATCATGTCAATTTTAGCTTACCTTCAAATTATCTTATTATGTCGACAAAGGGTCTCATAGATTCTGTATTCTTTAATAATACATCAAAACATCATTTAATTTTGATATTTTGATCGAAAAACTGGTTTCGAACCCTCGCACTCGTTCATCTCGGGCGCTATCAAGGGTTGAATTAAAAAAAGGCGTGAAATTACAGATTGTATCTTATAACGACTTAATATTGTTGAAAAGAAGCTTTTTATATATAGTTATGTGCGAAGAAATTCGCTTTTAATGACTTATTAGCTTGTGATACCGGGCTAATATGAACTAGCTATTTGTAACTTATGGTAGAGTAGTGGCCACTTCCTCTACTGTACTCAACAAACAGTTAGAAAGGGAAGAAAATAGGAGTGTCAAAACCAATCAGAAAAACTCTTTTCAATCATTTGGAATACTTCTTTTATTTCAAGTTAAAATTGGTTCCTTAATACAAACTACATAGGTCGGTTATACCGCTAAAACACTAGTTTTCGACGGTATAACCAACCCACTCTTAAATAACTGTTCCAGTATAGTTACTATCACTGTCACTATAAAGAGATTGTACTCCTCTTACCGCTAAAGCTGTTTTGGAGCTCTAAAGCTCTAAGAATATCATTAATATACATGGCACTTTATTTTTTTAAAAACATGACCATCCTCTTGGTATAGTCGGCTAAAAAATAATCGTTGAAGTGACGAGCCAGGTTTGAGGATAATGAAGTGAAGTTATTTCGTTTTTGCATAAGCATGTTGGTCCCAGGAATGCAAAAGAAATAAGGCTTCACCGCATTCTGCATGTTACTTACTCAATGAATAGAGCAAAAGTTGTTACAGCACGAAGACTGAATATTATAATAATCTTTAAATTATTTAAAAACTAAGCTTTGTTTTTACCGTAACAATCTCGAGCTTTTATCAAAAAATTTGCAAGATCCCTAAAAGCTTTGTTCATATTCTCATACTTGGAAAGTGTAGATGAATGAAACGTGTTGCTAATGCAACTAAGTACTTAATTCGATCATGACAAATTATTTTAACTTTACACTAATACTAGCTGCCCCGGCAAACGTTGCTTTGCCATAATATATTTGCCATATTATTTTATTGAAGTGACTAAATAAGTATGTCACCATGGCAACGTCGATCGCTATCCCGTCGCACAAACTTAATGGTCGCCGTCAGTCTCGAGTTGTAATAATTTACTATTATTTATTCAACAATTGCACTTATCAATATAATAAGTACCCAGTAGCCGATTCTCAAACCCACTGAATATGCATATAAAATTTGGTTAAAATCAGTAAAGCCGTTTCGGAGGAGTACGCGGCCTAACATTTTGACACGAGAATTTTATATATAAGATTAGTATATATAAGATAAATATGTAATACATGATATCTTGCTGAGTTACTCCCAAAGATTGTATTCCACGAAAAAGTCTCTTCGTCCTTTCGAAATTGGTTTGCGGTTTTCGTACTCTGTAAATGTGGCCAGGCTGTCACCAAATAAACATACACATTATGTACACGCAAATATCACCTTACATGTATATTTATATTACCAAAACACGTTTCATAGTATTTTTTTTCGTACAATAATTAAAGTCAGATTTTATGCTAAAAACAAGAAAAACCTTTCGAGTTGTTTCTTGTACCCTGCGATTTAGGTAACCCTGATTCTCCGTGTCCGGAGGTCCGTCTTTATGAGGGATTTCGGGCGTGTAATTAAATCTTCGTATATTAGGATTTAGCACGAAACCCACGTCCGGTTTTTATTAATTCGTCATGAATAAGACATTTGTTAAATATGCATGTCCGTTTTATTTAAAGGTGTAGTTTTAAAGACTCTATGTAATCTTTTCAGTGTAGAGCGCTGACTGTAGGTAGGTAGTACTCGTAATAGTAGGTTGTTACTGACTATATATAAAGATTTCACAAGCCAAGACACAGTGTGGTAGAGTCTACAGACTGACTAAAGCGCTTATTCCACTTATCCTAGCTAGTTTCCTAGGTAGGATCCTAGCTAGGAACCTAGCTTTCTAAATGTTATTCCACTTGACTAAATCGGAAACGATTTAGGATCCTAGCTTTCTAAATGTTATTCCACTTGACTAAATCGGAAACGATTTAGGATCCTAGCTAGGATAAGTGGAATAAGCGCTTTATAGTCTGTAGACTCTACCACATTGTGTCTTGGCTCGTGAAATCTTTACTATCTGCTATTATTTAAAACTTTAAACGAGACAATCTTGATTATTAATAGCCCTTTAAAAGGCTAAAGTGTTACCGTGAAATTAAGTATGCTGAGTCTTTAAAAGCGCTCTAGCTAGTCTAGCCCTATCTATATTAAACCGCTTATATATTTTTTTCTGTAGATCTATTATAACAACCACCAGATTGCAGATAATATAAATGTATAGAACAATCAGGTAGTATTAGGTATACCGTTGTGTCGGCGGTAGTTGGCGCACGTGCGCGGCTCGCGGACAAAGGAAACTGGATAGCCGAGCTTTGTTCGCCAACTACCGAAATGTTTCTAAACAGACTATCAATTACACTGGCCTACTGACTAAAAGTGTTATGTACGGTCGAAATAGATCTAATATGTAAGGTACCTATGATAATCATAGGGTCATAATGTCCTCCAAAGTTTTGACTCTAGGGAATTACTCAAATGTGAGTCTTTTATTTCGATATAGTATGTGTGCCTATTACTATTCGTAACCATTGTAAATAATACATTAAGTACCTGAAAATTTGTTGTGTTTCGCTTTCTTAAATTTTTAACAGTATACTTTACGTTTGATATCATCTACAAAATAACTAGTATAGATGACATCTAAGTAAGTTGTTTTAGTGGGGAAAAGAAGCTAAGTATTACAGTTTCAAACTGGTATAATATTAAAAATGAATTCGTATATAAAACGAAAACTTTTTTGATGCAAGTCTTTTTGATAAGTACTTTAAAATTATGTTTTGGTCATTTAAATTATGTTCAACTTTCAAGTAATTACATTAACACTAATTCACAATGATTGTATTTGCAACCTTTTTCTGCAGCTAAAACATCTTCACTGTTTTATTATTGTACTATTAATCCCTACGAGTTTTAAAAAGCTCAGACCTCGAAGCTTTTAATCGCAAGGTGTTCTTTAATCTCGTACGGTTGGCCGAATTATCCCCGAGTTTTTTTTCTTCTTTTAATATCATACGAATCTCCCCTCCGCTTCGTATTGAAAAAATTTTTTCGTTCGAACACCTGCACCTGATTGAAAAAAGCTCTATTCATATCAGTCAAACGATTGTACTGCAGGTAGGCTTTTATGTTGAAAAAGCATTGAAATTTATAATATAATGTTTATGTTGAGGCAGTTCGCAAAATGTTGTTTAAGTAAGTACTTATATTATGCTTAAAATTTGTTTTTCAGTTTTCACTTATAATAAATAAATCTAATAAACACTGAAAAACTAAAATGCAGAATGTTGTAAAGCGTACAAATATGTTTTTCTCTACATACCACATAATAACTCTATTGAATCATATTGTTGTAGGAATAGAATAAGTGGTCGTGTATTTTAATTAAGTACCTACAATAGTTGATTATTTGTAAACTTAAGAAACTATTTAATTACGTCAAAAATCGTAAAGGTAAAAGTCCTTATCGAGTTGTAGTAAATTCATTAAATATTTTTGCTATAGGCCACAAGTCACAACCACAGAAACTTCCTGTTGAAGTTTTTTATCATTCTTATTCTGATTAAAATTATGTATTCATAGCTTCAGATCTAAAATACTATCAGGTAGACGTAGTCATAATTACAATATACAGCCTCCTTCTCATCATAACATCGAAAAAACTTAATACGCTCGGAGCTTACGATGGGATCGTGTTCTTTTTGGGTGTAGGAGACGCTTCACAAGATGGCCGCTGCGCGCTAAAGCCTTAAAGTTGCCTGTTGTAGCCGCCAGGGGCGCTGCGCGGCGCGGGCGCGCACTCCCACGTAAGTTGTCCGGTTGTAAACACACGTACGATCCCACCTATAAACAGTATTAACAATGATGTGAAGTGCTGAACTGTGCTGTGATTTCTGGATTTTTTCACCATGACTAAAACGAAAATGCCCCGCAGTAGTGCTCTATATCATAGCGCTAAGGTGAGTTTGTTTTTGAATACCGAAATTTGGCTATATACGAGTCTTAAGTATAGCTACTGTGCATTTCATGAATGAAATTTTTTTAAATATGCTGTCAAAATGCTAGTTCTCATAAAATCATGTCATAGTAGTGTAAAATGTATTGTTATTTTAAGTGGACGTGAAATTTTCATAATTTTGAAAGTATGTAAACAAAAGTTACTTTCTTCGATAATTTTTGCTACTCGTGACAACAATGTTATGTAATGTATATGTAATTGCATGTATTTAATTGTCTGAGACTGTATAATATGTATGGCGCGTGTGAGGAATCTGATCCAGGCCGGTTTGCCTCCAGCCTCCCAAATCTCCCGCCTCCCGACCGTTCCAGTTTGAATGCAACGAACTTTTCATCTCATTATATCTTTTAGGTACACACATACTGTATTTCGATATCGTGAATATTGAACTGAATATGCTATTGTAACTCAATATAAATGTCCCAATTATAGCAAAGGTCTCTTGAAGTGTAACTAGTATTTAAATACATAATATGAAATAACTTGTTCAACTATTAGCTACTAAGTTATTATTCGTGTAATTACCGAGTTATATTTAGCATCTAATTACAAGGAATTTAAAACAAAACAGCCACTTTTCAAAATATTTTAACGACGATCCTGATTTACCTGGAGGCTTCCAAAAGAGTAGTAAAAGACATCAACGAGTTCCGAGCGGGACGGAAAATGGTCATCGCTCGATCTCAACGCGTAAGAGCGGGACAGCTAGTATAGTAATTTTGCTTATAGTTGTACGGTCGCCTCACGTCGACGACTGCTTTTGAGCCTTGTTGTCATTGTGATAAGGTCGAAATGTGGTGCGCATAATTTTTTGGCGACTATACTTAATCGTACCGGGATTTTATATAGGCAGGTAGACACGGTCGGCCGGTTTCCCCATTTTAAGGAAAAGGATGCACCATTATAATGGTATATTTTGACCGTATGTAAAACGTTTAGCTAGGGTCTTAGTTCGTTTCGGCCGGTGACCTCTGATGAGCCGTGAATGGTGGTTTAATTGACTATTGATTTATTAGTTATCGTAAATCGTATTTTGTTTTGTAATAAGTAGTATTAGTAAAGGACTCGTAAGCCAGTTTCTGTCGATTAATTTTAACTTTAAACGCAAAAACGATTTTGTTGCAAAGCGATAAAATTTTGCCAACGGATCCTTTCACTTATACGATAATTATTGTAGGCTCTACATTATGATTAAATGGTCATAATCAATATCCTGTTTAAAAAGTATTTTAAACCGTGTCCTTAAATATAAATTAAAGTTTATATATGTTAAAAAAAACTTAGCCAAAAGACTTATAGTTGTACAACTCACAAAATGAAAACGATATGTTAGTTCTCCGAACGTGACCCACTCTCCTGACCGGTCCGGCATGGCGGCCGTAACCTTATCACCCGAAAACTTAACCACACCTAATACAGTTTTAAAAATTTCTCCTCGAAAATTTTTCTTTGCTCTTGAACTTTGCCCTATAGGTAGCTTAAAGATGGTTAGTCTATAGTTCTATACTCTATACTTATAGGTTGCCTTAACATAGATGATAGATGCCTTTAAACCTTCTATAATATGCTAACCACATAGATTTAAAAATTTCTTTTTGAAAATGTTTCATTTCTTTGCACTTGAACTGTGCCCTATAGGTAGCCTATATATAGGTGGCTTGTCTTTAGGTAGTTTGGATGCCTTTAAACCTCCATGCTACTTTAAGGTCAGAGTAATCTCAGATCAAAGGGAAAGGTTTAAAGCGTTAATGAGCGTAAAGAAAGAAGATAATCCTTACCAGTCACATGGTTGAACTTAGACCTTTTCTAGCTGTTAGGCGGAAAATATATAATGATTTATTTTGAAATCTGATTCCTTATAATGTTCAAAAAACAAAGAAAGTTATGTCAAATTATCATGAAAAACTTCGGAGTAATTTGGGATGGGCTATGTTCACTTCTATTGCTAGAAATAAGACTAAAGAAGCCACAAATCTTCTAGTTTATCTGAATCTATTTGGCGCGAATACTTAAGTTGTTTTCGGTGCGCTAATTTCTAACAATGAACATTATCTGTGGCTTAATCAGTAGCTGTAAATGCAAATCTAATTTAGATACAATACAAACGTTACCTTGCTAAAAATACCTTTATTTTACTTGATTACCTGATAAGTATAGTTCCAACCTCACAATTTGCTAAAGGTGATGATACCCAGTTTGCTAATTGTGTGTGTCTACTGTCTACATACAATCAAATGTAGATCTGGTTACCAAGGAAACAGACTTTTTGACCTATTTACTTGGGTTAGTTTAGTACAATTTTTGAATCATTAAATATAAATTATAAACTTGGTTTCTAGTACCTAAAGCTCTTCTTGGCAATTTTCTGTAACTACTACAAAATGTAGTATGTTATAATGTATTGGGTATCAAAAACTTCTGCCCTAAACACTATGGCCCTTAGTAATGTTAGGTTTAGGGTTGAGTACATTGCCATTTAACGGTATAGTTGTCCTCTCTGATTTGGTGACCAGCACAGCGTTACTGTCACGGTGTACAATACGCTTAATACTCGGTTTGAACAAATTGAGCTTGCTGCTATAAAAGTGCCTTATTAAAAGCATTAATATAGAGCTCCTTTGTAGTTATTAGTTAATTATAGTATAGCTACAAGCCTACAACATTAAGGAATGCAACTTGTTGTGTCAGTTAATGTTACTTGTAAAATGTGTGTCGAAATGTAGTCGTGCAAAATTCTGGTTCTCGACGAGTCTGACGACATTACATGGATGTCTAAAGATTTTTACTTAAGTTAATTATAATAACAAACTAGGTTTTAAAGTTCCAATATTCAGGGACTTTCATTTTCGATCTAAACTTCGTGCGCGGAAGAAAGCTTTTCACGGCATTTTCGCGGCCTGTAAGTAACGGTTTTTAGAGTTTTACAAAGCTGCAATTCATGCATGTGATTTGTCACATTCAGCCTTCTAGCCTGTCTTGTGATTTGGATAAGCAGAATTCTTTAAAGATTCTAAGGATTTAGCCATGAGATAATCTCCTATCGTATTTCAATTAAACATACATAAATAGTAGTCGTAAACAGTGTATTTACATAAGATGTTATCAATAACTGCATCAACGGTTCACCTGAGTGTTTGGGCGCGCCGCGTCGCTTCCGGAGGGGAAGTGCTTTTGCTATATTTCGACTTCCGTCCGACCAACACTATCCATTTGTATGCACTTGTTCAAGTATCAAGTGCAATGAAATGCTTTGAACATGATTAGATAGAGAAGTATTAAAGGCGGTTTTATGGGAAAAAGTCGGAAAAGCTTGAAAATTCATAATAAAAATAAAAGCTTTTCTTTTGTTAACTTAGAGCTAAATATATAGCACAACTGTATATTTATCTCTAAGTTAGCAAAAGAAAAGCTCTACAAAACACAGCACAGACAGGTATTATGTACATGACCAATTATAGGCATAATGTAATGTAAAAATATTAATCTTGTCTATATGTATAAAGCGCTCCATCGAAGTGAAAGGCAGCTAATTACTAGCCCGGCCGTTCTAATGATCCGCTTACGAATTCTGGCAATCAGTGCCTCGAGAGATGTGTCCATTAGGAAACTAATCTTATGGTCATAAATGACGATAATACTTTATTTTTGATTAGTAGGTGTAATAAAGGCCTAAAAAACATCTTTACTATAAACTAGATGACGCCCGCAACTCCGTTGCGCCAAAATTCGTTTATCGCGCGGGAACCGTACATTTTATAGGATAAAATGTACGGTTCCCGGGACTCAAAGTATCTCCATACCAATGTTGCAGCAAAATCGGTGAAGATGTGAAGACAGACAGACAGACAGACACACTTTCGCATTTACAATATTAGTATGGATAGTTGCAAAAGTTATAGCTTGTCGGAAAACGTTAAAGTTTGAACATGATTTTCTCTCACCTGTCAAATTATGTTACCTTAACTTTAATCAAATCAGCCCAAATTCACGTAAGTTTCGTAAGAGGCCTCAAATTAGAGCTAGAACATGCGTCGTTCCCACGCGAACCGTGCAGCGTCAAGTGGTGAATAATAAATTCAATATATTGGATGCATCAGTGCTCTCCCCTCACAAAAACGTGTGTAATGTGAAACTATCGCGCTTTTCTTCTACTCGCGCTCCTTTTGAAGGCGCTTCGGTTTGTATTTAACCACTTTTTACGGCGTAATGGCGTAATGCGATAAATAAAGCGTTAAAATATTCTCTTAAATGCATTCAATAAATCTTTATGAAGAAATAAGTTATATAGAGAGCATATTGCTGTCTACAAAAAGATTACTCTATGAATTATTTAATATGCTAATGTAGTTTAATATACTCAGAAAAAGCCTCAGGTAATTTTTATTAGCATATCTGTTTAACGGAAAAGCTTTTCAAAATCAAGGTTTTTCTTTGTAATGCTTCGCTAAATGTTACTACTTATTTGAATAATTACTAAGTTATTAACATAACGTCCTGGGAACAAACCTTCGTAATTTTTACTTAAATATTAATTAATAGTTTATGCAATAAAAATGTGACTAAGGCTTTATTTTGATTATGCAGGGAATTATATACCAACACTGTGCAGTCAATCAATATTAATATAAGCATAGAAATCAAAAAAACCAGTTCGCAATTTTAAAGATAACACATGTAGTGCTAAATGTTATTTTATAATATGCACAATAAGGTTGAAAATAAGTTTAAATCAGTATGTAATAGATAGGCAGTCCCGTTAGTTAATAAACTGCGAAACTTGTTAGAGTCTGCGTGTGTAAGCTCGATAGAGACTTTTATGTATGTTCGACCATCATAGTTAATATAAGCGTGTTAATTACTGGATTCTAACCAACAAAATTCGATCACATTATTAACCTCCACAGAACTATAAGAAATACCTTACTTTTCTCTCATTGGTTTATGATTCTGAAGCAGTTTCAGTAAGCAACTTGGCTTGATTTATGTGCGTCCGAGCGACAGAGCAGTTTGGCCGCTACACAACAAAATCACAAACAAGTGTAACAAACATATTTATATAAACATACATACAATTATTTATTAGTAGCCACCCGCCCCGGCGTCGCACGGGTATAAAATATATAGCCACTGAAAAAATGATTAAAATCGATAGCCTATGATCCTTCACGTGGTCTACTTCTTATCTGTGCCAAATAACATAAAAATTGCTCCAGTAGTTCGCGAGATCAGCCCTTTCAAATAATTTCCCCCGTTTTTTTCCACATTCTCCTATTAGTCTTAGCGTGATAAAATATAGCATATAGTCTTCCTCAATAAATGGGCTATCTAACACTGAAATATTTTTTAAATCGGACCAGTAGTTCCTGAGATAAGCGCGTTCAAGTTAGCCCTTTCAAATAATTTTCCCCGTTTTTTCCACATTTTCCTCTATTTCTTCGCTCCTATTAGTCTTAGCGTGATAAAATATAGCCTATAGCCTTCCTCGATAAATGAGCGATCTAAGACTGAAAGAATCATCAAATCCGTTGCGTAGTTTTAAAGATTAAAGGGAACAAAGGGACATGAGGGAAAAAAGCGACTTTGTTTTATAATATGTATAGATATAGATGATCTCTTTCTGTAGCGGCCAAACCGCTCTATCGCGCGGATGCATATGTAAATGGAGCCTTACGTGTGAATATTACAAGACTTGATTGATAACAATCCCACGTATGGAAATGAGCAGTCATTAGGTACTTTCTGAGAGTCTAAACGCATTGTATAACCTATAGTTATCTAGAAACTAGATCGCACACACTTTCGCCGCGGGACTGCACAATGTTATCGGTCATGTATGCTCTCTATTCTGGAAATTTCGAAATATTTGTCCATCTCAACATCTATCGTTATCTAAGTGTCACGCCTTAAAGCTGTTTGCTCGCTCTGTGTCAGTCACTTAGCACTCGTCCTGTGCCCGAGGGATACAATAAAGATAGTGTGAACACGACTTTACTCCGTATTTGCCAAAGGATTTCTGTGTTGATATTTGTTTTCAAATAAAATGAAATCTTTGAATACTCGGAACTGTAGTATCTGCGCTAAGATTGCTTGAGTACATAAGTGTTTCATTGATATTGTTTTCTTTGAAATTTGATTTGTTAACCTAATGCTAAGTACTCACATACGGTTTTGCTCGATCGAGCAATAACGTCAAGCAAAACCTGCGGCTCGGACTTTCGTCCACACATTCAGCATTGCTCGATAGTTTTACTCTAAATCGATACATTTAATTCCGTCAAGCTGGCTCGATGCGAGCCTTCGAATGGCTCGATGCGAGCCTTCGAGCTGTCAGTTTTGCGGTCCGCGCAGTAATTATTACTCGATTTGAAGTAAAACTATCGAGCAAAACCGTATGTCAGTACCTACTTAGCATAAGATTTACATAGTAACAATAAAGTTTTATATGCAAGCAATATTTGTTATTTGATACAATACTTGTATCAGGAAATCTTGGTGTGCAAAATTGCAAACACGAAACAAATAATAGTATCGTAATTATTAAGAACCTAAAACTAATTTTATGTATTTGGTTTCTTGTAACTATTTTAAGGACACCGGTCACTGAATATTTCTATATAAAGTTCTACATAATATACCGGGCGGTGGATCAGCTTACATGCGTGGGTTAATTGTGTAAATTTGCAAAGAATTTAACTAAAAAGGTGTAAATAGTATGTAACCGTGTTCAATTATCCAGTCGCCGGTAACAGTACTGGAGTTACGTGACTCAGAGTATAATCAGCCGAGTACCAGGTTTCATTAGCTTTTTATACGGCTGCCGGCTGTGAGAATGTCTTTAAGATGGCTTTCTTCCGCTCCGCTTGATGATAGACGAGGTGCTCCTTCTGATTTCAGACACGATATCATTGCGTCATGTAATGTGCAAAAAGGTGTTTATCATTATATCTATGGGCGTCGGAAAGGTGTTTTAAAACGCGCTTATTTTACACAAACTGCAAGAAAAACGTCGTTAAACGCATACGAGTGTTTCACGTTAAATAATATTAATGATGGATAGCGCTATTAATACGGCACGTACTCGTTTGTGAAGTCCCAGGTGTTTAGAACCTATCATTATGCTGCTTCACCTTTGCAAAATAAAACAGCGAGCAGCATCAGTTTGGACATCTGCTGCGAACGGGTTAGTCGCACCTGCCACGAAAACGCATCGACAAACAATAGCAGGTGAACGATACATAGTTGTGCATCGTTAGCTGATATAATCCGCCGGCATATGCAGTACGCATTGAAATATGCGATGATTTTCTGTTACTTATACTCGGGTAGGAAGTCAATAGTTGATAGGAAGATCAAAATATATTAAGGTCACATTCAAAAACATGTTCGCAGTATGAAGTATGAACTGTTACAAAAGTTATAAGCGCCATGGGAAGTATAAAGTTCCTATCCGGTATTATGTAAGCTTTGAATTTGCAATTTTCGCGATGCTCAGCTGAGCAGAAAACTCGTGCTTAATTGATACATAAAATAAATGAATGAAACTACTAGAGTTACTACAAGTAGAAGTAGTCATAAAAAGTTATTGTTTAATGGCAGTAGAATAAAAAGTGAAAAATTACGAGTGGGAGAATTTATAGCCTGAATAACTCGAACTAACCTTGAGTTTGAGTACTTTTAATGAGTGACAATATAAACTATGCTCGCATCCTTTTTCGTCGCCTTCCAGTTTTTTGCGACGTCGCATGTCGTTTGCACCTGACGCGAAACGTGCCGGGGGGAGACGCGGCGCTGTAACCGTAATCGCCCGCTTCCCTACCTGCTGGATATAGCGTCATTAATTTCGTTATCGTCGGCTTAATTAAAACGTATCAAGCTTAATAAGCTAGAGATTATCTGCAGCTCATACGGGAAGTTAATACATATAACGATAAAAATGATGTATTAAAATGTACTTCAAGTTAGCTCTACATATTTTAAAATCACACTACATTTACCTCTTCCTTAAATGCACCCTATAAGTTGTGATTTAACAATATTATAGTAAAGCAACGTATTTAACGTCAATTATACTGTATTTAGTGTTAGAATCGTTTTACTGTAAACAATTATCTTGTGAATAGCAAAATGCTGCGTAAGCTCTGCTCTACATTTGCGTGCACTATTGCACGCAAATGTAGAGCACATTTTAGTTAACTTTTTCTTTCGGTGGGTGTCTAGTCGTACTTTGTTTGTACGACTAGACACCCACCTGCTGTAAGTTGTAATAAATTTTGTTGTGGTAAAGTGTCAGCTCTCATGAATGTTAAATTGAATAGATTGAATTTTGCTAATTGGTGTTTCATAGCTGAATCCTAAATATTAGATTCCTAAATTGACGGCTGGGTAACCTGAGGCACGGTCAGAGTATTATAGCTCTTGTGGGTATGATGTGCTATTTTAATTTTTTGAACGGAAGTTCTATGGATATAAATGATATGTGTTACTGTTGCAGGTGTTGTGGCACCTCGACATATTCCGGCGCAGCTTCCGCGAGCTCACCGGTCACGCTTGTCTCGGCCCTTCGTGCATTTTTTGCGCCCTAAAGGTGAGTTTCCCTATTAATTTACACAGCATTAAGTCCATTACTCTGTCCTTACCTCGTGTCCGGTGGAATACTGCCATAATTATATTCTTACAAAGCTGCTTATTTAAAAACAAACATTTTAAGGTCGCCGCTACCGACTACTTTAAAGGTTCCAAAAAGTATTTTTTAAACTTTTAGTTAAGTTAACTTAAATGTTGGAAACGCCCTTACAATCGCTTGTCATCAGGCCCAATGAGCCAGTCAAAATTGCAAAAGTTTCGCTTTTGAGCTCGTTGATGTCTTTTATATAATAAACTTTATACGTATAAGTCTTATAACATTTACCTACTTATTCTTATTGACTGACCTTCTTTGACTCACAATGATGTTAATGATGATTAAAGTTACGTGTTGAATAGTGATTGATGAATTTAACACACCAGTGACGACTCGTCGTTACCATTCAATATAATTGAATGTCATTGAATTCATTGTCGGCGTCACGATGTGTTTATGGTTTGTGCTTATTTAATTTCGCATTCTTGCATTCGTTTGTGAAGGCTTCTGGCTGTAGTATTCTTTGTGGCAACATACAAACATGAACAATTTAAGTAGAGTGCATAAAATTACCGTCTATGGCATAACGCATACTTCATTTTTTTTGTACTTGAAACAAAATATCACTTTCAATTTACAACTGTCTGGAGTCTACGACTATTAGCCGGATGAACGAGTCATTACCCGTAAAAAAACTTAAATGGACCTTATTTAAAGGGCAGTATTGGGGTATATAATGAGTGGTTAAGTAAATCGTTGCGTTTGGTTCCGCTCACGCCGCTGTCTGGCCGATCATTCGTGACCTTTCGAGAACAATGCACAGTTCAGTTTATTCGACCCCAAATAGAGCCTCAACTTTCGACACGTCTCGAACTAAAAGATGATGCAGCACAACTTTTGTAACCGCTAGTCGTGTGTGTATATCACGAGTTTCACCCCCTTCGTGGAGAAATGTTAAATGGTTTTCAACCCCTTACCAAAAATTCTTTGGTGATAGGTAATGGTATGATCGATTTTCATGTTTTTGTTACTGTTAAAAGCATACAATTTTTAACTTCATCAACCCCTAACACTCTCATACTTATTTTGTAAAAGCGAGTATTGCAAAGCGTGTATTGCAACACTATTCAATATATTTAACAGTCTTAAATTAACTGCCAATTGATTTGTCCGTGACTCCGAGTAACTCTAAGGACGGGTTCCTATAAAATTGTCAGGACTTATAAGTATTGATGTTGTATTCCTGATGCAGTCCTTGTTTGAAGTCGATGGGCTTTTGTTCGTTTTCGTTTTATATAAAAATATTATATCCTGTCTTATTGTGAAAGTTTTGTGAAAGAATTTAGGTATAAATAAACATTGTAAAGCAAAACCAGATGTGTAATAGTTCAAAGCAAATCTCGGTTTATAATCCTAACGGACTGTTAATTGCCTAAAAGTATTTGGAACAAAGTCATTCTTTAGTTATGAAATTCTAAGCTCGTTGAGAGTATTCACTGTTGGGTGAGCGATTTGCCTCAGTGCCGTTTACAATGCGATTCGTTTTGGGTTCAAATTGGCGACCGCTATTTACTCTTTGTAATTGAATTTCGTTTTTTATTTAGTCAATTTGTTGAATTTATAATATCTTCTTTTATTTTTAAAGGATTTTTGTACGTTTCATTTTTATCAAGTAATTCCTTTAAAATCAATTTAAGTATACAAGACTTCATATAAACAGTAAATCTATTTCAAAATATGTTTCGATAATAATGTATTGAAAACTATGTGTATAGAACATAATATTTCTCATAATAGGAAACTAATTCTCAGAATCATTTGCTGTCAAGGTATTGTAACCGAGATAACTAACTGCGTTTATTATCTTAATAGTTTAAAGTGTTTATGAAAGAAAAACATTTTCTGTTACATCACCTGATAATATCGTTATCTATCGATGCTCACGAATTTATTTCTCGAATCTTGCTTCATATTCTAGTTAATCGTTTTAGTTATTGTTCCTGGGAAATAGTTAACTGGGTTATGTGTGTTTTATCATTTACAGCTTCATAGTTGACATTTGGTTGACTAGTATAGATTTACAACGCTTTTTGGCGCATGTCTAAAATTGAAGCCGCCATTTAAATGTAACTTGGAATGCAACTGTATCACACTTGAGCCATCTTGTCAATGTTGTCAAAGCATCATTTTGCATGTGTTATGTGGTTAAAATTATTAATAACGAACATTTTAGTTACTTGGCAGTTTCTTCGCATCCTCGTCCTCGAAGCGCCAAACCATCTTTGAACGTCTAATAACTAAATTAAATATGATTCGTGCGTCTCACGCTGTGTTCATGATACGCTTCTGTTATGTCTTTCTATCATAGACAAAACCACAGAACCATTGAACTGAATTATTAGCCTAATTAGTACATAAGTTCACGGCCAACACGTTACTGTCGTGAGACTGGCCGACAAAGGAGTTAATGTCTAGTGTCTCAGATATTACGTGCCCCGAGCTGCAGCAAACTGGGGCATTCAATTACTCTTGATTACACCACGTTTCGTTTCTGCAATGGCACAAGCTTTGACAACGTCTGTATTTAGAATAAAGATTATATCTGGACTCTGGAATATTGTATAGCTTCCTATATGTGTGGGCTTTTCTGTTATATATACTTGCTTTTATGCTTCTCAAAAAACTCAACAGACGTCCCAACTACCAAAAAGTGCTCTTATAATTATCTCAAGACAATTAATTTTTTACACTTATTATACACTAAATCCTATCTCCCAGACCGCAAATGGGCCCTTTTTATTAGACTATTTGCTCTTATACCATGCTAATAGAATACTTCGTCAATCCGATTTACACTTGTAATGACCTTGTATAACCAAAAACTAGTGTGTTATAAAACTGAATCGGACTATAACAAACTTAGACAAGCGAGTGATAAAACTAAATGAGAATATTTTGCACTTGTCAAGTGGAACGAGATTAAAATTTAGATACATTTCAAAGGTTACATGTATTATTAATTAATAATATTTTTGGTTTCTTTTGTATTGTCGATAGTTGCTTTACATTAAGTGTGTTCGTAGGGGAACGGGAATTTATTGTAAAGTATATTAGGGTATCGCCCAAATTTTTAATGCGCCTCGCTAATTCGAAATATTTACAATAAGTATTTAATCAATTATTCAGAATCAATTGCATTATCAGCCATATTGTTTCTACTATAATTTTGAAGAGTGTTATAAGTATATTATTAGAAAATCTAGTTCTATAGGGACTTACTCAAGTGTCTTACAAAACTGTTTCCCGCCATGTTGCGAATTAGCGATTGATTAGGGTTCTGCAGTAAATATCTACCAAACAACCCATGTCTCTGTATTGTAATTAAAATATGCAAATCAAGTAATAAAATATCTATACCTATTATAAAACAAAGTCGCTTTTTTTCCCTCATGTCCCTTTGTTCCCTTTAATCTTTAAAACTACGCAACGGATTTTGATGATTCTTTTAGTGTTAGATAGCCCATTTATATAGGAATGCTATAAGCTATATTTTATCACGCTAAGACTAATAGGAGCGAAGAAATAGAGGAAAACGTGGGAAAAAAGGGGAAAATTATTTGCAAGGGCTAACTTGAACGCGCTAATCTCAGAAGTACTGGTCCGATTTGAAAATTTATTTCAGTGTTAGATAGCCCATTTATTGAGAAAGACTATAGGCTATATTTTATCACGCTAAGACTAATAGGAGAATGTTGAAAAAACAGGGGAAATTATATCTCGCGAACTACTGGAGCTATTTTTATGTTATTTGGCACAGATAAGAAGTAGACCATTTAAAAGATCATAGGCTATCGATTTTAATAATTTGTTTAGTGGCTATATATTTAATACCCGTGCGACGCCGGGGCGGGTTGCTAGTAAGTAATAAAATATAAGTATATAAGTAAATATAAATATTGTTTATAGTTCTTTCACAATTGTCACTTATATTATAATTTTGTACAGAACCCTCATCACTTCGAACGATATTGTGCTTGCTAGATCCACTTGTCAGATGAGAACTCCTGATTTGACAAGTGGATCTAGCAAGCACAATTGAAGATTAAATAGCCTTATAAGAGTTTTGGTGGAGACGATTAAAGATAAATTGTACTAATAATACTCTGGCATAATGCTCTTACCAATACAGCTGATGGAACTTATAAAGGCCAAAACATGTTGTCTTATAATAGCTTACAAGAACAAATAACTAGAGTAAGTACTCTTAAGTCTAGTAACTCTTTTTCGACATGTATAACTGTCATCTTATAAGCTACTACAAGAGCTTATTATAGGAGTAACTGTACTTCACTATGTTTACTAATAAGGGTTAGAATTTTCATACTCATAAAGGCTTATAAGTGTAATTGTAAGAATAAACTGACTTGAGCATAAAATGCATTTTTCAAAACTATTAATAGTGCAAACAGCATATGTCAAAACTACTATAAGTAATCTATAAGTGCAGTACTCTTATAACGTACGTAGGTTGAGAGAAATTTGCTAGTTGGGGTGTTCTTTAATTACGTAAAAGTCGCGATCGGCGCGACGTAGAAAAGATATCAGGGTTCAAAAGGTTATAATCTATTTCATTAACACAAACTGATTATGAACGTTTCCCTAAATTGTGTGTACCAATTTTGTAGTAGAGGAAAAATGACTATCACTTTCTTCGCTATGACTACTTGAAAGCTTTCCATACATATAACAAGACCTAAAAGAAGAAAAAGGACCAGAAACTTTTCCATAGACATCCTAGACTTAGTTTTTATGTCCACAAAAACAGTGTCAAATGATTTGAATATAAATTCGAATGTAGCGCTAGAGCGAGATGTGATTTGGTGACGTAGAGTCGATTTAGTGCCAAACTCGTTTTGAAAGCAGCCATACAAACGTTAGAGAGGCTGACCACAGGCCTGTTCCACAGTCTAAATAATATACAGTAGCGTAACTTATAGTGTCATTGAAATCAATCTTTCTAAACATAGAGCCAAGTTTTTCGCTTGCGTGACGTTCTACTGCTATGTTTTGCTTCTTAACGTTGTCTTAACGTTTCCCTGTGTGTCATTCGGGCAGTTTAGTATGAAGATCGTCTACACTCTACTGTTTATGTACTTGTTATATTGTGGTCGTAGTATAGGCACGCGCACAGAACCGGTCCCTCCGAGACCACTTCGAGTTTGAAGTCACGTTTACTGCTTATACTATATGTATAGTATATGGTACTATAGTGGTAGTAAGAGTAGCTACAGCCATGAGCCGCAGGTTCATCGGCGAAGGCTTTTGTTCTCTACAAACTTTCATCTGTAGTTGGTACTTTTTAACGAGAAAAAGGGTTTTGCGAACCAAAAAACAATACTTACTTTAACATTACACTAAAATAATGTGTAGTTGGTCTTCAGACTTAACTACTTACTTTATAATTATTATGTTTACGTTCTGCAACTGACGGACTGCAACATACTAAATTGTGATAATAATGATTAATAAAATTACTTAAAAAATTAAAACCCGGATTGCAACAAACTTTATAATATGAAAATACATAGTTTTGTTAATATAAAAAAACTTGCTAGACTGTTGTCATTGGATAAATCGTGTTTCTTAAAAAACAAAAACAAATGACGACGATGAAGTATTATTTTAACAACTTAATAGATTTATTCTTATTTTGTTAATTTATTTATTGAGCTGTTCGCTTAGAGGTCATAGGTATTGAGAGGTATACTTGATTAAAATTTAGGAGACGTGTTGTGCCCGTTTTCGTTGACCGCTTCCTATATTTTTGTCCTCTAGCGGCCATTAAGAGTATCTATCGTTAAAAAGTGGAAACCCAGGGCTTTGGTCAATGACTCTTAGTAATATACAGAAACTTTAGGGTTTGTATGTGTCCCACATAGAGCTCACTCTAAAAGTTGCAGCGCTAAAAGAGTTACTTTTAACTTTTACGTTTCTTTGAGAAATGTCATAAGCGTCCTGAATTTGCCATACAAAAAAGCAACAATGTCAGCTTGCTACTTTCACAGTGTACTCTATACAACGGACACATAGACACCTTAAAGTACATATTATCACTACGTTTTGTTACACCCTGTAGAAGGACTATTCACTACAACTCTTAGAATTTACCTTTACGCAATTCAAGCAGATTATTTTAGCCTTGAAAGTCTCGCTTCTTTACATTTATGTGCTCATCGTTATGACCTTTGAGTACTTACTATAAGTTTATTTTACAAGCTTTGAGCTTCATATTGAAGATTTGAAGTAGCTTACTGCTTATGGTTGTATGATACTCTTACGGTGCGTCCACATTTGTATCATTTGCGCGATCAGATGTCCGATCAGATCTCCGTCGCGACCATCGCGCCGTATCAAGTATGCGTGTCATAGTGTGGACGCCTATTAGATCATTCTGCCGATCATGCGAGTATTTGATACGGCATGTATTAGATACGCGGTTGATAGCGATCGGGGCGTATCATGATACGCGTATCATTTTGACACGCTTCGATGATACGCGACGGAGATCTGATCGGGGATCTGATCGCGCAAATGATACAAATGTGGACGCACCCTTAGAGAAGTCGATTCATAAGCTATGTCCACATTATGCAATTTCATCTTCAATTTTCGTCATCTTCTTTTTATTCAACTTCGTTTGGCATATTCAATAATTGAATGCGTCAAAATCCACCCGCGTTGAAAGAAAAGTGTCATAGCGAGCGCTACGATTTCAACGCGCGTCACGGGCAAGCCTCACGTTCGATGTTGACTGCGCTATAACGCATGCCCTTGATGAACAAAGAAAGGCCCAGTGTGGATAAAGCTATAGGGCTGGTTTACACGTATTAAGTAGATAAGTAGTTAACTAAATTTTAACTTAATTTTAAGTTACTTATTGCATGTAAACACACAATTTAGTAGCAAGTAGCAAGTTAAAATTTAGTTGCAACTTGCTACTTGCTACTAAATTGTGTGTTTACATGCAATAAGTAACTTAAAATTAAGTTAAAATTTAGTTAACTACTTATCAACTTAATACGTGTAAACCAGCCAAATGCCAATAGGCAGATTGCGGCCCTACGTAATTTGGTCGCGGTATGTCAAACTGAGTCATGACTGATATTGAATTGACATTTTGCGACCACATGACATATTCCACGATCTACCATGCCTATGAATCAATTTCTTCGACGGCACAAAAGTTTAATTTTAAATCACTCTCCGCTTTTATACTTAAAAAAAAGTATTTGTGGCCGGTACATTATTAAGAAAGGGTCAAAGTTTCTAATTGTGCTTTTGTCGCAAAATTATTATAATAAACTAATATAATATTATTATGTCTAATGTTTTATGCATTTGAATCGTACTTGCATTAAGATTTCTGAAAGTATGTATTTAATACAAAATTTAAATCGGTAAGTGGTAACAAGTAACAAATCCAATGGTACGAACATTGGAAACAAAGAAGAACATTAAAAAAATTTTGATTAAAAACGATTCCACTTCATGGCGTCTAATAGACGGGAAAGTTAATTCCCGCCTCCATACAATGCCATAAAAGTTACACAACCCGTGTCAAACGTATACACTATACCATAATAATAAGTGATTACTACTCGTATATCGATACACATAATACAACCTCGCACCAACACGTAGGATGACCAGTAGGCTGTATCTTAGTATGTTATTAAAATAAAATTATTTTGCAACTAGTTTTAATTTGAAACGGAAGGGCCGTGCCTTAAATTGACAGATGGTGAAAAACAGCATTTTCAATAATTGGTTATTGAGTTACGACAGTGATATGAGAAATCCGGAGAATACAGCCAAACCTATGAGATTAAAAGCACCTCTACATGTTCGGCTATGATGAGAAGCCTACTGAAAAGCCATGATTGGGAAGCTGTCAATAGTGCACAATTCTAGATGTATGTACCTGTACACCATCATTGGCCAACGTGCCAATTTTTTACTTTGTTTGGATGCCGCAATCTTTTACTTTGTTTAGCATCAATAAGACAATTTGTTTTGATTGAAAGTTAATGCTAAGGTAAATAAGAAACGTCCCTCTCGTTAAGGCGGGCATAAACCCCAATTTGTTATTCAGTGACTCCCGGTTTACCTAGTTCCAATATAATAACGAAATTTAAAAAAATATGAGATATAAAGCACAATATAGAAAAGACAATTGTTTAAACCATAAACATTTTTATAAAACGTAATACTTTGGCTGTAATTAATTTACAAACTCACCTCCGAAAAAAATCTAATTCATCGAAATATAAGTATTAACTAGGATAATTATACATTTTATTTGAATAAATTGTTAGTAAATATATATTAAAATATCTTTAACCGAACAATTTTGTTTCTTAATATTTATTTCCAAAGATATTTAAAAAAAAACATGAAAAATAGAGAAGATCAGCCCCTAGTAACTATAGTTTTATGCTAAGCTAAAATGAATCTTATTGCGATGCATATACGCTTGGTCTTTGGTTGTGTGCAAGGTTATCGTTTTGGATTGAGATTGATCCCTGCCTTAAGGTAACTGTAAACCGCGACGTGTGCCCGCTTCTGTGACTTCTGTTTACATTAAACATTATCAACCGCGGCCATCTGTCGGAGACACGCACACAACTGCCTCTACAATTTGCATACAAGAAGATTTGTTCGCAATTTGTGAGCGTGTGAAGTTATTGCTTATCGTTTCTCTTTTATTCCCTAAATATGAAGAACGACAATTATTTTTCTCGCGAACATGTACATAAAACAGAGTGGCGCAATCGCAAATAGACGTTCAGGTATAATTTGACAAATATGATTCGCATCAGATGCTTTTCCTCCATTTTCTGCTTTTTTTGTGATTTTGACGTACACGCACCACAATCAATTTCCACAATCAAAAATCTACTATTGTGAGACCAGCGACAACCAGTATTTCCTGTAATAGATCGTATTATTATAAGCTAGCTAGTTAATAAGCAATTTAAGGCTGCTCTCTCGAAAAAAACTTAAAAAAGCGTGCAGGCGAAACAACTTTTCATCGGCATTAACAGAGAAATTATATCTGAAAAAATAATTAGTAATCTACATGATATGATACGTAATTTGTAGCCGTAGCACGGCGACCAGTGGAAATTCGAAAGTATAGACAAACTGCGGAGATAAACTTAAGGTGGCGTTCCGATCTTTTTTCGTTCCGAAAAATTCAATTAAAATGCCACTTTATGACAGACTATAGTCATAAACTGTGGAGATAAACTTAAGGTGCCGTTCCGATCTTTTTTCGTTCCGAAAAATTCAATTAAAATGCCACTTTATGACAGACTACAGTCCTAAAAATTCAAATAATATCCTACTTTATGACATATACTATAGTCTGTCATAAAGTGGCATTTTAAATGAATTTTTCGACCTGCTAATTTAGGAAGAGAGGGCCCTTAAATATCATTCTGTAATATTATGTTTGATTGCTAATAAAATGCACACTGCAGTCCAATACAAGTATCATTATAGTCCGCTATTTGATATTTCTAGTTTTCGTAGGAAGCCATCAGAATGTCGTAATGACATCATCTTGTACCTGTATTAGTATCAACCTACGGTCCGTTTTTCTTAACGCCTTGCCGATGTATTTCCATGTAAAGCTATAAATATGTTTACGAACATACTACCGCCTAGTTAGTTTGCATAAATTGAAAATAAGTTAGATACGCAGTGGAAGGATAATGAGGTTAGGAAGATACATATTAAGTACTTACAATGTAATGCATAAGGTCTGCGTTTTTGCTTCTAATACGATATGCAATTGTTGAATAATCGGCCAAGTGCGAGTCGGACTCGCGCACGAAGTGTTCCGTATAGGGATTGCAATCCCGCGCCAATTATTAGTCTGCTGGATCCCGCACCTACGATCCGCGGATCCCGCATGACCCATTTGCATAATTTCTCGGAGAGCCCATATGATGGAAGCTTTGATAGCAGTGCTTTGTGCCAAACCCTATCAAAGGCCTTCACAATGTCCAAACTAACAGCCAATGCCTCTCCCTTCGACACGATCGCCTGAGCCCAACGATGAGTTAGGTACGCCAAGAGATCACCAGCCGAGCGACTCTTACGGAACCCGTACTGTTTGTCACTTAGTAATCCCTGGCCGTCCGAGTATCGAAGGTGCATTATAATATTACTATAAATTGGTTTTAGCGATTGGTCTATAATTGGAAGGACTTGAGCGGTCACCTTTTTTGGGGATCGGGTACACCAAGGCTGTCTTCCAGGAAGCCGGCACAATGCCAGAAGAACAGGAGAGCCGAAAAAGAAGCGTTAAGATCAGAACCAACTCTGGAGCACACTTTTTAACACAATAGGAGGGATTCGCTCTTCGCTTTTATCAGCGCATACGCGCTCCCTCGTATCGCTCCTCGAAGCGATACGAGGGAGCGCATATGGTCGGCGGTTACTGTCCCCCGTCATCTCGGGTCAAGTTTGACGCAAAGAGAAGATCGGCTTTGTCTTTTGCGTCATGGGCCAACGATCCATTTTTGTCGTGTAGGGATGGTAGGGTTGGCTTGAAGAAATTCCCTTCAATAGCTTTGGCCAGAGACCAGAATGCACCTGGTTCTCGAAAGGAGGCGCTCAATTCTCTCACCTGCTGCTGTTTCTTAGCCCTAGTGATCTCTTTCTTGAGTACTTCATATTTTTATATGTGCTGGTATTTAAATTCCGAGCAGATACTGCATTGGCTCATGATTGGTAAGCCTTCTGATTCCGGCGAGAAGCTTTTTTAGAGGATGAACCAAGCCAGGGATGAAATCTGCCGCAAGTTGGTACTACAGAGGATGGAATGAAAAGCTTCATCCCTTGCATCACCACATTGGCAACGGAGTTGGCAGTGTTATCGGGATCATCCGGCAAGAAGCACAAGTGCCCCCAAGAATAGGTAGGATGCAAAAAACGACCGCATCCCATTCCAGTCCGCTAACTTGTAGTGCCACACACGATGGCATTAACAGCACTAATGGTATTTAATAAGGCAATGATCCGATGATCCAAGTGGTGCGGTCATGGATGCTTGGTAGCCATCAGGATTTGAAGTCAACAGAAGGTCCAACAGGGAAAGATTCTGACCGTCTACATCTGGGATTCGTGAAGGCGTAGCAACCAGTTGTGTTAGTTGTTCGCAAGGGCAAAGTCGCATACAGATCTTCCCGCATGATCAGTTTGACTGGAATGGAGCCAGTCGGCGCGGTGGGCATTAAAATCGTCAAGTAGTATCTCTGCGGATGGGATCTGCTGCTGCACTAAATCTGAAGCAGCTTGCAGTTTTCAGTGTTCAAAGAGTCAGTCCGTCTCGGGGTCACCACTATGGTACCTATATTACAGGCACGCATAAATGCAAGGGTGGTCGTCGCAATCAATGCGGAGGATCCATAATATTGAGAGGTCCCTGACTTCAAGATTACTGAGGCATTAAGAGCATTTTAATTTTAAGGTCTAATAAGTAATAACACTAGAGTGATACATAATTTCATTGTTATTGTGTTACAAAACAAATATTTTTGTGGCATAATATGAGACATTTTCTATTAATAAAGTTGATTTTTAATAAAACATAAACCTGTAGTTTCAATTTATTCAATTTTATAACATAATTTCAAACATGCGGGATCCCGCGGGATTGGCCAATCCCGCAAATCAATCCCGCGGGATTGAATATGGTGCGGGATTGCAATTCCTAGTTCCGTACCGTTATAGAGCAAAAATAGGCCAAAAATTGCGTTTTTTGTATGGGAGCCCCCCTTAAATTATTAGTTTATTTAAATATACTTTTTAATTATTAAAATACACATATAATTAAGGCTTTTGTGAAAATTTCAAGTGCCTACTTGTTGTCATCGTTGATACCGAGCAAAAAATGTTTGAAAAATTACGTTTTTTGTATGGAAGCCCCCTTAAATATTTAATTTATTTTGTTTTTAGTATTTGTTGTTATAGCGGCAACAGAAATACATAATCTGTGAAAATTTCAACTCTCTAGCTATTACCGTTCTTGAGATACAGCCTGGAGACAGACGGACAGACATCGAAGTCTCAGTAATAGGGTCCCGTTTTTACCCTTTGGGTACGGAACCCTAAAAAGTACCTAACATGCTAAGAACCAAAGCAAACGTTCGACGAGAAGGCCTATGCGTCGCGACTCGCGTTACCGAAAATGAAAATGTCAACAAAATGTGACTCACGTAGAGGCACTTCAAAACTTTCTACGCTTACGTTTTGACTGACGCATGTAATGTGTAGTCGGTTTCAAACGTACTTAAAACTAGCTTATTCTCTGTGAAATTTCTGCCATAAAAAGTTAAAACCCATTTCGGACTTTTAAAAAATCTGTCAGCATTTCTATTTTTCGCATTTTCGTCGTAGTCATGATAAGCCAGCTAATAACTGCTGATTTATATATTCTGTAGTTATGTTTGATAATGTAAATAATAAACCTGACCAACTATAGGTAGGATGTGCGAGTACGTGCCTGGTTAACTGTCCGTAGTTTGTGTCAATCATCAGTCATCACTCATCACTCATCAGTCATCACAGATGTCATTGCCATCTGACGCACGACTGAGGCGCGCTTGCGGTTGCATGTTCGCGGGGCAATCAATGGTGTTGTTACTTGTTACTGATTTTTGCATACATGGACAATCTAAGACATTATTTAAGTAGTAAATTGATATTATTTTAAAATATGCGGTAAATATAAATTGTTAAAAAGCTATCAGTTAAAAGCATATTTGGTTAAAATTCGCATAATTGAAATCGTTTGATAATAATTGTGAATAGATGCATTACCGAGAAACATCGTGGGTAAAGTATTTGCAATGTTCACTAATGTAGGCAAATCCATATACAGTGATTCCGTTTGAAATATAAGTATCTAGTATTTCATACATACATTTTTATGTGGGCATATACGGTATGATATCGCTATGGTCCATTACGGTGGTTGTTTTTACGCCCGCGCCATTGCTGTCAGTTGCTAAGTTCTAGTTTCTATTTGCACGTAGTCGTTGGTACAGTTGCCTTAATAATCTCAGTTATTAATAAATAAAACCTACGTTGGGTCACGTTTCTTTGAAGTATGACAAAGGTAATATTTAGAGGGACTCTAAACCTTTTACAACAGTGCAGTATTATAGGTTTTTTATGTGCTTGTGTCGACGTAAAAGGAGCTTAAAAGCTCAAAGCAGATTACAGAAAAGCGTAAAATGGACTTATGGTACTCAATAGTTACAGATTCGATATTTGTAGCAGTTTTTGGATGAACTTTAACAGAGTTTTCTAAAATCGAAAAATTCACAAATTCTTTTTGCAAAAGTAATCAACAAACATACACACTCCAATTTTCTTATAATATCAATGGGATACGTATTTATCTCTATGTTTGAACTATGAGGTAATTCACGATCACGACTACTTCTGATATAACTATTCAATCAATAGACCACAAGCCAGTTCACTCTATCGGTAACTTAAGCAACACGTTGACTCAAAGGTTGTATATACATGGTCCAGTGCATTCTGTGATTGGCAGAGCAACCTTCAACCGAGCGATTGGTCAGTTCTGGTCTGGTGTGGTATGCGAATTGTTCTTACTTATTATCTGCAATTCGTTATCTGTGTATTGTTTCGTAACTACATGCTACAACCTAGCAAATAACCATAGTTGGAATTCTCAGTTTTTGTCTCGTTACATGAGCTAGTGATAAAAATACCAGACACTTTTATATGAATCGCGTACCTACGTTCAGAGTATTTTTATTTTTATCAGGATTTTAATGCCAACGACATAAGGATCAGTTTTATACAAACTGAGCTACATTAATATTTAATGGACTTGTACCAATGACTTTTCCAACTTTTAGGCCGACTGACAAAAAATAGAATATAGAACTTATACAGAACTTATAAACAAGAATTAGAAGTTCTATAAAACTATATCGAAAGAATTCGTTTTTCAATAATACTTTCTATCTTGATAAGGATTTCCTGTGACCCGTTCAATTAGCGTTACATAACACGAAGCGCGGCGGATCACGACCGCGGACCGAGACGTCGCGGTTCGTTATGTCCGCTTGTCCGGTCAACACACACAGACACGAATATTGCAGTATCAGTAGAATACAGTGCAATATTACATTTGCAGTGAATATTGCACTGGATTCGGAGACTGTATGTAAATCCATATCCATTCAGGAGGATATGAAAACATAAATGTAGGTAATTAATATGTGAGTGATTTTGACGTACGTAACTACGTATGCCTATTTCTATCCGTGAACTAAGTTTTAAGGCTGGGACTCGATCTATTTTTCAACCCGTCTTGTTTCGTTGTTGGTTAATGACTCTACATATTTAGACTCTCGAAAGTAGAAAATTCAAATTGTAAACACGGAAAAATCTTTGATACTCGTTTTTAACTGACATATTTTAATACCCGAACTTACGAAGTAACTACTTAGTAATCTGTGCCCGAACGCAATAATATATTGTGGCGGTACCCACAATTTGCCTAACATTCCTGCATCGCGCTATCGAAGTTTTCTGAACGCGGCGTTATATATACGACAGCTGAAATGTATCACGTGGGCTTCGGCCTGACCGGGCATACCACCTCGCTCGGTAGGAAGATCTTCCTTTGGCCTCCGCACATATTCCCACAATATCTCCAGTTATTCATACTATTATACTTACTGTGCTTGGTATTCAGGGTCATAAGCTCATACATGTTGCAATCTAAACAATAATCATTGTACATAAGTATTAACTAGCTGTTATAATGACAATAAAATCTCAGTACAGGCACAGTATTACAATATTCCATAAATATTGTAATACTGTGGACTGTGGTTCAGGTAAAACACGTCTCAGTTATTTGTTTTATACTCGTAATTATTAATGCGGTTAACTACTGCGAATGAATGAATGAATGATTCTGGGTTCAAGAATTCCTGCTGCCAAGGGTTCTTGTGTAGTATAAAATTAATTATTCATGAGGATTATGTCTGATTTAATTTCTAGATTCCATTCTTCTAGATAAACTGTATAATTATCTATAAACGGTAAGTTTTGTATGTCTTTTTCCCAAGTCGAATGACGCATGTTCATAAGAAATCCGACTAGTATAGATGATTTTGCAACTTGAGAATTGAATAACGATGATATGACATAAATTGTAGGTTTATCAGAAAAGGTATAAAATACTCTAAAATATGAAATTATTGTTATAATTTTAATTTAACTATCAAACTTTTAGACCTAAAGAAAACTTAGCTACAATAAAGCTTTGGATCACATATATTATTATTTATTATATTTTAGATTTATATAATTTTGAATTAATTCTAATTATTTAAAAAGAAAACGGCATATCTTATTTAGTTTTATACTAAATATCCATTTAATAAGTGAAATCTACTTGTAAGTCTAACATCCGATTTTATGTTCGATTCGGAAACGCCTAATTGATTTTAGCGCCATATACGCTTACTAGTTAATATACAAATCATAATATAACTTAGTTTTTCATGTAGGCAATATCTACGACAAGTCACAAATTCGTCAAGAACAGGTCTCGACTCTCGAGAGAAACGAACAAGTGCGAGGAAGTGGAACATCGACACACTTCCCCAAACAAAACTCGCTTTTACGCGAGACGACTACAAAATGTGCCTACTGCTTACAATTTACATACACAATATAATATACAGTAGATCATCTTTATACTATACTACTCTTGCGCAGACGTAGACATAAGCGTAATTTCAGACATCTTTGAGTAGCAATACAATGCAATTTAACTTCGCACGAGTGTAAAACTTGTCGCTGTAGAGATTTTAGAGCTTAACTATAAGTTACTCTACTGAATGCATGTATAACTGCAGCTACATAATATTAATATTTATTTTCTATCATGAGAAATCTTTACATCCTATTTGTATGTGTTGAAAATATAATTTTTCCGGCAATTAGTAGGCGAGCAATTAGAAATGACATTAAAGAATATCGTGGCGCCAGCATTTCCTACTTCAACGATGTCTTTCCTCGTTAAAAAAGAATTTTTTGTTTGGGGGCGTCCACAAATTACGTGAGGTGTTTAGGGGGGGGAGGGGGTCTAGTAAAATCTCATCTAATCTCACGTTGGGGAGAGGGAAGTCTCGGCAAATCTCACGTAATTTTTTTCTCAACAAAATAATACCTATGATAATACTATTTTGGTCCATTTCATCCAGATTGTACAATGTACGTATGCTTAAGATTTAATCGTAAGCGTAATCGTTATACGATTAAGATCATTCACAAATTTGTTCGAAAGAAATCTACTGACTGTCAAACCAAACGTTTACGTAAGAAACCCACATTTTGAAAAATCTCACGTGAGATTTAAAGGGGGGGGTTGAATAAAATCTCACGAAATCTCACCATGGGGGGAGGGGGGGTCAAAAATTAAAAAAAAACACCTCACTTAATTTGTGGACGCCCCCTTTACGTTCGTCTTTAATTAGTTCATTTTACATAGTTAAAACCTGTGACTGCCCTGTTTCCCTGAACACTTAAAAATATAGATACTTAACACAAAACTTCTGGTCTTCCACTCACTCTCCTTTCAACACTCCTTTCATCAAGATCAAGCTGAGGGCTTTACATAAAATAAGTTAAAACAGAAAAATTTAACAGTGTGCTCTTACCCTTCTAAACAAGATTAATTTGTCTGTCCCATTATCTAATTATGTCGTAGACCCGGGATGATTTTGTAATACTGTGATAAGAGGGATCGTGTTATCAGTGTTATATGGTGTTATGTGCACGGGAAACGCAGTTCAACAAACCGGCCGCTAAACACATCCCATATAAGGTACAGTTGTAACGAGCTTGGCTAGATTTACACTCGATAGAGAAAGGCTACTATTGCGTAGGTTACGCGCAAAAAGTTGCATCTTTTGTCTGCAAAGTAAATCTCAGTTTATAATATGTAGTCTTTTGCAGTCTATATATAAGCTAGCTTATTTTGTTTTAAAAATGTCATCCTTAACACAGTACTATCAAAATACTTTTTTACACATATAGTAAAGCTTCTAAAAATAATCCCCAATAACTTGCGCACGCGACTTTTTTCCCTCAAAAGCTCCACTAAAATATGGAGCTTTTAAGTAGATTTATGACAGACGAATTTAAATTATTGCGCTCAGAGAAATCAGGTTGGTCTTCGTTTGTACGAAAATTGACAATTTAGAGAGATTGTATGAGGTTGTAGAGCTTTCAAGAAGGATGGAAAAGTATGATGTCATGTAGAGACTAGAGACCGTGCAATAAAAGATATCTATAGTTTTAATAAAAGCAGCAAATTGTTTAACCTTTATGCGGTCATTATGCAAAAATCCAAGCAAAAATCAATTTTTATAGTTCGTGCAAAATTGATTGACATAACGAGTTCGCGTATTCACTCCTTCGTGTGCAGAAGTACAGCTTCTGCTGAATATTAATTATCGTCATAAAGCTTCTTGCATCTCCGCTATATCGGGCCGAGATACCCCCCGCTCGTATCGATAGCGCCGTCTCGTTCCCCCTCATCGGCTTCAACGGAAGGCGCCAAAGCCTTAATTTCCTGTCCTTGTTCCACGCATGTGCCTACGCAGCCTGTCACTGCACAGCAATCGAGTAAACGCGGCCTCTCTATCGTAGCGCACAGACGCTTAACAAAGAATATAATATATTATGTATATTTGTATAGTTTAACTGTATGTGTAAGTGCAAAAGTGATAGTGTCAAAGTTGATAACCGTGCATTGTGAGTTGTGCTAGTCCTTCGATCGGAGTTTCCAAGAATTGCTATTGTATTCTATTGTTGTCGCGATCACCGGTGCTCGCGTGGGGCTTGATGGGCTAGTAGCTAGTAGTGTGTTGTGTTCACGTGGTGTTTACTCCTTGGTTCGCTGCGCGCGAAATATACATCAACATATCAATATATCTGCGAGGTTTCTTTAAAGCAGTTCACTATATTCAGGGTCAAATTCCTATCTTAAAAATGTCAATATCGTTGCATGTATATGTTTGCCTTGGACAACATACGGGTGCAGGTCTGGTACAAATTAAGTGATTGTAGAATCACTATCTTTTTTTATAGAGTCAAAGTTCAAACTAAAAACTACTAAACGTGGTCTAAACGCAGTATATGTATTTAACTTTTTAGCTGAGAAGTTTTTATCTCAACAATATTATAATATGATTTGCTTTGCTATAATTAAAATCTAAATCAGTTCAAAAGCTCTTAGCGGTGGATACTCCACTTATGGCTAGATAATTTATAATGTTAAGAGTAGTATACTAAATCCTTTTTAAAACACATTAATTATTATGATAAGCATCTGTATTAAGCAGTATTATAATACTATTCAAGTTTCTTTGTAGTATCCTTTACGCGCGAAATGTTAGTTACCATCAACCACACTAAATATCTCTTGATCTCTGTCTCTATATAATTTCATATCTTAATGAGATGACATAAAAAACCACACAAGTTACATCCCACATAATAAATGTCTTTATTCTGAATGCCTACAATCTACATTAGTAACAAGATCGATTATGATATCTTCTGCGTACAGGAAATGGAAATACTTTTTAAAAAGTATATTATTATTAGCCTCAGAGGTGAAGAAACAAGTGAATCGACATGTGCTCACTTTAATTCGAATCCCACAGGTAGAAACTCTACCCTCTGTCATGTGAATAATTTTTGTAGAGCCATAACGCCATTTTGAATACAATAGGCAGGTAGCCAAAGTCGACATGTGTTTGACGTTTATTAAAAGTTGTTGTGGGATCGTACCATTTATTTGCTAATAAATTATAGTTTGTAGTAGTCGTAGGTAATAGGTATAGTAAAAACTATTTCATTAAGTATAGTTATCGAGGTACAAAAGCTTATCGTCGTTGCACAATACGCCATAATAGATGATGTTGCGTGGAACAAATGGATTGTAAATAATTTAGCATGTCGTCTCGGTCGGCGCCGTGTTGGACCGAATCAGGCTTCACCGCGAGGCTCTCGTGAAAGGAGCTAAATATCGAAACGGTAAATTAACGAGTAACGACGCGTAATTATTGTACTTTACACGCAATTTTGAAACTTTTATGACTTAAAGAGTACAAACGAGAAAGTTTAAACTGGCAAGTAAATTGAAAATATTTTCATCTTTATTCTCTACAACAGAAGAGAATGAGACATTTCGAATTAATTTCCGTACGAGTATAATGCAAGTAATTTACGTAAAGAAAAACATCTAAAACAAAAATTTCATCCCAATTCTCAGACATGTTTTCCTCTAAGATTTCTAATTTAAACACGTTAGACGAGTAAAGTGTTTTTGCATCTATATTCTATACGAATTAAAACTTAATTTGAAGCAAATTTAGAATTAATTATGTCTCATCTATAATTAAGACATATTTTAATTTAAGTCGCTTTTCACAGTTTTTAGTGCGCTCTAAGGTTGATTTTTGCATAACATATTGTGTTGCGATGACTCTTTGAAATTACCTAATAGACCATGGCAAAAACCCGAACATGATAAAATCCGCTATTTCGTAAGGCTTAGAGCACACGGACACACGAATCCGCCCCCTCCTTCAGAGAAATGATGACGACACCATACAAAAATTGCCATACCACTTGAACTTTTCCTGTTGCGTCTCTCGTAGGCCTTTTGTTACTTTCCTGGGCATGATTCATACATTGTAAACAATGCAACATAAAAGTTACTTGAGTTCGAATGTAAATCATTTACCGGACATGCAATTTCCTTCTTCAAAATATTTGTCTAATAAACGGTTATTTCCCCGTTAGAATCTTCTGTATTATATTTGTTCATTGGATCGAATTTGATTAACATGATATTTTCACATCATGCACTATACCGTATTGAAGTGTTTAAATATCTGTATATTTGTTAATTAGTTTGTTCAAATGTTCATTTAAGCTTAGCTAAATTTTTTGTGACCTCTACACATTAGCCCACGGTCCACGTGACATGATAGACCATAGACGTTGTTATTTAAACATGTTGGCAAAGGGCTTATTGCTCATGATCGACAGCCAGATAGCAAATCATGTTGGCCATCATAGTTATTCATCATAGCCCAACGGTGAGATATAGTTCTAATTAAACATACCATGGCGCTATCTATATGGAGGTACAATAATATGGGAAGCTGTTTACTTTATAATTGATTTTTCTCACAGCCGGCGGCAGTAACTGGATCGCACCTTGTGAGAACCGTCCCACGGTTACCGACACCGTACAAATCGTATTGCTATTCCAATAACGTGTTTATTAATATTAGATTAGACAAGTTTCAAAGGAAATCCGCTGTTGATGCAACTTTTTTATGAATGAAAGTGAATCGGATGCAATTTTTGGTTACGTCTGGTTTTGTAACGAGCTAATTGTGATTTTATGCAGAAATTAAACTATATTATGCAGAAAAACATAGGACCTCCTTCTTGGAAGTCGGTTTAAAATATTATCAATTAAAGTAAATTCTAAGTATGGTCCTTTTAATTTATGCGTGGCAGGTGTAACCTTGCCGGTCCATATAACGTCTATCATGTTCTATCATTATAGGCAGTTTGACAACCACATTAGTACTGCTACAAAGGTGGTCACATAATTACATTGTTTCTTATTCTGCGTGGGCTGCCTGATCTTATTTAGAAGCTGGCAGTGACCTCGGCAATTGAAAGCTATCTGTAAGGCGAAACGTAGGCTTGTACTGTAATATAATTTTAAATAGTATATACCTTTAAGCTTATAGGCAGAATCAAATAATAGCGCGATTGCCCATTAGTGTAAGTGGTAAAACAATGCGAAATCTTGTCAGGCATGTGAAATATTTGTTTATGTGTTGAGTGACTCTAATTTAATACATTCGACTGAGTTAGTCTACTGTATGTTGTAATACTGTGACCGTAGGCTTATACTGTGCTTATTTATCCCCAGTACGGTAATGCACAAACGTGAGCTCTTAATTCGCCTGAGTCATGCCTTTTTTAGAGATTTCTCATTATGATTATGGTCGTTTAAAATCGGTCAAAATGTGATATCCATTTCCGGTTAAGCTTATCCGTTACTGATATGCCAAGAAATGCTTTGCAGTCACAAAACATACTCTTACTAAGTTATTAACTTTATTTTAATAACAACTTGTACTCGTAATAGCGCTTTGTATTTTTGTTTATTCTTTGCCTGTTTATAGAATAGTTCTCCCCAATTTCATATTACTTTGCAAGAAATTTAGAACACCTTGAATGTTAAATGCTGCAAATGGTCTATCGCTTCCGTTTTACGTAATCTTATCTACAAAACAGCTATCAAAAAGCTCAAGGTGCGTAATGCGTATCGTCGAATAGTCTCACCTGTATAGGGAATCTAAGGCACTATAAGTGAGTAGTGACGTCATAATATTTGTAATTATGGACCCCATAAATTAGATGAACATTTTTTTCTTTCGTGACTCAATCTCGTAAATATCGGAGGTCCAACATTCTTGTGCTCTGAGTCAGAGGGTCCAATAAGGGCCCATACATTCCCGGGGTGACCCATGTCAAGTGTGATGTATTTCTCATAATCATCCCAACATACTGAAAGGTATTTAATCACTTAATTGATGTGTCATTACATTGTTAAGTGATCGTCATACTAGAGAACTAGGTAATTACTGTAACTTAACAATACTTAAGTTTAATAGAGTTCATATAATTTTTGCTTTGTAGAACACGTCTTGTATTTGCAAATTATCTTTTTTTTGTAAAGTAATAAGAAACATGTGCCTTATCAGCTATTTATGGACCTCTAATAAGCTTGATTGAAAATTATTCAACTCTAATGGCTTGTGACTCTATATTAAAACGTTTCCGGGTATAAAATATGTATATTTTCTGTCAAAATAAGAGTCATAAATCATAATTTTAAAAATGAAATAGGTGCCTTTTTTAACCGACACGTGCTTATAAGTAAAATAGTAAATTTGTAAGTTGGTTTATTTTGTGTAGTAATTTTTGGTAGTCTTGAATCATTAATATCTTGTCAACGCTCTACCTACTATATTTTAGGCTTTTTAAATTTTACTCAAACTGCACATTGTTCTACTCACAAAGCCTAGTGTTCCAAAACTTTGTTTGCTTTACGTTTAGCACACGTGTTTTAAACAATACTTTCAAATATTGCTTAATAGTTTACTCGTTTCTACGTTTGTCTTCGTAAACAATGAAACGCGCGTGAAAGAGAGGCAAACATGTATTTCTACTAGACAGAAAGAGATAGCAGATATCCCACGTGGCGGTGTTAACAAAAGCTTTAAAAAAGTGATACTACCTGGAAGGTAGCGTTGGGTTTCCCGCCCCCGCGTCGAGTCTCTTGCTAGTCTAGTACAGAACCTTACGCGGAGTGAGCGCTTAGCCATCGATAACTCACTAATAATTTCAAAACACTGTTGCTAGGCTACTTGCGCTTCCCCCAATTTAAAGGATGACGCAATCCAATTAAACACCATTTATACCACCTGCTGCTTCGTAGTGACAACTTCAAACAACCGGTGTTTTCGCGCCAAAACTTATATTTTGGAGTTTAAATTTAATGCTAGTTAAAAGTATTACTCGACATAGTTGAGCGTATCCAAGGAGTTTAGATGAATTCTAAACAGTATAGAGTACGTGGCTAGTTTGTGTATTACCTTATCCGTCCGGACTATTGATGGTTATGTATATTTAGCGCGCAGGCATTGTCTTCGATCACGACACGTATGGAGTCTGAATTGAAATGAGGGTTGAGGAGTGAATTTCAAGTATAAGTGCTAGTGATGCGGACTAGGCGGTGAAATGATTAAGTTTCGGTACAAACGAAAAGAGACCCCCGAGAAGTGTGGGACGGCGATACAGAAGCAGAAGATCGAGGGTCTCAAGGACCGGGAGCTGCTGCCACCTAAGGACTTGATTGGCGGATCTCTGGCCGGAGTCCGCCATAATACTCTACCGAGATCCCGGCCACCTTCGGCTGCGAGACGAGAGTTGCCGGAGCTGATCGGCCCAACTGTATCTCTGTTTAGAGTAAGTTTTATAAGTAACGTTCTTTATGTATGAAAACAGGAAAATTATTTGTGATATCTAGAGAAAAAAATACAAAGAAACTCTACGTAGAGCATGACTTTGTTAATTTTAGTAAGTTGTTTAGAAACTATTTCCATTTTATAACTTTTACTACATATTATGTACGTCTGTAAAATTAGTATGCACTTAGCTATTTTTAAAGAGTTTAATCGTGTTAAAAACTTAAGAGCAGCATAATTTAATATCATTTAAACGTTATGTAAATTGCATATTCAATTACGTTAGTTACCAGAATTACACGTTAGACGTGAGTATGCACATACGTAATTACACCTTCTCGTTATGTATTTAATTCTGGGCTGACTGCGGTTAATTGCCACCGATTTAAATCGCGATTTAATTTAAATGGCGTTTAAAATTCATGGGATTCCAACGGTTGAAGTTGCTAGAATATGGGTATGCTAAAGTCGTCCTGCTTAAACCGTGCACTTAGAATGTGAAATGATTTTCAGTTAATCAAAAATATAATCACATACTAAAATATATACAGATTACAGTCAAACGTCTCTTTTAGGAAGTCGGTTAAAATATGCTGTATTGTTGACGTAAATGAATTGAAACACATTTGTTCCTATAACTGTTGGGACGAGTAAAATTTGTAATGCATTGTTCGTTTTTGACCCCCTAAAAGGCCATTGTATACTAGTTGGTAATATGTCCAGCGCTTGAGACAAAGCTCATATTCATGAGAGCACGTCTGCACGACGCCTTGAATTGTCAATTTCCTAAGGCTCTTGGTAATACTTTTATAGCTGCCATATATCTTTGTAACTAGGTTTTGTTCTCGAAACGGCTGTTAAAACAATAAGTTGGTAATAGTGTTGTGTCGCAAAATGAAACGTTAAGGCCGTCCCCCGAGCAAACAACCTTGGCCATACATTTTCCGCGTTGCCGAGATCGCACCAAAACCCTATTTTTTTACTTATCTCAGTTCAAAAGTGTCCTAAAAAAAATTTAAAACGGGGAATATGTATTTTATGATATTGTCGATCTATTGGCGTGTGTTACAAATAAAAGTAATTTGTAAATCCTAAGGAGATGCTGAATGTATGCTTGAATTTTAATAAATTGGTTTTACTTTGGAAGCTGATATCATGAGTATAATAAACAAAAATAGAAAATTTAAAACGTGGAAAGGAATGTTGATATACTGAAGATTATTGCTGTATTTTTATTATAACTTTGTAGCTTTCAAATTATGAGTTTATAAGGCTTGAAATACGGTAAATCACGGCATCTCCGTAAGGAACGCCCTTAAATTGTATTATGTGAGAATATGTTCCAAAAACTATGTTATTTTACTTCCGATTAACACTTACCTAATATAAAATACATAGTTGGTTTCTTCCGAAATGTTACGCTTTACAGAACAACAATTGAATTCTGCTCTTCCTGATTTTTTATATTATATTTCTGTAACATAACAATATTCTAGAAACAGTAGGAAGTGGAGAAAATATAAGTTTATAGAAAATATGAATGATCAAGTAAGAGCTCGAAGTTCTATTCTCACGCCACAATAGCGGCCGCGTTCACACAGCCGCGGCTGATGTACCAAATATTATAATTACATGAAGATTGCACGCTGTTCCAGTAGAATACATAATATTCCATAGTGTTATGTTAATGACTCAATAAAATATTTTTTTAATGTACACAAGGATATACTATATTATTAGCAGCCTTAAAATACTAAATAATTTTGATCTCATTCTCTATCTACCTCAAAATATTTTGAGGTAGAGTTTGGACTCGGGTTTGTACCAGTATTTTGCTTATTAGGTATCTTCTTCTTGTTCAATACTTTAGAAATATTATGCCAATCAAACAACGACAAAATGTAATCATTGTTTAAACTTTAACACAACAGGTGGTAAATCGTTACTGCACAAAAACACCTTTATTCGTTATAAAGCGTTTCTCAAAATAAAGTTTGTGGGTTCTCCAAATTGCTATAATCAACACGAAAAGGTGGTCTCGTTTGGATCCAGCTTAGATTTTTACGTGGAGCTCATTTTGATATTATGATTTTAAAGTGTTTCCTGTCACGAACAAAAAGCGGCAGGAAGGAGGTTGTGTCGCTGCACCCTGCACAGTGCACGTTATATTACCGGCAAATAAAAACACATCATTTTAATGTAATTATTATCAAACTAGATGAAAACCCGGCTTCGTTCGGGTAAACTTGTAACTCAATACACATCTATGTACAAAATGTAGGTAAATATTTGTGTACCCCTTGAAACGGCCGAGGAGAAGACGCGCACCACGGAGTGGCCGCAGCACCTTGCCTTAGCCAGGATACTCGGGGTGGCAGTGTGGGGACACCGCCGCCCATTGCACCGAGTTCCAGAGAGAGCCGTGATGCGCATGGTGCTCCTGCACATCGCGGCCCCAGTGTGGCCTTTTCTAGGCCACCTCGCGAGGCGACCTAGAAAAGCCTGCATGTTTTGATGAGTCTGGCACAGACAACCGTTGGTAAAGTTGCGGTGGGTTGATCGTGCCCGTAACTTTGCCTAAGCGGTGAGTGGAGCACCATGGGGTTTTAGTGGGCAGTTCCTCGGAGAGTCCCACATACCCCGGCCGATGTCCCCAACCCGCCGGGGATGCGTAATGCATTTCCCCATGTAAAAAAAAAGGTAAATATTTGTGTAGTCTTCTTTTCTCAAGAAATATTAAAGGAAAGCAAGACTCGTAAAGATTCGTATAGCTTAGTTCATTATATTATTTAAAAATAGTAAATTAAACGGCAAAAGTTTTACATACTTAAACATTTTTATTTCAAATCAACACTATCTAAGGTTAATAATTTCTCTTACATTCAGTCTTTTTCTCTACATTGGCAGGTAGGTAAGTACCTACTTACTAATTTATAAAAACAATAATATGTAGGTATAGTATTTTTAACCGACTTAAAAAAAAGGGTTATGCATTCGAATTTCGAACCGTATGTATGTAAAATTTCCAGAATTACCTCGTTTTCGTTTATAATATCAGCGTCTGAATTTTGAAACCGGTTTTATCTTTGAAATAAAAAAAACTTGAGAGGTACCAAGGGACACCCGAATGGAACGAAGTTAAGTATTTCTTATGTTCAAAAAACCTGTTTACATAATATTATACACTCAAAAATATTATTAAAAAACGCCATCTATTGACGCCCAGGAACAACGCGTCGCTGTTTATTCTCAAAAAACGCCATCTAGTTGACGCACAGGAATACTATCAACGCCCTCTGCCCCTACCATGCAGGTACTAATAAAAAAGTGTCGAGGTCAAATATCGTTCTGTCTAGCCCTCTTTACGCCGAACGCGCCATAAGGAACTTCGTTCCAATACTATTATAAAAAGATAAAACTAACTTCAAAATTGTATGTAAGTATATTGTATGTATTAAGAATTAAAATTCCCTAGATATCAAAAACACATTAATTGCTAATTGTTGAGACGCTGATAACTGATAAGTGATAACAAACAAAAGCTACAAAAAAAGGGTGCGCTGGTGCGCCATGACTGCTAGCAGATAGAAAATGAGCAATGGCATGTGTCAGTTTACAGCAAGATGGCGCGTGAAGTTTGTTTGTCAGTGCCTACGTCAGTTGAGTGCCATTAGAATTTAAGGCCGTATACAACGAGGACTCGTGAAATTTCATGTTTTTATTTTCACTAGAACTTTGACCAGAAGTAATTATAAGCATTTAAACATTTTTATAGGTTTGTTACGTTCCTTACCAAGGTCCCAGTCAGCTTAGAATTTTGATTTAAATCCATTTACCACTAAAAAAAGAGTAATAAAGAATGCTACTTTCAAAATTTTATTTCGACTAGAATTCAGCGAAAATAAACGCAGGAAAAAATATTTTATACAAAAATGTTTAAATTATGATTTCGAAGGTTAGGGTCAGCTTCGTTTTTGATATATAATAACAATAATAAAGATAAATCGTTTTGATCACAAATTCGAACGATTTATTGATTTTCGAATGCAACGCCTTGCTTTCAATATTTGCCATAATAATTCCACAGGCGTTTTGATCGATAATAATTGAATGACATCAGTCAAATCTGTCTTTCAGTGACTGATTGTCTATTACAGAAAACCTAGAGTATGTTCACAAATATATCCCAGTATACTGGCCAGAGCTCCTTAGGCCTAGAATTGCCGTGGTCCCATGCTGTTGATTCATTTCGAAATATTTGCCAGTGCATTGTCATATACTTAAATGTGTTTATTGTGATGTGATTATAATACGTTACACTCGTCTTACTAGTGGAATACCAGTACAATACAGTGCGGCGTCGTAAGATGACGTCTTGATCACTGGTAAGTAAACTGGGTTTTATTTCAGAACATAGGCAATATGTTTGGTTTACAAATATTACAATATTGTTTTGTAACCTAATATTTGGTGAGAAACTACCTTATTAGGTATCTTATTGATATATATTTGATAATTTACATTCGCCAAACGATCATTTATACGTTTTTGGTAGGTTTGAAAGTCATAAATGCAAATATCACAGCTAACACGGATAATAATGAACAGAGCATGAACAGAGTTCCTCAACACAGAGACACATTTTGAGGGATGTGTTAAAACATTGTAAAATGATAATGATATTATTATGTTAAACAACAATTTTATCGAACATGTCCAATCCATAGCAATGGAAAGATATAGTCAGGGAGCCCTAGAACATTTTTTTTATTACTAACAAGCTAATTTTTTGTGAGTAGCTTTATTTTGATAAGACAAACAACTTTTTTATCTGCGAAAAAATCTTGAAAGTAGTAGCTAACAGAGATAGAAAGGATTTCATAATTTGATTTGATGGTCCTAAAATATGGATTATTCAATTTGTAGAACAATGTTACTCTTAAATTATGTAACTATTAACCTACCAATATACAAAAAATCATCTGGTTAGGGTTCCGTTTTAGGGTTCTGTAATCAACAAAACTTGGTTGACTACGGTACCCTAAAACGGAAGATTTTTCGGAGATAAAAAAGTTGTTTGTCTTATCAAAATGAAGCTACTCACAAAAATTAGCGTGTTAGTAATAAAAAAAATGTTCTAGGGCTCCCTGACTATCAGCACTGGAGTAAAATCGTAAAAATAATATTATCAAGCGGATAGATCCAAATTCATAGATACACCATGATTTTGATATGATATTATGTTAAACTACAATTTTATCGAACATGTGAATTCCATTCTTTACACAAAAAATAATATTGATCGAAACGAAAAACCTTTGAACCTTATTTGATTTTATCAAAAATATAATTTTTGTGAATAAAAATCACGACGACACTTAAAAATAGAGAGCAAAGAAATTACATTTTATGCAATTATTAATTTTTAACTCACGACAATCTGGTGTAATGTACTGGTTTATTGGAAAGTTGGCATAATATAAGTCTTGTTCACTAACATTTTTCATTCTAATTTTGTTGGGACCCATAGCAAAAATAAACAGGAGGAAAATAATATTGTAACTGGCGTACTCAGAGATGAATATTTATAACTTAAATGTATCATAAATGAAGATTTTGACATAAATCCCATATATTTTATCTTTCAAATTCTTTATTAAATGTTTGACGCTATGTAGCCGCAGGGTCTTTCGTGTCAAATGTCGTGTCAAACAGCTACTAGAACAAATTGATAGCCACTATCTCGATGCAAATTCTTAAAAAAATCGTTCCTGGCGTGGGAACCGTTAATTTTTTCAGGATAAAAAGTATCCTTTGTCCTTTCTTCACCAAATTTTATGAATAATGGTTCAGTAGTTTAAGCATGAAATGACAGACAGACTATTCTAATAAGTATTAGTATTGTTAAAGTTTAAATATTATAATGAGGTATTTTGTAAATATTTCAAACACTTACCGGTTGCCATTATTGATGTCGAGCAGAAAAGGCCTAAAAACCGCGTTTTTGTTTTGAATATTTCAGACCTCTTAACATATTTATTTTATTTTGTTTCTATTTGTTATTAAGGTGACAACATAAATACATAATTGAAAATTTGAGCTCTCTAGCTACCGCGTTACTTGATATACAGCCTGGAGACAGACAGACGGATAGACAGCGAAGCTAAGACTTACTGGGCCAAGGGTCTCTTTTGGGAACAGATTCCCGAAAAACGACAAAGAAAATATGAATATGATCTGCATAACAATAATGAATATAATCTACTATTCATTAAAAACTTGTCAAGCGGGTCAAAAACGTTACCTGTATTGCAAGAGTTATCGTTTTTGAACTTGTGGAGGGTGCTATATAGATTCCAGAGGATGCTGCAGCGTCAGGTACAAGTAATCGTCATGGGTCTACATCCTATTTATTAAAGGTATTGCATTAAACCCAAGCACAAAAAATATTTGAACCATATTATAAAGTCATAAAATAACCTCAGCAGTGAGCGAGCTGACGATGATGAATTATTGTACATAAGATAGCTATATTTTTCCATGCATAAGTATATGCAATGCATAATATGAGTAATACTTTATTTTATTATACATTGTATAATCAATTATATCATGTATTATTGAGGAAATATATATTATGTTCGTGAGTACAGAACAAACATATTAAAATAATACATAATTTTATTATAATACAAAATTCATTAAAGATTTCGTTTATTAAGTTGTGAACATGGCCTCTCTGTTAATCATTAGTCTGTATGTCGAGTTTACCACGTGATCACATTATTTCTGAAAATTATTGAAATCAACGACGGCTTGAAAACTAAATATGTACCTATCGAGCGCCATCTATTGAGCTTGTTTTCCGCAAATTCTAAAATGTCAGTTGCCTATAATCCCGCCTTAACGAAATACTCCAAAATCCTAATTTTGCGGATATAAGTTGTCGACTCGAAATCAATATTTTTTTATTTTCTATTATTCACATAAGGTTTCGATCGAGTCTACCGTACCCCTGCACGAAATTATTAATATAGATTTATCGACTATGGAATAAACATTGCCAACTTATTTTACTTTTTGCGAGTTTTGGTATTTTTAATTAATTGAGCTCTTGAATTTGGTAGCAATAACTTGTACCTACTCTATTTACTGCATACTAGCTGTATTATTTTATTATTTATTTTATTTTATTCAGAAAATTAACATCTTGCAAACAATTTCAGTAAAGATACGATAATTATAAAACATAGAGCCAATTATAAAGTTTTCACAAATAGAAGAAAAGTAAAGTAAAGCAATCATAGATAACATGCACAGTTGTAAGTCTAGTGACTTGATCGACTTATGTAGGTACCTACTAACTATGCAGTATGCACCTAATACATAACTGTTGTTCTATAATAATAATTATTATTGTTGCAATTCGTCAAGATTAAGTTAAATATTCATGTAAGTACTTTAATGTTTTATCAGCGAGATGTAAACCCTTATGTTTATTGTTACAGGAGCTCTTCGCTCAGCTACAATGGTCGGCGGAGCGGGCGCCGGCGGCCGACAGCTTGCGGAGGGCGCTGGGCGGCGGTGGGGCGCGCTTCCAACTGGGCTGCATGGCCGACGCCAGCGAGTGCTTCGAGCACCTCCTCCTAAGGGTCCACGCACACGTGGCCGCCGGCTCCGGCGAGAAACGCGACGACGACGCGTGCCGGGCACCCCACTGCGTGCCGCACAGAAAGTTCGCCATGATGCTTGTAGAGCAGTCCGTCTGTGGCGCCTGCCAAGCTACCTCCGAACCGCTGCCTTTTACTCAGGTGAGCTAATTCATAACGCTGCCTTTGCTACAACTACTGGTGCTCCATGGATTTACGCATTATGCTGTCTTTTTTAGGGTTCCGTACCCAAAGGGTAAAAAACGGGACCCTATTACTAAGACTTCGATGTCTGTCTGTCTGTCCGTCTGTCTGTCCGTCTGTCTGTCCGTCTGTCTGTCTGTCTGTCCGTCCGTCTGTCTGTCTGTCCGTCTGCCTGTCTCCAGGCTGTATCTCAAGAACTGCTAGATTTCTGAAATTTTCACAGATTGTGTGTATCTGTTGCCGCTATAACAACAAATACTAAAAACAAAATAAATTAAATATTTAAGGGGGGCTCCCATACAACAAACGTATTTTTTTTTTGCTATTTTTTTGCTCGATATTAATAATGGCAATAGGTAGGCAGTTGAAATGTTCACAAAATACTCAGTTGTATTTGTACCTTAATAAATAATAATAAAATTTAAATAAAATAAATAATTAAGGGGGGCTCCCATACAAAAGAACACATTTTTTACCTATTTTTGCTCTATATAATGGTACGGAAACCTTCGTGCGCGAGTCCAACTCGCACTTGGCCGATTTTATTAATGCTACTAATGGTATTTACGGCCTCGCCTGGGTAGCAGAGCATATAATATGCGATTTTATGCGCCAGGGGCTACACTAAAATACTCGTAAAATTATTAACATCGTCGTCTATGTGTCTACGAGATCTCTCAATGTATTTTTCTTCTACAACTTCATAACTTGTATAGGAACTGAGTGTATATTTGTTGTTATCGACAGATGGTACACTACGTGTCGGCGACGGCGCTTACGGCGCAGGCGGCGCTGGGCGAGCACGGGGACAGCTTCGGCACCTTGCTGAGGAAGGCCGGCGGCATGGGCGACATACGAGACTGTCCTGTAAGTACCATCGAGGAAATTCATTCCTAAGCAGTTGATGGACCTACGTCACGTAGTCGGCTTATGTCAATTCAATGTTAGCTGTGATCTGTCGGATGGGTTTGACTTAAAGCGACCAAAATACTTAGGCCCCTCATCTGCCTAGGAATCAACTCGCTGATAGAACATTACATACTATTTTTATTTTATTTATTTAATCGGTACAGTAACAGACAGCAAAGTAAGTAATACAGTTAACAAAAATATACAAAAAGAAGTAACATTTTACCATGCAGTCCAATAAATACTATACACAACATTTAAAAAAATCAATAATAATATCAAATGTCAAGCAAGTACTCCAATTACAATAAAATATTTAAATAAGTCATATAAAAATAGTCAATAATTATTAGAATTATGATTATCACAGTCACACAAATATGTTATAATACATAGGTAGGTACTTAATATTATAAACTACAAAACACAAATAATAATAATTTCATTGCGACCAAGAATTTTAAATAATAATTAATAACATATTGCGACAGATAAAAATAAAATAAAACAAAACAAAACTCATACATTCACTAAAAATAAGTCAGACTTGAGGATTTTAATAATATTAAATTAAATGTATACCTATATAACAATGAAATTATTTGTAAATGATGTCAATAAATTAAAATAATAATAACAATAAGAAAATATACAAGTTCATCAATTAATTTAACAATAATAATTCATTGTAACAAATAAAATAAGAATTTGAAGTAGGTTTGTCAATTAACTAATTAGCTATAAGTATAGATTTAAATAAAGTAGAACCTAAATAATAATCTAATAATAAAAATTTGTTAATTACAATTTATTTATTTTTTTAATTAATTTATTTTTAAAAGATGGTAAGCTACTAAAAAATATGTCATAGTCAGAACAAATATTATTGTAAGATGTACACATTCGAACCAAAGGATTATTTTTTGATACATTATTTCTACATAGTGGGATGTCAAAGAGTTGTGGTATACGCACGGATCGAGTAGGTATCTTTATAGATATATTTTTTAACATTTGCGTGTCTAAGGTACCATTTACTATTCCATACAAAGTACATAAATCAGAGATTTGCCTACGTCCCTCCAGACTCATAAGACTGAATCTTTTAAGTCTCTCTTCATACAAAGGTACTTTCTTTCTAATTCCACACTTTATGCAAAGAAGTCTTATAAATCTACGCTGAATAGATTCTATCCTGTCAATGTGGATATGATACAAGGGATACCATATCGTTGAGCAATACTCAAGGATAGACCTGACCAGGGAAACATACAATATGATCAATGTCTTAGGGTTCTTGAAAGGTTTAGCTGTGCGGTGAATAAATGAGAGCATTTTATTAGCTTTACTACAAATATAATCATAGTGATGTCTAAATGATAACGATGAGTCAAATATAACACCTAAATCCCGAACTATATTTACTTGAGCCAATGCATCATTACCAATTGTATAACTAAATGAAATTACTTTTTTGTTTCGTGTAAAAGATATCACCTGACATTTCTTTATATTGAGTGACATGTGATTTAATGAACACCAAGCTACCATGGTATTTATATCTTTCTGAAGAGCTAAACAGTCCTCGATATTACGAATACGACGGAATATTTTAACATCATCAGCATATGCCAGACATTCACTCATTATCTCCCACAGCAAATCATTAATAAATATAAGAAACAGAAGAGGACCCAGATTCGAACCTTGGGGTACTCCAGATGTAACCACAAAAGGGACCGAGTCATATCCTCTTAATGCAACCAATTGTGTTCGATTTTTAAGGTAAGAGGTCAACCAGCGAAGTAAATTGCCATGTATGCCCAGGTGTTGGGCTTTTGCAAGTAAAATGTCATGGTTTACGCGATCAAATGCCTTTGAAAAATCTGTGTAAACTGCGTCTGTCTGCACTCTGTCATTAAAGGCATTACAAATGTATGTAGTGTAGGTCAATAAATTAGTATTGGTAGACCTGTTGGACACAAATCCATGTTGTTTTGGGCTTAAAATGTGTTTGAAATGATTGTAAATTTCATTATGAACAAAACTTTCTAAAATTCTTGCAAACCAGCTAAGTATGTTTATAGGACGATAATTAGAAACTGACTCTCTGCTACCATCCTTGTAGATAGGCGTGATTCTAGCTATTTTCCAAAGAGATGAAAAACAACCTTCATTTAATGACTTATTGAAGATCAAGGTCAAAGGTAATGCTAACGTTGAAGCACAGAAACGTATAAATATAGGCGGTATTCCATCAGGACCAGCACCCTTTGATAAATCAATAACTTTCAATTTCTGCAAAACATCATCTATTTTTATACTAAAATTAGATATTGTTAAATGGGAAGAGTCAAAATTTGGTATATAGTTGGCTACTGTGCTATTTTCATATACCGACGAGAAATAGTCAGCGAATAAATTAGCAATTTCTTCACCGTTGTTGGCTGTTCTATCTTGATAGTGCATTCTATTAGGAATATCTTGAGTTTTTATTTTTATTTTAGTGTAACGCCAAAACGATTTAATATTTATTGATAAATCACATTCAACTCGTTCAATGTATGATTTAAAACAATCATGCATCACATCTTCAACTCTAGACCTTAACATTGAATATGTATCATAGTCTCTGGGATTTCCAAATTGTTTAAATCTGCGACGATACTTATCCTTAGTTTTAATGAGTTTTTTAAGACCCAAGTAAACCAAACTGGGTATTTAAAACTTCGTGCCTTAGTTTTTGGGGTATGTTTTTCTATTACCGAATATAGAGTGTCATAAAAAAGATGTACAAATTCATCACAACCAAGAGATAAGGCTTGACTCTTCCAATAAATTTTATACATTGACTGAAGTCCGTTCTGTGAAAACAATATTTTTCAAATGAATAATTAAATGTCAGGGGTTTGAATGAAGCTAAATTTAAAGTAAGTTCAAAGGGAGGGTGATGTGAATCTGGCCAACTAATCGGTGTAGCAGATATAATTTTAAATGAGTCACTGTCTGTGATGACCAAATCCAAAAGCCGATTATTAGAGTTAAGTATCGAATTGATTTGACGTGTTGCCGTACTATGTATTAGATCATAAATGGCTTTGGACTTGTCACTAGTACAATTCAAGGGACACCCAGTATCCCAACACCACGTAATATCCGGCAAATTAAAATCACCCAAAATACATGTCACACTGTTAGTTTTCGATGAGTTCAAAACCTCACTACAAGTATCTACAAATTTTGTTAATACGCTAAATGGAATATAGTCGGGAACATAGACTAGGCATAAGTTAAGTGTTGTAGATCTGTTGATTTTAATTTGTAACCATAGATCCTCCATCAGACTACACTGCCAATCATCTCGAACAACATAATTAAGATCCTTAGACACAGCAATCAGTACACCACCACCATGGTGTTTATTATAGTGATTGAGAAAAAATTTACTCCGATCCCTTCGTATCACATTCTACCTATCATCAAACAGTTCAGAGGAATAGACAAAATCATGTAACCATGTTTCACTACGACAAATAATATCATAGTTATTAATTAAAACTTCATTATAAACTTTATCCACTTTTGTCTTTAAGCCTCTCACATTTTGGTAATAAATCGTTAATGCCATAATAATTACTACTAAAATAAAACTAAAATCTAATTATAAATTAAAATATAGAATAATTTAATGTATGAGTTGAAGGCTGTCCAAGTTTTTGATTAATATCATCGGCGAGTCATGGTTCTTTCTCACATAAATTCTTCCATTTCGAACCCATATAAATTGATAGGCACACTCTTTGACCTTGCGACGCGCCATTGCATGTAGCGATTTATTAGCGGGAGAAAGATTTTCCGATATGTATACCGGTTTTTGGTCACCAGCAAGTCCTAGCAGAGCAGTATTAAGTTTATTCTTTGAGTTTGTTTTGTTATATCTGTGAACTGCTGAATAGAAATCATCACGACATCTAACATTTCTGAATTTAACAACTATACTCCTTGGTTGCTTGCTCTCTTTATTTTGTTTGGCAACTCTAGTGCAATAAACCAAATCACCCTCATTCATTTTGTGACCAATAACATTAGAGCATTGTTGAACCAAATTAGATAAGATTTCATTGCGGTGTTCCGGTACGCCATGTATTTCCAAATTATTTTCGCGTAGATGCTCGTATTATTAACATGGTTCGAAAGTTCATTAACCGAATTCTTAAGTGTAATATTTTCAATCTTAAGGGTTTTGTTTTCATCCAATAACTTTTCGGTATTCTTCTTTAAATCGTCATGCATAGAACTTAGAAAGTCTACGGAACTGCGCAGCTCTTGTAGCTCTTGTTTAAAAGCAGATTTTTCCCTGTTTATCTGTTCTAACATCGCTGGTAATTCAAGTTTTAACGCTTTGAGTACTTCATCGCGGATAGTTTTAGCAAGATTATCATAGGAAGGTGATGTTTCAATACTATCAATTTTAGTGAGTTTGCTACCCTTACGAAAAGTAACGTTGTTCTCATCAGACACCTGAGTAAAGTTTTCTTCAGGTATAGATGGCGATGAATCCTTAATATTCCGTACCGGTGTATTTGTATTCCCAGCTTTAGGTTGCTTACTCATACATTCAAAACACATCCAGTTAATGTAATCTTTAGACTTTGCACGAAAATTTTTCAATGATATATTGGCACATTCCAAATCATAAATTTTATTACATTTCCGGCATTGCATAAAATCTGGCTGCGTTATCTTAGTTTTACACCCAGCGCATATCTTAGATATATTATCCATATTTATGAGTTGAATATCGTGTACTTTTTGCTTTAATAACTTATCATAAAAAAGTAAAATGGTTGTCTATGCTCTCACTCAATGACAGCTGTCACAATCAATGTCACAATTTCAATGTCGATTTTGGAGTTTTGGCGGGCATGTGAAAAAGTGCTGTTGTGTTTTTGTATTATTTTCCTAAAATTGTGTTAGCTGGGTTTTTAATGTGTAATATTGGTAGAATATTAACCATTAGATATTCGTGTTCATGCACAAGTGTAGGAAAGTGATGTAATATCCAGAAACGTGCTATTTTGTGTTCCCTCCAAAACTCCATCGAAAGTTTCAGTAAAGCGTCTACCACTTTACTGAATCGACCGACTTGACTCCTGTGACTGTATTGACTTTTACTTAGACTTTGACTAGACTTTAGACCTGACGATACATGAAAACGATGATGAAAATTATAATAGGAGGAATATGGTTTTCCCGCCATATTCCTTACCTTTTTACCTTGTCTGTGGCACAACATACACATCCTTTGTGTCAAGTTGCCAAAAAAGAAGAAAAAGAAAGAAAGAATGTCGATTGTCAGAATCAGCTGTGTGGTTCAGCCAATGGCTTGCAGGATAAGCAAACCGTTGTTGTAATTTTATTTTTATTGGTTTGTTTTCATGGTTTAAATGTAGTTACATATATTTATAACTTTATATTGTTCGTACCTTAATGTGGAAAAAAGTTTGTGAATGTGTAACTGTGCAGCAAAACTTCTCCACTCAAAATGCAGTTTTAGGTGTAAGACAGCAATTTATCACTCGTAATCACTTATTTTTAAATTTTAGATAGGAGCTCTTTTCAAACAATATTTACGTTTAGGTGACAGATGACAGTCGTTTCTATATTGTAAAAAGTACCTACCTGTACAACACTTTAACAGTATATTTTATATATTGTTAAAAGTAAAAGAAACGTTTAAGGTTTAATTTGCTAATAATATTATTCTTGGCTACTTACTACAAATGATTATTTGAATGGATATCAACATAAGTATCGTTTAGTTTCACATTATGAATTTTATATATTTCAGAACGCCTGCGGTGCCAAAATCCAAATCTGTCGCACACTGATGAACCGGCCGGAGGTGGTGTCAATCGGCATGGTGTGGGACTCGGAGCGGCCGTCCGCCGAACACGTGAGCGCCGTGTACGCCGCGCTCGGCACGCAGCTGCGGCCCACCGACGCCTTCCACGCCTGCGTCGACCGCTCCTGGGCCGTCGGCGCCACGCACCACCTCGTCGGCCTCGTCACCTACTACGGCAAGCATTATTCCACCTTCTTCTACCACAGCAAGCTCCGCCTTTGGATATACTTCGACGACGCCGACGTCAAGGAGATCGGCCCCGAGTGGTCGCAGGTCGTCGACAAGTGCCGGCGCGGCCGCTTCCAGCCCCTGCTGCTGCTGTACGCCGCCGTCGACGGCACCCCCTGCGACACGCGCCACGCGCCCAAGGACGTGGTGCCCTTCCCGGCGCCGGAGCCGCGCCGCGCCGTCACCCCCGCCCCCGAGCGCCCCACCGCCGGCTACGCGCGCCGCGCCGTCACGCCCGGCCCCGACAACGACTCGGACTACGTCAGCAGGAGGGCCGTCGAGAACATGCTCGAGGCCCAGGCTGGCCGCCGGGCGCAGCTCGCCCGCAGCCTAAGTGCCAGCTCCGCCTCCGACTCCCAGGAGCGGCCGCGAGCCCGCCGAGACTCCGGAAACTGGAGCGGCGACCGAAACAGCGCCTCCTCGGGGTCGTCGACGGTCGAGAGCCCCTACATGTACCCGCGCGGCCGCGGCCCGGGCAGCATCCCGAGCAGCCCCACGCGCAAGGGGGAGCTCTCCAGCGGCGGCTCCTGCGACGCCGGCTACGACTCGTACTCGCTGTCGTCGACCGACAGCCTGCCGCTGCAGCAGGGCCTGCGCCACAACCTGCAGCTGGCCCAGATCCCGGAGCTCACGACCCGCGGGGACTGCGAGGCGCTCTGCATGGAGGCCGACCGCCTGCTTGAGAAGTCGCGCCACGCCGAGGACGCCGACGACTTCGAGACCGCCCTGGTGCTGTGCGACGCCGCGGCGGCCAAGGCCCGGGCGGCGCTCGACGCCCCCTACAACAACCCGCACACGATGACCTTCGCGCGCATGAAGCACAACACGTGCGTGATGCGCGCCCGCAGTCTGCAGCGGCGGATGGCGGGCATGAACCGCGTCACGGAGGTGCCGCAGATGGCCCCGGTGCGAAATACGAGGGGAGGCCTCGAGAGCGCCCCCACGACGATCGAAATTTACGCGACCCTGCCCAAGAAGAAGGGCTCGACGAGGAAGTCCCCGAAGGCGGTCGACGACGACGTCGACGTGCCGCCCCGGGAGCGCCAGCAGAGGCAGAAGTCCCGGGAAGACGACAAGGGACGCGAGAAGCGATCGAGGAGCGAGGACCGGAGCCGGTCCCGCAAGGACGCGCCGATCGCCGTCGAGAAGAAGGAGGAGCCGGAGGAGAAGAAGTCGAATAAGAAGCAGCACAAAATTCGAAGAAAGCTGCTGATGGGCGGGCTGATCAAGCGGAAGAACAGGTCCATGCCGGATCTGACGGAGGGCGCCGACGGAAACAAAGAAACCGACGGGAAGGAGAAGAGGGTCTCATCGGTCGACGACGGGGACGTCGGCCGAAAGAAAGTCGACGATAAATCCAATGTGAGCGGGTACCTGTCCGAGGGCCACCTGGAGTACTCCGCCAACAGCGGGACCAATCCGAATTTGGAGAGGAGCAAACTAATGCGGAAAAGTTTTCACGGGAGCGCCGGTAAGATGCTGACCGCGGCCAAGGTGCCGCCCCCACCGCCGCTGCGCACGACTTCCCAGCTTAGCGGGTCTAAGTTCGAGGCCGAAGTGGTCGAACGCGGCGAGCTAGCGCGGCCCAAGCACCACGCGCAGTCCCCGCACCACGCGCAGCCTCTGCGCGACTACGCGCGGCCCTACCCCGACAACGACGAGGACGGTGGGTTCTCGGAGCAGTACGGCGACGAGCCGCAGTCGCTGCCGTTCCTGCCCTCGTACGATGAGAATAACCCCTACGACGGCAGCTGCAGGTCGGACGACTCGCCGAACACGTCCCAGAACTTCCACACTGTCGTCACCAAGGCCATGATACACCAGGAGCAGAGCCCGGTTAAAAGGGAAAGTATAGGCAGCGTCTTCCCGTCGCATAGCAACGTGCAGAACCTGACCGGCGTGTTCGACGGCGGCGTGGACGTCGTCGACTGCGCGATGCCGGCGCGGCGGTCGCCCCAGATGTTCGACCTGCCCCCGTACCCCAGTCCCATGAACTCGGTCAACCACTCGCGGCAGCCGAGCGAGGAGTTCCCGCCCCCGCCGCCGCCGATCGACCTGACGCCCCTCCAGGACGAGTTGAACAAAATAAAATACAGGGACGAAATGCGCGAAGTCAACTACATGAACATGGTCAACGATTTGAACAATATGGAGGTGACGAAGGGATCGCTGCTCGCTCAGTTGCAAGAAAAACGCAGCCAAATTCTAAGAAACGAGGAGCGCCTGAGTAAAATGAACGTCGTTCAGTCGAATCCGACCTCGGGCGACACCTGGTTGAGAGAATTACAGGCGAAGCAGGCGGCGTTGAAACTCAAGAGGTCCGAATCACTGGAAGGTCAACTCGGCGACAACGCTGCGCATAGACAGTACGACAGCAACCATATAAACAGTAGCGTTCGAAACGTGGCCGCCAAGTTCGAACAAAACGCGCAAAATATATGCAACGAGCAGGACAAAACTCACATAGGCTACGTGGGCATGAGCGGCAACCGAGACGTCATAAATTGTTCGAATACCTCCAACGGTGTTTACAACAGGCGAACCTCGTCCTCGTCTATCGAATCGAAGCAGGCAGAGGACGAGTACAACGACCAGAAAAATAATAACGTCGCGTTAAACGATCGCTCGAAACCCAAAAAGAAGTCCGTTTCGTTTTGCGACCAAGTCATCCTCGTCGCCACCGCCGAGGACCAGGAGGACGACAGCTACATTCCCAATCCGATACTCGAGAGAGTCCTCAAGAACGCCATGAACAAGCCGGAGCTGACGACCGTGCCGCTGCAGGCCGAGAAACCCTCCCTGCAGCGTCAGGACTCCTTCGACAGCCAATCCTCGAGATCCACTATCTCCTCCCTGTCCCAGAAATCATACGTGCCGAACGACGCCGACTACTACCGTGTACAGAACTCGTATCCCGCTTATCAAATCGCCCAGACGCGCCCTCAGCAGCAGTACAACCCGCAGAAGACGACGACGATCAACGGAACGAACTCCCCCGTGCTGGCCCAGAATCAAAACGGACCCGGCGGCACCCAGATCTACCAGCAGCTTCCGCCGAACTCCCAGAGTACGAGCGGCCCGATACCGTACACCCAGCCGCCCGCGGCGTACGCGAGCCAAAACAACTCTAGCCCACCGAACTTTAGCCAAAATCCTGCGAATAGACTGACGCCCACCTCGCATAGCGTGACGTACGCCCCGAAACACGTGCCCGGACAGCGAACAGTGCCAAATACATATCAGCATCCACCGAATCCCATCCATCAGAGCAATCAGATGCAGAGCAACGCCTACTACCATAGACTACCGCAGCAGACGACGATGCCGACCGCGGCGAGCGGCAGCTACGGCGGCCGGCAGTACGGCCAGAACGGTCACGGTGCCGGCTCCCCGTACCAGAGCGTGCCCGCCAATTCCCCAGCGTACCAGGGCGCGCCGTCCGGCTCGCCGGCCTACCAGGCCTACAACCCACCGACGAGCTACGCCAACTCCGATTATTCTAGTCGATATCCTCAAGTGAGTAGCGCGAACCCCTACGGCGCGAACCCCTCGCCGTACCAGAGGGTGCCGCCGCCGCACGGCGAGCTGCCCGTCGACAACTACAACGCCAGTGGTAATTATCAAAAACTATCCAGCAACGGTTACTACCACGACGGCAGTGGAATGAACCAGAACCGCATCCCCGAGGTAAGACACTTCGCGGCCCAGCAGTCGCAGCGGTCGAACGGGTACAGCCAAAACGTTAATTCTGATAACGTCGATCAAATTACGCAGCACCAGTACCAAAACGGGTACAATCCGTACCAGCATCTGCCCGTGCCGAAGCAGATGCAGAAGAAGTCCGTCTCCTTCGAACCCGGCACGAAGGGCGGCACGGACTCGCCGATACCACCGCAAATCAATTCTAATTATTCTAGCGACAGCCACACCGGTCCGACGAGTGCGAACCAGAAAATGCCGTGCAATTTGTGTCGAAACAAGACGGTAAGCCCGCCGGTTATATATTGTTCCGACTGCGACTTTTACATGTCAAGGTTCAAACCGCGCTCATAGCACAGTTTTATATAGTATTGTTAAGTTAGTTGTACGACAAATGAACTCTGAAATATTTAATTCACGTTGTAAATTGTTAAATAGGTAGGTAAGTATAAATTAAGAGCGACTGATCTCATCGGAGAATTAAGTGTGGCAAACACTGCCTAGTGTAAAATACAAAATTTTGTTTTCTATCAATTAAATACATATAAGTAAAATCTATTTTAACTATCGCCTTGCGTATAGCTATTTTTATAACTTCATACATAAGTAATAAAATAATAATTACATAAATATTTGCATTTTTAATCGTTTCCTTAAGTCCCTCATAATATTTCTCGTAATTAGGTCTGACTTATGTAGTAGCTTATTATTGCTCGGCATGAAGCACTCTTAAGTCCTAAGCTCATAAATTGTAACTACATAATTATATTATATTATTGGAGGGGGCAAAATTTTAGTACATTGGGAATAAATCCCTCACGAGAGCAATAAAATTATATTATATTATGTAGGTATGTTCTAACTTCATACACAAGTAATAAAATAATAATTACATAAATATTTGCATTTTTATTCGTTTCCTTAAATCCCTCATAATATTTCTCGTAATTAGGTCTGACTTATGTAGTAGCTTATTATTGCTCGGCATGAAGCACTCTTAAGTCCTAAGCTCATAACATATATTATGTTATTGGAGGGGCCAAAATTTTAGTACATTGGGAATAAATCCCTCACGAGAGCAATAAAATTATATTATGTAGGTATGTTACGTATCCTGGTGCCAATGCCTGGTGCAGGATATGTGGGATTTTTACCCACTAAAACCCCTGCTATTGACAGACTTCCGCACATAGAAGAGCCATGGGAACTCTATTGAACAACTACCACTACTCACCCAGCACATTGCTCTAACAGTCAACAGAGCTCTCCACGGAAGTACATTCCAAAACTGTCCCGGGGTACTAATGTCCCCATTTAATATAGCCCTAGTAGCGGCCTAATATCAGGGTGCAAAGGGTATCCTGGTGCCTGGCCCAGGAGTCCCTAGGCCTCAGATACCAGCACCTGATTTACTCGGAGTAATGATGTATGTATGTATTTATAATGATTTGAGAAGCTCTGCGCTCAATTTTCAGTCTGTTAAAATTGATAACACTGATTGCGACGGTAGTGCCATCTATTCCAGTTTTTAGTACTAAAGTCTAAACATAAACACTAAACAAAATTACAGATGGCAACCCCTAGCTAGTCTGTTCAGAGCAAGAGTTATTTTACATCGAAATTCATAATATCACAATATTAAGATAATTAGTATCTAAGGCAAAAAAGTACTGAAAATAGCGAAGATATTCTGATAATGATAAAAACGTAAAGAGACACAAACTCGACTCTTGAGAAAGGTTCAGACATGGTGCAGACTGCAGACAGATCTCTAAAGGTGCTCCCAGACAGACGTTATGTAACGTTAGATAACATTTTTGTTTAACATTTTTTAACAAATTATAACAAAGGACACGTTTATTTTTTGACATATTATTGTTGTAGCGTACTATGTCACACGATGTTATAAAATGTTATCGTGTTACACAATGTTTATAAGTTATAACGTTTTAAAACTTCTGTCTGGGAGCACCTTAAGGTGCACCGTGCAGATGACGTATAGACGGGTCACGACTCACGGCCCACGGGTGACACATGACAATATAACGATATCTAGAGTCTAGACCTCGGAACAGGAAAATAAGGTCTAGACCCTAATAAACAAGTACCACGTACTACAATTTAAAAATACTTTGTAATAAAAATACCAAACAGTAAACTATTGAAATAAATTATTGAATAAATTCTATTTCGCATTATTTTACTACTTATCGTCATCTACACTCAGGGATGGGTAAGCTACTGAGTATTTACTCAGACCAGAGTAAATACTCAGTAAAAATGAATTTAGACACTCAGTACTTACTTTTAACTGAGTGTTTATGTTTTACTAACCACAATTGAATTATTTAAGGTTTTTTTTTATTTATTATTTATTTGTATTATATTTTAAGTATTGCTATGTTCTTTTTAAGCACAGATATCAGAAATATGTTTTATAATGTTTTAATATCTCTATGTTTTTAAGTATACTCGTAACCAGTATAAATTAAAATAAAATTATATAATATACTGAATGCAAAATTTTCTTTTAATATTTTTTGGACTCAGTAACGAAAAATTAGGTACATCAGCTATAGAATACCTAATTTTGGTGATAGACTACCTGATTTTGGTATTTAGGTAGACGATTTTTACAGTGTCGGTGTTATAAAAAAATGTCATAGGTAGCTGTATACATATCCTACTAATATTATAAAGGCGAAAGTTTGGATGTATGGATGTTTGTTACTCTTTCACGCAAAAACTACTGAACGGATTTTAATGAAACTTTACATTAATATAGCTTATACATCAGAATAACACATAGGCTACAATTTTAACCGACTTTCAAAATGGAGGAGGTGTAATATGTTCGTTTTTTATGTTCAACGATTACTCCGCCGTTTGTGAACCGATTTTCAAAATTTTTCTTTTGGTGTAAAGGTTATCATCCCAATTTGATACCGTATTCATAAAAATGGTGACCTGATGAAGGGATCCATAAGAAATCGAGGGAACTCCTCAAAATTTACATGGAAACATGTGATGACTTCGGTTTCGTGAGCAGTATTCTAAGCATATGCTACCAACAAGTAAGATTTTGCACCGAGTATACTATGGTTTGGAAGGTGCGGAGAGAACTTCTGAGTTCTGACTCTTCATAGATACAAGTTTGGGAGTTTCGACGTTGTTTTAAGAACGGAAAGCATATGCTACTACGCAAATTACATTCATCATATCACCAATCACTACTATAAACCATTAAAGAACCATGTATCGTCCCGTTTTGACCCTATTATTGGTACTTTTTAAAGTTTTTGGTGCTACGAAGAAATTAAGAGAAGCGAAGGGTCGACATATTGACAACCTTTAACATGAAACTACATTAGACCAAGACAGATAATTTTAAAACAAAAAAAATATGGTAGGATGAAACCCATTAGAAAAGGAGTATATATATAATTTTATTTTAATTTATACTGGTTACGAGTATACTTAAAAACATAGAGATATTAAAACATTATAAAACATATTTCTGATATCTGTGCTTAAACGTGCCAGATGCATTATCTCAAATTCCGAAAGAACTTCGAAGCGATTGTGATGACGTCTACTTACCCTCTAACAAGGAAGTAGGCGTTCTTGGCGTCAAATGGAATCCCGCCCGCGACACTCTCACCTTTCGGGCGACCGCTGAAACGACTGACGAAGCCGTTACCAAACGAATCGTTCTCTCAAACGTGATGAAGCTGTATGACCCTTTAGGTCTTCTCATGCCCGTCACGATTTGGGGACGAATTCTTATACAAAAATTTTGGCGCGAAGGCGTCGGTTGGGATACGCCACTACCAAGTAAGTACGTGGATGAATATAAAGCATGGTGTAAACTCCTAAGGGAAGCCTCCTCTGTAGAGGTGCCACGATGCTACCTCCTCAACTTGGAGCGGAGTGACATTCAGCTCCATGTCATTTCGGACGGTGGAGAACAAGCGTACGCCTGTGTCGCCTTCTGGCGCGTGATGTACACAGATGTACACTGTACATGTACACTGGCCTAGACTATTTCGGTCCGTTCGCCGTAGCTGTGGGCCGTCGTCAAGAAAAGAGATACGTCGCCCTTTTCACATGCCTAGTCACGAGGGCTATACACCTGGAAGTGGTCACATCGTTATCTGCCGACGCCGCGATAACAAGCCTAAGGCGGTTCATCGCTCGAAGAGGATCGCCCAAGCAAATCCTCTCTGACAACGGAACGAATTTTGTCGGTGCAAGCAAAGAACTGAGGAAACTCCACGGCGGCCCCGTTATTGACTTCGCTACGAATGGAAGAATACAATGGCGTTTCATTCCCCCGGCCGCACCTTTTATGGGGGGGGGCCTGGGAACGGTTAGTGCGCACCGTGAAGAACGCGTTTAAGACAACCCTTAAAGACAGATCCCTCACCAAAGAGGACACATTCAGAACGGTGCTCTTAGAGGCTGAGGCAATCGTCAACTCCCGACCACTGACGTACGTCCCCACGGCGACCGACGCTCCAGAAGCGATAACACCGTTCCACTTTCTAATAGGCACGTCATCGGTGGTTCCTTGGACTAACGACCTGACGGACGGGGAGTTTTCACAACGCCAGGAGTGGCGAAAGGTACTTCGGCTGGCGGACCACTTCTGGGCTCGGTGGCTGCGGGAGTATCTGCCAACGCTGAGGGAGAAACAGAAGGAGTCCCAGCCATATCAAGACATAAAGGAGGGGGACGTGGTGCTGATCGTGGACCCTACCCTTCCGCGTGGCTTGTGGCCGCTAGCCAGGGTCGCGAAGACGTACCCCGGTCAGGACGGTCGAGTCCGCGTAGTGGACCTCCTCACGAAGGGAGGTACACTGCGCCGACCGGCTAGAAAATTAATTGTAATGGAGGCCCAGCCAGTCGCCACCGAGTTTTAGTGTCCCACTGGGGGCGGGTATGTTGGCGACTGGCTGGTCAGACCAGATCCAATACTTCTGTTTTTGAATATTTGTTTACTTTTCTATGACACATTTTTTCGTATTGACAATTTATATTTTCGATATATTTTTGACTTAGTCTATCTTTGAACCTTGAACATTATAGTTGTCGCTTCACATTGTGTATCATTTGCTAGTTATTAATTATCGTCGTTTTCATCTTAATATTACAGTCCACCTCGCCCATCGCTATCAACGTATCCATTCATTTTTAATCAGTAGCCCAAAAATAAACTTTCATGTGTCTACCTTAAGAAATGACTGACTTTCATTCAAACTTTCAACCCCTATTTCACACCCTTCGGGGTAAAATTTACGAAATTTCCTTCTTCAGTGGGTGTCTACTTAATAAAACAGCCCTACTCACCAAATTTTGTGGCTGTAACTAACAATTTTTGCTCAGCGATGATGAATCAGTCAGTCAGTCAGGACATATTATTTTATAAGTATAGATTTTCATTTATATTTATTTATAATGAGATTTTATATGACAGAAATGTAATTATAATTAAATAATTAATCAACTTTTTAATTACAACAAATTGCAGCAATCACATTTTTAAATGAAATTAATAAAGAATTCTCAAATTAGAGTTTTTTTCGATATTTTGCATTTTCTGAAAAGATTTACTATAGTATAATATATATATTTTTTCACGGGTGAATTTTCGATTGAAAATTAGGGTATTTTTTCGATATAATTTCGAAATAAGGTGAAAAAATAAAATATATTTCTTATCAAATAAATTACAGCGTATTTGGTACAAAAAAAAAGGTTAGTTTTCACCGAATTTCGTGAAAAAAAATTTTTTTTGAAAGATATTATTATAAAAAACCAAAAACATGTTTTTTTGATTTTTTCACATAAATTTTAAGGTTATGTGGAAAAAGCGTGACTACAAAAGTTTTAGATCTTTCTATTACCTACAACTTTGCCATTTAACTCTTTTCCATAGGACTTTTAGTTTTACCGGAAATCGAGATAAATCGTTTTTTACCCTTAAAAACCCACCCCACACCCTTCCCGAACTCAGATCGCCCGTAAATTATTTTTCCCTTAATTTTTATATTATTCTCCTCCTTTTCTAATGGGTTTCATCCTACTATTATTCTTTTTCACTTTTTATTATTTTTGAAGGTATCGGCACTGGTCTACATTGTCTTAATTTTACTTAAAATTATGAATCTGTTATATTATAAGTATTTTTTATTATTCTGTAATGTTCTTGATTTGTTTAAGTGTAATTAGAACCTAAAATATTGAATAAAACGTTTTTACTGTGTCCAATGAGTAAATACTCATACAATAAAGTAAATACTCAGTATTTACTGAGTTTGAGTTTTTACTCTGACTCAGTTTTTACTGCCTTACCCATCCCTATCTACACTCCATACATAAGTCGAAAGAAAATAGATTGGAAAATAGACAACTTATACAGCAAAACTATGGAGGTGTAGCAGTACCTACAAAGTACCTATACGTTCGTTCGTCGATTGAAACAAAGAAAACAACACGCTCCGAAAGGAGCGCCCGCCGTCTTTGTATACGTTCGTCATGGAAGATTGAAACACAGAAGAAAATCGTTCTGCAAAGAACGTACGTTCGAAATGACGAGAGAAACCGTCCGTGTATATTAAGTGCATTTGCACCGGACACGAAACAGCCCTGAAAAGGACTTTTTCTAATAAGAGTTCTTCACAACACAACACTACGCATCGAGGCTACGTCGAGCGAGGGATATTCGCATCATAGCTACGATCTTCATGGCGTTTGCAAAGCTGCATAACATCTTCACAAAATGGCGGCACAACACTCGCGGCGGCGCGGCGTCGAGCGGCAGAAAGACGACGTCGGTATGAAATTCGCGCGCGGACTGAACTGGCCGCGGGCCGCGAGCCTATATTTATACTCGCGCGACACCAGCGCCGCGTATCGCGGGACGGCCAGTTCTCGCGCGGCAATCTTTTAGATTTGTAAATATTTCCTATTCGATTTTTTTCTCTTTCTTGTTTTGTAAATATTTTTATCCCTTTCTATATTTCTCTCTCTAATTTGTATTAGCCAATAGAAATTAATCTTTTAACTTTTGTACAGATTTGTAATAATAATAATTAACTCATTTTTTGTATATAAGCAGCGCATTTTTGTAAATAAATCACTCCAGTTCACCACAGTAAATCGAGTTTTACTCTTTACTCCTCCGACCTCCAGTGAACTCTTAGAGAGACCAACCGGTCCTCTAAAGAGGGTATATGAAAGGAGCAATATCTTATATGGGGGATATTTGAAGAAGTGTCCAGCTGTATGCAGTAAATGTTAAAGAAACTTTTGTGAGCTGCTTTATTAATGATTATTGGTTACTGATATTCTATTTGAGGGTTTATATTTTATACTTTGATACGTGTTTTAATGAAAACTACAGATTGTTAAATGCGCGCGAATTCGAATAGGGGCGGGGCGACGAATCGTTGCAGTCAGGTGAGTTGGGCTGCGGACCAATAGCGTTGCGTGTTTACGATTGCCATGCGCTTGCATCACTGGCTCGCACGCAGCATTGTGCGTAAAATATAAATAAATAGTAAATTTACTACAAAATATTTTAACACTAAAGATATTTTTAGTGTTTAAATATTTTGTAGTAAATTTTTGTGCAGGAACCTAGGTAATTAAGTACTATTTTAAGCTGAAAAACAACTCAAACATGTTAAATATTTTCGTATGAGAAAATTATTTTGGTATTACGTATGTATGAGAATTTTGATGGCACCCGGCCTCTTAACAGAAGGCCTACTTAACCAAGGTTACCGAAGCGGGGGGACGGGGGGGCGCTGCGCCCCCCCGCCAAAACAAAAACAAACACAATCCAGAAAGTCCAAAAGTAGGTTAGGTTAAGTTAGAACTTAGACCACAACACAGAGGGAGCCGAGCGAGCGCAGCGAGCGTGCTGCGGCAGCAGCCGGCGACCGTCACAAAATAAAAGGGGGGCTCGGGGGGCGTAGCCCCCCGCCAAAACAAAAACAAACACGATCTAGAAAGTCCAAAAGTATCCTTATAGTTCCTCTTATCCAAATTAGGATACTCACAAAAAATTTGCTTGATAGTAATAAAAAAAATTGTTTTAGGGATCCCTGATTAATAGTGTTTCATCAATTAGTTATTTCATATTCAATTTTTTTGTTTTAATATGAGCTCATTATACTCTGCTCATTAGTGTATTTTTCAAAGTGGTTTTAGTATTCGAAACACTTCATTTAAGATAAAATGCCGCTCAGTATAAAAAATACATTTGCCAAAATATATTGAAAAAATGCAGGACGTAACGTTGACACTCAAACAGATATTAGGTCGCTCAAATATTATGAAGCTGCTCATTTTGTATTTTAAGTAACTCAAATAAATTATTTGTAAGTTGCTGTTTTGTTAATTTCTCGTCACTCACAGTCAGTCGCTCAAATAGTAATTCTATAACCCAAATTAATTAATTTTGACACTTAAAACGGTAATTTACATTCACTCGATTAAATACTACCCATGAACAAATAGGTACCTATGACATAATATTATGATTTATGAATTATGATTTAGATGTACAGGAATAAACATAGGATTCAAATATGTACATGATATTTTGTGTTTAGTCTAAGGAAGATATTTTGGCCAATATAATGTGTATACATGGGCGCCGTGCACTTGCACCCCTTGGGAATCTCGGGATCAACAGGAATTATTGAAATAAAAAGCATTTTGTAACCCTATTACCATGCCGTACAAGGATAGTTCGTAATGTTTTGGCACTAAATGTTTTATGTTGATGTAAATAGACAGTCCCTGTGTTTCGTAAAAAGTGAAAAGAAAAGAACAGAAAGAAAACTAGAATCTGCACCCCTTGAAAATTTTTCTCCCGGCGCCCATGTGTGTATACGTATACTCAAATAGATATTATTATGTTGTTGTTGTACCCTAACTCCTAACTTTTTTAGGAATTGGACCTTCCATCATCAGCTGAGCTCCATGACATGATAGCTATAAGACTTAAATACCAGAACAACTTAATTAAATACTTGACAACACGGGGTGCGTGCCTGTAAAATTTGAGGGTCGCCCTCGATATCTCTAGGTTTCCATCATCAGAGACTTGGTGACAACGGGACCATCTGTAAAGTATATCTGTAGGTATACCCTTTCAAAAAAAAAAGAATTTTTCAAATCGGTTCAGGCGTCTTCCAGTAATCGAGGAACATACTTTAAAAATCCGACAAATTGAGAACCACCTCCTTTTTTGGAAGTCGGCTAAAAATAAAACCACCTTCAAAAAACAATCAACCTTTTGACTGACTTTTTTAAACCTTCTTCGATATGTAACAAATACTTTTTTTAAAAACACATTAAAATCGGTTCAGCCTTAACGCGAGATAATCACAGCCAAACAAACATACACACATACAAACATACATACTGAGAATCTCCTTTTTTTTTGAAGTCTGGTAAAAATATATCACATTCCGGTCATTTTTATGTAAGACAAAAAAGTACGTAAATAGGAATATAATTAAATACTTTGAGAAACGGTCATGTGAGAAATATGACCAGTATAAATGTGCCTTAGTTTTACATTTTTGTTCAACCATTTCTCACAGGCATACGTAACATGATGCCAACATGCAACTTTTAAATCACTTTATTTGATTATAAGCTAAAATCGGATGCTACGAAAGCGTGACCCTGTTGTATCGGGATCACTTTACTATCAAAATGCTTTGCACTAATAATAAACAAAAATATGAATTATTTTCTTGATGTTAAGTGTGTTTCTCACAGGAATTTTTCACAAAAAACATGGACGACCAAAATAAAATCAACAACACAACAAGACACAGAGGGAAACTGACACTTTTTCTTTTTAATAAATGATTTCACATGTTGTTAGCTTTAAAAAATGTAGAGAAGTGGTAGTTTCTATAATTCTACAGGGGCCTTACCATGAGCTCTTATAGCAGTATTACTTTAATATTACTTTTGAATTTCGCATAACCAAACATGATCTCTATTTATATAAACATAGCTATGTTTTTTGTTTGTGCGAAATCTAAAAGTAATATTAAAGTAATACTGCTATAAGATGTCATGGTAGGGGGGCAGGGGTGTAAATAGCGTTTCTCACAAATTGTTTCTCACAGGGCGAAATCTAGGATGCTCTCATAAACAATTTTTATTTTTATTAATTGATAAGCTAGGCGGTAAAATATCAACAAAAGAGAAGGCCACAAGAACCTCTTATAAAATTCTAATTCTAAGCTTCCTAAGAAATTTTGGAAATTTTGAGCTATTATCGCAACGAGGTAGTGAAATGGACATGTTTCATTTGTATGGACAAAAAAAAATTAAAAATAATATAAATTACTATGTAAAAAAAAAAAAAAACTATGCATGTTGGTGTAAAAAGGACATCTAATTTTTAATATACATGGTCCAGTGTAATTAAAAAATAAACATGTTTAATGCAATAAACATAGCCACAATTGTGGGTTGAAGGCGGTGGACACGATATTCTTTACTAAGGTACATTTATTTTGGCTCAAACCCATCAACTAAAAATATACTTGGTTTCGAAGCGATAAGATTTAGCAAGATCGTTTTTTGTATTTATATTTTATTTTGACCTCACGCAGTTTTTTAACTTATTATTTTTAATGTGTATAAAGGGCCCCCGAGACGGTCAAACGGTTTGATTCAAACCTTACGTGTTTGATGCAACCGTTTGATGTCGGTTTCAACGGTTTGTCAAACGACAGTGCGCAGTTTAATTCAATACGCGCTGTCGAGTACACGTCTTGGGATACAGACAAGATGCTCTCTAGAGTCTAGATTCTAGAAATCTAGAACGAGGATCGCGATTTTCTTATGTTTATAACGTTAATATTATGTCCTCTGTCAAAAGAGAAAAAAAAAAGAAAAAGAGAATAGCATATGAACTAAGATATCGTTTTATCGACGAACATTTACAGAAAGTGCTAGAAACTACAGCTTCTTTCTTTTTTTCTTCAAAATCCAGCACTAAATTAAGCCGAGTTTGATCAAACGCTTCGGAACACGATCAAACGGCGCGTCAAACAGAACAAAAATATGAAATTTCATCAAACAAGCTTCAAACACGTAAATGTTTGACAAACAGTTCAAACTAGCTTTGTAAACGATCAAAATGGTTTGAGTCAAACCAAAATTTACGTGTTTGAGTCAAACCGTTTGATCGTCTCGGGGGCCCTTGAGATTTCGTTTGTAAGATGCGTTAATTTTAAAAGTATGAAGTTGGCTATAAAAAGTATGAAGTTGGTTACAAAAAGTATGCACCAAATTCGTTGCTGATTGGCGCAATTTTGGAAAACTTGAAAAAAATTGTTAGAAAAATTTAAATGGTGCCATAGAACTTGGGCATTGACGGCTCAATAGAATTTTGACATCCCGGTATTAGAGAGGATCTGATTAGTACATCTTTGTAAATCATTATGGAGAGGATAAAAATTATCACTTTTTTGCTTATAACTTTTAAAATTTTTAATTTAGGGTAGAAAGTTATATAAACATATTTTTAGGCAAAATAATTTACAACAAATAATGTTCTTTAAAAATTCTGTAAGACTTATGGTTTCCGAGATATCATGAAAATAGTGTTGTCACCCCTTTTTTCAAGATGGCGGCCGGGGGACAAGAGTGGCGACCCCACAAACTTGAGGTTACGCTTCTATTGAGCCCCCCAACATATTCCAAAAAAAAAAATTGCGTCCTCTAATAAATGCAAAGCAAATGTAACATTTCAATGGTCTATCAAAGAAATCATTGTTGCAATCGCTAGTCGCTACCGAGAGTTCAATAATAAGACATAGCGAATTAGATTTTTTTTAGTTGACAACACTGAATTTGGCATTTGGCATTTTCATTTTTCACAAGTCACACAGTGTTGCCAGCTATGGGGATTTCCCACTAAATTTAGTGGGAAAAAATAATTTTAGTGGGTTTTTTAGGGGGTAAAATATTTTGGGGATATTTTTGGGGATAAAATTTTTGAAGAATGGAATTTTTTTTTAATAACAACCTTAAAGTGGCTTTCGAATCTTTTCCGCAAGCGACCGCGACAGACGAAAATTCAAACGAAATGCCACTTTATGACAAAGGCTATAGGTTTCATTTTACTCTACCACTAGCTTTTACGCCGCCACCGGCAGCAGTATGGGTTGCCACGCAAATGTCGGTAGAAAATGATACCTATTTTCTATCGGCAAAGATCCGAAAGCCACCTTTAAGATAAAACTGCCGCACAAAGCACGTGTCTCTAATATAGAGTATATAAGTCTATGAGTCGTACCAGCTGACAGTAGGCTGACAGTTTATTATATTTGTTGTCGTTGTAGGTATGTAATAAAAAAAAAGATTGTAGTATTTTAAAACTGCTGGCCTGCTTGTTTGTTTGGCCTGTTGAAGGTGTATTTCAGCGTTTTGAGCGCTTAGTAGAACACATCCCAAGTAATTTTAAATATTTTGATTTTTTGGGGAGTTTTGGTTGAAATTTAGTGGGTTTTGAAGTTGCTTTAGGGGGAAAATGTTTTGAATAGTTGGCAACACTGAAATCACAATTCACTGTGGCAGTTGTTTAATGACGACGGCCAGTGACGGGTCGTCCTGTGCAGTTTGACATCGTTTATTTATTTGGAATACTTGCAGACTGTTTACGTAAACATGACGGGAATATTGCCTACTTACCAACGATTTATAAATGGCGTTCCCGTGCCGTCCATATCGCGACGCTCGTTTCGACTCCGAGAAAAATATTTGATAATTTCTGTACTTTTGACATTTGGAATAGTGTGGCTCGGTGCACTATTTTATTTACCAGAGTTTAAGAGTACGACAAGTGTTAACGACAGTGTATACAATGTTTATAAAAGAATACAGAAAGCGGGCCCAGAGCTCCTCATGCCACCGCCACTCGCACAAAACGACGTGGGTGAGTTCCCAGTCGTTGGAATCGTTCGTCATGGTGAGGAAGGCGACGACCCCCATGTAATCGAAGACAGGAATCGCCTGAGGGCCAAGATCGACGAGGACATGGGCATGAAAGTATTGGAAAGACCCCAGTTCGATGCAGCACCTTCGGTGTCATCTTCCAAAGGCCCCAGCAAACCTCCAGTAGACGCTATCGAGGAACCCGCGGCTGGTAATAATGCAGCTGGTAGGGACGCATCACCCCCAGGCCTTAAGAATATGAATGCATTCAGCAAGTATGTAATCCCACCGCTTGATGCAAATACAGACAGCAGCATACGGAATAAGAGAGATACCGTAAAACAGGTAAGTCGCAATTGATATAATAACCTAAATCACAATGTAGGTATAATGTCAATGTTATTTAAAATTGCAAGTTTGCTGCAAGTCTAAATTGATTCTTTTTTTTGGTAGAAGGAACTACCACTTACCTTGCAGCTTGCTCTGTGTTGTGACTTAAAAGCATGGACGTAAAAAAGGCGGACGGAGTCTTATTATACACAGCACTGTGTCTTCAGAGTTGGCCACGCACACATTCTTACGCCTGTCAAATAGCTGGACTAGCGTAAGAATGTGTGCATGCAGACCGTGTACATGTAGTCAGCCTGGCCGACTGAGGACGCAGTGCTGTGTATGGCGGGACTCCGTACGCCTTCTTTTATATGTCCATGCTTAAAAAAATAACATTTTTTTAATTACTGACATTGCAGATGAGAATTTCTATGCAATACAATTTAACTTTGTTGACTTCTAACAAATGTAAAACTTATATTTTTATCCATGTTACAGTACATTTACAGAGGAAGTCTAAAGTATAGACAGGAACAAATTATTTACATAGTTACTCATTACTTCAGTACAATATATTTATATTCAAATAATAGAATTGCTATGATAAGAATGGTCTTGTTAACAATGTAACTTTAACATTTTTATTTTTGCCAAGACGGGTTTCTACGGAATAATCGGTGTGCATTGCTATAGTACTAAAATTAAAAAGAAAAGCTCCATCTTATACTGTATTGTTTATAATAATTAATAACACTTAATACCTAAAATGAATTACTTTTTGTATGAGTCTAAAGTCTAAACATAGTAAATCGTAACTTCAATGGAAAAACCCTGAGGTTGGCTAAATGTTATCGGACACTATTCCATCCTCAATATGATTTTGATGCTTTTTGTAATAAAATTACGAACAGAGTTTCTTAAGAAATGCCCAACCAGCATTTTGATGTTCATTCACATATTCTTAACACTCCAAAAATGGGTTCTCAGACTTGTATAAGAATACTACTTTGATGCTTAATAGAATCTAGTAGAATCGAGACTGTATTGAAGCCCCATTGATGTTGGTTTAAATAGTAAAAATCTTGTGTAACTTACTAGTTAACCCGTCAAGCCCCAAGCGGGCCCTGGCAGCCACATAACAATTGAATATCTATTGTGTCTGTGATTCCCATAATCAAATCATTAAGAACTGTATAGTATAATACATCAACATCATCAGTATACAGTGCAACCTCGATATAGCAAATCTGGGGGGAGTAAGAAAATATTTGTTAAGTATATCAAGTAATTCGCTGAACTGAGGTTTGTTATATTGAGGTTAGGTTGGTCCAAAATTCGTTATAAAGAGGTGAAAAAAATAGTTTAATTTACCTCAACATTACGTACTCATTTTGATAAAGCGAATAACTTTTACTAATAAATGATAACACTTTTTTATCAAATTATTTATTGTAATAATTATTGTTCTATTTAAAAACAGTTGAGTAGGTAGGTAACAAAAGTTTTTTTCTTAATCAAAATTATCAAAATTAAATTACTTAATCAAAATTAAATGCAGTAAAATCCGCAAAAGTAGGTACTTACCTACATATTTTGGTGGGTATGTTAATGTTAATTTCATTATAATATTATGTAGGTTATTTAATGTTCATTTCAAAGGTTCGCACAACAAAACTCACCAATTACTTTTCATCAAACAACAATGATTGTTTTACGAACAAATGCATGTAGAAACATGTCGCGACATGAATCACTGTATACTATGTCATACTTGGTACAACTAGTCTATACTCCGCGCGGAACTAGTTGGCCACTCTGCCCATACACTCATGTACCGGCAGAGCGGCCAACTACTTCCGCGCGGACTATAATATTATATATATTCTGTGGTCATACATTGGTGGAAACTTTATATAATGGTTTTGGGTTGACGAAATTCGTTCATTAGAGGTATTTATACTTTTTCTTGATGGTTGAAAAATACTTTTTCTTGATGGTTGAAAATTCGTTATATAGAGGTGTTCGCATAAATGTTCGCAATGTAAAGGTATATTTTATATTGACTCTTATGGACAATTCAAGGGGATTACGAAAAATTTGTTAAATCGAGGAAGTCGTTATAATGAGGTGCGTTATATTAAGGTTGCACTGTAGATGGTTTTATGAGTCAGTACTCAGTAGATATTTTTTTTTAACTTGTTTACTTGTAAAACTTAGAAATTAGGCTTAATATTTAGATTGAATTTTAACAACATATCAAAAATTTTGATGTCAAGCTTGACTGCTTCTCAATTATACAGATTGAACTTTGTTTAAATACGGATGAGTCAATTATTAAAATAGCTAATTGAGTTACGGTTAATTGTTGCATTTTGCATATCATTAAGGAAAACTATACAAAAAAATACATAATATGTACAAACAAAATATACTTGGTTATTGTACTTATATGGAGTATAAGATTAGTGATAAGTTAGACATCGGATTATATGCATTTGCATACTTGCATATGCATATAATGGCACTTTTTAGGCGATAGTGCATATTTTGGCAATTTTTCGTTGATCGTGCATATTTCGGTAGTTTTATGCCCTCGTAGTCTCCAAACTAGCTATCATGACACATACCGAGGCCACAAAACAGAGGTACGAAAGATCAAAACACTTCAAATAATAATATACTGGCTCCATCCCCATTTAACGAATGCAATACACCAAAATTATAATTAATTATACAGTATAAATAAGTAAGATAAATTCAAAATAATAATACATTTTAATATTAAGTGACATTTGATTGTGCATATTTCGGCAATTTTTCGTGCATATTTGCATGCATATTTCGGCACTTTGATCGTGCATATAGTCCGTCAAAAAAGTCACGACATTAATAGAGTCGCCACTTGTTTCCGGTGTGGCCTCTTATGGCCACACTGTATCCAGTCACTATAAAAGATTTTGATACTCTATATTAAATACAGTTTAAAAACACGTTGTAAATATTATGATTTATATATTATATTATTATGTAGTTAAGAAAATTTAAAATAATTATGATGTAGTTATAGTGTGTGTTTAATTTACGATATTACAAGAAACAATCTAATGTATGTAAAGTATTATAATCTTTGTATAACTCACCTCATCACTAACTTACACGTACTGTAGCTGGTTTCGGTGGCTCTGGTAATGATCTTGTAATGCTATTATGTGTATTTTGTATCATATTATAAAAGCATCACCTACTTTAAAAAATATATTGCCTGTTTACTTACAAATCGCATCACAAATATGTCATTAGCTGGTTAAAATTGATTGTATGTATCTTTGTGCATGATGGAAGAGACTGCTCTCCACGACACAGGGAATCCTAGTGTAGGGAGCAGTGTTTTGTTTAAGATACTTAACATGTAAAATTCTTTTTTGAGGGAAATAAAGATTTGTTTGTTTGTTTGTATATGTCATAGTCTGTCAAGAAAGTGAAGAAATTAAAAAGTGGCAACATCGTAGTGTCATCCCTTTCAAATCAATCTAAGAAAAAAGGGATGACACTACGATGTTGCCACTTTTTAATTTCTTCACTTTCTTGACGGACTATATAAAAAATGCAATAACTCGATTAAACGGTTGAACCGATGTGGCAAATTTTAGTCTTAAAATATTCCTGGAAGTCCAGGGAAGGTTTATAAGTGACACGAAGTTCACCGGGACATCAGCTAGTCACTAGTATTACATATTATGAATTTATAACACCTGTTATTTAAGTACCCTCTCACTGAGAGGTGCAGACCTACTTTGATGACCAGTCAGAGCTGAGAGAAGCTCACTCCTGTTTTATTAATCCTTCGATCGGAGGTTCTAGGAATTCCCATTGTATTCTTTTGTTCTCGCGATCACCGGTGCTCGCGCGGGGCCTGAAAGATTAAGGAACTACTTATTTAAAAAATACAAAAAATAAAAAACAGGGTTTTGTTATTTTAATAAAATATGATCATCCAATTAATAATATTCTACAATGCAGCCGGAAACAGAATCATCGCCACATGTAGGTAGTTACAGCAGTGGTGTTAAGCGCATCACACACGGTGAAGATAATATAATATTTTATCTTAAGATGCCCAAATATAAAATATTATAGTATCTTAAGCTATCACACACGGCTAAGATACGATAATATTAAAAATCTGTTCATTTCCTTACGAGTCTGCGTTGGTGCCACACGTATTCCTTGTTAGAGTTCTATATACAGGGTGATTGACTATGAGTGATAACTGATACTGCCTTACTTCTTGATTTGTTAGACAACTCCTCAGACGATGATTCTAATATAGAATGTGAAATGCAGATTGCAGTAGCACAATCCAAAAGGAGAAACATTTGGATAGAGCCTCACATAAAAAAGAGAAAAACCTGCGGCGAATTTAACCTTTATCAGTATATTCTGTCAACGAAGAAGTTTCAGGAGTATTTCAGAAATTCAAGAGAAACATTCATTTCGATTCATGAGCTTTTTAAGCTAGCAATAAATTATAAGTCAATTTTATTTAAAATTATCCGAAATGTTACTTTTTCCCTCAAAATGTTACTTTTCGAATGAGACTTGAGAGTATGTAACTTTCTAACATACAGCACTGGCAACACTGCATCCACTAGTGCGTCCGATCACCCATGAGCCCGCTGCCCGACACAAAAACACCCTGTATTCATAAAGATGTATATATTTCGCATCTTAAGATAACATATTAAGATACGAAATATATATTTCGTATCTTAAGATAACATCTTAAGATACGAAATATATATATTTCCATATCGTTCGGTATCTTAAGATACAAAATATAAAATATAAATTAACTTCGTCGTGTGTGATGGTTCATAGGATTTGTATGGTGGGCGATATTCTAAAATATGCTCTAAGATAATATATATTTTATATTATCTTCACCGTCTGTGATGCGCTTTACAGTGAAGAGGCACTTTCATCTTCAATAATCAGCTCTTCAATATCCTAATAAAGGGTTAATTCCCACTCCTTGTATTTATTTTCAGTGTTTTTTTTCAAAATGATAGCATAAATTCTATCAGTCATTTCGGTTATTTCGTTAAACGCTTTTTCTGCTACCTGTAAACATAAAACGTAATACTTATTTATAATATTATATTACGCTGCATCAAAGTGTTAAAGGAGTTAAGCACATACACTGTGACACGAGAATTTTATATACATCTAAGATACATAATTACACAAAGCACCTAAGTCAAAGTATCAATCATTGTTAGGCGCGTTATATTACAGATTTCTTTGACAGTTCATTGTTTACGTAAACATAAGGTTTATGTAAAATTGTTGTTTTAATATACCACATAATACTTACTCAGGCTACTTAAAATTGCATTATACAATAAAATTAACAAACAGAATTTATAAAACAAACGCTTAATTACCTGCTACTATGGCGATTGAACGATCAGAATCGGAAATGTGGACGCGAGAATTTCAGTGATATTTTCACGTTTTACTATTTTTCTTCAATGAAAATCTTCAAATTTTCATCACTCTGACACCTCTTTCACTTTAATTGTTAATATTAATCACAGTAACATGTAGTTTTCACATTGTAAAACTAAATTTAAGCAAATTGAAAATGTTTGTTTTGTTAATTTTATGTCATAGAGTATTGATACAACAATGGGTTAAATGTCAAAAGAGTGTTGCTATTGCTAAAAAAAAGTTTCGCCTCCTAGACATTCATGACGCACTATATAATCCGATGTCTAGTGATAAGCAACAGCCCTAACGACGGTAACATAATCATTATAGACATTGCTGAAAACATCAGAGGTATTAATTACCTCTATGGGATCCTAGTTTCAAGGCAATAAAAGATATTGGATGGTTTCGATGCATTGTTTTCTATGAGTACAGATAGTAAATAAAAGTTTTGACGACATTGCTATCAATATTCCAACATGGCTTGTGAAACATGTCGGATTATGGTTGGATTATTTACTATACTCAACTCTGTTGCGCCAAAACTCGTTTATCTCGCGGAAACCGTACATTTTCCTGCGACGAAAAGTATCCTATCATGTCCTTTCCCGGGACTCAAGGTATCTCCATACCAAATTTCACCAAAATCGGTTCAGCGGTTTGGGCGTGAAGAGGTAACAGACAGACAGACAGACGGACAGACATACAGACAGACATACAGACAGACAGACAGACGGACAGACAGACACACTTTCGCATTTATAATATTAGGATGTGACAGTAGCCATCTTTTCCGACCTTTGCGTAATATTCCCTATAGGAGAAAACTGGCAATATTCTTACTAAAGCAGTTGTGTTATTATATCTGTCAAGAGTCAAGACTCAACATTAGCATCCACTCATTCATAACATGCAAGTGAAAGTCACCGTACCCTCTTGCATACTTTTGACATTATTTTCGCTAGGGTCGGTGACCTGCGACGGATCTCTGCACTCAATTCAGCGTGTATAATGTCACGGCGAATACTAGATCACATACTCAATGCGGCATTAACTACTAGCTAGAACTAGTTTACCGGAATATCTTTAAACCAAAGGTATGTTGCCATATTGTCAAATACATAGCGAGCAATATCGGAAATAAAACGAGTTTATAATTTACATACTTATTTACTTTAGAATGAATAAGAAATGATATATCAGGCAAAATTTTAATATAATTAGGAATTTGCACCATGCCCAGTGCCCACTGTAAAATAAAATAGCCAAGTGCGAGTCGGACTCGCGCACGAAGGGTTCCGTTATTCCGTACCTACCATTATAGAGCGAAAGTAGGAAAAATTGTGTTTTTTGTATTGGAGCCCCCCTTAATTATTTATTTTATTTTTATTTTGTTATTAAGACGTGTAGTACACATTTAATGAGGATTTTGTAAAAATTTCAAGTGTCTACATGTAGCCATTATGGATTGCGATTTACGAGTCAAAAAGGGCAAACAAATCACGTTTGTTGTATGGGAATTAAATCTTAACTTTATTTTGTTTTAGTAAAAAGACATACCTATTTTGTTGTTAAAGCGGCACCAAAAATACACAATCTGTGAAAATTTCAGAAGTCTTGCTATAGCGGTTCTTGAGTTACAGCCTGGAGACAGACAGACAGACGGACGGTAATAGGGTCCCGTTTTTACCCTTTGGGTACGGAACCCTAAAAAGGTATATTATCTGGAACTTGGACAGACAAAGAAAATCTGTAGTCTTGTCCCCAAAAATTTGTTCATAATTCCATTCTTTCGCATTTGTGGGCATGCTAAGCCTGTCCACGTAGGCTCCGCTACTAACAATTTGAAAATGTTCGATTTTTTGCAAAAATTGAGGCTGTTGCATCGGAACAAAGATTTGAAATAAAAAAAATGCGGATTTTATGTACTTACTACTTATTATAGATGAAATGAATTAGGTTACAAGGTTTGTTTAAATTATATCGAAGAAAATGAGTTACTGCCCTTATGTTATAAAATGTTACTTATCACTTAAATAAGTTATCCACTGCATCCATTCACGTCTTTAGTTATTCCTTAAGTTCCAAAGATAGAAATTAAGCAAACTGCAGTGAGAATCTTGAGTGGCCGGTGCGACGTGCTCAAGTTAAACGCTACTTACTAACCTTCACCTTAGCACGTCCGATTGTCGCAGCACTCGCAGCGGTAGCCGGTAACCGTGTCACCTACATTTATATTTGCATGCTTATTTTGGTATTCGTGGCCTTAAATTGACTTACAGCTGCTATACATGAGTACATGCCCGGGCATTTTGGGAATTTATGGATTTTGCCTGTCTCCTGCAGTAACTGCTGAAAATGTAAAGGGAATCAAATTGATAAGATCATATAAATTTTGAAAACGGTCAAAGTTCGGGGCAGAGAATGAAGTTTAAAACGAACTAGCAAAACCTCGTTTTTCCACGATCCAACTGTAGTTTTTGGCGTAAAAAGTGGTCTACGTATCGTAGACTAGTTTGAAATACCTAAACTTAAAAGCCTAAACTGCTACCACTTGGATTAAAATTTGCTTAGTAGATTTTGCTTTCGCCTTTATAATATTACTAGCTGTCCCGGCAAACGTTTCTTTGCTATATTATATAAAGTATATCGCCCGTATTATTTTATTAATGGACGTTGCCATGCTGACATACTTATTAGACTAAATAAGTATGTCAGCATGGCAACGTCCATCGCTATCCCGTGACCCGCGTCGCAGTAAACAATGGTCGCTCTTTATAGACAAATAATTTGCAATAAAATAAAATTGCGACTATAATTAAAGATCTAAGCCTACGAATAATAAAACCTAAGGAAACGTAACTCCCATACTAATACAGTTTTAAATTTGGTTCCATTCGAACTGTCATATTGTAACGTCAGCCTTTATACCACTCAAGGTCACCTAAATATTGCAAATGTATGAAAAGTGAACCTAAGGTACACTTTTTTTACAAGTATTTTGGAGCATGTTTTTTGACGGAGTTACTCTTCCTTAGTTTTTATTATTCGTAGATCTAAGCTATCCTATCTCTCAAGTTGGAAAAAAGCACACACTTAAAAAAAACAACATTAAAATCGGTTAAGTAGTTTAGGAATCCATCGCGGACAAACATCGTGACAGGAGATTTATATTATATATTAGATCCGCTATCCCCAACCCGCGGCCCGCGGGCCACATGGGGCCCGCCCGGGACTTTATTTGTGGCCCGCGTTATGTTAAAATATTTTAAAAGTCCAATGAAATTCACGTCCACCAGCAAAATTATGTAAAGTCGTCGCACGATAGTCGTGAATAATTATTTCCTCTTTTGAATCGTTAATTTTGAAAAATATTTTTTTAGCCCTAAAAAATTTTTGTTGCGGCCCGCGACACCAAGACCAAAACATGTTTGTGGCCCGCGTGAAAAAAAGATTGGGGACCACTGTATTAGATAGTATTGTAGATTGATAAAAGATGACTCCGTGCGAGTTTCTTGCGCCGGTTCTTCTCGCCGGCCTAATTTCCGCATCGGTAGTAGTTTCAACGTTAGTTTTCCGATGTTTAATCCTTCAAGCCCCATAAGGACACCGGTGACCGTGACAACAATAGGTATAATACAATATACATATATAGCATTTCCAAGAATCCCTTATCCCTGAATACTTATTTTGAATAAAAGATTTAATTTCATTTTATTTTTAAATACTATTAGCTGTTACAGGAAATGAGAATTGAGAATCTTGATAGAATTTGATGCCTCAAAGCATCTATAGTCTGTCTAAGTATACTTTACTAATGTAACCTACAAAACATGATTTTAAACAATATGATCAATAATTAGAATGAAATAATATAAAGTAGCAAAGTTTTGTCAAAATAAAGTTCGAGTTATTGAGGCAAACCAGTATTGTAGTTCGCGCATCGTCGGTGACTTCCCCGCTGTCCACTAGTGTCAATATCAGAAATATATTAATACTATTGTATATTAAAATAATTTTAGCAACTGTATAATATTAATTCTTAATACTAGCGAACTTATCAAACAGATTGCTGCTACTATGCTGTCGTGATTCGTGACAAAATACAATGCTCATTGAACCGAAATAAAACCTTTTTAGTTTTTATTGTACAAAGCGGCTTACATAATCGTGTTGTATTGTAATTTGTACATCATGTTACAAGTATTATGCAGAGTACTTTTCCCACAGGCCACAAAATAATTTAGGTCATTTGAAAGTTATACAGTTTATAAGTTGTAACCTTTTTAAATATTACCGCAGCATACTTAACATTAACTAAATACTAACGTTATATATTTTGACAATACCACAAATTCTAACTAACTACTTATTTCATGACAAGGTAGTATGTAATTAGACAATAATAAAATAATTATTATGGAAACGTCCTCATAACTCCTTAGTTGCTACTTCCTTATCTCAAATCATAATAATTCAAAGACGCGACCTCAGATATTTATGTTTTTATTTTTAATTTTTATTATATACGTAAAATGCATATTATCTAAACCAAAATGAATACCTGATGCCTACATATTTTGCATTTTATTACGGATACAGTTTCTAAGAACTATATCTAGTATCTACTGCTTATATTTATGTAAGGTCTACTGCTTATATTATATTCATGGGCTCATGGAGTATTTTCTTTTCATTGACGAACTGAAACATTAGTCGTGTTCAATGGACGCTGACGCTATCAAACCACTAATCTGCATCAAAGGTCCGTCAAGTCAATATACCCATCATAATTTCTAAAGGGAAGAAAACCACCCGCGCGCCTCAAAGGATACTCGTCGTCCTAAATACTGAATCAATTAAGTTCCATCATGCCACATAAAAGCGCCGACATAAACAGGGTTGTCATCTAATTTTGTGCAGAATTTGCTTCGACGTTGTGCGGAAACTCAGTACGTAAGGCGCTCAGATAACTTTACGTAGAGGGAAATTTGTATAACAGTATAGTCTGAAGGTGTAAGATTCGTGCTGAAATTTGTATCTGTTTGAAGAAGTCGGTCTTTGAAACATCACGGGAAGGGATACTTGATAGCTGATGCTGCAAATTGTAATCCTTGTCGTTCTATCCCTGGTAACGATATAAAGATCAATGCATACAAGATCAATAAATAAGTATGAATAAATTAATATAGTTAACCTTTACCCTAATTTTATATTGGACGTTGCAACTTGGCCTATGCCGCTTAGTATAGACCCAGTATAAGAATTTTTTGCGCAGTGTTCTATCTTTTTAATGGTCCTGTTATTGGTTTATGTGTTTGTGCATGCGAATCAAAGGCGGCAATATCAATATTGTCCAGAAAGTAAGCAGAAGCACAGAATAGCAGAAGCAACAAGATTTCCAAAACCTGGAGCAACCGCCATGTTTAAGGTTGTATTTTATTCCTATTTATCGAATAAAGTTTTGATGTTATTCCTTAGAAAGAATGATCACGTCACCTTTATTAGTTCCTTTTCTTGAGTGTCCGTTAAGTTTAAAATGAGTAGTGCTCATCAGCCCTGGTGCAGTAATTAGCGAGCGGGACGATCTCCCGGAACTCTTTATTGCGCTAATGTCCGCCGCGCTCCTCATCAAGAGGATTAAAAACTTCTACAGTTCCGCCATTACTCATACCAGCTAGTGTCTTGTACTAGCTCTGAATATTTTTCGAGATAAGGACAACGATATAGAAATATTCAAAAATATTTTTGATTGACATAAAATTTTGATGATCCGTCTACACTCCTATACGGAATTACAGACCTTAATATGGATCCGGTAGCACTTGAATAATTTTGACCACTAGGAAAATTATAGCAAATAGAGAAAATTGACACCACCACGCGATAAACTCGGCGCAACGTTGAACGTAGAACTTGCCGACGCGACGATATCAATTATTTCCTCGGACCTCGGGTACAATGGGACTACGTAGGTCCTGTAATATCACAGACCAGTTATACATAGTATAACTGTGGTAATATTATATACGTATTCTATAATTCTTTTATATATTCCTAAATAGGGAAATTTGTTTGTACGCAATTTCCGTTTAGTTTAGACGATTTCGTTTACTCGCACTGTTGTTGTCGGCATGTAACGTAAGACAGAAGGTTGACATCAGCTGCAATCAATCACACGTGTAGGCTAATGCATGTGTAATGTACACGAGCCGCGAGGTATACTCCTCCTCCATAATACAGGGTGCAATTAAACCTTCCTGCCAAATTTTTTCCAGGGCTTAGGTATCATTAGGAGAATCCATTTAACCAAAAAAAATTGGGTGTTATTTTTTGTTAAGGACATATTTTATCCCATTTAAAATCGTTGCAGAATGCTCACTCGCGGCGGTGGGTATGATCGGGGGTGACGCGGGGCGAGGCGCGCGCGCGGGGGCACGTCACGCGCGGGCGACGCGTAGTATCCATTAATTGTAGTGTTTTGTAGGATAACTTTCGGACGCTATTTCTCAACATTTTAGTACTGAGTGACTATAAAAGAAAAATACGTGTATTTTTATTTTTATCAAGGATCAATATATCAAAATTTGGCAGGAAGGTTTAATTGCACCCTGTATATTCACATTTCAGATCCCGCCCTACGAACACGAACGACACTAGGGGCAATTAAAGCTAATTTGATAGACTTGTTACAATGTTGTCTTAGCAAGTAGCACTTGTTGATAGGTTGATTGCAAATCTACTCAAAACATTATTTCGACCAAGCTTTTAAGTCTGCACTATTACAGTCGAAGTCAATAATGTGCAAACACAGTCGAATAATACCTCTTTGCATTCGTATTCGCTTACTGACTGTCTGATTCGAAATGTTTTGCAAAACTATTTCTGCATTCTACATAATATAACGTAATGCCTGAAGGAGGAAGCCCAAAAAATAAGGGCCTAAATTCTTGCTAAAACATTGCGTGGTTAATGGAAGGGTAGACGACCGTATACAGTAGTAAAGTACTCCTTAGTAAGCCTTAGTTGATCGTGTTACTTGTATTTATTTTGTACAAACCAAATGTCGATCGATCCCTTTTAGGTTCAGTTTTTGGTGGGATTCGAGAGGTATCACATGTTAATACGGGAAGCCCTTCAGACAATAAGGTCCGTAACGAGTTGCCCTTAAACTTTACAAATCCATGAATAATTTGTTGAGCAAGGGCTTTAGTATCGGGACATGTATCAAGGACGCAGCTTATTTGTTTTGACTTTGTATTCATTTTAACTTAACAGGGAATATAAATAATTAATTATTATTAAAATTCAAACTGATATCTCTATCTTTAATATATCGACGCGTTTCATTTCATGTTATTTGATATTAAGGGGCCGGGTGGGGTTGTTATAATATTTGTTATATTTGTTGTCCTTCGCCATTCTGATAAGAATCAAGTACGTTATGGCAGAGCCAATTACATAATAAACTCGAGCCCAATTGATTGCCACGCAAAATATAAACGGCTCATGCCAGTTTTTAATCACTCTTGTGATTTAGAATGTTTAAAAATATTTGTTTCAGTGTAGAATATCTATTTACTCTTTATATATTTTAAGTTATAACTTATAAGTTATAACACATTAAATGAAATATAGAGTACGTTCCACGCGATAATATAGCACTTAAATCTTCACTTAACGATTATTCTAGTGTCCATTTTGCGTGAGCGTAGTTCGTTCAGGTCCTAAATGGATTTTATCGCCATTGTCTGTGGATGTCGTAAATATCGGGGAATAGGGCTCGCGCCGAATCCTGTAAGTATTGTAATTTGAGATGTTAATGTTTTGTAAACAGCGCGCAGCGCAGCCGCCCACACGGGTCAACAGTGACCTAATTCTGCTTTTACCCCGTAGTACTTTGTATTAGCTCCTGCGGAGAAACCACGAAAGAGGAAGATTTTGTACAAATGACAATTTGAAGTTTTGGCGACTCGCCTCACAGGTTCAAAAGCTGGAAATCAAATCGTAGCGTTTGCCTATCTATCTTTTTAACCGTTTCGTTTAAGTACAATGATAGCTTCTCTTTGATCAACGATAGTAAATACTGCAACTTACAAGCACTAACTTCATTGATCCGATCGATCGTTTCTATCCGTCGAAATCGACCGATTCCAAATGAGCCTATTGTGGGGGATAGCCTTTGGTAGTCATCACAAGACGTGGATAGAAATAATATAAATTATCATAAAATGCATTGTTCGAAATGTTCCATTGAAAGTCGGAACAGTACCACGGCATCAAGTACCATGTACCCACAATAATATTTTTAGCACTCAGTTTATAAAACTCGATGGCTCCGAGGCTCCAGTTGGACTGGTTTTTCTATTCGTGTTTGCACACAATACACTGTATTCTGCAAATACCTATGTGAAATTTTATGGTTCGCTACGCACAAGCTAACGATTGTCTTCCGACTTTTTCCTATGTTGCCTCTTTGTGCTTTGAATACAATACATGCCAGAGTAATGTAGTTATGGACTAAAAAGTAAGACACGGAAAATTACGATGTTTCTATTAATGTTTAAATTACTTGACCTATTTTTGCAGTGAAAACTTATGTGTAGTGGATGGAATTGAGGGCGAAGGTGGAGTAGACTCAAGTCTGGTACAGGAAGCGGTTATCAAACGGTAGGTAGTAGGTACTATTCATTTTGTTTTAAATCCTAACGGTATAGTAGGGGAGGTTGCGCTCAGTTTAAAAAGTCATTTCATACCGAGCGAAAATCGTTACAATAATAGTATTCCACTAATACATAACAGCTTTGATCGTCAGCCACTTCATAATGGGTGGATTAAAAATTGAGAGCATCTCAAAGTTGTTGTTGGGAATCGTATTGAATTGACATTAAAAAGATCCCAATTCGCACCCAATAAAGGTTCATATCTAGATTACACACGTTTAGGTTAGGTAGGTGTTATTTTAGTTTTAGTATATAACAACAGATGGCGCTTTTAAAGTAAAATGTATATAATTCTTCTTCACAAATATTGACTCGAATTAATTACTTAAAATTGCTATGTGAGGGCCATTCCATATGTGACTGACTCTACATTTGATACGACTTGCGTTTTATTTAGTCATATATTATGGTTACTATCATGTTGTTAATATCAATTTTAAGATGGCTTTGTAGCAGATTAAACAAGTTAACTTATGCAGAAAAAATGGTATACACTGTTCTTTTCAAATAGCATTTATTTAGTCAAACATAAACGTGACCGACACTACATGCAAAAGGAAGTCGTTTCCGAGAGTGTTTGTAAACACCAATAATCTTCCTCTCTGTGTGCTAAATAACTCTACTTTGTATTTTTATCGAAAGTGCATGAAACAATCTATAATAAAATGGTTACCTATAACCTGTAAGTTATGTAAAAAAATATTTATTAGCAAAAGAAATTGTGACCGACACTACAGCCCAAAACGTGACCGACACTACACTCACTTTGTGCAAGTAAAAGTCGGTAGTTTTACATGACACCTTAAAATTTATGTATCTCAGCACGTACAATATGAACTCTTAAATTATATAAAAGCAAATCAGTAATTAGTTAATTCATTAAAATGCTTTTTTTGAACTTGAACATCACAAAAATGAAATCGCTAATAATTTGTCAAAAAATAATTCAACACGAAATCTTCTCAAAAACTATTAACATAATAACCCAAGAGCCAGCGATAGGCAGACTTTCATCATTTTTTAAACTAAAAATTTTCCTTTATATGTGCCCTATAGAGGTAAGAACGACCAGACACTATGGAATTTCGGTCGCTGTTACTTTAGAAGGTTTCCAGTTCTGCAGGTCTACCTTACGTTCAATAAAGTTTTAAGATCAATAATTTTATCTTATTTTCTTGCGATATCTGTAAGAATCTCATATTGTACTGCCAAATTTTTATGACAATTGCTTCCCATTTCCAGACATCGCTAAATTTTGGATTATATTTGACTTTGAGGTGGTCTGGCAGGTTCTTAAAATAATAATTTAGCTTTCTGCTTCTCTCTCTCTGCTTTCTATAGCTATTTCCGCCATCTATCAGCAAAACTAACAATCAAAACGCTACTTTTGGGCGTGATCAACTCTATAATGTGACTGACACTACAAAAATATTTTTTAGAGTTTAGGTGTTATAAAAAAAGATGACAAATTTTTAATGCCAGTATCATTTGAGTAACGCCGTCACGTAGGAAAGTTTCTAATTTTATTGATGTAAAAGTAATTTTACTGTAGTTAAAGACAAAAGTAATGTTTTTTATGTGACCGACACTACAACTCGACACTGTGATCTTACAAGCCTATTATATCTTTTTAAAATTGAATTTTCCCGAATCTCAATAGCTATATCGGTATTTAATTGTGTGAACAATCAGTGTGTAACAAAATATGACATGAATTTAAAATACATAACGTGAAAACTAAGTCAGAACTTCATCATGTACAACCACACTCAGCCGAGCTCACGACATCATCTCATAAATAGCAGCTTTGCTAGAAAAGTAATGCTTAGAAATTGTTGCTTCTATAAAATCTTAATAGTAGCTTAATATTGTGACTATAATTAAGTATTTTTAATACCAAAATCAGGTATTTATTTTCTTAGTTTATGGTAGACTTTTACATGGAACTGCCCTGTGAGATAATTTTATGGTTAATTCAAACGAAAATCGCCGTTAGCTGAATGTTTGCAGGTGGAAATGTCGTCTACGCGACGCCCTAGGATACATTGAGCGCGAAGTAGGGCTATATTGGTCATAACTTATATCGCTGGCTGACGGTTTTTCCACCATCGTATTAGCGACTGACGGTTTTCTTTATTATTTACAAAGTAGAAACATTCACCTGCATCAATTTTGTACGGTATAAAATGACTTTTTTTTTTCAAAAATTTTTTACATGTTCAGTAACGTGACTGACGTTGAATCCCCCGTCTGCAATACGGCTGACGGTGATTTTTTGGTTAAACATGACCTCAATAATCATCCATCAAAGTTTCATTCGGTATAAAATCACTTTTCGCAACTATTTTTTTTACAACTTTGAAATACTCTCAGTTAACATTCCACCACGGGTGCGGCGACTGACGCTGATTATATTGATTGATATATATTAAGCTACCGCTGGACAAAAATTTGGTCGGTATGAAATGACTTAGCAAACGCTAGCACTACCTCCCCTACTAGTAGGTAAATGTAAATGGGTGCTTTCACAAAAATAGGGCAACTTTTGAAGGTATTTTGTCTTCATCATATTTAATTTGTTATTAAATTCCCTGTGAGTAAACATGATAGGTGATCAATTAATTGTGTCTTATCTAAAAGGGCCAGTCACTTTATGCCTTATTTTAGGAAATTTTTAGAGTTTTGCTGATTTACGCATCTAGGGACTGACAACTTTAAACCCTTCATGCGCGAGTCTGACTCGCACTTAGCCGATTTTATATTATTTTAGGACTACTGGGTCGAAACTTCTTATAGGATATATAAATAGTGAAACTGTATCACCAAATTATATATTTTTCAACATTTGGGCCAGACCAAAGCTGTTGACGAGTTTCAGCTTTTGATATAATATTTTCAATAATTGTTTTTCTTAAGTCTATTATATTTTTTCAGTTGAGAAGGCTTAAACAATATATGTATTTCGTTGTAGTACTGATGTTTTAATACTAAACGTCAGTCCGACCGCCTTTAGAAGCTAGGGCCTGATGGTCTAGGGACTGATTATTTGGAATAAAATTGAACTTAAAATTCTGTTGCAAATAACATTATAAAGTCTAATATGATATTGCGAACAATGCCGACGTATTACTTATTATTTTTTATTTATTTATTTATTAAGCATAATATACATATAGACATTATATTTAAACATAATCACAGCACCATTAAACCCAACAAGGGTTTGTCCCGGTGCCATATTTATATCAAAGCGCACGGAAGTGTGCAGGCCTAGTTCCAGCAGGCCGCGCGCATGCCGTGCACTATTTACACGAACCGTTTCGACGCAATTTTGACCCCCTGTATCTCAGCGCCTATTGCGAGTGCAAAGATAAAATTATACCTACGTAATTATATACTAGTACTTAAGCAGTATACCCAATTTCATAGACATAGCTTCGGTAGATCCTGAAATATGTCTCTGTAAAAATAGCTAGTTTTGGCACTCACTCACTCACTTAACACTCACTCACTCACTGACCGGTAATCAAAACCTCTAGGCCACTTCCAATTGTCCTAGCATTATGAAATTTGGCACACAGGTCGTGTGTTATATGTAGATTAACAAAAAATTAAGAAATTTTAGAAATCGGTCAAGCGTGAGTCGGTTCATCTCCCAACTTCAGAGGCCAGTTTCAAATGTCCTAGCGTTATGAAATTTGGCACATAGGTCGTGTGTTATAATTATGTAGAATAACAAAAAATTAAGAAATTTTAGAAATCGGTCAAGCGTGAGTCGGCCCATCTACGAACTTTAGAGGCTACTTCCAAATGTCCTAGCGTTATGAAATTTCGCACACAGGTCGTGTGTTATATGTAGATTAACAAAAAATTAAGAAATTTTAGAAATCGGTCAAGCGTGTGTCGGCCCATCTACAAACTTTGGAGGCTACTTCCAAAATATGTCCTAGCGTCATAAAATTTGGTACACAGCCCACAGGTCGTGTGTTATAAGTAGATTAACGAAAAATTAAGGAATTTAAGAAATCAGTCAAGCGTGAGCCGGCTCATCTACGAACTTTAGATAAAAATTCTTATGTACCAGTGATACAATGAGGCATCTATTGAAAGTATTAGTATCTGGCGTGACACAAAAAGAAAAAAGAGGTATGATTTCTTGGAAAAAAGTATAGAAATCCCACCAAAAACAAACCTGTTAAAATAAGGCCTAGTTCCTAGATAATTGTTGGTCTAAAAAAAAGAGTTGAAATCCAATCCAATGCCAAGTTCAGATGCACTCCATCGATCATAATCATGTTCATCAACAGCCTGATCCATAATACTTCTTTTGAACTTGGCAGGTTTTTGTGCTATACGTTACACTTGATTAATTATATGATTAGATAGTATTTATCTATAGAATTTAATTAACCTGCCAAGTTCAAATTAGAAGTATTATGGATCAGGCTGTTGATGAAACTTCATCAACAGCCTGATGCAATGTCATCCAATGATCCAATGCCAAGTTCAGATGCACTCCATCGATCATAATCATCTGATTATGATCGATGGAGTGCATCTGAACTTGGCATTGGATTGGATTTCAACTCTTTTTTTAGACCAACAATTATCTAGGAACTAGGCCTTATTTTAACAGGTTGTTTTTGGTTGGATTAAACTATCATCTATCCTACAACCCAATAATTAATAAATCGTTAATATAAGTTTAATACAAACTTGGACATTGATAAATATTGATTAATTCATAAGAATATAATATCAATAAACAACAAAATTACTTATCTAGCGATTGAACAAGTGACTGGAATTACCACGTGGTGGCCCACAAACTTTTATTTTTGCACTGATTTATAAAATGACCGTCGCAGAGCGAGTGTTGTCAGAGAATAACTTCATGTAATACTCTAAAATTCACCAACAATATTCAACGCACATTCTAATGATGTCGCGAAATTTTAAAATTCGTAAGTGGCTAGGGCCTGGCGAATAAAGTTGAGGACATTCGGGAAAAAATAATTATTGTTTATTTTAACTACAAAATACTCACATAATTAGCTGCGAGTACTTAAACATTTTAAAAAATATTTATAAAAATAAGTTTAAACATAGTACTTTTTTAAATATGGCTTCCTAAACACACGGAGAACGGACACGCCTAGGGCCTGACATTTGGGACACATAAAACAGATTTTAAATATATAATATGATGTTACTTTTAACATAATTTGGGGGATAAATTAAACACATTGTAAACCATTATTTAGCAATTGTGGTAGTAAATAATTAGTATTGATTTTAACTGAAATGTGCTGCGGAAACGAAGTTTCCCTATTTTTGTGAAACCACCCAAATGCCAACCAAAAATATAAACAAAGCAAATAGATAACGTATCCTATTTAATAACGTTGTTTAATAAATAAATAATGTTTTATTTCTGAGTAAATTTGAATCAAATTTTTTCAGAATGTCTACCTGATGTCTACCACCGGTTCGGGAACTACCCGTATAATAATACAAAGCTGTGTTTGTCATCACAATAACAGCAGTTACATCGTCTGATTCTATAGAGCAGTCACTAATATAGATAGATTATAGTGCATTTCAAAACCTTATTCCAGGCTACTTTAAAAATAGTATACTACGTTAAGCGACGAAATCTTAAATAGGATTTAATGTTTTCCATTTTAGATGATAAGACTGAGATAGCAAGTTAAATATAGCTTAATATAACTTAAACGCTTAGGACTTGGATTGTTTCCAACAAACATTAGGAGCTAAGTTATATTTTTGCAGTGTTTTATGTGACTTTCTTTGCAGGTTTTCTTTTTTAATAAACATTTTTAGGTTTCACTTTAATATGATAACTATAAATTTCCTTTTTTGCGTTGGTACAACAAATAAATATCTCTAAATATTTTGGTATATAATTCCTAACTCTGCCATGTAGATTCTACGAGTCACGAATTACAAATATTGGAGTCTGCAAATCACGCCAAAGAGTTCATTGCACTAATAGAGTGCAGATACTATTTGTTGTAGTAAGTATTTATTGCCTAAAAGCTACATGTATACAGTATGATTAAATGTGTAGGTTCGTCTTTTCTCAATCAAAAAACAAATCGTTAAATCCAATCTCACAATTTTTGAATATATATCCGTCTTACTTATAATTTTTATATAATACCAGCGAAAAAGCCTTGCAAGATTTGGTTACATAAAGAGCGATCGTTAGCGTTGTGTGAATTTTCACCTCAACATTTTTTTATAATGAAAATCGAGCATCTCATTTACTCGTGAGTCGTGATGCTCGAACGTAGAGTTATACGTTGCAAAATTGCTCTCCGGTACTGTGCCGAGCGCTCTCGACCTATCCATTCATGATCCTTTAAATTGCGAAGATACCCACATTTTGAAGAAAGCTTGACATTATTTTCTTGCGGAAATTTTATTGGCTTTCGCCTTTATAAGTAGCGTCCTTACTCAGTGAGGTTATAATGTTTCTTGGAAACCTGGCACATGGAAAATGATAACGGGGTCAGTTTACTGTTTAGAGTTTAGACTTAAGAATGAACCTACCTGCACCAAATGTAACGCGATAAAAGAACTATTTTTTTTTAAAGAAGGCAGGTCACTATAGCCCTGGCGTCACTGCGACCCATGAGGATCTATTGTGACTCCTTCGCACTAGAGAATCATCCCCAACCCAATACTGCTCATAAATTGAACGATATGGTTGGGGTTGGTGCCACGAATTTCCTCTGTGGATGAGTATTCGTGGCGACCAAGGTGCCTGTTCCTGCTCTGTAGTAGAGCAGGACAGTCGAGGAGAAGGTGAATAGGTGTTTCATCCTCCTCCTCACAGAATCTGCAAGTCGTTAAGCTACAAATACCCATTCTGTTTAGGTGTTTGTTGAGCTTGCAGTGCCCAGTTAGGCTTCTGGTAAGGATTCTTAATTGGTTTCTACCCAAGGTGAGCACTAATTCTGATAGTTTCTTGTTGAAGCCAGGAAGGCACTAACCTTGGAGTGTTCAAGGCCAGGGGTCTCAGCCCATTGCTTCCTGCATAGTCTGTGGCCCCATTCCTTGAGCACTTGCTTTGTGGTACTGGGAGTTATACCACAGACTGGTTCTGGGCCATATATGAGACTCTCGGCCCCAAGCCTAGCCAGTTCGTCAGCGGTTTCATTGCCGGGGACGTTACTGTGGCCCGGGACCCATACTCGTACTAGGCGGATGTTGTTGTTCCTTCCCAGCATGTTCAACGTCTCAATGCATTCCAGAACTAATTTGGACGAGACTTCTGCGGCAGTCAGTGCTTTAAGTGCAGCTTAACTATCGGAGAAGAAAAAAGAAGAAAAAGAACTATACTTATTGTTAAAATTGTACATCTGAAAGATTAACGTAATGTAGTTGGGGCTTATAATGAAATGTTAGGGGTATTACTCTCTTTTTCTGGGAGGTGTCGCGCGGGATGTAATGTGGCGGTCCGGGGCGCCGCATTTCTGTTATCTCGGTCGTTAGTCTCGGGGAAGCTGTTTAGGCGAAAGCTCCGGCCTCTTAACCCATATAGACCCGCCGTGCCCATACGAGGACACCTTTAAAATTACTTATTTTTTTGTCATTCAAGTTTATACTTATTTTTATTGTGAGTTTCAATTTGCTAAAAGTGTATTTTCTTATTCTTAGAAGGTACAAATAATATAAACATAGTTCACAGTGTTTTATAGTGACTTTTCTGAAGCTGTTTCTAACATCCGAAATGACGCCAAGTTAGTATTTTTTATTTTCAAGTTTTTCTTTTAGGCATATATATTTTTTCACTTGAAAAAACTCATTATACTATAACCTATAAAAAATATACATATTTGTGTAAAAAGCTTTAGTATTTTTAAGATTATGAGAAGTTTTATGCAAGTGTCCCTATTAGGGGCCAATGGGCACATTGGATGTAAATTATTCCAATGTTTGTCCACCCATCAATTTCGTATAATCAATGAACTGAAGGGTATTCAATAGCTATGATAAATACTATGGACTTCAGGAAGTTGCAATGATTGAAGATGATAGTGGAAAGATATATTTAGTCGTAATTCCTTCGCAACCATGTGTCTTTTTACCAGTTTTTCATTACTCCAAGGGGAAGCTGGCTATTGTGCAACTGATAATGTTGGCCAAGGCAGTACAGAGAAGTGTCTTCTCATATCCGTCAATGATATGAAAAAAAAGAAAACGACGAGTTTGACTACCGTTTCGACCAACTAAATCAGAATTTGTTTTACATCGGCTGGATTATAATGTCTATGCAATCGGGGCAAGCCATAACAGCGTTTTTCTTCTGGAAAAGGTAAACAGATGTATCACTGTTGAAAGAATTTGGACGTTAGCTTCCTACATTTTTATCAAAGCTATAACAAAGATATGCGTGGGGTCAAGTCAACTGGTCAATCGATTTTCTCGCACTGTTATACGAAACAAAAATTGGCGGTAACTGGTAACTGGTAACTGGTAACAGGTACTGTTTACGCACATGCTGGATTGCTTTGCCGCTGCTACAGTGGCAAACGCATGGCGGCTGCATCATCAAAGTAATAAAAACAAGAATTGAATCATCTCCTATTTCGGCAGCATTTGGTCGTCATTACTTAAAGACATACAAGCGGTAGAATCCTGCAACCAGTAATACACATCTGTACTGCCAAATCTGCAGCATGAAGGGCCACTTTCCCGAAAAACTGTCCCAATAATTGCGTTGTTCTGATGGGCTAGCATTGCGTCATGAAAAAGGTCGAAGGCAATTTGAGAAATGTGTGAAAACACGGTACATTCATAAAGAATGTATCGAAAATGTTGATCCCGTTTGATCCCATTGGCCCCATTTGAGGACGGCAATTTTTTTTATATAAAAAATAAAAATAAAATAAGTTTTTTTGTATTTTCCTAATAATTTTATTGGTTTCTATAAATTAATAAAGAAATTTCATATTTTCCACGGCTCAGTTTCATTTGGGTCTGAATGGGTTAAAGCTAGATTAAGTACACTGGTTTTTGCACATTGTAGGAGTTTATTAGTACTTAGTATTTTGGGTCACTTTAGGATATTCCCTTTGCTAGAAGTGGAACAAACACGTATTTAAATGTTGTAGGTTTCGAATTTACGTATTCTCTATAGCAGTGGTTCCCAACCTTTTTAGAGCTGTTACCCCTATGGCCTGTTAGAAAAACTGATTTTACCCCCCTCCCCCACCCGAATTAAAAACAACTTTATAAATTTGTATTGGTAAATTCGCAAGTTTTTTAATATACATAATTAGGTTCAGACTTCAGTTACACTTAACGCGCATCTCATATCATGCTCCACGTTCAAACGGTTTCTTGCCTTGTTTTTAATGTTACCAGAGTTGAGAGGCCGCTCTCGCATTTACAAGCTAGCTAACGGTACCAACATTTTCAGATCTCTGTCTGCAGTCTGCAATGATAGGGTATTCTAGGTAGCTGTGTTTCTCCAAAATGTACAGTTTATAATTTTTTTCTGCCAATTCATCTATTTTAGGTACCACCTCTGTTACCCCTTTAGAATAGCTATTTTACCCCCGCGGGGGGTCCATTGCTCACTGCAACCACTGCTCTATAGTCTATACTTTTATTAAAATGTGCAAATTTTAAACGTTGACGTTTTTGTAAACGTTTTACTTTTATTTTAATATTACTCTATTGGACACACATGCGACAAGTTGTAATAAATTATATTGTTTGGAACTAGTTTGTCTATTATTGGACAACAGTCGTGATGTGCAGCCGCGGTATACGCGCTGGGCGTAATGGCCGATATATCTGGGGGCACGGCAGTGCCCCAGCCAAGCTTTTTAGCAAAGGCACGGCCGTACGAGTACCATACTTTTCTCGAAGCGGTTCGCGGCTATTTCACACCCCCTTTATCTTCGATGTTAACAAAGCTAGGGATTTAGAATTTCGGTCACTAAGAGCAAGTATTAAAACTAGCTTAACCTCCAAGTTACATGAAATTTCGATAAATAGTTTAATAGTTCCGGAAGGTCAAAGTTACTACATTTTGTCACTCACTGACTGACAGATCATCAAAATTCTAAGGTACTTCTAGCAGACTTAGAACCTTGAAATTTGGTACCCGGATAGGTATTTATTCACAATGAAAGGAAAAATTATGAAACCGGCCAAGTTCGAGTTGGACTGGCGTACATAGGGTTCCGTATCATAAATTTGTATGGGAGCCCCCCTTAAATAATAAGTTTATTTAATTTTTACTATCAATTATTAAAGTTCAAATACAATTGAGTATTTTCTGAAATTTTCAAAAACCTTACTGTTACCATTATGGATATAGAGCAAAAAAGGGGAAAAAATCGTGTTTGTTGTATGAGGCCCCCCCTTAATAATTTATTATATTTTAATTGGACTGAACGCTTTTATAATGACACAATAAATACATAATTTGTGAAAATTGCAACTATCTAGCTATTGCGGTTCTCGAGATCCAGCCTGGTGACATACGGGATGGACGACGGACAGAGAGCGAAGACTTATTAATAATAGGGTCCCGTTTTCACCCTTTAGGTAGGGAAACCTAAAAACTGAAAAATAATATAATAATAATATAGGTAATAATTTATTAAATAAAAGAAAATATTTTTATGTTTGTAACTTTGCAAGAACAGTATGAGTCTCGACTGCATATTTGTTTTACGTACAAAAGGCTTTAAGTTAGTTATGTACTTAATGAAATGATATTAATGAAATGAAAAATAGTATTAACAACGTTAAAAATGAAACAATAATTAAATTCGATTAAAATATTAATTTAATCAGTACTGCGATATACAGTATACACTCCTTACTCGCTCGATGTATTATGGGAGTTTTAAGTAATGAAATGAAATAAGGTGTGCTCCTTTCCTGCGTAGAACGTTGAGACGCTTACATCAGTGCTGCTATGTATTCAACGGTAATGCTAAAAAATATCACCTTCAAGTATTAAAGCTAAAAAGTCAATTATATATGAATAATGAATATAATAATCGACTCAGAACTCAGAAAATATATTTACGTTACGTTGTCCACATATAGAACTAACGAAGCCTCAAAGAAAAAATATAAAGGAGATAGAGAATGGGTGCTAAGCTAAGTACAGAAAAGTTATAACGTGACCTAAAAAGAAAAGAAAAGAAAAAAAAACCTTCAAAAAAAAGAAATGAAATCCCATCAAAACATGAAATGTAAAAGAAGCCAAGCAAAATATTGCATAGCTATTCATTACTTCTGTCGTAAAAAGTTTTCAGATCTCATTCAAGCCAAGCCTTCAACTTATTTTGTAATTTAAATCAACATACAGTAAATGTATCAATATATTTCTTTATTTTATAATTATATATAGTAGCTTGGCAATGAGCACTAGAGAAATAATCAGCGACTAATTGGATTAATTGGGTACTCTCGGCCACATACGTCGTTAGTCGTTACATACTAAAACACTTTACGCTTGCCGTCTGTGTAAGTATGAACTCCTCCAAATATGCAGTTTTATATTTATTTCTCTAGTGCTCATTGCCAAGCCACTATAATATAATTATAAAATAAAGAAATATATTGATACATTTACTGTATGTTGATTTAAATTACAAAATAAGTTGAAGGCTTGGCTTGAATGAGATCTGAAAACTTTTTACGACAGAAGTAATGAATAGCTATGCAATATTTTGCTTGGCTTCTTTTACATTTCATGTTTTGATGGGATTTTATATTCCGTATTTTTATACAAAATGTATATCCTCTATTAGCTGTTGTCCGTGGTAAATGGAAATAATTCATTGTCTACAATCAGACAAAGCACGTAGGAAATAATAGCCTTTGCGTTGTGCTAGGGTTGGTGTTTTCAGATTGTTTTTGCTACCTAACTTTCTAGCAGTGTCGGTGATATTGAATTGGACATATGAAATTCATGTACCTAATGTACGCCAAATTTTAGGTAAGTATTTTGTATCCGGTAGCAACAGCGCGTGCCTCGACGAGCAGCAGATAGAGACGAGGCAAATATAGAGTCTCATTTCTTCTCTTCAAAAAATCTTCATCGTATACATTTTATTAACCCCCGACGAAAAAGGGGTGTTGTAAGTTTGCCGTGTCTGCATATTCTATGTCTTGTCTTTTCGTGGCATTGTAGCATTCAAATTTCAGACTGGTAGACCGATTTTGATATAGCACTTCTTAGGACTGCTGGAAAAAATTTCTTTTAGAGATAAGCAGTGCCTGTTGTGTCATTTTTCTTCTTATGTATAACTTGTTGATTGTTCTTTGTGTACAATAAACTGTTAAATAATAATAAATAATAGCATTGTCATAAATCAATAGCTGCGACCACTGGCAGCCCTAAGCAAAATCATGGACTATGGAGTACTTATAAAAAAATAAATTATTTTTTGTACAATTTTCCACCGTATCAACATGTAGCTATTGTCAGGTGTAATTACGCCTAAATTACATGTGCTGATGCACTTATGTAATATTTACACGTGGCGACTGGCGATTTGTTTTTGGAGTCGCTGTCTTTCGTATCATGTGATTTGAATGGTCTGCAAGACGCAAATACTACTATGTAATACATAATAATTAATATTATGTTATTCTGTTATAATAAGAAGGTAAAATTATGTACCAATCTTTGGTAATAGATGTAGATAGATCTATCTAAATTCTAAATACTATATTATATTAAAATAGTTACATAAAAATAAAAAGCGTAAGTTTTAAGTTCTCTAATTACTTATCTAATTAAATATCACCGTTCGACTATTTATAATATAGGTACCGTTTAATTAGTGTGCATTTCTGTTATAATCCATACAAAGAAGGTAAAATTATGTACCAATCTTTGGTAATAGATGTAGATAGATCTATCTAAATTCTAAATACTATATTATATTAAAATAGTTACATAAAAATAAAAAAGCGTAAGTTTTAAGTTCTCTAATTATTTACTTATCTAATTAAATATCACCGTTCGACTATTTATAATATAGGTACAGTTTAATTAGTGTGCATTAGGGTTTCTGCAATTATACATATAACTAGCTGTTGCCCGCGACTTCGTCCGCGTGAATGTATGTTATTAATCACTTATTATAATTATTTATATACGAGATTTAGAAAATTGAACACCCATCTACGACAATTTTATTTGGATCTATATAATTACGATTTTTTAAATTTTCATCCTGACCTAGGAAACTTGAACCACAGATACTTATCGCTTTGAAAAAACCTTTCTTCGAAGACCGCTTGGCGTGGACAGGGGATGGGGGCCACAGGACAGGGGAAAGGAACATGTGACGGAGATAGAGGGTAGACTACAGAAGACGGGATTTAATGTAGGCATCTATGCCTCTTTAACCTACATCTTACTGTCAGATTCCTAACCTACAATTAAACCAGAATAAAATAACGCTTGAAGTTGTTTACTGACTTACCCAAAGGGTAATTACTTTATAGGCGTTGGCCCACCGGCCACCATACATTCCCACCACTGTGTCTCCTGTGTCACCAGGATCGATAGCGTTATCCAACCATGAAAACCCTTTGATATGATCTCGGGAGTCAGAGTCACAACGATATTAATTAGAAGAAAAAAGAAGTTTGAAGAATTGTAATTCCTCTTTACATTGAAAGCGGAGACAGCAATTAAAAAGTTACAGTGACCGAATGTCAAAAACTTAGGGGAATCACCACGAAAATATACTATAATAATAATTGTGACTACTTAGCTATAGCTAAATTAATATTGGAATTTGTTGTGTTAGACTGTTGCCAATAATAATTGTGACAAAAACGCTTGAAGGCACGGAAGTTCCTACTTCCTATAGCGCTGTCCACGACATTACCGTAGTATGCGACATCAGATTTACACTGTAGGTTGTCTAGCATGGTATTTCTTTCGTCTTGGCAGAAAAAACTCTCCCAGAGAACATGATGAGTGGTTTATTCAAACATACTGCCTTCGGTCGAGCACATATTCTACGTAATTATATTATGCTCGATCGATGCTAGTAACATTTTAGATCCGTAAAGTTTGACTTTAATATTTCCATGGCCGGTAACGAATTGAGATACGCAGTGGTCAATATTATCCATCTAGGGTTTGGATAATCGTTTACGAATATCAGGGAAAAGTTTTAAAGATCGACCTTTGCTAGAATTGGTAATCACTTTGGTTGTCGTTGTAAATAATTTCCTTCAATTCCATTATTCATAGTTCCTATTATGAAATTTCCACCTTCGCGACAATAAGTGCGAAAGTCACACTTTCTAAAATTCGAGGAAATTCTTCAATACCTCAAGGATCCCATTATGAAATTTCCACTTTCGCAACCATAGCATCAAATACAAATTATAGCCCTTTAATTAATAATAGAATAAATTTACAAAGAAATCGCACAGAGACGGTGAAATAATTATTATTAATTTCGATTTTGATCCTTTTAATGCAAAAGAGTACAAAAATAATCGGCCAAGTGCGAGTCGGACTCGCGCACGAAGGGTTCCGTACCGTTATAGTGCAAAAATAAGCCAAAGATTGTGTTTTTTGTGTTATGTGTATTATTAAAGTACACATAATAGGTATTATATCTAAGGCCTTTGTGAAAATTTCAAGTGCCTAATTGTTGCCATTATATTGATATGAAACAAAAAGGCCAAAAAATCACGTTTGTTGTATCGGAACCCACCCTTTGTTGTTATATCGGCAACAGCTGATATACACAATTTGTGAAAATTTTCAGAATTTTAGCTGTAGCGGTTCTTGAGATACAGCCTGGTGACATACAGATATACAGACAGATGGACATACGCACAGACAACGAAGTCTTAGTAATAGGGTCCCGTTTTTAACCTTGGGTACGGAACCCTGAAAAAATCAATAAACGCATCATATTGTGGTTATGGATGGTGTAATGATGGTGGTGATCATGATGATTAATATAATTGAGCAAGAAGAGAGCGTATTCCCTCTTAAAAGGCCGGCAACGCACCTGCAGCTCTTCTGATGTTGCGAGTGTCCATGGGCGACGGTAGTTGCTTACCATCAGGTGACCCGTTTGCTCGTTTGCCCCCTTATTTAATAAAAAAAAATAAAAATAAAAAATTGCCATAGCGGCATGCGCTTCCAGTATTTTAAATCACGCTGAACCCCCTACATGCCCCTACATAATAATATATTATCTTCTTATAAGGAATCAGGAGTTCCGTTCTGCTGAACGGAACATTCTGAAGCCTTATACCCTGGGATATTGTTAACGGATGTCAATGGACAAGCTACATAATATTATATTTATTTTATTTAAATCTGTATATTATGTTAGTCACTATATATAAGTTTAATTAGTGATTATTATATTTTGAATAGTAATAAGTGAGGTAATTGATTTTGACAAATAGTTATAAATGGACGGGAGGATTATTTACTTCCGTTATAACTTCCTCTTCTCATGTTTACCTAAGTAAATAATTATCTTAAATATGAGAAGTACATTAATTAATATTTAGAATTATATGTGAATTGTCAACGGAAGTTCGTTTCTTTTGTGTAAAATGGTATAAAAGCCAGCCATATTGCATTGATGGAGGCATTCTGTAAATAACTTTGAAACGTGTAAGGTGAAACTCTGCTCGAATAAATACCGCACAATGTATAATTCAAGACTTTTACTACTCCCTAATAATATGTCCTGATATGTCCGGATATGTCCTGGGATATGTGCAAATCTTACTTTTTGGTGGTATGTTATGTTAATTTTACTTACAAAAGTGAAAATTACTGTAATTTTTTTATTGTAAAGGAGTTCCGTCGATACCTCCTGATCCCGAAATCATTATCAAGTCACAGTTTTTGTAAACATGGTATCAAATTCGGGTTAACAATCTATACAACAAAAAAAGAATTTTGAAAATCTGACCACAAACAGTAAAGTTAACATTAACTCGTCTTTTTTTGGAAGTCGGTTAAAAAAAGTATCTTATATGTTGACCAGGGATATAAGGTATCACCATGCCAAAGAAGAAGGGGCATTTTTGTATGGGACCCGTACCCAAGCTGTAGCACGTTGAGACATATATCAAATGAAAGGGCTTGAAAAGCTGTACATTTTCTTGTATGACATAAAATCTCTAAACCATGGGAGAAAAAAGTTAACGAGGGTAGAAGGTAAGGCCTCTGTTATTGCATCAATTTATAGTGTTGCTGGTAAGGAATCATTTCTGGAAAGTAATCGTATGTGACAAACATATGGAAAGTGTTATACAGGGTGTAATTAAACCTTCCTGCCAAATTTTGATATATTGATCCTTGATAAAAATAAAAATACACGTATTTTTTCTTTTATAGTCACTCAGTACTAAAATGTTGAGAAATAGCTTCCGAAAGTTATCCTAAAAAACACTACAATTATTGGACACGATGCGTCGGCCGCGCGTGACGTGCCCCCACGCGCGCGCCTCATCCTGCGTCACCCCCTCTCATTCCCCCGCGCCGCGAGTAACCATTCTGCAACGATTTTAAATGGGATAAAATATGTCATTGAAAAAAAATAACACCCATTTTTTTTGGTTAAATGGACTCTCCTAATGATACCTAAGCCCTGAAAAAAAAATTGGCAGGAAGGTTTAATTGCACCCTGTATTTTAGTATATTGTTTCATATTTTTAAGAAATGTATGGAAAAACAAGAAAACCTTAAAAATCTAACCATTCCTGGATTTTACCGTATATTGTTACTTTGGAAAAATTGTTTATAATAAGCAATACTAGCGAATGGTGCAATAATACAGGATGTTTTATTTTTTTCCGAAAATGAAAAATAACATCCTGTATTATTGAATCAATTTGTAGTGATGCTAGTAAGGAATAATTTCTCAAAAGTAATCATATATGGCAAACTCAAGGAAAGTGTTGTATTTCAACATATTGCTTCATATTTCAAAGAAATGTACTCGTATGAGAAAACAATAAAATGCTGAATGTTGAACCTTTGCCTGATTTTTTCGTTAATTATCACTTTGGACAAATTGTTTTTAACTAGCAATACTATCTCATGGTGCAATAATAAAGGATGTTTTTTTTTATTTCTTAGGATAAAATAAAACACCCTGTATTATTGCACCATTCGCTAGTGTTGCTTATTATAAACAATTTTTCCAAAGTAATAATGTACGGTAAAATCCAGGAAAGGTTAGATTTTTAAGGTTTTATTACTTTCCCATACATTTCTTAAAAATATGAAAGAATATACTAAAATATAACACTTTCCTTAAGGGGCCGGGTACCCTCGAAATTCTCATACATACGTAATACCAAAATCATTTTCTCATACGAAAATATTTAACATGTTTGAGTTATTTTTTAGCTTAGAATAGTAATTATCTTGGTTCCTGCACAAAAATTTACTTCAAAATATTTAAACACAATTTTTTTTTTGTTTTAAATTTTTTTTAGTAAATTTACTACTAAATATTTAAACACTAAAAAATAGAGTAAAACACTAAAATATATATAAATAAATAGTAAATTTACTACAAAATATTTAAACTCTAAAAAATATTTTTAGTATTTAAATATTTAGTAGTAAATTTACTATTTATTTATATATTTTTTAGTTTTTTACTCTATTTTTTAGTGTTTAAATATTAAGTAGTAAATTTACTAAAAAAAAATTTAAAACAAAATTATTTTTTTTGTGTTTAAATATTTTGAAGTAAATTTTTGTGCAGGAACCTAGGTAATTACTATTTTAAACTGAAAAATAACTCAAACATGTTAAATATTTTCGTATGAGAAAATGATTTTGGTATTACGTTTGTATGAGAAATTCCAAGGGTACCCGGCCTCTTAAGTTTGTCATATACGATTACTTTCCAGAAATGATTCCTTACCAGCAACACTATAAATTGATGCAATAAAACAGGGTGTTTTTTTGTGATTTTTTCTTACCTTCTACCCTCATTAACTTTTTTCTCCCATGGTTTAGAGATTTTTCGTCATACAATAAAATGTTCAACTTTTTAAGCCCTTTCATTTGATATATGTCTTAACGTGCTACATTGGTGGGTACGAAGTGCCTCTCCTTCTTTCATTGAAATCGATCCAGCGGATTCAGAGATTAGCCTGTAATTAGACAAACAGACAGAGAAACAAAAATTTCAAAAACAGTTAAAATGTGTTCTACTACTCTTCTAACATGCCCCTGACTCGTTTTTTCAAGTTTATTTTCAATGTACAAAAACTTTACCTCTACGATTTTATTATTATCTAATATATAAAATTCTCGTGTCACAATGTTAGTCCGCGAACTCCTCCGAAACGGCTTTACTGATTTTTACCAAATTTTATATGCATATTCAGTAGGTCTGAGAATCGGCTACTGGGTACTTTATATATTGATAAGTGCATTTGTTGAATAAATAATAGTAAATTATTACAAGCTGAGACTGACGGCGACCATTAAGTTTGTGCCATGGCGACATACTTATTTAGTCACTTCAGTAAAATAATATGGGCGAAATACTTTATATTATGGCAAAGCAACGTTTGCCGGGACAGCTAGTTATATATATAAAATTCTCGTGTCACAATGTTAGTCCACGAACTCCTCCGAAACGGCTTTACTGATTTTTACCAAATTTTATATGCATATTCAGTAGGTCTGAGAATCGGCTACTGGGTGCTTTATATATTATTGATAAGTGCATTTGTTGAATAAATAATAGTAAATTATTACAACCTGAGACTGACGGCGACCATTGTTTGTGCGACGAGATAGCGATCGACGTTGCCATGGCGACATACTTAGTCACTTTAATAAAATAATATGGGTGAAATACTTTATATTATGTTTATGGCAAAGCAACGTTTGCCGGGACAGCTAGTTATAATATAAAAGAAATCAGTATGGCACTTTTAAATCTAATACCGCCATTCTAGTTTTAGATAACTCCTGAAAAAGTACATTATTTAAAATATATATATATATATATATATATATATATATATATATATATATATATATATATATATATATATATATATATATATATATATATATATATATATATATATATATATATATATATATATATATATATATATATATATATATATATAATATATATAAAATTCTCGTGTCACAATGTTAGTCCACGAACTCCCCCGAAACGGCTTTACTGATTTTTACCAAATTTTATATACATATTCAGTAGGTCTGAGAATCGGCTACTCGGTATTTTATATATTGATAAGTGCATTTGTTGAATAAATAATAGTAAAAAAACCTGAGACTGACGGCGACCATTGTGCGACGGGATAGCGATCGACGTTTCCATGGTGACATACTTATTTAGTCACTTCAATAAAATAATATGGCAAATATAATATTATGGCAAAGCAACGTTTGCCGGGACAGCTAGTATGTATATAGATTAAACTGTGGGTAAACGTCCGAAGGCTGAAAGTTATCTTAAGGTAGAGCTCCGATCTTCGTAGCACGCAACCACGACCGACAAAGATTCATATAAAATGCCTGTTTTTAAGATACTATTAAAAAGGTTGCATAAATGCATAATATTGTTATATTATTTATTATTTTTTTTTTTTAATCCGTTAATAATTACGTGAATCCAACTGTTTGCTAACAGAATTTTTGTCTTGTTTCAGGTAATAATTTCATCATATTCATTTGGTTCGTCAAACATCACAGTGCCAAGGAGCTAATTTGTTGGTAAACATGACGTAGTTCTTAAATAGAGTAGAATAATAATTAATTTATGTTATTATTATTATCATTCAATGTGTGCTTACCTGAATATAAAAAGAACTAGAAAGGTCTAGTTCTTATGCATATAAAATATAAATTTTAGCCCATTTGAACCTAATTGAAGCTACGTAAACACAGCGCCTCGTTTGGGGAACGTTCCCCACGAATTAAGACGAGTCTGATATACGAGCCGCAGGGCTTTCGGGCTTTGTGATATAAATCGTTTGTTTCTTCATTTATTTGTCCATTTCCCGAATGGGGAGATTTTCCTTTAGAAAAGTGCTAGCTGAGTAGGGTTATTTTCAAGTTACGTTAACTCTTTGGTTTATTTTTGAATCCCGACATAAACACAGGATTGTTGGCGTATATAATTATATTCGTGTGATCGTCTCAACAAAGAAATGGACCCATTTTTTTTTTTTTTTTTTTTCGAAAGGGTCTAAGCTACTGGTCTGGTTAAGACCGTGGTAGTTTAATCGTGGCTATACTAGTCTGTTGCTAGTTGGTTTGGAGATAAACAATGAGGGGGCCTGGCCCCCTCCCCTAAAGTCACACGTGTGACATTCTAATCAGGCAATATTGGGGAGAGCTACGAAAATAAGCTATTTTCATCTGACGTGGGGAAACGGGTCCCCCCTGCTCTTAAGGGGTCCGACCCCTTACTCACTCTCTGACGAGTGAGGCTGCTCGCGCGCGGTAGCACAAACTAGCTGCGTACGAGTTATCGCGGTAGATGAACTCAAGTTATTAATGTTATTGCATAAAAGAGGGCCGTCCCTCTCCCCTTCCGAGTCCGGTTGGGGTGACATACGCGTGTATGTTCTAATGTCAAAGTAATTGGTAGAGCTCTCTACGACAATGTCGCGGTCGCGGTCATGATTTAGATCAGAATGGACCCATTTTGATAATCTCACATGCGACTCGAAGCGGTATAGAGTTTGGCAAACTAGTTCTTGTAGAGAGTCAGACTTGTAGAGGTGTAGTGTTCAAACGTAGCTCGACTCTACTTGCGATCTTACTCGACTCAACTGAATATTTACTAATGTTATGCTTACTCACTGCAGGCACAGAATATATATTAGTTGTACCAACAGAATTCCCACTAACGAAACCCGTTTAAAGAATTAACGACTCATGCTACGATACTATAAAGTTCAAATTCCGACCGCGCAGTGCTAGGTGCCTACAATTATATTTGCCTACACCTCCGCTCCCTTTCTATCGCATAACTCGTACCTTTTCTGAAGGAATCAGGGTTGTCTCTTTTTAAAAATAATATTATAATCTTTATATTTAATTAACTACATTTTATTTAACTCGAAATAATCTTAGATATTATGTCTTAGTACTATGTAGATTTAATTATCATAAATTCGCGTGTAGCTAGTTACGTGTACTTAGATTCGATAGGTTCCGTATCTTAATTATTGAAACCGGTCTTATATTACCTACTAGTTATATCTTATATTACCTTATATTACCTAGTGTTTGTATAACTTAGTTATTTTTGTAAACAAATGAGGTTTCGAATAGTACGCATCGCGCAATATTTCTTTGCCCTTTTCTTTTTATTGTCCATTGTGAGATTAATATCAATTCTGTGATAGCGATCGAATAAGTTAAGCAATACGCAGGTATGCAACGAACAACTCGTGCGCGTGCGTCACCGCTCGCTTGTGAGTCCCTACTGATTTGCCACCCGCGGGTGGTAATTACAGTTCGATGCCTATTCGCGCGAGTGGGACAGACCTGCTGCAGGTTACATCATGTCATGCAATCAGATGAATTAAGAGTTAGAGACATAATATTATTATTTTAATGGTAAACGTTCCCGTCTTGACAATATTTACATGAAAATGTTTTTATGCAGTCCGGACATACAATTAATGTCCGTCGGGCGAAGTAACGAAGTTGTTCGAATAAAGTTTTTAATTGGAATTGGCCATCAAAGCGGATAACAGCAGGAATAGATTGTTGCACCACCGACAGTATCCAGATGGAGTTTCATGTTTATCTCGAACAGGGATAACTTTTATCTGCATAGTATTTTGTACGAATATTAAAAATTATATCATAGTCAGCCTTTAATAGTAAAGCGACTTTTCACACGTATAATATAATAGGGAAGAGTCAAGATACATTGTGTAAATAGCTTACACTATGAAAGCTATCCAGTGTGTAAAATATAAATATTTATATTGGTACGAGTAAGGGGGGACCCAAGCAGCACAAGTATATCTAGTGAAACACTATTAGTTATTTTATAGAATTAAACTTAGTATTCTTACATAAGAGTCAATAATCCCTGAAGATATCCCGAAGATATCCTATACACCGAGTTCAGTTAAAATGGGCACCTGTCTACACTATAATGACAAGAGCAGCATAAGAATTCATCATTAGATAACGATAAGAGCAATTTATATTTGTCTATAGGCAATATCTACAAAACTATTATTAGAACTTAATAAGGGGCACATAAGAAAGGAATTAGGTTTTGTAGCCAACATTAAGATAACACCATTACTCTACTGATGTTCTAATGGTGAATATTTTTAAAACCACTAATAATCAAAATCAACTAAATAAAAACATCAACAAGAGTTATTTCTTTTAAAAAACATTTCATATTTTCTAATGGCACACCGTAGTTCAAAGTATTTTAAGTTAAAGCTTTAATGGCGAAATGAAATTAAATAAGTATAATATATTTTTTGTTTCGCGCGAACAGAGGGCTAAAATTAGGTGCCGAATTTTTTTTATCGTAAAAATTTATGAAATAGTTTTAAAAAACTTATGGGCCTATTATATTCGTTAATTTAAATGATTTTTTTTAATAAAAAATATTATTGATGCACATTTTTTAATATATTTTGTTTAAATAAATACCTAAACAATGTATTTTGATAATAATTCCATATATTTAAGTATTTTTATGTTTACAAATAAATAAATCGCGTATTTTATTATAACTAAATTTTTAGATTTTTACCGAAATGGTGATTACCGTCGTATTCTATTAATAAAAATGGCCTCTAGATTAAATTATCTATAAGTAAGTATTGATTAGAAGATTTACTCCTAAAATTGAGCTAAAGGTAATTTTAAGAGCATGAAAATTCAACTTGCACTTTCACCAGAAAAATTAATCTTTCAATAGTACATTCGTTCTTAAGAGGCCGGGTACCCTTGGAATTTCTCATACAAACGTAATTCCAAAATCATTTTCTCATACGAAAATATTTAACATGTTTGAGTTGTTTTTCAGTTTAAGATAGTAATTACCTAGGTTCCTACACAAAAAATTACTTCAAAATATTTAAACAAAAAAATTTTTTTTTGTTTTAAATTTTTTTTTAGTAAATTTACTACTAAATATTTAAACACTAAAAAATAGAGTAAAACACTAAAACATATATAAATAAATAGTAAATTTACTACAAAATATTTAAACTCTAAAAAATATTTTTTAGTATTTAAATATTTTGTAGTAATAATATTTTATGATTTATGAATTAATGTTAAACTTGGTGCGACATGCCTCCGACTGCATTTTATTATCCACTTTCTTCTTCTACATTTTTCTATGTAACCTTCTATTTATCCTGGCATGAAACTCGTAAGCAAGAGTCGTATCAATTAAAACATGGATTCGATGCCTTCGGCAGAATTAAGTCTTGTTTCGTTCTTTTTAGTTGAGTAGTGATTTTTAATTAATTTATTTTATATAATATTACATAATGTCATATCGTCAAATAAAAAATATTCGCAATATTTCATTGTCTGTATAAAATTATTGAGTAGGTAGTTGATTATTACACGTATTTTTAAAGCAAGCAAATTGTGGGCACCTCTTCATCGCCAGAAACGTCACTTTCACTATAATTGTCAGTCTGTAGTTCATCGTGGTTTTCATCAAGAATGGATTTTCGAGACAGTGTCAATTCTTCTTCGCAGCTTATTGATTCGTTGCTGAAGTGATGCCTGATGGCTTTGAGGGCAAAGAAAGTTTATGTGACTGTCTACTAACGGCACCTTTATTATATCTACTTTTCCACTTTTCTCCGAAAGCCTGTACTGTCTTCTTAACCCATCAAGCCCCATAAGAGCACTGGTGATCGCGACAACAATAGAATAACAAAAGATTTCCAAGAATCTGCGATCGAAACATTAATATCTCCTGCTTTATTCATGCTTGCAGAACGCTGTCCTTTATATACTTATTACTCTTAAAATAAAATGTTTTAGGCTTAAGTTCCCTAATGAAGGAGGAAACTGGACTTTCACTAGAGTATACACTATTGAGTATCTAGTCAGTGATTCTGTTAAGTATAGACTTAAAAAAGTGCCTAACAAATCCATCTAAAAACCTTATTGATTACTTTTAGAGTAATTGTTCTACAAATAATTTCAATTCTTAAAAAGTATTTGTGATAATAAGTCTATAGAATAATTGAACTACAGCAGCGCTTTTAACAGAGCAAATATAGTCTATTACAAATCAATTTGCTCTTAACTCAGTGTAATGAACTAATAAAGGTTTTAAAACAAGGAATACTAGATATTTTTTTCTATTAGAAACTTAGTTCTTATTCAAAACCATGTATAGAATGCCAATGTCCAGTATGTCTATAAAAAAGCCATGATTAGTACTCCTAGAGCCTAAATAGATTTAAGGCGTCTGAAGTGTGCTACTTGGGGAGTTTATAGTTGTAGCTTAAAAAAATTGTCTGTGTACCTTTATCTATTTGTGGAATCCTACCTCATAAACGGATGAATCAAATTTGATCTAGTTTTCTTTTTTTTTTTTAACTTATGAGATTGATCGGGACTTAGCTATAAATCAACAATGAACTATCCGAGACTTAAACCACAGATTACGAAATAGTAATTTGTGGTAATCATAGCTTTGTAACCTATTACCTAACCTTTGGTTTGTAATAATCTTTTTTTCTTTTCCTGGCAAATACTGTAGGTGTGACTGCATTCCACATATTGCCTGTAAGTGGATAGGATAATCTCGAAGCCTATGGGCTATGATATTTCTAGACTTTATAGCCAGTAGAATGTGCAAATCGGGCATTAACACAGATAGGTGTGCGGTTGATGTTATAACAGCTGCATTTTTATGTGTTGATCTTGTTACAAAGTCTACAAGACGTCTTGGCTGCAAAATAAATATTTACTGAGAATGTTACTATTCAAATATATTAATCGAATATTTCTTTAAAAATAAGTACTCGAAAATAACATTCCCTAACTGTATTCGTCGACAAGGCCATAAAATTGTAATGTAATAAGAGTATAATAATTATTACAAAATGAAGAAGTCTGGCTAGGTTTTATAGTCAGATTCAACTGCAATAATTAGGAGTCCAATCTAAAAGGTTTACCTTACGTAAACCTTTTAGATTGGAGTATTACTATAAGGTACTTATGGTGTATTGGAATAATATTATTGCTATGAGGCTCTATAGTAGGTACTTAGTAGGTAACGCTGTCACATAACTCGCAACTCTATAAAAGCTCCTCGTACAGCATTTTAATCTCAAAAGAGTTTTCATTATTTTTTATAGTATGAAAGTTTAGACATAATATAGGTAAAAGAGTTTCACGGTTTTATAATTTGCAAAGAATTTCTGTACATATTGCGAGAGGTTTGAGCCAATAATGGTGGCTGTTAGAAGCTTTTGCACCGTACGTGCTACGTGTCGCAGCCCATAAATTCATGTTGGAAATCCTGAATTGTCCTGAAGCATGAACTACCAACTGTGTTGTCATCGTGTGGTAGTACGGCAAATTAATGGTGAATTCAAACATGTTTTCTTTTAACCCGACATCGTCGATTTTGGCAAAAACCTTCGTGATTTTTTGCAGCATTTTCAATTGGTTGTAAGCCTTAAGAATTTTTAAGTCTGGAGAGTGGGAGACACTTTTTCAATCGTCCACTAGAAACAAAGAAATGAGTAATATCATAAAACAGACTAGCCCTATTTATATTGTAGGTACTGTAACAGCGCTATATGTTACCAAACGAAATATATTATGAGTTGACACAGGCGTGTGTTCGTTGTTTACGCTCATATAGTTTTGTTTGAAGAACCCGGTCCCTCCCGTTTACTGTCTTCATAATATTATACGCTCTGTATGGCAGTTTGTCAACTTATATTTATATTGCTATGCTGAGTAAATAAATGTATAATATGTTATGTGCAGAAATTGAGATGAAACATTTCAATAAAATTACTAGGGCTATACTTTGGTAATACTGTAGAGTGATAAATACATGATTTTGCCAGTTTAAAGAACCTTATCTTAACCTAGGGGCCAAATGGCCTCACTTTGGTAATGAAACCCCTAGTTAAAATCCAAATTGTAGCCTAGCTCTATCTATTAGTCTTTTGAAGAATTTTTCAGACTCGCTTTAAACAAGGAAATGTTTTGGAGCTTGACTGCCATCCTGTGATTATAGAGGCACTAGAAGAAGAAGAATAGTTATTATAAATTATTTTTGAATATAAACTAAAAATATATTTATAGATCATATTAATTTTAAATAAGTTTAGGAATCATAATATTATGTATGGACTTTAAGAAAGTTAAAGTATTTTCACATCGCTTTAAAACGCTCTTCAAGTAAAGAATATTATGTTTCATTTATTTATACGAAAACTAGTCTAGACGCTATAAACGGATTTACTTGAGTAAGCTGGAGTGGCCGGAGCAGACTCAAGTTTGTATTTTACTTAGTTTTAACGTCGAATGCGCCATAATATCTAGAGTCTAGATACTCCAGTTGCAAATCTTTCACTCCAAGGAATCCAATGCAAATTAAATATACATTTGTATGTGACATCGTGTTATAATTGCAAAGCAGCGAATAAACTAGTTTTATATCGTTTTAACAATCTGCACGCGTTGTAATTAATTTAATTGCTCGTAAAGAAAGCATTAAACAAGTTCGTAAGGATGATAGAGGTCCAGAGGATGTCGTTTACAATTATTAACGACTCGTTAGTCGTTTACAATTTTGAGAAAGTGGCTCTGATTTAAACGATTCTCATCGTCTCTATCGATATAATTTGCACCAGTTTCAGTAGATACTACTTTCTCATTTTCAGTTAATCAATTACAAATTAACTTACTAAATGCGACGGTCGTCATTACATTTCCGTATCGGTGGCTAGTGAAGTTTCTCGAAAAACATTAGAAGCACTGCAGCACCATAACCTCGACCAGTACAATTATCACCGCTACTCTCTCCTCGACGAGCCCTAAACAATGAGGTAACTCGACTGGCAAAAGTGAGACCATGTAGGAACAGACCATATACGTCCATAACCCCTAAGTTTCAACCCAGGATCAAAAGGTCCCCTGAAACTGACACGAAAGTCGTGATAAATTAACTCGGCATTAAACTCGAAAGATTCAATGCGACGACGTTCCCAGAAAGTCGATCCCGATGCGATAGTTTCCATATTCGACACCCCGAGGCCCGGACTTATCGCACGAGGTCTGAATGATGAGAGGATGAATTAATTTGCCTCTGCCATTACGAGGACTAGATCCCAATAAAGATATCCCCCGGCCGCCCGAACTCGAAGGTTCCCGGTAGTGTTCCCGATGCCCTTGGGTTTCCGAACATGCCAATTTGTCAAAATTTGCGATCACCGATATGGGTTCAATATCGTGCGGGGAAGGAGATACGTTTGATTTAAAGGACAGCGGCTCATGAATACCGGGGGATAGTCGCGATATACGCAAGGAACTATTATTCAAACTTGACGTTTATAGCTGTTGTACCACGCTGACAATTGAATTTACTATCGCCGTCTCTGTAGTAATTTATTGTTTAAAGGCACATAATTAAAGGAAACGGTGAACTAATTCGAAAGTAAATAATAATTTCGGCGTCGTCGAAGCGTACGTCATAAACTTTTGCGGGGGCGTATAAAAATGTAATAAAGTTATTAAGGTACATAACATGACCTTTAACGAGCCGATATAGCTTACGAGCATTAAGGATGTGCACGTGCCTCGCTTAAAAACCGTTTTAACTTTCTCATGCTCCGCTCGATATGTTGGGCGATACAGTGCAAAATATCTCGAATTTATGGTTAAATCCTGTTTCTCCTTGAATATTTTCACATTTTTCTTATCTTTAACTCGCGATTGGCGGTTTCGTACCGGAGCTGAGAGATTGTGTTCACTGTTCGCTGATGTAAAGAGCTTGATTGCTATTATTACATCTCTTTTGCCGTCTTACTTTCATTCTTGTTGGTTCTTGACTCTGAATTTCAGTCGTATTCAAAATTTATTCAATTCTTGTTTATTTTACGCGTATATATTTTTAAGTTTGGGTACAAGACTTGTAAGAATACCTACTAGTATAAAGGAAGAACCTTTCTAACCCAATTAGGAAAGAGTCAAGGTGATTTCACAAGTTTTTTTGTGCTAGGCACTTGCAATGTCAGTGACTTTTTCTCGACATCGACGACTTGCGCTTCGGACGTTTACCGAATCGAGCATCGCATTGATGTAATCCTTAAAATGAATGATAGCTAAGATAAATCTGTCCGCTTTTCTTGATTAAACTCAATTATAATTATGTCTCGTTGATAAGAAGTTTTTAATGAAATACGCCGTGCGTCTCCGCGGATTTACATTAAACATTACCCCCTGTCGGGACGTGTCGTGCTTCGTTTATCACATTATCTTCATCGAATGCTCGCATTTCTGATATCCCTCTTAATTCCTATTTACCTTTGCGTTTTTGCGGTGCCACCGCGACGATGCGTCCGTTACGAAATTAAATCTCGTCTGTTTTTACCATTTTAATTTCGTCCGACTCGGTGCGTTGCGAAATTAATCATGACGAGGTATGATGAGGATTATTAATCATGTACTGTTGCGTGTGCCCTACGCGTGGGACATATTTGTCGGTATATGTTTCGGAATGGAGGTACCGGCGGTCAGCACTGGACGCGTCATTTTATTTTGCCCGCAGGCCACATTGTTCACGTCAGGCCTCGGTCGTACTTCCACGCTCATTAATGAATTAGACCTTCGTTTGAAATCTGTCTGCTTTATATTTTTTCTAATCATTTAACTTGCATGATTAAATAAAAAGATTTCTAAAACCATGAGCTGCAAACAAAACAATCATGGAGTGAAATGGTCCACTAACATAATATTAACCGAACAAATCGTGATTGCGCGAGTTTGTTTTTTTGTACCAAACTGTTTTTAGGATTTAAAACCGCAGGCGTCGCGTCGTTAGAACTTTTAGTTGCGTCCGTGTTTTGTATTGTAAAGAATTACACCAGAATGGCAGCTATTAGTGGGAAGTTGGGAACCATGTTGGACACTAAACCCGAGTGGCCGTTAGTTCACCCTTAATTCACGAATGGAATAAATGGTTCATTTTTAACAATTGTCTAACTAGTTTAATATTAATTGTATTTTAGTATACCAGATAAAATGTAAAGAGTGTAACTGTATATTGAAAATTTGTACGAATGTTAGCTATGTCTCTACTTTCATTGCGTTGTAGTTTGTAACGGAAAGCTCTTGAGTCATGCTGTAATTTAAATAATTTAATATTCTTTAATATTCGTTTTCACCTAAGGTAATTTATTCTAAGTAACAAAACTAACTCGGGTGCGAGCTCAAGCTATAATTCCCCGCGTCTCTATGATTCCCCATTTTCAATTTAAACGTCGCAATTTTGCAATTTTCTCTCAAATAGCGCTCTAAAGGAATTTTAAAGAGCCAATGGCAGTTCGATTCGAGTAAACATATTTTTTATGTTGCAAATTTAAGGCTGCAAGGATTTCAAGTATTGGGACAAAGAGCTTCGACTTGGTTTTAAGTAGGTTTAGTTACGCTATTAGGTGTTTGGTTTTACGCTATAAGGTGTTTGGTTAGTTGACGATAGTGACTCGAAAATCAATTTTTCTTTGTTGTGGGTAAACCCAGACTCGTATTCACGGAGCGAGCCGTATTCGGCTCAACACCTGTCAAAATTCGTTACATGATTTGTAAGCAAATAGCATACGGTATCGAATATATTTTATTTCTGATAATACACAGGACATAATATTATGATTCGGAGAAAATAAAATATATTCACATCACAGTCGTAACTCGTATCTTATTTATTTATTTCAAAAGGGAGAATATTTTCAGCACTAAGAATATTTCGCGGTCGTACAGTACATCGTATATCGCATTTTAAATGAGTCCAATTACAGTGGGGAATATAAAATCCCTGTTTAATTTGTCGCCGCTACGTATTAAGAGTCTCTTGGCGCGTGTGCGGCGATTGAATTCTTGCCAAACAGAACCTCGCCTCCCGGCTTCAAAGTCATTTCCAGACACCAGACCCCAGTACCCTGATTCTAGTATGCAGCTTCGTTCCTCTGGACCTTTCAAAATACAAAAAGTTACTGATCCAATAGGTTTGCTATCGAACTACAAAATGTTGTTCTCATGAAATGTCAAATCAATCAAGCGCGTTCGATTGGTCCAAAAGCCTGATGATTCTTTGACGTATAATGTATATTGAGAATATTAATTCTCAGTTTGGTAGAAAACGGACGAAAATGAAACGAAGCTGCATTAATGTCGCACCACTGTATTGTATATTATATATAGATAGAATCGGGTCTCCGACTGCACAGGTCTCCGGCTGTACTCTAATTGCTTTTCCTTGTGCATGAAAACTTGAAGCGCCTACGAAAATTATGTTTTATTTGGTACATGAAATTGATAAACTTTTAATTAATTTGTTAAGATGCAAATATAGGTATATGATGCCGATTTCAGTTTTAGAATAATTAATTTTCTGAATTTCCGCGAGCTTTGAGAAAGTAGATATATTATATTATACGTAGCTATACAATTATAAATATTCTGTTTGTACAGAATGTGTAGAGCCTAAAAATGTTTGAATTATTTACGCATTTTATATAACCGTTCAAGTTTAAAGCTGTAGGCTTTTTGTATCTAGGTTTTAGTTAATTTGTTTTCAATACTAAATTGAATTTGAATATTGAATACAATTGAGTTTTACGTTTTCGACGAAACGTCCCAAAAATATGTTTATTTAGCTGCCAGTTACGTACAATTACTAATTAGGTATATTACATAATATACAGTATACACGTGTACAAGTTACAACGTCACAAAAAGACTAATATCGAGTTTCTGTAAATTAAATAGGCGAAACCTTAAAAATAAAATCTAAAAGCTTTTATAAGTAATTTGCGGGTAGTTTTTAGCGGAGCGGTGACGGAGGCGTCGACGGAGTTTATTGGGGCGCCGGCTTCGGCCATCGCCACTTCGCAACTCCTAACTCGATAAAGGCTCCGAGAGCCTCTTTTTCCCGTTTTATTGCTAAACTTCGTTCATACGTGTCTTGAAAAGTTAATAATGGATATCTTTTAAGCTAACTTTTAATCCGGGTAGGAAATCTATTGAGGCGCCGCCGCGTCGTCGATTATTTCGTTTGAGTAGTATCATGATCGCTTGGGGGTTGCAGATTTGATTACCGAATTAAAAGTTTGTGGCGTCGTAGGCATCAAAAAAAATATAACTAGATGACGCCCGCAACTCTGTTGCGCCAAAATTCATTACTGCGTGGGAACCGTAAATTTTTCCAGGAAAAAAAGTGTTCTATGTCATTTCCCGGGACTCAAAGTATTCCCATACCAAATTTCAGCAAAATCGGTTTAGCGGTTTGGCCGTGAAGAGGTAACAGACAGACAGACACACTTTCGCATTTATAATATTAAAGAAGTATGGATTATAAAGTTTGATATATATTATAGAACTTTTATTTGATAAAGCAGCTGTGATTAAAATGTTACATGTAGATACGAGTAAGAAAGGAATTAAAGTAAGCGCATAATGAAATTCGCAGCACTAGCGGGGAGCGAGTACGGTGCAGCTCCGAGCTGCGCCGCTCGTTTCATTTATAAATGAATCTTGTATGAAATTTCATAACATGCATTTGAACGAGCCCGCTTATTAATAACAGTTTTACCTGCTCTTAGCTAAAATGCAATTTCATGTTAGCTCTGTACACGTTAGTTGATTATTATTAACGTTGGAGCATCCATAGGAGTACGTTCAAATATATTGAAGTTTAAGATACGTATTAGTCCATGGGCGTAGCCAGGATTCGATATAGGGAGGGACCATAGGTCTTGGGGGGGGGGGGGGGGGGGGGGGGTTTTAGATTGAGAAAATCCTAGTATCCGTATACTAGTTGGCCGCGCCTTAGCTAACGTATGTGAGCGGTGGGACGGAGAGGCGCTTGATTTTGACAGTTCTGGCTAGTTTAGACAAAACGCACAAGATAAGTCCGCCGATAAAAAAGACAATCCAAGGAAATAATATTTAAAGTGCATAGGTTTTTAAAAACGGAAAGCCGATGTCAATAATTTAGAATATAAAACTGATCAATTGTCTTTAATTTATTCTTTTCAATAATTAAATTATATTATTGTTCACGATATCGCGAGATTGGTCGTCACTGTCTAATCTCATGTGCGTTGCGAGCAGCAAGCAACCCGCCCCGCCTCACGCCTCACCCGTGTCCCTACCTAAGGCGCGGCCAACTAGTTCCGCGCGGACTATAAACTTCGAATTCGTAATTTTTAACATATGAGAATCTCACAATAGAACCACAAATAGAACAAAATATGAGTGAGCGAACTGGGATTGAATGCCTCCCCTCTCACCACTTAACTCTTGAGCTTTTAACGACCGATCGCTCTTCTAGGGGGGGGGGGGGCAGCTGCCCCCCCCTGCCCGTACCTCGCTACGCCCATGCGTATTACGTAACATTAATTTTGGAGTGCAAGCATAAGATAATTTGAAATGTAGTCAGTAGTAGATACTATGTTAGACAATGTCAGAAAAGGATGTTAATATTGTCGTATTTCGCCACATGCTAAAGAAAACTCTGAGATGACTGTACGTGACGCAAATAAAAGAAGTTGTTAATCTTATTTCTAAATAAAACATACAAAAGGTGTATAAAAAGCAAGGAATTCATAGAGGTTTACCTCACGATCGTTTTACATTAGATCTTTAGAAATTCATATTGCGTTGACATGAGTCTGAATCTTTAAGCTGCACGGTCGCAGAGTCATGTTTATCTAACCTCGCTGCAATGCATTGAATCTTTAATATCGCATCTTTGAATTCATCTGAAAATATGAAATTTCAATGTACGTTCTCAAACAAACTTAGAGAATTTCAATTGTCCGGATGTGTCCGTGCTCGAGGGATAGAACGTAATATTCGGTTAGGGAAATGTATCGAGATGTATTCAAAGGGTGTGGACCACCGTTTGTGTAAGCTGAACTGCTCCGGCCACGATAACTTCGGAAAATCGCGATAATAGAAACGTGGTATTCTCGAAAATACTAATCCATACTAATATTATAAATGCGAAAGTGTGTCTGTCTGTCTGTCCGTCTGTCTGTCTGTATGTCTGTCTGTCTGTCTGTCTGTCTGTCTGTTACCTCTTCATGCTTAAACCGCTGAACCGATTTTGCTGAAATTTGGGTTGGAGATACTTTGAGTCCCGGGAAAGGACATAGGATACTTTTTGTCCCAGAAAAATGTACGGTTCCCGCGCGATAAACTAATTTTGGCGCAACGGAGTGGCGGGCGTCATCTAGTATTATAATATGCGAAAGTTTGTTTGTTGCCTCTTAGCGCTTAAACCGCTGAACCGATTAGGATTTATGATGAAATTTAGTTTTTGCGTAACAAAAGATTTCAATGCTAGTAAGTTGCCAGCTGCTGTTAGGTAATAAGTTTAAAAGGAAATTGTCCTTATGTATAGGCCGTATTCCTTAAATTCTCTCGTGCTACGCCACTAGCCCTGCTACTTCAATATTCGTGGCCACGCAGCAGGACAGGCTTACCCCGTGTTGGCACCGTGCCGTATTGCCGGCTCCCACCACATCTGCGCCATTCCCAGCTCCGTCCGTTGCACGTCCCACACATTATTTTCTCCGAATTATCTCTGTTACGAATGACCACACTCGAATGCATCCATTTTCCGAACGATCTGGCGCTGGTCCTTATTGTTATCAAAACGTAGTATTTTGTAGTCTGCAATATCCGCTATTTGTTTTCTAGAATTAGAAGTTATGATAATGCAATGGTGTTATACAGTTTAACTACTAGCCTGTTTTAGTTCGTCGTAGTTGTTGATGTTACTTCTCACCCAATATATTTTTAATCTCCTTCTCCCACTCAGTAAAACTCCTGTTTTAAGCACATAACCATACTCTACTTTTTCGCCTTATTTAACCTTAAAATTCCACTTGAAATTAAAATGACATGTAAATTGACGAGTTGGAAGTTCCTCGGCGCCTTAGTATCATTGGTCTTTCGTATTAAATTCTTCAGCAGCGAAAGCGATGGGTCTGCACTCTGCATTATGCAGGCGAGAGTCAGTTTACTCTGTACTCACTCATGTCTTCGCTCGTTATTTTGTTTTTTGAAGTGAAAACTTCTTTAGCGGCGTTGAGCACTTTTGTGGGATGGGTAAAAAGTTAAAAACTGTGAAACTCGCGTCAGATTCTCGTGGTGATCGAAAAACGGTAAGACGGTTGGAGAGTAGTGTTGTAACATCGAAATCGATTAATCGAACAATCGATTGTTTTTTTTCGATTGTCGATATTTTTTAATCGATTGTACGCAATAAGGGTTTCGATTAATTAAAAAAATCGATTTTTAAAAATCGATTTCCATAAAAAATGGGTAAAAAATTTAATCGATTGTAAGGGTTTCGATTAATTAAAAAAATCGATTTTTTTTTAAATCGATTTTCATAAAAAATGGGTTAAAAAAATTGTAAGGGTTTCGATTAATTAAAAAAATCGATTTTTTTAAAATCGATTTTCATAAAAAATGGGTTAAAAATTTAATTGATTGTAAGGGTTTCGATTAATTAAAAAAATCGGTTTTTTAAAAATCGATTTTCATAAAAAATGGGTTAAAAAAATAATGCACAACGTTAATAATCAAGTTTTCACTTCTGCCGGCACTCCCGGAGTGCAACCCGCCTTTTTTTTGAGTGTTTTTTCTCTGTTCTTTTAAGTATTAGGGTGAAGCCAAACGAGCGTAATTTGTGAGTTGTGAGTCGCAGAATTTCGATCGCGTAAATATCTTTTCATACAAATCATGACTCACAAAATTACGCTTGTGTGAATCAAACAGGACTTTTGTATGAAACTGAATGCAGCAGAATTTCTGCCAGCCGAAATTCTGCGACTCACAACTCACAAATTACGCTCGTTTAGCTTCACCCTATAAATGTTTTATAAAATGGAAATAGAGACAATATACTATGCTTGAAAAAAATGTTAATATCAGTACCGGCTGTTTTGGCTAATATTCAGTTTAAATAAGTACCTAACTACCTACTGAATTGTTTTCTTTTAAGTAAGATCCTACCTTGCATTAACTTTTACATCTAAGGAGCAAAATATTATTATGGTAGCAGTTTAACCCTCCGTGCACCACGTGGATAAAAGTTACACCGCGCACCACGTGGGGTTTGTCAAACCCCAGGACTTATCTGGGCAATGAATACGTAATTTGTATTTATTATTTTATTTTATTTCAAAGAACTATTTTTTGTCTATCTAATTGTAATACAAAACGATATTAAAGTTAAATATCTTCCATTTTTTATCTTTTACAGCCAAAAACGAAAATTTTGTAATCTTTTACCAATAAAACATAGACACTTCTTTGGGTCAGCTCCTACAATTAAAAAGTTATCTTTTATTTCCCATTCTGCTTAAAATTTTTAAGCTTACTTTATAAAGAATACAAATCTATACATATAATAAATCTGTAGAAATGACAATTCTGTACATTAAAGATATTCAAAAAATAATAAGCGGAGGGTGTCGCAGCATCGCTATAGAAGCCGAAAAGTTAGTTAGTTTTTTTGTCTGTCTGTCTGTATGTTTGTTCCAGCATCACACGAAAACTACTCATCCGATTTGAATGCGGTTTTCGCATATATATTTGTCTTCTTCCAACTTAACATCTGGTGTATAAAAATGTTCCCCCCCACCCCTCTAAGGGGACGAAAGAGGGGGTCAGATTTTGTATCAAACTTTTGCTTTAACACGAAAACTACTGATCCGATTTGCATACGGTTTTCGCAGATATATTTGTCTTCTTCCAACTCAACATCTGGCGTATAAAAATTACCCCCCACCCCCCCACCCACCCCTCTAATGGGGGTCAGATTTGTACCAAACTTTTTTATTTAATGGAATTACTTCATATTATTAACTGTGTTTTCCAACTTAAAATCTGGTGTATAAAATTTTCCCCCCACCCTTCTTAGGGGACAAAAGAGGGGGTAAGATTTTGTATCAACTGATGAAGTAGAAATACTTTAAATGGCAAAACAACGTTTGCCGGGACAGCTAGTTTGATAATATTAATTTAATATTATCAGCCTACACGATATTCAGGCAAGTTGAAATTAGTACATTTTTTACAATGAAAGTGGGCACGGTATGTGTAAGCAAATAGGTACATTATTCTGCTCACAACCGTATTTGAGTTTTCAATTTATATTCCTGATACAATTTGAATACTTCTTCATTGATGATATTTTTGGTGGTCCAGGAGCTGTTTTGCCAAGAAATTCGTGAAAGCGCTTATGAGAACCTCTCAGTAACCATGGATTATAACTTTGCGATTTTCAAATCTTTTTCTATCAAAGTCATACTTAATTTGTTCTTAAACCTGTCCAAAAATGCTAATTAAGTCGAAACAAATTAATATATCCCTGAAATATTGATTTTTTCATATTTCACAATACTACGTCTACGTAACTTTTTGACGACGTCCTGAACTACGTGGGGTTTGTGGGACCCCAGCGCACTTTGTGCATGTCTGTTCTTTGCATCGGCGACACAAATGCTAAACTACTGCCATCAAACGCTAGGACAACGTCTAAACTCCAGCTACTTAAAGCGTCAATAAAATCAAACGAATTTGTAAAAAGTTATGAAAGTTATAGTACGTCTGGGGTTTGTCAGACCCCACGTGGTGCACGGAGGGTTAAGCACACTGGCTATGCACAAGCACAACCATATTCTGCAACACAGCGTTAATTTTGCTTTAATCTATACACCCCAACACTAACGAGTCTTACGTTTCACCTGAATATGTGCGCTCTACTCTTAAGACTACACAGGCTGAACTCTGAAGTAACTAACTGAAGAAACGTCAATATATTCGGTGCATCGCCTCCGGGCCGTGATTACGTGTTCGTCTGGCCCCCACCCCCGGCTGAGTCCTAGCAGTCCTCTGAGACTTTCGTTGTGCGGCTTCTAGGCGTATCGACTTGTGCCCCAAACTTCCGCATTCGAATTCGGAACCGTAAATCGAGAATTTTCGCTACGTCTCGAGTGCAGTTTAAACTGTTCACAAACTTTATGAGCTGTTGTTAAAAACTATGTCTACATATGAGATAGTATATGGTTCTCAAAGTACTAACATGTCAGGTTCTACTTTTGGCACTCTAATCATATTTTGTTACCCTATTAATTTGTTATTTATCTAAATATTGAATGAATTAGGTTACTTTATTAAGCGTAACATTTATTCGTAGTAGGTACGATAAAATTTACATCAAAGGGATAAACAATCATGAAATGCATTTTGTAATCAAGACATTAATTTGCAGTTCTCATTAAGAGACAATGGGGGTGTGAAAAAACGGACAGGCTCTCGGATCACAGGATCGCTGACGACACGTCCTAATAGAAAATTTTCATATTCATAAGAACGCTGGGAATTTGCATATAAAACGACCACCCCCTCCTCCCCCCGAAGCCTCGCTCTATGTAAGCTAAGCACCCTATTTTTTCTTTTATCCTCTTGTAAGTCAAAAATTCTTGCGTTCAGTTTACATAATTTTATGCTAATAAATGTGTGGCGCCCCAGAGGTACGTACTACTGTTTTACAAATTCTCGCTCGCAAATTAAGAAAATTCCTGTGGAACTGGCTTTGAAGCTTCGCTCTACGTTATACGAGCATTTTCTTTTCATTGAGCCTTAAATTACTTGACATTCAAAATAACTTTATTTCTTACAAAGAAGTACCCGTTACCTTCAATAAATGTTAGTACTAATTTTTACTTCTCATGAGTCATGAGTCTTTTAGTTCCATTAAATTGGATGTCATTGTTTTTAGGGTCCCATACCCAAAGGGTAAAAAAAGGGACCCTATTACTAAGGCTTCGTTGTCTGTCCGTCTGTCTGTCTGTCGCCAGGCTGTATCTCAAGAACCGCTATAGCTAGACTTCTGAAATTTTCACAGATTGTGTATATCTGTTGCCGCTATAACAACAAATACTGAAAACAAAATAAAATTTATATTTAAGGGGGGCTCCCATACAACAAACTTGATTTTTTCGACCTTTTTCGCTCTATATCAATAATGGCAAGAGGTAGGCACTTGAATTTTTCAAACATTCTTTTTTTATATGTGTACTTTAATATTTAATAATAAATTTAAAATAAAATAAGAATTTAAGGGGGGCTCCCATACAAAAAAACACAATTTTCAGCGTATTTTTGCTCTGTATCGGTACGGAACCCTTCGTGCGCGAGTCCGACTCGCACTTGGCCGATTTTTTTTAATACCAAAAATGTGTTCGGTATATTCACGGATACACCAATCGTCGATTATAATAAAATCTTATATTCACTCGCTCATGTTGGACATGAAAAGGACGTAGTAATTTAAACATTAACGCTAAGTATATTAATATGGTTATCAAAGTAAACCTGCGTTAGTCTGTCGGGAGATTTTCTTAACGAGATTTCTTGAGACATTTCTTGTTCTTCTTTCATCTTTACTGCACAACTTTGATTACTCGATTCGGACTTAGAATTTTGTACCTCGAAACTTTCTTATGAAATAACTTTGAAAGAGATTTTAATATTTAAAATGTATCGAAATATACGACGACGCCGCTTATCGTAATATTTCACTTGGATATTCTTCCTCCTGCCGTGGATGTTGTGAATTTCATGATATATCGCCCGCGCAAATCGCGTCATTAGCTCGTAATATATTGCGCTTCTAACTCCTAAGTCCTATCCACTAAGTTATTTATTCAAATGCGCTTCAAAATTCTATTTCATTGTGCACAATTAATATCTATAGCTATTCGTATTAGAAAATAGTTGAACTTTAAAGTAAAACATTGAAACATTCGATGTGCATTAACAGCAAACCGTTTTGGTTTTGATTGGCTCTAGCCTCTACAATGTACTCAGTTAATGTTGATGACGCCCTCTAATTCTCACACAACAAACACAATTAAGAACGTATTGTATGGCATAATGTCTCAATCAACGACGTTAAATTAAAAGCGGCTGCTTCAGAATTAATTGCAAATGTTATGACAGGTGTTGGCGGCGCGGAGGTACAGAAAAATGAAAATAATTTCCAGGTCCGATGAAATCTAAGTCCCATTTAACGCCGCCGCCGGTTAAACAAACGCCGGGTAAAAAACGACAGGCCGTTTGAACGTGCGGGAATTGCGCGCCGACCGCGGACAGCCAGATGGCACAGGGATGGAAATTGAAATGAATTGTGTGCCCAGCTCCGACTGGATCGTGTGCGGTTAGCCCCACCGCGCCAGATTGGATATCGAACTCGACGTCTTTTTCATTTGCGACGTCTCATCGGCAATGATATCAGAAAAAGAAATTTATTTATGTTAAAAACCACAAAATATATTTAAACGAGGACGGAAGCGATTAATAGATCAGCCCGCGGGGCCATAGATTGATATAGAAGTTATCGCGAGTCGCGACTCATGATTCCCGTCCCGCGGTTTCCGTCGGCGCTATCAGATGGTTCCGCTGAAATATGCGCTCTATGATATTGGTGGCTGGGGCTGCACGCGCCCGGGTCGTGCGAAAATCCTCCTGCCGGACCGCAGTACTTCTCGTGACTCAAAAGCGATTTCGTCCGCAGATTAATACGCTGACATAAATCTCATTATATTTATTACATCGATACGGCGAATTTATCTAGACCGCCGGTTACGTGGGCTATCACATAAATTATATATCCATTTTCCATCGTCTGTTTGCTTTACGATTGCTAATGCACGAGTTTCGATCGCCGTCCCGGTGAAAATATTGGCCGGGAACGTTTCGTTGCATAGTTCGTGGTCGGGACTGCTGCTATAATTCAGTTGGTATTTTGTTCAGTCGAAGCGGGCATAAAACAATTAGTGAGTTCGAGTGGATGAATGGAAACATTGCGATAGTTGTATAATTGCTCGGGTACGGGCTGGTGAGTCGGGGCATCAGGCGGTGCGGCCGCTCGTTGGCGCAGGACTCGCGTACGTGCCAAACGCTAACTTGGCCAATTGGGACCGACATACATTGTGTGTACACGGCATGGCGGTGGAATTGCCTTCTAATATAAGTTTTCTAGATATACCTATTCCTTAGTTAAATACTTGTAAGTTGTAGTTAAGTGCTAACTGCTAAGTACACCCAGCTGTTGAAGAAAAAAGTAAAGTGTTTTTCTCGCACCCAACTTATTTTTTCCTCAAAAGTTTTCTATTCTCCCTTTTAATTAAAGTAGTAGGTAAATAGTACAATAGTAAACAAACAAAGTTGAAAGTTGACTCGGACAGAAATAACAGTTTTGTTGTGTATAGTTTTCACTTGATACAGGATCTGCGCATTCCTCGCGAGTTTTAGTCGTTTAATCTATTATCTTCGTCTTTGTTTTATTTCACACTCGCAGATACATTCTGTAGAGTTTATTCTCCGCAATTGGTTTTCCTTCATAGTTCATATCCTTTTTTACAAAAATGTGCATTTAATACCAAACTGGTTGATGAATATAATATTATACATCCTATGTCCTTTCCCAGGACTAAAAGTACCTCCGTACCAAATTTCAGCAAAATCGGATCAGCAGCGGTTTGATTGTGAAGAGGTATTACAGACAGACTGTCGCATTTATAATATTAAGGGGCCGGGTACCCTTGGAATTTGTCATACAAACGTAATTCCAAAATCATTTTCTCATACGAAAATATTTAACATGTTTGAGTTATTTTTCAGTTTAAGATAGTAATTACCTAGGTTCCTACACAAAAATTTACTTCAAAATATTTAAACAAAAATTTTTTTTTTTTTGTTTTAAATTTTTTTTGAGTAAATTTACTACTAAATATTTAAACACTAAAAAATAGAGGTAAACATTAAAAAATATATAAATAAATAGTAAATTTACTACAAAATATTTAAATACTAAAAAATATTTTTTAGAGTTTAAATATTTTGTAGTAAATTTACTATTTATTTATATATTTTTTAGTGTTTTACTCTATTTTTTAGTGTTTAAATATTTAGTAGTAAATTTACTTAAAAAAAAATTTAAAACAAAAAAAAAAAATTTGTTTAAATATTTTTAAGTAAATTTTTGTGTAGGAACCTAGGTAATTACTATCTTAAACTGAAAAATAACTCAAACATGTTAAATATTTTCGTATGAGAAAATGATTTTGGAATTATGTTTGTATGAGAAATTCCAAGGGTACCCGGCCTCTTAAGTATGGATACGTATATCCGATACCTGTGCCGATAAGTCGAATTTTACAATATTTAAGAATTTATTATGACTATACCTATCTACTAGTACCTGAAAGTCAGAGCTCTACCTTTGTTCCATCTAAGCCATTAATCATTATTATATTATTGTCCATGGGCGACGGTAGATGCTTTCCATCAGGGGACCCGTTTGCTCGTTTGCTCCCTTATTTCATAAAAAAACACTGATGATTACGATTTACGACTTGTATCGTTATCTGGCACTAGGGAATGTTATTATTCGACAAATTTACTATTCGAATAATAGGGAAGATGCGATATTTTTATTTTTGTGTTTATTTTAAAGAACCCCATGTAGAATAGACCACAAGTATATTAAAAAAAATTAAACACTGGAATTTACTGCAAAAAATTCGGTTTCAAATTGTCAATTTAAATTTTGGCGCCAAAACGGATCTATAGTCTGTATGACGTCACTACTGTTTGACAATTATTGACAATGGCCCCACCTAATCAATATATACCTTAATATGTGCACTAAAGAGAATATAATCAGTACGTGCTGTGTGGCCTGATCGTACTTGTCCTCAGTGGCTTTCCCAAAGGCTTTCCTAATTTTGCATTATTTTTTGGCTAAGAAAAGTTCAAGAGATGATTGTACTCAGGTCAAAGAAGATGGCAAGTCTTCGAATTCACATTGAAAGAGTGATCAGAAAACTACACGAAATTGCTTTTCTGAATCATTTGCTGTGCACTTGTCAATTTACAATCACCTTTAATTAAAATGAAATAAAAAACTGTATTTACGAAACGATATAGTTTTATTATCTCAAATATTTTTGAAAATAATGTACATAAACCATGTCTATATCACTTACGCGTTAGACAGTACCTAAGTTTATAAGACCCAAAGGCCACATTTAGCATTTTGTGGTGTATATAATTGGAAAATGAAACCAGAATAGTGATGGGTTGCTAGCCGCATCGTCTATTAACACATTCATTACCACCACTGTTTTCTAATAGTTCCCAGCGATACCGCCCTTTAAAAAACGCAAACATGCTAGGTGTGCTCCCGGCACTGCAGGATGAAATTACGTAGCACGCTAGGCGTGTTCACTGGCACTGTAAAGAGGTAAAATCATAATTTAGACTTCTTCCAATAACATGTGACATACGTAATCGGAGGTTCCTTTTGCAGGATCTCGCATTTGCAGGCCTGAACCGAGCCTTGCGTTTCATTTAGGTGTGGTAGCTACTGCAACTTACAACAATGAATTGGTATAGTGTAGTACCTATAAACATGTAATTCAAATAATAAATATTTCATAATATTTCATCATATATAAAATAAATAGGTACCTAATAAATAATATTACATGGGTCACTTACATAGGTATAATAGCTATAACACGATACCGTAACCTCCTTTACGTAGGTACTTTGTGTTCTGGAGTAACTCGAATGGTAACTCGACTTTTTATTGTATGTAAGTACATGTTTCTCCTCTTTTGAGTTGAACATTCAGATGGCATTATGCTATAAGATTCTCTTGTTGAGCTGAAATAAAATAACTGCTACGAGTATATGTATATAAAGAAGCCGCTGAATGAAGGTAAATAAATGATATAACATATTTTAGTCCCTCTCATTTCTACACTAGAATAGGTACGGTACTTACTCTGCACTTTCGACAAAAAATGTTAAGTACTACAATTTCAACAGTGACTTTGGAAGATTTCTATAAAACGTAGTGATTACATTCTCTTTGGATTTGTAGAGTCTGCTTTGATAAACCCAGTTTCCATTTTTATTGGAAAAATGCAATTAAACTTTCGTGAACCTTAACCTCCCAAAAAGTTGTCAAACATAATAATATGTACTACTCGACCAAGCCAACTAGTCGACTGTCAAATCATGCTCTCTCGCTCTCTCGCATTGCTAGCGACGTGCGTAAGTGCGAGAGAGCAAGCTTTGACATTCGTCTAGTTGGCTTGGCCGAGTAGTATGTATTATATTTCTCTATGGTTGTCAAAAGCACGTGTGACGTCACTGAACGCTGATTGGTGTTTTGAAATACGTTCCATTTCAAGCTACTTTTAATTCATATTTTTTGTAAAAAAACAATATTTTATAAAATAATAACCTTACAGTGGCCTTTCTTTTATATTTTTTTAACATTTTAATAGCAAAATTTTCATAAATATTGTATTTGCATGTTCCCTATTCGAATATTTTTCAAAAGTTTTCGAATAATTCGAATATTATTCGAATAATACAACATTTTTGAAAAATGCTGAAAACTCTGAATAAAAGTTACAACAAGCTTCGTACAACCATGTACAACCTATTTTGTTAATACTATGAAGTAAGCAATTCTTATTTTTACTTTTATCAATATAAATCTTTGTAAATAACATACTTAATTTTTATAGTTAAACACTTTAAAAATGTATATTTTAAGGTTACAGCCTGGCAATAAAAGAAAGGCTGTAAACCGTTTTCCTTTCTCATGTGATTATGCTTAGTCTTACTAGGCAGCAGTTGAGATTAAATAATAATATGATATTCGACGTTATGATATCTGTTCATTACATAAGACTAAGCCAGCTCACCTATCTTTTTGATATTTTCGATCCACATTCACCTAGTTCACCTAGTCGGCTTCACCTGTGTCAACGTGGCTCGAAAATATAAAAAAGTGCCACTAGAAAACAAACATCACAACAAAGAAAAAAAATTGCAACCAAGCCCTAGGGGAGGGTGAAACAATCCTAGAGCTGGTGACTTTAGTAACTTGAAGTTTGATAACGCCAATAACATGATATTAAGGAGCCATCGACATTTTTAGATACTGTACTAACTGTTTTAATTATCAATCGAGGACTGCCGCGGTAAAGCTATTGAATAGCAAATTTTTATCAACTTGTCGAGTCATAGATCACATATCGCGAGCTTCAAGCCAGAAGGGCGTATAAAAAAATGATCTTTTGTATTTTAACTACATATTTTAAAACTCTCAATATTGCACTTACATCTATTACTTTTTTAAAAAAACGAGTTTGTTTTATATACACCCTTCTGGCGTAATACCTCGATCGTGGGAATCGCAGACACAATAGATTTTCAATTGTTATGCGACAGCCGGGTGCCGCTTGGATATTGATGGATAGAAGCCCGCGATATATAGCTATCTAGCTATAGCTATATAGCTATATTTGAGAAAGCTTAAAAGAAGTCTATGGATACAGATCGTGAGCGACCATTATTGACGATACTGAAATCCATGACTGAAAGGAGTTTATATATTCATTTGCATGTCTTTAGGCAAAATAACTTCTTAATTAAACATGATCAACGGCGACGATGAATGGTCGTATACTCATTTGTTAGACTAAAAATAGATTCAATTATATCATTAAAGATGTAGAATATTCATAAATAATATTATTTTTCTAAAATAAACTTAATTTGGTTCTTATTCCATGTTAATTTTATGTTTAATAGCATTTTAAACCAAAATAAAAATATTTTTACTATTCGAATTATTCGAAAAATAATTTGGCGAATATTCGAATAATGAAATCGTCGAATATTCGAATAAAACGAGTATTCGAATATTCGAATAACATACCCTATCTGGCACATAATGTAAATGTTACCCTTTTTGAAAACGTTTCTTGTAATAAAACACAGACATCACCTCTCGTAGTCCTCGCAGACATTTCACGACTTCAGTTAACTTTATCTCTGTGTGTGATTCTTCGCTATCTTTTGTTTGGAAACTTTAAGAGCTAAAGTTAAATCCCATCACATATCTACTTTTATCTTATTGTCGTTTTCTTTTTGTGTTACGATAGTTATTTTTCTGATAAAGTCATGTAAAGTGTACACTTTATACTTAGACATTTTTCAGACATAAGTAATATTCTCTCCAAAATTAGTAAATTCTCTTTAACCCATCAAGATTCAAGCCCTGTACGAGCACCGGTGATCGCGACAACAATAGTAAGGCTATTTGGGTGGTTTCACAAAAATATGTAAACTTCGTTTCCGCAGCACATTTCAGTTAAAATCAATACTAATTATTTACTACCACAATTGCTAAATAATAGTTTACAATGTGTTTAATTTATCCTCCAAATTATGTTAAAATTAACATTATATTATGTATTGAAAATCTGTTTTATATGTCCCAAATGTCAGGCCCTAGGCGTGTCCGTTCTCCGAAATGTTGTGTTTAGGAATCCATATTTAAAAAAGTACTATGTTTAATATTTTTTAAAATGTTAATAAACTTTCAACCCCAATTTCACCCCCTTGGGGGTAGAATTTCCAAAAACGCTTAAATACCTATCCATTAATTTTTAATCAGCAGTCCAAAAATAAACTTTCATGTTTATAACATAAGAAATGATGGACTTTCATTTAAACTTTCAACCCCTATTTCACCCCCTTCGGGGTAAAATTTTCGAAATTCCTTCCTTAGTGGGTGTCTACTTAATAAAACAATCCTACTCACCAAATTTCGTGGCTGTAACTTTAACAGTTTTTGCTCAGCGATGATGAATCAGTCAGTCAGTCAGTCAGTCAGTCAGGACATGTAATTTTATAAGTATAGATAAGAAGTTTCGACCAAGTAGTCCTAAAATAATATAAAATCGGCTAAGTGCGAGTCAGACTCGCGCATGAAGGGTTTAAAGTTGTCAGTCCCTAGATGCGTAAATCAGCAAAACTCTAAAAATTTCCTAAAATAATGCATAAAGTGATTGGCCCTTTTCGATAAGACACAATTAATTGATCACCTATCATGTACACTAACAGGGAATTTAATAACAAATTAAATATGATGAAGACAAAATACCTTCAAAAGTTGCCCTATTTTTGTGAAAGCACCTATTTATATTGTGTTTCGTTTTTTCACGATCAAGGGAAACCCCCCACAAACTGAAAATCGTGGAAGTATTTTCGTAAGTCGTAACGTTACCTTAAATTGGCATGTCAATGAATGTAATTCCCAGCAATCTCCCGCAATTCACGTTACATTTGAAGCAATTACGGTGCTAAATAGTTGTTGTGTGCCATATTAAAAGCGGCTGAAAGTTTAGACAAAGCGGGTGTGTACATAGGGATGAGTGTAATCCGCCCGCATCACTGTTTGTGCTCCACATTCTACTTCGCCCGTGCCCGCCGCGCCGGCCACTGGACAGCTTTGTTCCGCAATTAAAAACATTATATGCGATGAGAAATATATTGAATACTAGCTGTCCCGGCAAACGATTCTTTGCCATATTATTATATAAAGTATATCGCCCGTATTATTTTATTGAATTAGTGACTAAATAAGTATGTCACCACGGCAACGTCCATCGCTATCCCGTGACCCGCGTCGCAGTAAACAATGGTCGCTCTTTATAGACAAATAATTTGCAATAAAATAAAATTGCGACTATAATTAAAGATCTAAGCTATCCTATCTCTCAAGTTGGAAAAAAGCACACATTTAAAAAAAAAACAATAAAATCGGTTAAGTAGTTTAGGAATCCATCGCGGACAAACATCGTGACAGGAGATTTATATATATATTAGATAAACCGTTTCGTGATATGGTTCTATTTAAGTCTGGTTTTCGAGGTATTTTGACAGGAGTTTATGTATTCACTATACTGTACTCGGCGAAACATGGCGGTAGCGGTCATTGACTCCCTGTCAAAAACCTGTCATTTTCTATATAAACCACGATTGACAATGAAGTGTCAGATGTTCCTAATCCATTGTCAATCATGGTTTATATGAAAAATGACAAGTTTTTTGACAGGGAGTCAATGACCGCTACCGCCGTGTTTCGCCGAGTACAGTATAGCGCATATGATTGGCTATCGTCAAAACTCAAAAACCAATCAGCGACTCTGTTCAATAGATAAACTCTTGTCAAAAAATCTCACAAACCGTGCATAATTAATCCTTTAAGAGGCCGGGTACCCTTGGAATTTCTCATACAAACGTAATTCCAAAATCATTTTCTCATACGAAAATATTTAACATGTTTGAGTTATTTTTCAGTTTAATATAGTAATTACCTAGGTTCCTACACAAAAATTTACTTCAAAATATTTAAACAAAAAATATTTTTTTTGTCTTAAATTTTTTTTTAGTAAATTTACTACTAAATATTTAAACACTAAAAAATAGAGTAAAATACTAAAAAATATATAAATAAATAGTAAATTTACTACAAAATATTTAAACTCTAAAAAATATTTTTTAGTATTTAAATATTTTGTAGTAAATTTACTATTTATTTATATATTTTTTAGTGTTTTACTCTATTTTTTAGTGTTTAAATATTTAGTAGTAAATTTACTAAAAAAAAATTTAAGACAAAAAAAAATTTTTTTGTTTAAATATTTTGAAGTAAATTTTTGTGTAGGAACCTAGGTAATTACTATCTTAAACTGAAAAATAACTCAAACATGTTAAATATTTTCGTATGAGAAAATGATTTTGGAATTACGTTTGTATGAGAAATTCCAAGGGTACCCGGCCCCTTAAGGGTCTGCTTCACCACTTCCTGATAAGTGACGAATATGCTATCCACCAATAATTAACTTGACCGATCAAGTATGGAGAATCTGTCAAAAAAGTTGTGAATAGCCTATTCGGCACTTTATCAGAAAGTGGTGAAACAGGCCCTAAGTATTATATTGTACGATGCGGTGCTATCAAGCCATAATGAGAACAGAAATTAAAGCTTTCGCCGTAAGCAATAATGGCAGTTTGTACTGATCGCTTTGATTGGTGTCGATTCGGGCCACTGCCAACTTTTGGTCGTAATGAAGATACACCCAATATCGCAATATTATGGTTATTGCGACTACTTGTTGTATGTGGACACTGGGAAATGTACAGAAATTGAATCTCAGACGGATAGTGAATTAATTAGTGACTCTATGCGATTTTGTTGAATGTGTGTGTGGTCAATTCCAGCCGAGAGAGAACTAACCTAACTACGACCCGATCGAATAATATAAGTTAAATCTGCCCATGAATATTTTTCTCTGATTAACAAACAGAAATATCGGTTTGCTGTATTGCAATTCTAAATAGTTAATGGAATCAGGCGTTACTTTGCGGAAATCCATAGCTTAAAATTTAGTTTGTTATTATTTTTAGCAATATTCCGCGAAATAAACTTCCACCTTTAAGTAAATGAGTGAGTGTACGCATAGGCATGCGTACAGCACCTCCCTCCTCCCACACTGCCTATGCGTACACTCGCATGCAAGAACTTGCAAACACCACCACCACACAAGCAATAATGTTGGCAAATCCGTGCAAGGCCCCTCACCACCATGCAGGTTGAAAACCTCGACGCGCGTTTCGCTCCAACACCGGAGCATCCTCAGGATGTGGACTCTACGAACAACGTCCGTCAAGTGCCGCCACCGGCCAAAACACCGCCTTTTATACCCTATCGAGCCCCTCTACTACCCCCACTACCCTCACCAGTACCCCCGAACATATTAATAAGCGGTGACGTAGTCAAGCAAGTTTGGTCATTCAACAATGCAAATCTGTTATTTTTCTTTTCTTTTATGATCTCTAATTGTTCCAACACGCTCAGCCGAAAGCCTTTATCGCATTTATGTAAAACTTTATAGGAATGGCCATCGGGCACGGTATGATTACTATCTAAAAGATGTTTAGCAAAATGTGACTTATCAGGATGACCATTCCTATAAGCCGCGATATGTTCTTTATACTGAGTCTCAAAGCTGCGGCCATTCCTATAAAGTTTTACATAAATGCGATAAAGGCTTTCGGCTGAGCGTGTTGGAACAATTAGAGATCATAAAAGAAAAGAAAAATAACAGATTTGCATTGTTGAATGACCAAACTTGCTTGACTACGTCACCGCTTATTAATATGTTCGGGGGTACTGGTGAGGGTAGTGGGGGTAGTAGAGGGGCTCGATAGGGTATAAAAGGCGGTGTTTTGGCCGGTGGCGGCACTTGACGGACGTTGTTCGTAGAGTCCACATCCTGAGGATGCTCCGGTGTTGGAGCGAAACGCGCGTCGAGGTTTTCAACCTGCATGGTGGTGAGGGGCCTTGCACGGATTTGCCAACATTATTGCTTGTGTGGTGGTGGTGTTTGCAAGTTCTTGCATGCGAGTGTACGCATAGGCAGTGTGGGAGGAGGGAGGTGCTGTACGCATGCCTATGCGTACACTCACTCATTTACTTAAAGGTGGAAGTTTATTTCGCGGAATATTGCTAAAAATAATAACAAACTAAATTTTAAGTATTGCAATTCCTTGTGAGACATAGTAAAACTAAAGTGTAAATTGAATAAAATGTCATAAATAATGTAAACCCGAACTGCACTATTCAGAATTCTCCAGCATTCGAAATATCTTTTCGCTCGGCAAAGTTTATCCTCATTTAGATGCCCGCCCCAGACGATGGGAACTCGCAAACGAAGTATTTATTTGGCGCAAAGTTCGAACCGAAATCGCATTCAGTTAACTGTAAATTTCCCGCATTTAGATTCCGCTCGTAAGAAACAAGCAAGTTTTGATATAAAATGCAATCGAATGCGGGGGAACTTGAGCTAGTTTGTATTCGCACGGTTCCTCGGGGCCTTCAGATACGTGGGCGCGGGAAGCGCTGCTCAGGCGGAATCGAATCTAGAAAAATTCCGAAATACACGAATATTAGAGGAAACGATTTAGCTCGTACCCACCGCAGTTTGCGACGACTGCATCTCTCTCGTTAAAATTTATTCGACTGTTCGCCGTATTCCGATAACAATAACTTGGCGTGTTTACAAAAGAAATGTCTGGAAATGTTTATTGTTAATGTTATTGTTGGATTTTATAACATTTAAATATCAGATTGAATGATGCGTGAACTTGTCGATTCTCATGTAAAATTACTTAGAATTATATTATTTACGACTAAGTAGAACTTTTACTACTTCGCTTGCCTAGAAATCTCGTACGAACAATACTCCTATTTTCTCAAACTGTCATGTCGGACAGCCAACCTATAATATAAATGGTTCTTTAATGTGTCTTCGGGAAAGAATTAGGGTTGAGAAAGTGGTAACGAGTGCAATGCCGGGAGTTTCCTCCACCGGCCCGCCCTTTCCGTGTCGAGAGACGCGCCCGGTGATGGACTTCACAAAAATATATTTTCAAAACTGAAACGTTAAAAACAACGCTATTGGAGTATTTTTGAGCTCGTAGATAGTTTTTGGGAAATTATTTGTTGCAAAAAATGTTTTTTTATGGCAAGCTTAAGGTTTTTAAAACCTAAGCTACAACTTTCGGCCATTTTTTGTCTTTCTCTTCGTTTTTTAACAAACAGTACGAATTATTTAAAAACGCATCTCATCTCATCAATTAGGGCCATCTTACGGCTTAATGAATGAAAGTTGAGAAGTTAATATTACATTTACATGGGCAGAATTTAATAAGAAAGTTTGTTAATTAAAATACAGAGATATATTATTAATTTTCAATTGATCCGTCGCAGGGCAAGACCCTCATATAATAATTTACATCTACTGAATGAGATGTTAAACTTAGCTCTATAAAGTTAAAAGTACATTTTACCATTTTCAAAAACGTTACGCTATAAATCGTAAGCATACTTACTCAATCGCATTTTTTAGTTTTGTGTATTATTTGATGTTTGTGAAAGAATAATGTGCAAATATGTTTAAATATAAAAACTTTAGTGGAAACAAAGAGCTGTTTAAAAGGGGAAAATTTAAAATGCGAAGATTTCGTTTGAAGCACTGAATCAATTTCGATTCGCCTCGCTCTCGAGGAAGCCGTAATAAGCCGTATACTGAGGAAGTAAATAAGCTGCAACATCTTAATCCGACTGAGCCGGTATAAAGGCTTCGTAATAAAAGTGGTTTACGCCGCCGTGATTCCCGAAGTGCAGCGCTCACTTTGACTTCGCTGCAATACTTTGAGGCTTAAGACGCCCGCCCAGCGCCGCACCGCCGGAGCGCCCAGGATGAAGTTTACATAGGGGATTAAAACGTCTACTTCGGTATGTTTGTAGGTAAACTGCGCGTTGACGCCTGAAAGATATCTAATAATTAATTATTATTATTATTAAGTGACTACGAAACTGTAGAGGCCATAGATGTTTAATGGGCATGGCTGCATTCGTGGGTTTCCAATATCCATTGTGGCCCATCGTAAAGAGAGGCCTTAACATTTGCAAAACCAATACAATGTGTGAAGTGCAATAAAACTTTATAAGGCCGGTTACATAACATAACCTCTGCTCCACAAAACGTCTCGAACGTATAAAATATGTTTCAGATGGAATTTGTTATATCGAGGGTAGAGTTTATTTACATTCACGAAGCACGCCCCGAAAGTATTCGGAGATGTAAAAGTTGCTTTATCGAATATGTCCCACAACAGCCATACGTCACAGATGTTTTAGGTAATAAGTTTTCACATTACTTGTAAAATGTTTTCCGTCCGAGCGAAGGTAGGGAAGCATTTTTCGTCCCTTTTTCGCGCGGAGGTGGAGGGTTTTATTGTCCCGGGGTCAATCGCGCGCAGAACCCGCACAAGTGGCAACGTGATTTATTGTCCAGGTACTTTTCACAATATTTATACGCCATAAGGAAAAGTATCATAAAAATATGTTACATTTTCATATTTTGCTTACATTCGAATTCTTTTCTATTTCCATGATCGATGTGAATGTGATTACTGATTATAAAAGTGATTACGCTTTGACGTTTAATTTAAAAGAGTGTTCAGAAAAGTTGATTTCATTGCGTTTAAATTCAGATTTTAATTTCTGTCGATCCAACTCCTTCCAAAGTATCGTCGCATCTAAAACTGATTATGTGGAGAAGAGACCAAAAAATTTAAATTATTTAAAAGAAGCAAAAAGGTCAATTTAACATTGTTTTACTTTAAATTAATACAAACAAGGACGCAGATGGTTCATTTTATGGATAATGTTATTAATTGTACTGGCGCTTGTCCAGTGGTCGAACCATAATTTATTACTCGTTAATAAATTAAAATATCTACTTATTCCATAAAATTCAGTAGTCAGTAATATTAAAATGTAGATGAAACTACATGTGTCCACAATAGTGAACAATATAACGAGGCTCAGATCGAGTACACAACTAAGCACACGGAAACGTACAAGTTAGCGCGTCGGCTTCCTCTGCAGTACAATCTACATATTCTACACTAGAATTCTACGATCTACGTAGACAGCGAGACAATTTGCGTCCAGAACGAATGGAACGATTGTTACCTGGATCTGCTCGCATTGTCTAGGCTCGCACAAATGTTCATTCAATTGTCCGCTTACATGTTATTGAATTTTGTCTGTACTTTTGTTAGCGTAGCGTAAGGCGATGAAATACATAATTGTAGAGCAGACAAAAGCTAGAGTTTACAAAGACTTCTGTGTATGTTAATTTTATTTTGTTGAATGAAATTGTTACTTGTGTGTACAAACCGTATTAAATATCAAAAACTACTACTAGACTAGATGTTGCCAGAAATTTTGTTAGCACATAAATTATCAGGCCTTCATCCCGGAAAATACGTTCTTTTCTGGCACTTACAGTATCTCCGTGAGTCCTTGCCCATCAGTCAGTTTAGTGGCTAAAACGTGAAGAAGTAATACACAGATTATAAAGTACAGCCGCACTTGCATTAAGTATTTAAAATAAAATAACTAATAAGACTACCAAACTTATTTTAAACCGATTCAATTTTGTATGGAGACAATATACGGGTATGTATGGAATATGGATCCCTTGCGCAAAATCTAATTATTGTTACAAGATTTTCATATATTGTGTCCTAAGTAGGTGCCACATTAATAACCCCGTGCCAGGCGGGTGTACGGACGTTATAATACGATCCCGGGGCCCGGGCACGATATCAGATGTGACACTCATACCCATCATGTTTTGACTAACGATCTGCTTTTCTCTTATATGCGAAGGTTTCCACCTTACCGTTGGTAATTAATCATGGAACCTTTTTCGTTATCCCGCGTCGAATTCTGACGTTGACCGAAACGCCGCACCTGTATGTTCACATTGTTTATCTAAAATCCTACGTTTCTTTTACTTTTGGTGTAAAATATTACGCTACGTAGCCCGTAGCCTTCGGACCAAAATGCGGAGCACGCACTGCGGAATCGAGCGAGGCACGATTATGGTTTATTGTTAAATAACATGCTCTACTTAAATTATACTACCCTATTTAAATCCAATAAAAAAAGACGGTTTGCACTCCGGGAGTGCCGGCAGAAGTGAAAACTTGATTATGAACGTTGTGCATTATTTTTTTTAACCCATTTTTTATGAAAATATATTAAAATAATAATAATAAAATAATAATAATAAAATATACTTAAAATAAAAAAAATAAAAATAATAATAATAAAAAAATAAAATGAAACTAAAAAAAAAATAAACGATCGTTTTAATTAATTAACCGAAACCCTTACAATCGATTAAAAAATATCGACACTCGAAAAAAAACAATCGATTGTTCGATTAATCGATTCCGATGTTACAACACTAGGTACTCTCCAACCGTTTTTTCCTTGGTTTTTCTATCACCATGAGAATCTGACGCGAGTTTCACAGTTTTTACCCATCCCACAAAAGTGCTCAACGCCGCTAAAGAAGTTTTCACTTCAAAAATCCTTGACTTTAGTAAGCGGTTACATGACAAAATAAAACGTCCTTGATTTTTAAATAAAACTCACCATTGTTTAGAACTTAAAACTTTATATTTATTTCGTAAAATATAAGTTTTTTCAATATTATATTGTACAAGTTTAATTTACACGTCAAGCATCTTGACTTTCGAGAGACCCTGAAACAACATTGAAAGTTTCCAATGCGAAACACAATATTCAAGTGAGTTGCTTAAAACAAAACTTTCTGTAACAAGATTGCCCAAAAATATCAACATTCCGAATAAAAGATATTACAACTTAGGATTTGGGACGATGTATATTGATTCTGATCCACATACGATTGATTATATACCTGAAAAGTGGCTTTAAACAACCGCAAAGAAGTTGACTCTACAGGCCTATATTATACATACAACCTGCATAAAAATTTACGAAATTACATTAGCATTCCCTCCCGTTGATGTTGCGATTGAAGTATTTAATCAGCGAAATTGTAATTTACGTTGGGTCGAAGCCAAATGCTCCTCACGATTTACTTTGACTGGCTCTCCTTCAAATGTTTAAATTTTTAGTCTAATTAACAAAGCTTACAGTTTTTACTTTCCCCTGGGGTCTGTTAAAGTGGTAACTAATTTTTAACCGACTTCCAAAAAGGAGGAGGTTATGTGTTCGGCTGTGTATATATATATATATATATATATATATATATATATATATATATATATATATATATATATATATATATATATATATATATATATTTTTTTTTTTGTCTTATTAAATGGTAAACATTTTAGAGAAAATGTTTCTGCAAATAAAATACAAGCGCGCCTGAAAAATAGAACTCTACTTTTTTCGATGTGCAAATTTTATTTTTTATTACAATAGAAGGTGCGGCGCTGTTGGCCGTCAACATGATAATGATAAATGGTGCTCTTCTATTCTATCACAGATATTTATTCGCCGCCGCCCCCGCATAATCCGAAACAATATTGAATTGCTTTTGTGTGCGATTCGCGCCGTAATAGGAAACAAATTAACAATTAGCCCACAAATACTTTGTGAAGATAATTGATGTCGGTCATTGAATATTAGGTACTCGTGTAAGCGGATTTTCATGTTTCAGTTTCATTGGGAATATGTAGATTGTAGACCCTGATGACATACAATTTTTGCTGCAATTTTTCAGGAGGTGATAATTTTCCTGTTACACTTGTCTTGGCAAGTTTAGGTCAAGTGGAGTCATTTCTCAGCATCTCCAAGCGATGGGCATTAGACCTTCCCGCCCTCGTTCGAGGACTTTTCGAACAAAAAACCCACACAGCTGGGTAAGGATATACCCAAATTGACTTTAGAAAAACTGTCGCCTGCCTCCAGTAAATAGAAACGGTCCATTAGGAGACCGGGGAGGGGGAGGTCCCGACAAATCGAATCACAACAGAGTGGGCCCATTATGCAGATTTTCCATTACTGAAATTCTCTTGACGCTCCTTACTTAGATTTACTGCCACTCGTTAAGGCTACGAAGAAACCTTAATTCTCGGCCCCGTACATAATTGAAGACGTTCAATAAGATTTTGTTTTTGTAACTTTTTCCTTCGAGTGATACAGTCGGATGAGACGCATGAGTCATGACTTAAATACGAAACGTACACGTTAATTTGTGTTTAAGAGATTTCAATTATTTAGCTAATTAATTGGTAATTAGCTAAATAATTGAAATCTCTTAATACTATAAAATATATCAATGCCACTTTTCGTCGCTATTTTATAACTCAAGAATGGACTCACCTATCCAAACCAAATGTTGAGGTTTTGTTCGGACTATTTAGTAGATGGTTTATGTGTGGATAGTTTGCACAAAATCGGTCGAGCGGTTCTTCATTTATCATATTTTTTGTAATAAACGAATTCAATAAATGGTGGATCATTTTGGTAGTAGGGATGTTGCTGTGAAATAAAAAAAAATCATATGAGGATTGTACTGTCAAATTGAAATATTTTTCAGTGTTTTATGTCTATTGTGGTTGAGTGTTGACAATACAAGCAAGTTCCAATTTTTTTATTATGTCACTTTATACGTAGCAAAGCACCGAGCACGTGCTGGGCCGCTAGTTAAATATAAAAATAGGTATCCCAAAAATCCAAATCAAAAGCCAGTCCACATTCTCATTATTCTGTCCAATTACTTTTATCACTGGCGGATCTGTATAACTTTTATGTTCCGTCTGCCGTGGCCCGTGAAATGTCTAAACATTTGGTTCGCGTCTGATGTGAAGGTTTTTTAATTTTACGGGCACAGAGTTAATTTGTGGTGATGATCAAGTCGCGGTATAGATGTGTTGCATCCATTTGTTAGCGAGTGTGTCGCCGCGAGACAGCCGGGACCGGCAATCGATCAATGACATCAGTGGGCAACTTGACACCCGGCTTATAGCAGTCGGTCACATGACCGCTATGTATCATTATTCATTACGTATGTATCGTACATGTGTAGGTAAATAAATGTTACAGCGGTGGCGTTGAGTCCTTACAGTTACACTCGTATCGGATTCTCTTACCTCTTATATTTTTTAAGATTGTCATCAATAGGTAGAGACCTAGATATTGCGTACCTAGGTACCTACTGCATGGCTAGTCTATGAAGTACGCTTTTCCCTCTGGCTTAGAACCAGCCTTCGATAGATAAACTATCAGTGACCAAATTGCATGTTGAAGAAAATTGAGATTACTACGAAAGTATTTTACACGTGTTCGGTTCCATAGTGGTCGATAGTATAAGGTTATGAGACGATCAATCAATCGTTCGTTTTCCTATAATTAAGTGTAGTAGCATTGATTTGAAATACTGAGTGGGTTCGCTCATGTAGCTAAAAATGTGGAGCCATCGTCGGAACTAATATTGTGCTTGAAATATTCCGAATTCTCCGTTTTGAATTTTCAAGTTACGAATTAAAGAATACAATTTACCTGCGCTAATCCTTTTAATCCTGCATAATACAAGTGACGCGTCTCGTGCGGCTGAGGAAGCCCACGAGGATGCTCCGGTAAACCGCAAGGGGGGAGAGGGGTGACCGCAAACGCCCGGGAAGGGTTGACCCACGTACAAGTTTGACTCTATTATGAGCTATAAATGGCAATGAAGGGATCAGGTACAGGAAACATCAAAATTATTTATTTTTGTCAGTAACGTTTCTAGTGTTGAGAGTAACAAAAATGTAGAGTTGTAAAATTATTGATTTTAAAAGTACAAAATTAGCAACAGTTCTTGTACATAAAATAAAAAATACTATTAATATAAAGTACATAATAAAGCTTGGTTGCTTGGCTTTAAATACGCGCTTAAGCCACTGTACCAACCGCGAGCTTAATTCGATGGATGATCGCTCGTAATCCGCGATCTCCCACTGAAAATTAATTATCACTCCACCTTTAAAGGCTTTTCCCTTTCAAAAAGTAATTTTTTATCGCAGTTATTGGTGGAGGCTGGAGCCTAGTGTGGTATTATGAAAAGCTACGAACTACACCTAAAACAAATTTCAAGAGTATGATAAAAGCGCTGCTTCTGAACATTTGAGTATAATTCACAGGGCCATTTTTCCTCGTACCAAATTGCACATGGTAGATATTGTCGGAGTGTGGGGTCGCCGTTTAGTTTTACGAGCTCGGGAGAAGGTGCGCGGTGTCTTATGATCGCTCCCACTGTAACACTAAATCTTAGCGGCTCCAGATTTACTCCAACATAAAATACTGCACCCACCACCTAATCACCGACCGCTGTGATTGCTCCACCGACCGCTACACGGAAATTTTCATTAACCTTCCCCGATCTAACGTTCTTTACGGCATATTGTAAAATGTCGCCGTACGGAAATGAATTATAACGAAATTAAGTCAATCGTGAAATAAATGGATAATCACGCGCACTTCGAGTGTAATAAACTAATAAGAAACGGAAATAATAATATAGTTTTTGGAGTACTAAAACAAAATTACCCGGCGCAGCTGCCGCTCTACAAAAATGAGAAACAAAAACGAGGCCTCGATCTTGAAAATACAAACACTCCGGTGAATTGTAAATACACTTTCTTATTTAAATAAGGTAAGTCTATAAGCAAACTTTAGGCGGTTTACGAAGCTGTGTTCGGGAACAGCTGCCGGAAACGCCGTGAAGTGCGTCCGAGTTCAAACTTTATTGCGAACCCCAAATAATAAAATTATGACAGATTCTTACGGCGACCTATTTCCCGGAAAACGAGCGAGCACTTTTACCGGTGCCATAACCTGGCGATATTACGCACCGAACCGAGTTATATACTGTTTTATTTTTGTGTACGCCAATTAAAACGTACCTGAGACTGAATTGACGGGAGACGATGTAAAATAAATTGAATGGTAACATGATTTTTACGCTGAAAAAATTGCTGTAATTTTTTATGTCCGTTGTACGTAGAAAATGGACGGGTCTGATGATGGGCGGTCGGTGTTGTTGGTCATTAATCTTCTGTTGTGACTCAAATAAAAACAAATTATCATATTTTTAGTTTTTACCCCTTTTAAATAAGCATGACTAAGATCTTTATCATTCTTTATACAGTTTTTAGTGCCGCTATTTAAGCAATGGATTAGCTATTCAATGTTCCGGCGATAGTTTGGAAAAGTAACTCTAAGGAAAAGGACTAATAAGTTATCACTTATCAGTTATCAGCATCACACATCTTAAACGCAAAGATTGCATATTGCAAGTAGATATTTCACAGTAATGTTACGTGTCACATGCATTAGGGTGTGTTTCCACTGACGCGGAGCGGGGCGGACCGCGGAGAGGAGCTTAGCGGTGCCCGAATTGACCAATCATGCTAATCCAGCGGAATGACCGCTGTCATTAACCGCTTCTCTAAGCGGAGCGAATATTTCGAGCATGGTGATTGTCAATTCGGCACCGCTAAGCTCCTCTCCGCTCCGCTCCGCGTCTGTGGAAATGCGACCTTAGGGTCTCCACACTCCAGCGCGCGGTCTCGGCGTTGGTGCTGATTGATGTCAATGATACATCGCTTATTCACCAGAGGAACGATTGTTTGTGCAGCCTTGTATTGTCTCTTTGTTTATGTTTGCGAATACTCCGAGGGAGAGGGTTGACTCATTTAAATTGCAGCCAGTATTTTGGTTATCTTCCGATGCAATTAAAAAATTCAATTAAAATAATCGCCGCTGGACAGCGATGGTTTCATTGAAACTCTACCAGTGCCTACTGCCTATATTGGATGCCATTGCGGAGTCGATGCTACAAAATATTATTGTTTTAATCATTGCAAATAGGTTGATATATTAGACAACTAGATATTCAAATATTTTTACACGAATCTTAAATAATTTCAAACTTTAAATCGTATATAATATACATTGCTAAAGTTGTGGTACCGTTTTACATTTTAAACGATCTGTCCTTTATTCGTTTACATTGAATAATTATTATTGATGTATTTATAAGCTTTTGTATCTGCGATATTTTTGCAACTATTTTCTTTATTGTTGTGTGCACGGGAAAGACAATTTGAGGTCGGCCCTCTGTCAAGCATAAGTAGTGCCACTCCAGACGTTTTCCGCAAACGACATACTGCATACATGTTAGATACAATGTAAAAACTATTTAGTGCAAACATTTGTTTCTACATGGCAACGAAATGCGAATTAATCTTTCAGGCCCCGCGCGAGCACCGGTGATCGCGAGAACAAAAGAATACAATGGGAATTCCTAGAACCTCCGATCGAAGGATTAAGTAACAAATACGTTATACGATACGTTTTAGGTTAGAGCTTTTTTCAACTATAACTGTAGCTCGTAGTATTCTCTGTAGTATGTACTAGTATTTAGTAGTATTTAGGTAACCTAATAAATGTTTTAATTGCCAAGTAACCAAGTTACAGAAATGTGTTTTACACTTTAATCAGGATATCCTGTTCCGACTCTACCAATTGTTTATCTGTGTTATCTTTGAACTTGGATTTGGTAAATAGATCTAATCGACCAAATCTTATCACGGGCTGATTTGTTATCACTTATCTGTAACTCTCAAAAGCAGTGCTTTTTATACTGCAGTAGGACGATTGTATCGAAAAGTAGGTGTAGTTAATATTGTTTGCGAGCTCGGGAACGTTCGATAGATTGTATCGCTAAAAATACTGGTGAAATCATTCTGTACGAGTTTCGCGGGTCTAGTGTTTGTTTTGTAAAAACCATATCCTTATCGATGCTGGGATTTCTACGATTGTTTTTCATAGCTCGTTACTCTCGTATCGGAGATCGACGAGTCGGTCGATAGCGCGCGGGCGTCGCTTACTCGCAGATAACCCGCCGGCCGGCTGGCTGACACACGTACCATAATATTATTCATTCGGTGTTTATAATATTTCGATATATTTCCCCAAGTGCAGTGTAAAATGCGAAAATTATTCCGTTTAATACCCTGGGTGCTGGTGTTCGCGGCGACGCTTTTCCTGGTGTCGCGAGTGTCGGAGTTTTCCCCCCGGGAGTCGCCGAGGCTGGCGCGCGCCGCCCCGGCCCCCGGGGACCTCAGGAGCCCCGGCCAGGGGATATACTCCGGCAATGCCACTGCAGAGAAACGACTGCGCGTCGTCGAGGTACTTACCAAACTCGTGACTTGGATTTCTAATACATGCCATTGCGCAACATGACAATTGACACCGAAAATTAAAAAGGGTGTTAGAAATTTAAAAAGTCTGGGCAGCAAAAATCTTCTTTTATTTTACGTATTAAATAATTTTCATAATGTCTGGAATACCTTATGAAAAAAATACCGTGAGTTCATTGGCCTTCTATTAGAGTAAAATTTTTGCATAAGGTCGTACATGACTTTGCAATCCAATAATTCAAATGTTATTGCATAATATTTTCCTGGTCTTCTATAGGTTGTTATTAAGGAAAAATTAAATAAGTTTATTTATATTTCACAACGTTATACTCATTGTGTGTGATGTACTTCAGACCTTGACTTAGTTAACTGGTAGCAAACAAAAAAATCCACTGTAGCCTGTATTTAATTCCTCGGTCTTCCCATTTTTTAGATTTACTTTCAAGTAGCTATACTTTCATAAGGTTAAATAAATATATTTATAATAATAGTATTTTAAAATGATAAAACCGACTTAAAATTTTTGTACGTAATTAAGAATTAAAATTCCCTATCTCAAAAACTACTGAACCGATTTTGATGAAACTAGCAGTATTCCCTAAGTTGAACAATACCTAGTACAATAAAAAAAGAATCACTAAAATCGGACTTGTGGTTCCGGAGATATGCGTGCACAAACATAAAAACATACATACATACATACATACATACATACATACATACATACACTTTTGAAATTTGGCACATTAATTGTTCAGAAGCTGTCATAGATTAACATATACAAAAACTGGGCAGTTCTGGAAATATTACATACATACGTGTCGAATTGATAACCTCCTTTTTTTGAAGTCGGTTAACAAAATGATTGCTTGTAAAACACAAAATTTAGATTTTGCAAGCGATCGTTTGTCTTTTATTTTGAAGTAAGTTCGCAGTATTTGTCGGTGGGAAGTTTTTCCGAGTCTCCGGCGACACTTTGCGAAGTAGCCGGGACCTAATAATAATTAATGGTCCCAGGGAAAGTCCGATAGCCTTTCATTAGCGGCGGGTCTGCGGCGGAGGCCCGAGATTAAAACTTATGGACTGCACCGTGGCCTTTGTAAAAGATGTCTTTGGTGGCGAGCCTTTGAGACGCGAAATGTGTCCGCCATTGAAAAATGTTTGTACAGAAACTGTTTACGCGCGGAGGTTGTAATTGAACTTGCAAAAGAAAATGTTCATACATTTTTAAGATGCTGCATATAGCTCTACTACACGTAATACGACTTACGAACTTTTTAAACGACTTTCAAAAAGGAGGAGGTTTCTCAATTCGACCGTATATATTATGTTCTTTTATTTTTTTTATGTTTGTTCGCGGATAACTCCGTCGTTTGTGGACCGATTTCCAAAATTCTTTTGCTGTTGTAAAGGATATAGTTGGAATTTGGTACCACGTTCACAAAAGTGGTGATCTGATGATGAAATCCATGAGGAATCGAGGAAACTCCTTAAAATTTATATGGAGACATATAGTGATTTTAACTTTTTCTGAAGGATTTCAAGTATATGCTACCAAAAAGTAAGATTTTGCACCAATGTATACCCTGGTTCCGAAGGTGCTGTACAGAACTCTTGACTCCTTATAGATAGATGTTCGGGGATTTTGGAGTTATTTAAACAACTAAAAGCAAATGCCAATACACCAATTTCATCAATCATCATCATCACCATAATTATTATGCCACGCACCATCATATTATGAGCCTATTATTGGTACTTCTCATGGTATTTTCCCGTCGTTTCTTGTTTGATTTTGAAAATTTTATTGTTGCTCAAGATGTAATCTTAATTTGGTACCATGTTTCCGAAGGTCATAAATCATAATAATACATTTCATATCAATGCAGCAATGATCGATATCAATCGATAGAGGGATATGAAATTATATAGAATAAAGGTAGTAATTGTGACGTAATTGTGACGTTATTTCAAATAACTCAAGCATAATAATATTTTGCCATTATGTAGAATCCCACGAAGGTGTACCTACCCTTAATCCATTGGCACAGCACAGACTTCCGGAGCCTTTAAAGATATTATAAGTTTAGAAATTTGACGATTACTGCAAGTTATCATACAATAATATAACCGTAAAATATATTATGGAAAACCGTAGTCTTTCTTTTTAAAAGATCTAGATTTATAACTTTTTGAAATCCACTTAGGTATAGTTAACTTTTGTAGTAGTTATACACAAATTAGCTAAAATTATGATATACAACAGACTGCGTATGATATGCATAATGGACATATTATACATAATACATAACTAAAAAGAGAAAAATAATTATTTTTAAACAAAAAATTTAAACCGACTTCCAGACTAAAAACTACGGTGAATAAACTAAAAAAGTGTTAAATAATTCTAATTCTATATTAGTGGCTTTTTTAGGATTGGCCTAAGCCTCAACTATGTCTGTACTCAATCTTCATACTTTTGAAGTCGGTACCAGCTCCTAAAATTTCTGAGATTTTTGACATAGAAGTTAGCTAGCTGGTACCGACTTCAAAAGTGTGAAGATTGAGTACAGACATAGTTGAGGCTTAGGCCAATCCTAAAAAAGCCACTAATATAGAAATACATTCCCTGCCTCCGAAAAAAGCCTCTCACTGTAGACAGAGCTTGCTGGGCAACAAAGGTACACTTTTGCGAGGCGTGACATTTCAGGACACCTAGTTGAATTCCTACTCCACCACTGGAATGGATCATCATTATGTTTTAGTACTGGTGAGGCACAGTAGGATTGCAGCTCATGAGCTGCGCTTGAAGTCTCATCTTGAATGTACTAAATTTTTTTTGTTGTAAATTGTTGGCTAGCATTGCCAATATTTTTTGTGTGTTGCTGTTTCTGTATTCACTTCATCGATGGAGTTGGTCTGTGGGTCATCTTTATCGCCGTCGCTCTCGTCATCACTCATGCTATTTTTCAGACATTCCAATAAAAATTGGGACCTAACGGTGATGAGATTGTCGGCTTCGAAAAACTGTTGCTTGTATCTTGGATCTAACAACGTAGCCAGAGTAAAGATTTTGTTATTATCAACGTTAAACCTGTTCTTCAAATCATTTTCTAGCAGCTCTTTCATTTCCACTATTTCTTTGTTTTCATCATCGTAAATTTCTATATATTTTTGTAAGGTTTTCAGGTGAGGTATTACTTCAGATATAGAAGAGCAACTTGAACTTACAATCTTGGTAATTTCTTCAAAATTTTGCGATGTTTCAGCCAGGTACAAAGAAACAGCTCGTTTTTGTTCCAAAAGGTGTGATATCATATAGTATGTGGAATTCCATCTAGTACATACGTCTTGAACAAGCTGGTGATCGGATAAATTTAGTTCTTGCTGTAATTCACGAAGTTTTGACTGAGCTTGATTAGAGTGATTAAAGTGTGTCACAATTCGTCTCGATTTTACTAGTAATTTTGACATGGTATCATGGTTTAGAGCTGTGTTGATTGCCAGTTGAAGAGTATGTATGAAACAAGATACTCCCGTATAAATTGAATCATTAATTGCTTTCGTTAAATTTCTGCCGTTGTCTCGTACAACAGCGTGAATTTTGGTCGTATTAATATCCCACAAAGTTGGGATTTCTTCTAAACAATTTTTAATATTATTGGCGGTGTGTGTTTCAGGGAAATGTTTCATTTGCAAAACTGCGTGATGAAATTTAAAATTATCGTCAAACCAGTGAGCTGTAAAACTCAGAAAACTTTCTTTGTTGTTTATGTTTGTCCACATATCAGTAGTGACAGAAATTGCAGCTGCATTCATCACTTCTCTTCGTATTTCAGATTTAGTCTCGTCGTAAAGATGAGGTATGATGTTATCTGTGAAATATTTCCTGCCCGGTATGTTATATTTCGGTTTAACTTTTCTAATCAAATTTCTAAAGCCGATATTTTCAACAATAGATAGCGGCTGGTTGTCAAGTGCAATCATTTCACCTATCGCAATATTAATGTCTTTTGATCTTGAATCTTCACGCGACCATTGTACAGAAAAACTATCTTCAATATTTTGTTGGCTTTTCTGACTTACGAGTAAACCAACGTTTGAAGTTGATGGTGTAGGCTCTGACGTATGTAGTTCTTCTGCTTGGATTTGCGATTGGGTCGAATCGAATCTGTTAGAACATTTTACTGTAAAACTTAACTGAGATATCAGGTTTGGATGTTGATATTTTATATGGTTGTACATGCTACTTGTGTTTGCTGTTTTTCCTTTTCCACCACGAGAAATAATCGTTTGGCACTGGTTACACTGAACTTTACAAGAATCATCGTCCACTTCTTCAAAAAACATCCATACTCGAGACTTCTTTTTCGACATGATTTAATAGTTTTAACTGAGCTTTCTCACTTCAATAAATATTAAACACTGACAGTATTATGTTCAAAGTAAAACGCTGCTGACGCTTACAATAGCAAAGATCAAGAAAAAATGCGAAGTAAACAAAACACGTTTGAACATGTTTGCAGGCGGCGTGTACGACCTACCCTCCAATTAGCAATAAACGAAGCGCTACGGAAACAACCGAAAACCATGATCGGCCTGGCTGACTAGTCGGCTTCTTTGCAGCCGACTAGTTGGCTAGTCGGCTAGTCGGCCAAAGTTATGATCGGCACATCTCTAGTAAATAGTAAATACCCATCATGTTTGGACTTCGATTGTTCTATATTTAAAATATTTCAGGTGGTAGCTAAAACTTAAAATACACATTATTTTTATTTGAGGCTTAGTGACAAATCTTTCTTAGGCCTATGGTTCGTTTCCAAACCACGATGCGAGTCAAAAGTATGAAAATTTGCAAAAAATTATATGACTACAACATTCTTTGCGTGCGGCAAATTAATGTTACATTACATAATATAATAAATGAATATTATATGCATTAAATGATTTTGCTTATGATCTGCGGTAGGTAAGTATCGCCGAGTATAATATGCTTGATAGATAAGTCCTAAGTAGCTTTCACTGTAAAGTCATTAAATGAGAGAGCTCTATAGTACACTATAATAATGTAGCTATAATATACTAATGACTGTCATAAAATAAACTACGTAGGTACTAATAGTTACAGTAACTATATTATAATAATCTCACTCGAACTCAAATTTAAAATTTCTATTTTCTGGTACAAAATTATTTATTTTCTAATAGATAGTCCTGCCGCACTCATATATGAATATTAATTACTTAAATATAATTGAATGAAGTTTTTGATTTAAGCCATACAATGTGGCAAACTCTACATTAAATTGAACTTTAGGGTCTACACAGACGGACCGTATTTCAACTGCAATCCAACCGCAAATTGCAGTTCAAGTGCAGTTTCAAGTGCAGTCAGACTGCAATACGACTGCAATAGAACTGCAAACCAAATGCGCAGTCGGATTGCAGTTCAGTTGCAGTTGGCGTGCAGTCGTGTGAACTGTTTGGTTTGCAGTTATATTGCAGTCGTATTGCAGTCGTGTCAACTGCATTCAAACTGCACTTGAACTGCAATTTGCGGTTGGATTGCAGTTGAAATGCGGTCCGTCTGTGTAGACCCTTAGTCATTATTAAATGTCTCTGAGTGCTGCAGTCCAAAAGTATTGCCTACCACCGATACAGGAAATAAAATCAATTTGAAATGTAAGTAAGTAATGAAATTTAAATGTTTTTGCGTTTTCAACAAACACAGTAGTTAAATCTATACTATTCCCATGGGTGGTGTTATACTTGTCACTCTTTTACGAGCCGCCGCGGCCTGTGGGAAAAGGTTTTTACGTCAAATCGCTCTACTCACGCACTGTACTTGTGATTACGGTTTTAATTACATATTATGTTATTTATTCTTTATTACTAAATTCATGGAGGCTTGTATAAAATCTAAGTAAACTTAATAAGGTCATTTTAGGCTATTATAATTTAAATTATTATACAGTATACTCTATGACACTAACTTAACTTTTATATTGTAATGGAGGCACTTTACATGGCTATTTGTATTTTCTATTGGCTATTTGTTGTATTTGGCAAAATTATTGACGAATACACAAACAAGCAAATATAGGCAAATACGGCCCTCCACACATGGACGTCAAATACCAAACTTTTACTTTATTTTCTTTACTTGCCTATTTGACTCCTTTGATGTGCGTCAAAAACCGACAAAGGTACGGATACGTGTATTTGGTATTGGTCATATTTGTCAAATAGGGAAATAAGGCCAATATTTGTCAAACATACCCTCTACACATGGTGATTGTTTGGCGAATACATCAAATACGCAAATACAAATAGCCATGTGAAGTGCCTGCATAATATATTTTCGTAATCATACTGATTTTAGGGCCATGGGATAAAATGTGTTTTGCGAGGCTAGAGAATCTCATTCAATGAAAAGCAATCTTTTGTGTGTTGGATTTCTTCTTGGATATGGGTCGCGACTCGCGAGAGAGCAACGTTGCTTTTCGTCTTGACTAAATTCGTTCGGTTTATATTTTTGACTTTTGAGCTTAAGATATAAGGGCCTTATCACACTGGCGATTAGCGAGCGATTTGAAAGCGACGCGACTGCGCAGCGTACACGCCGCGATGACGCCGCGATTGCGCGGCGTGCACACAGCCAGAGTAGACAGAATAATAGGGTATGCCGACTTAGAACTGATGTAAAAAAATTTAAGTTTGACGTATTACCTACAAATTTAGTTGTTGTTTATATTTTGGCACATGCAAAGAAAACTGTCAGAATTCAATTTCAAAATCTTATTTTTTAAAATAAATTATACCAGCCAGCGCGCCAGCCTTTAACTTATCCTAGTGAAACCCGACGAATTTGACAGATATTGAAACCTGTCCATTTCTTTGCAGTCGAACAGTATGGTAGTTATGTCTATTGTGACACAGCTTGCCTTCCGCGTTTTGGACACTCAGTAGCAAAATGGATTCTGACGTCACATCCCTAGACGAGTGTACAAAATGGCGTCCACGCCACCCCGCGACGACGCTGCGCTGTCGCGGCGTGTGCGATGCGCAGTCGCGTCGCTTTCAAATCGCTCGCTAATCGCCAGTGTGTTAAGGTGACGCAGCGTTAAAGTAAGAAACCGTGTTAGATATGTTTTAGATTGCTTGTTTTCTATGAGAGGCCGGCCCGGCCTCTCATAGAAAACAAGCAATGGAACAGCAAAAAATGGAAAGGGCGTAAGCGACAAAATGGTTTTTGTCGCATAATTTAAAAACCATAAATACATTTTATATAAGCTATTAACAAATTAAAGTGCATGCTTGAACCTATTTATGTACAAATTTTGGAACCTTAAATCACTCTCCTCTGTTGGAAAAATAGGAATCCCTTTTTTTACAGAGGTCTTTTCGATTGATTATTCTGTGCTATAAAAGTTGTCCAATCGTGTTATGCTATGGCCAATTCAAAGACAAAGACATGATGAATACTGACAATGAACTTCAATTTCTTAGCTTTAGTCATTGCTGAGAAAAATCGGCATCGCTACAGCCAAATTATCAAGGCGTCGCCTTAAGGCCCTTATGTTTATATTACTTGACTTGACACCAATAATAATACCGTGTTCAATCATGTTAAATTGATTTAATTTACCTTTAATTTAAATGTACTTACTGTTTTATAATCACGGAGCTAAATTAGCTCCGTGTTTATAACTAACATTAATATTATATTGTTAAAATATAATTTGTTTATTATTACATCTATCCACCCTTTATAGTTTATACCATAGGAATCGGCACACTGGTACAAAAGCCCGATATTTCAATGGGCATTGTCCAAAAAAAATCACATGTACTTTTTATATTTTTTTTTCGTTAAAATAGGGTATTTTAAGAATATAAATCAAATAATTTCGAAATTCATAGGCTACTTTTTTCTCAGTAAATTTTTAAAGTTTCGCTCTGACGTCATCATCGGCGGCCAATTGACCTCTGCAGTATGTTTTTTTTCCTTTCAATCTTATTTATAATGGCTGGTTCGTCAAATGCAAGTTCTCATTATGTGGAAGCTGATACGAGAAGCTTACCAAAAGTTCGAAACGTAATGTTGGTCGAATTTCTTGCTAATTTAACGCCATTGAAGGTCAAACTAAGGTTAAACATATTTGTACAAAAATATAAGTAACTAATGGGTATTTTTTTCGTTTATATACAAAAAAACGATCACTGACCTTATTCCTCGAAATGTTTTTGTAATGAGCAAAATTAAAAAAAAATGGACAATCCCCATTAAGTATTCAATTATCTTAAGCCTGATATTTTTCTTACAGTCCAATCTGATGTCATATTCAGTATCTATATTCTATACATATTAATTATTATTATAAAAACAAAGTTTTTTTCCCTCGTGTCCCTTTGCTCCCTTTAATCTTTAAAACTACGCAACGGATTTTGATGATTCTTTCAGTGTTAGATAGCCCATTTATCGAGGATGGCTATAGGCTATATTTTATCACGCTAAGACTTAAGTATAATTTACACAGAGCCAGTACTGGCTGCCAATAAGACTGGCAGCCAGTATTGGCTTGACATATGCCGCGTGTGAACAGTTTGGCCTGGCTTGAAAAACTGTTCACACGCGGCATATACCAAGCCAATACTGGCTGCCAGTCTTATTGGCAGCCAGTACTGGCTCTGTGTAAATTATACTTAATAGGAGCGAAGAAATAGAGGAAAATGTGGAAAAAACGGGGAAAATTATTTGAAAGGGCTAACTTAAACGCGCTAATCTCAGGAACTACTGGTCCGATTTGAAAAATTCTTTCAGTGTTAGATAGCCCATTTATTGAGGAAGGCTATAGGCTATATTTTATCACGCTAAGACTAATAGGAGAATGTGGAAAAAACGGGGGAAATTATTAGATTGCTTATCTCGCGAACTACTGGAGCATTTTTTATGTTATTTGGCACAGATAAGAAGTAGACCACATGAAGGATCAAAGGCTATCGAGTTTAATCATTTTTTCAGTGGCTATATATTTTATATCCGTGCGACGCCGGGGCGGGTCGCTAGTTTACAATAAAATACCTTAGTAACTCATCAATATTATACCGATGCATATTTATAAATTCTAATAGCACAATCACATACCACATACATTAACAAGACCCCTGTTCGCAGATGATGCGTCACGCGTGGAACAACTACAAGCTGTACGCGTGGGGCAAGAACGAGCTGAAGCCGATCTCGAAGCGGGCCCACCTCACCAGCGTGTTCGGGGCCGGGAACCTCGGGGCCACCGTCGTCGACGGCCTCGACACCCTCTACCTCATGGGGCTGATGGACGAGTTCCGGGAGGGCCGGGACTGGGTCGCCGAGCACTTCCATATCAGCGAAATTGTGAGTTCTTTACAATTACTTTCTGACCGACTTCGAAAAATCGTCGTTCGGAATCAGTAATGGAACAAATATTTGACTTTATATGGACATCGTTATGCGTTTTTTTTTTATTGAATTATAATCAGATTATAGCCTAGTTTATTGAGTTATGAGTTATACGGTTAGTGAATTGGAAATATGTAATATTAATTTTCCTACCATTTTTACGGATTTTTCGGAAATGTTCCAATAATGAATTATCGACGAAATACTCATATTATTATCAGCGGAAGAAGAAGGCTCTATGTTCGGCTGTGGATATTATTTTATTTGTAGGACATAATTTAATTATTGTGAGTGTTTGTGGATAACACAAAGGTTTTGCTTACGGGCAAATGCTTTACGACTTTCAAGGCGGGTTTCATGTAGATGCCAAAGAGGCTTTGAACTCCTTTTGAAGGGACCTTGGACGTTTGGCCTACAACTTTTACTGAAGTAGATAATTAGCTTTTAGAACTGAAGTTTAAGAAATTATAGTAATAATCTGTAACAACAAAAAATTAAAGTCTTTTACCGTTATTAATATTACCGAAATTTTCGAGCTTGCTAGTTAAACCTACGACAAGGTCGTACGATTAACGTTTGTCCACGTAGCCGTTTATTTGACCACGCACTCACTACGTATAGGCTGAACGTTACCAAGCTAGAAAAAGTTAGGAAACAAGTACGAAGTCATGACCAAACAATCGCGGAAAATACGTCCATTACTAGAAAGGCTAGAAAAAAAAAGGCTAGAAAAAGCGGAACCGACGACCCGACTAAACGGAAATGACGCGGCATCTAATTTTTCCGCAAAAGTCCCCAAGACCGCGGAACCCTAAAGCAATCTCCATTAAAACCGCGCTGACTCACTTCAGATAAACCATTACACCACGGGGCCGGGATACCATCTCCCGTCATTTATAAATTATGACCATCGTTCATTTTATTATCATGTCTATTTTTAAGTGCTAGAGCGCTATCTCTTTATCATTCTGGGATCTAAATCTTATTGCTGTTTATTTGCTTGAACATATAATCTCGCTTATGATTTAGTTGTGATTTTCTGCACAAATATACTTGTATGGACGCATGACTTATTTGCAACCGCACGCACCGCAGTCGCCGCATTCGCAATTCTTCATATTATTATGAAGTTGCGAAGACTGCGGCGCGGGTAGGTAGGTATGCGAGCTTGCCTATAACTTCATATAAAGAATTGCGAATGCGGCGACTGCGGTGCGTGCGGTGCGGCCAAATCTGCGTTCACCTTAAAACGGCTAAAAGACTAACTTTACCTATCACGTAAGCACCAGCTACTACTCGCTATGGAGGGTTTACCATAATATTATAAGAGGGTGTAAAAATTTTGTACGAACCATTAGCCAACCGGCAGATTCGGTTATGGTAGACCATCTGCCGGTAAATTTTGTAATTTGAATCAGGCACGGCTGGTTTTAGTCTGGTTTTAGTTTCACGCGGACCGTCGGTACGGATCGCTCCGTATAGACCGATCTGTATGAAGCTGGAGTAATGCCAGCGGGTCCGTACGGATTGATCCCGCATTACTCTAAAACCCTCCTTAAAGCTTCATACAGATCGGTCTAAGCGGAGCCATCCGTACCAATGGTCCGGTGACACTAAAACCAGTTTTAAAGTTCATATGGACCAGAGATCAACTAGCAAATCCGTGGGCAAATGAATCTAATACGGAGGAACACTGAATAGTCATGAATTCGTTTCGTGCAGTTTGCGGCGCGCCGCGAGCTGGAGAGCTGATAAGCAACGGTTTCTGGCCCTAAGCGCCACCGGTTATCGCCTCTGAGGTCATCAGTACATCACACCATTATTGCTAAATAGATGTGATCGGGTTTTAATTGAGTTCCCGATAGTAAGTAGGCGAATAACATTTAAAGTCTGTAGAACTCTACCGAAGAAAACTTTTGACCGTCGTTGGTCTCTAGACGCATAAATAGCTCGTAAAATGTTTTATTTTCGCGTATTTTCCTGTAGTCTACTTCTGCTTTTAAGGCCGTCCCCTGAGCAAACGACCTTGGCCATACATTTGCCGCGTTGCCGAGATCGCACCAAAACCCTATTTTTTTTTACTTATCTTAGTAGTCCACTTAAAAAAGCAGGTGTAGAGTGCGTGAGCTGCAACCTAAGCAATTTCTTCAGAAATGTGTTAAGGATGCCTAGAAGATAAACATACTAAAAGTCCCCGCCCTTAGGAGGTGAGCCGGGGTGGGGGGAGGGGGTTAAAGTTCCCGTTTTTGAGTTTTTGGCTCATATCTTTAAAACGGTACGTAGTAAAGAAAAAGTGTCTTCTTCATAATAAAAGCTAATAAAATTTACTACAACTATGTCATTTACACTATGTATCTATCTCCAATCATTGCCATGCTATGAGCTTCTAAAGTAGTCGATTTTCAAAAACACACATCAACTAAGTCTAGGGACATTTGTATTTTATGAAATCTATCAGGATTTTTGAAGACAGTAAATGAAAAAATTATAGCTTATTTTATAGCATTTCATAGAACATAAAAAACTTTCCGTTTTTTTTTTGTTTTTAAGAAAAAATCATTGTCATTTCTATGGTCACAGAAAAGTTATATGGCAAAAAATCTTTACTTCGTTTTATAAAACCGAAAATTTCATTCGAATGAGAGAAAATCTTTTACATTTTTATTGCTAATAGTCAAATTTAAAATAAAGTAAGGAATAAAATTAATAAATAATAATTAATTTTATTCCTTACTTAGAATTGAGTATTTTTACCTAAAATACATTTTAAGTCTTTCTTTGGTAAAGACTCTATGTTCTTTGTGATTTCATTTTTTTCTGGTATCTATCTCACTAGAAAATCTCTGAAATGTACTTAACACTGCATATTCTAGTCGCAGTATATAGATTTCATGTCAGAAAACCCTGGAGACCAGGCCAAAACCAGAATAATCTGGTCGAATCAACCCAATATTTTGTATTCCAGCATTAAAATGTGGAAAATGCGGAAGGTTTTAAAAGACGCTTGAAAGAGCACTACCTCGAATCTCCATCCATTTAAATACCGTTATTATATATACATATAGTATTTATTCATTATTCTTATATTACTATTTATTATTTATTGTATGTTGTAGCTATAGCATTTGGTAAATGTATAATTTATTTATTTTGTTATCATATAATATTAACTTATCTGGTCATTATTATTATTATTATTATGTTTGTGTAAGGTATTCCTTGCTCACGAGCAATTAAATCTCGGACCTTTGGAAGGCATGCGTGGGGCCGAAGCCAACACGTAGAGGCCCGTTACACAATTTTAATCTAATTGTTGTGTGACACCGGCCGGCGACTCTCACTGTCCGCACTATAGGAGTACGACCAAGGAGAGCCAGCGGCCAGTGTAGGACTATTGCAGGGAATGGAATTAAAATGATATCGGGCTATGGGGGTGAGGTGCTAGTGGACTGGGTAACTGGGACTATGGAAGGACTATGGCGTCTGCCGATACAACGTTGTAACATGTATCATAAAGTTGGCAGACGGTGACTCGCCAACTCTTTGAATGGGCCCCTCAAAATGGTCGCATGCACGGTGCACCGAGGCGGCAACATTGACAGAGCGGCTTGAGGCAGGAGAGGTGTCGCTGGACTTTAAACGCCGATCATTTGCACCCTCAGAGGGTCCCATCACGTCGCCCACTCGCCACTTACGCTTCACATCCTCCCTCCGAGCCGAAGCTCTCGCGACTTCACTCTGACCGGCCGGTTAATGCAAGGCAGAGGTAGGGCCTGATTCTCCGTCAGTGTTCACTCTGGCCGGCCGGTGAAGGCAAGCCGGAGATGGAGAACAGGGGCTTCCCTGGGAGCACTCGGGTTCGTGGGGTCGCTACTCCCCAACAGCTCGCCACAAGTTATTATTATTATTATTATTTTATTATTAGTTTTATTGTAAGAAGTACATGTTTATATAATATTACATTCATGATTGTGCACGTCCTATCTGCTATCCTTATCCAATCTCTCTCCGTAGGGCTGCTGGAAGAGATTTCTATTAGAAATAAGCAGACCCTTTGTGTCGTCTTACTATGTAAATTATTGTTTAATGTTTTGTTAATATTTTTTGTGCACAATAAATCATTAAATAAAATAAAATAAAAAAGGTTGCTGTTTCAATGAGTTTGGGAGACTAATAATGGTAAAACCTAATGGGACGAATAATGGCTCTCCAGAGCTGGTCGAAGATGGTAAACTTACCGCGGAATTATCCGAACAAGTGATTATAGTAAATCGAGATGAAATTCAAGCCGGGATTTTCATCAGCACCAGCATCAGAGACAATTTCTTAGTGATACCATGGTCAATCTCACAAACTCATGAAAAACAACCTTTCGCATTTTCCACATTTCAATGCTGGATTACAAAATGTTTTGACGTCTTAAGGACCAACTTAATGGAAACTCCTCTGCACGGTTTGGTCGGTTTCTATAGACTGGTTGCTCTCCTGGAGCCTTTTTACTAGTTGCATCGACTTAATATTGGGTTGATTCGACCAGATTATCCTGGTTTTGCCCTGGTCTCCAGGGTTTTCTGACATGAAATATATCTACTGCGACTAAAATATGCAGTGTTAAATACATTTCAGAGATTTTCTAATAAGATAGATACCAGAAAAAAACGAAATCACAAAGAACACAGGGCCTTTACCGAAGAAAGACTAAAAAATGTATTTTAGGTAAAAATACTCAATACTAAGAAACGAATAAAAGTTCATTATTATTAATTTGACTATTAGCAATAAAAACGTAAAAGATTTTCTCTCATTCGAATGAAATTTTCGGTTTTATAAAACGAAGTATAGATTTTTGCCACATAACTTTTCTGTGACCAAAGAAAAGCCAATGATTTTTTCTTATATCCTAAGATCCGACCGTAAAATCCTGCATGAATCGTTTATTTCGATCAAATATATTTTAAAATAATCTTTAGAACGTACAGAATGGATTAATGTTGGGTTGCCTTGTTAAAAGTAGCCGCAAGTACCTCTAATTGAGCAAAATGAAAGCCCGTAATACAAACTTGCGTGTATTCAATATAGAAAAGTAAGAACAAAGAAGGAATGACATTGAGGAATGACAGGACACTACGCATAAAAATAAAAACGCCTGTTAAATAAAAATAGCAATCTTGCGGGTTCTCGGCGTCCTCAAATCCTGCCAGGCATAATAATTGTAGGCCTGAACATTTGTCATATACAAAAGTGATGGCAACCCCAGTTTGCGGCTATCGTGCAACTGGCAACCATGGCTATTCATGTACAACATGCATAAAACTTTAATTTTGTATCAAAATTATTAAAAAATCGATGCTTCAATTTTGATGAAGAACTATGTCTGTTTACGGACTGGCAACCCTGGGTTGCGGCCGACTTAGAGCTGGCAACCATTTATACCTTATTTTGTCTCGTCATTTTCTTTCAAATGATGTAAAATTTATTGAAAAAAAGATACATGCAAATTTATGCATTTATCTCATGAACATTAAACTTAATTAGAGGTACTTGCGGCTACTTTTGACAAGGCAACCCAACATAAATCCATTCTATGCGCTCTAAAGATTATTTTAAAATATATTTGATCGAAAAAAACGATTCATGCAGGATTTTACGGTCGGATCCAATAGTATTAAAAACAAAAAAAAAATCGGAAAGTTTTTTATGTTCTATGAAATGCTATAAAATAAGCTATAATTCTTTTAAAAATCCTGATAGATTTCATAAAATACAAGTGTCCCTAGACTTAGTTTATGTGTGTTTTTGAAAATTGACCACTTTAGAAGCTCATAGCATGGCAATGATTGGAGAAAGATACATAGTGTAAATGACATAGTTGTAGTAAATTTTATTAGCTTTTAGAAGAAGACACTTTTTCTTTACTACGTACCGTTTTAAAGATATGAGCCAAAAACTCAAAAAAGGGAACTTTAATCCCCTCCCCCCACCCCGGCTCACCTCCTAGGGGCGGGGACTTTTAGTATGTTTATCTTCTAGGCGTCCTAAACACATTTCTGAAGAAATTGCTTAGGTTGCAGCTCACGCACTCTACGCCTGCTTTTGGGCTATTCTTTGGGTGGACTATAGTTCAAAATTGTCCTAAAAAAAATTAAAACGGGGAATATGTAGTTTATGATATTGTCGATCTATTGGCGTGTGTTTCAAATAAAAGTAATTTGTAAATCCTAAGGAGATGCTGAATGCATGCTTGAATTTTAATTAATTGGTTTTACTTTGGAAGCTGATATCATGAGTATAATAAACAAAAATAGAAAATTAAAAACGGGGCAAGGAATGTTGATATACTGAAGATTATTGCTGTATTTTTATTATAACTTTGTAGCTTTCAAATTATGAGTTTATAAGGCTTGAAATACTGTAAATTACGGAATCTCCGTAAGGAGCGCCCTTAATAGGAAATACGAACGCTTAGACGTCGACGTAAAGTGTAAACTGAATACGTATTTCGAAATAAAAGATGAACATTGAAACGAAAAGTCTGTATATCAAACGTCGAGTTACGCGGGAAATGCATGTATGATGTACAATATTCATATCGTACACCGAGCCGTAGAGAGTGAGAGTCACGTGTTATTAAACAGATACGTCAGTACGAGCGAGACTACAATATTAAATCGTGTCGGGACTTCGGGAGTGTTATGCTAGAAGCTAGACGGAACTGAGGGCGTTTGTTCACAGTCGCCGTCGCGTCACCGGGACGTCACCGAATTCAATTCAATTCAAATTAAATGCCTTTTTTATGTCCTAGGTCAGCCTTTCCCAAAGTGGGCGATAACGCCCCCTTGTGGGCGCTGAAGGTCTGAAGGGGAAGGTCTGAAAGTCTGTGTAGAGGCTTGGGGGTGATTTATTTCATCAGGATGCATTTTAAATTGAAATAATGGGGGCGTTAAAAGATAATTTGTTTCTAAAGTGGGTGGTAGACAAAATAAATTTGGGAACCTCTGTCCCTATAGGTTTCATTTTCTACCGACATTGGTCTAGCGACCCATGCCGCAGCTGCTTTGTCTTGGCGTAAAGTAAAATAAATTCTATAGACTAAGACCTAGGTTATATGGTGGCATTTTATTCCATTTATGTCGGTGACGTCCCGGTGACGGCGGCGACACGGCGGTGGACGAACAGCCTAATGCTACGAATCTCCGCACTCCTCAGCGAATTGCTACGGAGTATGATAACGATTTAATGTGACTGTTCCAAATTTGAATTACATTGTTGTGTTGTGGGCTTACTACTTGACATCAATTATTATTTGAGTTTAGAAGCTCTGTGATAAACTGTTCAATTATCATGAACAATAACATTTGAAATATAAGAGCCCATCATTATAATTATGTTAATGTTCCCGTTTTTAATCGATTATCGTCTTTTATGTCGATATGAATGTCAATCGTTAATCGTTATTTGATTGAAACTTTTACATTGATTTGAAACGCCCCAATACATTATTTCAGTTTGTAACGGAGTTGAAAAGTTAATAATAATGAAACGATCGTTCTTGAAAAATGTAAATATGCAACAGGCTTGTTATGGTTCTAAAGAATAAAATGAAGATTATTTAATAACCTTTCATTTGACACCCTACTTAAGTAAATCGGTTCAGTAGATATTAAATAATCCGCAGAATAGAATAGGCCCGGCGGCCATCTTTGTGACGTCATAGCTACCCCCTCCATACACTTAGGGCCGATTCACACCGGATCGGCAGCGGCCGGCCGCTGCCGATCGCACCTCTGCCGACCGCTGCCGGCCGCTGCCGGCCGCTGCCGATCCGGTGTGAATCGGCCCTTAGGAAGTGACTACCGCACTTTTCGTATTCAGGAAAATATGCCTAATAAGTACATACCAATAATTCGTATGGCGGAGATGAGTTGAACGGAAGTTGACTTTGTTGGTATTGGGGACCGTACTATTACACATTCATTATCATTGGAGAAGTTCAAATATGGACATTTTTTGAGCCTTAAAATCGATATGCCCTCTATATCATTTATTATATCTGTGATTTGTGTGTTGTGTGTTGTGTGTTGTTGTGAAGTGGCTTCAGTTAGCTTTAACGCTTACTCAGCTGCGCCTTTTTCACCTCACACAGGTAATGAAGCGCGCTGTTTGATCTGCAAATAACAAGGACGGCCAAGTGTACTGAACCTGATGACCGCAAAAAGGCGCCGCGGGTTTAATGAGCATGCGTTTAGTACTGCGCCTGTGTACAGCAAGCGATTACCTACCTTACGCCGTCGCGATAAGACCCAAACGACTAATCAATTTACCGCGAACGTTCGTGCTATTTTACGTTTTGTACGAAGTCAATTTTATCTGTTGGCAATGGCGCAGCGCTGTGGTATGTTCGACTCGTAGTTCGACGATTCCTAAACGATATAATTGCTGGGGAAACTATTTTAGTTTTAGCGCAGTTAAATTTCACCGAGAACGTAAAATAATTATTGCAAAAGCCAACATTTTAAATTATGTATGGTTGCAACGTCAACATTTCACGGTGTCTTTGGGTGTTGGGTAAGTAAGTGACGTAGGTTCACGTAGTACGTAAACTGTAACGGTGTTAACGGTAAGGTGTAATAATTACCTGTCTGTACTGTACCGCTATTGTAGGCTGTAGCACCAGGTGGCTACAGGTGTCTCCAGCTCTTTGAATAATCCCCAACAAGTCGGCCTATAAATTCTAAGGCTTATCATTGTACCAATGCTGTGACAAGGTAATATGATGATGGACTTGGTTTTGGTGGCTCTGACTGCTCTGAGTCATGTTAGCAAAAATAATTTATCATCTCTTCAGCTCATCTTTTGAGAGCTGCGATGCTTAAAACTAAGAGACGTCATCGAGAGCTGCGATGCTTAAAACTAAGAGACGTACAATGGCTACCTACACCCTCTTCATAGCCTAATCCCAATTCCGAGTACTAAAATTACTTCGATATGTAACATTTGAACTAAAATTAACATAATAGCAAGTTTTGTATTGCAAATACGATTAATTAAATTATCAGAATCTATATAATATATTGGCCTCGATAGTTTTGGAAACTTTGCCCTTTCTTAGGCATTGTTATTTGTTAAGCCTTTGTGCTTTTACCGAACAAAGCCTAGTCCTACTTAGCATTCAAGCCTATCGCGAAGGTTTAGACTTTAGATTAACTGGGTCTAGAAAGGGCTAATTCATTAACGCCTTTATTAATATTCCTCACACAAATTCAATTAACTTCGAATGTACAGTCGGACAAAGTTCGCTTAACAACTTCAGCCTTTTCAGCGTCGCTAGTCGGAATCCACTTAAAATTTTACGTAAATCGTTTTTGCATTTATCGGCGGTGATGTTTTAAATCAAAGTTGTCGCGTTATAGCTTGTGTCATGTGTGGTAAGTTCCGAAATAAAACATAGTATACTATAATATAGCACTGGTCAGTGCTCATGCGGCATGCCGTGTAGAATTAGAATGTAGAATTGACGCCTTACTTGTTACCTGTGGCGATTCTTTTCTCAATACACTATTGATGTTTTTGATGTTGTTGGAATTCATATCATTATAACGCCTCCGTGGCCTAGTGGTATAGAGCGCGACTCTTGACGCGGAGGTCGTGGGTTCGATTCCCGCGTTGGAAACATGTTATTTCCAAGTTTGGTTAGGACAATGCAGGCTGATCACCTGATTGTCTGACAAGTATTAGATGATCCATGCGTCGGATGGGCATGTAAAAAGTCGGTCCTGCGCCTGATCTCTCGCCAGTCGTGTCGGTCTGCCGTCCCACTGGGTTATGAGAGTAAAGGAATAGAGAGTGCTCTTGTGTACTGCGCACACACTTGGGTACTATAAAATTACTCCTGCGTAGCTGGCCTGGTTTCTATGAAACCGGCCACCGTCACCGAAACCGGTGTGGGAGCTATTGTCATTATAACACGTCCTATTTGTCTCACTATAGGCACGCCAGTACAATACGAGTACTATGGTGCCGGATTCACGACATCATTTGCGCTAGCCTTTTTTTTTATGCGCAGGGGAAACCCGTCATGGGTCCCCCGGGTAATTTTTTTTGTGCGTATAGAATGCTTGTATGCCTTTAATTTGTCGATATTTTCGATTGCATCTTTTGTTTAGTTTTGGATAAAAAAAATTAAAACCTAAATATGAAAATTATTTTATTGTATGTAAAATATTGACACGACGAATCAGGAAAAAAGCTTAAAATATACCTTATTTAATAGGCTTTCAGGTGGAATACAAAATTTTATTAATTACGTAAAAGTTTTGGAGAAATATGGATTTTTCCCTTCCGGGCCGCAAAAAAACGCTAAACTTTGGTAGCTCGTAGCATCAAAACTATTTCGAATTGACACGCAGGTGTTCTACTCCTGCATTCATAATATTAATGCCTATTCAAAATTGAAGAAAATAGAACATTTCCGATTTTTCGTCTCCTCCGTACACTGTGCGCCGGGCAACGAAACCAGACATGTAAATACTAAATAGTAAATACAGATATAATATTATGTATAAATGTTTTATATGAAATCCAGAAGGCAAGTAACGAGCAGACATATTGCTGTCTGTGCAATGTGCATAATATAATATTTCCATTTGCGTTTATGATCTTCAAATTATCCTCGAACCCCCGATATTATTTCAGTTACTTTAAGTTACTAATGATATATGTATTCCCAAAACCACCAAGTCACATTGGTAACAACACAAGCATTTTTTGAGCCAGCCAACTCGTTTTCTTTGTCGTTATAGAGTCGCTATTAAAAATGTATGGATTGATGAATCAAACGATTATTATGTCAATTCCATACATTTCTGATCTGCAATTATTATTCTTTAAAGAAGAGATAAGCCCCCTGTTCCTGTCGAAGGACGAGTCTTCAACGTCGATCACTTTCACGTAATTAACTAAAAATTCTCCCCATATTTAGGCGCTGTTATTCGCTTGCGGTCCAAACGAACGTTTATTAATTTTATTATAGGAAAGTTTGGCTCCGTGAGCTACGATATTGCGTTAGAACCTGCTGTTTGTGTTGAACAACTTTCTTCAGATATTGAAGACAAACATGCAACGTACTGTTGAATTTGTAAGTTATTCGCTTAGGCCTTAGGGGAAACGCCTCGTACGGTAGTAATAACCTATGAAATTACTTCCTCCGGTTCACTGTATATGTTTCAAAATTCAAAAAATTTACATACAGGAGTTGGTTTTATTTTCTCAACGGCTTACGTGATCGTAGAGTCTCGTAGACGTCTCGTAGACGTCTCTAGAGGTTCAGTTTTATTAGTTTGTAGACATCTTTAATATTTGCAATTGGTAGCATTATAGTCGCCCATAATAACCTTTTTTTACATTTTCATCTAAAGGAATCCAATCGGAATAATATAAGGTCTCAAATCTCAACAATATTCAATACAAATTAGGAACATAGAAGTTGTTAAAGTTAAGTTGTTAGTTTGAATTTGAATAAAAACCTTAGTATACAGATTGATCGTACATGTGAGACAAATCGTCCAAAGTACAAAGGTTTTGAGAAAGTTTATTCAATAAGGTACAGTTATGCTCACCATCCCACTGCGTAGGCGCCACATAATATATTACGTACATGTGCGACCACAAGTGATTCACATTACACCGAACTATAATAATATGACCTACTTTACCTGCTCGTGGTATTCCAACTATTTTGTACACAGAGTCGCTAGAAATATCGATTAAGACGCGACGGTGACACTAATCTAGGTGGTAATATTATCGGTATTAAATTAGTTAGTAGACGGATTTCTGAGAATCGGCAGGTTTATAAATAAGTAATAACTAATAATGTAAATTGAATGCTTAATGCTTATATTATTTTGGATTTGTCATAAATCATAATTTTATTATATTTATTCTTTTTAAGGTGATCGCACATTTATCAGCACGCACGCGCCGTACGTGCCGCATTTTAGAATTCGTTGTATGAAATGATGTGAAACCTCGCACCACACCGTAGGCGCCGTATTTCGTGTACTATGCGGTGCGTTCGACGCGTACGGCGCGTACGGTGCTGAAAAATGTGCGATCAGCTTTATAAAACTAAAAAGTGAACCATGATCTTATCTAAAATCTAAATCAATGCTTGATCGTGTTGCTAAGCATACACTTTAAAACATCAAAATATTATATTTATAGCGATTTCGTTTACACAAATTGTGTTAGCTCGTAGAGTACCTACCATGTCTTTATCATTCGCTAGATGACGCCCGCAACTCCGTTGCGCCAAAATTCGTTTATTGTGCGCGAACCGTACATTTTTCCGGCATAAAAAGTTTCCTATGTCCTTTCCCGCGACTCAAAGTATATCTATTAGCAAAATCGGTTCATTGGTTTGGGCGTGAAGAGTTAACCGACAGACAGACAGACAAGCAGACAGCTGACTGATCGACAGACAGACACGCTTTCGCATTTATAATATTAATTATGGAAGTATGGATAATATTATGGTAAAAATAATACTGCTATATCTCAACATAATATTATAATTTAATTGTTGTTTTCTTCCCCAGGACTCTGATCTATCCGTGTTCGAGACGACGATCCGCTTCGTGGGCGGTTTCCTGTCGTGCTACGCGCTGACCGGCGACACCATGTTCCGCGACAAGGCGGCCGAGGTCGCGGACGCGCTGCTGCCCGCCTTCGACACGCCCACCGGCCTCCCCTACGCGCTCATCAACCCCTCTAATAAGGTATGTGTAATGTGACATCCTGCCTGCCCCCCTAGACAACTGGCAAAACGCTAACGCTACAAAATGTATGGATTTGACATTAGTATTCGCTAGCGAAGCGATGACTTATGTCAAATCGCATACATTTTGTAGCGTTAGCGTTAGCGTTTTGCCACTTGTCTAAGGGGCCTGGTCTGCTGACTTGAGTCTTGACCTGTGATGGAGCAATCTGAAAAGATACAAGTGAAAAATGTTATAAGTTATAACCCAATCAACAACTATCCATGGTAGAGTCTGCATTCATAAGGGTTGTAAGTTTCATAGGATCTCATAATGTGATTGTAATTTTATTTTTTTGTCAATAACTTTCATAGAGAAAGCAATAATAATAATAATATATTATGGTATAAACATGATACCTTTATTGGTTGCAAAGTGAAAAGTTTGTTTTCACTTTCAAACAAATACATATTATAGTGATTAGTGTTTAGTGTTTAGTGTTGCGTCGACTATTATAGTTGTCTACTACGTTTTATCTTCTATGGTTGTAATAAAGATTAAGGGCTATCCACCACTTAACTTGACAGATAGGATATGGAGAATCTGTCAAAAAAGTTGTGGGATAGCCTATCCGGCACTTTATCAGGAAGTGGTGAAACAGGCCCTGAGCAAAATCATCGAAATATTAAAATGAGCAAGATTTCAGTACCAGGATCGCATAAAATGGGAGAGATCGCAATATTCTGGCGCTTAGGGAACATTGATGCCAGTACGTCACGTAACGAGTCAATTTTTCGGGCGAGCGGGCCGACAAGTGTGCGGTATGATTGTGTGGATACTATTTCATGAATAATGTAGGCCATTCAGCCGGCCGCTCCTCCGCTTATTTAACTGGCCCGGGGCTTACCCGCCTCGACGGATATTATCGTATTCCGCGGATGGTTTCCATACTTGAGCGATGTCTGCCCAAAATCGGCGGGCACCGTTATGATCTACGCCCGCATCTTCACGCCGGATTATGATGCCTCAGCAGTTTTGTATAAAACAGTTAGGCCTTTTCTTTATTATTGTATTTTCGTCATGTTAACGTAGTTTCTGAACTTTATTCTTACTACCTAAAGTAATGGTTTATGATAATGCAAATATCTTGGTTTTAGCAAGTAAATGTATCAGTTTAGGGTTCCATACCCAAATGGTAAAAACGGGACCCTATAACTAACAGTGTGTTGTCTGTCCGTCTGTTTATCTGTCTGTCTCCAGGCTGTATCTCAAGAATATAACTATAGACTTCTAAGATTTTCACAGATTGTGTATTTTTGTTGCCGCTTTAACAACAAATAATAAAAACAAAATAAAATTATCTAATACTAGCTGACCCGACAGACGTTGTCCTGTCTAAACGATGATTATTTAATTCGAATTGGTGTAATTAAGAAAAAATAGATTAAAATTAGTATCTCCATGCCCATCAAATTAAATTAAATAGTTTAGGCGAAAATCATAAAAGTTTATTGTGCGGGAACCATACATTTTCCGGGACAAAAAGTATTCCTTGTCCTTTCTCGAGACTCAAAGTATCTCCATACCAAATTTCATCAAGATAGACTGAAAAGTTTAGGCGGAAATCATAAAAGTTTATTGTGCGGGAACTGTACATTTTCCGGGACAAAAAGTATTCCTTGTCCTTTCCCGAGACTCAAAGTACCTCCATACCAAATTTCATCAAGATAGACTGAAAAGTTTAGGCGCAAGTAGGGAATGCAATCCCGCTAGAGAATTTCAATCCCGGTATTTGCGGGATTGAACCATCACAATCCCGCTGGATCCCGGTATTTGCGGGATCCCGCTGGGTGGACTTAAACTTTTAAAATAAATCGTTATAATGACTTTACTTAATAGAGCCCGTTTTATTCTTAGAATCTTAAATAAAACAAACTTTGTCGGACACTTTTTTCAAGGGTTTATTAACAGCTCCATACTTCAGACTTTAAAAAAAAATTAAAGAAAAACTTATCATTTTTTTGGAAATGGCTTCGTAATAATAATAGTTAAAAAAAACTAAAAAAACTAGCTTATTTATTTTCATATTTTATAAAAAAATCGAAATATAGGTAAAAACTAAAAATCGTGCCCAAAGATTCCGAAACGGTTCCGGAAAAGCTCGCTCAGCATCCACGCTGGTTGCTCAATTGTCATTTAAAGTGAATTGAAGGTAAATTGTTTAGCGGGCTGCCTGTAGCCAGTTCACGAACTCCCGCGCGCAAAGTTACGCGTATGAATCATAATATTTCTTTGTAATCCCGCCAGTCCCGCGGGATCCCGCAAAATTTTCGACCGGGATTAGTCCCGCAAAATGTATGCGGGATCCCGGTATTTCGGGATCCCGGTATCCCGGTATTGCATTCTCTAGGCGCAAGTCATAAAAGTTTATTGTGCGGGAACTGTACATTTTCCGGGACAAACTCCTAGCACAACAAACGTGATATTTTGGCCTTTTTTGCTTATTTCTGCATGGAACCCTTCGTGCACACTGCACGAGTCCGACTCGCACTTGGTCGATTTTTACCTTATACAGTGTGTTTGTGTAAACACCGTTATCCTTGAAACCATCAAATGAGCCCGTCAAAATGAACAACTTTTTCTATGAGAACAATGCTGGGAACTCAAAAAAAAATGCCGTCTTCATACTCATACGGATGCCCGGATCGGCAATTTTTATGGGTATGAAGACAGATTTTTTTTTAATTCTCAGCATTGTTCTCATAGAAAAAGTTGTTCATTTTGACGGGCTCATTTGATGGTTTCAAGGACAACGGTGTTTACACAAACATCTTGTATATGATACTCAAAGAGTAGGAAGTTCCATCCGTTATTTTGCACGACGTTGGGTGTTTTTACACTGCGACGATAACGACACGACACGATACCACAAAATAGATAAGGGCCACCGCACATATTATACAATTTCAAGTTGGCCGACTATCGTACAAACTAAATTGCGTAGTGTCACAATTTAATTGGACAACTTCATCGTGTACGTTGCCAGCCGCAGACTTTTAGATTTAGTTGGTAACGGTGTTGCTAGCCTAGCGACGTGCGTGTTAAAATGCGTAAAAAGCACGCTTTTATTGTGGCACTAATAAAACGAAGGCGAAAAGAAAGGAGAATATTTTGGGTGCATTCAATACTAAGAATTAGGAAAACATCATTGATCATACCTTGCATTTTAAACTTCGATATTATCCAGATAAATTTTAATGAAAAAATCCAGATAAAAACATGATAATAATCCATATTTCCATACTAATATTTTTTTTATTATTATGTGATTCGGAGCCGTCACGATGAAGTTCTCCAATTAAATTGTGACACTACGCAATTTAGTTAGTACGATAGTCGGCCAACTTGAAATTGTATATGTGCGGTGGCCCTCTATTCTGTGGTATCGTGTCGTGTCGTTATCGTGCAGTGTGCAAACGCCCGTTCTCTTAACTTGTATGGCATTTGACATGAATGGCTATCATTGATCGCTGCTACTATTTCGCAGGAATTAATACATACAATGTAGATTGTAGATGTTATCACAGGGACTAAATTAGTGCGGTGGTGATGTGGCCGGCGAGCGACGTGGCGAGCTTGTGATAACACACACGTGCCCATATCACGCGAGTTTAGATTATTGCCACAATCGCTATTAGGGGTATAGTTTTATCTTAATCTGTTTAGGGCCTATTTCATAATCGCCTGTTTACGAATAGCTTGTCCGGAAGTTATGACGTGGCTTCCTCGATAGAGAACGATAGACAAACTTTCCAGATAAGCAGATAAGCCGTCCTTCACTTGTAAGGAAACTGTAAAAAGGTTTTTCAATGTCGAATAAAATCTGCATTATTTCTAAATATTCCTTGGTGATAAAAAGGTTTTGTTAGGATAACGTAGTAAAGCTTTTCTCTTATTTTCTCAGTAAACATGAAATGGAAATGGAATTAACACTTCGTCGAATATTTATTATGTTCCGCGAATTCCAAAGGCACTAGCCGCTAGTCTGATTCAAAGCGAAGTTCTGGGAAGTGAGATCCAATTTTACACGTTAGCTGGCACAAAGGCAGAACCAGGAATCCCTGGTCGGGCCCAACGTTTCCGTGTACCACACGCTTGTATAACTTTATTGCGCGGTTAATTGTGTACGGCGAGAGCAGGAATTCGCTTAATGTCCGCTGAATAAAACAAGCGTAAAATATCGCCGAGATTACCCCGCTGTACACGGACAAACTGGCGTTGAGAGTACGCGCGGAGTTAATTTATATCAAAACATTGATATTCTAATTGGGCGGAGTCGATCTGCCGCATCGCTCTTATCGCTTCAAAGCGACCGCCGATTCCCTTTATCGAACACACTTTGGACATCTCTCGTTAGCGGAATAAATCCTTTCGTTCGGCGATTGACGGTATCGGCAGTATCGGTGAAGGTTCGGTGGAATCGTGTTTGAGATGTTTTATAATTTGCTGCCCGCGTCTGCCTGATTGGAAAATGATACACAATATTTCCAGTCTTTTTTTCAAAAGCTCGATTTGAAATGTTTTTAGCTTCTTTTGATTGCAGTCATTTTACTTAAGATACGTCATACGATATTCCCAAACTCTATTTGCTGAGTTTGTTTACTACTTTCTATTTAGATCCTTGATCATTCATGGATGCGTTAATGGCTACGTTTATGGATGAATGGCTACTGTCCAGTTGCCAATCGCGCCGACTGTCTGCAACGATATAGACATCTGTAATTACTACAATGATATGTAACGTTACAAACAATCTACCTACCTAGTCTGTTGAAATAACAGACATCGTAAATATAACTCTAGACTCACTGTTTAGAGTTATTTTATGTCTGAGTTTCTATATGAGTATAGAATATATATTATCTTTTTGCGGTATACATATCTTGAGGTATAAAATAAGTGTAAATAAACTGCATAGTTTGAGGCCCTCTCTAATGTATCGGTAGTAATTGGCACACATTTTAGGTTGCCCCACCAATAACAATGCACTTTGTAACGTAGCCATGGACTAATATCATTGTAGCAATAATTTTAGCACAAACCTAACACAGCGACCACTTAACAACTAATTTGTTGTGACCGCATATTGCCCATAGTTGACTCACGGCAACATCTAGGTTATTTATAAGTCTATAGTCTAGTTATTTATGAAGTCAACCAATGCTTAGAGTACCTAGTCTATACTACTATAATTAGGTATGCATAAAAATGCAGGTCGGGAGACGTAGTTAATGTTTTAACTATGTAAAAATAACTTGTTAAATAACAGCTATCCAATTATTATTATCAGTATAATTATTTATTACACAATAGGTCATTTACCTTGATTTTATATGTTTGTGCAATGTGCACAAAAACGAACAGGTTTGTGGCAATATTTTATAACACGGGCACATAATGAGCGGTAATTGTAGCGACATACTGCAGCTGTCGCTAGCCGAGTGCCGCTCAGCCCGGGATGTACTCCTTAAGAAGACAATTATAAACGAATACCTCAGCTATTCAGAAAGAACAAAAAATCTGCATTCCTGCACTAGCCACCTATAAATATGACTGCCAATTTAGAAGTCTTATTGCGCGACAATAATAGAAGTGCGGCAAAAAATATTGCGACGAAGCAGCTTCTCTAATATATTGTGTTTCATCCATAAATTCACTTTACTGTACTCGATATCTGAAGATATTTTAATGAAAAGTCGCTTTTATTAAATTGCGGAGCACAATAACTGCAAAAAACGAGACAATAATTTGAACCAGAATTCGTTTCTTGGCACTGAGCTAAAGCTCGAACCCGAGGAAAGTAGAAAAAGTTGCTTTTGAAATAGACATTCGGGCACGAAAACCGGATGAAAAATTCTCGTAAGATGCCGTGACCCAGGGCTGCCACTCCAGACGAAATAATTCATATAATGCTTTCGTTAATAAAGTAAATACTCTTTAAAAGTACTCGATTGCCAAATTAAAGACGTAGGCGCGCCGCGTAATGATCTAGCCAATTATCTAGAGGCCTGGCGGGTCAACAAGAAATCAATACTTCGACAAAAGATTCAATGCCGTCCTCGTGCAAATATTTTATGGAAACATTATGTACTAAACGATAACATGAATTAGCTTACTTCAAAATTACGGAGATAAAGCTGAAACTGACATGAAAATAAAGGTGCAACCTCCGATTTCGTTGAACCTCCATCGATTTGGATGAAAATTTGTAATTACGTACGTTAAGCCCTCTACTTTAAAAGTGACATACGCTCGTATCGCGCTTTTTTTATTTTAGGGGTGAAATCCACCCCTTTTGTTGAAAGTAGAAAAAATGCAGATTTAACCATTCTGGCTTAACTAATTGTGTTTCCTTTGATAAAATAAATGTTTTTAATGTTTTATTCATGATTTATAATTATATTATAATTAATTTTTCATTCCTTTTAGCAACCATCCCTTTAATCGTGAAAAAAAACATTTTTTGTATATCTTTGCTTTAAAATCGTATATTTACATTACATAAAGAGTTTGTTTTATATTTATGATATAATTTTTGGATAAAACTGAAATATAAACCCCTAAAAGTACACCTTTATTGCGAAATAACGGCCAAAATTGTGTTCAAAAACTTAATAGGTTTCAGTTTTTAAACCCAATTTTTTCAGTTAATTTACTTAGTATTAATTTCTTATTTTAAAGTTTTTTTTGCAAAAATTTTTCACCCCTGCCTGTAAACTACCCAATGTCTGAATAATAATTGCTTTAAGTTTTTATTGTAAGTTTTTTATCAGCTTTAATGAGTTCGAATATTTTTTCATAGTTAAGATAAATTTTATATATTAATATATTTCAAACATTGATATTATTTAGTCCAAAATATTCAAACAACGATTTCAAACTACCCTCTGTGCAAAAAATTTACGCAAAGGCTGAATGTGCTAGACTGAAATATTTCATAGACGCACATCATTATAAAAAGCCCCTCTCTTATCTAATAGACATTTACCGTTTCGTTTCCTTTCTGAATATTGTAAGACTTGAAAAGATTAATGTATATTTAGTATGGATTATACGACGCCTGCAATCGCGCTGGAACCGTACATTTTTTCGGGATAAAAAGTATCCTATGTCCATATCCATTCCCGAGATTCAAAGTATTTTCATACTAAAATTCAGCAAAATCTGTTGAACCATTTGGGTGTTAAGAAGTAACAGGTAGACAAGAACACTTTAGCATTTATAATATTAGTATAGATGTACCTATTGACAGGGTTTCCTACAATATTTGCATCCCAAATCTCTGCTTCAAAATTGTTTAAAAAAAATGTTCGTTAATATCACAATAGCTCTGTTAATTTTTAAGTTATCGGGTTCATTTATGGACCATTTTAAAGGTAATTTAAAGAGCTTTAAGATCGACATGACAAATACTTTTTAAAGCCCTTGGTTTAAAAAAAAATAGGGTTAAAAGGTCCCGGTTTCATGGTACTCGCAGTTAAAGTTAGGCTTTAAACTTCTCTATCTTCGTTATTTTTCATCCTATAAAAATCAAAAGAAAATCAAAAGATTTCTTAAAAAATGGACTCAAATTTCGTTATTTATAATTTTTACGAAGGTTCAATATTTTTGAAGTTATGTTCAAAACAAAATGATATTTACGAAAATTTGAATAATTTCGATTTTACTAAATCATTCCTTTTTTCAAAACTAAGCATTCTAAACCAAGAAAAATTTTTGAGGTCATTATTTATGCTAAAATAAAGAAAAGCCTTTGAGGAAAACCATAAATTTGAATTATTGTAGAAATGGTCAATGTTTTATTTTTCGATTTTTGCAAAAAATTTGAAAGGGTCATCTTATTTTTATCATAACTTGTTCAATTTTGAAGCTATTAACTTTCTAAAATTCTCATTAGATGGGTACTTTTAAGCACTTTAAAAGGTCTTAAAGAAGTATATGTCATAAAATGCATCGGTTTACCGTTATTTAAGTTTGAATGCTTAGACTTAGGTACTCGCCGAAAGAAAATTTATATACAATCACCTATAGCTCACTTTGAATTAATAAAGGAAGGTATTTCAAAGTAGAAATTAGTTTGTTTTTTATTGGCTTTAATTTTGGTAGACATTTTTCGTAAAAACCTACAGTTTCTTATTTAATTATGAAAAACCGCTTTAAGACATGTATTTTTCTCACGCAAAAACATGATCTTTGATCTTTAATAACTCCGAAAGTATTGATTTAATCAAAAAACTTTATAATATTATAACAAATTTCGCTTCAAATTTGTGTGTCTATTGATTCCTGGTGTTTTTTTTATTTAAAAAAAATCACCCCCCGAGAAGGGTTGGCATCCACCCCCAGGGCAAAAGCGCAAGTTGACACTATGTCACTTTTGTTTCTTAGGGTATCCCCCACCTGCTTACCAATTTTCATGAAAATCGATGGAGGTTCAACGAAATCGGAGGTGAAAACCTTCAATGCCTCCACTATTCAATAGTTTCCAGCAGATTAATAAGCTTGAACCAAATTTTACTCCTCGTATATCAGGTAACAATGGCTGCACCCTCAACTGACGAAAGCATTGATGAAATTTCTGTCGATCTCCAACCGATTTTCAATTACCTTTTTTCGATCATTGTGCCGATTTAACTTAGTATTCGTATTGAGGTGCCTCGCATTTTTCAGGGAACAACCTTTGTTGATAACAACGTTGCACATTTTATTGACTTATCTCTTTACTTTACTTCAACAATAGTTTTAGGTAGTTAAAAAGCACGTCCTCCTAAAGTTTTTTGTACATTAAATAGTAAATACTCGAGCTAAGTACCTCCTACAAGTTAATAAAGACATAGGCTTGGAATTTATGGGTCATGTCCAATTTTAATAGAAAATTTAAAAATCACTACAAATAAATACGGTGCGACAACTGACGCCACCGTGTGCACCAAACATTCATTTGACCGGTTTAAATTATGCTTCAAGCATTTAGAATGGGCATTGTCCAAAAAAAATCACATGTACTTTTTATATTTTTTTTTCGTTAAAATAGGGTATTTTAAGAATATTTATACATATAATAAAACTGTAGAAATGAAGATTCTGTACATTAAAGATATTCAAAAAATAATAAGCGGAGGGTGCCACTACATCGCTATAGAAGCCAAAAACGTGGTCAGTTTTTTTGTCTGTCTGTCTGTCTGTCTGTCTGTATGTTTGTTCCACTATCACACGAAAACTACTGATCCGATTTGAATGCGGTTTTCGCAGATATATTTGTCTTCTTCCAACTTAACATCTGGTGTATAAAAAAAATTCCCCCCACCCCTCTAAAGGGACGAAAGTGGGGGTCAGATTTTGTATAAGACTTTTGCTTTTACACGAAAACTACTGATCCGATTTGAATGCGGTTTTCGCAGATATATTTGTCAACTTAACATCTGGTGTATAAAAAAAATCCCCCCACCCCTCTAAAGGGACGAAAAAGGGGTCAGATTTTGTATAACACTTTTGCTTTAACACGAAAACTACTGATCCGATTTACATACGGTTTTCGCAGATATATTTGCCTTCTTCCAACTCAACATCTGGTGTATTAAAATCACCCCCCCCCCCCCTCTAAGGGGCGCAAAGAGGGGGTCAGATTTTGTATCGAACTTTTGCTTTAATGGACTTACTTCATATTATTAACTGTTTTTCCAACTGAACATCTGGTGTATAAAAATTCCCCTCCCCCCCTCTTAGGGGACAAAAGAGGGGGTAAGTTTTTGTATCAACTGATGAAGTAGAAATACTTTAAATGGCAAAACAACGTTTGCCGGGACAGCTAGTAAATTAAATAATTTTGAAATTCATTGGCTACTTTTTTCTCAATAAATTTTTAAAGTTTCGCTCTGACGTCATCATCGGCGGCCAATTGACCTCTGCAGTATGTTTTTTTTCCTTTCAATCTTATTTATAATGGCTGGTTCGTCAAGTGCAAGTTCTCATTATGTGAAAGCTGATACGAGAAGCTTACCAAAAGTTCGAAACGTAATGTTGGTCGAATTTATTGCTAATTTAACGCCATTGAAGGTCAAACTAAGGTTAAACATATGTGTTCAAAAATATAAGTAACTAATGGGTATTTTTTTCGTTTATATACTGAAAAACGATCACTGACCTTATTCCTCGAAATGTTTTTGTAATGAGCAAAATTAAAAAAAATGGACAATCCCCATTGGCTTCTTGCAAATGACACGCCGTCAAAAACTTGCGCCTACGGAGGCTCCTTTTCTGGGTACGGAATACTCCGAAGTGTCGATATCTTATTTCGGAGAAATCGAAATTCCCGATCTCTCGAAGATGCGTAATTAAATAGGGTATGAAGTTGCTAATTAATTACGTAACATCGGTAAACTTTGCCCATTGTTGCTGCGAGAAGCATTCCAACGCATTTTCTTCCGAGTAACGCGTGATTGCCTGATTTTATTCCGGTACCGAAGAAATAATTAAGAATTATAATAATTGAGTACACTTCTATAACGTTTATAACCTTATGTTGTGCATGTGCTTGCCCCGTGGGAATCGTACAATTTTTTGAAAAAAAACCATTCTAGGTCTCCGGACCTGAGTCCGGAGACCTAGAATGGTTCAGTATCTCATACGAAATTTCAAGGAAATCGTTACTACTGTTTTAGCGCAGAGAGATAACAGACAGACAAAAAGAACTATAGACCGACATAACTTCTCAATTGGCATTCATAATATTAAGTATGAAAGTCCGGATAATGGCTAGAGAAATAAAAGGTTAACCGTTAAGTTACCTCTCGTTATATTATGTAATCAGGAAATGTGGCTTAATTTTAATAACCTACTATGTCGGACACATTAGAATCGACCAAATCATTCCCATTTCCCACTAAAGTATGTCGTCGATGTTAATTTTATCGTTAACCTACAAGAGGTTTCCTGTGATTTCGCTCTTTCTCTTTTTGTTACCTTGTTCATAGTTTTCTTTGTTACATTACTAAGATTCCTCTCTTTTACCTTTGTAAGCGAAAATTCCTTAAATATCTGGACGTATAATTAACGAATCGCTTTAGTTGAGACTTTAACAAAATATTCGAGTGTAGATATAAATTGGTTTCGTTTGTGATTTCAGGCCAGCCACCAGTACCACTGGGCGGGCGCCAACAGCATCCTGTCGGAGGTGGGCACGCTGCACATGGAGCTGACCTACCTCAGTGACGTCACAGGAAACGACGGTAACTGACTTACCATCAGTCAATATAATTATTAAAACATTATGACATAATATGTAATACATGCATAAACAACATAATATATAAACAACAATAATTTATAATATGTTGCGACAAGCAGAAGATGAGTTTCACAAGTTGTGTTCTGCAGTCTGCTGTATCGACAATTTTTGAGACGATGCACATAAGTACACTCTGACTAGAAAATGAGAAAATCTGTGTCACGTTACATATAGTATAATATTATAAGCAAAAGTTTATTAAATACTTGACATATAATAAATACTTATTGTACGAGTATGTGTTTCAGTGTACCGACAGAAGGCGCAGCGCATCCGCGACGTGCTCCACAACATACAGAAGCCCGACGGCCTCTACCCCAACTACATCAACCCGCGCACCGGACAGTGGGGGCAACGTGAGTATAATCCATATTCCATACATATATTATAAATCTGTCTGTCTGTTACCTCTTCACGCTTATCCAATCACTTAACTTAACTATCTCACCCGATTTTGATAAAATTTGGAATGGAGATACTTTGAGTACCAGGAAAGGGTTTATCTCGTAAAATGTACGGTTCCCGCGCGATTTTTATCTTAATGTAGAATATAATATTATTATTTCTAGTGGCTATAATGAAAGGCAGTAGGAAACCTTAGTCTGGATTTGGCAGTCTAAAACTGTATGTGGTAAGGTGAAGCCGATGAAATTATAGGAACCGACGCCACTGATGGCTTGCGAAAGAAAATTATACACATAAAAATTATATTATTTAGTACGCGTCATGTTGATGCAACGGTTAAAATATTATTTACAGTAAAACTAATTCAGATTTTACAGTAAAAAACTCGTTTCTTTGTGGAGGCCATAATTTCACTTTACAAATAAAAAAAGACGGGTTGCACTCCGGGAGTGCCGGCAGCAGTGAAAACTTGATTATAAACGTTGTGCATTATTTTTTAACCCATTTTTTATGAAAATCGATTTAAAAAAATAAAAATAAAAAAACGATCTTTTTAATTAATTAATCGAAACCCTTACAATCGATTAAAAAATATTGACAATCGAAAAAAAAAGCTGCTGTCAGACAGACTGTCAGACACTTCTCGCGACAGTTGTCTTGCAGGTGGAAACACGGCCTTAATCAGCGCGTCTGCTAAAGAACTCATTTCCCCGACTGTACATTTCTGCTAAACAACTCATTTCCCCGACTGTACATTTCTGCTTAGCACAATTTTCCCCGACTGTACATTTCTGCTAAACAACTAATTTCCCCGACTGTACATTTCTGCTTAGCACAATTTTCCCCGACTGTACATTTCTGCTAAACAACTCATTTCCCCGACTGTACATTTCTGCTAAACAACTCATTTCCCTGACTGTACATTTCTGCTTAGCACAATTTTCCCCGACTGCACATTTCTGCTAAACAACTCATTTCCCCGACTGTACATTTCTGCTAAACAACTCATTTCCCCGACTGTACATTTCTGCTAAACAACTCATTTCCCCGACTGTACATTTTTGCTAAACAACTCATTTCCCCGACTGTACATTTCTGCTTAGCACAATTTTCCCACACTACTCTCCAACCGTCTTACGCTTTTTCTATGGTTTTTCGATCAACACGAAAATCTGACGCGAGTTTCACAGTTTTTACCGATGGGTAAAAACTGTGAAACTCGCGTCAGATTTTCGTGTTGATTCTTTAGCGGCGTTGAGCACTTTTGTGGGATGCCACAAAAGTGCTCAACGCCGCTAAAGAAGTTTTCACTTCAAAAAAATAAAAATAGAATAAAAAAATAAGAATGCTCGGAACTCGTCGTCTATGATATTTGGTTCTATTTTATCCAACACAAAAGTGTCAAACCTAACTGATCACATGATCATAATTCCCAGGGCACATGTCCCTCGGCGCGCTCGGCGACTCCTTCTACGAGTACCTGCTGAAGGCGTGGCTGGTGTCGAACACCGAGGACGCCCAGGCCCGTGTCATGTTCGACGAGGCCATGCAGGCGGCGCTGGACAAGATGCTGCGCGTGTCCCCGTCCGGCCTCTCCTACCTCGCCGAGCTCAAGTACGGCAGGATATTCGAGGAGAAGATGGACCATCTGTCGTGCTTTGCTGGTATACTTGTTCGTTTTCTTGTAGAAGATATTAGATAGTTATTGGTAAAATTATCTTAAATGTACACATTTAAGATAATTTTACCAATTAATTTAACAAACTGTTCTTTCTTCCATACATGGAAGAAAGAACAGTTTCCACAGCCAAACATATAACATCCTAGAAGTCGATTAAAAAGAAGTGAAAAATCTATACTATCTATACTGATGTTATAAAGAGCGAAATATATTTGATTATTACTGTGTATCAAAATATAAGCTTGAGTGATTAAAAAAATGCCAGTGATAAATTAACCCATCGATCGTGGGAAAACGAGACACAATTATAGATATTCTATTGTGTCTCGTTCACCGGTGAGCGTATGGGGCTTGATGAATTAATCAGGCTACAGGCAATAATATAATTAGACTACAGTTTTTTTTTTTAATAGTTGGAGCGAGCTTCATAAAAAACACAGAAACAATAATTATTAATTAAATAATAAAAGATTCATTTAAGTTTGTTTTTATGGAATTTCAGGTGGCATGTTCGCGTTGGCGTCGACGACGCTGGAGAACTCGCAGTCGGAGCGATACATGGACGTGGCGCGGAAGCTCACACACACCTGCCACGAGAGCTACGACCGAGCTGACACCAAGCTCGGCCCTGAGGCGTTCCGGTAAATAATAATTACGAGTATTAGTTGATGCCCGCAACTCTGTTGCGCCAAAATTAGTTTACCGCGGGAACCGTAAATTTTTCCGGGATAAAAAGTATCCTATGTCCTTTCCCGGGACTCGAAGTATCTCCATACCAAATTTCATTAAAATCGGTTCAGCGGTTTGGGCGTGAAGGGATAACAGACAGACAGACAAAAAGACAGATAAACGCACTTTCGCAAATGATCCTTCAAGCCCTATAAGAGCACCGGTGATCGCGACAACAATAGAATACAATAGCATTTCCAAGAATCCGCGATCAAAGGATTAACCCATCAGTCGTGGCAAAACGAGACACAATAGCTTTTTCATTGTTATCGCGGCCGGATGTGGCCGCTTGGGGCTTCATGAATTAAGTATAATAATCGCAAACGAATATACATACTAAAATTGATAGCTCCGAGGAATTGGAGCTAAGTAACGGGCCGCTCGCGACATCCCTCATAGGACCAAGGCACAACATTGCAAGCAGCCAGTACACGGCAATGTAGATTTTTATCATGCGTGATGCGACGCCGCATGGCATTGTTGTGGACTGTGGCTTGGGCAATGTGCAAAATCGAGCGCGAAGTGGTTTTATTAAGTTTTAATACCTATAATTTCCTTTAGCAAAGACTAGTAAATTATAAGTTAAGTTTTTCGAGGTTATATTTAGTATAATAATTTTCTTTAGCCACTCTCGCGCCGAATATTATACTAATTTTAAGTCTCTAAATCTAAATGACAAAGTATATATCAGCAGCCGCTGTAACTTTTAGGTTCACTGGCGCCGTGGAGGCTCGCGCCATGAAGAGCAACGAGAAGATGTACCTGCTGCGGCCCGAGACCTTCGAGAGCTACTTCATCATGTGGCGCCTCACCAAGGAGCAGAAGTACCGCGACTGGGGCTGGGACGCCGTCGAGGTCAGTACCGGATTTGATAATCTGTTCAAAACTGAGGTCATCGGGTATGTTAAGAATTGTAAAGGAGGTTGCCACACTGGCCAGTAATAATTGTATTTAAAAAACTATTATTGTTGACATTGAATTAACGTCATATTTCCTATTAGATTTATTCCCGGTCCAATGGCCTAACATGTTTATTTTTTGCATTTTATATTTAAAATCTTCCAGTTTCTAAAGCCTTAGTTAAGAAGCGCGCGGCATATAAAAGCCGACTTACTATTTTCCGCAACTATGTGGAGCAGCACGCGGAGGTAAGGGTAGAGCAGAGCTAGAGTTGCGTTTGCGCAAAATTGAAGAGTTGTACAACCAATACGACGAAGTCCAGGTAAGTTTGGAATTATTATCCGAGAGCATGGAGGAACAACTGTCCGAGCGGACATGTTTTGAGTCATTATATTTTGATGTTGTTGCTCGTGCTCGGGGGCTCCTCGCTTGCCATGTTAAGGATGAGTCTGTAGGAGAGAGTGCTCACAAAGCGAACGGTGGTGCGGTTAGATTGCCCACTATACAGCTTCCCAAATTCAGTGGGTCCTACGATTGTTGGTTGGAGTTTCGAGACACTTTCTCTAGTTTAATTCACTGCAACCCTGAAATAGATAATATTAACAAGTTCCATTACTTACGTGCCTCACTGGGGGGCTCCGCTGCTGTGGTCATTGAGTCGATTGAATTTTCATGTAATAATTATATATTGGCGTGGGATTTTTTATTATGCGATAGGTACGATAATAAACGATTATTGATCCAGAACCACGTCAATGCATTGTTTAATATTCCGACTTTAAATAAAGAGTCGTCAATTAATATTAAAAATTTAATTGATATTCTAAACAAAAATTTGAGAGCTTTAGAATCATTAGGCGAACCCGCGACACACTTTTAATTTATATCGTTACGAGTAAGTTAGATCAGAAAACGTATAGAGAGTGGGAGGAGTTCAGAGGTAGGATAGATAGTGTAAATAAAATTAATTTTGATTCGTTTCTAAGTTTCTTACGCAGCCGTGCAGATTTGGTTGAAACTCTAGAACTTTCGCGTAGTAAAAATTCATTAAATTACTCGGGTAAACCAAATTCTCAGCTAAGGGCTATGATTGGCGTGCAGAAGCTGAAACAGAAACCACTATCACCGACTCCGTGCCCGCCGTGTCCGATGTGTAGCGAGAGCCATAAATCATTTAACTATCCTAAGTTTTTAAAATTGGATAACATTGAGCGATTTAAAGCAATGCCGGCTCTCAAAGTTTGTTTTAATTGTTTAGAAAAGGGTCATTTTTCTAGAAAGTGTAGAAGGTTAGGGTGTAGTATATGTCATAAGAAACATAATTACAGATTGCACATTGACAATTTTCAAGCTCAACAAGAGACAGGGTCTATTGCAATTCTGAATGCGATGCGATGCGATGTTCCAGACACGGATGTCCATCAGATGGCTGTGACATTGACGTCAAATATTCATTCACCTTCTATTAACACCGAACAAAGTGATGTTATTCTGTCGACTGCTTTAGTCAAAATTAGTGATGTAAATAATGAATTTCATAGTACTGTCCGTGCAGTACTAGACAGCGGCAGTGTTATGAAATTAAAGACAAAACCAAGGAATATTTGGTTTTATTCCAAATAAATTGTCGCACATATTTGTCAGTAAGAAAAGGTATGACAATAATAGTTTTTGACATTAATAGACAAACCGAGAGATGCTGAAGAAGGTTTTAATGTACACTACAGGCAGTACATGCAGTTTTATTACAGAAAACCTTTGTTCGAGATTAGGATTACAAACTAAAGATATTGAAAGGTCTCTTGTGGGCATTAATAATATTGAGTCCCAGATCAGTAAGGCATGTCATGTAAATATTTCGACTGTCAATGGTGATCATAGATTTAATTCAAAATGTTTTATTTTGCCATTAATTTTTAATAAGATGCCTCGTCATCACATTCATGTACCAGACCTTAATATTCCTAAGGGAATTACTTTGGCTGATCCAGAATTCGTCTCGCCAAAGGACATTGACATTTTGATTGGCGCAGATTTGTTTTGGTGTATTGTTGGATCACAACAGATCAGTTTAGGTAAAGGTAAACCTTTTATTATTGAAACTAAACTTGGATGGGTCGTTTCGGGCCAATATGATTATAATTATTATTCTACATTGCACTCTAATAATTATTTACAATGTAATGTCACGAACATGAATCCATTACGAGATAAATATAACATGAATCGTCATTTTACTCCCAGGAGGAATTGGAATGTGAGGAATTTCCAAAGATATTATTCGTCTTAGCGACTGTCGGTTTTGTGTTCGCTTACCATTGAAAATGAAGTCTTTTAGGGAGAGTCATTAAGTAGAGCTTAGCATTGTTTATTTTCTTTATAGCGTAGGTTAGCGAAAGTTTTTAAATATATGATTTATTATATTTTATATGACCGATTTTATTGAGATAAAATATTATGGAGAAAGGGAATGTCTCAAAATATTAATGTTTATGAACTAAACTGTGTCGCATATATTACGATTTATTAAGTAATACACCCGAGAATATGTTCTAACTTATTATATTAGTGACGACGAATTTCGTTGTGTATTAAATTTAATTATTGTTAAATGTCAAGAGGACTCTCTTCTCCATAGTATCACCTATTATTATCATTAAATGGGAAAAGTTATCAACTAAAAATGAAATGTTGCTGAGATTAATTTTCTTTGATTAAAATTTTCATTTTCATGAAAAGCTTTCTATGTTAATACAGTCCACTCATTGTTCCACTAAAATATTATTATTATTTCTTTATTGAAGACATTATTTTTATATTATATTATTATTATATGATTATGAGCATCAAAGATTCATGCACGCTGGACCACTAGTGGGCGATCTAACCAGCAATACTTTTATGAGCGCTCTTCACAGATTCACGCCGAGCGGTAGGTAGGTAAGCCTAGATATTTGTTCCGACTATGGCACTTCGTTTGTTGGTGCGTACAATGATTCATTAAAATTCTTGAACGGTAATTCATGATAAGTGACAATTATTATTCTAATGATATTATAAAAGTTCATTTTATTTCTGCGTACTCTCTACAATTTGGCGGCATTTGGGTAGCAGGCGTAAAATTAAAAAAAATCTTTAAACCGTGTTTAGGTAATTGTAAATTAACGTTTGAGGAATTTTAAAGTACCACATTAGTTCAAATTGAAACGAAATTAAATTCGAGACCCCTCAAACCTTTGTCGTCCGATCCGGCGGATTTGAGTCCACAGACATCCGTACATTTTGTTATTGGTCGTCCGATGACTTTACTACCTGGCAAGTAGGTACAAATCGGAGGATTAGAACATACCACCTGTGTCGAGATTGCACTTCATTGAACAATTATTGAAACAACATTTTGAACACGATGGAGCAAAGAATTTGTTAAGGAAGTGCAAATATTACAGTACTAAATGGCGTCCTGAGGTCGATGTTCTCATATCATATGATGTACGATGGTGGTCGTCGTTTGATAGAGGATTAACGTACCGCCTCTGAATGGAACCTGGGACGTGTCGTCGCTGTCCATCCAGGCCGTGAAGCTGTAGTGCGGGTTGCCGATCTTCGAACGTCTTCAGGAATTATAAGAAGATCTTTTACGAAAATTTGCCCCCTCCCATTATAAATATTATTCTATGCATTTAATTTAGGTTTATTTTTCTAAGTTTTGTTCATGCTGTAGTAGGATATATTTTGTAATTTCAGTTCATTATCATTTTCATTTATGTATTTTTGGTTGAAAGTGTCTTTCAACGCCCGGGGGCATGTTAAGAATTGTAAAGGAGGTTGCCACACTGGCCAGTAATAATTGTATTTAAAAAACTATTATTGTTGACATTGAATTAACGTCATATTTCCTATTAGATTTATTCCCGGTCCAATGGCCTAACATGTTTATTTTTTGCATTTTATGTTTAAAATCTTCCAGTTTCTAAATAAATATTCATATTAAACGTTAACCAGCATTTCAATTATTCCATCGTCAAGTTCCGACTTTAAGAGGGTATGTTACTTATATCGTATTGAATAAGCGGGCCTAGGGTCTAGACGATTCATTTTACTGTGCAATATCACGTATTTTATTTTATTTTATTGGGAAAACTTACAGCAGATAACAATAGGGGTAATGATACATATTAAATAGCGACATGCCAATAACCATGAACGTAGAAAAAACGGCGGACGGAGTCTTGTTATATACAAAACTGTGTCTTCACTTTTCTTCAGAGTCGGCCACGCACACATTCTGACAGCAATTCTGACAAATTCTGAGCGCAAGAATGTGTGCGTGCGGACCTTGTACATACAGCCAGCTGGCCGACTCTGAACTGTGTAGTTTTGTGTATGGTGGGACTCCGTCCGCCTTTTTTTATACGTCCATGCCAATAACAAGTTTTCGCTACTAAGTAGTAAGTTAAAGCTAAGAATTACCACTTCTACACATCAAATTCTGACGAGACACATTATATTATGACTTAAAAGGTAACCTAAAACATTTTAAGTGAAAATATTATTAACAAACTAGGTACTTACTATAAATTTTATCAAGCCACAAGAAATGGTCAAGCGATTAGGAAATTGTAAGATAATGAAACTGCACTCACGCAATATTATAATAAAAAAATACTAGAAATATAATTCTATAATAAAAATAAAAATACAGCAGATGGTACAATCCTAATATTTCGTAAATAAATCAATAAACAATAAACAAGTACAAGCAGTGTGCTTAATTTAGTTAAAATACTTATCAGTTCCTAAGTTTTTTTAATTTTATTTGATTTTAGGGAGAACATATTATCTTCGAGTGGAGGAGCAATTAAAAATCTGTTAAGTTGTGTGCTAGACCTGAGTATAAACGAATTTCTACGATAGTATGTGTTATAAGGTGGAACATAAAGGGGCATAAAGTAACGAAAAATTATTAAGTATCGTGCAAAATTATTGACCGTCTACGGTTAATATTCAACGCGCACGCCTTTCAATCTTATTGTCAAATAAGTTGTTCAATAAATATTGTGTGTGATATTTCGCAATAACATTGATTGTCAAGGGATTGAATGGGCCGGCTCGACCGGAGATATACCACGTTCTCACAGAAAACCGGCGTGAAACAGCGCTTGCGCTGTGTTTCGCCGAGTGAGTGAGTTTACCGGAGGCCCAATCCCCTACCCTATTCCCTTCCCTACCCTCCCCTATTACCCTATTCCCTCTTAAAAGGCCGGCAACATACCTGCAGCTCTTCTGATGCTGCGAGTGTCCATGGGCGACGGAAGTTGCTTTCCATCAGGTGACCCGTTTGCTCGTTTGCACCCCTTTGTACATAAAAAAAGCTCCGATATTAATAATTATGTGATAAGGTCTCATTAAAACAAAACAAACAAGACCAAACTCGATCAGCTCAGTTTACTCCAATCACGGGTTCCACTGCCCTACTCCAGGCTTCAGATAACAAAATAGGTCAACATTGTATTTCAGGCGCTAGAGAAGCACTGCCGCGTGGACGGCGGGTACACGGGACTGACCAACGTCTACCACACTTCGCCGCAGGGTGACGACGTGCAGCAGAGCTACTTCCTCGCTGAGACGCTCAAGGTAAACATTTCATGAGTGTGCCGATAACGAATGCACCGTTGTACGAATGTAACTTTTTTATCGATGTTTTTGATGAACGTGTGCAACTGTGCACTGAACTTATTTGTTATATAGTTTGCCATAATAAACTACATATTATAATAATTGTTATTCTATTTTTAACCGACTTCCAAAAAGGAGGAGGTTTCTCAATTCGACCGTATATATGTTCTTTTTTTTTATGTTTGTTCGCGGATAACTCCGCCGTTTGTGGACCGATTTTCAAAATTCTTTTTTTGTTGTATAGGATATAGTTTGAATTTGGTACCATGTTCCTAAACATAGTGACCTGATGATGGGATCCATGAGGAATCGAGGGAACTCCTCAAAATTTATATGGAAACATATGGTGATTTTAGTTTTATGAGAAGTATCCTAAGCATATGCTACCAAAACGCAAGATTTTGCACCAAGGTATTCTATGGTTCCGAAGATACTAAGAGAACTCCGGATTCCTTATAGATACAAGTTTGGGGGTTAGGCGCTGTTTTAAGAACAGAAAGCATATGCTACTATGCAAATTACATTCATCATCATCATCATCATCATTACCACGTCAGGATCACCAATCGCCGCGCCGCCACCTCACCGCACCGTGTGGTGCAAAAGTTTCAAATATTTGGCAGAGGAAGATTCAGCTATCTGGTACCGACTTCAAAATGATGAAGATTGAGTACAGAAATAGCTGTTGAGGTTTAGCCGAATTCGGAAAAAGGCAGTATTAGACAGGAAAAATTATTTAATACTTTTTAGTTCATATTATACGGATATTGTTATTGTTTTTACCTTGGAAGTCGGTTTAAATTTTTTGTTAAAAATAATAATTTTATTGTCATGCAATGTCTACTAAGCCAAGCTATGCTGTGTTGAATTAATATATTACGCTTAACTCTATACCCCCTCTGACATCGTTTATTTTTCTTTCCAGTACCTCTACCTGCTGTTCAGCGACGACAGCCTAATACCTCTCGACGAGTGGGTGTTCAACACCGAGGGACACCCGTTCCCCGTGCGCAGCAAGAACCCTCTATACCGCGCCTACGAGCCGGACCCCAACGACAACCAGCTATAGGTGTTCGTGTTCTACGACGACAGCCAACACTACAGGACTTACAATCTTATTAATTACGATTAAACTTCAAGTTACGACTGGCAAGAACGCGGTAATGTTTTAGTGAATTTGTGAAGTGAAGAACTTGGTTAGTAACGCTGAATTTTTTTTATAAATTGTGATTATTTGAAGCATATTTTAATATCTTCGTTAATAGCTTATTGCTTGAGTTATTATGAATTTAGTAACACACGGAGGTGATGATTGGTGACGTAGTTTTGAATATACTGCATAATAATTCCTACTTATTATTGAGGAGTACATGGAATTATTTGAGTCATATTACCTAACCTATCATATTATATAAATCATATTACCTAACCTAACATTTAACTAAAATGATGATTTTATAGGGTTTGTTGCTGGTTTTGCAAGGAACTATTAAGTCGATTGTATGCAGATGACATTAGAATGTTAGACTGCATTCAGAGTTGCAATTCTAAAAAAATGGATGTTGCCTTTGCTTTTATATAACTCATTTATTCCTTCTGCGACTCACTAAAATATCGTTTAAAATTTATTCAATATTTAAATCAACATTTAAATATGTTACTGATATTAATTTCTATTAATATTATAGTTTAATTAAATAATTATTATATATTTGACTAATAATACTCATATATTATGTAATTTGAAGCGAGTATTATCAAATAAAAATTAACAAATATAATATGACACCCAACTTATAAAATAATAAATATTTGTTAAAAAAATTCAAACATTTATACAAAACAAACTACGTTTTATGTAATTATCTGATGCGTTACATGAACACTGCCGAAATAAAACAGGAACATAGTGTAATTTATACAAAGAATCATAAACACATTTTGCTTCGAGGCGGCATCGAATTATTATCGAAGCAAAAAGAAATCTAAAATATTATAAGTTTGTAAGGACAAAATGGAAGAACTTTGAAATGTGCGTCTTTTATATTATTACATTCCTGCGTACGGATCTCTCTAAATGAAAATAAATATGCTATTTTGCAAGGAGTATCTTCAGAAAATAATAATTTTGGTGTATGATTTCTACGTTGCTAGCGACAGGTCGCATGACAAACAACAATCTTTTCTTAAGGCGAATAAACTGTAGTTTAATAGAATATTATGATGGAGGTATAGTTATTAGAAGTTAGAATCCTTATGTCGTATGCCTTGACTAAAAATCCAAGGCACGTATTAGATTTCAAAATATAATATATTATCGAGGAAGACCCCCTCTATTTGTAAGAAAGAATGAGCATAATATGATCGTAAAAATATAATATTATTGTAAAACATACTGTATGTTCTGTTAATACTTCTTCTTTTGTAACGAAATAAATTTAAAAAATCTCCGGGATTGACCCCGGTAGATATAAAAAGTTTATAATGTAATAAGAAGCAAACCTACATATCTTTGGTTTTTAAGGAAAGTAACACAGATCCCTTAGCACATTAATAGCAGGTATACAACAAACATTTTTGACATTTTCATACAACTAATAATATTCACTCTAGGTTTCATCTACTGTAGAATTTGTAGACCTGTATGATATGCTAGGAGTCCAAACCAGTAGTGGTTTTAAATATACTTAAGGGGCGAGTGTGTACATTGTGTATATAATAGTCATAGTCGGGTAGCTTTAGGTATGTCGTGTGTAGAGTAGTGGCTGGAGTTATAATGAACAAGGAAATTAGTTGCCGGTGTATCGTGTGTCGTGTCTATGCCCGGATTCGAATAAGAACAGACGGTAGTTAAAAATGAATTTGACAGCTGTCAAGGTGCAAAAGTTTTTTTTTAGATTGAAGAAATTCGCCTGTCAATTAGCCTAAACTGCGACTGGTCTTATTCTGATCTGCGACCATTAGGAACATTTTGTAATGTACGTTAACTATTACTGACATTCATGTAATGCAATTATAACAAATAATAATAGTAGATTTAAAAGTAATCAATTACTTAATGTTAACGAATTTTTCAAAAAATATTGTGAATTATTTCTTGTGCATTGTAATTCCGTTGTTCGTCCAATATATTCTTATCTGTTGTATAAAATACTTCGTTCTATTAAAATTATAAATATGTAATAATATGATATACAAAACAAAGTTTAGCCTCGCGTTAAGCTAGTTGTGGTATTGTAAATTATTCGTCGTCGTCTAGAAATACCAATACCCATTATTTATTTAAACTATTCAGCTAATGGAATAGCGAACCCATATCCGCAACAAAGTGAAAAAGAGGGATGTATTATTAATAAGAGAATTTGCGATTTCATTTACTATGACCAGACAATCGAATAATTATTAATAAAAATTCATATTTAGTATTTTTGGCGGCGATGGAAAATTTTAGTTAACTTCCAAACAATCTCTTGTTATAATTATTGAATTGACATAGATAATTGTAATTTATATATTATATTAATTTAAATGATTTAATTGATATTTAGCCAATTTTGTAAAACGCACAGATGTGCTCAGTGAACCCTTATTCGTTTAGTCTAAATTCTTCATGTATAGAGTAGATAGTATTTTTAAATAGGCAAAATCAATATTACTGAGATCTTAATGTAACCAGTAAATAATTATTAATAACGAATAATAATTAATAAATATAACAATCGGTTCTAAAATAATATAAAGCTCTTATAATGCTTATTGAATTATATACTTACGAATAATATTTGCATTTTCCTATTCGGGACTAGCAATTTATTTGTTAACAAAACTTCATATTTTTGCCAAGTCTTAATTATCATTAATTTAAATGAAGTCTGAATATCTTATATTTTTCCATCTTGCTAACTAATACAATTTCCACAGCGCAACTTATCTGTTCACATTACACCACTATACTTCTTAACTCTTCTAGTACTTTCTAGCGACACAGTTGCTGATTTCTGAACTATCTTCAATAATTTTTCACAGTTTGACTCTCGTTTATAGTTATACCTACAGTTTATTAATATTATGTTGTAATATTTATGTTTTATTAACGATTTTAAAATTTATAACTTTAATTTTTCAACTTTTTTACATGGTAATAATAATTATACTCATAACTGAGCAGATAAGGTGGGGATGATAACATTTTAAACTTTCGCGTTGCATTATAATTAGAACTTATTAATCGGGACTTAACGCGACTTATATAAGTAGTAATGCTACTACGTCCCTAGGGTACTAAAGTCCCCCCGTGACCACGGCCGTTGCAACACGGCCGAAACGTCGAGAAAAAGTATTTACTCGTAGTAGCATTACTATTTAAATAAGTCGCGTTAAGTCCCGATTAATAAGTTCTAAAGGTAGGGACACTGTATGTACTCTTGAAAAGTTACACTAAATACATCTTTAGTTTTGTTGTCTATTGATTATTCTCAACTCAGTGAAGTAACTTTTCACTTGTGCGTCTGCTTGTTATTGTGTTGTTGTAATGTATTTATGTATGAAGTTGTAGAATTTAAAGCAATGTAATTTTTTGTTTATTAATAAAAAATGTTTACAATTTCGGCGTTTTACTCTTCAACGTTGAAAATACCTATGGCCGTAACAGACAATTAGCAAGTTTTATGCGAAAATTATGTAAAAAATATCATGATAATAATATTCTTTAACAGATTACTATTAACCTAGAAAGAAAGGCCAACTATTCAGTCACTTAACTATATTTTTCATTTGCTAATAACTTATTGCTTGCCTTACATGCTTGTCTTATTTATCAAAATAATATCATGTAGGTGCAAAGTGTGAGTTTTTTTTTTTTTTTTTTGGCATAACACATTTACAAGGAATTGATTAATTATTTATTGTTGCATTACAATAGCATTAACCCTACTATTCTGTACCCAGGTCCCAGTCACCGATGTCCTACTTGTCTTCGGGGTCATATGCGACTGCTGCACGTGCTATAGCGTCCCACTTCTGTCGCACCGGACAGTCCGCGCTGAATGCGTGATGGTCTAGTTGCTTTTGGTTATCTTTTTTGCAATTCGTGCAACACGGCTTAACGCCCTCCTTCAGATCATCACACTCAGACTGGTGATGTGCTCCGGAGCAGTGGGCGCATTTCTCTTCGGCAGCGCTACAGAATCGCCGCCCATGTCCGTACCCTAAGCAGCGCGAGCACTGGATTAGGGGGGACTGGTCGGCGACTCTGACGCGCTGGATATCTATATAAAGATATCCTGCCTCGGTGAAACGCACCCACAGCCCCGGTGACACATTGAGTACCACGTGCTGAGTGTGATCATCCTTCCCTTTCTTCTTATACTTCACACTCATTCTGTCCTCTGTCCCTCCCAGGATGTCCTCCATGAGGTGCTTATTTTGCCTCCTGATGGCTTCTAAAATATCGTCATCAGTGTAGCTTTTCAGCACTCCGTACAGCACAACCTGGGGATCCTTATTTTCTATTATCTGTGTATCTATATTCACCCCCGCTTTTTCTATTTTGTCTCTGACTCTTTCTCTATCTTTCTTATCCCTGAACCCTATGATCACTTTTCTACCTTTTCCCCTCCTAATTCGGTCTACCTGTATCCCTTCTCTCTTTGCTTCCACAATCCTTCCTACGGTCTCTACTATTTCAATCGTGGGCATGAAGTTTTCCTTGTCCGATACGACTAAGGAGTGCAGGGTCCCGTATTTTCCTCTTCCCCGGGTGACACTCGCATAAGTTGGAGGTGTCACTGACTCCGGTTCATTCTGTACGGCGACCCCCCCCTCCCCAATCGCATCAGTCAAGGTACCTATCTGTTTCTCTATCTGATCCGATACTTTATCGATCACCTTCGCATTCTCATCCTCTATCTTAACGTGGATGCTATCCACGTTAAGACAGGCGGCATCTACTAGATAATTTCTAATTTCTTTCAGCTCGCTCTTATACTCCTCCCTAAACTCACTTATCTCCTCCTTTACCTCTTCCATGCAATTACATTCCATGCCCACTCTATCCTTAACCTGATCACACTGTGTCCCAGAGTCTCTAGTCCATACCTTTTCTTTTTGTGTTCCAATCTCTTTCCCACCCCTGGCTATAATTTCTTTTAGTAGGTCAACTACAGTTAGTAATTCTTCTCCCATACCAGACTTCAGCTTCATATTCCTAGTCTGGTTTAGGAGATAGATACTACGCTTTACTTTCGTCAGCGTGCTCGCCAGCAGCTGGCTCGTAGTTAACTCGCTCGCGCTGCTGTCGTGCGCGCCGTAGGTTTTATTAGGGTTGAAAGTATTAGGGGTTCGGGCCATTGCCATCTTCAGGTTGTGAATAAAATATGTAAATTATTATTAAATTAAAGGGGGAACGCGTCAATTGTAAAAATTAAAATATGAATGTTAAATTTAGGATTTAAAAATACAATAAAATATCAATTTAAGTAAATTATGTCAAATAATACCTAAAACTAGCAGTTTCCCCAATAGGGTGTAAACTGTCCTAAAATTGCTACGATTTTAATAGATCCTAGGCACTAAAACAAACTAATGCTATCAGATACACTAAAAATAGTGCAATTAGTCTTACAGTCTATGCAGTAGCTCCAATAGGGGGCTACTGGTCTATGTTATTTACAGTTTGTACCTTAGTTTGTAAGTTTCTTTTCAGGTGCATCCGGGGGACACGTCAATTTTAAATAAGAATTGTCAAATTGAATGAACAGAAATAAAATAAAATTGTAAGTTAAAATAAATTAATTAAAATTGGAATAAAATGTCAAAGTAAAAACCTATCCTAACAGTTTTCCCCAATAGGAGAAAAAACTGTCCTAACCTAGAAATATAGATATACTTACAGTGTGTGTATTAATCCCTAAACGCTCAACAAAAATACCTTAGTCTAACAACTACCCGAAATGGGGCAGTTGGTCCTTATATTTATCTTATTCCTAGGCAGCGGTTCCCATAGGAGCTTTTGTTATTAATTCCTAATCCACAGGTAACGTTTTCTTTTATTTTAACTGGCGTTCTAGGCGTTGCAGGTGTTCTAACTGGTCCTCCAGGAGACCCGTTGAAGCAGTGCGTCCCTCCTACTTCATCCGTTCCCGATGCCCGAAGATTGCTGCTCGCATACGATAGAAACGATAGAAAAAAAAAAAAAAAAAAAAACTAAAATGTAAGGCATAACACATTTAAAACAACAGCACCTTGTATCTAACTATATACTTACCATTACCAGTTGCACGAGCTATAGATTCCCAACATGACTGTTGCAATTATTTTATATCAAATAATAATGGCAGCAACCACTTCCGCCGGATATTCCGGGCTGAATGTAAAGTATGTAGAAGCATTCAGGCACACTACATCTTGTAATAACTGTGCATTAAACAAATGGGCCAAATACCAAGCTTAAATTTAAATATAAACTACAAGTATGAAAAATATCTGGATTGTAAAGGAAATAAAATTGTGTAATTGTAAATTAAGACGACACTAGATTTTTTATATTTATAATGGAACACTAATGCTTTTAATAAGAACATAGAATAGGAGACAATTGTAATTACCTAATTAAAATAATGAAAATGTAAATTTATATATCAATTAATGTAAATGTTGAACATGAAAGATAAGATAATGTAAAAAGAAATAGATATAAATTATGGAAACAAGTAGATTTTTAACTAAAATAATCAAAGTATGGAATTAACTAAATGTAAATTATATGTATTAAATGTAAATGAAAAATAATGTCAATTATATGTATTGTAATAGCCAGAGGAAGGAAAATAAAAAGATAATGTAATAATTAGAGTACTAAAAATATATGTTATAAATTAAAAATAAAACAGGGAATGTAAACAAATAAAGTTGAGACAAGTAGTTAAGTGGAAATTATATGTAAATAAATTTAAAACAAATGTTAAGTGTAAAAATGTAATAAAGAGTAAACAATTGTCCCTTCTTATTGAAGGGGGAACAAGAGGTCCCATATAAGGGGCCATTAAAAAAAAAAAAAAAAAAAAAAACTTATTGCTGCCACTGTATATTTTAGTTTGAAAAAATAAAAGCAAAACCATACGACACTCGTCCATAAAACCAAAACGTTTCAATATGATATAGTGCGAAATCCCACTATGTATGGGGGTGGTGACGGGGAGAATGCCATAAGCGCAAATGTCGCGGTCTGCTAACATTTGCGGGCGAGCGCGGGGGTGCGGCGCGGGAGGCGGGGCGGGGGGAGGGGTCCAATTACGACGACCGGCCTCGCTCTGTTAAATGGTCCAGTTAAACTAACAACACTATGTATATCAATTTTATAGCGCTGATTTGCGCATGTTTTTTGTTCTGCAATATATTCCATAAAAAAATCCTTGAAGGCGACAGGAAGGTTTGTTTTCTAAATGAAAACAACGGAGCATTGTATCATTCGATAATATCTAATGATACTTTATCACTTATCAGTATCACTAGAATATGTAGCTCAGAGAAGCGGCCCAACGCGACGCTGCAACGGCGGGGTATTGCTCGACTATGAAAATGCACAGAAAGAGCGGGTAAATTCTCGGAGCTATAAGTGTGGTGTAGCGGAACTTTAAACCCTGTAAAATTAATTTGTGCAATAGTCGAGTTCCTTAAGACGCGAAACTTCGAATAGATGGCAAGTGTAGGTACTACGAGGGCCGGATGGCAACTGTACTACACCGAATAACTGCTCCTAAGTGCCTCTGCGGAGCCCTGGCGCCCCGCAAGGGCCTTGTGAGAACTCCACGACGAATACATTGAATCAGACACCAGCATGGAGACAATTATTCAAAGACAAGACGTCCTTTTTTGGGGTCCGTCCAAAATGTCACTTCTTCAAAAGGTTCTGCTATCAAATAAGTTTGAAAACAGCTGGTCTATAGCAATCAATTAATGGCAGTGGTGGTTTCCCTACGAGGGCTGCTATTTATGTATCCGGAATTAAAAAAAGAAACAAACATATATCATTTAATATGGTTTTATTGCTTTTCAAAATATTCGCCGCGATGATCGACACACTTTTGCATACGCTGGAACCAATTTTCATAGCACTTTTTCCATTCTGATTGAGGTATCTCCAAAACGTGCATTTTGAACGCATCAACAGCCTCTTCGCGGCTCGAAAAACGTTGACCACGTAATTTGTTCTTCGCGTATGGAAATAAAAAGAAATCGTTAGGTGCCAAATCAGGGCTGTACGGCGGATGACCAGTCAATTCGATCTTTTGACCCTCCAAAAACTGAGTTGTTTCAGCTGAGGTGTGACAGCTAGCATTGTCGTGATGTAATATGATTCTGCGTTGTCGGTTGTCCTTTCTTATTTCTTCAAAGACTTCTGGTAAACAAATGGTCGTATACCATTCAGAATTAACCGTTTTACGATTCTCTAATGGCACTGTAGCCACATGTCCATTAATTCCAAAAAAACAGGCGACCATTTGCTTCAAAGTACTTTTTGCACGAGTAACTTTTGTTGGTTTCGGCTCATCTTGGAACACCCACACCGTTGACTGTTGTTTAGTTTCGGGGTCATATGCATAGATCCAAGATTCATCACCTGTGTAGATATTATAAACGGCTTTTGACGTACCACGGTTGTATTTTTTTATCATTTTTTTGCACCAATCGACACGAGCCCGTTTTCGATCGATTGTCAAGTTGTGCGGAATCCAACGCGAACATATTTTTTTTACAGCCAAATGTTCGTGTAATATCTTATGTATGCTCGTCATACTTATGCATAAGGACGCCTCTATCTCGCGATATGTAACATGACGATCACGCATTATTAGTTCCCGCACAGCATCTATATTTTGTGGGACAACAGCTGTTTTTGGGCGACCTTCTTTATTTTCATCCGTGAGCATAGACCGCCCACGATTAAACTCACTGTACCAGTGATAAACAGTGGTTTTTGATGGTGCTTCATCTCCAAAAGTTGCGGTGAGTTGAATAAAGCACTGTTGTTGATTTAGCCCACGCCGAAAATCGTAGTAAATCATTGCACGAAAATGTTCACGCGTTAAATCCATGGCAAATGAAGACACGCAATTTTCAAAATGACGCCACAATGGAAAAATAATTGACAGTCACATGAAACAAAATGTATTCTTCAACCAAAGAGTTCTATTTTCAAATGTTGTAATTACTTTTTAAATATTGTTCTTGTAAGTGGCCAGTTCCGGATACATAAATAGCAGCCTATGTAATTGGCGCTGTATTGTAACTAGAAGCATATTAATATGTCTACGTGATGTATACCAAATAGGATTTAAGGTACTCGTGATAGCGATGGTACTAAGAGCATTAAAAATTCGATGCGATGAAGGGCATCTTCAATGTTCACTTGTAGGTACTGTTTACCAATATTCATAATATACTTACAAAAATATCACGGCAATGCTTATTTTTGTAGGTATACTTTAATCCCGTTTTAGGAAAATTTCCTTGAAATGAAAGCTTCACCCAAAGTCCAAAGTATCGCGTATCTTAAAATACTTATAAATAGCCTTTTTTTTTAATCAATACCTTAATATTATATGACATGTTAATGAATACGCAACCAAAAAATCTTCACAATCGATCGTTAATTTAAGCGCTCAAACAAACGCGAACATTTCAATTAACGGGGACAAGACAATTTTCTTTATAGGTCGGACGCTCCCTGGCCCCATTCGCACCACCACACACCACCAAAGGGTGGTGGTGTGGTGGTGGTGGGGTTGCGTGGGGCGAGCCGAGCGCACCTTCAGGATCCCTCACTGACAGCCAGGCCGCGGTCCGTGCATCTTCTTCACGAGAACAAAGTTAGAAAAACCAATGCCAAAAATTAAACGGTGATACGTCGACAGGATGACTTCCGCGCTCGCTGCCTCGCTCCTCGCCGCTGTTCTTATAACAGGTAAATTTTATTTTTTTATTTTAAGCCGAATAGAATATACAGTATGTAATATAAAAAAACCGGCCAAGTGCGTGTCGGGCCACGCGCAATATAGGGTTCCGTAGTACCGCAACTTTTTTTAAATTTTTGTATGGCCAATGAATGTACATATTTTATAACGTGTTTTACACTGCTAACAGCATCATCTCAGTTACTTTCAAAGGAATTTGATCGAAAAATTCCTTTATACTTCGCCGAATACATTTTTTTTAGTTGATCGACTATTAGGTACCTACTCAATAACTTATGAAGTCTTCGTAGCCGTGATAGTTTTCCTTTTAAATTCAGCATATTTCCTACTCCCGTGATTTTTTCCACATTTCCAGAAGCAACCGTTTAGCAGTTAGCTGGTAGAAGGGTAGTATACTGGACTAACGATTTTTTCCACTTTAAAACTTAATATTTCACAAACGGATCCCTAAGTCGGAAAATGATTTATATAATATATAATATACTCATAATATTTTTAAAAACCTATCCAACGACACCCCACAGGCTACAAGGTGTGTTATGCGATCTCAATAAATTTTTGTCGCGCGATCCTCTCACGCCGCGCCGCATCCGCAAGTTTTCCACGAACGAAATAATTAAAAATAGACAAATCTTTTCTGTTCGTTTTTTAGAGAATACTCGTTATTATTAACAGTTGTCACTAAAATTTAAATTATGTAACCTGCCGAGAGGTTCGCATTTCCCTCCAACAATACACTTCTAGATCCTCCTCCGATGTTGCGGATGGGCCTATATTAATATGTGCCGTGCGCGACGCGACGGTAAATATGCTTCCAATAAACAAAAAAACTTACGCTACTTAGTAGTAATAATAATTATTATAGTCATCTTTTCCAAATTCAGTCCGACCCATAGATTCGTATCAGGAAATTCTATTCACTTTTCTTTTTCGTACTTTCTTAGCTCTCCATTAGGTACCTAATGCTAACACCTATAATGATTTTCATTGTAAAATCAGATTTTCTAAGAGTAGCTTATTCAAAGTGAAAGATACGGTGGTAGCCTGTGAGTGCTGTGGCTTAGAACAATAAAAATAAAGGTATTTTCCGTCGGTTACCATATTATTTTTGGTATCTTTAGGGCCTATTTCACCACTTCCTGATAAGGTGCCGGATAGGCTATCCACAACACTTTTGACAGATTCTACATACCTACTCTCTGTCAAGTTAAGTGGTGGATAGCCTATCCGGCACTTATCAGAAAGTGGTGAAACAGGCTCTCAGTGTTTATATTCTGTGGTTTATTCCATCTAAACATATAATAATTAGTAATAATTAGGCTTGTCTACTCAAGTATCTATTGGGAATCATCCTACCACGTACTGCAAATTATATTTTTCATGTGTATTTGACGAAAGCATCAATTATTAGTATGATGATTGTGATTAATCAAAGGGTGTAGTGAACAATGTTTGTCGATTTAATGGATGCTTTTAGGTCATTTCCTATGAGCGGTCACTGTTCACTAAATAATCAAACTGATATAATCATAACACCGACATGTTAAAGGCTACGATTCTGGTTTTGTTAAGAAATTAAGTTTGTTATATTATTATTAATAATATTATAAGAAAATACGAGTAGATACTAGGTGATGGTGTTATTAGAAATTTTCCTTAATAAGATAAGTACCCGCAAAAAGTTTATGAAGTATCGTGAAAAATTGGAAATTGATTTTTTCAAACAACCTCGTATCATGGTTAGCGGATTGCGGAAAAGACCTACGTATTTTATTTTTGCGTAGCTCATAGCGTGAAATTCTAAGTCACATTTAAAATAAGAAATAATAACTCCCGTACCGGTTTCGCTGACGGTGGCCGGTTTCATTGAAACCAGGCCAGCTACGCAGGTGCATTTTATAGTGCCCGAGGATGTGTGCAGTACACTAGAGCACTATCAATTCCTTTACTCTCAAAACCCAGTGGGCAGTAGGACGAAAGACCGACACGACTGGTAAATGGCGAGAGATCAAGCGCAGGACCGACTTTTTACATGCCCATCCGACGCATCGGACTATCTTACTTGTCAGACTATCAGGTGATCAGCCTGCATCGTCCTAACCAAACTTGGTAACTTGGTCCTAACCAAACCAAACTTGCTTCCAACGCGACAATCGAACCCACGGCCTCCGAAACAAGAGCCACGCTTAAAGCCACTGGACCACGGAGGCGCCTTAAAAGAAGTACATAATATGTGTCAAAAAATATGTTTAAATAATAGGTATATTATTTTATAATTTTATCCCATGACAACTTGTCCTGGCAACCAAACATTTTTTGTGCACATCAATCGCAATCTCGCGTTTGATTTCATAAAAACGTTCTCACTAACAAACGATACATTTTACGGGCCGTCGAAAAACATAATTCATTTCCCCACCGCGGTCCCGCCTCCGCCCGCCCGACGCGCGGCGCCCGCTCCAGACTCCAATGGGTGCGAGCGTGAGAAATATGGGTGTGTTCGCGGATCCCGCACTACCAGGCTCGCAGAACCAGCTAGGAGGTAGCCCTCCCGGCTCCCGTTCCCTTTCCCTTTCGTTTGCTCCGGGATAGGCCGTGTGTGGGGAATAGAACGGGTACGCGGTAGCGAAAATAGCGCGCCGCAAAACGCTACAAACTATTGGAATGATCTTAGCTTATTTTCTAACTTCTATGTTTGATAAAATGTAAAATAACATTTATTCAGTAATACTCAAACTAAGGTATCTGATGTCAATAGTTTTCTTATAAACAAGTCACAAGGATCAGTAGAATATTCAAGTCAGCATAATGTTCTAATTCTATAGACTCTAGGTAGAGTTTTCAAAAGGTGTATACCTATTATGTGTTACAAAATAAAAGTAGAATCAGCTGGCCCCAAGAAATAGGTTGGGGAATTTCAAGGGCCCGGCTACAGCCTGAATTTTATATAATATCCTGGTGTAGAGGGAAGTGTGAGAGCACCCATATTTCTCACGCTCGCACCCGTGCCGGGCGGAGTCATCTGTTCAATACATTTTTTTCTCGTCTACCTGCCAGAGGTCTTTTATCTTTTTTTTTTCTTTTCTATGTAACGCAAGTAATTAAATGAAGTGACAACCGAACGATGGCCATACAAGTATACAACCATAAACAACAAAGTGATGAGCTTTTTATGACGGTACAATCTAGAAAACGACCGGCCGTAACGCTTCGCGGTAAAAAATCGTACCCTGGGGCAAAAGGCGGAGCCCGCCGGCACTCCCCTGACATTTATCCATAGCCCATAAAAATAAATATCTACCAGGAAAGCATAGCGAGCGAGAAGTCACTTTCGTAAAGGCCTCGCCGCGCCCTTCACGTCCCGATTCACTTATCGACGCCCTACTAACCCGTTTAATGCTACCCCATTCATTACGTCTGTCTCTAATTATAGCCTAGGATCCCTTCATAGAAGGACCTTCACCGAGCTGTTTACTGGATGAAAAGTATTTTATATACAATTTCGTATGTCAACAAATTAATTCAGTCCTGAATAAAAAAAATAGAAAAAAATAAAAACTTTTTTTTTAACATTTCGCTGGTTTGGTTAATAGACAAATTCTATACCAATCGAAAGTATGGAGCCCGTAGAGTATGAAAACGTTAGGTTGTCAATTTTTTTCCTGTCACAACTCTTGGGTAGGCTCATTAGGCAGGTAAATCGATACTAGTACCGGTCTGGTTAATGCTTAATGCATATTCTATGGGCTTCATGCTTTCGATTGGTATGGAATTTGTCTATTAACCAAACCAGAAAAATGTAAAAAAAAACTTTTTGGAGTTTACTCCTTAAGAATCGATTTTCATATATAAGGCGCCCGGTATGAGAAAAATCCGAGGGGTAAAACCTACTAACAAGTAACGAAAAATCGTGTCACGTTTTTGGTGCGCACTATTAGTGCGCAACTTTCTAATTTGGCTGTGAGTGTATTAAGACCATAAAGGTAATATACCTATCGGAATATAATATTATATAATAATATTATATATATATATATATATATATATATATATATCGTGTCGTGCGTCGGAGCCGACACACTTTTTTTTGTTTTTTTTTTATTTTTTTATTCTGGACTGAAATTTTTTAGGCAACCCACTTGCAATTAATTTGTTGACATACGTAATTGAATATAAAATACTTTTCATCCAGTAAACAGCTCGGTGAAGGGATCCTAGGCTATTAAGTCATTTCTTTATTTCAGTGACGAAAGATTTTCATGCATTGTGTTATTAAGTAAATTAAGTATACTTTTTAAAACTGCATATCATACACGTAGCCAATTAGGTTTGTTTGCCTTATCTTTACTATGTATAGCTGGGCTCCCACAAAAAACTGCGAATTCGCATCGTATTTTAATTATTTTAATTGTGACTTTTGCCGCAGATATTTGCGATACGATGCGAATTCGCAATTATGTGTGGGAACTGGGAGCCCTCAGCCCTTACAACAATAAAATCTCAAATATTTTATAGAGTCACCTGTCACTACAAAAATACGTTATTTAAACCTTATAAATATTAAATAGAGGTCCATGCTGCATTTTTTAAATATTTTTAGTTTAATCATGACATGTGCATTAAATATTAGATAGGGGGTTAATAACATTATTCAAGGATTAGATAAAAAGCCTTTGATATCTCCACGCCTTTTTCCTCGAATTGACGAAATGAACGCAACTCTTCTATTGTCCCGCTTCGGTCGGGGCCGGGGATTTGAGTGATAACGTCAATAATTGTTTTCATTTATCACCGCGCCGCACGCGATGCGGTGACCTTCCACAAATGCTCACTTTTTATGTCCCGGCTTTAATATTTCTTAATTAAAAATTTACCGCGCCTTGGTTGATAATTTTCGACCATATTCAACGAAACATCAAGAAGCTAAAGTCAGCTCACTAAGTAATTAATAAAAAAAATGCCCTTTGATGTTTACATTTGTAGGTCGAGATCCCTCGCTCCGCGCTCGTCCCTAACCAGCATTAGAATTAGAAACTGAGCCGTTAGAGAGGCGATCGTGTTTAGAAGCATTAGGAGATTAGCAATAGCAGGGAGTTAGGTGTTAGCGATCTATTACCTGTGGGCCAGGCCCGGGGCCGGCCAATCGCATCGAGCCGCGATAGAAGGGCAAGGGCCTCACGTCTAATTTTAGAACCTTCGATCGAGACCTCCTATTTCAACCCTTTTGTTCTTAGTAATATAGTGCAAAATGAAACCATAAAACATTATTCTGACCATAGCGAATAGGCACATGAAAAGTTTGTGCCACCTTGAAGAGGTATTCCTTTGCGGTACGACTTACGAATTACTTTATAATGCAATATTCAATAATAATTATTATGCAATAACATGATTCTTTATTTTCTCAACCCGTGGTAGAGAAAATAAATAAAGCCTGAAACACAGAAAACTCGCCGTTTGCGTAGCAAATATACGACCTCTAAGTATTGCCTTAGTTATTACGATTACTATCTTTTATCTGGGTGCACGGTAGTGCACCCGCCGAGACGAGTCAAGCGAAGCGCAAGGGCACTACCTACATTTTCTCGTAGTGCTTCGCCGTTTTTTTGCACCTTCATAGAATTGGTTTCCGTTGTAGTAGATAGTTCATATTTTCAGGATATGATGTCATCAATAAACTTATTAAGCATACAAAGTCTCAATTGAATAGCTCTTATACTTTAGATTTTATTGATATCTAAAATACACCGATTTCGCCACTGATACACTGATGGTCATCAAAATTTAATGTTTGGCTACTTCCTGAAGTGCTAGAAAGCAGAAATTTAGTATGTAATCTAAGTTTAGTATACAACCAACAAAAAAATTCATAAACTTGTAATTTTCATCCCCCATCCCCTAAAATGGGCGGGGTGGAAGTTGACCCTTATAGAGTTGGTTTTCGATGTGCCAGATAGTTTATATTCTCAGGATATGATTTTAATAATAGACTTACTAAACATTCAAAATCTCAATTGAATAAGTCTAATACTTTATATTTTATTGATATAATCTAAAATACGCAAAAATTTTGTTATGTGCCTTAAAATAAGTTTAGGGGTATAATGGAAGCTTAAATGAGACTTTCACCAATTTTATGAATAAGGACATGAAAGTTTACACGGGATGGACGTTAACTAAAAACGTCTTAATAAACAATAAAAATAAAAACACTGAAAAGACTGCCTAGCAAGTAGCAACTTACAAAAATGACTGAAATCCCACCAAAAACATTTCATGAAAATGTTACCTCGACGACCACAAAAGGTTTGCCCTGTGAAAAAGACATCAGATCTAATGTAGAGTCAAGCTTCTGAATCGACGCGGCCTAACTCTATTGACCCATAACTCCAACAAATTCTACATAATATCAGTAAGACGTATGTATGTATGGCTTGGCTGTTTCGTTACTTCAGATCAGAAACTAAATATTCGAAACAGCGAAGCCATACATACTTACTGATAATAATATGTATATACAGTATATGTTGGAGTTAGGGTCGATAGAGTTAGGCCGCGTCGATTCAGAAGCTTGACTCTATATTTTAGATCTGATGTCTTTTTCACAGGGCAAACCTTTTGTGGTCGTCGAGGTAACATTTTCATGAAATGTTTTTGGTGGGATTGCTATTTATAGTTGTATTTGTCCTGCAATGAAATTAGGAATTAATTGCAATATAATAATATTGCAATTAATAACATAATAATGCGTCGTTTTAATTAGTTATAATATGGGGTTGTTTTGAATATTATTGTATTATGAAAGTGCCATTATAGAGAAAAATAAACATACATTGGAAGGTACATACTCACGACGTAGGTGGTAGGTACTAAAGTAATTAAATGTTCGGCAAGGTCAAGAGAACCTTCGCGTAGGTCGGCTTATCTCGAATTATTTACATTATACTGTTAGTGCCGCCAACCGGCGTGCGGCGCGCGGCTGCACGGTGCACCGCCCCGCCCCGGTGCATCGACCCCGCTGCACATGCACCGGCACCGCCTCGCCGGCCTGCGCGCCTGGTGTCGTGGCCGCTCGTCTGCGCTCGCCACCGCAGCCACTTGGCAACATCCACACAGACAGCCACTAATACCGTTACACTGACCACTACCTGCATACCGCCCACGGCTCTACCTGAGGACGCATTCCTTTGAACTAGATTCAATTTTCTCTAAGATAGTCCGTCGACGTAAACCTACACAGGAAAAGTCCTTTGCTTGCAAGTTGCAATTAAGCGTTGACAAAATTTAATTTATCTCAAAAAAAGTAAAATAGTTAGCATTTAGTTTCATTACATACTGACACAGTTTTCGATTGCTTTTATTGTGCTGTTACAATAATAATAATCTACTACTCGTATAGGTACCATAGTTTAACATATTAATTTATAAACAAAAATATGAATACTTACTGTGAATTAACAATAAATTTTAATAAAGATGACCAGTGAAACAACTTAAAACAAAACATTGCATGTTTATTTTTTGTTATATCAATCAATCAATCAATTCAAGATAAAAAAAAACAATCAAAGCTTAATAAAGTATACCTTGGGTTACAAATTGTGTTGCGAAAGTGAGTTGCTAACACGAGTATAATTACAGTGGTGTCATTTACATCATGCTGGTCCACTACCAGAGGTACCCATATTCTCTACCACAAATATTCTATGACAAATAACATTGAACACTGTGTATAAAACGCGTGAGCCTAAAATTTTAAAATAACCTATCTGAATTATTCTTGTTACAAGTTAGTAACTTTACAACTACAACCCAGTGATGATTGTCGTAGACCTTGTCTAACTTAAAATGACGCGCCCCTCCCTCGTATTCACAGTACAAAAATGTTTCATTTATATCAACTTTGAAGTGGTGGGGCGCGTCATTTCAAATTAGACAAGCTCTACGTCTGTCGCTAGTCGCTACCGTACACTTGCAATTTCGGAGTTCGGACAGACATTTCCTGTTAATCGCATTACCAGAGAAGCAAGAAAAACTTTGTAGTAAATCCTGGCCATTAATAAAACTGAATATTTTATAAGGTTTTCTATAGTGTGTATTTGTTCATCTAATCTATACATATAATAAAACTGTAGAAATGAAGATTCTGTACATTAAAGATATTCAAAAAATAATAAGCGGAGGGTGTCACTACATCGCTATAGAAGCCAAAAACGTGGTCAGTTTTTTTTGTCTGTCTGTCTGTCTGTCTGTCTGTCTGTATGTTTGTTCCACTATCACACGAAAACTACTGATCCGATTTGAATGCGGTTTTCGCAGATATATTTGTCTTCTTCCAACTTAACATCTGGTGTATAAAAAAATTTCCCACCACCCCTCTAAAGGGACGAAAAAGGGGGTCAGATTTTGTATAAGACTTTTGCTTTAACACGAAAACCACTGATCCGATTTGCATACGGTTTTCGCAGATATATTTGCCTTCTTCCAACTCAACATCTGGTGTATTAAAACCACCCCTCTAAGGGGCGCAAAGAGGGGGTCAGATTTTGTATCGAACTTTTTCCTTTAATGGACTTACTTCATATTATTAACTGTTTTTCCAACTTAACATCTGGCGTATAAAATCCCCCCCCCCCCCCCTCTTAGGGGACAAAAGAGGGGGAAGTTTTTGGATCAACTGATGAAGTAGAAATACTTTAAATGGCAAAACAACGTTTGCCGGGACAGCTAGTTACTAATATATACACAATAAATCACAATTATATCTAACACCATTGTTTTCCAAACTACACTTTCTCTTCCCTTGTACTTTCATTGAGAGTATGTTTCGTTAGGGACGCTCTGGAAAGAATGCACATACTGCCAACAATTTATGCGGCTCTAGTACCTCGAATTCAACGAAGTTTAACCCTTTCCTTAAATTCTTGAAGAAAAAATGGCTGAGATTCTTTTGTATGAAATGCGGATTCCCCACTAAGCCGAGCGCCGCCCGCCCGCCCCCGCCGCAACGTACTCGACATCCTCTCTCGTTTATGGTCCTCCAGTATTTGAGGGCTCCGCTGTCTCCATAGTAACACCCACGCTGTCAGTTTAAGTGGTCCCGCCTACTTTGTAGAGTTCGACGAGATAGAGCTAGCGACGGGCGAGCTCTCGTCGCATCATGGAGTCCTAATAGGAGCACAATGTAGCTTTCAGGAAGGAAACTCCCATTCTGATCCGTACGACCGTTGCCATAACAACAGTACTAAACCTACCGACGCGACGCGACGCTCCCTTTATTTTCGTAGGTTCAATTTCCGGCCCTTCGAAGTTCGAACCCTACTTCATTATGTTATCCTGATACTTTTTCGGCCTTATTACGCATATCATTATTTTTTCTGCTAGGCGCGAAGCAATTAATGATCCGCCAATTTACTTAGGAACAAAATTGAATAAGGGCCGGGCGTTAAGGGAATTTAATGTGGAGTTATATGTTTTGTTACTTTTGCTATAATGGCATAATATTATATAGAAATTAGAATAATATAATGTGTGTACAACGTACATAACTCGGATGCTGCATATTTTTGCGGGCATATAATGTTCTTTATAATAACCGTCGGCGGCCCTGCCCCTTCTGCGGACCGGAACCGATACATCCATAGCTTCGGATTCGTATTATGGAATATCGATTCCCGTTCGGTTCACTTCCTCGTTATCTCTGCGGCCTTAGTATTTTCCGAACGGTTCGACATTATCGGCGATCGCCAATACATTTCCAATAATCGGCCGCTGTTATCGTCGATACACGAAGGGCACGCATCACTAGTCACCCGCCCGTTTACAATATGAGCTTTGCTGTATTTCGTATAAAATATAATATGTAATATCTGCGAATTTTTTAATTAATTAAAGCAAATATACATTTTAATAAGTAAGGGATACAATACTATTAATTATTATATATTAATCTATACTAATCGATACTAAGAGAGATATAATTTAGGTAACATAACAGAATATAAGATTATTTACATTTTAATTAGGCTTATATTTCTTATTAATTATTATTAACTGTATGATAATTGATAAGTGTATTATAGTAAATTATAAATCTTCTAACATGTCATGGCTTGGGAGTTGGGGCTAATTATTGGTAGAGTTATGTATTAAATTAAAAGATAGAAGAATCCAAAGCTTTTTGTTTCTTAATTATGATTTTCAATTTCACTACCTACTATTTTGAACTCAGTATAAAGGTCCTTCTTTTTTACCGACTTCCAAAAAGGAGGAGGTTATATTATGTTCGGCTGTGGATATATTTTTTTTTGATCTGATCTTTTGTTAAGTATCTGTAGTATTTAGGCATATTATATATAATTTATAATACATGTATTTATTCATGTTCTACTACAAATTACTACATCGATATAATATAAAGGCCCTCAACATTTTGCTAATATATTATGTACTTACTAATTATTAGAAAATCGGCTTAGTGCGAGTTGGACTCGCGCATAAAGCGTTGCGTACCATTATAGAGCAAAAACAGACAAAAAGCGTGTTTTCTGCGTGGTGGCCCCGTAATTTATTTTTTTATTATTAAAATTTAAATACAATTGACTATTTTGTGCACATTTCAAGTTCTAATGTTTTTCTTTCTACCTGTGATTATTGATATCAAGTAAAAAAAAGGCCAAAAAATCACGTTAATTGTTATATGTGAGGACTCCCATACGACAATGGCTGATTTTATTTATTTACCTTCACCTTCAGTGCTAATAATAAATAATTTCAAGTAAATGTATTCACAGCTGTAGGTACATTGTAGAGTAACGTAGACCATAGAGCAGGGATTCCAAAAGAGATGGGTGGCGGAGTAGAATCTTCTTACATATTTTTTTTAAGAGCCTATGCTGTCCCACTGCTGGGCAAAGGCTTCTCCCAAAAGTCTTCCAGTTCTCACGATCCAACGCAGCCGTAGGCAAACCTGGCTTGTATTTGTCTAGCTCATCGCGCCATCTTTTTCGAGGCCGGCCACGGCGCGGCGGCGTCGTCCATCATCTGGTACCCATTCAGTGGTGATCTTTGCTCATGCGGTCAGGATGCATGCGACTTGTATGGCCCGCCCAGTCCCATTTTAGCTTGGCAGCTTTTTTTTTAAATTATTGTTATTTATCAAAAATTACCATTTAAGTATTAGCACGTGAACTAATGTGTATTTTGCGTAAATTGCGTTAATTTTGTGTAAATTGCGCAAAACAACAAGATTTAAAAAAAAAGTAAGATGAGAGAATAACTTATCCGTTTTTTTTTTGTAACAAGTAATATGGCGAAAAGATTATTTTAGATTATTTTTAGTGCACTTCCCGTTCCCTAATGGGATTCCGATAAACAAATTAAGGTAGGTAGGTATTTGCCGTTATATTCTATAATGATTATGGTGAAACCCTGAGGTAGAGTTGGTAGAGTATAGAAACATTAGTACATAGTATAACACGGTCAAATTAACTATAGACGCACGGTTTGATGACGTCATTATGGAGCTCGCATGTTATTGCATTCCAGCTATGCGTCAAGATAAGGCCATCCCCCGAGCAAATGACTTTGACCATACATTTGCCGCATTGCCGAGATCGCACCAAAACCCTATTTTTTTACTTATCTTAGTTCAAAATTGACCTAAAAAAATTTAAAACGGGGAATATGTAGTCGATCTATTGGCGTGTGTTTCAAATAAAAGTAATTTGTAAATACTAAGGAGATGCTGAATGTATGCTTGAATTTTAATAAATTGGCTTTACTTTGGAAGCTGATATCGTGAGTACCTATAATAAACAAAAATAGAAAATTTAAAACGTGGAAAGGAATGTTGAGATACTGAAGTTTATTGCTGTATTTCTATTATAACTCTGTAGCTTTCAAATTATAAGTTTATAAGGATCTAAATACGGTAAATTTTAGATTTCGATTCTCCGTAGGGAAGGCCCTTAATGTGACCGTGTTGTAGGTTTATTAAATTGGTTATTGGTACGTTGTAGCACCAAGGCTTTATATGTATTTATTAGCCTACTAATATACTTAATATAATATTTTATGTGCTTAAAGTGCTAACAAAAAAAATTCACTTACCTATTTATATTTTAAGAACAAAAATACTGGAAACATGTCTTCTATTTACTTTCTAAGTTCTAAGATTTACCTAGATACCAGCAAATATAAATTAGGTCAATGGCCTATTATTTTAGATTTAAAGTCTTTTCCAGTCCAACCCTAATTGACTAGAAAAATCTTGCCGCCTATTCTATTAAAACTTAATGCGAATCAGACGCGGCGTTATTGCAAAAAAAATCTTATAATATGCAAAATAAATAAAACCTAAAAATGTACTTCCACAAAAATTATGACTGTTTACAAATTATAACATAATACGTTAAATTTAATAGCAGTAGGTATTTACGTACCTAATCTAAAGAAAGGAGAAGGGCCTGCGAGTCGCTGCGTGGAGCCGTTGACACATCTTGCGTAAGGTGCCCCGCGGCCATTGGCCGAGGAGACTCCGCCCAGTGCGTAGCCTAACCTTGATATTCGACAGGCCCTTACGCGGCCCTTTCTATCTCTTGATGATCTTTGCGCTCCTAGTCACTCGTGTTTTATTATAAATAATTTAAAGGGCTCCTCTATCGATAAATATTATGATTACTATCAATATACAAACAAATATTTAATAACGTAACGTTTATGTGGCTGAGTACCGATCGTTAAGATATAATTGTGGGGTATTTATTGGTCGCGATTCTCGCGAAGGGCCGAATTAATTACGCCGGCCCAGCGGGGAAGGTGTAAATGACGGCTAGGGACACCTAAAACAAAAAATAATAGGCATGTCACTCCCAATGACTTTGGGTACGAGGGACTCATGAGATCCGAGAAGTTCCACTTCGAAATAGCCCTTCGGTTGTACCTTCCAAACCTGTTTGTACTCTGTTACCTGCAGTTGGCGATTACGCAAAAAATAAAACACGCCTCCTTTTAAATAATGCGCACATCTTGATACGGCTAATTTCCATTTCAAACTGCAGTTTGTAACTACATACGTGTATGTGTTATTTATACGTTAATATTTATAACTTTACTAGATGACTTTTGCTTTTTATTTTATATATTAATGACATACCACACTCAATTCCTTATCCTCTTACATTATTCGCTGATGATATAACAATAACTATATTTTACAACTTTGACATAAATAATTATGAAAAAGAAATAAATAATGTATTAGGAAATGTAACTAAATGGCTCAATGATAATAACTTATTAATTAATCTAAACAAAACATGTATAATGCATTTTAATCAAAGACCACAAATTTCATCTGACATTAATGTAAAATATAATGACACTATGATTAGACAAGTAGATTCTACGCAATTTTTAGGTATAGTACTTAAGACGACGCCTTGATAATTTGGCTGTAGCGATGCCGATTTTTCTCAGCAATGACTAAAGCTAAGAAATTGAAGTTCATTGTCAGTATTCATCATGTCTTTGTCTTTGAATTGCCCATAGCATAACACGATTGGACAACTTTTATAACACAGAATAATCAAACGAAAAGACCTCTTTAAAAAAAGGGATTCCTATTTTTCCAACAAAGGAGAGTGATTTAAGGTTCCAAAATTTGTACATAAATTGGTTCAAGCAATCTAAAACATATCCAACACGGTTTCTTACTTTAACGCTGCGTCACCTTAATTGACCAAAGGCTCAAGTGGAAAGACCACATTCAAAAATTGGCAAAACGAATTAGTAGTACAACTTTTGCATTACATAAACTATCCCTAACAGTTAACACCGATGCGTTAATTACAGCATACTATGGTTTGGTTGAATCATCACTCAGATACGGAATTATTTTCTGGGGCAATTCCACTGATACAGATGTATTATTTAAAGTACAAAAGCGGTGCTTACGAGCAATGTTTAAATTAAAAAAAACCGAAAGCTGCAAACCTCTATTTGACAAATACAAAATTCTTACACTACCGTGTTTATATATTCTAGAAGTCGCAAATTTTGTAAAATGCAATCCTAACTTATTTCTTAAAAAATCAGAATTTATGAGCAGAAACAGACGTGATGATGAAAAATTATGTTTAGAACCATGTAAAACACAACTCATGTCAAAAAGTATATTTTGTATGGCTCCCAAAATATATAACAAAATTCCAAAAAAATAAAAATAACTTAATACCAGGCTACATAAAATACGGCTTAAGAAACTGTTACAGCAAAAATGTTACTATAGCATAAATTATTTTTTTACTGACAAGTTCAGCTAATTTTGTAAATGTGCTGTTATCTCATTGACCAAATTATTTAAATTGTTTGATTGAAATTATTATTTGTATTTACATAAATTTTATATACACAATTTTATATGAATTCAATTATTAAGTATATTTTATTGAATAAAATGAATTAAAGTTCACATTGATAATTTAATGAATTGTATTGCTATTACTGATTTGTTTGTTTTTTTGGCATATGCAAATATTTTAATGTATTAATTCTTAAAATATTATTTATTTGTATTAAGTTATATTTATTTAATTAATAAGACTTGTATAATTATGTGCAGTAAGTTGATATTATGTAGGAATGGTGTACCTACTCGTAATATTGCATGCTCTGGCGGAATTTAGAGGAACTCAATTATTGTAATTAATTAACATCTGTGTAACCAATTCGCAATAAATAAATGATTATGATTATGACGCCCGCAACTCCGTTGCGCCATAAAACTCGTTTATCGTGTGAAAACCGTACATTTTTCTGGGACAAAAAGTAACCTATGTCCTTTCCCGGGACTCGAAGTAGCTCTATACCAATTTTCACCAAAATCGGTTCGGCAGTTTGGGCGTGAAGAGGTAACAGACAGACAGACAGATAGACAGACACACATTCGCATTTATAATATTAGTATAGATGTTTTACATAATTGTATGATACTTGAAACGATTTACAGATTATGTAACTATAAACAGACGCTTGTTGTTATCTTTTCAATGTAAGTAATAGGTACATAAAGTTAAATACATACATGTAAAATATTGTTTTTGTGACGTTTAGTACGGGGGGTATGCACGAGTCCGTCTCGCGCTTGGCAAGTTTTTAATTAGATACTATTCTTTGTTAATTACAATTTTATATTACTTTAGAAGAACAAGTTATAAGTAAATTTTACATGAATTAGTCCAATTAAGGTCCGATTACGTATTTTATAAAAAATTCAAATACATATTATGTACTCTATACATAATATTATGTATGATTAATGATCATACAAAAATATTGACTAATTAATCACTGTCTTGAGTCTTGACACACACACATTGACTAATAAAAGTATGAAATTAGTTAATAAGTTAAACAATTAAAAACAAAAAAGTGATAACATTTTTTGTGCGAAATTGGTCTACGCGTAGGCCGCGTAGCGCGTAGCGCTAGGATCCTAGACGACCGCTACGCGACTACGCGGTAGGCCGTAGCAATGTACGAATTCTCAAACTTATTTCAAGTTCATAATATTTACATACTACGCAGTGTATAAATTCTCATAGGTAAAACAATTATTAAGTATTTTAGAGATTAATTATGGACATTTTATAGTGCATAAAAATTAATCTCTAATATTATATTATATTTAAAACTTCTACTAACTACATTACTAAACTACATTAGCTACAAACTTTACACTTTTTCGTATTATAGATAAACTAGCGACCCGCCCGGGCTTCGCACGGGTATAAAATACATAGCCTATGTGATATAGCCTATCACTGAAAAAGTGATTAAAATCGATTCAGTAGTTTTGATTTATATTCATTACTACCCGTGGCCCGCATTGGTCGGTACCGCGGCAAAAGCTACGTCCCGCAATTTTTAAATCTGTTATACTTATCTTCGAAAATATTAATCTAAATCATATGCTGTAAAGGGCCACATACCTAGATCTATATTAAATCAATAAAGTATTTAATTGAATAAGGATTAATACCGTATTGGTTAAAATCGCTTCGAAAATTAGCCATTATTTGAAATTAAAAGTAAATGAGAAAAAAAATGTTACTGTGGGATATATAAGAGATAGATATATACTATCGCGGAGTTTTCTGTAGACCTTTTCATAGTGTACAATACTTGGTAAGTACATTATCGTATATATAGTAAGGTTCAGCCTGCGTTCGCATTGTAAGCGGAAAAAAATGTAATTACGACATCACATTAGAAACCCCAACCATAACAGTATTTCTTCACTATTTAATGAATGTTATTATATGTTATAAACCTTCATCTTGAATCACTATCTATTAAAGAAAACCGCATCAAAATCCGTTGCGTAGTTTTAAAGATTAAAGGGAACAAAGGGACATGAGGGAAAAAAAGCGACTTTGTTTTATAATATTACGTAGTAATGATGGAATATCCAATACAATTATATCAAACTAGTAGTTCCTTAAAATACTATCGCTTTGAGTCGGACTCACGCACGTAGGGTTCCGTACCATTATGTATCTATAGAGCAAAATTAGGCCATAAATTGGGCTTTTTGTATGGGAGCCCCCTTTAGAGTATTGTATATTAAATAAAATTAATACATTATTAAATCTTATATCTTTAAAGGAGCAATTCTTAATTCTTGTATATATATATATATATATATATATATATATATATATATATATATATATATATATATATATATATATGCACACAAGAATTGCTATATATATATATATATATATATATATATATATATATATATATATATATATAATTAATTCTTGTATATATATTCTATGTAATGTATGTATATATGTATATATACATACATTACATAGAATATAATTTACAATACATATATATATAATTGGAATCTCGGAATCGGCTCCAACGATTTTCATGAAATTTTGTATATAGGGGGTTTCGGGGGCGATAAATCGATCTAGCTAGGAATCATTTTCATAAAATGTAATTTTATGTGTGTTTTTTGAATTTTTTGAATACCGAGCGAATAGCTAGTCATATATTAAATCATTTATTCAAGTACACAATATATAAATAAGGATTTTGTGAAAAATTCAAGTACCTACCTACCTGTTGCCATTATTGATATGTATAAAGCAAAAAAGGCCAAAAATCACGTTTGTTGTATTAGGAGCCCGCCGAGCCCCCCTAAGGGGCTTAGAACACCTAAATGCGAGATTTCGAAGAGGAATGTTCGTATGATAGAATGCGGTGCTTGTATTGAGAAAGATATATAATATTAATCAGAATATATGCTAGTTCCAAAGTGTTTTCAAAACACGATGCAACTTATTTTTCTCGATAGAAAAAAATTGCAAACATACATACCTCTATTAAAATCTTAAAATGCTCGGTATGTGTAGTAAATTGCACTCAATAATAATTCAATTTATGGACAATATTTGACTACCAGTTCACTACGGCTATAGTGTTTTATTTTTTTAAATTAATTCTTAATTAGCAGTAATCAAGTATTTTACACATCAGAGTAGACTTAGCCGTACCACGTGTGTGTTGTGAATGTATGCAATTTTCGGTCAATTTCGATTAGCTTTTCTAAGCCCCTTAAATATTAACTTTATTTTGATTTTAGTATTTGTTGTTATAGCGGCAACAGATATACATAATCTGTGAAAATTTCAAATCTCTAGCTATTACCGTTCTTAAGTTACAGCCTGAAGACATACAGACATACCTACATCGAAGTCTTAGTAATAGAGTCCCGTTCTTTCCCTTTGGGTACGGAACCCTAAAAACCATCGCTGTACACTATATTTGGAAAAATTATTTACATTTATTAAATTTTGAAACCAATTTTTTTCCTACATGACAGCGTCCGACAAAAGTCAAAACATATAAGTACATAATGAAAATTCAATTATATTATTTATACCACTTTGAGATTTTTGAGAGTTCACCACTCACATCTTGTTCAGTCTGTTTGTTTGTTCACATAACAATATTATTAATATTATATTTTTATTAAGTACTAGCTGTCCCGGTGAACTTCGCGTCACTTTAAACCTTCCCTGGACTTCTACGAATATTTTAAGACTAAAATCAGCCCAATCCGTTCAGCCGCTTTCGAGTTTTAGCGCGACTAACATATTTGAAAATCGATTTTTATAAGATACTCATAAATATGTACTTAACATTCTTCGACGGCAATCAGATATTTTTTCGTCATTCATATATATAATATTATTAATTACATATTTTGCTTTGAGAACATTTTTATTCCTAATTATGCAGATGTGCATAATATTGGCCTCAGCTTTCCTTATAAAACATACAGGATCTACGTGCATTATTCATTTCCCCTCCTAGACATAACATTTCGTGTTACATAATATACTTACTTACAAAACATGCATTTTAAGTATGCAATATTGACAGAACGGTACAAGTACGAATGCTACGGTAACGTCAGTGAGCTGTGAAGTGCTTGTTTACAAAAAAAAAATTTGTGGTAAACAAAGATGGCCTCACTTGAATCTCGGAGACTAGGCGACCATAGGCGCCAGGAGGCCTCAAGGAATGCTGGCAATGAAATTCACTTTCGTTTGTTCCCGCCGTGGATTGTATTCCCTTCGCAGTAGAGTCCATTCTCATCATCTCTACTCTCGACTCTAGCTAAAGAAAATTTCGCTTATTTTCATAATATCTATGTGGTTATCTAAGTGGAAAGTTTGAATGAAAGTCCGTCATTTCTTGAGTTAGAAGCAAGAAACTTTATTTTTGGAAATTCTACCCCCAAGGGGGTGAAATTGGGGTTGAAAGTTTGAATGATATTCCGTTATTTCTTAAGTTAGAAACTTGAAATTTTATGTTTGGGCTACTGATTAAAAATAATTGGATACGTGCTTAAGCGTTTTTGGAAATTCTACCCTCAAGGGGGTGAAATAGGGGTTGAAAGTTTAAATGAAAGTCCGTCATTTCTTAAGTTAGGAACATAAAGTTTATTTTTGGACTGCTGAATAAAAATGAATGGATAGGTATTTAAACGTATTTGGAAATTCTACCCCCAAGGGGGTGAAATCGGGGTTGAAAGTTTGAATGAAAGTCCGTCATTTCTTGAGTTAGAAACATGAAACTTTATTTTTGGGTTACTGATTAAATATGAATGGATACATATTAAAGCGTTTTTGGAAATTCTACCCCCAAGGGGGTGAAATCGGGGTTGAAAGTTTGAATGAAAGTTCGTCATTTCTTGAGTTAGAAACATGAAACTTTATTTTTGGGTTACTGATTAAATATGAATGGATACGTATTTAAGCGTTTTTGGAAATTCTACCCCCAAAGGGGTGAAATTGGGGTTGAAAGTTTGAATGAAATTCCGTTATTTCTTAAGTTAGAAACTTGAAATTTTAGGTTTGGGCTACTGATTAAAAATGATTGAATACGTGCTTAAGCGTTTTTGGAATTCTACCCCCAAGGGGGTGAAATCGGGGTTGAAAGTTTGAATGAAAGTCCGTCATTTCTTGAGTTAGAAACATGAAACTTTATTTTTGTGCTACTGATTAAAAATGAATGGATACGTATTTAAGCGTTTCTGGTAATTCTACCCCCATGGGGGTGAAATTGGGGTAGAAAGATTCAATGAAAGTCCATCATTTCTTGAGTTAGAAACATGAAAGTTTTTTGACGTTTGCGCTTGACGTTTGCTTAAGGCCCTATAGACCCAATTTTACATGACTTTGAATCAATAATAAACAAACAAATAGTGACTTTTAAAAGCCAAAAAAAAATACACATTGTTGTTTACTTAATGTACTTTGACAATTTGTGGTTCGAAACATAATATTGAAAACTTCACTCGATCAAAAATAACTCCGAAGAGGAGGCTAAATTCGAATATTTTGTGATATTTTTCTTATTTTTCATGAAGCTTATGATAGTTTTACTTTCAAAAATCATATCTACGAAAAGCTCATAACTTAAAGAAGAATAATTTGTGGTTACATTTTGCATTTTGGTTTAATTATCAAAGAAAAAAGGTTTTTTTCTCCTATTTCGCCCTATCAAGTACGCGGCGAGCGTCGTAACCGCCACTGTACAAGGCGCGCTGATGTGAATGTTATTTTAATGTCCTTTACGTCGATATTCGTACTGACAGACATCGACCTGCTAATTTTCGGGTCTATAGGGCCTTAAATAGGGTCCCGTTTTTACCCTTTGTATAAGGAACCACAAAAAGGGGAAAGCTATCCATCTTTGTTATTATATATACTATGTTAACGCGTACGAAGTCGCGGGCAACAGCTAGTGTTTTGATAAGCCACGAAGGCTTGCGCCTTTTTTCAATAAACAAAATAGTTACGTACATTAATAATTGTTATAATCGTAATGTTTCAGGCCATGTTCTAAAATCTAAGTTTTAACTTTTAAGGATAATAACTTAAAAAATATTTTTTGACCTAATAATATAAACAAAAGAACTAAGACGAAATTTTTGGCGGGCATTTATTTATTTATTTTGGCACATCAACAGCTTGTAGGAATTTACATTTACATGGGCATGTGAAATAGTGATGCAGACTGCCAGTGTTTTCGTATTCATTTTTCCTAAAAGTGTATTCTCAGATTTTAATAATCTTGTTTAACATGGCCACAAATCACAATCCATGTGAACAAGTGATACAAATTGATTTTCAGTTGCCTAAATGTAAAACTTGCTGCTCTGACGAGTGACGACTTATTTAGACTTTGACTATATTTTGGATTTGAAGATTTTGAAAAACGTTGCATAAAAATTTCCGCCTGCTCCAGGCTACGAAGGCCGCTAGACGATCAATTTTATTGTGCAATATCCCGTATGGCGCAATATTATTGACCGTTTAGTCTCTAGGGTTGATATTGACCGCGCCCGCCTTTAAATCTTATTGTCAAATAAGTTGTAATACAATAATATTTCACAATAAAATTGATCGTCTATATACTATAATGTCCCACTGGCCACTACCTTTGTAAGTAGGCTGTGGCAAAGTTGTACAACCCCGAGTCAGTGCTTTTGGCACTCGAAAAAAGATTAACCCTAGAGTGGGCGCGTTATTCCGTGAAACGTCAGTGGGCGCGTATGGAGCATTTTGCCGCCCCTTTTCTTTAGCTATTTTTAATAGGAATTAAGCAATACCATTAATTTATTTTGACACGATTTAAATAACACACAAATAACAATAAAAATTCACCATAATTATTAAAATCTGTTTTAAGGACTTTGGCTTACAAAACATTTTAGAAAACTTGATATTTTACTGACTTTTTTTACTTTGTCCTAAATAATAGCCTATAATACTGAAAAATTTAAGAAAAAAGGATCAAAATTATACCTTTTCCTTATCTGCAGGATATGTTTTATCTAAACAGTCTTCACAAAAGTATTATTTATATTATTAGCAACTTTGGCCATCTGTAACACCCTTTTTAGTGCACATATTTTCAAAGCTTATATTTTATTTTCAAAGAAAAATGGAAGATCCATCTACCTTCTTGGAAGATGATGCTAGGTCGGCTTGTACAAATCGAATAATTTGGTTCCTCAAAGAAATATGAAATATGTCTATAGAAGACCTTAAGGTCATATATTATGACTTGAATGGCACCATAGCAATTAATTTAGTATTTGAAAGAAAATTTTCAAATACTAAGTTGATTTTACTTAATACTTTTAAGGTTTCGATCAAGTTTCGATCAAATTTCGCTCAAGTTTCGATCAAGTTTCGATCAAGTTTCGATCAAGGTTTCGATCAAATTTCGATCAAGTTTCGATCAAGTTTCGATCAAGTTTCGATCAAGGTTTCGATCAAGGTTTCGATCAAGTTTCGATCAAGTTTCGATCAGGTTTCGATCAGGTTTCGATCAAGGTTTCGATCAAGTTTCGATCAAGTTTCGATCAAGTTTCGATCAAATTTCGATTAAGTTTCGATCAAGTTTCGATCAAGGTTTCGATCAAGGTTTCGATCAAGTTTCGATCAAGTTTCGATCAAGGTTTCGATCAAGTTTCGATCAAGTTTCGATCAAGTTTCGATCAAGTTTCGATCAAGTTTCGATCAAGTTTCGATCAAGTTTCGATCAAGTTTCGATCAAGTTTTGATCAAGCTTTCGATCAAGTTTCGATCAAGTTTCGATCAATTTTAGATCAAGTTTCGATCAAGTTTCGATCAAGTTTCGATAAAGTTTCGATAAAGTTTCGATCAAGTTTCGATCAAGTTTCGATCAAGTTGCGATCAAGTTTCGATCAAGTTTCGATCAAGTTTCGATCAAGTTTCGATCAAGTTTCGATCAAGTTTCGATCAAGGTTTCGATCAAGTTTCGATCAAGTTTCGATCAAGTTTCGATCAAGTTTCGATCAAGTTTCGATCAAGTTTCGATCAAGTTTCGATCAAGTTTCGATAAAGTTTCGATCAAGTTTCGATCAAGTTTCGATCAAGTTTCAAATTGAGTTCGAGTTCGAGTTCGAGTTCGACACAAAACACTACTCTCCAACCGTCTTACGCGTTTTGTATGGTTTTTCGATCAACACGAAAATCTACCGCGAGTTTCACAGTTTTTACCCATCCCACAAGTGCTCAACGCTGCTAAAGAAGTTTTCACTTCAATAAAGTCAGTATTGCAACTTTGGAAAAAATTGTGTCAAAATTTTTACCTACGTCAGTGGGCGCGCGGTGAGCAATTTGCCGCCCCGCGACACCTGATGGTAAGAAACTTAGCTTTAAGCGGGCCCCCGTGTTCTGACGGCGTCCAGCTTATCAGCACGCATAGCTAACGAGATTAGGGGCAGCTACTATAAAACGCAAGACTAACGAGCTATTGTTTTACGAATTATTAACGTTTTTTCAGCGCGGGCGGCACAATGCTCATAGCGCGCCCACTCTAGGGTTAAGTAGATAGCTTCTTGAGCTTTTGTGCTGTCAAGTGTGCACTCAGTTAAAATTAGTTAAACTCCACTTTTCCTAAACAACCATGTAGACTACGTACAAGTGAGCTTCCCCAAGCTTACTTGTAAGATGTAGTGTAATAAAAAATATGTCTCAGCGAGGATTTTTAAAAAATGATATCAGGTAAGTATGTACATATTTAATTTTACTACAGAATAAATATTATCACACGTCGTCTTTACATTCTGGAAGTACCACCAGTCAAGACTACAAGGCCCTATAAACTCGGAGCCCCTGTATACAGTATAGACCCCTCTGTGATCAGTTGATCACACATGCGTAGCGCCACCCCACCTCCCGGGGGCATCACATGCGGGCGCGGCATGTGTGACACCGACCCTCTCGCCGGCTCTGCAACCCTGGTTCATATAGCCCACATGTTCAACCCTTTTAGACATGTGTAGCGAACAAAAAAGCGACACCGCTATGTTTGCGTGTCGTCTGCTGGTATTGGTTTACCACTAATGTGACAGGCCGAGTAGGGTTTCTGTTGTCGCGAAAATGCTTCTTAGTCTTTTTCTGATGTGAGAAAAATTGCGACAGAAATATTAATAAGGCAAAGCTTTTCTGACAAGAACTTGATTGAACTTTTCAAATAGATATTGCATCCACGAAATATTTTAGTGTTAACTTAGGTACTACATCACAAGTGCAAATTACTTTACGAATGTGTGTACTCTGTACTCCTTTTTCTATAGTACATACTACCTATCTCACCTACTTCAAGTGATATTGTCAAATATATCTTCATATTGATACATCAGTGTAGACTGTAGACTGTACTCTGTAGTATCTATAGGCTAAAATATTATGTTTCTCGTAAGATGTTACGTACATGTATGCTTATTCTACGGTGTGTGCGAGTACTTGCGTGCGACGTGCGTGCGTGATGCGTGTGTGTGACATCGTTTATACTGTAAACGCTGCAACACGCTTAGAACAAACATAAGGCAGTGTCGAGAAGGCAGGTTAAATAAATTCCAAATAATTAGAATAATAAAACTGTTTGTTTGTTTGTGTGGCTGTGTTAATGAATCATAAACCTGTGTTTACCTGCCCCACAAAGCCGGCGATGTGGGTCACCCGGGGCCGTGTTTGCGCCGTCGCACACGCCCATGACGCAGTGACATGCGTCAACAGCGGCCCATGTACCAGGGTGCCATCGCAGCGCAGAAGTGTATCGTTTGCACTGTGGATGTTGTCGGGTCGAGCCGCTGTTGGTATTGAACTTTATAATATTTCGTTCCGCGCTCCGCCCGTTTCAGACTGTTCAACTTTCGTGCACTCAACATGAAGGCATAACATTTCCTTTATTATCTTATAGTAAGAAAATGATTTACAAAGGTCGACTTTCTCTATAAGTAGTCGATTCACCGTTTCGAACTGATTTCGAATTTCGAACTTATCGCCAAAATTCGTCTCTTGAAGAAAACTTTATTGTGATAGACAATGCATTCGCCCTAGTTTTTTGAAAATATCAGTTCATGTAAACGATTCAAATAAAATACTTACCTTAAAATACTTATGATCATTATTCATGTCAGTGAATCTGATGATCTTTAATAATTATTTTTGAGCAGAAAGGGATAGCAATATTTCCCTAATATTTGTGGTCAAAATAATATTTAAAGAATTTCTAATAATATGTATATTGCATAACTTAATATTAACATTATTTTACCCCCTCGATCTTACTTATTATGTGTGCACTGTGCAGCTGTTATAGTGCACACTGCATAGATGCACAGTTTATTGCACACTACCTACGAGTTCTGCGTGTGCCGGGCCTGCACTAATTTCATGCACACGTTTCCCGTCCAGCTTGCACAATCACTGCGGTCTGTGAAATTGCGCCACATGCTGCCCTGGTATATGTGTGTTTGTCGCAAATAAAATAATTTGACTAGGAGCTTATAATAGCTTTGTGTACATAAATTATGGTCTTCAAATGATTTAGAGATACCGTACACCTTTTCGTGAGGAATAGTAGCCTGTTACATAGTTTTCAGTCGTCTACCTTCTTATATCTTAGTGTGTCCTAGTACTTTTTAGCACGGTCATAATAATAGAGTTCTTTAAATTCTAATTGATCGCATTAACTTAAGAGGGCGACTAACCCAAAAAATCAAACATCGTCCTTCTCTCTTTACACTCACGCCCGTCTTTCATAATATTATGCCAGGTGAAAAAGGACGACGCGGATTCATCGCCAAATTAGTTTTTTCTCAATAACTCGATAAATATGCAACATTTAAAAAATCCGCTAGGTCGGTTTCTCAATGATAGAATTTTACACAATGTGTTAAAATATTAACTGCACGGTTATGGCAATAAATTAAAAATTTGTAAAAATTTGATGCATCTTTGTGATTTTTTTCTATCGAGAAAATTTTAAGATATCGTGTTTTTGCTCAAACCGAATTCTTGGAAATATAATGTAGTATCTAATTTTATAAATGAAACAATTCGGGGCTTATTTTCAAGTATAAAAATGAATTATAAAATCGAAAATTTAGGGTCGCCCCCTTTAATATCAAGATTCTATACCGTGCTTTTAATAAGCAGTAATATGCAATTTAATGTAATTAAAATAAACTAGATTATAGTCAGTAAATACATTATTTTAATTAATATCTATTCAGATGAAAATTAATGGAAACAAAACATAAAAGCTATAAGCGGCTACGGACTACAGTCTGCAACTCTACATTTATAGCTCTACAGACTACACTGCTTTTCTACGTTCTACTGGCGAAACGAAAGTTCAGGATAGAATAATAATTTTAAAAACAACCAAACATTCCATACTTTTATGATATTTTATAATTGCACGTTTTATAACATCATACCAAATGAATTACAGAAAATAGAAAATCATTCCAATCCATTTTATTTAGCCGTATTCCACTTCTCTTTTTATAATATTACTGTGTTTTCTATCTGTTGAATATGACTGCTCATAATTTAAATGTTTATTGTTCCTATGTTTATCGTGTAATATTTTTATTGTGCGAGTGTTATCGTCGGGCGTACGTACAACAGCATGTTATACAGCACTCTGCTATCAAAAGCACGGTCGAGTGTCGACGCTTGTCTGAGTGAATTGTATACTCGCGGTGTTGCGAGTTGCGACATCGTCTGTCTGCTCGTTTGTATACTGCACCACTTGCACTCTATGCACTCCTGGTACAAATTGACGTCATTTGACACAATCCTCAACGACGTAACGCCCACTTGTTTCGTCTTTGGAGGCTAAAAGGGACGATTCGACTATGTTCGTAAGAGGCTGGATCGTTATAGGATGTCTTTTGGTTATAGATTTAATTGTGTGTAAAAATGTAATAGAAATTAGATTTTATATTAATTATACTTAAGTATTTTAAAGATTTTTTAAATGCGATTTTTTTGTAAATTAATCAGGGTTTGCTATAGGTCATAAGTTCATAACTCATAAGAAATAAGCGCAAAAATAGGTTCTTTAAATATTAAGCCTGCTGAATAAAAAATAAATTTATATTTTACTTTTACTACACTGGAAATAAAAGAAACGAGACCATATTACGAGACCTTTTAACCGCGAACGTACCCTTGCCGAAGCTGTATCCTCAACAAAGGATTATTATTGGTATCTCTGTTTATCCTATATTCTCCTAGTATAAAAAGGGGCCAATCCATTGTTTTACGCACACGCATTTTTGACGGTCCAGTGATAATGATAGCATAGCACAAAAGGGTTTACGTACTTTATTTTATGGATTCCTGAGAAAATAGTCGTAAGTATATGAACGTTGGTAAATGAAGCTCGTTTAAAGATTTTTTTTCTTCTTTGCAATCAATAATTCTATTTCAAGGATTGGTGAAAGATAATTTCATTATTTTATTTAGTAAATTCTCTATTTTATTCATAAAATTGAGCATAATATTTGTTATCGGAGCTCGAGCGCTCGAGCGCGACGCGGCAATGCATTTTAGTGCAATGTGACATTGCGTGCGGAGTGAATGCCCTCTGCGGCCGGCGCGCGGGTGAACGCCTCCATTTACTTATCCTTGAGTGCATATCCTTGCGCAGGACGATGCGTAACAATAAACCTCTTGTAGTCATTTGCTGCCCTGGTAATTCGCAGGATCATTTGTCCCTTTGGGAATACGTTGACTTTTCCCTAAGGGAATGGAAATTTAATATGCGCTCAGCATTGGTCCGACGGTCATAAATATTCACATAATTGGTGTATTTAATAAGGGGCTACTGTATAATGATGTTATTAGGTACTACGAAGTGTATTGTGTGTATATTTGTGTCCTTTTCTTTTTGTGTTTTTCATCGCAATATTATATCAAGTGTATTTTTATTTAAATAAAAAATAACGTAATATAGCAATGAGAGCTTGCTATTTAAAATTAATGCTAATACAATTGATATTGCTCAATATTAAACAACATTGACAAGTAAAATTTAAATAAATCGGTTAGTCTCTATTTCTCCGTCCGCACCCGTTATTTTTCAAGATCTAGGTACAACAATTCTATATGCATATTAATAAAACTTTTAAAAATAACACTGCTTCATAAGTTTCTAAAATCTATCTATAATACCAAATAGCAACGAATTATCATAACTGCATACAATATTATATAGAGTCTTAATGTATTTTTTTGCTATCTAATAATGACAATACATTTCACGTAGAAGGAATCTATAAATTATTCCTAACATATATTTATATATTATATTCCCGAGTCCCGACTCCCGACGTATTCCAATCCCCAACTAATCCCAACGCGGCGTAGTGTGAGCCATTCCCGAATAGAAAATTGTTCTCTACAAATGCTCTACAATATAGACATCCACAGTAAGGACAACGAAACCCGACGGGACGGGATTCCGCTGAGTTAGAAAGGGATAGCTACAGGCACCCCTAAAAGTCCTTTCCTAACTTGAGCTTTTGTTGAGCTTTCGAACTCGTAAGCTCCGTGCAGCCTATGTGATCCTGGTATATTCCCGCGTCAGTATCGCCTCTGTCGCTAGCCGCTTTCTCCTTCTGTTCTCGTTTTAGGATCATATCGGACGCCTGTAGGCTGCGGCCTGCCGCCTGCGTGTTATAACTTATAAGATAGGTCGGTCGACACTCGACACTCGACACTCGACAGACAGCAAAATGAAGACAAAGTAATCTGAATTAAATGTTATCAAATAACGTGGGGATAACACAATTATTAAATTATTATTGTAACCAATTTATATAATCAATAAATTAGAATGCAAATTGCATCAAAAACAAAAAAGTTGTGACAACACAAACAAAACAGTGGAAATACAATAAACAACATCAGAACTTTGTAACTGGATCTTTTCCAGTCATTCCAAAGCTTTAACTAAGTGGCATGCTGAAACTAGCTATGAAAAACATGAAAATTTCTTTTCAGCATGTACGGGAATACGTCTAACGCAGCACCAGCACACGATGCCGTCGACGACGTCGAAGCCGGTCAACGTGTCGCAGGTCCCCATCACCATCATCATGAACCAGGAGCCGCCGTCAGCAGGCCCGGCACCGCAGGTCTGCGCCGAGGCCAGCGCCGTCGACACACCCCTGGGGAGACTCCGCCAGGCCATGAGGAACATCAGCTATACTCAAATGAACGCGTTCTTCGACGCCTTTATCATATTTTACAGCGACGAACATCTGGTAATTTTTAAAACTTATATCGCGTTGAAGCAAAACTTGTTGTTGTTGTGTTCTTGTTTCTCGGGCTGTTTGAGGCTCAATTTATTGCATACTGAAAACCCTATAAAAGTAATTCAACGACACAAAACTCGTAGCCGGGGTAGCGGCATTATATTTATATATCAAAACTCCAATCATCACTTGTCGTGATACTCGTGATAGGTGACGATTGAAGCTAATAATAGGCTCCTTCTTACATAGAACCACATTTTTGTCACAGAGCGAGGAACCGGCGGCGGCGGAGCGTCGTCTGGAGTGGGTGAGCGGGTGGGACGGCGCGGGCACGGCAGCCGTGCTGGCGGACGGCGGCGCGGCGATCTGGGTGGCGGCGGGCGACGTGCGCCGCGCCCGTGACGCGCTTACATGCGCCTGGCTCGTCATCGACGCTGACGACCCCAGCCAGCCCACTATCACGGAGTGGATCGCTGTAATGTCTTCTACTCTTTATGCCTTATTCAAGCCCTCTTGTGGCAGATGGTGGAATTATTGAAGCAGAATTCAATTGTTGAAGCTTCATGAGACAGAAGAAAATGTTCCCCCCATTTATAAGTACTACCGAAACCCATACTAGCAAGAACATAAGTCCACATAGAACTTTGCAAATATTTAACTTAGTAGGAAGCTTTGGAAGGATTGAGATAGCGGAAAATGCTATTAGCCTTTAAAATCTAACGCTATACTTACAAAATGCTATATCAATCGTCTATTCCAAACAGGAACGGCCATCCCGCAACGGTCGCGTCGGCGGTGACGCGCGGTTGACGTCCATCGGCGAGTGGCAGACGCTCACCACCAATCTGCAGCGCGAGGGGCTGCAGCTCACACATGTACCGACCTTGGTCGACCAGTTGTGGAACGACGAGACCGACCCTGCCCGCCGCCGCCCCGAGTTCACGAGGAAGGTCGCCGATCTGCACCATATGGAGTATACAGGTACAGCCTACAGACCATAATACCCGAAGTCCGAACATCGTATTAGAGATGTTAAAAAGACGTAAAAACATAGAGGCAAATAAATTAACGATCGGTGTAAAAAAGAGGCAAGAAGTAGCCACAATAGCTTTGTTGCGCTCATCTCGATATAAACTTTAGAGTCGTAAATGCTTCTTTCTCAAGGTGGAAAAAAATATAAACCTGAAACATGCATACATGTCTCATTTTGTATATTTTCAATACTTGTCATTATAACCAGAGAACCATTATTCAGGAATGACATGGCGCGAGAAAGTTTGGGCGGTGCGGAACGAGCTTCGCGAGATAGGGGTTGATGCCATGGTGGTGACGGCTCTGGACGAGGTGGCGTGGCTCCTCAACATCCGGGGGAAGGACATCCCCTTCGCCCCCCTGTTTAAAGCCTTCATCATCATCAGCTCGCGAGACATCCGCGTGTACGCGCCGCCCGGGAAACTCTCCATGCCGGTCCGAGACGAGTTGGCCGTATACAACTGTTTCGCCAACTCCAATAATTGTACCAAGTGAGTGTTTACTTTATTAGCTGGATTGGATTTTAGAATGTAGAGTCAATATTATGTAGAGTTAGAAGATGTATTAATTTACGAAGTCCAGTTCCGATATCATCTAGAGGGTAAGGCCAAATTAGCCTCGAAGGAGCTTGGTGTTCTTAACAGAGCGAGACAGTACTTCAATCCGGACCAACGCCTACAACTCTACAAGGCGCAGGTTCGGCCTCATATGGAATATTGTTCTCATCTCTGGGCAGGGGCGCCAAAATACCAACTGCTCCCTCTGGATCGTATCCAACGAAAGGCCGCTCGAATTGTTGACTGCCATAGTGTTTCAAACAGCTTGGACCCCTTGGAATTACGCCGAGATGTAGCTTCACTCTGCATCCTCTATCGGTTGTATCACGGGGAGTGCTCTGAGGAATTGTTCGGAATCATACCACCTGCAACTTTTCGCCATCGTCCCACGCGAAAACCATACCATCCTCATCACCTTGATGAGTGGCAGTCTTCCACAGTGCGTTTTTCGCGTAACTTTCTGCCGCACACTGTAAAACTCTGGAACGAACTGTCACCAGCAGTATTTCCGGACCTATACGACCTGCAAACCTTCAAGAAAAGAGCGTATTCCCTCTTATAAGGCCGGCAACGCACCTGCAGCTCTTCTGATGTTGCGAGTGTCCATGGGCGACGGTAGTTGCTTACCATCAGGTGACCCGTTTGCTCGTTTGCCCCCTTATTTAATACAAAAAAAAACGCATAAATTGTTTAGCGCACTTTAAAAACTTGCAAGGCTAGCTTTCGCGATAAATATTATACTCGTATAACAATTGTAGAGACACTTATAAATGAAAGCTTTCGTTTAATTAAAAGAGTTCAACTCAAAAAACAAATTAGTGAAAAAGGGTGATAAAAATGGTAATAAAAATGTTTTGTTTCAGAGTAAACGAGTACACGACAATATACGCGGACCTTCGTCGCGCGACTGAGTCCAAGATCCTGATCCCGATAGGAGGGACGTTCCAGCGCGGGGCCTCCGCCGCCATCGCCCTCAGCGTGCCCCAGGCCAAGAGAGTGCCCCAGGCCTCGCCCATCATATACCTCAAGGCCCAGAAGAACCCGGCTGAGATCAAGGGCATGAAGCGAGCGCACCTGCGGGACGCCGTCGCCATGTGCACCGTGCTCAGTTATATAGAGGGCATGGTAAGAACAACCTAAGATAATGTTTTATCTCTTTCGCAACTCGATAATTACACAACTTGAGTCGAGCTCCGAAACTATAGCTCTGAACTGCACATGTTCAGTTATACGTTTTTAATAAGTTAATTGGATATAAGCAATCATAATATTATGAACAAAGTTTCTTCAATTGATTACCGTGATTACTAAATGTTATTTTAACCCTACGTAGCTGTAGCTGTGTGCTCCCATGTAGCTATGAAATTTAAAATTACTACCACAACGTTCAGTTTTTACATATTCCAGAACAAAGGGAACCTAAACGAGCTGTCAGTGGCGGACAAAGTTGACCTGACGCGGGCGACGCAGGCGGGCTACGTGGGTCTGTCGATGCGTACGCGCGTGGGCTTCGGGCCCAACGGCGCGGACTCCGACTACCGCCCCACCAACATCACCAGCCGCCGCATATTCACCAACTCCACCATGATCATACAGTCGGGAGGGCAGTATGATGGTAAATATCTTATACGTCCCCTTGATAAGTTCTGGGTGTTTAAATTTTTTGGTATGATAGTAATCCAGGTGCATATCGCAAATTGTCCATTACACCAGCCTGAGGTTGCTGATTTTTGTCATGGTTGGAACGTCTCGAACTAAGCTAACTATTTGTCGGCTTAGTTCACATACTTTAAAGCTAAAACATTTCTCTGTTTCTACTAACCCACTTTAATCAACAGAAGGTACAACGGTCGTCTCTCGTACGGTGCACTACGGTTCCCCGAACACCGCGGAGAAGCGGGCATACACGGTGGTATTACGGTCACTCGCCGCATTGAGTTCCCTGGCCGCGCCCGCCACGCTGCCCGCCGCGCACGCTGACCCGCTAGCGCGAGCGCCGCTGTGGGCACACAAGCAGGACTACGCCCCGCCTACAGGACATGGGGTCGGTGCTGCGCTTAATAGACGAGAAGGTAAGATTTAAGGCAAGATTTAAGAAGAAGACGAAAGGCATTCAAAACATTTAGATGTATGATCATTCCAACATTCAGAGTTTCCCAAAACGTATAGTTACAGGTAGTGGCGCTGTAAAAACGATAATAGAGTTTAAAACAATCAATTTAAGTAAGTTTAAATTTAATTTTGCCTTTTTATTAAACTATGTATAATGTTTGTTTCAGACCCAGTTGTAATAGACTACAGGCAGGACACAAATCTTCACTACTTTAGGGAAGGATATTTTATCAACAGCGGTATGTTCCATTTCAATATCAATTTACCTTTTGGCGATATTAATCCAATTGATTTTTTGCTGAATTTCTTGTACAGAACCATCCTGGCAGGAGTCGAACAAGTTTGGTGTGAAACTGGGCAATGTCCTGGAGGTGATCTCAAAACCTGGCGGCTACTTGGGTTTCCGGGAGGTTACACTTGTGCCTTACGAACCTAAACTTATTGATAAAAAATTACTAACGGATTATGAGGTAAGTGCCTGATATTATATGCACTTTGGTCATTAAACATATTGCTTCATCTTACAGTAGTGGAACTAGCCCACACCCTATTTTAAGCTCGACCGACAACAATTAGAAATATAATTTCTACTATACTATTAGGTATATAGTTAGTTTACCTATGTCATATATCTCCTTTCTGTATGAAATAACTTTGGCTTTACACTTGGGCTGGAGACTCCCAAAGTCCCAACACTTGCCCTGAGGCAATTCCATTAGTCAAACTGTTAACATTTCAGATAAACTGGCTGAACGCCTACAACGAGAAGATCCGGAAGACCGTGGGGCCTGAGCTGCAGCTGCAGGGGCTCACCAGCGTCTACTACTGGATGATGAACAAGACCGTACACATCGACTCCCCCAGACACAAGGCCAGCATCAACTGCGCGATCTCGCATACGGCGGCCGTCAGCGCTATGGCGATTGTCATGGTTACGAACATGCAATAACTTAAATGTTATTGTTTCTTCTTAATCATGGTTGGGAAGAATATACAGTTATAATAAGAAGGTTACTTCGTTATAGTCAATAGAAAGGCGAAGTCAACAATTCAACAAATTAATTTTTCTCTAGCGCGAGCGTCCGGCCAAAACTCTGTAGCAAATATCGACTAATCATGTTCTGCCAAACCAATTACAAATCATCTAAATTTTTTTATAGAGTCTTTTAAGTTTTAACAATTTAAAGCCTTCTTTGTTCATCACGATTTTTATAGAAGTAACAAATTAAATAATAATCATGTGTATGTGAAATATGCTATAGAATAGAACGTAAATAAATTAGTATAGCCTAACGGCATTTAAAAAATGCCTTACGTATATATTTTAATAATTAATGTTTAACTATATTTTAAATAATTATATCATTAACTAAATTGATAAAATAGCGTTGGTAAAGCACTTGACGAGGACAAATGCTACGTGTAATTTATGTTGATATGTTAAGGCGTCACCTTAAGGACGTATTTAGTTAAGTACCCCAGACTCCCTAAATAGATAGAAGTCCTAAAGCTACTTTATTGTGTCCCTTTCACTCGCCGACAAAAATTAAAGCTAAAGTAAAGGTTTCCACACATCAGCGTAAACTGTAAAGGATCGAGTATAGTATAGACCGAGATAGCGAATAGTTTACGCGTCTGAAAAAGATAGGTAGGTAAGTAGCGTTAGATCTTATTCAAATCTTAGCGATCGTATTTAAAAAAATATATTTATTTTCTGTTTTTAATTACATAATAAGTGTTTAAATATATTTTAAAATAATTCCATGTTATTTTTTGCTATCTCTAGTCTCTACCACATAAGTCACAATATTGGGCACAAATCAATAGTTCCTAACGAGTCTTAAACTTTTAAGATAAATATTTTCTTATTAAGTTAATAATTATATACCTATTTTAATACCTTAAATTGTTTTCCAAAATAATTAAACAAGGTCAGCAGTTCGCACGTTTTTAAAACATATCTGCCTACATTCGAACCGAGAAACTACTCCTTTTTTGGAAGTCGGTTAAAAAGTATCTATGTAGCAGCCTACTGGTTAAAATAGCCGTTCAATCAAACAGCTAGCCCTTTGACTGAACAACGCCATTCAATCTCACGGCTAGCTTTTTAATTGAATACTTCAGTCACTCGAAACGTTTTACACTACATCTGATTCAAAAGCAGCCGTTTGATTGAATTAGTTCAGCGCTCACCACCGCGGCGCTAGGTGCGTTTTGTTTACAATATGGCGTCAACTAGCCGGTGTTTTGTGATTGTATTAAGATATTTTTCGTAAAATATATACATACGTTACAACTCACAAGTGTTATTAAAGTGACAAAAATTATGGGGCACATACGAGTGAATCAAAATTTAAACAAATATTCGAGGAGAAATTACGGGATTATGAAATGCATCACCAAGGTATTAATTGCAAACTATATTGTGTTCAAAATGAGTTAGAATACAATTTACTTATTATGTACCTATTCTTAATTAACCTGACCATAAGTTTAGTGTAATTAGTAATAATAACACTACCCAACACTAAACTAATGGTCAGCTTAGTTAATTTTCCATTTAACCAGTTAGCTAAGTGTCGTCTAGCTGTAGTGTTGAACGTTGCAGTCAACAAGTCGGCTAAACGACGTATAGCCGTGTTATTAAATGGCGTTGTTCAGTCAAAGGGCTAGCTGTATGATTGAGCAACTTGACGCTCTGTCACTGACGCGTAGGTTAAGCCTCAGCTTAACGCGAAGAAGAAGATGCGAAGCCTTATAGATGTTGGACTGCGACATCTATAAGGCTTCGCATCTTCTTCTTCGCGTTAAGCTGAGGCTTAACCTACGCGTCAGTGACAGAGCGTCAAGTTGTAAAATGTGTATTTTGTATACAAAACACACATTTGACAACTTGACGCAACTTGACGCTCCGTCACTGACGCGTAGGTTTGTTCTAAGCTTTATTTTGGTAGTTGCTAAAATATGTGTTCTAATAAAAGTTATAACTAGAGTACACGCAGTATCAAATATTGTGCCTCGTAATATATTAACAGTAGTAGGTACCTACTTACTAAGTGCCTAATTTATATGACAGCTAAGTAATATTAAGTATAAGCAATAATGTTGCCATTGAATGTATTATCGAGTAGAAATTAGATACGTTAGTGCATCTGTGCGGTTTTAAATTATTATGCTTTGTACTTAATGGTGTAATGTTTAAAAACAATTAAACTAAAATCATAAGGTGTAGGTTAATATTATGATAGCACCGAGTGCCTTAAAAAGTAGACTGTAAATTGCTTATTGTTAGTTTTAAAATATGTATAACTATTTACTATCTATGCTATGTTTCAATAAATTTTTATCCCAATCATAGACGAATATCCCAATTAAACAAATCTTTCTAGAAGTAAGGACAATTATTATAATTTATAATTATTGTAACTTGTAGTAAGATATATAAGTAAAAGTTAAATATTTTTCGGTACACTCATTATATTAATGTAGAGCGGTAAGTACTTATTATCTTTTGTCTTCTGCAGTCTGTGCTGCGGTCTAAACCACGAGACGAGTCACCAAACTTCATACTGTCAACATTTGTATGAAATGAGTTTTACCTTCGTAATTATTTCGACCGTAATGTAGTAACTATAGCAGCCTTATTATAATATTATACCTAAGTGCATTGTAAAAGATAAATTATCACAAAGTTAAGCTATGGATCATATAAAATTATCCACAAAATATTTTAATGATAGCTTATCATTACTAGCCATAAGTTAATATGACACATATCTATGTCTATAATAGCTGCTTTCGTTGTGTTGTATGACGTTTCTCTTCCAATAAAAGTGTGTTACTCTACTTGGTGTTTCATTTTCAGCTGTCTCTCGGCAGCTTGAAGACTATGAAACGAAAAAGATTCTTAACCTCTGTATATTCATTATTCATGTATAATATCTATTCCCTGATAATTATATGTTAATATCAGCCTGATAATACCAGGCTGCTATTAACTTAAAAGCAGCATTTTCTTTTTTTGGAGGCAAGTACCCCTTGACAGTTCTTAGTAAATTATTACTATAGGTGTAAATTGAAATTAATACGACAAAGTTATGTTCAATATTAATTAATTTATTTTTATAATAAATCAACAAACAATAAATTGCATTGCTTCAACAAAAAACATAATGCTTTATTAGAGAGGTGGTGCGCAAACAGGTAGTTCTTTTTATCACCTTTAATAATTATTAAATATAATAAAATTTAACTCTTAGAAATAAATGTTTACATCCAATTAGTATAACATTAGAGCTGATATTGGTCAGGTTATTCTAATTTCATGAACAAAAACTTATATATTATAATATCGATGGTCCCAACGAATAAACGTGCAATCGAAAAAAGACAACTTTTCAGGAAGACGAAAAAACGTTTGGAACCACATAACTTTGACTACATAATAAATAGACAAATATAATGTATGATCAAATTAAAGGTTAAAAAATATCTTTCAGCTCATATATTTATTAAAAATCAAATATTAACGGTTTACTACATATTTAAGAAAAACCATATTAAAATATTATTCTAGTGAATAATTGTGACTTGTTAACACTATTGTATCAATGCACGTTTATTCGTGTCATAAATGAAGTTTTAACAAGTGCAGTGAAATGTTGCATGGTTATTCCACGTATTTTTTTTTCCTCCTGAGCCATGCTCTGGTCATTTACACGCTTATTCTTGTATATTTTGTTGCTTTTACATGTTTGTAAAGATAAAAGCCCGTATATTAGTGTTAAGAAGTTGAATCATTATTTATGTAATACAATCTTATTAGTGTATGGTATAAAATGTAAATCTATACTAATATTATAAAGTAGAAGAGTTTGTTTGTTTGAACGCGCCAATCTCAGGAACTACTGGTCCGATTTGAAAAGTTATTTCGTTGTTAGATGGTTCATTTATCGAGGAAGGCTATAAACTATAAATTATCACGCTAAGACGAATAGAAGCGAAGAAACATAGAAAAATGTAAAAAAAAAAGGGAAAATTAATTGGAGGGCGCTTATCTTGCGAACTACTGGATGAATTTTTAAGTTATTTGGCACAGATGTAGAGTAGACCATGATGTGAAAGAACATAGGCTATTTTTGCGGGAAAATGTACGGTTTCCGTAAAATTTCTCATTTATGCGGGCGAGGCCGCATGGAACGACTAGTTAGTTAATATTTTCTTGTTGACGGATCAGTAAAAAATATTGTTGACCTATTGTTGTAGTTGATAAATATTGACCTACCTCGCGTCTATGCGTGGACACATACATATAAAATGGAGTACAACCTTGCCTATAGATCCTTCAAGAGAGAGATCAATCGGACAAAGAAACAGCACGTCAATAGTATTAGTGAAAGACTCGAGTGCCTTCCTTTGGGAACCCGTGAATTCTGGTCTCTGGCCTAAGCTATTGAAGGGTATTTTTGAAAGCCATCCTACTATCCCTACGAGAAGGAAAGGGATCGTTGGCCCATGGCGCAAAATACAAAGACGATCTTCTGGGTAAGCTCCTTGCGTCAAACTCGACCCTTCATGACCTTGGGATAAAAACCGCCGACCATACCACGATGCAGGGGCATCATGTCGGATATTAGGTTACATCAGCGCTCCGTGTGAATAGCCCTGCGTGCCCTTAATATCCAAAAGTCGAGTGGGCTCCAGAGTTGGCTCCGGTCTTAAAGCGTCGTTTTTGGTTCTCCTACTCTTCTGGCATTGTCCCGGCTTCTTAGAAGACAGACTTAGTGTACTCGATCCCCAAAAAAAGGTGACCGCTCAAATCCTTCCAACTACAGACTAATTGCTAAGACCTCCGTTATCTCGAAGATAATGGAATCCATTATCAGCTCTTTCGATACTTGGGCGGCCAGACATTACAAATAGGGATTGCAATCCGGATACTTCGAAATCTGAAAAATCCGGATAATCCGGATTTTTTGGGCCTATGAAAAATCCGGATATTTATTTCTCAAAATCCGGATTTTCGGTTTTTTCGAATAGTAGATAAAAATTATGAAAAAGAAGCTTTTACGAAATATAAAATTAATTTAAATATATTGTGTAATATCTGACATACAAATTCACATTTGTTTAAAGGCGCTATCACAACTTTGCGTGGTCTACCAAAGTCAGAATTCCGTATGTCTAACATTCCATTGTGTAGTTATTTGGTGGTTATAATTACATTTCTTCATTTTATTTATAATAAATAACGACATATTTTAATTTCTTATAACCTAGCTCTTATTTTACTATATTTATTATGTTTTCTATATGATAATATAAATGCAACTATTATAAATTTACAATTATTTTAGAACATTTTAGTATTGAATAAAATGTTTTTTCTAAAATATGTTGCTTTTGTTTACATTGAGGTTATAATTTTTTTTAAGAGCCTATGCTGTCCCACTGCTGGGCAAAGGCCTCCCCCAAAGTCCTTCAGTTCTCTCGATTCAACGCAGCCGTAGGCCAACCTGGCTCGTATTTGTCTAACTCATCGCGCCATCTTTTTCGAGGCCGGCCACGGCGGCATCGTCCATCATTTGGTACCCATTCTGTGGTGATTTTTGCCCAGCGGTCAGGATGCATACGGCTTGTATGGCCCGCCCAGTCCCATTTTAGCTTGGCAGCTTTTATGCCGACGTCTGCAATACCAGTTTTGGAACTTATAATTATAAATTATTAATTGCCGATCTGTGATTCTAATTAAATAAAGGAATAAAGTAAGTTTATAATATGACGAAATGTTGATTTAAATTTTAAATAATTATTTTAAGTCATTATTCTGTGCAATAGCCCAAATATAAATCTACTATCCAACTGCTGGGCAAAGGCGCCGCCCGAATCTTTCACTTATCTTGCCCCAGCGTCACCGTTTGCCAGCCCAGCTGATATGCCTCCAGTGGGGAGCTTATAACCGTGTTCTGTTCGCAATCGTTGGTTCCGTAACCGCTGACGAGTTGGCTAGTAAGAAAAAAAATTAGAATCCTTGCCAGAAGCCTAACTGTACAAATATGTAAGCTGAACAAGCACCTTTACAGAAAAGGTGTTAATAGCTTTACGACCTGCAGATTCTGCGACACACCTATTCACTACTACATACTACAGAGCGAAATTATTCTCCTAATTTACTAAAGAGGAAATTTGTGGCACCAATCCAAATCACATCGTTAAATTTATGAGCAGCACTGGGTTGGGGACGGTACTCTAATACGAAGGAGTCACAATAGATCCTCAAGGATCGTCGTAACGTCAGGATTACAGTGATCTGCCTTCGGAGGAAAAAAACACCTCTAGAGCATAGCGCTATCTTTTCTTAGGCCTATAATAATAGTAGGATAACCACTCGGTCGATAGCCAGCCTAGATGTATGCGGACAACGTGACCAGCCCAATGCAACTTTAGCTTGGCCGTCTTAACTCCTACGTCTCTGATTCTAGTTTGGGAGTAGATTACGTTTTTTTTGTTTTGTTGAGATTTGAGCTCTATTGCTCTTTGGCAAACCCTGAGTTGGAACTTTTGTAAATCGTAAATCGGTCAATGATCGTATTTGCGCATCGTTGGTTATGACGAGCGAAATACACATATCAACAAGTCTGCGCTTCAGCGAGATTGGTAAGTCACTATTCTTCATGGACCAGTTTTTCTGCCTTTCTGTAGTCATAAGAAACTAATTGGCCCAAGTGCAGGTACTCGTTGACATAGTAAATTTCTTGCTCGTCTACCTCGATCCTACGTCTCGTACTGTAGATCATTGTTTGTGTCTTTGACCTATTTTTTGTAAGTTCCGCTAGAGGCTTGCTGATCTTGGAGCATAATTTGATGATGTGCGGCTGACGGCTGTAGATGCAAAAATGACGAAGTCTCCGAAATGGGGAGATTGCTTAGGATTTTCTTGTTAACTAAAATTTCACATTTTTAAATAGTTAAAAAAATCAAGGTATTTTTAAGTTGTTAATAATATTTAAAGTACCAGATACTGTTATTTTAATCTTTTCCTTTTTTTCTTAACTTAGCTATGTGAAAATCGAGAAAAAAATTTAATTTTTAAGACTTTTTATTTTGCACTTTTAAAATGAATGTAAAATAAAGAAATAATAAGAAAATAACTCACATTTAGAGCTGTTTATCAAAAATATTGAAAAATTTACAAAAAATCCGGATTATCCGGGTAATCCGGATTTGAGGGTGAAAAAATCCGGATTTTGTTATAAATCCGTTTTTTGCAATCCCTAATTACAAAGCGACAAACACGACAAACAGTGCGGGTCGCTTGGCTGGTTATCTCTTGGCGTACCAAACTCATCGTTGGGCTCAGGTGATTGTGTGGAGAGGAGAGGCATTGGCTGTTAGTTTGGATATTGCGAAGGCCTTTGATCGGATTTGGCTCAAAGCGCTACTATCAAAGCTTTCACCATAATATTATGATGGAAGCTTTGATAGTTTTCTAAAATAAAATTCTCGGGAAGCCCATATGGGCCAAAATACCAACAAATCCCTTTGGATCGTATCCAATCCAAGGGCCGCTCGAATTATTGACTGCCATAATGTTTCAAACAGGCTGGACCCCTTGGAATTACGTCGAGATCACGGGGAGTGCTCTGAGGTATTGTTCGGAATCATACCTCCTGCAACTTTTCGCCATCGTTCCACGTTAAAAATATAACATCCTCATAACCTTGATGAGTGGCAGTCTTCCACCGTGCTTTTTTCGCGTAACTTTCTGCCACGGACTGTAAAATTTGGAATGAACTGTCAACAGCAATATTTCCGGACCTATACGACCTGCAAATCTTCAAGGAGATAGCGTATTCCCTCTTTAAGAGAATCTTGTGATAAACTTTACAATAGCTCTTCGAATAACCTTTACAAAAGCAGAAAAGACAAGAGAAGTTAGTAAAAGATAATAGAATAGCTGTGATTTTAATATTCAAAGTTTCGCCATCTGCAATGAGGCATTAGTGATAGAAGTCGCCTGCATTTTTACACGAATAATCGTGCAAGAGTTATAACCCAAAGGAAAAGATAGACACGAGCGCCAGATTGTTTTAACACGTTTATTCTGGTGAATTCAAATAAACAAATAATCTGCAATAAGCGCATGTTTTATTATTAATGTGATATATGTTATTATTTTTTCCGTACAATAAAGGTTAACATTGCTATAAAATCGTTATTTTAAGTCAAAAAAAAATTAAAAAATTTACTTAGGTGTATCATAAGGTGCAAACGAAAAATCAAAAAAAAATTTTTTTGGGTAAGAGCTCTTGCACGTTTATTCGTTGGGGCCATCGATATGTACCTAATTGTTTTCAATAAGGTTTTCAGTCTTGCTCAATATACAGTTCTTCATATCAATATCATCATAATAATATGAACTGCCTTGTCATTATTTTAAACGCTGATTTTCAATTTTATCTCTTCATGAAATTGCAAGAATTTAGCAGAAATCTACTTTTCAACAACGCCATGGCAGCAGAATCAATAATCACACTAGATGGCGTTTTGTGAGATTCTCATACACTGAGGTAAAACAGTCTCCTGGCAAAATATAAGGTTTCACATTCTTCCAATAATTGTGCGACTATTCGAATACTCTCATGACAATAAAAATGCATAATATGCTTATATAAATCACAATCTTTTAATACTTTGTATTCATACAAAATCTACATGCTATATAATATTGATGTCTACATAATAATATTATATTGTTGTGTAAGGCAGGCCATATGTGTCAGTTTTTTGCAAAAACGATTTTGAGGTGAGTCAGTATAACGTGATATATTTTTTAAATAATAATTAATAAAAAATATGTTACAGCTCATCCAAATCTGGAAAGTATTGATAATAATATAAACACACTCACTTTTACTACACGAAGATAATGTCGATTAAAATAAAAATATATAATTTTGTTCCATTTTAACAAAGCACTCGCAAAATTCGTATTTTACAATGTAATAGAGATATTTCCAATTATAATTTTGAATTATATAAATCTAATTGATTTTAATATCTTATGGTAAGTTTATTAAATTGCAAATCTTATAAAATTTTAGTATAAAAATTGCGTGACTATAACATCTAAATTGTTATTGTTTAAGGCAATAATTGTGTGATATAAACGATCAAATCGATTTTGAATTCAAAAATAAATAATTTTACTTTGACTGAAAAATACTTATTACAATTCACAATATTATGTGAAACTTCAAGTAAAAAGAATACATTACATCAAAATGTACACCTCCCACAAAAAAATTTCAAGCATGTAGTAATTATAGCTAGACGACTTTTTATATAATATGAAATATGAATTAAATGCTTTAAAGAATTAGAACATAACCAGTGATAACGAAGATAACCAGTGACACGGTATTGGTCATTGTATATTATATTGTTATAATAAAATAGTACGAATTATTACAAATAACATACGAATTGGAATAGAATTTCCTTTTTCGATTCTAGCGCAATAAAAACGACATTATATTTAGTAAGGGAGGTAGTGCTATCGTTTGCTAAGTCATTTCATACCGACCAAATTTTTGTCCAGCGGTAGCTTAATATTTATCAATCAATATAATCAGTGTCAGTCGCCGCACCCGTGGTGGAATGTTAACTGAGAGTATTTCAAAGTTGTAAAAAAATAGTTGCGAAAAGTGATTTTATACCGAATGAAACTTTGATAGATGATTATTGAGGTCATGTTTAACCAGAAAATCACCGTCAGCCGTATTGCAGACGGGGGATTCAACGTCAGTCGCGTTACTGAACATGTAAAAAAATTTGAATATAAAGTCATTTTATACCGTACAAAATTTATACAGGTGAATGTTTCTACTTTGTATATAATAAAGAAAACCGTCAGTCGCTAATACGACGGTGGAAAAACCGTCAGCCAGCGATATAAGTTATAACCAATATAGCCCTACTTCGCGCTCAATGTATCCTAGGGCGTCGCGTAGACGACATTTCCAACTGCAAACATTCAGCTGACGGCGATTTTCGTTTGAATTAAACATAAAATTGTCTCACATAGCAATTTTAAGTAATTAATTCGATAGTCAATATTTGTGAAGAAGAATGATATAAATTTTACTTTAAAAGCGCCATCTGTTGTTATATATTAAAATTAAAACGACACCTACCAAACCTAAACGTGTGTAATCTAGATATGAACATTTATTGGGTGCGAATTGGGATCTTTTTAATGTCAATTCAATACGATTCCCAACAACAGCTTTAAAATACTCTCAATTTTTATTCCACCACTTCTGAAGCAGCTGACGATCAAAGCTGTTATGTATTAGTGGAATACTATTATTGTAACGATTTTCGCTCGGTATGAAATGACTTTTTAAGCTGAGCGCGACCTCCCCTACTAATTAGTTTCATGTAGTTCTGTGACTTTTAGTAACACGATTATAGTATGTTTTGCATTTTTCGATTACTACATTTCCAACTTTTTAGTAGGTAAAATGTTACTATTCTAATAGTGAACAAAAATTACTATAATGAAGTAAATATTATAAAACATTATACCAAACAAGCAACTATAATTAAACATAATGTGAACGATATAATTGTTACTCAAATTAATAATCTTTTTAAATATGTTTAGGTGTGTTTGTACTGTAACATTGTTCGTGTAATGAAACACGAGTTTTCTATGAAAATTATAAACCGTAATGCAATGCTGTTTTACCATCCAGATAATAAAATCTATATTATGACGCTAGATGGCGTTTTTATACACACTATCACTTTTCTTCATATACAAGACATGGTAAATCGAGATCTTTGTGTAGCCTAACTTTACACTAAATAGAATATAATTTAAGCTTCGGAAGCGTGTCTATAATATGTTATGAATACCTACATTCATCTTCTTAGATCCACTATCTGGATAGGTGCGTTTTCTTCTAATCTAATGTGCTTAACATCCTGCAAAGAGAAACAAAACAACATTATTAACAAGCCCTTTTAAGATAAGACTAACATCTTCGATCCAATTTTGAGTCCTCATATTTTCCGAGAATAAGGAAAAAACTGTACCATCCATTCATAGTGTCATGATTCATGGCAAATTGTATTTTGGCTTCATCTTAAAATAATATTTAAAATAGCCTTTAATTAAATGGCATAAACATTATGTGAAATATAAATTATGTTTTATTTGAGTATCAATTACTGTTACAGTATATTTGTTTTGACTTCATATTAAAATAGACTTCATTTTATCACGAAAAAATACGCAAGTGCGTAAAGTAAACGTGGATACCTACATAGAATAGGGGTGGATCGTTAGGATGTGGGTGGAAGCCGGACTGGCGGCACGCGGCGATGTACTGCATGCCGTACTCCGGAGTCAGGGCGAAGTATCCCGTCCTTGAAAATGAAGAAATATTTTATTATTAGATCTGATAAACCAGCCTTTCCCAAATTGGGCGATAACGCCCCCTTGTGGGCGCTGGTGTGGGACAAAGAAAAAAAATTGGGGGCTTTAATTTAAAAGTAGGTGAAACAAAGGGGGCGCCAATTTTTTATTCTCAAGGTGGGTGGTAAACAAAATAACTTTGGGAACCCCTGTGATAAACTATAGGATATACTATGGCTCACTATAATGTGTCTGGATGTATTGTGAAATCGTTCATTAAAATACTATGGTTAAAAAATGAATTATCCGTTGTTATTTTCAAATTATAATATAATTATGAGACTGTTGGGCCTTGGTAATTCTGGTTATTCCATTTGTACAGCTTGGCAAAAAAGAGTATGGATTAAATGAGGGCGCTTTTTTAGGGTTCCGTACCCAAAGGGTAAAAATGGAACCCTATTACTAAGACTTCGTTGTCTGTCCGTCTGTCTGTCTGTCTGTCTGTCTGTCGCCAAGCTGTATCTCAAGAACCGCTATAGCTAGACTTCTGAAATTTTCACAGATTGGTAATATATATCTATAATGTATATCTGTTGCCGCTATAACAACAAATACTAAAAACAAAATAATATTAATATTTAAGGGGGGCTCCCATACAACAAACATGATTTTTTTAGCCTTTTTTGCTCGATATCAATAATGGCAACAGGTAGGCACTTGAAATTTTCACAAAGGCCTTAAATGTATGTTTTATTTAATAATTCATAATAATATTTAAATAAAATAAAAAATTAAGGGGGGCTCCCATACAAAAAACACAATTTTTGGCCAATTTTATTTTCTATAACGGTACGGAACCCTTCGTGCGCGAGTCCGACTCGCACTTGGCCGATTATTTAAATTTATGCAACCCTACGCTTCGCTTTTGACACAATTTGTATTAAAGTTGACAAGTAAACTTACTAAAGTCAATTAAAATTTGAGAAATTTAAATTTAGCTCAATAATTGGGCATTCAATAAGTCAATATAGAAGTTTCACTTACTCGTTGTATTTGGGCGCACACACAATGGCGATGGCTTCTGGCATCATGAGCTGGTAGGAGCACTGCGTGTGGAGGTCCACTGACGACAGGAACGCCGTCTGCGTCGGGTGAGTCTGGGGCGGAAGGTAAAACATCATTAGTACACTACGTAAGTGTTTCACTTCGACATAAGTACTAACTACTATGTCTGCTATTACTGGCTATTCGTGACCACACTTTCGCCTGGGTATGAAGATTTTTATATGGAGCCTGGCCGACCTACTGTCCGCCAACTTGCAATATCTTAAATTGGTAAAACTTTGGCAGCTCATATCTTCGAAATGTGACACTTTACGTGGTTTTGTCCAAGATTATTTTTGTTTGTATTGATGTTAGCTATCCATTTTTGAAAAAAATATTCCTGAACGCGAAAAAACACAATGGCGGACAGTAGGTCGGCCAAAATCTTCGTACCACTTTTAGATCGTAACGGCACCTACTAGAGACTTAAATGTTGATTAACATTGAACTCTCAGAGACATTTTGTCAAAATTTTAATTTAATTACATTATGGGACTGTTTTCCTGATAGGTGACAGATAGGCTATCTACAACTTATCTGACAAATACTCCATACTTCATCTATCAGATAAATTGTGGATAGCCTATCCGGCACTTATCAATAAGTGGTGAAACAAGCCCGTAATTAATATTCATCTCTTAAGTAAGCCGCAGACGATCAAATTTGTTTGACAAACATGTTTGATGTAATTTGCGTTTTCATCAAACAGTAGCGCAGACGACCAAACGTGCATCAAACAAGTTTGTCAAACAATTAGCTAGAATCGGTTTGAGATTATGAGATCTTGTTTGACAAATACAGCTGAACACGTTCAAACACGTTTGTCAAACGCTACGCCAATGCAAATTTTCTTCAAACAGGTCAAACATGTAGTTTGTTTGACAAACGCTTCAAACAATGCTGTACATTATCAAACTGTTTGACAAACACGTAAAATTTGAGAAACAATTTGATCGTTTGCGGGGTACTTTAGTGCGGCAGTCAATGTCGTCGGTTGACGTAACTTAACATTGAGATAATATGTGTTATGGATTTAATTTCTTACATGTATCCATCCCAAAGTGATGAGGTTATGTTGGTCCTGGTAATGAAAGATCTCCTCCTCGTTGTTGGTGGCGCACGAGTCCGGCGTGCCCGACTGCTTCGGCACGATCACAGCCGTCACCTTCAGCTCGCCGCGCTCCTGAAAACAGCAGGATAATTAGAACTGAGGAATTTTCTCTAATTCTCCAAAAAATGATCATGTGGAGAATGCAGGGGAGAGTGGATACGTAGACCCGCACCCACCCTTATCGCGCTTTTTGGACTCGTCAGAAAACGACATTGATAATAATCTGAGCAACTATTAAATGGCTTAAATATTTTTGGGTGACGGAGTTCGAACCAAATTGTGTTTAGAGATTACCTACTGCTATCTCCACAGTCACGTCTCTACAGTTATATATATATTATTTATAACTCTGGAAACGAGATGACGATTCGTGTAATAAGTGACAAGGGACACATAGCAATAGGTCATTGTAAGGATTCCAGATTCCTACTACACGAACGGATAGGGAAGTAACGTCTTTGAACCTGTCCTGTATCCACACGGCGCGTTGCGTCAGCGTTGCGTCGACGCAGCGCTGCCGTTGCGTTGTTTTACATACAAATAACCAAGTTGTTCACACGGCGCGCTGCGTCGTGGCAGCAGCGCGCAACGCACACACGACGGACAGCAGCCACCGAGACGAAGCGGGGGTGTTTACGTCAAGATTGCTTCGTAATAACGCTGCGATGACGCAGCGCCCGTGTGGCCGGCTATGCGTCAAACGGCAGCGCTGCGTCAACGCAACGCTGACGCAACGCACCGTGTGGAGAGGCTCTAACAAGTAGACTGCAAATCATACCAATATGCCAGCCAGTATCCCGCACAGCTCGATGCCAGCTGCGGTGGCGGGCGCGGCGAGCGCCAGGAACCGCGGCGGCAGCGCGCCCGGCACCCGCACCGACCGCAGACCCGCGCCACCGCCCACGCCGCCCATACCACCGCTACTGTATAAAAAATATATAAGTACAGTCACTTAAGGATCTTGGTGTGTGGTTAGTGCCCGAAGTGACAGCAATCTTGACATAGAGCTACCATTTATCAAAGACTAGATGACGCCCGCAACTCCGTTGCGCCAAAATTCGTTTATCGCGGCAACCGTACCTTTTCCGGGACTCAAAGTATCTCCATACCAAACTTCAGAAAAATTGGTTCAGCATTTTGGGGGTGAAGAGGTACCAAACAGACAGACACACTTTCGCATTTATAATATTAGTACGTATTATACTACATATTAACATAATTTGAGATGGCTGTTGGGACCTACGCCACCCATGCTTCCGCTACTACATATACATATTGTATTTTTTTGGTTTATAAAATTTTCTGTATTTCTTAATTAATAGCTTTTTGTGAAAAATCTAGCACATTACACTGGTTCTTTTACATTTTTAAGATGAGGTAAAAACCATCTCAAAAGATAAAAAAAATTTTAAATGTCTAAGATGCATTAATCCCTTGATTGTGGATTCTTGGAAATCTATTGTTTACGCGATCAAATTCGACCGCTTGGGAGTTGAAGCAACAATACAGTATAATGTGTGTGTAAATGTAGATAGTTTTTCAATGCTTACTGATGTGGTCTTGATGGTGGGATTAAGGGTGGAACAGGCTGGTAGTTGTGTGCAGGCGGCCGTGGTGTTTCCGGGGCAAAGTCATCAGGATACATAACTCCGTCTATGGGAGGTGCTGAGGGTGTTTCTGCCCAATCCTGTACATAAAGAACTTCATATTAATAATATTGTATTTGCAGCCAAGTGTCGTAGTGACAATATGCAGTAAGAGTCATGCCATAGGCCTGCGAGAGTAAATATAAAAAAAATTACATAAAAAAGATATATCAAGAAGGATGTAATGTGTTACTAGTTTACTACCACTTAATAGCCCATGGCCTAAAATAATTTAAAAAAGAATTCAGATTTTAATTACAAGTCTAGCATACCGCATGAAGTAAATGAGGCCTCGAGTCACCATCTCTTCTGGTCTCATCATCTTGTAGTCTCTTTGCCAGTTTTGCGTCTTCCTGCTCTTGTTTTAACCTTGCTTCTTCAGCTAATTTTCTTTGTGCCTTTGATACAAAGAGACAGTAAATTTTAATATTGAAATAATTCAAATCTTTAGCTATTGACAAGCTATTCAGCTACAAACTTACCTCATTCTGTTTGTACAATGCATGCTCTTTGGCATAAACGTCCAACAGTTTCTGTTTTAATTTCTCAGCTTTTGGCATAACTTCCTTCAGCTTGGCTTGGTTCACAGCTTTTACATCAGTCGGTACTGATGTGTATTCAGGATGTTTCCGTATTTTCTCCAAAAATAATGTCATGAATTTCATATACAATATGTAGGCATTTTCGAGACTTCCCTCTGCTAAATACACATTTGCCATCCTGACCATTTCTAGCCCAGAGCGGTAATATCTGCAAACATGTTGAGTTATAAATTTAGTATGTTTTATGCTAAGTACTGACATACGGTTTTGCTCAATAGTTTTACTCCAAATCGAGCAATAACCACCGTGTGGACCTCCAAAACTGACAGCTCGGAGGCTTGCTTCGAGCCGGCTCGATGGAATTAAATATGTCAAATGTCATTTCCTTCGATTTAGAGTAAAACTATCGAGCAAAACCGTATGTGAGTACTAAGCATAACACCTACATACTAGGTACCTCATTCTAAGGAAATTCTATTGAAGTAGGTGCCAAGTTATTTTCTGCATTTAGTAACTACTTTACTTTTTAAAAGATTTATAATACACAGTTTGATTATAAAACTAAGATAAGAAGTAAACACAAAAGTAATATTATTATTTTAACAACACGATGACTCACTTCCCAATTCGATGTAAAAAATATGATCTTACCGTCTTGGTGGTACATTGGGATCTACCTCGACCATAGCACCATAATTTGCGAGTTGTTTTACTCTCGCTGCTGGTTCCCATGATCCAAGATCCACTGTTTTAGTACGCTTTTCGGCTGAGTGCATGTTCGCGACATCCATTCTTTATTCAAAAATATTTATAAACTCTTATAAATTTCACCGAATAAAGACACTTTTAATTGACTTACTTTTCAATACTTTAGTTTTATTTATTTAGCTCTTTATTATAGAAAATAAATAAATGGATATTGTGATTTTTTTACAAAATAATAGTGGAAATTACAAAGATTTTGGAACTCAAGAAAACTGGAAAACACTGATGTTTTTGACAATTGACAAATGACAATAGTGAATGACAATGAATGACACTGACACTGACAGTTTTCTTTATAAAAATAAATAATAATACGGGCTACGGCTAAGAGTGGATTGCACGAACTAACTTTAACTTTAACTGTAACTTTAACTTTAACCTTAACTTTGACAACAGTGCAAAATGTCAAATCTCTGGTTAAAGTTAAATATGGCGTCCAAACACCCCATATGCTCATACGACATCTGTCAATTTTTCCGGTTAAAGTTAAAGTCAAAGTTAGTTCGTGCAACCCACTCTTAAGTAGTCTTTGCTCTAGTAAAAGGCGGTTAATATAAAAATCGGTCAAGTGCGAGTTGGACTCTCGCACGAAGGGTTTCGTACCATTATATAACAGGTAGGGACGTGAAATTTTCACAAAATCCTAAATTATATGTGTACTAAAATAAAATTAAGATTTAGGGGTCGATTCACACCGGAATGGCAGAGGCGAGGCGAGCAGTTTCAGTGTCATATGATTTTAAACTTTATCTTCATTATTGTAATACATAGTATCGCTTGGGAAATCTACGGCCGCCCGTGGACGTTCGTGGCCGCTCGTGGCCTCTTGCGGCCGCCGGCGGCGTCGATTTCTCAAGCGATACTATGTATTACATTAATGAAGATAAAGTTTAAAATCATATGACACTGAAACTGCTCGCCTCGCCTCTGCCATTCCGGTGTGAATCGACCCTAAGGGGGACTCCCGAACCAAAAAAAAAACACATTTTTTGGCCTACTTTTGCTCTTTAATGGTACGAACCCTTCGTGCGTGAGTCCGACTCGCACTTAGCAGATTTTTTACTTCCGCCCTACCAGCTGTAACCAATGCTGCCCTACCTCAAAGACTCATAGATACAGCCCTGTCAATATGAGTAAACGAAAATGATTAAGAGCTTCCCAATTTTTTTCATCTCACAATTAATGAGAAGTCAAAAACCGGCCAAGTGCGTGTAGGGCCACGCGCAATATAGGGTTCCGTAGTACCGCTAGTTTTTGAAAATTTTTGCATGGTTAATGAATGTACTTACATAATATACCTAACGTGTTTTAACACTACTAACAACATCATCTCAGTTCCGTTCAAAGGAATTTGAATGAAAAGTTCCTAAAAACTTCGCTGAATACATTTTTTTTAGTTTATCGACTATTATTCAATAACTTTTGAAGTCTTCTTAGCCGTGATAGTTTTTCTTTTAAATTCAGCATATTTCCTACTCCCGTGAATTTTTTCACATTTCCAGAAGCAACCGTTTAGCTGATAAACGCGAAAAAAAATCATCGCCGCTTGATGTGTAGGGGTGGTACCTTAAAAAATTTTTTTAAGAAGGATGAAAGGATATACCATTTGGTCGGTATCATTAATAATATGTGCATTCATGCCGAATTACAGCTTTGTAGGTCCTATAGTATCTGAGCAAAACTGCGGACAGGCGGACAGACGGACAGACAGACAGACAGACAGACGGACAGACGGACGGACAGACCGAAACTATAAGGGTTCCTTGTTGACTACGGAACCCTAAAAACATAATTTTTTTCCTGCGTGAAGCGTTCGTTCAAAAGTTTTTTTTAAATAAAAATATGTACCTACCTTTACCTTTTTTGTCTTTAGTGAGAAATCTTTACTCTTTCTAAAGCGCTTATTCCACTTATCCTAGCTAGGTTCCTAGCCTAGCTAGGATCCTAAATCGTTTCCGATTTAGTCAAGTGGAATAACATTTAGAAAGCTAGGATCCTAAATCGTTTCCGATTTAGTCAAGTGGAATAACATTTAGAAAGCTAGGTTCCTAGCTAGGATCCTACCTAGGAAACTAGCTAGGATAAGTGGAATAAGCGCTTAAGGATCCCCAAACAGATTTTTAAAAGGGCCCCCGCCAAGGCACGCTAGGCTTCTGTAACCAGCACAATCTTTAGACTTTACTCACAAAATTTAGACATGACGACATTTCGGACGAATGCTTAACTCCAAGGGTCCAAGTATAACGTAGACTTAGGTCTTAAGCGCTTATTCCATTTCACTAAATTTAGATATCTAAATGATTTAGTGACTAAATTTAGTCAAGTGGAATAACATTTAGAAAGTTACTAAATGTTATTCCACTTGACTAAATTTAGTCACTAAATCATTTAGATATCTAAATTTAGTGAAATGGAATAAGCGCTTTAGCCCGTAGAACATACTGTGACGCTCCCGCCGCCTGCGTGTCTAGATGCGGGCTATTAGATATTTAAATATATAATATTATTATTTATTGTATAATTGAGCTGAGACTTGAGACCATGTCAGTAATGTAAGCCATACACGCTACGGTCTACCGGAGAGGTCACCTGTGCAGTTATGCCTGCGCTGGCTCGAAAGAATTGATTTTCGATTTTGCGCCGATCGCCTGCGCAGGCTCATAAAACTGCATAGGTCTTATTCCCACACACATTCCGGTCTACCTGCGTAGGCATGCCTGCACAGGTGGACCGTGGACCTCTAGACCTTTTGTAGACCGTAGCGTGTATGGCGGCCATTAAGAGATCGTAAATAAATTAAACATAAGTTTTGTTTGAACATATTATGCGTAAGAATAAAGAGAATATTGTTGGCTTTCCTTAAACATGGAGACAAAACGTAAAATGTGCGGATAGAGTAGGTAAATTAACAACAAAATGTAGAATACGTGAGTCCTGTTGCTATTTTGTTAGCTAAGTAGTTAAATCTGTGTGAGCTGCAGACTATCAACATTATTTTATTAGGTACCTTTAAAAAAGGTAGGCACTACAGAAAATTTCCCTATCTGAAATCTGAATGTTCTAAGAAGGTCCCGGCAAAGGTGAGGTCAGCGGCACTAGCCAAATGGATAATTATTGTCACTAAAGGTAGAATCAAGAGTATAGCCGGTAGACGGTACGGTAAGTAACCGCAGATTGCAGATTGTCGTGAGAGCTCAGCGCACGCGCACGGGTCGCGCACGTTTGTGGTCAGTGAACAAAGTGCAAGTTTAGTGAAACACTAGTGGATCCCATCTCCGTTCAGGTATTTTAATTTTAAATCTGGAAACTGGTTCCCTTGTACGTCGCGATGAAGTTTTACCGGATTTTGAATTAATTCGCAAGTATTCAGGGTTGAAACGAGTGTTCGCAGCATATATATTTTTTAATCAATACAGTATAAGTAGAAAAAATCTTATTAGATTATAAAATTTCTATGACCTTATCTACAAAATATACTTTGCGATAATAGTCCAAAACTGCGAACTCTACATTCTACCTCCGGCCGTAGGTTATAAACTCTACAATTTCCATTTTCATGTATTCGTGCATAATTTGTACGATTATCGTGACCTATTATGGTATACTAACAATCTTTTATTTCTTTGATCACTAAAGATAACTTTCTTTTTATTATAAGTAGATTGGCATTATTGACATTTTAGATCGTTAGGATCAATTAACTATTAAGTAGGCATTGAATATTAAATAGCTTAGTACTAATGAGTTCATTGGCATTAAATCTTTATTAATTCAGGAAAAATATATTTCTTCAGTGTAAGGTAGCCCCGTCGTTTAATAAATATAATCGGGAACTTGTTTTTACACATCTGGATGTGCAGTCGGGAAGTTTTATATTTAGCATTCAATGCTATAAAACGAACATGAAAACATTCTGCGTCGCTTCCAAGGCATGTTTACATAAATAAAATAGAATGTTTTATACATAGGGATAATAAATAGGTTTACATTTTATGTTTTAACAATTAGAATTAGCTGGGCATACCTGGATAAACATAAAACAGAAAGTGTTACACATACAAAGTACCGACATATTAACGACCACTGTAAAATGTGGTAAGGTGGTAAAACAATCATTGATCAATATTCAGAGATACGCAACGATATGACGATGCAAACAGCATCACCTCAAGCAGCGAGTAGTTTCATTTCTACGTAAAAACTTGTGATTTTCACACCGAAACTGATAGTCATCGTTCTAGTAAGTAGACTAGACAGAAATCAACTAGTAGGTACTTACCATTACCGACCTAAGTAGGAAGTAGCTCGTATTCAACCATTTACTCAAATTAACAAACAAAATTGAACCACAAATAGCATCTACATACTATCGTAGGGCCCCTTTTGAGTCGGTGTTTTCATTTTCTAAAGGTAATTTTTTCACTGTGGTTTATTTATTATAATAAATTAATACGTCTACATTATTTCCGTTGGCTCTATATCAGCATAGGCTATTGGGTACAAACATTCTTTATCTTCAGTCTAATAGAACAGGTAATTTCATTATCTGCGGCTTACATAATTAATTTTTATGCGTAATAAAAATTGGATCACTGATGCAGATGTCTTATTATGAAAACAAGTTAAGACCAAAATAAATGACACATTCGAGTTGATAGAGCTACCAATTAGGTGTTATCTGGCGTTATGGCGTTAACGACCACTACCAACGCCCTCTTATCAAACTGGACCGTTCGGACTTCCAGATTACTGCTTTCTACAGTGCGTTTAGTTTCTACCACCAATATTTTACCTTTATTCCAACGACATAAAGGCCACTCATATAAGTAGAAACTTTATGGTATAAATTCTGAACGGAGTACGGACCACGGTTGAATATTTCCATTTCAATACTCTAAATTCAGCGACGACTTCTAATGGATTTTTAAAATCTTTGCATATAAATTTTTATTTATTCAGTTGTTTTATTTGAATACTATATTTAATGCCTATGCAAATTAGGTAAAAATATTAGGAGTTACGAAATGAGCTAGCTAGAGTAGCTAGGTTTTAGATCTTTAGATTTCGTAAAATCAGAACCCCTGCTCTATCACAGCTAATTAGCATTAGATTTTGTTTTAGATCTCTACTTTATCTATCATCTTCTTTATATAATAATATAATATAATAATAATATATATATGGACGCTTCACACCATCACACCACGCCAGTCTCGTCCCGTGGTAAGTACCTGAAGGACTTGTGTTACGGGTACCAGACAACGGAAATATATTTAATACTTTTATACTAATACATATATAAATTAAGATTTTTATTATACAAATATCATACAAATATTTAATACACATCTATGACCCAGGAACATTGAAAACTATTTTTGTTCCGTCGCGTCGGCGGGATTCGCGAACCCGCGACCCCCGGCTTGCTGCCATACACTCTTCACCATAATTGAGCCATGCAGAGGTCGTCAAATATACTTATAAAAAAAAACTTTATTGAAATTATGACTATTATTTTCGTAATTTCCTATGTCACTTGCATTGCATATAATTGACGGGACCTTATATTTTTACACAATGCATAAATACAATTAGACCTATTTATGGTTTTGTTTGAGCTTCAATAATAATTATGGTAAGTAATTATAAAACCAATATGCAAATGTAGCATTGTAATATTCCTGTATTTAACATTCCTGATGATCATTAGGAAGTAACAATTAAAAAAATCATTAAAAGACCTTTATAAGCAGGTATTATAAGCATTGTGACGTCAACAGAAAGTATAGGTAGAGCTAACTGCATAGAGTTTTTAACCGCCATTTTCTACTTATTTCTATTCCAATATCTTCTCTAATACCTCGTGGGTAACAATATAGACTATAGAGGGTAACCAAAATATGTGTCCAGCTTCCTCTACATAATATATGTTCAGAATGTATTAAATTAGTAGAGTTCATACAAACTATAGTCTGTCAAGAAAGTAATGACAGGCGGGAATTTTTTTAAATGAAATAAAAAATATGAGAACTTTATCAATTGGAGATAAAAATGTGCAAGGTGACAATATTTAAAATGTATTAAGCGTTCTCTGTGAAAATACAAGGAAAAAAATACACCTTTTAAGCGTGATTATTGCGTTTAGAAAATTTTCCCGCCTGTCATGACTTTCTTGACAGACTATACAAAGCGGTTCAAACATCAGAACAATAATTTCAGCGATTACTATTCAAGCGAGTATTATGGCGCTGAAAAACCGCCAATTCTTCATATTCTATTTTTAAAACATACGCTCTAGGTACATGCTCTATGGATAATGGAACTAATGGCACCGATTGTTTGCAGATCGAGGTGACTCAATGGCGCAACACCAGTTCTCCTGTTTGATCATTATCGCAGCATTAAGTAAGTTCAGATAAAAAGTTTAGCTAATCATTGCTTACTGGATCGTGCGAACAGACAAAGAATTTAACTTGGGAGTTGGGATCATTCGCTCGGCCTTGCTGTAAAACTTTATAATATGGTCTAAGCCACGAGGCTAGTCATAATCACAAAATATTATGTATAAGTTAATTAATAGTTTTGTGTACCGCTTCGTGGCTTGGACCATCATCGTAACATTTTATTCAAAATCATAGGTAGGCAAAGGCTTAAACTATTGTTGTATTTATCTTTGCCCTCTAGGCTTTATACATTATTATCAGCTTGAATAAATATAACAAGCATAATATTGTTATTATTAAAAAAAAACCTTTTTAGAGGTTTTCGAATACTCCAAACTCTATCTACATAGTTCTTAGTCACTATATAGAAATATTGACGAAGACAATAAGCACAATCAAATATTTCTATTGTTGGCTGTCAAGCATCTCACAGCGCTGATAACACGGCAGTAATATTCCGTGTCACCATAATGGACATGTTGTGTCTGGTGCTAACTGTGATAATTCGTCTTGTGACAAACAATTCCCAAATAACATGAAAATAACAAAAAACAGGAAGTAATGTAACTCTGATAAACATTAACATATATAAGTTATAGCATAGGTTATAGTAATATCTACATTTTCGTTGGCGTAAATTTTTGTGGAGTGGCCTGCGGGCTGCGAATCTTACCAACATTTTTCCGAAACAGTAAAGAGCTGTCCCGTATCCATTCACGGTTGACGACTTATTTCCATTCAAAATTAATTAATTATGAATCTACTTATTAACAACAAGTAAGCAATTAAAAATCTGTGCGCTCATCTCATCAACAACAACGCAAACGCTTTTCATTCAAACTTCGCACAATTTCCCATTAAAGGGTATTATTATTCATCACCCAGTGTGGTGTTACGTGATACGTCACATCCTGCGAAGATTTTCCGACTTATCACAAACACATCAGACAGTTCGTCTTATAATCACTACCAGTGATTCTTTGTCGAGTGTGATGACTCATAAGGCTTTTGAGGATTTCTCGTAAGGCCATTATGACTAATAAGGACGTTGTAGTAACAGTTATTATAGTATTTTATTTTGTTTATGTTACCAATAAGGATATTAATTTGCCATATACGGCTTACGAGCCAAGTTCAAATAAAAATTGCATACTGCACGATTAAATTAAGCCTCTATACAAGGTGTAACAAAACTAAGTGAGAATTAATCTTAAGTAACAACTAACAACACTGGATAGTGGATTATATCTCTATACATATTATAAAACTAAGTCGCTTTTTTTCCCTCATGTCCCTTTGTTCCCTTTAATCTTTAAAACTACGCAACGGATTTTGATATAGGCTATAGGCAATAATATTTTATCACGCTAAGACTAATAGGAGCGAATAAATAGAGGAAAATGGGGAAAAAACGGGGAAAATTATTTGAAAGGGCTAATTTGAACGCGCTAATTTCAGGAACTACTGATCCGATTTGAAAAATTATTTTAGTGTTAGATAGCCTATTCATTGAGGAAGGCTATGCTTTATTTTATCACGCTAAGACTAATAGGAAAATGTGGAAAAAACGGGGAAAATTATTTGAAAGGGCTTATCTCGCGAACTACTGGAGCAATTTTTATGTTATTTGGCACAGATAAGAAGTAGACCACGTGAAGGATCATAGGCTATCGATTTTAATAATTTTTTCAGTGGTTTTATATTTTATACCCGTGCAACGCCGGGGCGGGTCGCTAGTCTATTTATAAAATACTAGCTTTTGCCCTTGGCTTTGCCCGCACGTGGAATTCTGATAACGACATAGTTTCAGGTAAAAAAATTAAATGTATCGAAAATAAAATGTATGCATTGCTCAATAACATTAATATGTTATTGAGCCATGCATGATTTTTTCAGTAAAATTTTAGAATTTGTAAAATTTAACTGAAAGTTTAGTTTTCAGATAATTTTTACTACAATTCTTCCTATACAAAGTTTATATTTATTTATTGGCATTTACTAAACAGATACGGTCTAAGCTGACTTCCTATGACAATACGTAAAAACTAAAAACCTTATGAATTCTACATACAACAATGACTCACGCAACTAAATGAAATTATTACATCTATACATATAATTAAACTGTAGAAATGAAGATTCTGTACATTAAAGATATTCAAAAAATAATAAGCGGAGGGTGTCACTACATCGCTATAGAAGCCAAAAATGTGGTCAGTTTTTTTGTCTGTCTGTCTGTCTGTTTGTTCCACTATCACACGAAAACTACTGATCCGATTTGAATGCGGTTTTCGCAGATATATTTGTCTTCTTTCAACTTAACATCTGGTGTATAAAAATTTTACCCCCCACCCCTCTAAAGGGACGAATAAGACTTTTGCTTTAACACGAAAACTACTGATCCGATTTGCATACAGTTTTCGCAGATATATTTGCCTTTTTCCAATTCAACATCTGGTGTATAAAAAGGGACCAAAGAGGGGGTCAGATTTTGTTTCAAACTTTTTTCTTGAATGGACTTAGCTACTTCATATTATTAATTGTTTTTCCAACTTAACATCTGGTGTATAAAAATGTTCCCCCACCCCTCTTAGGGGACAAAAGAGGGGGTAAGATTTTGTATCAACTGATGAAGTAGAAATACTTTAAATGGCAAAACAACGTTTGTCGGGACAGCTAGTATTAGTATATGAATGAACGAGTTTTCTGTTACTCACTAGCCCCGGACATTTCCAGTACAGTGACGACGTATCAAATAGCCTTTTAGAAAACGTGACCACACGCTCTCAAGACTGGTTCTGCTGGGTCAGTGCTAACAAAAACACTAGGGTCATAAGCTTACGACACGTAATTTATCGCGAGTAGTCTTTTGATTTTATTTGTAACTAGCGACCCGCCCCGGCTTCGCACGGGTATAAAATATAATATAGCCACTGAAAAAATTGATTAAAATCGATTCAGCAGTATTGATTATTAATTATTACTACCCGTGGCCCACATTGGTAAAAAGCTACGTCCCGGCACAAAAGGCCGCAAAAGCTACGTCTCACAGGAAATTGGAGCCTTTTGCAAGGTACCTATAGGCAAATCAGTAGGCATTATTGGTATTCTTCGTATATGAGCCGCCCAGCTGCAGGGCCGGTCATAATCTTCGCTACTGCGCACCCCCGCCTTGGTAGCACCCACTTCGAAACGGGCGTAAATCGCAATTTTTAATTTCGTCATAACTTCTAAACCAAGCGTCCAATTTTAATCATTTAAACACCAAATATTATCTACACAAACTGTACTTAGTGATGAAATAATTTATTTTGATAAGGATTGTCAGCATGAGTAAAATAAATGCGTTTTGCGTAGTCCAAAAAAAAATCAAGATTTTTAAATAAAATAATGGTTGTTGTGACTCACTTGATTCTGATAGGTATAGTGTGTCGCGGACATTTTTGTAGATATTTATAAGATCTACATTTACTTAGAACATTGTATGGTTCTATCTTTTATAGTTTAGGCAGCGTACGCAATATAAATAACTTTTCTGGTTGATTTTTTTCACCTTATGTCAGAAAAACCCAAATATCTTACGGAATCCTATATTTTCCAAAATAAAAAGTAGCCTATGTTACTCGTAAATAATGTAGCTTTCGAATGGTGAAAGAATTTTTAAAATCGGTCCAGTAGTTTTTGAGCCTATTCATTACAATTAAACAAACAAACAAACAAAGTTTACCTCTTTATAATATTAGTGTAGATTAATAAGGCCCATGGGTCGTAACTGTTCCGGGTTCGACGCCGACTATTTATGGTCAGAGAAATGCTGGAACTGGTCAGAGGTTAATCGAAATTAACCAATTTGACATAAGAATGTAATATAGTATGCTGCCAGTCGTCATTTCCTATACAAAGATTTTCCACAAATCTCAATCGATAAATCAAATTTGAGAAACAAAGCCAAGTGAGTGTCAAGAGAATGAATAGAACATATTGCTTTGAATTCTTATTTAAAATAAGTATTTCTTTAATTTTCGTACACCTGTACGATACCTCTATGACAAAAGATTTCTTAATCATATTAATAATTGTTGTTAAGGAAACATAATATTTCCTTCCTGAACCCAATCTAATCAAACGTGTTTTAAATCATTGAGCTTCGGAGAGATATATAGGCAACTAGATAACGCCCGCAACTTCGTTGCGCCAAAACTCGTTTATCGCGGAGGAACCGTACATTTTTCCGGAATAAAAAGTATCCTATGTCCTTTCCCGGGACTCAAGGTATCTCCATGCCAAATTTCAGCAAAATCGGTTCAGCGGTTTGGGCGTGAAGAGGTAACAGACAGACAGACAGACAGACAGACACACTTTCGCATTTATAATATTAGTATGGATTGGTGATCTCACTGAGTTCACTCTCAAGTCTCAGTATTGAATAATTTTACCTAGTCTTTTGTTCGAAGCGAGAAAACAAAGACTTCAATAAAGTACAAATCCATATCCATATACTAATATTATAAATTATGCGAAAGTGTGTCTATCTGTCTGCCTTTCTGTCTGTTACCTCTTCACGCCCAAACCGCTGAACCGATTTTGCTGAAATTTGGCATGGAGATACTTTGAGTCCCGGGAAAGGACATAGTATACTTTTTGTTCCGAAATTGTACGGTCCCGAGCCCCGGCGCGATAAACGAGTTTTGGCGCAATGGAGTTGCGGGCATCATCTAGTTAAATAAATGAGATAGTATTTTCTCTGTTACTAAAAGCTTTTATTTAACTTGCTCTGTATGTATGTAAGTAACTATGTTTGTTCGGGTGGAATTTTTGAACTCAATTTTACTACGATTTCAAAAGGTATTCTTGTTGGTATAGCGTCAAAGTTTCACTTTAGTTAAAGAAAATGTATCAGCGATGAAAGTCTCGTTAAATTTCAAATCTTGTCTATAAACTGTGCTCGCCTTTTAAGGCCAACACTAGATAGGAGAATTTACATATTTAACGTTACTATAGGTGCATAATAGAAGAACATAATGGTACGAAACGTAGAGCTGATCCCAATCAACACAGATTAGCTGAATAAGTTTTGCGTAAAACAATTCTTTTGACTTTAAGCTGGATAAAGTATTTGAATAACTTCTGTGTAAGCGCTTATACAGATGATACTCAAGCAATTTGGGCACAAAATATCTTGCTTCAATTTGGATAACATTTGATTAATAGTCACATAGCAGCTGAATAAATGTACAACACCCTGAATATCTTCTGCATAAATTCTGATTATTCTTTAGTCCAGAAATGATACATCTTTTTAGTACAGTAAATGAAGGCAAAAATCAGGTGCAACCTCCGATTTCGTTGAACCTCCATCGATTTGGATGAAAATTTGGGATTAAGTACGATAAACCCTCTACTTTAAAAGTGACATACGCTCGTATTGCGCTTTTTTATTTTAGGGGTGAAATCCACCTCTTTTGTTGAAAATAGAAAAAATGCAGATTTAACCATTCTGGCTTAACTAATTGGGTTTAATTCGATAAAATAAATGTTTTAATGTTTCTTTTCATGATATTTTATGATTATTTAATTAATTTTTCAACCCTTATGGCAACCATCCCTTTAATCGTGAAAAAACACTTTTTGTATTTCTGAACTTTAAAATCGCATATTTACATTGTATAAACAGTTTGTTTAGCATTTATGATATAATTTTTGGATAAGACTGAAATATAAACCCCTAAAAGTACCCCTTTATTGCGGAATCACGGAAAAATTTGGGTTCAAAAACTTAATAGGTTTATGTTTTTGAATCCAATTTTTTCAGTTTATTTACTTAGTATTAATTTCTTATTTAGTTTTGTTTTGCGAAATTTTTTCACCCCTGTAAACTACCCAATGTCTGAAAAATAAGTTTTAAGTTTTTATTTTAAGTTTTTATCAGCTTTAATGAGTTCTAATATTTTTTCATAGTTAAGATAAATTTTATTAATATATTTCAAACATTGATAATATTATTTAGTCCAAAATATTCAAACAACGATTTCAAACTACCCTCTGTGCAAAAAATTGACGCAAAGGATGAATCTGCTAGACTGAAATATTTAATAGACGCACATCATTATAAAAAGCCCCTCTCTTATCGAGTCGACATTAACCGTCTTGTTTACTTTCTGAATATTGAAAGACTTGAAAAGATTAACGTATATTTAGTAAGGACTATATGATGCCTGCAATCGCGCTGGAACCGTACATTTTTTCGGGATAAAAAGTATTCTATGTCCATATCCATTCCCAAGACTCAAAGTATTTTCATCATACTAAATTTCAGAAAAATCGGTTAAACCGTTACCTCTTAACACCCAAAGGTGTTAAGAGGTTACAGACAGACAAAAACACTTTAGCATTTATAATATTAGTGTATTATTATATGTTATGTACCTATTGACAGGTTTTCCTACAATATTTGCATCCCAAATCTCTTGTAGCAGTACCTACAAAGTACCTACACGTTCGTTCGCCGATTGAAACAGAGAAAACAACGTGCTCCGAAAGGGACGCATGCCGTCTTTGTATACGTTCGTCGTGGAAGATTGAAACATAGAAGAAAATCGTTCTGCCAAGAACGTACGTTCGGAATAACGAGAGAAACCGTCCGTGTACTATTAAGTGCTTGTGCACCGGACATGAAGCAGCCCTTAAAAGGACTTTTTCTAATAAGAATTCTTCGCAACACTTCACTACGCGTCTTCACATCGTGCCTACATCAAGAGAGGAATCTTCGCAGCGTAGCTACAGTCTTCATGGCGTTTGCAGAGCTGCATAACATCTTCACAAAATGGCGGCACAACTACTCGCGGCGGCGCGGCGTCGAGCGGCAGAGAGACGACGTCGGTAAGAAATTCGCGCGCGGACTGAATGGGCCGCGGCATGCGAGCCTATATTTATACGCGTGCGATACCAGCGCCACGAACCGCGGTACAGCCGAATCTTCCGCACGGATAATTTTCCAATCTTGTAAATATTTCCTATTCGATTTTTTTCTCTTTCTTGTTTTGTAAATATTTTTATCCCTTTCTAGATTTCTCTCTCTAATTTGTATTAGCCAATAGAAATTAATCTTTTAACTTTTGTACAGATTTAGAATAATAATAATTATGTAAAATTTTGTATATAAACAGCACAGATTGTTCAATAAAGCACTTCAGTTCACCACAGTAAATCGAGTTTTACTCTTTACTCCTCCGACCTCTAGTGAACTCATAGAGAGACCAACCGGTCATCTAAACTCTGTTTCAAAATTGTTTTCAAAAAAAATATTTTTGTTTTATCACAATAGCTCTGTTAATTTTTCAGTTATCGGGTTTATTTATGGACCATTTTAAAGGTAATTTAAAGAGCTTTAAGATCAACTTGAACAATAATTTTTGAAGCTCTTGGTTTAAAAAAAAAATTGGGTTAAAAGGTCTCGATTTCATGGTTCTTGCAGTAAAAGTTAGGCTTTAAACGTCTCTATCTTCGTTATTTTTCATCCTATAAAAATCAAAAGATTCCTTAAAAAGTGGACACCAATTTCGTTTTTTATAATTTTTACGAAGGTTCAATATTTTTGAAGCTATGTTCAAAACAAAATGATATTTACGAAAATTTTAATAATTTCGATTTTACTAAATCATTCTTTTTTTCAAAACTAAGCATTCTAAACCAAGAAAATTGTTTGAGGTTATTATTAATGCTAAAATTAAGAAAAGTCTTTGGGGATAACCATAAATTTGAATTATTGTAGAAATGGTCAACGTTTTATTTTTCGATTTTTCCAAAAAAATTTGAAAGTGTCATCTTATTTTTATCATAACTTGTTCAATTTTGATGCAATACAATGCTTATTAGAAAGGCATTTTTAAGCACTTTAAAAAGTTTCAAGGAAGTACATGTCATAAAATGCATCGGTTTACCGTTGTTTAAGTTTGAATGCTTAGACTCAGGTACTTGCCGAAAGAAAATATATATACAATCACCTATAGCTCACTTTAAATGAATATAGGAAGGCATTTTAGAGTAGATATTGGTTTGTTTTTTTATTGGCTTTAATTTTGGTTATTACACATTTTTCGTAAAAACCTATAGTTTCTTAGTTAATTATGAAAAACTGCTTTAAGACAAGTATTTTTCTCACGCAAAAACATGATCTTTGATCTATACTAATATTATAAAGAGGTAAACTTTGTTTGTTTGTTTGTTTGTTTAATTGTAATAATAGGCTCAAAAACTACTGGACCGATTTTAAAAATTCTTTCACCATTCGAAAGCTACATTATTTACGAGTAACATAGGCTACTTTTTATTTACTTTTTCGTAAGATATTTGGGTTTTTCTGACACAAGGTGAAAAAAATTAACCAGAAAACTTACTTATTTTGCGTACGCTGCCTAAACTATAAAAGATAGAACCATACAATGTTCTAAGTAAATGTAGATCTTATAAATATCTACAAAAATGTCCGCAACACACTATACCTGTCTACGTCAAGTGAGGCACAACAACCATTTTTTTATTTAAAAATCTTGATTTTTTTGGGCTACATTTAAACGCATTTATTTTATTCATGCTGATAATCCTTATCAAAATAAATTATTTCACCACTAAGTACAGTTTGTGTAAATAATATTTGGTCTTTTAATGATTAAAATTGGACGTTTTGTTTAGAAGTTATGGCGAAATTAAAAATTGCGATTTACGCCCGTTTCGCGCTACCAAGGCGGGGGTGCGCAGTAGCGAAGATTATGACCGGCCCTGCAGCTGGTGAATTAGCTCATATACCAAGAATACCAATGATCCCTACTGATTTGCCTATATGTAGTTTATACCCTTCAAAAGGCTCCAATTTCCTGTAAAAATTTCTTTTGCACTAACGATAAATAAATCCCAGGGCCAAACATTCAAATTAGTAGGAATAGATATTTTACGAAAATAATGTTTTACGCATGGGCAACTTTACGTTGCCCTATCACGAGTCGGGGCTCCCGAGTCCCGACCAGCAGTATATTTGTTACCTGAAAATAACTTAACGTCAAATGTTGTTTATAGAGAAGCTCTACAATAATCGCTTTAGTTAACTATCCTAAAACAACGGGTTGCACTCCAGGACTACCGTCAGAAGTGAAAACTTATTATTAATTACATTTAAATGTTCTCATCATTAACAACTTTAACATCCACAGAAAGACAATCTGTGCAGCCTGCGGAAAATGACTGCGTCGTCGATGTTTCTGTGAATTGACCTGGGAATCATTTTGCTGACCGTCTTTCCTGGGTAGGCTTTTTGCAGCGGTAACCGACATCCACGCGGGCGGAGCCGCGGGCGACCGCTAGTCTTTTATAACTCCGAAAGTATTGATTTATTCACAAAACTTTATATAACAAATTTTGCTTAGAATTTGTGTGTCTATTGATTCCTGGGGTTATTTTTATTTAAAAAAATTCACCCCCCGAGAAGGGTTGGCATCCACCCCCAGGGCAAAAGCGCAAGTTGGCACTATGTCACTTTTGTTTCTTAGGGTATCCTCCACCTATTTACCAATTTTCATGAAAATCGATGGAGGTTCAACGAAATCGGAGGTGAAAACCTTCACTGCCTCCACTATTTATGCAGTTGATAATTTGTGAGTTCAGATATTCAAATGATATTCAATTTTCTTTAATATTAGATAATTCAAATTATTCAATATTAGATATTCAAATGAAATTCCGATATCAAGAGAAGTTTTATAAAGAAATTATGCAAGTAAAAAAAATAAACATGTCATTTTTCATCGTGACGAGATTATTTTGTGATATACTTAGTTAAAAAAATTGTAATGGTGGTAATTTTCGTCACGTCTTCAAAAATTTGTTAAGTAAATTGTTTCATACATTTTAAATAAGTAGGTGAATTATATAAACGCATGGCACTTTACTGTGAATTATCAATATGATTATTGTACATTTTTTGAGCGCCTTAAGATAAAGCTACAAATTAAAAGGTAAACAAATGTAAAATAATATTTAAATTAAATTATCTACTTAATACTTTTTATCAAATTTTAGTCCCGGCAAATAATGAGAATAAAATTTTGTATAACCGCTAATGTTTGCTACTCACTAAACAAGTGTTTCATAAGATAAATGTTGAGGATTGTTATAAAAAGAGGTTATGTCGAACGTTAATAGTTTATGGAGGACGTCCAATTTGAATAAAAGTGTCAGTTTCGGTGATTATTTTGCATTTTTCTGCATAATGGTTCACATACGACTACATATCCAGAAATTATTTGGTTTAAAGTACAATAATTATACATTTCTCAGAAAAATCTCTTAAATTACATAATGCAGTATACTCTTATGCAGCTTGTTAGGGTTCTTTTTGAAGAACATATAAATCTATGAATATTTGAGGTTGAGTTACATATGTGAATCATTTACGCTTTTGTTATTATTTTTCTGAGGAGGCATATGCACAGTTGTTGATGCAGCACTTATCAAGTTTTGATACAAAATGGTGAAATATCTGGATATAAACATAGATATCTTCGACTAATCAGTTATTTGCTGCTTAAGATACTCACATTTGTAACTGATATTGTTTTAAGCTGAACATAAGGACAATAATTGTTCGCTTATAGCGCTATAAGTTAGGTAAAACAAGCAGTTTATTTTCAACAAGCTGTCCCGGCAAACGTTGTTTTGCCATTTAAAGTATTTCTACTTCATCAGTTGATACAAAATCTGACCCGCTGTTTGGTCCCCTTAGAGGGGTGGCGGCGATTTTTTTACACCAGATATTGAGTTGGAAGAATACAAATATATCTGCGAAAATCGTATGCAAATCGGATCAGTAGTTTTCGAGTTAAAGAAAAAAGTTTGATACAAAATCTGACCCCCTCTTTCGTCCCCTTAGAGGGGTGGGGGGAAACATTTTTATACACCAGATGTTAAGTTGGAAGAAGACAAATATATCTGCGAAAACCGCATTCAAATCGGATCAGTAGTTTTCGTGTGATGCTGGAACAAACATACAGACAGACAGACAGACAGACAGACAGACAGACAGACAGACAAAAAACTAACCACAGTTTTGGCTTCTATGGCGATGTAGTAACACCCCTCGCTTATTATTTTTGAATATCTTTAATGTACAGAATTTTCATTTCTACAGTTTTATTATATGTATATATATATAATATATACATATAATAAAAGAATATTAACATAGAAGGGACTCTATTAGTAACGTCATTTACTTAGAAACAACACAGGAACTATCAATTAAACCATAGTATGACGTTATTTTAGGGTTCCGTACCCAAAGGGTAAAAAACGGGACCGTAATATTACTAAGATTTCGTTGTATGTCCGTATGTCTGTCTGTCTCCAGGCTGTATCTCAAGAACCGCTACAGCTAGAATTCTGTCACAGATACATTGTGTTTTTCTTTTGCCGCTATAACACAAATAAAAAATATATAAATATTTGACGGGGCTCCCATACAAAAAACACAATTTCCTATTTTTGCTCTATAACGCGAACGGTACGGACCGGACTACGGAACCATTTGTGCGCGAGTCCGACTCGCACTTAGCCTATTTTTATTAGTTTAGAGTTTAGACTTTAGCATTATAAAACTTAACCCGATACCAGCGCAGACCTGCACAGTCACGGGAGAATGCACATCCGCGCAAAAAGAAACAAACTCGCCCTTCCCCGGCCGCGGCCCGTGAATGTGATTATTACGAGTAATCATGATTCATGAGCCAGCTGATTCCTTACGTGTTCAATGATCATCGAATTCGAAAAATATTCGAATTAAAAAGTTTTAAACTTTTTAAACTTTAAAACTTTTTCCACATTGCTAAAAATTTTCGAAGACCATTGAAAATACTTACCAAAACCTTAGAATGTTTCGCTCCAGTATTTGATTCGCGTGATAAAATATCCGAAAGTATATAATGCCTACCTACATTTCCGCTTTTTCGCTTATCAAGCTACGCCAAATGACAAATCTACACAAGCTGTCCCACAGGCCACAGGCCGTAGCCCTTGGCGCACTTAAACCATCTGTAATAAAGGATGTAAGATAGAAATAATGTAACAAAGTCGTCGACCTCACATTTTATTAGAAATTGTTTATCCGAGCCGAGATAAACTTTAGTTCCTATTTATTAACATCCTATGCCCATAAACAAATCCCGCGGACTTGTACAGTCGTGTGGAAATTGGTTTAGTCCCTGCTCGCCTTCCGGCAGCTGTTCCGTGTTGATATACCGCCTGCCTTTTACGCAGGCACAGAGCTTGAAGCTTTACAAAGGAAATATCGTATAATGGTTCATCGGAGTGGAATTTTTATGTGGATTAACGTGCGAGCTTGATGTGGCTAATTGATGGGAATTGCGGGCGATATGTGCACGTAGGCCGTAGACCCCTCGTAGACCGTAGATTTTTTCACTTAGGTGCTATTTTTTTGTTAAAGCCACTATTATAATTAGGTGCTTGTTATAAATAAGCTAGAGGTAATAAAATATTTAAATAATAAAATATTATTGGGATTCAAATTATAAGATTAACCGTTATCACTGTACACGTGCAGAGTGCAGACCACAAACCACAATACAATAATTTTAAAATCATAATAAACGATCGAGAAAATCAGGTTACATCCACTACATCTTTGTTCAAGTTGAACAGCTATAATCAAATGTAAAATGTAAATCTGTAACCCCGATTTTGATCCCACTCGCTCGACAATATTTTGAATGTAAATGAAACATTGTCTTTGTTCGAATCACTTTCTCGCTAGATAAATGGGTACGTCTGAGTCAGATTCAGCACTTAAATCTCTTGTGTTATAATATTTAACACTAAGTAACATACAACCCGGTTTCGAGACACCGTTAAGTAAGCCCACAGTAAACCTGGCCCACTTATTGAAAATTTCTGGCCACCATATTTACCTTCGGATGAGGCTCGAGAGATACTCCACGCCACTTAGCGTTAGTTATTGAATTTGTGTAAATATTAACGTTGGCTGATAACGGCTTTTAAGAACGACGTTTTAACGGCTGATATATTTTGGTTGCAACCTACTTTGGTAATGGAAGCAGTGTAGTAGATAATATTCTATGAGCTATATAGAACAAGATGAGTAACTCGTATTGAAATGTAGAGAATGTAACGCAAATTAGTACAATAATCAGGAATCTATTATAAACGAAAATGAAAATAAATATAAAAAAATATTAAATTTGTGCTTAGTAGGTACTTTACTACCTAGTTAATGATAATGTGACGAAATCATAAAGCCAAGCATGAGCAGTACGTAATAGTAGAGAAATTAATCACGTTTGTGACGACAGATGAAAATTATTATAATCACATTATATCACATTAGAGTGTAGAGACGACAGGATAATGTTGTAGGAAAATTATTATTAATATACGTTAGATACGTAGAGTACCTAATACCTATATTGTATTGAACAAAGTTGTAATTATTGTAGGTAATATGTTCACATCCTAAGATTAGTCACGTAGAGTAGGTACGTAATACTTAGGTGGAGCTTTCTTACTATAATTATTATTAATATACGTTAGATACGTAGAGTACCTAATACCTATATTGTATTGAACAAAGTTGTAATTATTGTAGGTAATATGTTCACATCCTAAGATTAGTCACGTAGAGTAGGTACGTAATACTTAGGTGGAGCTCTCTTACTATAATTATTATTAATATACGTTAGATACGTAGAGTACCTAATACCTATATTGTATTGAACAAAGTTGTAATTATTGTAGGTAATATGTTCACATCCTAAGATTAGTCACGTAGAGTAGGTACGTAATACTTAGGTGGAGCTCTCTTACTATAATTATTATTAATATACGTTAGATACGTAGAGTACCTAATACCTATATTGTATTGAACAAAGTTGTAATTATTGTAGGTAATATGTTCACATCCTAAGATTAGTCACATAGAGTAGGTACGTAATACTTAGGTGGAGCTCTCTTACTATAATTATTATTAATATACGTTAGATACGTAGAGTACCTAATACCTATATTGTATTGAACAAAGTTGTAAATATTGTAGGTAATATGTTCACATCCTAAGATTAGTCACGTAGAGTAGGTACGTAATACTTAGGTGGAGCTCTCTTACTATAATTATTATTAATATACGTTAGATACGTAGAGTACCTAATACCTATATTGTATTGAACAAAGTTGTAATTATTGTAGGTAATATGTTCACATCCTAAGATTAGTCACGTAGAGTAGGTACGTAATACTTAGGTGGAGCTCTCTTACTATAATTATTATTAATATACGTTAGATACGTAGAGTACCTAATACCTATATTGTATTGAACAAAGTTGTAATTATTGTAGGTAATATGTTCACATCCTAAGATTAGTCACGTAGAGTAGGTACGTAATACTTAGGTGGAGCTCTCTTACTATAATTATTATTAATATACGTTAGATACGTAGAGTACCTAATACCTATATTGTATTGAACAAAGTTGTAATTATTGTAGGTAATATGTTCACATCCTAAGATTAGTCACGTAGAGTAGGTACGTAATACTTAGGTGGAGCTCTCTTACTATAATTATTATTAATATACGTTAGATACGTAGTGTACCTAATACCTATATTGTATTGAACAAAGTTGTAATTATTGTAGGTAATATGTTCACATCCTAAGATTAGTCACGTAGAGTAGGTACGTAATACTTAGGTGGAGCTCACTTACTATAATTATTATTAATATACGTTAGATACGTAGTGTACCTAATACCTATATTGTATTGAACAAAGCTGTAATTATTGTAGGTAATATGTTCACATCCTAAGATTAGTCACGTAGAGTAGGTACGTAATACTTAGGTGGAGCTCTCTTACTATAATTATTATTAATATACGTTAGATACGTGGAGTACCTAATACCTATATTGTATTGAACAAAGTTGTAATTATTGTAGGTAATATGTTCACATCCTAAGATTAGTCACGTAGAGTAGGTACGTAATACTTAGGTGGAGCTCTCTTACTATAATTATTATTAATATACGTTAGATACGTAGTGTACCTAATACCTATATTGTATTGAACAAAGTTGTAATTATTGTAGGTAATATGTTCACATCCTAAGATTAGTCACGTAGAGTAGGTACGTAATACTTAGGTGGAGCTCTCTTACTATAATTATTATTAATATACGTTAGATACGTAGTGTACCTAATACCTATATTGTATTGAACAAAGTTGTAATTATTGTAGGTAATATGTTCACATCCTAAGATTAGTCACGTAGAGTAGGTACGTAATACTTAGGTGGAGCTCTCTTACTATAATTATTATTAATATACGTTAGATACGTAGTGTACCTAATACCTATATTGTATTGAACGAAGTTGTAATTATTGTAGGTAATATGTTCACATCCTAAGATTAGTCACGTAGAGTAGGTACGTAATACTTAGGTGGAGCTCTCTTACTATAATTATTATTAATATACGTTAGATACGTAGAGTACCTAATACCTATATTGTATTGAACAAAGTTATAATTATTGTAGGTAATATGTTCACATCCTAAGATTAGTCACGTAGAGTAGGTACGTAATACTTAGGTGGAGCTCTCTTACTATAATTATTTATTACTAGATGAGGCCCGCAACTCCGTTGCGCTAAAATTCGTTTATCGCGCGGTAACCATGTCCTTTCCCGGGACTCAAAGTATCTCCACGCCAAATTTCGGCAAAATTGGTTCAGCGGTTTGGGCGTGAAGAGGTAACATACAGACAAACAGACAAACTTTCGCATTTATAATATTAGTATGGATATCGACGAATATCCAAAAGTGCCTAAAAATAGCCACGTTCATATCCAATCCTCAAATAGAACTCGAAAAATTTCGAAGTTTTCTCCAAAAAAGCTTCTTAATAAGTGTGCATTTTCATTATAAGTACCTACGTATAATTTAGGTACGAAATAAAGCTCATATTTAACACCACAGATTTTGAAGACGAGCAATGTAAAAAGGTTCTTATTGTCATTAATAAGTAATAACTAATAACACGATAACTTCCATATTTCAGGTACACAATCATGTTGGAGCGACAGCTTGCAAAGGACGACGCCCAGAACTCCCGACATGACGCTGCCCAGCCTCCTGAAGGAGGTAGAGGACAACAGCAGATACAAAACCCTCGAGGCCAATGCCACGATACTGAACCTTCTCGTCAATGACAAGGGCGGTGTTAGCAGGTAAATACTTTTTCCTCTTTTCCTAGGAAAGTTTACAACTTGTCGACGTTGAGATAGAGTTTAGAAAAGTACCTGTTGATGTTTATTTACTATGGTAGAGCTTGCTCTATATGTTTAAATTTTTATGGAACGCAGTACTGGGCTCGCTCTATGTTTGACTACTTTATTTCAAATATGTCATTGAAAACATACTTGATACCTCTATATTCTAAAGCAGGGATTTCCAAAGTAAGTTCCGAAAATGCCTAGGGTTCCGTGGCGTAGTCAACGAGATTCCGCCAAAACGAAGTAGACATTAATATGAATATATTGTTGCGTTTCAGATCGGAGGTGTTCGATATGCTTCACTCGAGAGATGACAGAGAGGACCACATCGACCTGCCGATCTTTCCAGAGGACATTGAGGACGAAAAAGCCAGTGTGCCCCTGACACCGGACTCGCAGGCTGAATATTTACAAGGTAAAAGTTAAATCGAATACGCTATGTGTAGGTACGGATCAATTTTAATACACCACAATAATTATTATTACAATTTCGATCGTTCACTCTCACAACACTCGAATGAAGTTGGGAGACGTGAGAATTGTACCGATTTGTACCCCTAAAAGTAATAAAGATACATGAAGTATGTATCTTTAGGTATTCCTTTTAATTCTATTCTTACTAATAGATTAAGATAGTTAAGAAGAGTATAACCATTCAAGGCGCGCTGTCTTTCTCTGTCAAGTGACTTCCAATGTGTAAGACAAAGACAAGTAGGCTTTGTGTAGTTTTTCGCTGTGTAAATATTTTCTTAAGTAAAGGGGACAGTGTGTCTACTGAGTACTGTCTACTAACTATTAAGTAGGTTTAGTTACTTTCTTATGTTGTAAGTCGTAACTGTATCAAGGAAAACAGTATGAATCAGTATCAAAATATTTAAACGGCCTACCTACTTTTGTCTTGCCTTCGTTATCTATTACGTTAATCAAGATCTTATGAGATGTAAATCAAGGATTCTTGATAAGATAATGAGACATTCCAGCTTAATTTTTTTTGACACCTTATCAGCAGTATTTTGGAGTATTTCGTGTAAATGGCCTTGTGAATTAAATATACTCACAAACTTTAATTTTATTCCTTTCGGTTAGTTACTCGTTACGTCTTTGCTTCTACTTGGCTCAACTCACACTGAACATAGTCGAAGCATCGCGTCGTGTTTTTTTTTTTGCCTACAGCATATTCTTCTAGTAACTAGTTGTATTGTTCTATTATTCAAAGTACAAATCTCTCGCGTATTAGCCCTGGACTGGAGCTTTGGCCTGAGTCCTCATTATGTCCAAATTTAACTGGACGCCTAGCCACGCCTACCGACTACTTACAATATTTAATTATTATATCTTGACTTGACGACCGCAGTAATTATGCTATGGCCACAGATAACTCAATTGTTATGCTGTGGCTGGCAATCTGGAGCCCTTACTTCTGTTTTCTCATAAAACTCTATTTCACTGATTTGACGGCTGCATTATGTTGCCGCCGTATGGACCCTCTTACTATTGTTTTTACTGACTTCCAAAAAAAATCCGCCTCCGGTTTCAATGTTCGTCTGTGGATATCTTCATCGTATAAGCCAGGGGCTCCCAATCTTTTTCAGCCTGCGGCGCAGTTACACGTCTCAATATTTTGTCACGGTACCCTACTTAGGTAAAGTAGCTAGGTAGCCATTAGAAAAAGATACCTACATATTTTTATAAACGCTTTTAATGATTATTATAGTTAGGTTAGTAGGTAAATAATAATAAACAGATATCTAATCATCTGCCTGCTTTCATACTATAATTTTATTTTATAAATATTTGTGGTTTTGGATAATGATGGAGGATCGACTCACGGCGCCCCTCATGCCTTTCCACGGCGTTTCAAGGACGCCGCGGCGCACAGTTTGGGAACCCCTGGTATAAGCTTTTTGATTTGCAGGTGCCGAGTCAGTGGTGAGCAGGGATTGTGTGCGGTCGCGGTACAGCGGGGAAGCCCCGGGCGCGGCGGCCGGCATCATGGTGCTGGTCACCTGCAGCATCGTCTGTCTCGCCTACACCGCGCTCATCGTGTGGCGGAGGATATACCTGTAAGTTGGAGTACCATCGAAGAAATTGATTCATAGGCAGTTGACGTACTTATCTACGGGCTGCTACGGGCTACGACGTTTGGTCGGATTTTGTCAAATCAATGATAGCATGTGATCTGTCGGTTGACACAACGCGACTAATTTACGTCGGTCCGCCATCTAATGCGCCTCTGAACCAACTCCTCTGATAGTACATACCTATACCTGGGGCTTATGTAAAGTATGAGCTCTTCAGAGTTTCTTTTGTGATGCTTATGTCGCGCGCATAAGAGTCCTGTCTATTTCGAAGGTAGAGCGTCTGAACGGACTGTGTAGAGTCACTCGACTAGTCTAAAGTAACGTCTACTATTGTCTATCTAATCACTAAACTCTAAAGTATAGACTGTAGACTGTCTTCTACATTAGCCACGGACCACGGTCGACGACGTCCTGTTACAAACCTAGGCGACAGCACAGAATATAATATACATATTAGTAGTACCAAGCGACAGTATCAGAGTTTAATGCGTATTCTACTGTATTCTACTCCCGTTTTTAATTGCGTTCACAACTGCTTTTCACATTGATTTGAGAAACACAACGGACAATTTGTACCTTACTGCGTAACAGTATGTACGTCTACTTGGTACCAGCTTGCTAAAAATACAACTGCGTGGAAACTTTCTTAATGACCACGTAATTATTCAAGCCGTGAACTGTGAAGTCTCCACAGTCCACAGTGACAATGACCTAGTAATACGAGTCCTAGAGTACTGAGTGAGAACTAACTGACCTTCCATGCATATATTAAATAATTAACGTAACGGTATTCTAAGACAATTTCCTCGATCGAGTGGCTTTCCCAGTCGCCCACACACAAGGCGGCTATCAAACTATCAAAGTATTTGAGAAACTGATGCATCGATAAACTTTTCAATATAATTTACGGCTTAATTAATTACATGCAATGAAAGTTAGAAACTAGTTTGTATAAGCTTGTAATTAAATTAAACCGAAGCAGTACCTACAGTTTAATTTAAATAATCTGAGTTATGAGAATTAAGAGTAATAACTCTTATGACTCTCTGGAGTAGTACTACCATTGTAGATACTAGATATAGGTAGAGTCTAGTTAAACCGTTGTTTCTGTAACCCTTTTTTAGAATGCTAGTACATTCAAGTAATAAAACTTCAACATTAAATTTTAAAGTGCAGCTGAATACGGTACACGATTGAAATACGTGTTCGGTTGGGCATAAAATAAAAACTTAAAACATTTTATTACGGCTCGAACAATACCGAAACAATTTTTTTGTTTCGGTATTGTTCGAGCTTCATTTTATATCCCAATGCCAGCGAGCGAGTTTCATTTTATATCCCAATGCCATGTAGAAAGCTCATATTTTTCCGTATTATAATATAGAGGTCGTAAAGAGATAATAAATAAATTCACGGTGAGCATTGAGCATCGAGCGCGGCGAGCGGTACAGATTATTCACATTTATTCTGCCTCCCATATCATCCTTATGCGTATGTCATAAGGCTAGCTCTTCAGTGAAATAATCATGAACAGTCTGTAAGTGATACGGCATCCCGCGGGCTCGCGTAGGAAGCGGTCAAGTGAGGAGACACCGAGAGGCATTGTGCAAACTGCAGACCGCCGACAGGATTTCATACAACTAGTTTAATGTATTCAAATTCGATCAAACAATAACGGCTTCTTATGTTTGTTAAACGTTTATTTGTGTCCCATCGTTTTTCAAATAACCAATAAACTTAAAATGAATGTCTATTTTATGAAAATGAACCTACCAGTGTAGGTGCGCCTGTTTTCATGTATAAGAAAACTCGCAACGTATTTTAAATGCGGATGCTATCTACCTACTTTAACTTTGTGAGTACAGGATATTGAATAACTGACCTAAGTGCTACGTGATACGTCTAGGTTACCTACAACTGAAATGAAGGGCCTTCCTTACGGAGAATCAAAAATTTACCGTATTTAGAGCCTTATAAACTCATAATTTGAAAGCTACAGAGTTATAATAAAAATACAGCAATAATCTTCAGTATCTCAACATTCCTTTCCACGTTTTAAATTTTCTATTTTTGTTTATTATGTAACTCATTATATCAGCTTCCAAAGTAAAGCCAATTTATTAAAATTCAAGCATACATTCAGCATCTCCTTAGTATTTACAAATTACTTTTATTTGAAACACACCAATAGATCGACAATATCATAAACTTACATATTATTATACCCCGATTTAATTTTTTTTTTAGGTCAATTTTGAACTAAGGTAAAAAAATAGGGTTTTGGTGCGATCTCGGCAACGCGGCAACGCGGCAAATGGTCAAGGTCGTTTGCTCGGGGGACGGCCTTAATATCTCGATCGTGGGAAAACGAATATTATAGCCTTTCTATTGTTATCGCGGTCGCGGGCTCGAAGGATTAAATTAACAATATTATGTGCTTTATTTACAGAAAGAGAAACGGTCTCAAGCACGAGTTACTGAGAAACGAAGAAACCATGGCGGAAACTAGAATTGAGGTATCTTATCCATACTAATATCTACTATGAAAGCGAAAGTGTGTCTATCTGTCTGTTACCTCTTCTCGCCCAAACTGCTGAACCGATTTGATGAAATTTAGTATGGAGATACTTTGACTCCCGGGAAAGGGCATAGAATGCTTTTTACCCTGGAGAAATGTACGGTTCCAGCACGATAAACGAATTTTGGGGCGACAGAGTTGCAGGCATCCGCGTCATCTAGTATCTTATAATATGGGCAAAGGGGTGTTTCTCACAGAAACAAAAATGAAAAGTGATCCCTTCAAGGCTGCTACTTTTACAGTAAACTCTATAATAATGTTAAGTTTCAAACACACCATTTATCATTTTGTTTTCTTACACCCTGTATACTCTTGCCTTGTCCCTTATAAAACTACAGAGTTCCAGGCCACCATTTGCCTTTGTTCATATCATTTTAAGTTACAATAACTGCTATATCCCGGAGAAAATATTCTTATAAATAAAGGGGAACATTTGATAATGACCAACATTCATGTAGCTCTATGTAGAGTTAAATATAATAAGGTTGTTTCAAGACTACTAACCATAATTTTCTTTTATTTTCAGTTATAAGGACATAGCTGTTTAGTGTTTATCATCGACAGTCGGCGGCACACCCTACTTCGGTTTAGTCTTATCAGTGCCCGATATCGACCGATAAGAGGTCACGTAGATCGCATTAATGCCCGGTTTCTGAAGTTCCCAGTTATACTCTCATTAGCTATTGATACAATAAAGTTATCTATAAGATAAACGTCGGTTAACTGTCACTGGGTTTCTGAGTACGCAATGAACCGTTCAATAACTATCAAACAGATAAGCAGTTCCACAATCTGTCGTTAGATGGGTCTTTTAAAATTCGCTATTTTTAATTCGGGATTATTACTAGTTTTATTAACGAATACGAATATTTACGAATAAGCGAATAATACGAATATTTTATTCAAGAGTAAATAAGTAAATAAGCATTGTTTTAGTTATAAATTATTAAAATTCGCTATTTATCAGCGGATGAATGAACGATCGTAGTAATTTTTTTTAAATAAACGTCAAACTCATTGGTGTTCAAAAAAGTTTCGTCTAGTTTCCATTCCATTGCCATGTTCATAATTCTATCGTTCGTGCTTTATCTTTTCTTATAAAACCGCTGAACCGATTTTCATGAGATGCACACTGAATAAAAATGCTGCAATTTGCAAATAATTTACCTACTACTATAGACAAATTAAATTACCTACGTAGTTTTAATACAACCACAGTCCACATTACAGAACACAATACATATTATTATACTAACGGAGAACCAAATCAACATCTGTTTCATGTTTGTAAAGACAAGACCACCTGCTCTTTTGTTGTAACACTTGTTGCTTTGTTTAGGCCAAACAGTGCACTTTTTTGGGTTTTGATATCTCACGTTCCTTGGCACCCGAATCGCGTCAGCCAAAATTTCACTATCGAATTTAATTAAAAAAAAAACGCGTGTATCTACTCGTTATAAAAACTTAAAAAAATATATGTTTACTTTTGAACTATTTTTTACGGTTATAACTAATAATTTTTATCTGTAAATAGACCGTACGTTATTGAAAACGGCCGTAAGTTTCTAGATAGGTTCTCAAATATTAGAAGTAAACTCCAATACCTACTTCCAAATCAGACTCTGATGGGCTGCTCGTATTCATCACGTTAATTTTAATACTAAGCTTTCACTGACAATTTAATAATAACAAGCTAAAGCCTAAAACTTTATGTAATTTGCTTGAAGCAAAGCGTCAAATAAAGTTATGAAATCGATAAACGGCACACGTTGGTCAGTTAAGTTAACCTTAGTATAAACGGACTTTATCTTACACTAGCTGTTGCCCGCGACTTCGTACGCGTTAACATAGTATAATAACAAAGATGGATAGCTTTCCCCTTTTTGTGGTTCCTTATACAAAGGGTAAAAACGGGACCCTATTTAAGCAAACGTCAAACGCACACGTCAAAAAACTTTCATGTTTCTAACTCAAGAAATGATAGACTTTCATTGAATCTTTCTACCCCAATTTCACCCCCTTGGGGGTAGAATTACCAGAAACGCTTAAATACGTATCCATTTATTTTTAATCAGTAGCACAAAAATAAAGTTTCATGTTTTTACCTCAAGAAATGACGGACTTTCATTCAAACTTTCAACCCCAATTTCACCCCCTTGGGGGTAGAATTCCCAAAAACGCTTAAATACCTATCCATTCATTTTTAATCAGCAGTTCAAAAATAAACTTTCATGTTCTTAACTTGAGAAATGACGGACTTTCATTTAAACTTTCAACCCCTATTTCACCCCCTTGGAGGTAGAATTTCCAAAAACGCTTAAGCACGTATTCAATCATTTTTAATCAGTAGCCCAAACCTAAAATTTCAAGTTTCTAACTTAAGAAATAACGGAATTTCATTCAAACTTTCAACCCCAATTTCACCCCCTTCGAGGTAAAATTTTCAAAATTCCTTCCTTAGTGTGTGTTTACTTAATAAAACAACCCTACTCACCAAATTTCGTGGCTGTAACTTTAACAGTTTTTGCTCAGCGATGATGAATCAGTCAGTCAGTCAGTCAGTCAGTCAGTCAGTCAGTCAGTCAGTCAGTCAGTCAGTCAGTCAGTCAGGACATGTAATTTTATAAGTATAGATTGCGATGTTCAGAAACGCACTTTCTTAGTTTATCGAACCAATAGCGCTATTGAATAGATAAACGGCCGTTAAAAGTTCCTCAGAAACCGGGCATTAGAAGAATGCAGATTAAGACTGAGTTTGTTTGTATGTTTGTAAAAATTGCCATCTCTAATAGCATTAGCGTGGTTAATAATTTATACTTCTCTAACAATAGTTTAAGAATTTAGTTGTGATCTGAAATAATATAAATTGTCTAGTCTAAGCCAATATTGCTTCATTGAACGTTAGACGTAATGTAGATACAAATCTTTATAATTTAAGGACTTTTAGTGTGCAGTGCCCTAATAAATAAGTTACTCTTTGGTGTGCAGTTTTAAGTGCACTTTATATTAGTCGCAGAGTTTTAATTTCCCATAAGTACATAACCACTAAACAGACAGCAGTTTGTAATTATTATTGGAATAATGTCGTGTGCCATGTTTAATTTTATTTGTTTTAGCTTGTATATTGGCAATTATAATAAAAATATTTAATGCATCTGTGATCGTGTTGTACTACAATAATTATTATTTTTTGTTTTAATGATTTAAAAGCACCAACTATTTTTGTTAGTAGGTACCTACCATAAGTAGTAATGATAAGTTTAACTATATCCTGTTCTATCAAAACTACTGATTATGTTAAAAGTAAAACATTTAAATAAGTTTCCATGTTTATTTTTTTTCAGCAAGAACAATTTGTATTTAAGTATTTACTGTCAACATTTATAAATCAAATGCAATTTTGAAAATGGACACAAATTTTACTACACTTACAACTAACCTAATATAAAATTGTAAATTTTTTTGTAATAAAGAATAAAACTTAAAGTACTTAAATGGTTTCATTTGATATTTTGACCTTAAAACATGATTGAGATATTTTACATAATATAATCAACTCTTGAATGATGAAGGAATCTGCTATGTAATTATGGGTATCATAAATATGATTAATTAATATATGCACAATTGTTTTAAAGAATACTGAGAACTGTAAATTATTTTAAAAAATTCAAATTAAGTTTTTATATCACAGATACTAAACTAAAAGACCTGTACACTTTTGAAACTGTTTAACAGTTGATTTTATAATAGATTTACAGAGGAACAAAACTTAGTATAGAAAGAAAATAATTTTATGTGTAAATATTATGTACAGCATGCTTCAGAATCTATTGTTTTCTGTCTTATATCAATATTAACAACATATACATAGTTTTATCTCAAACATGTTTCTATGAAAACATTATGTGACCCTTTTCCTTGGTGACTGTTTGTGTACTTATTGAGCAGGCTTGTGTCTGACAACAACTGGTCCAGTGTTGTCTCCGGTCTCTTTATTGTGAGTCCCATGGGCGCCATCGCAATATGGCCACTGAAAAAAAAAATTAAGAAAAGAAGAACAGTACTACTTACTCAATTTAAGATTTGATTACAGCCACACTTTGTTATTGTTATTTGTTCATAGCTCATATGATTGATGTTTTTAAATCAACTCCCAAGCGGCACCAGGGTGCCGCATAACAATTGAAAATCTATTGTGTCTGCAAATCCCACGATCGAGGTATTAATTAATATTATGAGAACAAGATAACAGGGGCAGACAATATTATTATGATGTTAGTGTGTTCATTAGAAACTGAGTTTTAAAAAGTACTGTTAAAAAAAAACTTAGGAAAATTAGACAAAGGTAATGAAATAATTTTATGGGTTTTTTTTTGTTTTAAATTGTTGGCATTTGGACATTACATTTTAGGCACAGAATTAATTTATTTTATAAAAAGTTCAATACTAACAAATCAACAACTTAATACTCAACTTATTAGAACACACCAAAGTAGCATGTACTCAACAATCATCATGTAACACTAAGATAAGATAAAACATTGTAATATTTGCAATGTGATAGTTTAACCTATAATTTGAATTTATGCCAAAATTCTCAGACTATTGCAAAATCCACAATACAGTTATTGTGGCAACTTGTACAAAAAATACCTAGGAATAGCAATAACCTGTTCCTACGATCGACAATCGAGCTTAGTGTAAAAACTACAGATGCCAATGAAATGAATTAAGACAATCCTAAACTTCAAATTTGCGATTTTTAATATATTATATGAGTATCTCACGATAGTATTGAAGGTGAGGTAAAAACTGGGATTGAACATTTAGGTATGAAACTCGTGAGCATTAACCCATCAGTCGTGGCAAAACGAGACACAATAGCTTTTTCATTGTTATCGCGGCCGGATGTGGCCGCTTGGGGCTTCATGAATTAACTACCCGTACCTTGCTACGCTCATGGTTATATTATACTAATATCAATATTATCAAAGCAAAACATTATATCACTCACATTTTTGCTTCTCCAACATCTACACAAGGATGCTTTCTCAGTAATATCCTCAATGTCGATGAAATCTACCACCTTGTCACTGTTCTTCCTGATGCAGGGGTTCACATGACCATTGCCAGCTTCTCTTGCTTTCATTATTGTCTGGTAGGATACATAGGATATACCACCAATAGCCAAAGTAGGTGGAAGCAGGGCCAGCCAATCCCGAACTGAAAAATAACAATATACTCTATTACTTAATCTTTATCCCTAAACCTATAAATCTGTAGGAAAATAAATAGTTATCTAAAAAGATTTCGTGGTTTAAGTGATAAAGCCTGTGGTAATTAGGTATAATTATTATGATTACCATAAGCATAATAATTATACCTAAAACTTTAAAAGTAACCTTGAAATACAAACACGCTTCATTAATACTTATTGTATGCAGCCCTTCACACAATAACTTATTAGGTTATGTATTGAAGAAAACCTGTGTACCCAAATTAAATAACTACGTGCATAATTACCTCCAAGTCGGAACCATCCTCCGAAAGAATCCGGAATAGGTAAGCTGGCCATGTAATTAGGTATGGTAACTTTAACGATATTAGACACGAAATACATTATGCTGAAGTGATACGTATTACTGGTTAAAAAACGAATAAATTTTTATGCAATACGTTATACTTTGAGTAAAATTAAAGAATTAGGACACCATTCACCAAGTCACTAACGAAATGTATATTGTATAGGTATTCCCATTGAGATAATATCCTTAATCTGTGGGTCAGGGTGACCATATTTAAATTACAGATCCTGCCTTACTTTGGTCAAAAAACTGCCAAATCCTGCCAAAGCCTGTAGTAAAAAATGCCCAAATACTGCCATCTTCATTTACTGTTGTTTTAAAGTAAGAAAAGTAAAAATACACATATAATATATTGCATTTTTTATTAGATTGAACATTCGCATCGTCTTCTTCCATTTCTTGATCTTTATACATAGACTAGCTGTCCCGGCAAACATTGTTTTGCCATATAAATAATTTTTGGTATGAAAAATAGATGTTGGCCGATTCTCAGACCTACTCAATATGCTCACAAAATTTCATGAGAATCGGTCAAGCCGTTTCGGAGGAGTATGGCAACGAAAACTGTGACACGAAAATTTTATATATTAGATTAATTGTTCATGCGATTCAAATTTTATTTTGTAGGTTTTAAGGAAAATTTGCAATCACTATGCTCACCAATACCTTGCATAACATGCAACATAGATGCAACATGTTTGTTTATAAAATCGGCCAAGTGCGAGACGGGCTCGCTCACGAAGGGTTCCGTACCGTTGTCCGTTACAGAGAGAAATCAAAAAATAGGCAAAAAATTGTGTTTTTTTTATGGGATTAAATATTTATTTTATTTAAATTTTATTATTGATAATTAAATTACAAATATAATGAAGGATTTTGTGAAAATTTAAAGCGTTTAGCTGTTGCCATTATAGAGAGCAAAAAAATCACGTTTGTTGTATGGGAGCCCCCCTTGAATATTAATTTTGTTTTGATTTTAGTATTTGTTGCTCCGGTTGCTTGGTTTAGCGGCACTGGAAATACACAATCTGTGAAAATTTCAGAACTCTAACTATAGCGGTTCTTGAGATAGAGCCTGGAGACAGACAGACGGACAGACAGACGGACAGACAGACGGACAGACAGACGGACAGACAGGCGGACAGACAGACATTGAAGTCTCATGAAGAGGGTCCCGTTTTTACCCTCTGGGTACGGAACCCTAAAAACGGTTCCGAGTTTTTGTATTGATTTGGGAGAACATTCTTTCGCATGAAGCATTAGACATTGGTAAGCATAACAATCCCTTTGAAACATTTAAAATTAAACTACCTATCTATTAGAATTTATTCATTTTCGCATTTTGCCTATAATTGCACCCCCAAATTATCTACACTTAAAACAGAATTTGAATTACTACCACCAGATTCTAATAAATCACTGACTTCTTTGATGCAAAAATAACATTTATTTTTCTAATACCCGAATCCTGCCAAATCCTGCCAAGTTTTTAAAACGTCAACCGATCATGCCATAGGCCAAAATAAGACGCCAATCCTGCCAAAATGGCAGGAACCTGCCACATATGGTCACCCTGCTGTGGGTATTCCGTATGCAACTTGTGCTTCGTCTTTTTTCTACATTGACAATGACAATTGACATTGTGACCTGTGACGTGACAGGTGATAGCAAATGACAGTTGACATAACATATTTGACAGGTACAAGGTTCTACCATCCTACAAAAATATTTTTCCCTAATTAAAACAGATTTTTTATACACCTGTAACCTAGGCCTTCTATAGTCCGCGCGGAACTAGTTGGCCGCGCCTTAGGTATGTGAGCGGTGGGACGGAGAGGCGGGGGCGTTTGATTTTGACAGTTCCGGCTAGTTTAGACAAAACGCACAAGAGATTGCAATAGCAAGATGACTTATCTTGCTATTGCAATCCGCCGATAAAAAGACAATCTAAGGAAATAATATTTAAAGTGCATAGGTTTTTAAAAAACGGAAAGCCGATGTCAATAATTTAGAATATGAAACTGATCAATTGTCTTTAATTTACTCTTTTCAATAATTAAATAATATTATTGTTCACGATATCGCGAGATTGGTCGTCACTGTCTAATCTCATGTGTGTTGCGAGCAGCGAGCAATCCCCCCCCCCGTCCCTACCTAAAGCGCTTATTCCATTTCACTAAATTTAGACGTCTAAATGATTTAGTGACTAAATGTAGTCAAGTGGAATAGCATTTAGTAACTTTCTAAATGGTATTCCACTTGACTAAATTTAGTCACTAAATCATTTAGACGTCTAAATTTAGTGAAATGGAATAAGCGCTTAAGGCGCCGCCAACTAGTTCCGCGCGGACTATAGTTTCTACGAAAACGTTTTGAGACAGCCGCATCCTGCTCTATTAACGTCATTTCTCGTTTGTTAGAGTAGGACGCGGCATTCTCGTACCATTGCTTCAGTCTCAACTCTCAAAACGGTTTCGTGGTACGCCTTACGGCCTCTGAAGTCTGACCTGAGTCCTGACATGTCTCACGAGTCACGACCATATTCAGGCATGAACATTAGGGGCCATCCATTAATCACGTGATTTTTTTTTTTGCATTTTTGACCCCCCCTCCCCCTTGATGATACGTGGTGAGGTTTAAGACTACCCCTCCCCCCTTCCCCCCTATATCACGTGTATTTCGTACCTGCAAAGAATCTATTTTTTATTTATAAAAAAATACTGGTATAAGTATCATCTAATTTTATTATAGAAAATTAAAGACTACTATAATAAACGTTCAGAGGTAGACAGAAAGGTAGCCTTTCTTATACTCGACAAATAGGTCTTTATACAGATCTCCTAGTTTAGACATTGTTTTAATTCAAAACGTGCGAGGTTAAACAATTTACGCATGTGTATCAGTGTTAAAACAACAGAATAACTGACACTGACAAGCTGAGTCCGGCGGACAAAATTGTCGCGGCTCGCGGGAACTTCACTTCGTTCGTTGCCTGGCAACGGCGAATCAAGGCCACACTACAAGCCGTTTTTGATTTTGTACGCGTTTGACTAAAAATAAAAAGCGGCGCTACATGTAACGCCGCTTTTCGGTTGAGTATCGCGCGCTTGCCGAAAAAATAAGTACACGTGATATATTACTTTACCTCCCCTCCCCCCTTGTGATATTTCATGATTTTTTATGGACCCCTTTCGAGCCTCACATGATTAATGGACAGCCCCTTACTGGCAATCGAAAGATATTGATCGGGATAATAAGGGAGATAAAATTAGTTGGATGAACCATTCCAATAAGAATTACTATTACAAACTTATTCCTTAGCCCATCAAGCCCCGTACGAGCACCGGTGATCGCGACAACAATTAAAGAATACAATAGCATTTCCGAGAATCTCCGATCGAAGGATTGAAAATCATATTGTCTGTAACATCATTTTAGCCCTTTAGAAGGGTAAAATTTCCCACCTGGCATCACTGTCAGCCAATGTCAAAATGACATTAGCAATAGCACAGATAGGAGAAAATAACCATAGAGTTATGTTCGATGAATAAGAAAACATAGTTATGTTACGAAAATATTTAAAATATGTCTTTGCGCAATACGCCTAGGTAGGTTATAGGTACTGCTAAGTACCTACTCACATCACATACAGTTTTGCTCGATAGTTTTACTCGAAATCGAGCAAAAACCACTGTGTGGACCGCAAAGCTCACAGCTCGAAGGCTCGCATCGAGCCAGTTCGAAGGTTTTTACTCTACGTGATTGCTCGATCGAGCAAAACCGTATGTGAGTACTTACACAGTACACTACCAGGGAGAAGGTACTCAAGAAAAATTAAATATGATTTTCAGAAATATTTTACAACTTACAAGTACTAAGTACACTATTATAGCAAAATGGCTTTTCTTGCATTGAAACGATAATTAATAATATATTCGTTCGTTCTGACTTCTGGGCTCTGGCCCTGGGTCTTCTATTTTTATTTTGTGATCTTTGTGTTTCAAAATTTGGATAAAGATGAAAAACAAAAATTGTCTATTGTCGCCTCGGCTGGGTGCGTTTGCTGTCGTACGTTGTAGTTATGAATTTTTTCTTCACTGTTTTTATTTTATTTATGTAGTCTAACAATTTCGTTCTGATGGAGACGTAAAAAGTGATAATAGTGAAAGCTTTTCAAGAATAATATCCAATGCTGCTGTGTACTGAATATGGCTGACGAAAGACTAGTAGTTCTGAATCGTTGTGACAACCTAGGATTTGGATTTTCATTACTGAGTGAAGCCGGTTTGCCACACATTATATACGAAATCGAAGAAAATTCTCCTGCTGCTCGTAGTGGTGAGGTAGGAATCTTTTTATATTATTTCCAGACTCAAACAACGACGATAAAATTCCGGTGAAAATTAACATGAATACCTACGTCTCCACCAGCGTATGCCTAATGAATTCTTTGATTCGCGAAATGTTATTTTTGCTGCTCTATTTCATAATTGTTCATTTTAAGAGTTCCGTAGCCAAAATGGCAAAAAACGGAACCCTTATAGATTCGTCATGTCTGTCTGTCTGTCTGTCTGTCTGTCTGTCTATCTATCTGTCTATCTGTCTGTCTGTCTGTCTGTCTGTCTGTCTGTCTGTCTGTCTGTCTGTCTGTCTGTCCGTCCGTCCGTATGTCACAGCCACTTTTCTCCGAAACTATAAGAGCTATACTATTGAAACTTCGTAAGTAGATGTAGTCTGTGAACCGCATTAAGATTTTGATACAAAAATGGAAAAATTATTAAAAATTTTAGGGGTCCCCATAGGTACAAATGAAACAAAAAAAAATTTTTTTCATCTGGCCTATGCGTGTGGGGTATCTATGGATAGGTCTTCAAAAATCATATTGAGGTTTTTAATATCATTTTTTTTCTAACCTGAATAGTTTGTGAGAGAGACTCTTCCAAAGTGGCAAAATGTGTGTCCCCCCCTCTAACTTCTAAAGTAGGGGCATGATAATTCTAAAAAAAATATATGGTGTACAAAATTGGTTTGAACGATATCTAGCCAGTAGTTTTTTTTATACGTCATAAATGATAAACCTTAATTTAACTTTCATTATATCAAATATGAAATATTAAAATAAATCAAAAACCTTATCATTTCATAGAAATAATTCTTATTGCTGCTGCGGAACCCCTCATGGGCGAGTCCAACTCGCACTTGGCCGGTTTTTTTATAGTTTTCTTGCTATACTTATTTGGCCCCTTGATAAAATCGTAAAGAAGACTCAAATTTTAAAAACAACAAAAAAATTTCATTAATTACTTATCATTAATTAGTTCCAATTAGAAATTAATAAGATTTTATAAGTTGCATTGTTTTATCTCTTTAAATACACCAAGTTTTTGAAATGGCCAAGTGTAACAATTGTGTCAGATTTGTTATTTTATAGGCTTCATACTCAATACTCATTTAAAACGAATTTGAACATTTTCTTGGACAAAATAACTACATCATTTAAAAAACCAGAGAATGTGAATATGTTAGTAATGTAATTATGTATTGTGTTTAAATATCTTATGATCACAAGAAGATAGCAATGAAAGTGTAACTAACATATTCTCAACTTCTTAACACTTTCGTTCCCAAGCGGTCGCATCCGACCACGAGAACAAAAGATTTCCAAGAATCCGCGATCGAGGTGTTAGTATATACTCACTTGTATATCCCACAACCTGTACATTTTTTGGTATACTTTACGGAAAAACTATTATGCCTATTGATTTCTGCTTTAACCCATCAAGCCCCATAAGCTCACCGGTGAGCGAGACACTATAGAATAACTATAGATTTCCAAGAATCCACAATCGAAGGATTAACATAGTAATATTTTTATTTGTATTAATATGTAGATGTGTTTTCATCAGTGAGTCAAGGTGTGACGACGCGAGCCCTCACAACATTCGGCTTTTAGCTAGTAAAACTAGATGTTGCCTGCAACTACTAGTGTTTTACCATTTGTGCATTACATTCACTTTAATGTCTTGTAATATAATATGTTCAGTATAAAATATATGTTAGTAAAATTTATCTAATAGGTTAAAGAGTTTAAAAACTAAATATTTCCAACCAACTCCAATTTGGATATTCTAAGATGTTTAAATTCCATGTTCACGGGCATTATGTTGTATGTATGTACAGTGTACTTGAGGTAAACCATTTTTGGCTGTGGTTAGCCATGAAAATGAACTTGTTAAATGTCACTTGTTGAAAATTTATACTCATACCATGTTGTATTGAAGATAAATAATGATATCACCGCTTTTGATTACAAAATTAGAATTTGAGGATATAATTTGAAAACATTGATAATTTATAATGAATTATGTGTCTCCTAGAAACTTGACTCATTGATGGAACAAAAACCTTGTTATTCAAGATTGGCTTGGGTGTGCTAACCTTAACCTTCTGTTTGTTATGGTTCGAATAGATATGAATATTGAATATCTGTGTTTGTGATTGAGTATCTGAAAATACATATGTATCTTTTACATTTATTGTTTTATAAAGAAAGCATTTAAAAAGAAAATTAAAATATTTGGTAAGTAATTTATCATTTTAGCCTATTCAGACCCAGTTTATGAGTTTTTTTAATCCCTTGATCGCGGATTCTTGGAAATCCGCTTGGAAGTTGATAGGTTAACCGGAGTTTATATTTTTACTATTGCTTTTGACCACGGGGAAAGGAGATATTATGCTACTTTTATAGAAGCTCAACACAGGGATTTTCACGGGATGTAACTTTTTAGGTGATAAGGTAGCAACATGTGTTTTAATTAATAAGAGAAGTAAGTACACACATTCTCATTATCATTAAAGACATTATTACCGAGGCTGGGCTCCGAGACGGCCGATGACGCATAAGTCTAGTCCTAAAATGTACGACATAGTAATACACGTTATTTACACCGAATACCGTTACTACATCGCGTCACTGCTTTCCGTGGGCGTTATAGCGACGTGATTCACTTACGTTCTATATACAACTTAAACTAATTGTCAACAGTCAATCACATACTCAAATGGTCCGATTTTATTATTTTTACGATTGCGATTATCGATCGAGTATTACGTAGTGCATGACGCACCGCCACAAAATTGTTGCATCGCGACTGCAAGGTTAAAAAATATGTACAGGTTTCGACTTATGTGGTGGCTGCTGTAATCTTATCACTTATCAGTAATTATGTCATGCAATAATTAAAACTTCTGAGCAGACAGCCTGAGCATTGACCCAAGACTCAGCAGAATAATTATTATAGGTGTGGTAGTGCCACATGTCTTTTTAGGCCCTTGCTTACCATTATAATTGATTTCATGCCACCATCATTCACCGCGAATAACGTAAGCGTGACGTTGTTCAGGTTTTCTGTAGGGCAAAAACGTGACCAAACAGTTAATTTAACGTCATACTTATTCAATGAAAAAGCGACTAGTCAGTGGTCAGTCAGTTCAATGTATAGTGTTCGACAGCACTTGGTAAACGGATTACTCGTGGATTAGTCAATTTAATACGTCAAACAACTCGCCTGAAAAATCTAGTTTCGCTTAACGAACTTGTTGACGCACTTCGGGGCTAAATATTATAAGTGATATGTGCATCAATTGCTTGGAATAAAGTACTCCTAAATACAGCCTGTTCTCGTCAAAAAGTGCCCGACCGCTCCTGACCGTGATAAATATTTTGCCTGCGGCTTCGCTCGCGTTAAGAAGTATTTTTATTATTAATTGGGTATCAGTCTCAGGTCTCAGCCATATTGGTTTAAAATTGTTAAAGTTTCATACCAACTTTCATCCCCTATTTTATCCCCTTGGGAGTGGAATTGATCAAAATCCTTTCTTAGCGGATACCTACGTCATAACATCTACCTGCATGTCAAATTTCAGCCCGATCCGTCCAGTGGTTTGGGCTGTGCGTAGATAGATCACTATGTCGGTACTCGGTCAGTTAGTCGCCTATGAGTTATATTATGTATATAATATATTGTTATTTATTTAGATACGAACGCACAGTCGTCTATGATTGCCATCATCGACGTTGATTGGGCATGCTATAGACAGCTTCGCAATCATGGTGGCAAATGGCAATCATTGTTATCAATAATTGCCCAATATTGTACTGTATAATATGATAGTTAGTGACCGACCGAACTTTCGGTTTCGGCCAGTTTCGGCCAAAAAATCTAGTTTCGGCCTTAGTTTCGGTTTCGGCCAAAATATAGCCGAAACTTTCGGCCCCGCCGAAACTTATGCGTCGCTCGTGCTTGCTTGCCAGCGAGTCCCCGGCTCAGTTCGCCACCATATTCTATTTAATCGTGTTTTGAGATTATGTTTTCCAGATTAGTCTTAAATATAAAATTAGCACTTCGTTTTATTTTCATTAAATTGTCTAAACTTATTGTTATCGAAATTGTATTATTGAATTTTATTTCTATGAAAAGCGCAGGCTTATTTAATATACACAACTGTTCGAAAATTACGTGCTATTTTAACAATGTTTCCCAAACAAACGATTTAGTAAATGCTATGATAAATTGATTATATTGTGCATGAACTTTATTTACTTAAGAATTTTGTTTGACTGTGAAATTATAGGATATATTAGGATATATCTTGCGAGATTTATCTAGTAAGTCATCTCGCCTCACTCTTTTCCTTTTACCACGCGTTTTAAAATATTTAAAACTAGCTGACCCGACAGACGTTGTTCTGTCTTAACGATGATTATTTAATTTGAATTGGTATAATTAAGAAACCAATTGATTAAAATTAGTATCTTCTTGCCAAATTTCATCAAAATAGATTAAATAGTTTAAGCGAAAATCATAAAAGTTTATTGTGCAGGAACCGTACATTTTCCGGGACAAAAAGTATCCCTTGTCCTTTCCCGAGACTGAAAGTATCTCCATACTAAATTTCATCAAAATAGATTGAATAGTTTAGGCAACAATTATAAAAGTTTATTGTGCAGGAATCGTACATTTTCCGGGACAAAAAGTATCCCTTGTCCTTTCCCAAGACTCAAAGTATCTCCATACCAAATTTCATAAAAATAGACTGAATAGTTTAGGCGAAAATCATAAAAGTTTATTGTGCGGGAACCGTAAATTTTCCGGGACAAAAAGTGTCCCTTGTCCTTTCCCGAGACTCAAAGTATCTCCATACCAAAATTCATCAAAATCGATTGAATAGTTTAGGCGGAAATCATAAAAGTTTATTGTGCGGAAACCGTACATTTTCCGGGACCAAAAGTATCCCTTGTCCTTTCCCGAGACTCAAATTATCTCCATACCAAATTTCATAAAAATAGACTGAACAGTTTAGGCGAAATCATAAAAGTTTATTGTGCGGGAACCGTACATTTTCCGGGACAAAAAGTATCCCTTGTCCTTTCCCGAGACTCAAAGTATCTCCATACCAAATTTCATAAAAATAGACTGAATAGTTTAGGCGAAAATCATAAAAGCTTATTGTGCGGGAACCGTACATTTTCCGGGACAAAAAGTATCCCTTGTCCTTTCCCGAGACTCAAAGTATCTCCATACCAAAATTCATCAAAATCGATAGAATTGTTTACGCGCAAATCATAAAAGAATATTGTGCAGTAACCGTACATTTTTCCGGGACAAAATGTATCCTATGTCCTATTCCTGGTTCTGAGCTACCCCTCCACCAATTTTCAGCCAAATCGGTTCATCCGTTCTTGAGTTATAAGTGGCGTAACTGACACAACTTTCTTTTATATATATAGATTAACTTTTAACTATGGACACGCACTCTCTTAGACCGTTCCTACCCTGCTAGAATCTTATCTAGCCCACTTCCCCGTAAGTTTCAGTCTTGCGGCCCTCAGTATATTTTTCAGGTTTAGTGGCAAAAGACCTTCTGGAGCAAAAAAAAAAGTGACGCCAACTGCAAGTTTGCTTTATAATTTCGTTTTGAACTTCGACCGCGGTCGTGTCCATGTTTTCCATAAAAATAATATGCTGCAATAATAATTATTGATTGTGTTTTCAGTAGTACGTTGTGTTGAATTTTTTAATTTTTTCCCTGTCTAGGAGGATTTCACCAATCATACAACTTCGTTTAGTAAAACTTAGTTCTCATTATGCTTAGCACAAACCTACGCGACCACGCGACTGCGAAGCGGCAGCGTCAATACAAAACACACATTTGACAAGTTGTCAAATGTGTGTTTTGTATTGACGCTGCCGCTTCGCAATCGCGTGGTCGCGTAGGTTTGTGCTAAGCATTAAACGCGTTCCTACGGGGATGTAAATCTCGTTTTGTTTCAAATAGATTTCATAATCTTTTAATCACGATTAATAAATTTAAGTTTATGTGACGTCATGCGATGATTTTACATGTTTTTATCATTTTGGAGTCTAGTTACGTTATTTTATCAAATAAACTACCCAAACGCATCTATTAAAAACTGTCATCTTGACATTTTTTTCGTCTTTGATTTTCGATTCGTCATGACACTACGCTGACAGGACTTTAGCACAATAGACATAATTACCAGTAGTTCGACTGCAAAGAAACGGAAAGGTTTCAATATCTGTCAAATTCGTCGGGTTTCACTAGGAATAGAACGGAATGTGCCTCGCGCTGGCTGATATAATTTATTTTTAAATATTTAAAATAAAGATTTCAAAATTGGGTTCTGACAATTTTAATCACATGTGACAAAACAGAAACAACAATACGACCAAAGAGGAACACGTCCAGCGAATATGTCATAGTTTTAAATTCATAGGTAACAAGTTAACAACCCTAGCGACGATTTTCGTCATAATACGTCAAATTTAAAAATTTCAACATCAGTTCTAAGTCGGCATACTCTATAATTCTGTCTACTCTGACTTAAGCGGCTTTTATGAAGTTTAACAGTACAATTTTTTAAAGTTCTGAAGATTAAACTCGGATTTGCTGTGAACGTTATGTTGGTGAAATGCAATTTGGTGCTATAAACGCGTTTATACGTTTAGAACCGATTTATTAGTGTACTCTAAGCGAGTTCTATTTCTTAGGTAAAATCGCACCCAAATAAAATGACTTGAAATAACTTCTGCTCTTGTTTCTTAGGGTAATAGTACAAAAAAGTTTCTAGGCAACATATTCGAGTCTAAGATCAATAATATTTATTTTAAGAAATGTCGCATAAAGTAAAAAATTCAATGTGGTACTTTTTCTTTAGTTTAAAAAGTTGTAATATACGTTAAAAATCAATAAATTTCGGTAAATAATCGTTATTTTAAATATTTTACCAAGTTTCGGTTTCGATTTCGGCCGAAACTGAGAGTAAGGCCGAAAGTTTGGTTTCGGTTTCGGTTTCGGCTGAAAAATCAGTTTCGGTCGGACACTAATGATAGTCCTTGAGCTTCTAACCTTTAAAGCTAAGCCATGGTCAAATATCTTAAAATCTCTGTTCCTTTTTAAGTACTTACTCTGAAATTTTTTGAATAAGGAATTTTAAGGGGTCGGGTACCCTCGAAATTCTCATACATACGTAATTCCAAAATCATTTTCTCATACGAAAATATTTAACATGTTTGAGTTGTTTTTCAGTTTAAAATAGTAATTATCTAGGTTCCTGCACAAAAATTTACTTCAAAATATTTAAACATTAAAAATTTTTTTTTTGTTTTTAATTTTTTTTAAGTAAATTTAGTACTTAATATTTAAACACTAAAAAATAGAGTAAAACACTAAAAAATATATAAATAAATAGTTAATTTAAGTACTACAAAATATTTAAACTCTTAAAAATATTTTTTAGTATTTTATAGTTAGTATTTATATAGTTATAAATAGTTAAATATATAGTTATAAATAGTTAAATATTTAGTAGTAAATTTACTAAAAAAAATTTTAAAGCAAAAAAAATATTTTTTTGTGCTTAAATATTTTGAAGTAAATTTTTGTGCAGGAACCTAGGTAATTACTATTTTAAACTGAAAAACAACTCAAACATGTTAAATGTTTTCGTATGAGAAAATGATTTTGGAATTACGTATGTATGAGAAATTCCAAGTGTACCCGTAACCCGGGCCCCGGCCTCTTAATATCTTTAGCGTAGTTATTATATCGATAATGGAGCAGTCCGATTGTTTCCATACAACAATAATGGTTATTCGTCACAATTAAAACTGAATCCTATTTGATATTTCCATCGCAGCAGTGTGCAGTCAAAAGGTGACCCAGTTATAGTCACGGCTTCAAATTCCTTTGAAAATAAATCTTTTTGAAAGTTTACGTTTTGTTAAATATTCTATTAAATGCGTTTAAAATTGCAGGAGGAAAATTCTTACCTCTACTGTGTAAACGCTAAACTGTAAACTTTAATCTTGCTCATGGGCGGTTCTTTTGTGAGGAGCGTAATAATTGTTATGATATTATATTCGTAATGTTTGCTCCTAAAATGTGTTTTCCAGCGTGATAAATCCAGAGCATACTTTATGTCATACTTCTTTGTTCTTCCTAGTCGTATCCTCATGGCTGAGGGACGTGACCACCAAAATTTGCTTTCCAGGATAGGGCTCTCCACTTGTCTCTGTTTTTGGCTTGACACAGTGCCTCCTGGAATGTGCAGTCAGCAGTCTTGACAATCGCGTCTGTCCATCGTGTAGCCACTCTGCCTCTGCCTCTTTTTTTGGCCACATAGCCCCTGGCGGGCTATGTGGCCAAAAAGGCGAGTGATCTTTGTAGACAAAGAGTGGAGAGAGTGTCATCAGTCATACTATGATTCTGGGATATGTCATATTATGAATATGGGAGGAGAGAGTTATGTCATACTATGAATCTTCAAATTATCCGCGTTAGTAATACATATTGTGGTATTGTATATTTCGCTGGGAATCGTACTGATGAACAATTAATTACTACCAGAGTAATCTATTGATTACTAGGTGACGCCCGCCATCGCGCCAGAATTCGTTTATTGCGCGGAATTTGTAAAATTTTCCGGAAAACATGGTATCCATAATATCCTTTCCAGGGGCATAAAGTATCTCCATACCAAATTTTAGCAAAATCGGTTCAGGGGTTTGGGCGTGAAGAATGAAGAGGTAACGGACAGACAGACACACTTTCGCATTTATAATATTGTTAAGGGCGTTCCCTCCGGAGATTCCGTAATTGACCGTATTTCAAGCCTTATAAACTCATAATCTGAAAGCTACAAAGTTATAATAAAAATACAGCAATAATCTTCAGTATATCAACATTCCTTTACCCGTTTTAAATTTTCTATTTTTGTTTATTATACTCATGTTATCAGCTTCCAAAGTAATGCCAATTTATTAAAATTCAAGCATATATTTAGCATTTACAAATTACTTTTATTTGAAACTCACGCCAATAGATCGACAATATCATAAACTACATATTCCCCGTTTTAATTTTTTTTAGGACAATTTTGAACTAAGATAAGTAAAAATAATAGGATTTTGGCGCGATCTCGGCAACGCGGCAAATGTATGGCCAAGGTCGTAAGCTCGGGGGACGGCCTTAAGTATGGATATTGAATTCTTTACCAAACTACGATTCTTACACCAAGCACAGTACCGCATCCTTGCTATAATTGCTGGTAGGTAGTTATTATAATATTACAGTCATTAATTTCTGTCTGCTATAAAATTAGGATTAAGTAACAATCGCGGAAAACTCAGCTCGCTAAAAGAAACTAAAGTATTCGAGTGAGGTCATCTCAACAATCACGTGATGAATGAACAATATCAAAAAAGTTTGATTCTATTTACTAACTCTTTGACTAATTTGAATATCAACACTGGGTAGACAAATAGAGATGCTATGCCCTCGTATGATGCGAAGGAAGAGTGGATAGGAGGGAAAAAACATTGGATGACTATAAAATTTGTATGATCTATTAATCCTTCGCTCGCGGATTCTTGGAAATCTATTGTTTACGCGGTCGAATTCGACCGCTTGGGAGTTAGTTTATAGGTTAAAAAAGTATTTAATTTCTTTATTCAATATTGTTGTTGCTTTGTCCCTAGTTCTAGCTAATCTTAAAAAAACTTATAGGTCACAAATAATTATTATGTGCCGTTTTATCTAGCTGCACCTATACTAGTATTCAAACGTACTTCATAAGAATTAGTAATTTGTGTATTTGCAGTAGGAATAGGGGACAGCAGTCGGCAGCCGCGTCCTTATTCCGTTTAATCAATGCCACCGCTTGATGGATGCACGTCTGTTGGGTCTTCAATTAACGATGACTCTATCACCCATTGCTCTAATTAAAATCTAAAACACACTCGGGAGACAAATGATTTATGTACTTTAATAATGTCGATAATATTAATTCATTACATAATGTATGTGTGGATAATAGATACATAGGCTGCTATTTATGTATCCGGAACTGGCCACTTACAAGAACAATATTTAAAAAGTAATTACAACATTTGAAAATAGAACTCTTTGGTTGAAGAATACATTTTGTTTCATGTGACTGTCAATTATTTTTCCATTGTGGCGTCATTTTGAAAATTGTGTGAACATTTTCGTGCAATGATTTACTACGATTTTCGGCGTGGGCTGAATCAACAACAGTGCTTTATTCAACTCACCGCAACTTTTGGAGATGAAGCACCATCAAAAACCACTGTTTATCACTGGTACAGTGAGTTTAATCGTGGGCGGTCTATGCTCACGGATGAAAATAAAGAAGGTCGCCCAAAAACAGCTGTTGTCCCACAAAATATAAATGCTGTGCGGGAACTAATAATGCGTGATCGTCATGTTACATATCGCGAGATAGAGGCGTCCTTAGGCATAAGTATGACGAGCATACATAAGATATTACACGAACATTTGACTGTAAAAAAAATATGTTCGCGTTGGATTCCGCACAACTTGACAATCGATCAAAAACGGGCTCGTGTCGATTGGTGCAAAAAAATGATAAAAAAATACAACCGTGGTACGTCAAAGGCCGTTTATAATATCTACACAGGTGATGAATCTTGGATCTATGCATATGACCCCGAAACTAAACAACAGTCAACGGTGTGGGTGTTCCAAGATGAGCCGAAACCAACAAAAGTTACTCGTGCAAAAAGTACTTTGAAGCAAATGGTCGCCTGTTTTTTTGGAATTAATGGACATGTGGCTACAGTGCCATTAGAGAATCGTAATACGGTTAATTCTGAATGGTATACGACCATTTGTTTACCAGAAGTCTTTGAAGAAATAAGAAAGGACAACCGACAACGCAGAATCATATTACATCACGACAATGCTAGCTGTCACACCTCAGCTGAAACAACTCAGTTTTTGGAGGGTCAAAAGATCGAATTGACTGGTCATCCGCCGTACAGCCCTGATTTGGCACCTAACGATTTCTTTTTATTTCCATACGCGAAGAACAAATTACGTGGTCAACGTTTTTCGAGCCGCGAAGAGGCTGTTGATGCGTTCAAAATGCACGTTTTGGAGATACCTCAATCAGAATGGAAAAAGTGCTATGAAAATTGGTTCCAGCGTATGCAAAAGTGTGTCGATCATCGCGGCGAATATTTTGAAAAGCAATAAAACCATATTAAATGATATATGTTTGTTTCTTTTTTTAATTCCGGATACATAAATAACAGCCCTCGTATGCATTAAAAATATCCACAGCCGAAAATCTAACCTCTTCCTTTTTTTCTAAGTCAATTAAAATAATATTCACAAGCAAAATATAATTATTAATTTGATAAGTGGACTTTTGAAATCTTGTACATAGTCCATTGAAATGTTACATTTGCTTTGCATTTATTAGAGGACGCAATTTTATTTTTGGAATATGTTGGGGGGGTCAATAGAAGCTTAACCTCAAGTTTGTGGGGTCGCCACTCTTGTCCCCCGGCCGCCATCTTGAAAAGAGGGGTGACAACACTATTTTCGTGATATCTCGGAAACTATACGTCTTTAAAAAATTATAAGAACATAATTTGTTGCAAATTATTTTGCCTACAAATATGTTCATATAACTTTTTTCCCTAAATTCAAAATTTAAAAAGTTATGAGCAAAAAAGTGAGAAAATTTTTGAAAAGGTTTATGATCACTCTTTAACTTTGTTTATTAATACATTTTACAAAAAATTACCTTAGACCAACCTTGTAGATGATCTTTTGAGAAAAAGATACCCCGATCCCATGAAATTAATTTTCTGCAGATACAAAGGAAAAAGCAGGCCTGAAATGCTTTATAGTATAGTAGGCATGTGCAGACTAGTATAGTAGGCATACTATAATATAGTTTGCATATATTTATGTAGTGTAGTAGGCATACTGTAGACTGTGGCTGCAGAAAAGTAGGCCTGAAATGCTTTACAGAATAGTAGGCATACTGTAGAGCATCTTATGCTTGCTTTTCTGCAGCCACACATGCTTTCGCAGTTTCCTTTGCATCTGCAGAAAATTAATTTCATGAGATCGGGAGGGATTGGGGGATCTTTTTCTCAAAAGATCATCTACATGGTTGGTCTAAAGTAATTTTATTGTAAAATTTATTAAACAAAGTTAAAGAGCAATAATAAACCTTTAAAAAAAATATATCACTTTTTTGCTTATAACTAGACATCGGATTATATGCACGATCAAAGTGCTCAAATATGCATGCAAATATGCACGAAAAATGGCCGAAATATGCACAAAATATGCACAATAAAAATTCACATAATATTTATTATTATTTTGAAGAGTTTTCCGGTGGTGCCGTTAATAAAAGTACCATTTTTTATAATTTCATCAAATCCAGGATTTTTTACTTCTTATACAGCATCAATAATAATAATTTTCTACCAACATTTTCCGATTGCAATCTTAATGCCCATGGAAGTTTATTAAATCGTTAACTACTCAATTCAAATTTTTTACTAATGTTGCTAACTACAAAGAAAAACTTTTTTTCTAGAAAGATATTGTACCTATTTGTATTGCATTCTTTAAATGGGGATGGAGGCTGGAGCCACATATTATTTGAAGTGTCTTGATCTATCGTACCTCTGTTTTGTGGCCTCGGTGTGTATCATGATAGCTAGTTTAGAGACTACGAGGGCATAAAACTACCGAAATATGCATTATCAACGATTAATTGCTAAAATATGCACTATCGCCTAAAAAGTGCCATTATATGCATCTGCATATGCAAGTATGCAAATGCATATAATCCGATGTCTACTTATAACTTTTAAAATTGTTGATTTAGGGTAAAAAATTATATGAACATATTATTTGTAGGCAAAATAATTTGCAACAAATTATGTTCTTAATTTTTTTTTGTAAGACTTATAGTTTCCGAGATATCACGAAAATAGTGTTGTCACCCTCTTTTTCAAGATGGCGGACGGGGGACAAGAGTGGCGACCCCACAAACTTGAGGTTAAGCTTCTATTGAGCCCCCCAATATATTCCAAAAATAAAATTGCGTCCTCTAATAATGCAATATTCGGTCCTAAAATTTGAACATTTCAATGGACTAACAGTCTAGCGAGGAACAGTGCAAGTGTAATCTAGATTTGGTTACTAATTAAATTAGTAATTACTAATTACTATAATTGTGTGATTCGACCTCCACCAAACAGCGAGTCCAGCTCAGCTCTGAAATAATATTATATAATATTAGCTTCAATAACATATTCCATAATGTTACTGAATCTAGATAAGCATTGAAGAGTGGATAGTTTTAAGTAAGATTTTTCCAAAAGGTTATTTTTTTTTCATAAAGACTCAAACTCTTCCGCTAATGCGTAAGAGTTGGAGTTAAAAACAAGCTTAAGCAAAAAAGTTTAAAATGGAGTAATGTCCATTGTAAGCTTTTTCGTCCATTTTGTACCCGCATACGAATGAATCGAGTGCTTGTAAATTAGGGACTCTACTTTTTTATATAATATTTAATTGTTGGCGAAATTTTATAAGTACTCACACAGTTTTGTATATTTTGCTGATTGCTAATTTAAATGGACTTTATTTTGACCTATCGTTCAGTAAAAACAGTTTTAAAAACTGTAAATAAAGAGAGTAATACACTCTACTGTCTGTAAGTGGTGGTTGGACTTCTATAACATGGCGTTTTTGCTCGTATCTTGTCAGATCGTTAAAATTAGAAAGGCCAAGGGTCTGATTCTCAAGCCTCTAATGTCACGCACACACGCTGTCAAACGCGCGAGTAAAGAAGCCTTCGTTGGAAACGACAATCGAGTCTTGAATATCTGGCACATAGTCACCGGTTTCTAGGTTCAGTGTTAAAATGTAAGCTTTTACTTAATAGGTACACTACCAGTTACCAGTATCACCTTACTAATACGGTAATGCTTTCGATTTTCCCCATAACTCATTAAATTCATCGATCAAGTGTAACGATCATATTATGTTTTTTAACGTTATGTTGTACCGACTAAACTGCAGTGGTACCCAACCTTATTTTCATTCGGGCCACAAACATTTTTGTCTTGGTGTCGCGGGCCGCAACAAAAATTTTAAGGTTTAAAAAATAACGTTTTTCAAAATTAACGATTTAAAAGTGAATAAAAATCAAGACTTTACATTATTTTGCCGGTGGGCGTGAATTTCAAAATGGTTTAACATCACGCGGGCCGCATGCGGCCCGCCGGGCCTGGGTTAGAGATAGCTGGACTAAAGTGAATGTTCGTATCACGCCTTGTACTTCCACAGTCTCAAGGAAGTTACTATTGGTGCTGGACGCTCTAATATGAAAATTCTCTCTGTCTAAAAAGAAAAAATCTCATAGACTTCGTAGTACGTTGCGACTACCAAAAATTTACGAAGTCTAAAGAGGTTTTTTTAAAAAACGTGAGAAAATTCTCAGAGTTGTTTATCTACTCTACATTTAAAGTGGACAAACAACGGCGTAGAATGCAATAAAACTTATTTTTCGGTCCCGGTGCTTTATAAATATCCCGGGAGTCAGGGCGAGCTTTAAATGGAAACTTGTCGACCGTCCGCGCCGCAGGGACGTGTTCCGTGTCGCCCAAGTCGCCGACTCGAAATCGCCTCAAACTTAATATTATACAAGGTGTAACAAAACTAAGTGTACTTTAGGGTGCATACGTGTTCTTTGAAGAGAGTTCACTGTGAAAGTAGCAGCACTGAAAGAGCGATTACTTTTTTCACTTTCGTATGGGCAAGCGCCCCAGCGTCACGAGTTTTCGCATACAAATTAAATAAATACATCTCAATGATAAAATATATTTTTTCAGCGCTGCTACTTTCACAGTGAATTCTCTACAAGGAACACGTGCGCACCCTAAAGTATTATCACTTAGTTTTGTTACATCTTGTATATAGTCTAAGATCCCACTGCAGAATTGTGCAGGTATCGAGTACACGCTTAAAACCACATTTTTACAAATATTTATGATAAGGAGAACATATTTTTACTGGGGTGCCAGTCCAAATGTGGCCGCAACTATTAAAAAAAAAAATTAAAAATTGAGTTTGCGGGATAAAATGTTTTCATCGGGTATTGAAAGCAAACATGGTTCATTTCACGGCAATGAGTATAGAGATTTAGAAAAATCCGGTGTGCCGTTGGGCACCCGGCCGCAACTCTATTGTAACCAGCAGGGCAATCGCGCTATTTTTAAACGTTTCAATTCAGGCTCACATCTACTTTGGTTGCGGTTCAGTTACGGTTTGGTTCCGCTGCGTCTGAACAAATTTCGGTATCGTGCTAACGTTTCAACCGTAGCTCAACCTTAGATGGAACTCGAACGAAGCGCAACGTTTGACCTATAGACAGACATTGCAGCGGACCAATCAGCGCTCTTCTAATTTAATTTTGATGGGTTTAAATATGAACAAATTTTTTCCGATGCGTTAATTGGTCAATTGACAAATTGTTTATTTAAACATATGGATGAATATGACACGAGTGGAGTTGTTTTGGTAGTTATGAATGCGAATGATTATTACTTGGAGTTTTTAATTTACGTAATTAAATTTATATTGTTTTACTATATTTTACAAGCGCCATAAGTGTTGAGTAGTGACTAGTGACTTGTGACAAAAGTTTTATGTGGCGGAGTAAACATTTACGTAAAGAAGTAATGTCAAAATTCAATTCACTTTTTAACAAACTCAAATAGTCCGTAGTGTTATTTTACAGCTTTGAAGTAAAACATAAGCTTAAATTATAATTTGATTATAGCTTATGTTATATTTTTCCATCGATTTTCGTCAATTTAACATACCAAAATAAGAAACGTTTCAGAAACGTGCGAGTAGAAGTTGCATTGTATCAACTTTTTGTTTTGACAGCGTTTGCGCTTGAGCTGAGGTTCAGTTACGTCTCAACTGGCTGTCAAAACGTTAGCGCGATACCGAATCGTTCCAAAAGTCGATCAACGTCCGAGTTTCATTTGCGGTTCAGTTGAAAAAATTTAGCGCGATTGCCCTGCAGGCGTGAACAGGTACGATTCCGATATATTTTTGCATCCATAACGTATATTGATCTTTTATATATCATATGGAAGCTTATTTTCCTCTTATTATTATAATATAGGTGTGCCTAATTAAATCTGGCCGCAAATAAGGGGTGCCGGCTGTCAAAGATGGCAAACTAAATGATACATCATCGGTTCAAAAAATTGAAATAATCGGCCAAGTGCGAGTCGGACTCGTGTTTTTATATTAAGAGGCCGGGTACACTTGGAATTTCTCATACATACGTAATTCCAAAATCATTTTCTCATACGAAAATATTTAACATGTTTGAGTTGTTTTTCAGTTTAAAATAGTAATTACCTAGGTTCCTGCACAAAAATTGACTTCAAAATATTTAAACACAAAAATTTTTTTTTTGCTTTAAAATTTTTTTTAGTAAATTTACTACTAAATATTTAAACACTAAAAAATAGAGTAAAACACTAAAAAAATATAAATAAATAGTTAATTTACTACAAGATATTTAAATACTAAAAAATATTTTTTAGTATTTAAATATTTTGTAGTAAATTTACTATTTATTTATATATTTTTTAGTGTTTTACTCTATTTTTTAGTGTTTAAATATTGAGTACTAAATTTACTAAAAAAAAATTAAAAACAAAAAAATTTTTTTTAATGTTTAAATATTTTGAAGTAAATTTTTGTGCAGGAACCTAGATAATTACTATTTTAAACTGAAAAACGACTCAAACATGTTAAATATTTTCGTATGAGAAAATGATTTTGGAATTACGTATGTATGAGAATTTCGAGGGTACCCGTATGTATATAACGCCCTTATTTTTTAATTTTACTTTAATTTTATTATTAGTAATTAAATTGCACATTTAATTGAAGATTTAAAAAAGTTTTAAAGTGCCTATCTATTACCGACATAAAGCGAAAAAGGCCAAAAAATCACTTAGTATTTTGTTGTTATAGCGGCAACAGATATTATACACAATCTGTGAAAATTTCAGAAGTCTAGCTATAGCGGTTTTTGAGATACAGCCTAGAGACAGACAGACAGACAGACAGACAGACAGACAGACAGACAGACAAACAGACAGACAGAAGATAGACAGACAGACGGACAGACAACGAAGTCTCAAAACTCAAACTCAATTTTTTGAAGTGAAAACTTCTTTAGCGGCGTTGAGCACTTTTGTGGGATGGGTAAAAACTGTGAAACTCGCGTCAGATTCTCGTGCTGATCGAAAAACCGTAAGACGGTTGGAGAGTAGTGTTGTAACATCGAAATCGATTAATCGAACAATCGATTGTTTTTTTTCGATTGTCGATATTTTTTAATAATCAAGTTTTCATTTCTACCGGCACTCCCGGAGTGCAACCCGTCTTTTTTTTATTCAGAATAAATTTTTGCAAATATATTCTGAACGTCTACATCAGGGGTCGGCAAGTAATTTTAGGCGCGGTCCGGATACTGTGGAAAATTTTTAACGAGATCTAGAAAAAACACTTGTCCTATGTAGCTTGAAAATATTATTTTAATTAAATAAAGGTATAACGAATACCTAATCTATGTATTTATTGATACTTGATATAAAATGCATTACAATATTTCACGGTCCGAGATTCGACCTTTCGCGGTTTCGCGGCCCGCCTGTTGCCTACCGTTGCTGTTGGTCTACAATCTACATGATGCCTACCACTGGTTCGGGAACTAACCCGGCGAGAAGAACCGGCTCTCTCAGTAATAGGGTACCGTTTTTACCCTTTGGGTATAGTCGTGTGCGTACAAGACAAAAAAACGAGGAATACGGCTTTTGCTGAACCAAAGATTTCCTTTGGTAGGATTGATCTTTATATCCCTAAGATGGGTTTACGATGTGGAGCCACCTGAATATTTCATGCAGGTGGGGGAGGGGGGGGGGGGTTAGCTTTAACAAGGTATGAGGTCAACAACTGCCTGGGATTTAGGTATATAGGCGAGTTTGGTATCTTTTTCGATTGAATCGAATGTTCAAATTCCAGTTTTTGAATAATATTTAGATAAAATATAGTAAAAATAAAATAAAAAATTTAGAATATATGATTTTCAACCAACGAAAACGCTGTTGACAGGGCTTAATTAATATAAGGAGGCTGATAGCCGCATTATTCTGCATGCCAAAGATATGGTGATGAATGGAGCAATAAACATATTAATATTTCTAGACGTACCACGCGGCTTCTTCCGCGTAAATCTGAAATTTCACGGAAACCGTATATTTTTCACAAATTAATAACCCATATCTCACGTAGTCTACTATATATTCGTGTCAAATAACATAAAAATTGCTCCAGTAGTCTGTGAGATATTAGCCCTTTCAAATAATTTTCTCCGTTTTTTTTAATTTTCCTCTGTATCTTTGCTCTTATTGGTCTTAGCGTGATAAAATATAGCCTATAGCCTTCCTCGATAAATAGGCTATCAAACACTGAAAGATTTTTTCAAATCGGACCAGTAGTTCTTGAGATTAGCGCGTTCAAACAAACAAACTCTTCAGCTTTATTTTCACATATTCCTCTGTATCTTTGCTCCTATTGATCTTAGCGTGATAAATATAGGCTATAGCCTTCCTCGATAAATAGGCTATCAAACACTGAAAGATTCTTTTAAATCGGATGAGTAGCTCCTGAGATTAGCGCGTTCAAACAAACTCTTCAGCTTCATAATATTACTAGACGTTCCGTGCTGCTTCGCCCGCGTAAATTAGATATTTCACAGACAAATTAGTCCACAATAAATAGCCTATGATTCTTCACGTTCCTACTTTTTATCTGTGCCAAATAACAGAAAAATTGCTGGAAAAAATCTTGAAATAAGCCCTTTCAAATAATTTCCTCCGTTATTTTTTTCACATTTTCCTCTATTTCTTCGCTTATATTATTAGTCTTAGCTTAATAAAATTTAGCCTACAGCCTTCCTCACTAAATGGGCTATCTAACACTGAAAGAATTTTTCAAATCGGACCAGTAATTACTGACTCATACTAAGATTAGCGCGTTTAAATAATGCTTCTTCTTCTTCTTCTTCTTTTTACGTTGTTTAACATTTTTATCGTGCAAATATGAGTCCTAAAATGAATTTAGCATTCATAAGTCATCCGAATATGGTACCGAACTTGGAATGGTACCATAATTAATGCCTGTATACAGATTGAGACTATTTTCCTCCAGAGCAGAAGCTGCTAAAATTAAAAAAAACTAACATCAAAAATCGCGGTGGCTCCACATCTTAAATCCATCCTTGGACCATAAGGACCAATCCTACCAAAGGAAATCTTTGGTTCATTAATAGCCGTATAATAGGGATGATGACAAGGTCAAAGATTAGCGAATTTTGTTAATAAAATAAAGAAAGCACGGTAAAAAATAAGCGTTACCAAAATTTCAGCTCGATAGCATTTGTATTTTTTTTTTTGTCAGGCGCCTTCAAAGTTGGGTAATCAAGTCGAATTTTTTTTCAATTAAATTTCTTAATATTTGCATACCATTCGATAACTTATGCAATTAAAAGCAACTTTTGGTATGAAATCACTTTCATAAACGCAATATTTAATATACCTATCGAACAAAGTTCTCTCCCGATCCGTACAAACTACGAAAGACTGACGTCAGTCTTTCGTAGCACTTTGTATGGAGCGTTTCGGGCAGGTCTATTTTATGAGATGTTTGAATTGTTCATATCTTGGTGAATTTTTAAGCTATGAGAGTCATTCTTTCAGCGATGTTTCTATTTTTTAAGGGTCTTTCAATTACCAATAAGAAAAAAAATAGTCATCAAGCCTATTCACCGTACACACACACGCAACTAGTACGGAACCCTAATAAAAAGATTTTATTGTAAATTAAATATATTCAAGTAAAAAACTTGAGAGGTGTCAAGGGACACCCGAATGGAACGAAGTTATTTCTTTTAAATTTAAACCCAAAAAAAAACTGTAAACTCCATCTATTGACGCCCAGGAATACCAACAACGCGTCGCTGTTTAATTAAAAAAACGCCATCTAATTGACGCACAGAAATACTAACTAATAACGCCCTCTGCCCCTAACAGTACACTAACTCAAACCGGTGAGACAGCGAAGCGCAATTTTTACTCCTTTACCAAAATATCTACGTCGACATGGGGCCTCTCCTTCAAAACCCTAAAATTAATTTACACTGCTACTTACCTAGGCAGCATTTGCTACGGGGCCCCCGTGTGGGCTGACAGAGCAACAATCGGCGCGGCTCGTCGCAAGTTGCTACAAAGCCAACGTCTTGCTCTTATATTCTTATGCAAAGCTTACAGGACCACAAGCACCGAAGCCTTACCTGTGTTAGCCGGAGTTTTACCCGTTGACCTTGAGATTCAGCGTCGTGCGACAATTTACTATCATAAAAAAAACATTGACAACCCGTTCTTTTTAAGCGCTCGCGATAAAATTAAAATAGCAAGACTGTTTGAACCTTTAGAAAACTCTGTGCAAAGCCTAATCTCCGAATGGCAGTCACGATGGGACTGTTCCACCAAAGGGCGACACCTTTATAATTTTTTCCCTAATATTCGTGAACGGCTATCCAAACATTGGATGGATATTGATCACTGCGTTTCTCAATTCCTGACCGGTCATGGAAATTTTAAGGCCAAACTTTACGGATTTAAACTAGTAGCATCACCCATGTGCGAGTGCTCGACCGAAGGCAACATGTTTGAACAAACCGCGCATCATGTTCTCTGGGAGTGCAGTCTCTGGCAGGACGAAAGAACTACTATGCTAAACAACCTATTCTGTACATCTGGAGTAGCATACTACGGTGATCTCGTGGACAGCGCTAGGAACTTCCGTGCCTTCAAGCGTTTTTGCCACAATTATTATTGGCAACAGTCAAACACAATAAACTCCAATACTAACTTAGCTTTAGCTTAGGAGTCACAATTATTAACCTTATTTCCGTGGTGCTCCCCCTTAAGTTCTTTGACTTTCGGTCATTGCAACTTTGTGCTGTCTCCCGCTTTTATGGGGAGGGAAATTGGATTCTTCCTACTCCTCCTATTTTCTTCTGATTAATTTCGTTGCGGGTCCCAAGACAGTATTAGCATGTCCCTCGGGCTCCCTGAGATCATATCAAAGGGTTTTCGTGGTTGGATGCCGCTGTCGATCCTGGCGACACAGGAGATACAGTGGTGGGAATGTGTGGTGGGCCAAAGCCCGATTAAAAAAATAACAGTACACTAATAAAATGGCCTTTTTTGCTCTATGTCGATACTTTAACAGATAGACACTTTAACATTTTTCGAAATCTTCAATTAAATGTGCAATTTAATAACTAATAATAAAATTAAAATATAAGGGCGGCCCCCATATAATCACACAAATTTTGGCCTAATTTTGCTCTATAATAGTACGTAACCCTTCGTGCGCGAGTCCGACTCGCACTTGGCCGATTATTACTATTGTTTGAACAGATGGTTAAGTACACTAACATGATGTACAATCACTATCCTCGTTAGACCCGTAATGTTACGCGCTATCTCCCTTTCCCTCAACCTTCGATAGTTTGCCATCTTTGACAGCCGGCACCCCTTATTTGCGGCCAGATTTAATAAGGCACACCTATATTGTAATAATAAGAGGAAAATAGGCTTCCATATGATATATAAAAGATCAATATACGTTATGGATGCAAAAATGTATCGGAATCGTAACTGTTTACACCTGTTTACAATAGAGTTACGGCCGGGTGCCCAACGGCACACCGGATTTTTCTAAATCTCTATACTCATTGCCGTGAAATGAACCATGTTTGCTTTCAATACCCGATGAAAACATTTTATCCCGCAAACTCAATTTTGTAATTTTTAAAAAAAAATAGTTGCGGCCACATTTGGACTGGCACCCCAGTAGAAATATGTTCTCCTAATCATAAATATTAGTAAAAATGTGGTTTTAAGCGTGTACTCGATACCTGCACAGTTCTGCTGTCGTATCTCGTACTAATAGGTGTTATAGATGACGCCCGCAAACTTTTTATGAGCCTTTATCCATTTGTCCCGCGGACACCATACATTTTTCCGCAACAAAATCTTTCCTATGTCCTTTCCGATTATTTCCATATCAAATGTCATCAATCGTTTCAGTTTAAACGTGCAAATGTGATACATAAACACATTTATAATATAGTAAAGATAAGGAATTACCGATGTTCTGATATCACTGTTGGTTTTTGGTCATTTCCCATCACCACTTTGTGACCACGTTAAATATGATATCAAGTTACTTACCATTGTTTGCCACTAGGCGCCGCACTATTTCGATTCCATACAAATACAGTATAAGTCCTTGCGGTAAGAACTAAGGACTCACAAGAAGGTGACGGACCTTGGAAATAATATTATGTAACTCTTATGGCATTGAAATAAGGGTTCTATCAGAGGTAAAAAAAAAACTCGGATAACGCTGTAGTTTCAATCCGTAGTACTTTATATTCTACGGCCGTACAAAGTCGTAGGACGTCCGCTTCTTGTTGGATATTTTAATACGTTGTATCGTGGGCAATGTCCGTGAACAATATCACGGAAACAATTTCGAAAGTTTTTTTTAATATTTTTTTGCTGGATATAAGTTTAATTATGTACAGGCAAAGGCAAAAGATTTGCCTAATTCCGACGAGTACTAGTTACTTCTAAGTAGTGTTCCACAAAAAACCTAGAATCAGAATTACCATTAACTTCAAAACAAATTTAACGTCATTCGTAATACGCGCTTTTTAACACGCTCCTTTCTACCTTATAGTTATAGTAGTACATTTTAGAAACAATACTTACCTCTAATTCGTTAGTCTCATCGCAAAGCCAAGCCATGAAAGTTATTTGTAACTCCGACGACGTGCTTATTGGCATTGGCTATACGGCGAACAAATTCGCAACATGTATGTATACTGTATAGGTACACAATTATTATTGAAATGCATTATTTATTTTGAGATCGCGCCCTCCAGAAACAATATTACAGTACGCTTCTGTTGTGGGAAATTTTCCCCCTTTTCCTGTCCCCGGAAATTCAGTTTATGACACTAGCTTCCTTCCATTCGCTCCTAGTGGAAAATACACCTATTTATTGTATCAATAACTTAGAGGCTACAGACGACGATAAAATAGACCACTGTAAAGTCAGCTTTAATAACGTTTTTCCTCGAAAAAGATACACGTGATTTGGTAAAAAATTTAAAATATTCGTTTTGAAAATAATAAAAATACTAGGATTTTTACTAGAGCTAGAGTTATTTTTAAACTACGGCACGTTTTGTGGTTGATATCTGACTCTACATATTGATTTACTCAATTTCAACCGCAGAAGTAAGTTTGTTAATCGTAAATTAATATTTTATTGCGTTACATAATAAATGTTTCATAATGTTTTTATTATTGCTAGCTGACAGCTGGCTTATAGAGTTCCTAAACTCTCGCCACAGTTTTCTCGCGAGTCCAGAATACACGTTGATAAGCTAATGCATAATAAATCCTAGGATTTGAATAAGGCAGGAGAAACTAGTTCGTAGCTCATATTGTTCAACCTATTTCATATTGTTATAAAGATGCAAAGAAAACCAGGCGCCCGTGTAAAAATAGTAAAACTTTTGCCTACTTTAAAATATTATTTGTAAAGTAGATTCACGAGTACTTTTCTTAGTACTAATACTGTTGTTATAACGTGTGTGAACGCAATATACTTATCTCATGTTAATTTAAAATGTAATGTTGTAAATATATTTACATAATCACGAGCTATCAATGCTTACAGAAACAAATTAATTTTAATTAAATGAACTTCATTTCATATATTATGTATTTTATAGTAATAAGTATCGTTTTAATATCAGTGCGGTACACCCAGAATTTTAATATGGTGTTTGTACACCCTATTAAAAATTAATGTATCAGTTAAATCTGTGTAATTTATATAATTTGCAACGATTAAATTAATCACCAGATAAAACTACGCATAACGTACGAAGACGCAGAAAATCGAAAATATTTGGTTCTCTTCAATAATTCTAAACGGACATTAATTTATGAGGACTTAGGTGTTATTAAATTAATTTGTGATGCGATAAGTTGAGATAAATGAAGATTAAAAAAAATAGTAACTTTGACCCAGCATTGCAATTTGCAACTTGAGCGGTAGCAAGCGGGAACTGAGAGTTCTTATTGCGAACTCTCTAACGAACATCGAATCTTCTGCAAGCTTGACCTACCTAGAATCAGCTTCTCCAGTCTAGGCGGATGGAGCACGCGGTGGGCGTATCGCAGGGAATAGACGCAAATAATAAAAACAAAGCTATTGTAGCTCACTAATAGCTAATAGGGCGTAGGCTTCGATGGTCCGTAGGCGTGATATATGAACGCTCGTAATGTTGTTCCCGGCGTGGCGCGTGTACACTTATACTATTATCAGGGCTGGGCCGTGAGTAGGGAGCCCAGGGCCAATAGTACTTACTGCCGCACTAACAGACGAATATTAATTACTTAACTGACATTAAATGAAGATTTTGACGTAAGTCCCTCACATTATCTATAAAACTCTTCATTAAATTACAGTTAAGAGGCCGAGTACCATCGAAATTCTCATACATACGTAATACCAAAATCATTTTCTCATACGAAAATATTTAACATGTTTGAGTTATTTTTCAGCTTAAAATAGTAATTACCTAGGTTCCTGCACAAAAATTTACTACAAAATATTTAAACTCTAAAAAATATTTTTTAGTATTTGAACATTTTGTAGTAAATTTACTATTTATTTATATACTAGCTGTTGCCCGCGACTCCGTCCGCGTGGACTTCAGCTTATAGTATATTTTATATATCTTATAGTTCCCGTCATAGAGTAACTTATATAGTAGATAGTTCCCGTTTAACCATGTAGGCTACCACGACAGGTGCTTCCGCGGTACGCTTACTTCAAACTTCAATGTTTACACTTTACAGACAGACAGACACGTCACACATAAAACGCCCCTATTTTTGCGTAGGGGGTTAAAAACTGGGGAGTGGGGTCGAAGTTGAACATCAACTCTTCTTAATACTTCATAAAAAAAACGTAAAAGGATGCTTTATCCTTACCACCTCTTATAGAAACATGTTTGTGTAAGCGATAGTGCGATGTAGGAGACGCACGGTGCCATCTATTATGAATTTTTGGAACTAACTTAATTTGAACAAATTTACGCATTTTCACCCCCTTACAACCCTTTTTTCCAGTTAAAAGTAGCCTATGTTCTTTCTCAGGCTTTAGAGTTTAGACTATCTGTGTACAAAATTTCGTTACAATCGGTTCGGTAGTTTTGACGTGAAAGCGAGACAGACAGACAGACAGACAGAGATACTTTCGCATTTATAATATTAGTATAGATTTTTTTTTGTGTTTTACTATATTTTTTAGTGTTTCAATATTTAGTAGTAAATTTACTACAAAATATTTAAACACTAAAAATATTTTTAGTGATTAAATATTTAGTAGTACAATTTTCGTGCAGTAACCTAGGTAATTACTATTTTAAGCTGAAAAATAACTCAAACATGTTAAATATTTTCGTATGAGAAAATGATTTTGGTATTACGTATGTATGAGAATTTCGATGGCACCCGGCCCCTTAAGTATACGTCTGTGAGTGCAGCAGTTAGGGATATAACATTGCGAATGTCAGTTCGAAGTAGGTACCAATACCTAAACGTAGACTACAATTAAATGAATTTAATGGGTGTGATTGATTGAATAGGATTAGAAGGCTGCAAGCCACGCCATCAGCATAATTGAATAAAATTATAAAAACTTTCTCATTTTCATCTACTTTTTACTTTGACTTTACTTGTCTTACCCTTGAATTCACGGGGCCCTGGGCCTATGCCCTAACAGCCATGACTGTGGTAGATCCGGCCCTGACTATATAATATTATGCTCTTGTAGATGTAACCTTTCACCCTACTTGTTAGTTATTAATTCGACAAATCGTAACGAATATTAAATATAATGAATTATTTATAATTTAATGAAATAGCTTCCTACATTACGGTATCCACGGTAGAGTTGGCGCCCAGGGTAGAGCGAGACGAACCACGTACACGTCTGGCATTAGGGAGTGGCGCCTTTACTAACCCAATTACTGTGATACGTTAGATAAGACGAGTAATTAGTAAGTAGAGATATTCTTAAAGTGAAGCTGTGAAGCTCATTTCTGGCTAACAGTGTGAAAACTTCTTCGAAAAAATCTAGAATGCTTGAATAGGTCACAGTTAAATAGTTTAAAAAAATATATAATATCTATGGACGCTTCACACCACGTCAGTCTGGCCCCGTGCTTAGTACCTGAAGGACTTGTGTTACAGGTACCAAACAACGGAAATATATTTTATACTTAATTTGTACTATACATATATTTAAGATTTTTATTATATTAAACAGATATTTAATACACATCCATGACCCAGGAACTTTGAAAAGTTTTTGTTCCGTCGGCGGGATTCGAACCCGCAACCCCCGGCTTGAGCTACCAACAGCCCACCAACTGAGCCACAGAGGTCGTGATAGAAAGCAAAATATAAAAAAAAAACAAATTAATTTTGTATACCCAAATATGTTTGTGTGGAAAGCTGCATTCGAAATTATAACGATATTCTATGTCATTAAACCCAGATACGTCAATGAACACTTCATTGCACCAACAATTTAACATTGCAGCGACAAACAGCTTTTTCATATTCAAAAGACCCGCACATTGTTATATAATTCAACTAGTAACTATGACCTCATTTGCCGGCGTGATGCAGAAATCAGAACAATGAAAATCATTTCTCTCCCATTCTTGGTCCTCGCTTCTCCCTTCGTTTTTATAGGCTGCTTATGAAAATTCTTTGCTCACCATTTAAAGAACAATGCGGAGCTCGCATTAAGCATGAACTAATAAGAATATTTTTTACAATACTACTACATCTTTGTAAAGATATTCTTAGAACCCACAGGCTCTAGCAGCTCTACATTGAAAAGTCTTATTATAATAGGACTCTTATTCGAAAAGCACTAGACTCTAATGCTTGACTATGAAAGTTGCCGAACAGATTTTTAATTTAGAGAGACATTTGTGAGGGACAAAAAGCAAAATAAAATATACCGAATACATGATACAGTCTCTACGTCCTCCTAGGTTTATACTGAAAATATTAAAGGTGAAATAAAAATATTGGAGTAGACAAAAATAATTTATGCTATCTGCACTCCCGTAACATGCAAATGAAATCTAAACCGCTGAACAAATTTTGAGTGGGTTTCAGGGGCTCTGCATATATTGCGCTTTGGTTCAAGTGTCGGATTAGAGAGTAAGCCGATTCATAACGTTCGAGTTGGCCACGAACACGATGAACGCGGGGAAATAAATTATCCTGTCACCGCAACTGCAACACAAATACTTGTAATGAATTCTGTGTTACATTGTGACGCTGCACGGTTCTGTGATGCTGTGTTGATGTAATACCACAACAACAGGGTGGTATAATACTGTAATTAATGGGTACATTATTTAGGCCATGTAATCCAGCTTAATAGAAAACCTTTTAGAAAACGTATGAAAATATTTAAGGATATTAAAGTATGAACAATTAATTTGCTCATTTTAGTATAGAGTTTGAAAAAATAGTAGAGCAGTAAATTGAAAGTGCCGCATTACAGATATTATCATAAAATTAACATACACATGTCTAGTAGTCTACTGATAACGTTATAAATTATAATAATAATTATTATGAACCACACTAAACCAGCTTCAACCAGCTCCTGTACAATCATACCTGTAACCTGCAGTAGCGGATTCGGTGAACAAAATTCGTTCGAGAGCAACTCGTTTCGAGTATCTTGTCTGGATTCCATCGCGTTAGCGGACGAGTCTCAAGCAATAAAGCGCAGAATTCGATTAATCAAGTCATCAAAGGATCGACCGCACGTTGGGCGCGCGGACGTTAGATTACGCCGAACGCAAAAGCACTTAGTACTTCCCTACGCCGCGGCCGATTCTCCTAACTCTACTTCCGGCCCTTTATCGGTGCCCGATTCAATTTATCTCCTAAGCTCCGTTAGAAGTTTACACCCTATGATAACAGTCGACAGCGTCCGTCGCGGCGAGCGCTCGCCTCGCGCGCTCCACGCGATACCGAACTTAAAAAATTTCATACATTTCGATGCGACGAAAACGGGTCCCGGGGTGCGCGGCGTAAAAAGTGGATTACGGTGTAATAAATTCTAGTTTTTGTGGTGAAAACGAGTCGTGCTCGCCAGTGAATCATTGATAGCGGTAGGAAGTTGCGATACTGTTTGTCCTTCGTTATAATAATGTGTGATCTCCGAAGCTAAATACGATATAATAATATATTGAACAGTGCAGTGGAGTTCAATTTTAGAGGACAGTGGAATTTGTGTAAAGATAAGAGCGTCTGGTTCAGGTGAATGAGACTGTGATAACATGTTATCGGAGCAATTTTAACGACTTCGCCAATTTAGTACGATATTATATTATTAACTTTAATGTCGGACAAGAATATACAAAATATTTAGAGAGTACGTTGTCCGTTTCATTAATCTTATAGGAAAGATCTCCAAGTAAGAAGTAGTTTATTAATCTATAAATAAACTTAATGATATAAAATAGCTGAGGAGTACAGTTAGCGAACAAAGCTGGAATAACCAGTTACCACAATATAACGCGAATTTTGTTTGACCATTTTATACTAGTAGTATTATTACCTTTAGTTTACATTTATACTCTAGCTAGAGTAGTATAGTAACGTAATTTAGCTTTCCATCGATAGAATTACTGTTATGAAAGAAAAGTAAACAATATAAATATTACATCAGTTAACAGTTAAGTTACAACTTACTTAACACAAGGAGTATTTTGGCCTAACCTTGTTTTGTATTTTGGCCTGAGTCTTCACTTGGCTTGGCCACAACCCATAATTCCAAGATATATTTCTTTATTTACAGTTACAACTGTAGCTGTATATAATATAATATGCTACAAATATTAATTATGATCTGGGTTCTCATAAGTACCTAATATCAGTAGAAACTAGAATTCGTAGTAATATTTAATAGGTACAGAGGGATTTGTACGATGTCATGGATCAACTATTTTATCGTCGCATTCCTCGAATATAGAGCAGTGGACGACGCTACCGATATCATTCGGAATGTTACCACGAAATTGTTCATAGATTTGTTCATTTCACTCAAGTATTGCTCGATATTACGTCTGAGTGTACATATTTACATAGTACTCGTATAAAGGCCCGTCCGCACGTTTGCCAAACCTCAACAAATCGTCACAAACGGTCACAAAAACAAACGTGTGGATAGGGAGTTTGGCTTGGTTTGTTTAGGTTTGCAAAGACTTGTAGCCGATCCGACCCAGTGTCGGTTTTTGAACGCAAATCAAAGAGAATTTGCCGCAAGCGTTTGCCTCTCGTCCACACGTTTGTGTAACGTTCATTCTCATCGATGCTCTGTAAGCGAACAGACGTGCTATACGTACGTAGTATGTCTGTGTGTGCTTTCGAAAAATGAATGACTGGTGGTCAAATGAAAACGTATTAAATTATATTATATTAATTATATAGTTTTCTTATATTTATAACTAGCTGTTGCCCGCGACTTCGCCCGCGTCAAAGTAAAATATATCCTCCTTCTTTTTGGAAGTCGGTTGAAAAGTAGCCTAAGTTACTCCTTACTACATCAGCTATCTACCAAAAAAAGTCCCGTCAAAATAGCTCCAGCTGTTTCAGAGATTAGTCGGAACAAACAGACAGACATACATACAAAAATTTAAAAAAATGTTGTTTTGGTGTATGTAGCGTATATAATATTATATTCTTTCAATATTACAAACAGACACTCCAATTTTATTTATATGTATAGATAAAAATAACTGCCAAATGTTTATAGCCGATACAGCAACTTCGACGTTCCGTCATGCTTGCCGCGTCAGAACAAACTAACTCACTCGCAAGCGTGTGGATGGATTTCGAAATCAAGCCAAACCTTTGTGTCCATTTGTGGCGATTTGGAGTTTGTAGCAAACGCCAAACGTGCGGACGTAGCATTAGGATTTACTATGGTATTTATTAATAACTGTTTTTAACTTCGCCTGTGTAGAATTTCACGTTTCTCCATACCCTTAACAATCTAAATCATCATCATCCAATTTATTCATTCATTCATTCAAACGTTTGAATAAGTTCGTTTTAACCTAATAGCTAAGAGCACCAATAGATTTCCAAGAATCCGCGATCGAAGGATTAATTATTGAGAGTCGAGACAGTGGCAACTGGCAAGCAGTCACACACACACGGACAGTGACAAAAAGTTCCCGAATATAATAAAATTTATTATGTTTAGCCTTTAGGTTATACTTTGTTCAATTTACCTATAATTCACTTATGCGGTGTGATAATTATACGAGTAAAAGTTAATATGTAGGTGGTATTGTGATTCCATTCCGTTTAGTTCGCTATTCGCTATGAATGTCAATTAACATTTTCCACATTAATTGTGAGTAAATGTTTATTATACTATGCAAGTATGCACTACGTAAAAGGCATTGTATCAATATTTACAGGTTTTATTATTGGTCATACCATACGTTCTAAATCTTCGTCATACCTTGTGGGCTATAGCTCATACTGGTGTAATATAAAAGGACATACTTCCATTATCCTTCTTTATTTGTCAAGACATGTAAAATGCAGTATTTTCTACTCATTCTTGCCTTAGTAACGTTGATACTGTTGTATACGCTTTAACCCATCAAGCCCCGTACGAGCACTGGCGATCGCGACAAAAATAGAATACAATGGCATTTCCGAGAATCTCCGATCGAAGGATAACTAGCTCTGGCAAGCTGTACAGTGTACATGCTGCAAAGCAACACCATGGTGTAAGGAAACAAGCGATATTGAATAAATTAAGATCTTGATCACTTCCGCTGGCTCGCGTGATGCGACTTGTTATCGCGATGCCAGATTACCACACGTTACCGTACGAGCCGACGATCATGACACCGACATGATTTCCTGATCAAGATCCAATCATATACTCAGCTAAACGTGTCCTAGATGCTACCAAAACTTTGCCTCTAAGACTACCTGCAGCAAAACTGGGTTAATGTGCCAATTAGCAGGCGATGATTCTCGAAGTGGAAATAAACAAAACTTGTTTTTGTGCTCGTACAGATATGGACATGTCATGGAATATCCGGCGAAACATTGCATAAGTCTAAAGCCAAAAAGTTTGAGATGGCTACGTATTTATCCAGTCTCTATTCTAGCTGTATCCATTTAAGCCAATTTGTCTCGCATACGTCGCACGTCTTTGCTGAAATTGTGTTTAAAGCAGCCGTTAACTGATTACAGGTGGAGGCGGGGGATGTGCTCCTCAAGGTCAACGGGACTGATGTCAACCGGTTCACAACCAGAGAAGGTAAGGGAATGATCAGACTCACTATCACGCTAGCCCACCAAGATTATATTTTCAAGCTTTTTCTTAACTTGCAATTTATTATCAGGCAAAGTTCCGCTTGTTTTAGTAACTATAACATTCGGTTTTGCCTGTCACTTAAGAAGAAAAACAAATTATAGATAGTATTTCGTCTGACCACAACTTTCGACAACAGAATTAGTAAACGTGACTTAGCAAAACTAGATGCGATCACGATAAACTAAAGCTCGCACAATTTCTCCCCTTTCGGAGCGATATTCCTAAAAACTCTTATAAGAAGACTATAAGAAGAAGATTATCGAAAGCCACTGAGTAATTTAATTGCTATAAGTTTTAATTCGTTCTGGAAGTAGTTTCACCCTACAAGAATACTTCGGACAGTTTATACTTATTCCTGTCCAAGACATATTTCAGCCTCCAGCCCGCGACTAAACTGAAAATGCAGTAAATGCGCTAAAATATGACGGCCCCGCGCCGGCAAAATGTAATTATTTCCTTCTCCGAGTTTCTTCTCATTAAATTATTTCGGGCTTTGAATATTTGTATAATTTCAGACAATCAGTGGCCTATTGTCATTCCACTCGCTCATCCAGAATATTCTTGTTAGGTTTTCGTCCTATACTGTATTACAGCCTTTCCCAAAGTGGGCGATAACGCCCCCTTGTGGGCGCTGAAGGTCTGAAGGGGGGCGGTGTGGGACCCAGAAAAAAAATGGGGGCGTTGTGTAGAGACTTGGGGGGTGATTTATTCCATCAGGATGCATTTTAAATTGAAACAATGGGGGCGCTAAAATATAATTTGTTCTTAAAGTGGGCGGTAGACAAAATAAGTTTGGGAACCACTGCTATATTATAAACCATGTATTGGTGATCTCAGAAGATAATTAAATCGGGCAATCAATCATGTAGATGTAGGTAATTGTACACTCAGCAGTGTCAAGTGTCAATAGTCAGTCAATTATCGTGTACAAATGGGAGGGACTGTTCGCAGTTCCGCGTGCCCTAATGTTAGCATTGACGTGCGGGTCTCTGCACGCAATACTGCAATTCCAGTTTAACCTCAGTCGCCGAAAAGATCGTTAACCCTACTGTAGCTGTAAAATGCTAGTTTTGTCTATGGAACTTCGATGACTCTACATCTCATTAAACGCATCTACATCATGATGTAGATGCGTTTAAGTCTTTTTTAAAGAGCTTTTGTTACAGTTTTGTAGCACATTAGGTTTACAACTGAAATTGTATGACAATTTAATTATTGTAATACTAATTATATTAGTTTGAATTAGACTACTGTTGTTAATTGCTAAACCACAATCCAAATCCAGATGAAACAATTTACCAAAATAAACTCATTACGAATTGTTCAATATACTTACTCTACATTATAACATAAAAGTTTTGCTTTGTTTTTCTAAAACTATCAACGAGATTAAAAACTTTTGCTCATTTAACTTCTTTGCTGAATGTTGTTTGCTTCAATAACCAATCTAGAAATTTTCGTTGCAGTATTAAAATGTTTGCGACTGTCTTCAGATCCTGTCACGCTTCGATTAAAGAAGGGTAAGTCTGTAAAATATCAGTATTTACTCGTGTAGGTATACTAGGTATGACATACGATCTAGCCGCTGCGGTCTGCGAGTAATAAATTCGTGTGGTCCCCGGTGTATAAGTGGAGTATGTGAAATAATGCCGCTTCATCTTATATGAAGCAATTTTATAGGTGTTTCCTGGGACCCGACTCGGAGTAACCCCGATCTCTTGCTTTATTTTATTATTGGAGTCTCGTAAAGAATATTTACACAGCAACCGCCAATCGAATCGCAACGATTGCTTAGATTTCTATGTCCTTTAACGTATTGGAAAATTGTTGTAATAAATATTGTATGCTCTTGAGATGCTATTATAGTACAAAGTTTTATTTCGAACATCATTTAGCTTAAAGTAACCCTTTTGTAACTCTACCTAAGATAACGTAACTTAAATCATCAATACGTCACCATAACAAAGCGTTCATTGCAGCTTCTAAATTTCTTAGTAGCGTACACAGTAATGACAGTGTTGTGTTGTGACTTGTGGGTGGTCTGATGACTGATATGACGTTAATGTTTCAGACCCGCAGATCAAAGCGAGCGTGCGCCGGTATCTGTCTGCGGCGGCTGACCGCCGGACGAGCGGGCCCCGCGTCAGGCACGATAGGTGAGTACATCTCCTTGTTTACGCCTATATACTGAGATTAAAGCAGTCGAAGGATAAGGCCGCATTTCCACTGAAGCGGAGCGGAGCTTAGCGATGCCGAATTGACCAATCACCATCCTCGAAATCTTCGCTGTCATTCCGCTGGAATAGCACGATTGGTCAATTCGGGCACCGCTAAGCTCCGCTCCGCTTCAGTGGAAACGCACCCTAACATGATACCTACGTGACATTTTAGGCTAATTCCATACTAACAACATTTAAAAATCGTGTCTGTATTTCCTTCACCTTCTCTATTAGAACCCAACCGACTTTGGTGGGTTTGAAATACATTGGGTCCTGCAAACGGGCAGGTGATAGTTTTTATCCCAAAAACATAATATAACTTCCACGAGATGAAACGAATTTCTGCGCCAACGAGATTGCGAACATTTTCCAATATGAAATGTTACTTGGATCTGTCATTCGAAGTTCGCACGTACATCGCCCCGTAGCTAACGCAATTTAGATATCAGCTGTGTTTGGGGCTGGTCAGCCAACATTGCAGCGAGTGAATTAATTTAATTAAGCAGCACCGCATGTAATGTATGGGGGTTATCGGTGGTGTATTTTTAGTTGGCTTCCCCGTATCCTCGGGGCCCCACCTTGTTTTGGTAATTGAAAGCCGACCCTCCTATCGTTTGACAGCTGATATCCGATCGCGATAAGCCGATGCCATATGCGCCGCAGACACCCCCGCGCGAGGGTGGTGTAATAAATTTGTCCATCGTCTACTGTCGAAATAACTATTAGGAACGTCGTCGCTTCAATTTATGCCTCCCCCAGCTGAAGAATGTCTTCATCACAGAAATAAGATCTAGTTAGAAGCACTGTGTCGCTCCATTTGTATGAACACGAGCGTGTCACTTTTTTCATACCTACTGTGACGTCACAAGAGCGCTTTAGTGATGGGAATACCCGTACGCGCGGAATCGATTCAAAGGAATCGCCGCGCCCCGCCTCTTTTGCCATTTTAATAGGTATATCGATTTTTTAATCGATTATTATTCAAGTTCATAGACAGAGGAATGATAAATCTTAAGATACGTGCTTGCCAGGACAGCTAGTAATCTAATATATATAAATCTCCTGTCACGATGTTTGTCCGCGATGGATTCCTAAACTACTTAACCGATTTTAATGTTTTTTTTAATTCATGAAGCCCCAAGCGGCCACATCCGGCCGCGATAACAATGAAAAAGCTATTGTGTCTCGTTTTGCCACGACTGATGGGTTAAATGTGTGCTTTTTTCCAACTTGAGAGATAGGATAGCTTAGATCTTTAATTATAGTCGCAATTTTATTTTATTGCAAATTATTTGTCTATAATTAATTGACAGTCACAATTATCTGTTAACTCCAAAAGATTCCAACAGATGTCGATACTTTTCGAATGGATTGAGTAAGTAACGGCTACTGGGTACTTTATATATTGAAAGGTGCATTTGTTGAATAAATAATAGTAAATTATTACAACCTGAGACTGACGGTGACCATTGTTTGTGCGACGGGATAGCGATCGACGTTGCCATGGTAACATACATTCACTTCAACAGTCACTTCAATAAAATAATAATATGGCAAATACATAATATATTATGGCAAAGCAACGTTTGCCGGGACAGCTAGTATATTATATTATTCTAAATTAAATCACTAAACAGGAACATAAATACATATTATATAACTAGCTGTCCCGGCAAACGTTGTTTTGCCATTTAAAGTATTTGTACTTCATCTGAGTTGATACAAAATCTTACCCCCTCTTTTGTCCCCTAAGAGGGGTGGGGGGAAAAATTTTATACACCAGATGTTAAGTTGGAAAAAACAGTTAATAATATGAGGTAAGTCCATTAAAGAAAAAAGTTTGATACAAAATCTGACCCCCTCTTTGGTCCCCTTAAAGGGGTGGGGGGAATTTTTTTATACACCAGATGTTAAGTTGGAAGAAGACAAATATATCTGCGAAAACCGTATTCAAATCGGATCAGTAGTTTTCGTGTGATAGTGGAACAAACATACAGACAGACAGACAGTAGACAAAAAACTAACGACAGTTTTGGCTTCTATAGCGATGTAGTGACACCCCCCGCTTATTATTTTTTTAATACCTTTAGTGTACAGAATTTTTATTTCTACAGTTTTATTATATGTATAGAAAATGTATAGAAATATAATTACCGAGTCACAAAATACCCCAAAGCGAACATTCCTCATTCCTCTGTTTCATGTCTGTTTCGAAAATCGATTAATTAGAATCGAGAATATGTACAACACTATTTGCTTCATTTGACAGAAAAATGAGAATATTGACTGTACCTCGAAACTAAGCGATGAGTGAAAGTATCGATTGTTTTATTTCCATTGCGCGTTCAATAGCGGACAAACAGAACGGGCTCTATAATTTTCTAACTAAAGCGGCAATGTATTATGAATCATGCGGTACACACGCAGTTACGTAGATTTCATGGTAAAAACTACAGCCACACACGATTTACATTAACCCATCAGTCGTGGCAAATAATTGATTTTAAAATAAAGGACACATGATTTAATAATAAAATTACTTACCGATGATAAGAAACGTGTCCACTATTTATACCAACGTTTCTATTCGAATTTCTACAGCCCAATACGGTACAATTAGGCATTTTTAAAGAACAGACTTTCGAAAGATTGAAATGTGTGATCGTTTGGGAACGCGATGGCACGCGAAGTACATACACATGCGGTATCTAATTAGATAGGAGATCTGTGGTCTTCATTATATTCGATTATGACTCACGACTGTTTACTTTGTATTTGATAGCACTTTTACGTCACGAATGGGTTCGAAACTTTATTAAATTAAGCAGAAGGGTAAATAAAATTAATTACACGTATGTAGGGACGAAAATATTTATTCCAATTAATCCAATAACATCCAGCAGTCTCAATATTATGTTGCACTGACCCACCATTTAAAAGTTTGAAAGCTAGGCCTAGTTTTAGTTTTTCTTTTTTGAGGCGACAAAAGCTAGTAGTAGTGGTTATCGAAACTTTAAACTCGTAAAGTTTTATAGCTCAGAAAACGAAGCGAAGGCGTTAAATCATTTTATTGTTCAGTGGCCGTAATTGCTTAAAACTCTTTTTGTACAATTTATAAATGCAGTGTACCAATAAAACATTTTGTTTTTAAAGGAAACGAAAATGATAAACTTCTTTAAAAAAAACCATAGAAACTGAACATAAAAAAACTATGTATTATGTACATAAATTGTTTATGTAGCGTTACGTTTCGGACGCAGGTTGTTCCCTGCGGTTCAACCAAGCCTCGCCCCATAGATAACATCCAGTGCGCTGTGCGACCAATAACTTATATCTGGACACGCTGACTCCCTGTGACCTTATTTCCGACATCTTCTGACCTATATGCAGGTCATCCTACACAGTCCAGTTCGTGCTCTCCAATCGAGAATCCACTTATGAAAAGGAACATCTGTTGAAAGAAATACGAATAGATTTTGCGAAAACTACTATTAAAACAACTAATTTCTTACTCGACTGCGCCAGAAGTAGGGTTATGAACCGGACGGCTTGATGATTTTAGCTTAAAAGGTGTCGTCAGATTGAGTGACACTGAGTATTTAACAGAGTAGTTAGTTTTTTTTAAACTTTCAGGGCGAGTTCGCTACCGTCTAGCAACTCGAACTCGTCGACCAACTCGTCGAGCAACGGGTCGGGCGGGCGGTCGGGCGAGAGCTGCGAGGCGCTGCTGGGCGAGGACAGGTCGATCCGGCCGCGCGCCACCCAGCCCAAGTTCGAGGCGTACATGATGACCGGCGACCTGATCCTCAACCTGTCCCGGGTGGAGCACCCGCACCACAACCACCACGCACCCACACACAGAACACATTTCCACAGGTTTGTGTTCTATACAGTTAGACATCTTCATACATACGCAATCGGTTTGAATGTGTTTTATTTTACGTTAACCTAGGTCCTAGGTCACATTTTCATAAAGTTGCGGTGGGTTGATCGTGCCCGTAACTTTGCCTAAGCGGTGAGTGGAGCACCATGGGGTTTTAGTGGGCAGTTCCTCGGAGAGTCCCACATACCCCGGCCGATGTCCCCAATCCGCCGGGGATGCGTAATGCATTTCCCCATGTAAAAAAAAAATGTCACATATTCATATTTCACACTGATTCCGTCCGCTAGACTTAACTTTATCTTATGTGACATGTTACATGCTAAAATAAATCGTAAATAATATTAAAAAACTATAACTTCGCTTTTTTAATTTATATCACTAATAGATAAAAAAACATTCTATATTCATTTTATTAAATCTCGTCATCTAGATATAACTCGACGCCCGCTTCGCCAAGTGAAAATCGCCTTGCCAACCGTGTGGAGCTGTCGCAAAGGCACAACTCCTCGCCAGACACGGGCCTAGTCGGAGATCCTAGTAAATTGTGAGTCGAATTTTCGTTTAAGTTTTACTACGTTTGAATTAGAGTCTGTTTTACATTAGTAGCCTTTGCGGAGATTCAATCCTTTGCCAACCATAAAATTATGAAGTAATGACAAATTTACAGATAAAGGATTTCACCTCAGGCATTTGTGAAACGGTGTTATTACTACGTATTGTGTTAATGTTAAATCTCATTTAGAAGATTTACATAACACCTGTATTTAAATAATATTTTCACAAGGTTTAACTCTCAACCCGCGTCGCCGGCGTGCAACGTGCCCGCAGCGGAGATGTCGACGCGCACGCAACACGTCGTGCGTACGTCGCGCTCCGAGGACCACTTGCAAGTGAGACAATATTTGAATCGATGTTTTAGTAAAAGTATATAGATTTTGCAACAGTTTATTTCATTTACAGCAATATATTAATGTTACAAATTGTCTTAAAGAAGTTTGTAAAAAATAAAAAGAAGTTAATACATAGTAATATTATTATGTATTTACTATTTTTAAACAAAACAGCCTTACCCATATATTAGTGTGCTAAATTTGTTTATATTGAGTATCCATCACGTGACATCAGTTACAGAAGGAGTCGTCGCTGAGCGCGGTGGCGGTAGACATGGAGGAGGACGTGACGTCATCGCTCAATACGCTGCTCGACGCCCGCCCCGACTCCGCCACGCCAGGACCCAGCACCGACTCCGACGAGAAGGACAGGTCGAGCTTCCCATCTCTCTCGTATACACCACGCTGCGCGATGCCAGCCCCATCCCAAGCGCCCGGACCCAGCACCGACTCCGACGAGAAGGACAGGTAGAGCTCCCCATCTCTCTCGTATACACCACGCTGCGCGATGCCAGCCCCATCCCAAGCGCCCGGACCCAGCACCGACTCCGACGAGAAGGACAGGTAGAGCTCCCCATCTCTCTCGTATACACCACGCTGCGCGATGCCAGCCCCGACTCCGCCACGCCCGGACCCAGCACCGACTCCGACGAGAAGGACAGGTCGAGCTTCCCATCTCTCTCGTATACACCACGCTGCGCGATGCCAGCCCCATCCCAAGCGCCCGGACCCAGCACCGACTCCGACGAGAAGGACAGGTAGAGCTCCCCATCTCTCTCGTATACACCACGCTGCGCGATGCCAGCCCCGACTCCGCCACGCCCGGACCCAGCACCGACTCCGACGAGAAGGACAGGTCGAGCTTCCCATCTCTCTCGTATACACCACGCTGCGCGATGCCAGCCCCATCCCAAGCGCCCGGACCCAGCACCGACTGCGACGAGAAGGACAGGTAGAGCTCCCCATCTCTCTCGTATACACCACGCTGCGCGATGCCAGCCCCGACTCCGCCACGCCCGGACCCAGCACCGACTCCGACGAGAAGGACAGGTCGAGCTTCCCATCTCTCTCGTATACACCACGCTGCGCGATGCCAGCCCCATCCCAAGCGCCCGGACCCAGCACCGACTCCGACGAGAAGGACAGGTAGAGCTCCCCATCTCTCTCGTATACACCACGCTGCGCGATGCCAGCCCCATCCGAAGTGCCCGGACCCAGCACCGACTCTGATGACAAGTACAGGTAGAGCTCCCCATCTCTCAGTATTCGTAGTGCTGCGAGTAGCGTGACGTTTGACTGACTAAAGCTCCAACATCGACTCCGATGGAAGAGATATATCTTCTATAAACCTGAAATATTTTATTGCCATCAAATTTTGGAATTATAAAAGACACCACTAATTATTTTGTTGTTGGTTATATTTTAGGATCGTGTGGACGTACAACGCGCCCGTGTCGCAGTGTAACGGCTCCGCGGCCACTTCCAACTCTACCTCCATATCCGACGGCATGTCACAGCGGTAACGTTTTTTATTTACATATTTTGCTCGTATCTTATAATATATCTATACTTTGGCCCATGGCGAACAAACAATTGTTATCGCTTTTTCACAGCTGTTATACGATAGCAATAATGAAGGAGACAAGATGCGATGGATAGATATCTCGCAGTTTGTTAGGTTATATACATGGGCGTATATAAGCCCCCCCCCTTATATACGCCCATGTATATAACCTCCGGGTCCGGACCCACCCCCCCCCCCCCCCCCCATCACTATCCAACTATCCATCTTACTTGTCCAATCGACGATAATATAATATGTACCGCACCGAATTTAAATAGCGAGGTACATGTATTTTTTTCTATTCACATAGTATTTCACAGTATCTATACTACTATTATAATTCTGAAGAGTTTGTTTGTTTGTTTGAATGCGCTAATCTCAGGAACTACTGGTCCGATTTGAAAAATTCTTTCAGTGTTAGATAGCCCATTTATCGAGGAAGGCTATAGGCTATATTTTATTACGCTAAGACTAATAGGAACGAAGAAATATAGGAAAATGTGGAAAAAAACGGGGAAAACTATTTGAAAGGACTTATCTCACGAACTACTGGAAGTATTTTTCTGTTATTTGGCACAGATAAGAAATAGACCACGTGAAGGATCATAGCCATAGGCTATTTTTTATTGACTAATTTGTCTGACATCTAATTTACGCGATCGAAGCCGCGCGGAAAGTCTAGTAGGTAATAATAATTTATTATCTACTAGGTAATAATAATTTATTATCTACTAGACTTTGAGGTTGTGGTCTGTGGAGCGTTTCTGTACTTCCTTACACCGTACACCGTAGACAGAGCGTACCGCGATGCGTTCGTACTTCGTACTTCGTCGCTGGGGCGCGGGGAAATGTGCAGTATAAAATATATAGCCACTGAAAAAATGATTAAAATCGATATCCTATGGTCCTTCACGTGGTCTACTTCTTATCTGTGCCAAATAACATAAAAATTGCTCCAGTAGTTCGCGTGATAAGCCTTTCAAATAATTTCTCCCGTGTTTTCCACATTCTCCTATTAGTCTTAGTGTGATAAAATATAGCCTTCCTAAATAAACGGGCTATCTAACACTGAAATAATTTTTCAAATCGGACCGCAGTAGTTACTGAGATTAGCGCGTTCAAGTTAGCCCTTTCAAATAATTTTCCCCGTTTTTTTTTCACATTTTTCTCTATTTCTTCGCTCCTAATAGTCTTAGCGTGATAAAATATAGCCTATAGCCTTTCTCGATAAATGGGCTATCTACCTAACACTGAAAGAATCATCAAAATCCGTTGCGTAGTTTTAAAGATTTAAGGGAACAAAGGGACATGAGGGACAAAAAAGCGACTTTGTTTTATAATATGTATAGAATACCAATAATGTTCAAAGTTTTTAATAAAATAAATATTAAAATGAAGGACATGCAAAAATGGCTGTTGTATTATTTTTTTGAAATTCCCCATAAACGCCCGTGGGGAGAACTGCCGCGGCTTTCGTAGTTTTAATTAAAATATTATAGCCGCGCCGCAGCGGCCTGCCGGTATCGCCGCAAACGCTACGTCCCGCAATTTTTAAATCTGTAATATCTTCTAAACTATTCATTTAAATCATATGCTGTAAAGGGCCATATAGATCTATATTAAATCAACAATGTATCTAAAGTGTTTAATCGAATAAGGATTAATACTGTATTGGTTAAAATCGCTTCGAAAATTAGCCATTATTTGTCGTAAAAAGTAAATGACAAAAAATGTTATAGTGGGATATCCATATGAGATAGACATATACCATCGCGGAGTTTTCTGTAGACCTTTTCATTGTGTACAATACTTAGTACATTATTTTGATAAATCTCGTACGGTTCGGCCTGCGTTTGCAATGTAAGCGGAAAAAAATGAAATTATTTACGACATCACATTAGAAACCCCAATAATAACAGTATTTCGCCACTATTTAATGAATGTTATTATACTCTATAACCTTCCTCTTGAATCACTCTACTTATTAAAGTAAACCGCATCAAAATCCGTTGCGTAGTTCGGAAATCGGACCAGTAGTTCCTGAGATTAGCGCGTTCAAGTTAGGCCTTTCAAAAAATTTTCCCCTTTTTTCCACATTTTCCTCTATTTCTTCGCTCCTATTAGTCTTAACGTGATAAAATATAGCCTATAACCATCCTCGATAAATGGGCTATCTAACACTGAAAGAATCATCAAAATCCGTTACGTAGTTTTAAAGATTAAAGGGAACAAAGGGACATGAGGGAAAAAAAAGTGACTTTGTTTTATAAATAAGTATAGATTTTAATTATTTTTAAAAATTTGAATATCAGATTATTCGAATTTTAAAAATCGGCCAAGTGCGAGCTGGACTCGCCCATAAAGGATTCCGCAGCAGCAATAAGGTTTATTTTTATGCAATTAAAAGGTTTTTGATTTATTTTTATATTTCAGTTAATATATTGAAAGATAAAATATTAAGGTTTAACATATTTTATGTAATAAGTAATAACTAATAACGTATAAAAAAGTGCTTGTTAGATCTCGTTCAAACCAATTTTCGTTGGTAGTTTTTATAGTAATGTACATCAACTTTACAAGTTAGAGAGGGGGGAGGGGATTTCGGAGAAAAGTGGCTGTGACATACGGACGGACAGACAGACTGACATGACGAATCTATAAGGGTTCCGTTTTTTGCCATTTGGCTACGGAACCCTAAAAATACTTTGATTTCCTAAACACGTTACCTATTTGCTGCTGCGGAACCTTTCATCTTTCTTACGTTAGGGACCCCCCCCCACCCCTAATCAAAGCTATATATACTCCCGTGGTTATATACAATGTAGGTAACTATTTACAATGTGCAGGTCGTCGTCCCCCGCGTCGCCGACGTCGGCGTCGTGGTCGGCGCTGTCGCCGCAGCGCGCGCCGCACGCTCACTTACATCATCGCACACTCAACGGTACATTCACTTCTCTCACTTTCCGTATAGTTTTGGTATAGTTTTAAATACCTTATAGTTTTAAATACCTTATAGTTTTAAATACCTAAAGGGGGTGACAGACACGCGAGTAAGTACGCGGACTTATGGCTCGACGATCTTAGGGTCTAAATACACTAGGCTGTATTACGCCGGCGTAAATTCCGCCGCGATTACGCCGCGTTTCAAACTCATACAAAATACGGGCGGAACGCGAGAGACGACACACTATTCCGTCGCGTATTTGTATGCATTTGACATTTGCGGCGGAATTTACGCCGGTGTAATTCAGCCTAGTGTGTTTAGACACTATATCGCCTGTGTGTCAGCAAAGAGCCGCGAGCCGCAAGCCTGGGGGCATCGTAATCCAGTGTGAAGCGATTCTCGTGTGTCACCGACGCGAGTCGAGTAAGTTCGCGAACTTAAAATCCGCGTACTTTAAATTCGTACGTCTGTCATCCCTTTAGTGATGCTGTTGCAAGCGCCTCCATCACAGGATTCCAGTTCCGAATTAGTACTGTATCGATTTATGTCCACTGATCATGATGATGGTGTATCAATGTGCTAATTCCGTTCCAATTCTGTTGCTTGCTACAACTTCACATTTGTAAATGTCCCTTCAACCCAAATTGCTTTAATAAAAAAACTGTTTTAATTTCCAGGTGATATGAGTCTATCCGAAGCAGTATCAAATATTTCTAGTCCCGACTTCCAAGATCAAGACGACATGTTCGATACGGGGCGAGAGTGTCCTCGCATGGAGTTGTCCGACCCGTCCGATTCAGACTCCACGATTCTAGTGTCCGAGCCCTGCCACAAACGCGTCAAGTCCAATTCCACATATTCGACTGAGCACGGAAGTGACGTCACGCTCAACGGCGACCACAGCAAAGACTACAGGATAGTGATACAAGTGAAGGGACCGGAGAAACAGAATGTTAATACTAACGACACTGTAAACAACAATACCAACTACAGCCAGAACGGCAAAGAGAACGGACACAACTCGCCGGAGCAACAGGGTTATCAGGTTAATATTTTTTATATAAGTACTAATAATATAATTATTAATTACATACAAATATAAGGCTGGAACTGTACGCGAATTAATTAATGACAACATGTCACATCACTAATGCTGGAATGCGGTGGATCTTTAAAGTTGTGGTAAAATCCTAGTAATCCAAAACTAAATAATAATTGATTAAGCTATATTATAGTAAGATGAATTTGCCGCTACATTATTTTATCTTTTTTTTTTAAAATAAGCTTTGTTTTCAGGAGCTGTGTAGCGCATCAGATGGCGGCGGCTCTGACGAGGGCTCGGACGTCGACTCGCTGCACTCATTCCACTACAGTCCCAAAGCCGTAGACATCCCCTCAGCGGAACGACTGGCGAAGCGACTGTACCACCTCGACGGATTCAAAAAGTCTGATGTTTCAAGACATTTGAGCAAAAAGTAAGGGTTTTAAAACGTTTGAAGTCTATTAAATCTTATCTTGGTATGATCTTTGGCTGCTTTGTTGAAAAAATTATGATCAAAACATATTAAAATTATGCTACTAAAATACTCGTATCTAACTACAGTTCTCCAAAATTAATAATGTGCATGTAAATCTTCGCTAATTGTCGTAATCACGAAAACACCCGAATCTATGAAACGTTAGAGCTACAAACAATGCACTTGCATTTTGCACCTTGTTCAAAGGAAATAGAAGTAAATATCATAAAACCGGTGGCTGTTCGCTGTCGCCGGTCCGTCAATAAGTGCTACAGCCTATAACTCGCCGGAAAGCCATCGCGGCGTTACCATGGTAACGTCCAAGCTACGTCTGGCGCCCTACGTCGCCGCAAAGCGGTGTTTTTCTTAAAGTTAAGTTTAAAAATAGCGCTTTGCAGCGACGTCTTCCGACGCTCGGAACATACGACCGTTGTCGAAAAATTACGAAAATTTCTATGCGCATTATTACTTTAGGATATACTGATCTCTATTATACAAGTACGCTGGATCGATGATACCCACCTGCTTTTTGTGCCTATTTGAAGCGGAATCAGCGCCCCCATTATGGGGGCTGAGAACTAAATCTGACGTAACCACAACCAAAAACAACAGCTGTTGTCATCACTAGTATTAATTCCAAGTACTCTCACTACTACTATCAGCGCCAATATGGCGGCTTTCAAACGTCATTTTTATGTCAGATTTAGTTCTCAGCTCCCATAATGGGGGCGCCATTTTCTTATTCATTGGGGGGCGCTGATTCCGCTTCAAATAGGCACAAGAAATAGCTGTCATTTCAAAGGGTATCATCGGTCCAGCGTACTTGTATAATGGAGGTCAGTGCTTTAGGAGCACTGTACAAACTTTTCACATGTGTACGAAAGAACACACACACGCTACTTCCTCCTTCAGTTGATTTTTTAAATTCCAGCAACGAGTTCTCCCGAGCCGTGGCGGAAGAGTACGTACGTCACTTCGAGTTCGGCGGCACGACGTTGGATGAGGCGTTACGTCAGTTCCTCGCTCGGTTCGCACTCAGCGGCGAGACTCAGGAGCGCGAGCGAGTCCTGGTTCACTTCTCGCGACGGTACTTAGACTGTAACCCTGGATCGTTTAATTCGCAAGGTAAATTATACATTGAGATAACGCCTTTGGACGTATTGCTTATAGCTCAAAATATCATGGATGCCACACATAATATGCTTCAATACATTAAGATGACGCCTTTGGACTTATTGCTTATAGATCAAAATATGAATGCCGCAGATATGCCGGTGCACATGCACAATCTAACTCTCAACCTGGGTGTTTCTCGGATGCGGTGTAATTACAAAATTATATCCCTTTACAACCAGTATAGGGGTAAGAATTTAAAATATCTTCACAACGTCTTGTCATTGTCAATCACACAATGCAAGTACGATTCTGCTTGTGGCCGAATTATGAAGCAAAGAATTTCATATTAGGGTAAAGCCAAACAAGCGTAATTTTATGAGTCGTAACTCGTAAGTCGCAAAATTTCAGTTGGCAGATGCATAGCCAACGTCATCGGGTGTCAAAATATACCTAGTATGTTCCGTTTCAAAACTTTGCACTCTTTCAGACGCGGTGCACACGCTGACGTGCGCGATAATGTTGCTGAACACGGATCTGCACGGCTGCGGCGGCTCGTTCCGGCGCATGTCGTGCGCGGAGTTCATAGACAACCTCGCCGACCTCAACGACGGTGACAACTTCCCGCGCGACACGCTCAAACACCTCTACCACGCGATACGCACGCAGCCGCTGCAGTGGGCGCTGTGAGTCAACTATACTCCATCCATACTTCCATACTAAATATTATAAATGCGAAAGTGTGTCTGTCTGTCTGTCTGTCTGTCTGTTACCTCTTCACGCCCAAACCGCTGAACCGATTTTGCTGAAATTTGGTATGGAGATACTCTGAGTCCCGAGAAAGGACATACGAGGGGTGGTCAAAAAGTTCGCGGAATGGCGGGGTTGGCGAGGGTGAGTTTACTTATCCAGGTAGGCGCTAATTGAGTGACTCATTGTTAGTATAAATACCAAGTTTTTGAGTTATTAACGAGTAAACAAGTCAATCGGGAAGAAACTAGCCACTATGGAGAAAATTGAATATCGTGCCGTCATTAAGTTTCTCACCAAACAAGGAAAAACACCTCAAACCATTTTTCAAGAGATGTTAGCTGTTTATGGAGACTCCGCTCCTGGGAAAACCATGATTTATAAATGGCACGCCCTTTTCAAACAAGTGAGGGACTCCATTGAAGACGACCCCCGACCTGGACGGCCGATTGAGGCTACCACGCCAGAAATAATCGAAAAAGTTGAAAAACTTGTATTGGAAGATGCCCGGCTAAAGAAAACACAGCTTGCAGGATTAGTTGGAGTATCAGAAACAACCATTTTAAACATCCTACATCAACACCTTGGCATGACTAAAGTCTGTGCAAGATGGGTTCCAAGAATGCTTTCTGCGCATCAAAAACGCGAGCGCGTCGAAAGTTGTTGCGAGTTTTTAGACCGCTGTGGAGAGCAAAGGGAGAAAGTTATGGCCCAAATTGTAACTGGCGATGAAACTTGGGTTCACCATTATGAACCTGAGTCAGAGCAAGAGTCGGTGCAGTGGCACAAAAAAGGCACACCCCCTCTTAAAAAGTATAAGGTGTCTCAATCGGCCGGCAAGATCATGGCGATGATCTTTTGGGATACAGAAGGTATCCTTTTGATTGACTATAAGGAACGTGGTGTTTCCATAACGGGAGAATACTACGCTTCTTTACTAGATCAATTAAAAGAAGCTATTAAAGAAAAAAGGCGAGGAAAACTTACAAAAGGCGTGCTCCTTTTGCACGACAATGCACCCGTGCACACAAGCCATGTTGCGACGGCTGCCATTCACCGGTGCGGTTTTGAACAACTGCGCTACCCACCCTACAGCCCAAACCTGGCCCCAAGCGACTATTATTTATTTCCAAAAATGAAGAAAGAACTGCGTGGAAAAAAATTTGGCGACGACGATGAAGTGAAGTCAGCAATTTCGGCCTATTTTGACGCCCAAGACAAATCTTTTTTTTTCGACGGTATTAATAAGTTGTTTGACAGATCTAATAAATGTATTAGGGTTAAGGGAGAATACATAGAAAAGGAAAAATAGTTTCATGTTTCATTTCATTATCCTTCCCTGTCATTCCGCGAACTTTTTGACCTCCCCTCGTATGATACTTTTTATCCCGTTCCCGTGCGATAAACGAATTTTGGCGCAACGGAGTTGCGGGCGTCATCTAGTTTACAATAATTACTTCTAACAACCACGTCATATTTCTGGTTTTTAAGGCAATTTCGCAGGAGTTAATTTATTCAATTGCATTGTCAATTGGACAATTTTTGGTGCTAGCCAAAGCGTTAGTGAATAAATAAAGTCCTGTCGAAAATACTTAGAAACTGTGCATTAGAGTTTCGACTATAAATTTATCTTAAAAAAAAAGCTTTTCGAATATAATGGAATGCATGATAAAAGTCAAATATGTTTCTAGTAGTCTCACTTCAGATATGCCGCTCTTATCGCGTTATTTACCGACTTTATGCAAATATTAGTTCATTGCATACAGTTGTGTACCAACATAATATTAGCGCACGCAAGACGATATTTATCACAGAATTTAGCTATACATGAAATCTTTGGCTTTCTATGCGTTTAAATGGTCCAGTCGTTGATATTATGACTATTTAATGAGAACACCATTTGGTACCTTGATAAGAAATAGTCTAGATTAAAGAAGGAACAAAGCTGCATTAATGTTGCGTTACAATTGTAGAATTAGGGTATGGTATTGGTTTAAATCAGTAATATTTATTTCAGAGACACAGAGACGACTCCCGGTGGAGGTGATAACCGGAACTCGACGCCGGTTGGCAGCAACCCATTCCTAGACCTTCCCGACCAAAGCCGCGCTGTCGAATATAAGAAAGGCTACGTCATGAGAAAGTGTTGCTATGATGTTAACGGAAAGAAAAGTAAGTTATATTCCGTCAAGAAAGTGAAGAAATTAAAAAGTGGCAACATCATAGTGTCATCCCTTTTTTCTTAGATTGATTTGAAAGGGATGGCACTACGATGTTGCCACTTTTTAATTTCTTCACTTTCTTGACAGACTATATATTTCTATTTTTTTATCGTACGTATGATATATTATTTTATATTGTTTTTGTTTATTGATCATTTGTATTTTTATTTCAGCACCTTTTGGAAGACGAGGTTGGAAAATGTTTTACTGCACGCTGCGGGATTTAATTTTGTACTTACATAAAGACGAACACGGGTTCAGACGCAGCCAAATGTCTGATAACTTACATAATGCGATAAGGTAAAATTTACTTCTATTTACTGCCAGCTGTATTTTGCCAATGATTGCCCGATTTGGACAATCTATGCCACCATGCAATTTATGATAAATGAACTTTTCATTTACAGAATACATCACGCTTTAGCAACGAAGGCAACTGACTACACTAAAAAACAACACGTCTTTAGATTACAGACCGCCGATCAAGCAGAATATTTGTTTCAAACTAGGTATTTATCAGTCATTATATATTTACACTTTGTAATTTTTTTTCTTTCAAATAATTTGCTTACATTTAACCTTCTTAACAGTGATTCAAAGGAGTTGTGCTCGTGGGTGGAGACCATAAACTTTGTGTGCGGGGCGTACTCTGCGCCGCCGCTAGCGGGCGCGGTTGGCTCGCAGCGCAAATTCCAACGCCCGCTTCTGCCTTGTACGCATACCAAACTGTCCATGGTAAGCTTTATAACTATGATTATTTTTTTGTTAAGAGCGCCTTCAATATTTTAATTTAATGTATAAGCGTATTATTTAACGACTTCTGTACTTCAGTGGTTGTGTGGCTTTATAGGACAGCGATTCAAGATGGAGTACCTAAAATTAAGAGCATTGTTGTCTTAATGGATAAGAGCTTTTACAATCGTGACCTCCATTTTGCCCCTCGGTCCCTTATTTCAGGTTATTAATTTTTGAAAATGGCTTGTTAACATTTGGAAAACGTTGTAGCGCGAACAACTGGCGGAACACGAGGAGCGCGCGGCGCGGCTTGAAGAGGAGCTGGCGGGTCTGCGGCAGTCGCGTGACTCGCAGCGAGATAGGGAGCAATACTTGATGCATGAGGTATGCTATGCTGAAGGTCTTATCATGTTTGGGAGTAAATAGTATAATAACATATATTTTAATATTATGTATTATTATTCGAGGGTAGTTTTGCTGTATGGTGTTGAGCCAAACACATGATAATTCTATTGAACATATTTGGTGTCTACATTTTATTATCCACGAAAAATTGCTAACGACTAAACATCGTGAACTTTGACAGATCAAGCGGTACCGCACGTACGCGTACGCGATGCGGGCGCGCGGCGGCGGTGCGGGCGCGGACGAGGCGGCGCCGGCACTGCCCGAGCGCGCGCCGCCGCCCTGACGCGCCATGGCGCTGTTCGCCGCCTGCCTGCTGTGACTACGCCGCTGCTGACTCGCACGACCGCACGTAACGCAGTCCCCAGGTCGACGGAGCGATTCGTCGACACCCACCCTCCGACTAGCTAGGGCCGACCGTCGCACGTGTCGTGTCGTACCGTCGCCGATTTAGTGAAATAAACCTAAAGGACGACAATTGGTGAACTTTCAAAATTTATATTATAGTATGTCGTCGAATATTAGAACGCTTATTGATTAAATGTAGGAGTGATTGTGCTGAGCATAATTATATTCTCCGCGTTCGTGACGTATTCGAAAAATATACATCGATTTTCTCATTTTGGCCAAATCTTTTTATTATTACGGCTGACCAAGGGCTTAAGATGACTTCAACTGCAACAGAATTTCGACTTCAACAGAAATAATTTATTGCACCTCCATAATATGCAATACACTACTAATCGCAGGAATCAAATAGAGATTGGATTAATTTGATTTGAAATAAATGATACAGAAGCTATAAACGCACATTAATTAAAAAATATATATGTCGCAGTCATCTGGTTTAATATGCGATTCGATTGAATGACTAGCGCATTGATTGAATGACACCATTCAATTTAATGACTAAATGACAACTCGTCAAGACGTCGACTGTGACGTTTAATGTCTTGACTAAAAGTCATTATTGTGAAGTCGTTAAATGGGATGTTATATTTTTTTAAGTAGACGTTGGCGGCGTATAAGTAAATCCACGTTGTCATAATATTTTATTCCGAAAAAAAGTAAATTTACTACTAGCGCCGCAGTGGCAAAAAAATTAAATACATTCAATTACCTGACTGATTTCATGTCCGCTGTCTTCAAAGGGCTATGTTAGAAATCGCTAACTAGTTGGAAGTTGAGTGACAATTGTTCAATCAACGTTCGGCCGAGTCATTCAATTGAATAATGTCATTCAATGAATGCGCTAGTCATTCAATCGAATCGCAGATTAAACCAGATTACTGCGACATATACATTTTACGTAAATTGTAATAGAACCTCTTAATATTTCACAATTTATAAAATACGTCCTATTTATTTATTCATTACATATTACATAATATTATATCATTAATAATAAGAAGGTACACAAATCATCAGGTAGCAAATAAGACTCTGATAAAATCATTACCACGTTCAACAGCAGATGACATTCAAGTGCTGGCCTTCGCGATGATTCTAAAGTTTCTTGAGAATTTTAAAATCAATGTGGTATAAATCACTATGTTATACTAATTTGTAACGTAAAACTAGCCGTTTTATGGAGCATTAATTAAACCTAGATTTAAATAAATATGCACATAACTGTGCTACCTACAAGAACTAGAGGGTTATTGTAACATGTTACATAAACATTAAACATAGTCATCTTTGACGAATTTAGGCCTAGAGTAATTTACAAAATTATTATAAGTGTTAATATACAATTAGAATTCATAGTATTCTCTCTCCCCGTTCAATTTTGTTATGAGACTGAACAATTAATACTCTTAAGATTCAACACGAGGGACTACGAACATAACAATTCAATTCATTTAAGCGGGCTTTTATGAGTTACAATGTTATACAGATTTATTTACTCTAGAGTGGCTATATTTACTCTAGAGACATATTAATTTAAAACATTACAAATCTTTATTTTCAACAGTGTTATGTATTTACCATTATGGAATGGGGCTGATAACTTTTAACGAGAATCAAAAAGAATCTGGATGTCATATTTAAAATACTTACATTAATGATAACTATCAAACATTGAACAGTGGACTTAAAATCTCATTAATTATTTTAAAAACTATTGGAATATGATGAAAATTGTTTGATCTAGTCTCATATTTCTTGCAATTACCGATATTGCTATGGAATAATCGACATTAATGACGACTGCTAAAATGTTAAATTGGCATACTAGCTTAAATTGTAAATATATTAAATGGCCCTATGCTTAAACAGTGTATTTAATATTAATGTGTAACTTTGGCTCAGTATTGTATTGGTAATTGGTATTTATAAATGCTCTTCTAAAATTAATTTAATGTGGGCATAAATCGTAATCTTGATATTGTTATGTAAAAAAAGATATTTTTTTTCGTGTACGTTTAAGTATAATGAGAAATTACATTTCATCACGAAAGTTGTCATTCCAGTGTTCTTATGTAGTTTATGTGCTATCACTCAACTCAACAGACACAGCAAGGTGTATTTTTATTGAGGAGATTGCTGGTCCTGAATGTATGTAGTTTTATTTTGTCACATTGGCGGAATTTATAACAATAGCGTACAGCACAGCCATCTTGCAAATGTGCTCTACATTCTAAAATCTTCGTCGGTCACTATAGTCGGATGGCTGCACTGTACGAATTAAATATTGAAGTTTTGAGACTGATAATGTTACATAGACTATGTTTTTGTATTTCTATGGGAATCATAACTAAAGTTGTCATAAACCACAACTCCTAAACATCACCATATTCTAGGCAAAAACATATTTATTAAAGCCTCGAAACTTAACATGTCTTAAGCGCTTATTCCATTTCACTAAATTTAGATATCTAAATGATTTAGTGACTAAATTTAGTCAAGTGGAATAACATTTAGTAACTTTCTAAATGTTATTCCACTTGAGTAAATTTAGTCGAATAAGCGCTTTAATACTACTGGATTTCGCTTGTGAGTTGGGACTTGGGGTACTTGTGAAGTTGTAAAGCGACCACAATGTAAGTAAGTACACTGCTACCCTCTTGAACAAATGTTTACGCCAATTAATATAGAACTTGCACATCTTGGATCTCAAATGCGATCGTGTAGTAATTATTATTATTTTTATAAAACGTTTGGTGCGTGATACTATATTGTAAGTTTGTTTTCGACATAATATTCTGTAAAAGTATTATGTGACGTTATTTTGGAACTCTACATTCTACAATACAAATAAAAATTGACATGCTGATAAAATATGAAAAGTACACCAACCATGAAAATAAGCATTCTATTGATGTCATTATAATAAATTGCATTTCAAGGATAAATGATCTAAATTTCTTATTTTGGAATCTTAATGTTGTAAATAATTTATTTTTTTATGATTTATACAAGTTGCGTTTATATTTTTTATCAAAATGTATACATAGTTATAGTTTTGTTTTTATTTTCAAGTTCTAGTTTTCAATAAAAGTTTGTCTTAAGCTTTTTATGCTTATTTTAGTATTCGTTTTTAATCCCACAAAAATATATCCAATACAACAATCTAGTATTATCTAAACTCTAAAGTATAGGATACATATCTACCTAAAACAGATTGGTCTTCCGATTTCAATTAAGCTTTATTATCAAAAAATTATATATTTTAACCAAAACTTTGTCCTGGTTGGACATCAAAAATATCTTGTGTCCACTATGACTTAATAACTCAATTTTAATTACTAATGTAACGATCTTTAAATAAAATTTACAAGATTTACAAGATTGCAAATAAAGTATGATTAAATAAAATACAATGTATCAAAATTACAATGTGTGCAATAAAATAAGTGCAGTGCTCACTGTATTATGTACCTATTAGCTTGTGTGCGACAGCACACACATTTAAATGCAAATATACTGAAAGTGCATATTTATGTTAATAATACACCAAATTCAGGCAGTTAATTTAGACTTTGCTATATATCTAATTGTAAAATAAAACATGATGTTCGTAAAGAATTATAAAGTTGGCTGTGTCGGATTATTAATAAAATGTTTATCAGATTAAGGCAAACTGTAGCAGTTATCATCTGCATTTTTTTGAATATGTTCGCAGCTGATGGACATTTTGTAGACTAAATTTATAATCATAATATTATTATATTACATTATATAAAATCATTCATCTGTATCAACAATAATTATACTAGTATGCAAGTTTTTAAAATTGGTAAAACACAACTATATACATACTTAGAATTTTTTGTATAAATCAAAACTGTTGAAAAGCCAAATAAAAATATCAGACCTAGACATATTTCTTTTATTAACTATTAATATTTTTAATTTTTATAAGTAAACAATACAGTAGTTAAAGAATTATTAAATATTTAAACTGTTAGACTTGAGATTTCAGATTACTGAACACAATACATTTTTTTGTATTCAATAGTGAATCATACCAATGAAATTAGTATTTAAAATTCAAATTCAAAATTTGAATTAGTATTTAAAAGGAAAAGAATAATCAGTATTTTTTTGCAATGGCCTTTGTAGGGGGTGTGCAAGTAATTTGGCAATGCAGTCATGAATTTTGGTGGCATTTCTTGACACCTCAAACACATAGGAATATCCATTGTCCAAATCCTGCAATGCATCATAAACCTCTTCACATTTATACAGAGCACAATTTTCTTCGTGTGCAAATAAAATATCAATATACAAGTAAGGGTTCTTCCTCAGGAGCTCGAAATATGGATCTTTTACATTTATTGTAGGTAGACAATTTGATCTTGCATAAACCATTAACATACGCACAACGTATGGTGGTGGTTCTAGACATTTGGCTTCATTGTAAGCCGGTATAACAATTTTATCTGCTACTATGTCAAATATTCCTTGTAAGTCAAAATTATCTTTTGTACTTTCTTCGCTTTTCACTAAATCTATGGCACTAATTATATCTTTTGTGTGATTAGTAAAGTCTTGCACAAAATAGGAATCATCATCTTTCAATATGTGTAATGCAAATTCAGTTCTTCTGTTGATTGCACTCTTAGAGTGAATGAAAAAATCTAGAACCCTTTTAAGCATATCTATAGGAGTGTAGGTAGAACCATCACCCAAGCGGTACATCGAGTTTGGATCATCGTAACAAACATCCAGACAAATTAATATTTTCTCAGGTACATTTACATTAGGTAAATTAAGTTTTTGAAAGTTGCTCATTACATGGTCTTTTAGTTCTGTGTAGTTGATAACAGTACTGGCTGCCTCTTGAGACCTGAAACAAAAAATACATATTAATCCTTCAGGCCCCACGCGAGCACCGGTGATTGCGAGAACAAAAGAATACAATGGGAATTCCTAGAACCTCCGATCGAAGGATTAAACAGATAATTTTATAACTATATTTTGCCCAAGGCTCATGGATATTATTTATATGAATTAAACAAAAATACCTAAATAAGAGTATAGATATTTTATAGGATAGCAAGTATCATACAAAGATCTACAGAAACTTTACTTACTTTGAGTGTTCTTTTGCGTCGTTATAATTATTAGATTCTACCACATCCTTGCAATCCATTTTTGTATTTACTTAATAGTTTCTAATTAGTACAAGCAGAAACATTCAAGATGCTGGTCTAGGTGTGCTTACTGATAATTGCTCTAGAATTAAATGCGAATAAGATGTAAAATTGCAGAAACTCTACAAAAAGAATGAACACAACATAATATTAAGTTTAGGACTAATAAAAATAAAGATTAGAGCGGTATTATAGACAGTTTATTAGACATTTCTACATTGAAGATTTTTTTTTTCTTCTTCTTTTTTGGCAACTTGACACAAAGGATGCCACAGACAAGGTAAAAAGGTAAGGAATATGGCGGGAAAACCATATTCCTCCTATTATAATTTTCATCATCGTTTTCATGTATCGTCAGGTCTAAAGTCTAGTCAAAGTCTAAGTAAAAGTCAATACAGTCACAGGAGTCAAGTCGGTCGATTCAGTAAAGTGGTAGTCGCTTTACTGAAACTTTCGATGGAGTTTTGGAGGGAACACAAAATAGCACGTTTCTGGATATTACATCACTTTCCTACACTTGTGCATGAACACGAATATCTAATGGTTAATATTCTACCAATATTACACATTAAAAACCCAGCTAACACAATTTTAGGAAAATAATACAAAAACACAACAGCACTCTTTCACATGCCCGCCAAAACTCCCATTGAAGAAATTTCTTTCTTTCTTTCTTTTTCTTCTTTTTTGGCAACTTGACACAAAGGATGTGTATGTTGTGCCACAGACAAGGTAAAAAGGTAAGGAATATGGCAGGAAAACCATATTCCTCCTATTATAATTTTCATCATCGTTTTCATGTATCGTCAGGTCTAAAGTCTAGTTAAAGTCTAAGTAAAAGTCAATACAGTCACAGGAGTCAAGTCGGTCGATTCAGTAAAGTGGTAGACGCTTTACTGAAACTTTCGATGGAGTTTTGGAGGGAACACAAAATAGCACGTTTCTGGATATTACATCACTTTCCTACACTTGTGCATGAACACGAATATCTAATGGTTAATATTCTACCAATATTACACATTAAAAGCCCAGCTAACACAATTTTAGGAAAATAATACAAAAACACAACAGCACTCTTTCACATGCCCGCCAAAACTCTTGAAGATTTTTTTTTTTTTTTCAAAATATTCACAGCTGATTTCTTCTTCCTCTTCTTCTTGTTCATTTTTTAATTAAACATGGCTGATTGCCGAAATGCCGAGTCTGTGCCTGCTGACTGCTGAGGATTGGCTGAAGACTGAGGCTGACTCATAGTCGCCGGTTAGACGGTCAAATTTTCATCAATATGATCCATCAATACGGTAAAGGTTGACGAAAATTTGATCGTCTAACCCACGGATTTATGGATTGATCATATTTTTAATTTTTATAACCATCAATATTCCGTCAATCAGATTGTTGGATCAAATTGATGAAAATTTGACCGTCTAACCGGCGACATAGAGAAATAAAATACATGGGCTGACTGCTGATTGCAATTTGCATATTTTTGCAAGCTGATTCACTATTGCTAAGTTGCTGACACTGCTGAAGATTGAAGACTGAAGCGAGCCGTACTCCGTAGTATCCACTGCAAGAGCAACTCATTACATGCAGGGCTTCAAATAACGTTATTTTTTCATAACGTTATGGCTTCCGTTCTTTGGGGGAGGCCTTTGCCCAGCAGTGGGACAGCATAGGCTCTTAAAAAAAATGGCTTCCGTGTATTATTTTCCTCTATGGATTGCGCGAACCCGGTCTGCAGACCGCGTCCGTGAGGGACGCCGTCCGTCCGTGAGAGACAAATTTGACAGTTTTGACGGTTCTTCGTCCCGCTACACACTACACGAACCTCGTCCGTCAAACCGGAATGACATTTGTAAAATTGTTTTCGGATTTTAAACTCTATTACATTGCAATAGAGTTCCAAATGCCCAAAAGCTTCATTTTCGTAAAGTGTTACCAATTCTGAAAGAAATGTTTTCCCCACACTGTATTTGTATAACTCCGGCCGCTGGCGTGATACAAAAATCACAGATTAAGGACAAAAATGTTTTTGTGAGAAGTAGAAAGGATTTTGATGCTGTTCATTAATTATTTTAATTTTATTTTTGGGAATATATCGGTTGTAAGTTGTAACATGGTTGTAACTTGTATCTAGAAGTGGTTTTAATTATTATCCTGGAAAATATCCTTAGTTTGCAATTAAAATTTTGGTCGCATTAGAGCTGGATCGAAAATATTAAGAGGGAATAGGGTAACAAGGGAGGGTAGGGAAGGGAATAGGGTAGGGGATTGGGCATCCGGTAAACTCACTCACTCGGTGAAAAACAGCGCAAGCGCTGTTTCACGCCGGTTTTCTTGTGAACGTGGTATTTCTCCAGTCGAGCCGGCCCATTTCGTGCCGAAGCATGGCTCTCCCACGTATACTATACACATGTAAAATTGTAAACTGGTTTGTGTGTGTGATCCACGGTGGGCAGCCGCGGACATGCCGCGCCGCCAGAGCCCGCCGGGGACCTGCGGCGCGGTCTTATTGGCGCGCGCCATGCAGACTGTATGTAAGCCGCAGACTCGATCACACAAAAAGTGTGACGTCTGTGGCACGCCACATTATAGGATTCCCTTTGTGCTATCGTTTAAAATTGAACCACATACATTAGGGTTTCTGTGTGTTCTGCCGTAGTGTATCGTCATTCGTCGCATACGACCTTTCGACAGCGTGCGTAGGCCGTAGCTAACAGCTGATTGTACGAACGTAGTACGATTTCGAGATCGTTGGCCGCGCGCGGCACGCTTCTTATTGCTTATTTGGAGTAAAAATAATAAAATTTAAAAATATATTTTAAATTATTTTTCTATGTGGTTTATTAACATGTTAAAAAGGTATTATGAAAACATTTAAAATAAAAAAAAAAATACATTTTCGTAATCAGAAAATGTAGTATAATCATACCCCAAAGTTATCGGAAGTGGCCTTTTACACCCTGTATACAGTGTTTTGCTTTTTATGGCCCATTTTTAGTCCAAAACAATAACTATTATTTTTATTATTTCTCTACATGTATTAAGCTCCTAAAAGTAGGTAAGCACAAATCTCGCAAAAAAAGTGGGCTGCGAGTGAGAGATTTAGTGCACCGTGCACGATCGCATACCTGATACCAGAAAATAACGTTATATTTACCGTTATTATTATAACGATATTTGTTCGTTTATTACATAACGAAAAAATATCGTTGTAATAATAACGGTAAATATAATGTTATTTTACTAGATATCGTTAAAAAAATAACGTTATCTGGCTACCATTATGAAAATAACGGTACGTAACGATATTTTTTCTGTTATTCGATAACGTTATGAAGCCCTGATTACATGTCATTACTCAGCAGTCATGACTCATGACTCATGACTGCTGAGTAATGACATGTAATGAGTTGCTCTTGCAGCTTGCTGGTCCAAGTCGCAAGTTGGAAAGATCTTGATTATTTTCGTTTTATTCCTTTGATTTGGTCTCTGACAAAATAGTCGTAATATTAATAAAAAAGAATATCTGTCATTTAGGTATATTTATATTTCAGATTTGACTTTGACATTTTGCATAACCTAAAAGTTGAAAATGGTAAAAGGATTTAATTTTCATAAATGAGTGTATAATTTATTTAGCTTAAACAAATATTTAATAATCAAATATGGATTACAATTATGAACAGACGAGTGAGGTGGAAGCACTAGATTCAATTTATTATGGCGATATGCAAAGTAAGATTGTATTTTAATTCAAATGAAATTTCATCTTACTTTCATTTATCCTATTTGAACATCATTAATTTAATATTCTTTACAAATTACAGTCTTACAGACAGAACCATTTCATAAGTTCAGTATACCAATCAAGTCCGAAAACTACGATGATGGTGATGGTTTATCATGTCAACTAGTTTTTTCATACACTCCAAAATATCCAGAGGAATTACCGAATGTTGAAATTATAAGCGACGAAAGCTTCGATGAAATTGTTGACAAAGATGAACTTTTAAAACATTTAGAAGAACAAGTAAGAAAACTTTGTTAAAATATCCTTCTTATAGCTTAGAAATACTTTGTTTATCAATAAAAGGTTTCAAGAAAAATTTGATCTCATTTCGCATTGCGGTTTATTCTAAAGGTACAAGTTGGAAGCCAGCTGCATGAAGCAGCAGCAGACAACTCGTCGTCATGACACTACTGGTTTCTATGTATTTGTATGAAATACCCTGCGCAGCAACTGACATGAAACTAGCAACACTTTCATACAAATACATCTAAGAGACCGACGTGTCGCGACGACACATTGTCTGCTGCCCCTTCATGTTGCCTGCTGCCAACCGGCACCTAAAAGGTAAAAAAAATTAAAACAATAATTATAAGCCATTAATCCCTCAAGCGTAAGGCCCATATGGGCCGCGACAACAAAAGATTTCCTGGAATTGGTGATCGAGGGATTATATTTCTTTATTGTGTGGTTTATCACATCTTTATTGTGTGGTTTTAAAAATGGGTACAATTTGGTAGCCTTATATCTGCCCATTCTGACCTTTGTTTATGTTAAAATCAAATAAATTAAGTTGGAGTATAGATCTCTTGCTAATTAGTATATTGGTCTAAAACAATATTATGCTAACTGCATGTTTTTCAGGGTAATGAAAATTTGGGAATGGTTATGATTTTCACATTAGTATCTGCTGGACAAGAATGGTTAAATGAAAAGTGGGATGGTGTTAAAAGAGAAAGAGAAGAAAAAATACTCGCTAAGAAGAAGGCAGATGAAGAGGCAGAACAGGTTAATAATTATAATCATTTATTGCAGGCAATAAACCCATATAAGAATAGTAAATTTTGTCTTAAGTTTTAATTTTTTAGTTCATATTGTAGTCATTTTATTATATTATGCTGATTTAAAAAAAACTGTATTACTAGTAAAAAAGTGTGTGTTTTAACTTTTTTAGAAAAGGTTTGAGGGAACTAGAGTTACAGTGGAGTCATTTTTGGCATGGAGGAAACAGTTTGAAATTGACATGGGAATACCTGCCAAAAGGGAGAAGGAAGCTAAAGATAAAAATAAACTAACCGGAAAAGAATTGTTCTTGAGAGACACCACTCTGAATGAGTCTGACCTGAAATTCCTTGATGATGGTAATTATGTTTTATGGCAATATTACATTACAATGTCTTATGTCTGGTGCATTATAGTTTTCAGACTGTTTATTTACTATGTTATTCTACTTCATCTTACTACGTTATTATAATCATTTTGCCAATAAAAGATAGCACAGGCAAATAAAACATTTTTTATATCACTTGTGCTATGTTAAATCCATACCTAATATTATGTAAAAATGCAAAAATGTATTTGCCTGATTTTCTAATTAATTAATAATTTGAATTTCAAGATTCAATTCATTTAGTGGCTTCAGTTCGATAAACAAATTTTGTAGGTGCCAGTTGTAGGCAACATCTACAAAAATCACAAACAACATAATCATTGTCATAACTGTAGCTACTAATTTATTTTATTTTACAGGAGATGCTGTGAAAGTAGACGAGTCATTGTTTCAAGATTTGGATGATTTGGATCTATCGGATGATGAAGATGATGATGATTATGTCCCAGGTCAGAGCGACCGCGACAGTGAGATCGACTAGCGGTCAGCCGTGCGCTGAGCCAGCGCATCTCAAACTTGTTACGCCCCGAGCTTTGCGGTATGCCAGAGATTGCACTACTACTCATTTTTGTCATTCCAATTATTATGACTTAATTTTCATAATAATATTATGTTCTACTCTTCTGCTACTTTAATTTTCTCTCTAAATTACGTAAGTAAGTATATATATTTTATTTTACTTTAAGACTTATTACTGGCCAAAATCCCTAAATATAGAACTCACACAATATACTTGAATTAATGTATTTATTTTTGTTTCTCATTTTCTTTCCACGCAAATACACTACCTACCATAGCTAATAGAAAAATTAACGAATTGTATAAGGCTACCAATTTATAAACGTGATTGTAATTAGAAAATCCTATATGGAACAATATTATATTTGCAAATATTACACATTATTTATGTACACGAAACATTTAGCCAGTTTGTTATAATAATTTAAATAAGGCTCTTGTTTTCATTAAAGTAGGACTAACTATTATAAGCTGTATGTATATGAATAAGTGTCATTTCATTGGTTTTTATGCAACAATTTGTAAAAGTTTTTAACAGAAATAATTGGTTGAAGGTTTTTAACAATAATAATTGTCTTTTAATTAAAAAATGCCGTCATATTTTAAATGTTATCATTGAGCGGTACCGCAGGATCTTAAGTGGGCTGGACTGAATCATGTATTTTTTCTAATGTTCCCTAATTATTTTTTGTAAATAAAAAATATAGTTTTTTACGTAAATCTACCAAGGTATTTGTAAAATCATAACATAGTCCCATAAATTAGTTTGCTGACCAAACTCGTATCTTGCAAGGCACGTAAGGCTGCATTCACATAGACACTGCCTATAAGCTTTACAAAGGTTTTGCACGACAAAGCTTCGGTATCATTTTTATGTGACATGTATGTGGATGAGCCCTTGCGACTAACAGTTTTAGTGCATTCTCTTCATATTTCCAAATTAGGATAATGTTTATATTGAAATAAAAACTGTTTTTATTTAGAGAATAATTTTTATTTACATGTCATCTATAGTATTTACAAGTGACTTACTTTAGTAAAAAGCGCATGGATCCGTACCGCGAACATATAAAAACGAACCAGGCAAACAAAATTAACTGCTAAATCTAAGTTATATTATAAAACTAACAAATGAGCTATAATGCTACTTGTAACACAAACATTAATTAAAGTCTTAAAAATTATGTGGAAGTATAAACTTAACATCAAAGAGGATTCCAGAGAACAGCTACGTCTATAACAGAAACCTTCAAAATATCAAATCGCAGAGTATTTGACCAACACTTAGCAACCCCTTTAACTATCCAACAGAGCCTTCTACTTCAAAATGTCCTATTAAGTAATTATCTTAAAGCTGCTAACGGCAGTTTTACTTACACATATACAATACATAACTGGCATGGCGAACTTGCCTAAAAGGGGTTGCTATGTGCCTGCAGTATCCATACAGTAGCTAAATTTAAACACCATTACAAACTATTCCATCACAAAATAGCAAATGTGATGTAGATGGACACCATTATCCAATATATTTAAATTAAAATATCATAAAACATTAAACATTAATTAGATATAGGCATTATAAATTAATTTATAAAATAACAATGATTGTCGTAATTCATGATACTAACAAAATTGAATTTATAAACTAACTAGATGACGCCCGCAACTCCGTTGCGCCAAAATTAGTTTATCGCGCGGGAACCGTAATTTTTTTCGGGATAAAAAGTATCCTATGTCCTTTCCCAGGACTCAAGGTATCACCATACCAAATTTCAGCAAAATTTGGTTCAGTGGTTTGAGTGTGAAGAGGTAATAGACAGACAGACACACTTTCGCATTTATAATATTAGTATGGATCTACATACAGGCTAACAGAAAACTATGACTAGGAAGATCTGCATCCTCTCCATACACCACAGATATGTATTAAAAATTACAAAGAATAATTGATACCAGTCCATGCAATTTTCTATTGACACTATGCAATTTATAATAATTATGTTCTTCCCAATAATTATTATCATAATCACACCTTGCATATTTCATGAGATTCTCAAAAGTTTACGGCTTAATCCTTCGATCGGAGGTTCTAGGAATTCCCATTGTATTCTTTTGTTCTCGCGATCACCGGTGCTCGCGCGGGGCCTGAAAGATTAAAATATGAAATATCCTTGGCAGGTAAATTGGTGTTTAAGAAACATCTAACATGTATTATAATTAGCAAATTTCAAAATAACAACCACACAGTACAACAACAATATAGGACGACCTAAGCTTACCTTCTACTTGTACAGTCAATATTTTATGTAACTTATATTGTACGGAGCAATTTATTGAATAAACAACTTTAATCAAAACACCTAATATAAGTTAAAAACATTATTTTAAAGTGCATCGACAAAGACATTTCGTACATGTAAATTGCACGTTTCGTGAAAAAAAGAAATAAATATACTAAGGCGAGGTTTACAATGAAAATCTTAGGGTGAAGCCAAACGAGCGTAATTTGTGAGTTGTGAGTCGCAGAATTTCGGTCGCGTAAATATCTTTTCATACAAATCATGACTCACAAAATTACGCTCGTGCGAATCAAACAGGACTTTTGTGTGAAACTGAATGCAGCAGAATTTCTGCCAGCCGAAATTCTGCGACTCACAACTCACAAATTACGCTCGTTTGCCTTCACCCTTATAGTTTACACAGATATTGGCTCTGTGTAAACTATACAGACCTGTATAGTTTACACAGAGCCAATATTCTTGGCGCCAGTCTTGCAGAAGCTAGCATTGTCCTGGCCCCCGTTGTTTAGACGAGGCCATTGCATTTACGGATTTTTCTTCGGGTGTCCACAAGTTTGCAATTAAAAAATAAAAAAATTGCGGCAAAGTTTGTTGGAAAAGAAATGTTTTAGCAAAATCTCTGCACAAAGTGTTAATTATTGCAATAAGTATTAGAAAATGAACACGAAACTACTTTGGATAAAAAAATGGTTAAGCGATAGACTTATAACTAGAGCTTCTGCCTTGTTGCAACTAAGATTAGAAGATCCTTTTGAGTTGATCCTACACGAATTGATCGAATGCCGAAGCGCGCATTTCTTTATTTTTTAATGCATCACAATGCTTATTCCACAAGCATTCGTGCTCTCATAAAGTGGTATAAATTTTAAAGTATCCTCTTCGTTTAATTTTCTCGGCATTTTGTTGCAGAAATTCCAAACAGATATACACCGTATAAACGTTCGCCAGTGACTGGCGAGATGCGTCTACACATATCCGCAACACTGGCGCGGGTGTTGAGGGGTATGCGGGCGGAGGTCACTGGCTAGAAAAATAGACGGGCGCTCTATTCTCGCCAGTGTTAGCAGCCAGCGTTGGCCTGGCTTGAAAAACTGTTCATACAAGGCAAATATCAAGCCAGCGCTGGCTGCCAGTCTTATTGGCAGCCAGTACTGGCTCTGTGAAAACTATACAGAGCTGGTACACATTGGGCGTTTTGAAGCGCGCGTTACGGTCAGATTTGTATGGATTTGATAGATTTGCAAGACGTCTCACGCAATTGAAATCTGTCAATTCAGTACAAATTTAACGACGCAACGCTGACGCAACGCGCCGTGTGGACAGGCCCTTAATCGTTAGTCTAGAACAGTGCTCCGCTAGCCTTTTGAGTTTACTGTAGGTATTTAGTGTACCTACTGAGGTCTGAGGGGTGGTCTGAGTTCCCACCTCTTCGTCGATCGTCCTGAGATGTTCTTTTTTTGGTTCTCATAAATTAGAAATAAGTACGAAGACCTTTTCCGAGGCTCACCGACTACTGACCACGGTACACCAATGTGCCGCGTCACACTATTTGCGATACGCTAGTGTAGAAGACTAGCAGTATGTACTATCAGAGATGTTGATTCCTAGACAGATGGGGGACCTACGTAGTTTGGTCGCTTTACGTCAAATCCAGCCTTTATTTTTTTATTAACATTGATTAATTAACATGATCCAACAAAATGACGTTGGTCTGTCAACTGCCTGGGAATCAATTTCCTCGGGTATACATTCATGAGAAATTATAATGCAAGATGATTAGAGAGAGTGGTAAAGAACAAAGTGTAACCCAGGACAGGCCTGTTAGAATATACTCAAATATAGACATGTATTCCCCCTTGTAAATAAAAATATTCACCCCATGCCTAGGATAATTTATGTCGCTGTATTTGACTGTCAAATGACTTTTTTAACGTATCAGGTAAAGACAGCAACATATTATAGTAGCGTAAGCATCGTGCGACTATTTTTATTATAACATAGATTATATTATTGGCTAACTATATGAAGGTACTTTATTTGTACATATATATTATACATGTTCTATTTTAATACACTTCTACAGGTATACCTAAGTTAATTCATTCATAATCAATTTTAAACATAGGCCGTAATAAATAATATTTAAAGGAAGAGTAAAGCTTTTTTCATAATCTTCAAAACGTTTGTAACAATAATATTATTCTATTGTTAATAAATAGGTTAGTATTTTTCAAAATTAATTTGACTCGAAAACTAGTTAAGTGTGAGTTAAGTATAGTCATAATTAATTTCACTCAGAAAATTCATACAAAATTGGACATTATTTTGTTCCTATACAACTACATATTTAGAAATTCATACAATGACTATAGGGTAACCTATCGCGAGTAATCGCGTTAAGAAAATACTGCGTTTTTTAACCTTCCGATAATATTAAAACTGGATAAGACCAAGGTTCTTTAAAAGTTTTAACGCATTATATTCTTAACCCGAATGTTCTTAAGTAAATAACAATAACAGTAACATTCAGTCACACGGACACACATTGTAGTGTAGTAGGCTTAACATTTAACTTGCACTATTCAAAGGAGTTTCGACTACAGATGGTCCCAATCTCCAGTAGCTGTCGATCAGGGTATTACAAAGTCTACCTACGTTAAGTGTAAAAATATCAAGGAGTTTACGAGCATTCATCACCCACTGGTACTAACAGTTAGACAGTCGAAGACTTAACAATTAAGCTTATGTACAGCGCGAAAATATTGAGACCCCAAAAAACTGCAAACTTTAATCAAGCAATAGCTTAATCGCGCCGTCTATCTGTATAAAATAATTCTTATAATTCTTATATACCTACAGCCCTAGGATCAAGTACAGCATACTTCATCCTAGCCTACAGCCGAACATAGAGCCTCTTCCTTTCTTGGAAGTCGGCTTAAATTTTCGGCCGTTACAAATCGTGCATATTTTTATACAAAGTAGCCCGATTAAACGCAGGTCGATGAAACGACGAAAAATGCAATTTCGGGGTCTCACAAAAACGGTCACAGTATAAGAAACAAATATGCAAAGCTACTGTGTCCTCTCGGATTTACATCGAAACACATGGGTAACACTACACTGGTATGCAACTGTTCAACTGAACCCCGGTTGTAGGAACCAGGGTAACTTCCGCAACCGGTTACGCCCCGCAACGGTTGTAGAAACCGTAGGAGCGCAACCTCTTGCTGTACGTAACGGCGAGTGCTCATTTGAGTCTTTGTGTGACGTTCGCGAGCGCGACCGCGAACGCCTGCAGCGCGGAGAAGGGGTACTGGAAGTCCAGGGTGTACGCGTTGCCGTCGATGCGACCGAACTGCATCACCTGGAGGGTTGAGGTGATTAAATATTGTTTATAAAGTTTCGTAAAAGTTAGCCAAGAAGTGCCTAATAAGATCTGTACATGATGGAACGTATAATATTCACAAAATGCGCCATGGTTTGGCCACGACCAAGCAACTACAGTTGGAAATGATACTTGACAGACAGGAGCATGGATTACCCGCAAATGCAATAGACGCCAATCTTAGGCAAGCCTAGACATATAGGTATACCTACTATTCTCTATGTACATATTCGAATTTCAGATTAAGAAGACGCTCCTAATGCAAAACAATATGACCAAAAATATGTCAGGTAATCATGCATTTTAAAATATTAATTTTTTTTACGTACTATCAGAGGTTAATTCCTAAGCAAATGGCGGACTTAAGTAATTTGGCCACGTTAAGTCAAAGTGATCAAACATCAAACCCATTCGACCGATCACAGATATATGATTGAATCGACTTAAGCCGTCCAAATGACGGTTCGTCAACTGCCTAGGAATCAATTTCCTCGATGGTACATTTGGAAGACATTACCTGTTTGCCGTGGTATTCAATCTGGAAGTTCTTGGCGGACTCCTGGGTGACGCGGCCGCCGAAGTCCAGCTGGTAGACCTGGCTGTTCTCGTTCCACATGGGCGCCTTGTTGTGCATCACCAGCTGCCGGCGCGCGCCCCGCTCCGCCGCGCTGCCCGCTCCCGCCGCCGCTCCCGCTACCGCGCCCACGCCCGCTCGTTTCAGCTAAAACGAAGAAAAAATAGGTAAGTTTTTCCAACGTCTTAGCGAAATAACAGCGCTTCTAATGTCACAATAGAAGCGCTGTTATTTCGCTGTCCTCATTTAACATAAAATAGTCAGATATAAATAGATTCGTACAAACTTAGAACTGAACTAAAGTATAGGCATAATAGGCATTAGGTAGTCTGACTGCTAATAAGTAGCGGTTTCTTCCAGCTTCTTATGCATAAATGTTTGGATCCTTTGATTTCGATCGACGTCTAATCTCTGATAAGGCCCAAATTGTGTGTTCAGTTTGATCCTACTAACCTTATTTCTAAGCTGCGCCTTTTGGAAACTCTCCAGGTCCCTGTAGTTTTTGCTGTTGACCTCGTTGTACCCGTTCGAATACTCGTCGTCCGAGCTCTCCGACGGCTTTTTGTTCCTCCGACGATTGAGGAGGGGTGAATTGAGCAGTTGTCTAAAAACACAGTTGTTATAATTACCACAAACAGGAAAAACGATCAGGATCTTTGTCCAGAAAAATGACAGAAAAGTGTCAATGCTAGACAAACGCCGCTGCATAATTTTTCGGCATAGACGTTCTCAAAAATATTAGTGCAAGTGCATCTTATATTTTGAGAAAGCTACAAAAGTCGAGTCGGATGAAAGTACTAGTTTCGTTCAGCCCTTATGACTCTACCTATAGCCTATTATATTTTCAATGTAGAGTAGTGAGTAGTGACTGTACCGTATAGGTGAGGCGGAGGAGTACCGCTGTCGTCTTGTGCGCGGCTGCGGCGTGGCGGGCGCGGGTGCGGGTGCGGCGCGCGCGGGCCGCGGGGACGCCGGCGCAGAACTACTCTCCCGACCCGCGCTGTCCCCGCGCTTCGACGAACGAGACGCCAACAGACGTAGCGCCAACTGCTCCAGGGAACCTGTCATTACATAATATAGTTTTATGTACAGTAAGCCTTCCTTCATGAGCCACTCGATAAGTACTGAATTTATCTCTAGATTCTAGTTTCTATGAAGCTGTCATTCCAACTCTAAACTAAGGGAGAGCTTCATATTGAAATAGTTAGGAGAGCAAAATCTTTAAATTACTAGTTTATTCGTATCTTACATACTAAGCACGCGTTTATCTACGGGTGAGGTAAAGCCGTCAGTGAAAATATGCAAATAACGCTCGAATATCTGCATCCTCGGGTCAACCGAGGCTAGAAATAGGAGCAGTGAAGTATCATTTGTACACGTTAGGGTCAGTCTCGCAAGGTCGCAAGAAGCCACATGCGTCTGAAGCGTTGTGCTACTACGGTGGCTAGCGGTAGATACCGTCGTTCCGGCCGGTTCTAGATCTCACCAGTGAAGTAAACGTGTTGCGGGTGAGAGAAAGCGTCTACTACTAACTATAATACTTGCTGTAGTCGGAGTCGCTGTCAGTGGCGGGCGGGGGTGCGGGCGGCGCGGGGGGCGCGGGGGCGCTGGCTGCGTTCACCGCCGCGTAGTCCCGCCTCGACCTCCTCATTCGATTCTCCTCCGCGCTAGTCCCACTATTTTCCTCGCACGTGCTACTATTACATCTGCTGCTGTAGTTGGGCGATTTAACTTCGGCGTTTTTATTCCCATCCTGAACCGGCTTCCTACCTTTCTCCGCGGTTATGGAGAGCTCGCTCGAATCTAAACTTTTTGACTTTCCGCTCTTTTTCAAACTGGGCGTTTTGATATTACCGTACTGCTTCATGTCGTTGTTCCTAAAGTATTTTCGCGGTTTCCGCTGCTTCTTATTGTTAACTAGCACTAGTCGACGAGGATGATCCCGGAGCGCGGATAAGCTGACCTGGGCGTGGAGGACCTGGGGGTCCACCAAGTCCAGGTAACCTACGCTACAACTCCTGGTCATAGTATCGTAAACTGGCATATTGGCGCAGACCGGACTTATGGGTACCACGGTGGTGGTCCTCTGCACCCTTCCCTCCCTGGGCTTATCAGTAAAATTGGGGCACGCGTCCGCCGGGGCCTCCTCGTCGATGAACTTCAGGTCCTCCCCTTTTTGTATGTTTTTCAAGGTGTCCGCGCGTCTGTTGAACGCGTCCGGATGGACCTCGTTCTCGTAGTTCTTGTTACAAAGAGATTTAAGGATCCTAGTGTTCACCTCGTACGAGGCACCTTCGCCGCGATTGCAAATATTCTTGCGCAGCTTGGAGAGGCAGTTGTCGGCGACGTGGTTATCGCACTTCTTGATCATCACCTGCCTGCTCGGTTCTATGCTGAGGTTCAGGTTGAACAGCTGCTGTTCTACAGTGTTGAGACTACCTTTCAGCGAGACATTGTCACTCCTGACGCCGTAATCGGCTCGACCCCCACAGAAATCACCCCGACCCCCGCAGGTGACGGTCTGCGGGGACGGTCGCTCGAAAATGATATCCGTGGGCGCCACGGCGTTCTTAGGGGACTGGAGGGTAGGAACCGAGCTCTCGCATCTCAATGGCGATATCGCGTGCCTGTTGGGCACCGCAGTCGTGTTGTTCACACGTCTCTCTATTGACGGCGTCGCATGTCTCACGGACGTCGTGCTATACACGTTATCGGAGATGCTACTGATGGCCTCGTTAGTGTCAATAAAAGGGAACTCCTCGTACGACTCCGCCCGGGCGAGGGACGCGCCGGTGTTGTTGTTAATGGACGAGTAGACTTCGGATTGATTAGTGCCGTTGTTTGTATTTGTCATCTTATCGCTAAGTACTACTGGACTGTAATCTTTTCTATTGTTATTATTGGAGTGGGACGGCGAGTTGTCGTTCGGTTGGAAGACGTCCTCCTCGTCCTCGGAGAATATGTTGGGGTTGAAGTTAGGATCCGGGCCCACGGGATAATCGTCCCTCAGTTCTGTGATCATTAGTGTCATCTGGCGAGGTTGTAAATGCAACAAGGAGGTTTTGTAAGTCACTTGGCCCAAGTTAGCCGGGACGTTCTTAGCGAGGCCGTGCATCTTGAACTTTGTACCCCAAATATTCGATGTCACTTCTACCAGGCGCACGTCCTGAAACAGATGAGTGAATTAAAAATATTGCTAACGCTACCACGAAATTAAATAAAACGACGGAATTGTCTACCTCAGGCAATGAATCAATGTAAGCTAATTCATTAGGAGCGTCTTCTTTGTCGCTGGAGCTTCGCATTTTCCGTCTCTCACGTGCTCGTCTTCGCCTTTGCAGTCGAGGTGATCCAGAACAACCTGCATTATAAACATTAAAAAAATATTTATATGCAATGATTGCGAAGAAAATATTGTTATCATATAACAATATAAATAATCGGCCAAGTGCGAGTCGGACTCGCGCACTAAGGGTTCCGTACCATTAAAGAGCAAAATTAGCCCAAAAATTGTGTTTTTTGTATGGGAGCCCCCCTTATTTTTTATTTTATTTTAATATTATTATTAAATATTAAAGTGCACATAAAACTCAGGACCTTGAGTAAAATTCAAGTACCTACCTGTCGCCATTATGGATATAGAGCCAAAAAGGCCAAAAAATCACGTTTGTTGTATAGGAGCCCCCCTTAAATATTAATTTTATTTTGTTTTCAGTATTTGTTGTTACAGCGGCAACAGATATACATCGTCTGTGAAAATTTCAACTTTCTAGCTATTACCGTTCTTGAGTTACAGCCTGGAGACAGACAGACGGACAGACAGACGGACAGACATCGAAGTCCCGTTTTTACCCTTTGGGTACGGAACCCTAACAAGGCTGTATCCAAAGTAAAGCCGAAGCTCGTTGACGTCATCTCAGTAACTTCGATAGCGCGATTCAAAATTGTCTGTTGTTTGGTCCGCTACAGGTCAAATATTGCACGGTTACGTTATTAGTGTTTATGTAGATTAATTATATAGGTCCAGACATTTCTACTCACCGTCCTCGCGATCCGTGTCGGACGAGCAGGAGTCCTGCGGCGGCGCTCGCGGGGGGTTCCGGCGGGGCGCGCGCGGGGTGCGCGGCGGGCGGGGGGACGAGATGCCGCGACTGCTGCTGCTGCTCGACGAGCTGCCAGTGCCGCCGCTGCTGCTGCTCTCGCGACCCGCCGCCTGACTCGCTGCTAGTGTCGCTTCTAAATACGAAATTATATTTTACTAGATGACGCCTGCAAATTGTTAGACCAATATTTGTTTGTCGCGTCGAAATCGTACATTATTTCGCAATAAAAACTATTATATGTCATCTCTAGGATGACTTTTAAAGGATATAAAATAAGACAAACAGCACTGACCTCCATTTTACAAGTACTGGAGTCTGGAGGTCAGTGACAAATAGACACACTTTGATGAATTGCCTGCATCGTTGCTAACTTATCTGGCGACATGCAGATAGCTTCAGTATGATTACAATTTAAACAATAAGTAGTTAGATACATTTAACAAATAAAATAAGCCTCTAAAATTAATTAATAAATATCAAGCTCCCTTTCACTGACCTTCGCCCTGAGGATCGAATATAACGAATTCGGGTCGTATTTTGCTGGTTCTTCGTCCCTTCAGCAACGGTACCAGTCCGCCGAGGTGCTCCAGATATAGGGTGTAGGCGCCGGCCTCCTCGTCGTCGTGTCGCAGCATCGTGCAGTGTAGCCGCCCGCCAGACGGCGGGGGACGCGACACAAAGCGACGCAGCTCATTTGCCTCGGGCACGTTACACTGGAAGAGGTTTTTGGGGATATTTTGAGACTGGCTTAGATTGATAGTAAAATTCGAACCTTCTAATTTTGCTAACATAAAAACACTGATAACATTTTACATGATTGCAAAATTGTCTTTTTGGTCATCGTAGATCTTTTAATTCAACAAAGATAATTTACAAGATAATTTTAAGTTGTGTATTTACAAACGATGAAGGTTACAGCAAGTTGCACCAAATCTACCACCTTACTAATAAAAATAGATACATATATTATTATAATGGATACGCTATAAAATGTTTTGTCTTTTATCTGATTCGTTCGAAAAGTAGAAAAAGATACACTTGTTTATTGTGTAACTATTTTTAATAGAAAATAGGCATGCAGAGAAATTTAAGATGACGAAGACAAAATATAGTTTAGTTTGTTCATTGGGTAAGTGTATTTTTATAAGACAGTAAGATATGCCGAGCAGTTTTTTTTTAAACCATTTTCAATATTTACCCGTATAGTGTGCGCGAAGAGGCTGTGCAGCGCGGGCTGCAGTTTCGGCGGCAGCGGCAGCGCGGCAGCTAGGCGCGGGTGTCGCAGCGCCGCCGCCGCCCGCACGCGCGCGAGCAGCTGCAGCGGCGCGACCGCCCGCCACACGCGCGCCGTGCACACCGCGCCGCCCGCGCACACGAACAGCCGCCGCGCTGCGTGACCCCACGTCAGGGCTGACACGCGCGCCTACAGTGTTTGTGAATACTTGATTATATTATGTACATTTATGTCTCATAGAAATCCATACTAATATAGTGCCAAGGTGTGTTTGTCTGTCTGTCTGTTACCTCTTCACTCTTAAACCGCTGAACCGTTTGTATGTATGTACCATCGAAGAAATTGATTCCTAGGCAGTTGACAGATCCACCACCCACGCCAGTTGGTCGATTCATGTCAATTCAATTGTTAATAATTGTGATCTGTCAGCTTCGTCAGGTTTGTTAGGGTTTGACCTAACGCGACCAAACTACGTAGGTCCCCCATCTGCCCAGGAATCAACTTCTCTGATAGTACATAATATGGTAATTGATAACAAAGGTTTTCCTCGTTTTCCACATTTTCCAGCCTTCCTCGATAAACGGACTATCCAACACAAAAATATTTTTTCAATCCGTATCAGTAGTTTCTGAGATTGTTGCTTTCAAACAAACTCTTTAGCTTTATAAGTATAGATTTACCATTACATTATTATTATTATGTCTCACAAACATTAATTGTATTATGAGTATGGTAAAAGTTTTATGTTATTTTACTTATTTTCCATATCCATATCCAATTTAACCAATTTGTGGTTTTGTGGTTACGATAACAAAATGTTATGTAACCGCAGCATTTTTCGTAGCCTGCTGTTGAGCGTGTACGGTTCGTAGCACGCTGGTAGTGCTCAAGTTCATAGCACGTAGCACAATCGTAGCGGTCAAGTTCGTAGCACGTAGCACGATCGTAGCGGTCAAGTTCGTAGCACGTAGCACGATCGTAGCGGTCAAGTTCGTAGCACGGTGCTGCACAGTGCACACGGCCATGTAGACGTGCAAATATCGCGCAAAGAGGCTACGGTTAGGAGTTATATTCAATTACTGAAAAGTAATCTCAAATCTAATCTATAGTCGCAAGTCTCACCCATGACGGAACAAAGTGTGGTAAGCTGTTCGCTGTTTTCGTATATTATTACCTGAGTATAAGGCACTTGTACGGTATAGATGAGTGAGCCGGTGTCGGAGTAGAACTTTACCACGTTCTTGTACGGCGGAGACTCTGGGTCCTCGTTTGGTTCTGAAAATAAATATTTAATAATGTATAAAGATAAGTAATTAATTTTATATTTGTAAAGTAATACCAAAAAGTTGATTCAACTACAATAATACAGGGTAAATGCGGCGCACAAATTTAAGATCGTACAGGGAAACTTAAATGTGCGCTTAATCCTTCAAGCCCCATAAGGACACCGGTGACCGCGACAACAATAGAATACAATAGCATTTCCAAGAATCCGCGATCGAAGGATAAAAAGTAGCCTACGTGTCTACTACGTCTATTCAAATCAAATTTAATAAAAATACAAATAATAAAAATGGCATAATATGTTCTTGTTATTGTAATAAATAATAATAGATAAGACTATGATATTATTGGTGTTCATTTTAATATATGGCTAGGTATTATTACACTACTTAAATATCATTATAGTCAATTTCGAACAGTTTAAACTCCGAACAAAGGGCAGTGTTTAGTGTAAAACAGAACGTAAAATAATCAGCTTAGTATCATGTAATAGTCTTCATACATTGTTTCATGTCTACTTATTTAATTTAGTAAATAATTGGTCGTACAGTATCGTCACGATACACTTTAACGAAATAAAGTTTATTGTATTGTTTATTCTCCCTTCTGTTATAGATATCGGCACGCAATCATTTCAATATATTCCCCCTATAATAACTATCAGTTTGTGTGTTCGTGTATGAAGATTTATTAAATTGCTCGTTTTGTTAGATTGCACAAATTGCAAGAAAAATCCTTTGTATTATTTCATAAGTAAGATAGATCATAAAGGTACTAACACAATTTGTAACTAAAATAGGACCGCCCCCCGCCCTATGAAATGTTATAAATTATATACTTCCAAAAATAAAACTTTATTGATTTTAATAGTGTACTATACTATATTATGTACACTACATTAATGTACTAAACTAGCACATTATAATGTTCATAATTTTAAAAGGCTTTACAATTATTTTTTTTGCAATACCAGAAAACTAAACTTACGTGCGCAATTTTATTTACTACCTTTCGAAGCATACTCATTTACGCCGCACGGGGCGAAATTTTTTCGAAGTACTTACTCAAAAGCGAAATTGTAAAAAACTTTAGCTGCGAGGCTGCTGGAATTTTTTCATGAAAAATTCCTAAGTTGGCAACAAAGCAATTTGCTAACTGATTTACGGCGTAGTACGTCGGTTGCATAACGCTGCAGTCCCCACACGCCACTGAACCTGTCTCCATGGCTTACTATCTGAATACTAAGACTTAAAGGCTACGTTTTGTCTAAAAAATAGAGTGGTGTATAAGCAAGGCTTACTATACTTAGATATAAACCTTCTAATAAGATTTTTTAGTTTTCTAATAAAAAAATAGAAATCAAAAAGAAATAGATCAAAATTAAACAGGTAGAAAAAGCTTTCCAATAACAAAGTTGCATGAATAAATGTAGATTTTGATAACAACAGGCACCTTTCAGCGAAATATGTATATTGTATATACCAAAAGATATTTTGGCAAAACCGTCTATCGCGAAAATTTTTCATTTTCTGCGAGAAATCTGTCCAGTCCATGCCATAGTGTTGCCCGTTTATATAAGGCAAGTGCACTATGTAATCGTGTCTATGCTCTACAGTCTACAGTCTACACATACCTGGCAGCATGGTCCCCGCGACCGCGAGCAGCTCCCTGGAGTTGGCCCACTCCATGGCGAGCGTGCTGCCCCGCAGGCCGGTGTGTACCCGCACGGGGCTGACGTCGTCGTGTCCCCGCAGCAGCACCACCTCCCCGCTGCCGAGCGCGACGGCCAGCACGTGCCCGCTCTCCACCTCCTCCCCCTCCTCCATCTTGAACTTCTCGCACGACCACGCCATGGATGTGATACCGCCCTCCGCGACAAGTTGCACCTGGATGAAACACACAATGATTTGCACTTTTATTCAAGAGTTCGTGCTACAGTATGTTCCAGTTGATACTTGCTAATTTACACATGGCGAGTATCTCTGCAGTAATCATTAATGTGAACATGTACAACATCCAGTATTTAGTGTGTAAACATGTTTCAATCAAGTCCAGCGCCCAGTATCTGGCGTCCGCTGTATCAATGTCAAACAACATTTTTACATAAAGTTATTCGTATCGATAGAGTCATTGAAGTTACACTCATCTTAGAAACATTTACGCTCGTTCGTACATATTTGTTGCTTGTAAGTTGTAGATCAATTTTATCCTATCAAAGACTTATAAAACGGCCCATCTATAACTCAACGATATAGCTGTTCGATATAATTCAGAGGTATCCTCGTAAAGTTTTGGGGTTAAATATTTCAACCCCGGCGGTCAAATCCGCCGGTCGAAATTGAACGGCCGCAAGCTCGCCGTAGCGGAATGCTGCACACCCCTGTTTTCCCTTCTTTATTACGCAATCGTTCACTCACATTTTATAGTCATACCATAACTTTATAGTAGTAGCATCGCATAATAAACTAATAAAAGTATGCAAATTTTGTATTAGTATAATAAAGTTTTCCAAAGTTTCTTCTAATGAAATAATATTTATATAATCTCAATCTTAAAAGCTTGTTCATTTCAAGGCTTACGCTCAAACGTTTGCCGCAGAGTGAAGCTTATATTAATAAAACTTGGTTTTGTGTTGAAGCACTTTGATCGTTTCGCACGAGTGTTTCGCCCTACTTTTTCATAAAAATGATAATCGCAAGGGTAAATATGATTAACTAAGGGAGGGAATAGGTGTTGTTTTAGATTTGAAAATTGTGGGCTGGGAAATGTGAATGAAAGTTCAAAACTGGGTTGATATTTTTTGAATATTTGAAATATTGTAAATGTCGAAAACAGATATTATAATGTACGCAATATTAAAGAATGACTTAGATTATGACAAAATCAAGACAAAAATACTGGAAGTAATTAAATATTCAAGCGGCCGCGACACGGAGCAATAAAAAAAGAGATATAATTATTAGTTATTACATAAAATTTACAGTTATTATTATAGTCAGCAATTTGCAGGCGTTCGCAAATCCAATAAAATTTTTTTGCATCTTTGTTTCATTTTTTCGAAATCCAGATTTGAAATTCGCGACAACATAAAAAAGATAGATATTTTTAAACATAATTTGACTGTCTCCGACGACGCGTGACGTTCGTAAATAATAAATATGTAGCAGGCTCTACCATCGCTCTCTATCTATATTTACCCACAGCCGAATTGGACTCCTCCCGGCTGCTCGATCAATATTTTGTCAACAGCTACGAAGTTACTTATTTTGCGGCTTATAAGTATAAACTAGCTTTTCCCCTTGAATTGTCCCGAGTGGCCTTTGATATATCGTCCCAGTTCGGTACATTAGCTCGCCATGATGGATGATCGTATGAAACTATTTTTTATCTCTCGTAAAGAGTTTTTCGTGATCTGAAACCCTTTCCGTCCTTCTCGGTAAAGAAATGTAAATATTGTTTTATCTACATCATTAATATTAATCAAACTCTCGTGTTTTTCCTCACAAACACAACACGTGTCTGTGAGAAAAACAAGAGCGGTTTAAGTTTTCTTTTTCACCTTACACGTGTAAATGTGATAGAATTTTTTTTACACGAGTGAAAGAGACAAGTAGCGACAAAGATTCTACGAAAGTACTCTATGGCTAAACATTATTTAATTCGATTTTCCCACCTCAGTGCTTAGAGTGAGCAATATTTTATATAGCACAAAACGTACCTGCGAGACCATAGCACCGTGCACGTCCATGACGACGAGCTGCGCGGACGCAGTGCCCAGGTAGACCTGACCGTCATCAGGTGTCCAGCAGCCGCAGGTGATGCGAGCGTCCAGGGTCAGCATCGACGACCAGTACCGCTGGCCGGCCACCGAGCCCACGAGGACGAAGCCATCCTGAAAGGAAAATAATGTTATCTACGGGCAAATAGGTTTTATTGATTATCGACTGCACGGCGCGCCGGTCGAAAGTTCCATGCATTTCAGAGTACCTGCTCAGTCAAATTGCATTTTATAGTTGCGACAGCGAAGTTAGTGATGGTGATTGAGTATGAAGTAGTTGTGTGTGAGGAATAGGTGAAACCCCACTGGCCACTACGCTATACTTTTTATCGAATTACAAGTTGACATAGCATACCTACCTTAGTTATATTATTATTAAATAATATTTCAAGTATTAACGTTGCAACAACGCACTGTTGTGCTGGACGTTGCCGCTATAGAGTACAGAAGGCATGCACTCACTTAAAAAAATAGTTTTACCAACAAAATCAATTTATCACAAGGAATATTATATACCTAACCTAAAGTGATTACCTCAGAACCACCATTGCAGCAAAATTAAACAAACAAAATAGTTTGTTTGACCGTAATTTATCCTTGTATGTTGTTGCTACCTTTTAAGTAATAGATGGGAGGTGCTTGGTTATATACTATAATTATGAACTATAATTATAGCAAGAAATAAAGGTTGTAACCAAGATAAATTAAATATAGATAGCATTCGGTAACAATATAGTATGTATGAAGTTGATTTCCATCAGGTGACCCGTTTGCTCGTTTGGCCCCTTATTTATATAAAACTAAAAAAAAACGGTTGTCTGTAAAGTCGGTTTACTGACGATAGTTGAACGTGACAACGTGCCTCTTTGTCGCTCGTTCCGCGCTCTCGCTTGCACTTCAAGCCTTAAATGGAACGCCTCAGAGCGAGGTAACGCCGCATGAGTCATATTTTTTCGTGCGTGCAGCCGGCTCCATCGAATTATAAGACGTTGTCACGTCAAAATTCATTTCCCCGACTGTACATTTCTGCTTAGCACAATTTTCCCCGACTGTACATTTCTGCTAAACAACTCATTTCCCCGACTGTACATTTCTGCTTAGCACAATTTTCCCCGACTGTACATTTCTGCTAAACAACTTATTTCCCCGACTGTACATTTCTGCTTAGCACAATTTTCCCCGACTGTACATTTCTGCTAAACAACTCATTTCCCCGACTGTACATTTCTGCTTAGCACAATTTTCCCCGACTGTACGGTGCTCTGTGCGGTGTACAGACCGCCAAACACAGGTAATTAAATCGGTTGTCTGTAAAGTCGGTTTACTGACGATAGTTGAACGTGACAACGTCATAGCCTTAAATGAAACGCCTCAGAACGAGGTAACGCCGCATGTTGCGTCATGTTTTTTCGTGCGCGCAGTCGGCCCCATCGAATTACCTATAAGATGTTCTCACGTCAATAAGAATTGGGATATAAGTTGAATGCCGCGTACGTTAAGTTAAATTAATCTACGACATCTACGTTGTACCAAAACTCTATTTAAAAAAAAGTATCGATACACTTAAACCTTAATGGATTTGCTGTCGACACGGCCAGCGGTTGATACACTCAATTAATAGATAGCCCGCGAATTCCGCCCCAAACGTAAACATTCCTGGCCGAACGTTTTTATGATATCCGGGGAGCGGGATTGATAGTCAATAAACCGTGAAAGTGGCCATATTTCAACTCTGATTGTCATTAAACTTCTGTAATGTAGTTTTTGTTTCCTCGCAGGGACGTTAGCCGCGACGTCGCTTAATTAGAAGTGATTATGCCACGATGAAGATAGAGAAATGTATCCGGTATATGTTTATTTTTCTCTATGGAGAAATGTAAACGAAGTCGTAATGGAGCGAACGTAATGAATCAACATCATTGGCTTCTATTAAGCATTTACATAATCAATCGAACAACTTTTCCGTGACAAAAATATGGGGATCATGGTCGTGAATATTTATGACGGAGGATCTACCAGGTACACATGAAGGTCGGAAGGTTGAAAGCGTTTTACATAATATTATAATACACCGGGCTGGAACAAAGCGGCGGCGTTTACCTATTTATAATTAATTTTTTGCTCGAAAAAAGCTCCAATGCACTTTATAACTTAACCCTTCTGGAGCTAATGCAAGAAAAAATGGAAAACCCTCGCGAGTTAATTACACTTCAGTTCTTTGTAACCGTTGAAGGTGGAGTCTTTAAACAGAAGCCAGCTTTAATCGAGCGAGCTCTACCTAATGAATTTAAGAACGAAGTAGCTATTTTTTTAAGATAAAAAACTTAAGTTTTAGAAAATACCAGCATCGTATTAGCATTAAGCTGAGTGCTACACGTTACTTACAAGCTATTTATAAGAATAAAAGAAAAGGATTTACATTCATTTCTTTCACCAGAATGCCTGCGTAGAACACGGTTATTTATGACGTGGGTAATGCTAAGTAGCACCACGACACTCGCAGCGCTAATGATATTACAAGTAGGAGATTACCATGCTACACACGCTTACTTAACGTCCACACACTAGAGAGCTTAATTTATATAAGTGAGTATTTTGAGTGTCAAATAACGTAATCCGCTGAAGTACACAAAGAAACCTTTTAAGCAGATTGAGTCGACAGCTCCTGTCCTACAACACGAGAGTCCGCAACATAAAAACCACGCTTCTTGTAAAATATGAATTGCATTTTTCTCCAGTAAGATTTATGACGTCATCCTAACGCTCATTTGTTTGGTTCAGATTTTAATTTAACAGATATATGAGAGCCACTAAAAGTAGAAAAAGCAGGCATTCATTTTAGGGAGCCGTCACGTTTTGTGCATGTATGTACAACGAGTGGGAAAGCTTTATGAAAACCTAGAAATAGTCTACATTTTTTAAATGTTTCCAATATATCTAACATTGAAAAGCTAATTATATACAAATAGCAGTTAAAATTAACTATTCGAAACAACTCACGAGCTACAGTTACTAGTTACTTAGCTCCTATTAAGGGCCAATGATCTCTTGTTAACTAATTTAGACTGCTTTGAGCTATAATAGTCGATAGATGGTGAAGATTATTCGCATTGTTTCGTAGCTGTATAGAAACAATTAAATATTTTCCCCGTGATATGTTTTCAAAATAAAATAAATAAAAACAATGCTTCGTTTTCCGCTTGCATTTTTAAAAATAATTGCTTACCTTCTCGATCAAAGATGTTTGAACTGCATAGATATAAAGAGACAAATGCGCCATGAAAAATAATGTCTTGTTTGGAAAGAATTTTTAATATTCGGTCGGTCATAGTGAATGTAATTTTTAATATAAATACTGAATATTGAAAACCGTTTGATATCGTAAGGATATTTTTCAAGTCACTACGTCTCCAGATATTTATAAAAAAAAGCGGATAATTGTTTTCACCAAATAGGTGTTTGTTTGTACTTTCACAGAATCGTTCCCACATAAACGATAAATTATACCTCATTGTCTTTTGAGGCTTTAGAAATACCACTGAAAGTTTAACCACAGGGATTTGGCACGTATATATTCTATTTTAGAACACAAACTTTGTATATTATGTCTAAACCCAGAGCTATGGTCTCTACAATACTCAGTTTATTCCACTCGCTTTGCTTAATCTTGCTTCATCGTTTCTTTATAGAATCGCCTAAAAAATATTATAAGTATAAAGTTTTATAAGTATTCGTAAAAAAGTTACGAAGTTAAAGTTACGGTATCGTCCAATTAGTTATATTTTTTTAAGCACGTGCGTTATTCCGATGCCATACAAATTACGACAAACTTTTCATATTGACTAATTACAACCCACTAATAACTCAGGGGAGTGAACAGGTTTATATTTTGAGAGCTCCACGGCCCACGTAGTCGAGTCGAATATCTAACTTTTCAAACAATTAATTAATTATTATTATCGATAATCGATGTTACGATTAACTATGAATCTCCCTGCTTGCCCCACAGGACTACGGAAACCATCAAAGTACCTGGTAACAAATGAGCGCCATCCGTCCATCGTGGCTCCAGGAGAAGTGCGTGACGGGGGTGCTCCGGTCGTTGATGAGTTCGATGCTCCAGCGGCCCTCGTACTTGATCCACACGAAGATGACTCCGGAGCTGTCGCATGACGCCAGCTTCTGGTACGGCTCGTTCCACTTCACCAGGATCACCTGTTAGTAAGTAATGGCAAGTTGTTAGTTGTTTGTAGTTTTGTTGGGTTTTTTTTTCCTGGTAAGGTGTTGAGTCAAGATGCATTTGTTAAACGACCGTGCTATTCGCCCAAGCACGAAAACAAAATATATTGTACTTGAGGTAAGATAAGGGTCGCAAGCAACATGTGACTTGGCGATAACTTGTGTTAAATCCCACATACAGTTCTTAGGTAAGCCTTAGCTAAAATATACTCGTACGTACAATCTACATGTTGACTAAAGGACCAAGTGGAATAGCTGTTCTATGCAGTTATGATAAGGGAGATCGCACACGTCACACTTTTTGTGTGATCGAGTCTGCGGCTTACATACAATCTGCATGGCGCGCGCCATCAGATATGTAAGCCGCAGACTCGATCACACAAAAAGTGTGACGTGTGCGATCTCCCTAATATGATCAGATGCACGTAGATATGCTAAAACATGGCTGAAATATAATGACGACATGGTCTACAGATATTTCGTCCATATTAGCACTTACCACGTTATAGATGTTTACTAAGTACTTCCTACGTGCCTCATAAGAATAGAATCAAAGGAAAATGTTTTATTGAAGCCTACTTAAGAGTAATTACGACGAAAGAACGTTAAATGTCTTTTATTACATTGTACTCTCGTAATTAATTTAGGTTCATTAATCTGAGAAGTATACTAGTGCTTAGGTAGGTATTAGGTGTTTTGATATGAATAATATTCCATTTTTATTATTCGTAGTATTCCATAGATACAGCTGAGTAGCTAACGTGAAGCGATATAGGCTATTTTTTTTTTGTGGGAAATGTAACGATTCCGTGAAATTCCTAATTAACGTGGGCGAAGCCGCGCGCGGAACGTCTAGTATATATACATATAAAATACACATTGTCCATTGACCAAAAATAAATTTGTGTCGAATATACAAATTTAATACGCCGATTGACCTACCAATATAAATACGATAGCCGCATTTGAAAATGAAACAGATTTCACTTGAATACCATTCAATTTGCAATTATTAACCGACTTCCAAAAAGGAGGCGGTTATATGTTTGGCTGTGGATATATTTTTTTTATTTAATTTGTGTATTTTCAACGATGACTCCGCCGTTTGTGAACCGATTTTCAAAATTTTTCTTTTGTTGTATAGGGTTCAACTCCAATTTGGTACCATGTTCACAAAAGTGGTGACCTGATGATGGGATCCATGAGTAATCGAGGGAACTCCTCAAAATTTATATGGAAACATATAGTGATTTTGGTTTTATGTTAAGGATCCTAGGCATATGCATTATGCTACCAAATAGTAAGATTTTACACCAAGGCATGCTATGGTTCCGAAGATACTAAGAGAACTCCGGATTCCTTATAGATACAAGTTTGGGACTTTCGGCGATATTTTAAGAACTGAAAGCATTATATGCTACTATGCAAATTACATTCATCATCATCATAATCATCACTACCATCACACGATGCATCGTGTGATGGTAGTGATGATAATGATGATGATGAATGTAATTTGCATAGTCTTTTCGATCGAGACTCGAGTTTGTCGAGTGATTTTGAAAATTATAATTATTAATGTTGTTACAAAGTAAATGATTTAAACTTGGTGTTGCAGTTACCAAGTTGGCAATTTGATCATGGGATCTATGAGGTATGTAGGAAACTCCTTCATCATCATCATCATATCAGGCTATATTCGTCCACTGCTGGACATAGGCGCGCTCTCTCAATGAACACCATAGGCCTCTCTCAGTGAAAACCGACTTCCAAGTTAAAAACAATAAGTAATAATATGAAACTCCTTGATTGGGACAAAATATTATTTTATTAGTTCTATTATTGTAGCTTAAAGTAGTAGTTAAAGCATATATTTTATTATGTTGAGCTGATGAGTTTACATGCAGAAGTTTTATAATACAACGAAAGTCACTGAACCAGAACTCTAGAGCCTTTAGAGATAGGCGTTTGAACATTTCAGCATTGCTTGATGAACTCTAAGCATATACCGGCCGGTTTATATGCTTAGAGTTCTTTAAGAAATTCTAAAGTGGTAGTGAACTCTGATAATAAGTTTTCATATGAATGTTTGGGGGTTTACCGGTAAATAACTAAAAAGAGTGAAATTATTATTTTTAACAAAAAATTAAAACCGACTTCCAAGGTAAAGACAATAAGTAATAATATGAACTACAAAAGTATTGAATAATTCTTACTCTTTAATAGTACCTCTTTCAGAATTCGTCTAAATCTCAACTTGATTTCTGTACATACATATTGTAGTCTTCTTGTACTTTGGAGTCGGTACCAGTCCCAAAAGTTTCATATATTCTGACATTGACTGATTAACTCACGATTAAATTAGCTGGTACCGAATGAATGAATGAATGAATGATTTTATTGCATAAATGTGGTACAAAAAGGTCTTACAATATTTTATATTACTTAAATGGATCCAACATTCTGCCTAACAAGTGGCGTGCAAAATAATTTTTAATTGTATAACAATTATTATAAAAGGTGCTTTTAATAATAACTCATTACATTAGCATAACATTAATTAAATCCATTAAATTATTAAATATAAAAGTCATAGGTCCGACTCCAAAATAATGAAGACTGTATGTACAGAAATTGTTGAGATTTAGACGAATTCTGAAAGAGGCACTATTAAAGAGTAAGAATTATTTATTAATACTTTTTAGTTCATAATATTATTACTTATTGTTTTTACCTTGGAAGTCGGTTTTATTTTAAAATTTAACTCAAAAGTCAGAACGGTTGCAAATGTTTCGTGAAATGTTTTCACAAGCATGAAGCAGGTTTCTTTATGTTAGGTTTATCGTAACAATTTGCAAGTCTTTTGCGAGCGAGATATCGTTTACTTTTTCTGTGCAATATGGTAAACTTTCAACAAACTCGGTCTTTACTTTTATAACCTTTATACAGCTCGTTCTAACATTCGAGCAAAAACAGAAGCTTTATGAAGTATCTTTCAAAGAATCCAATTTACTTTTCGTCTCGAATGTTCTCAACAACGTTTGCTGAAATTCTCTGAAAGCACCAATTAAATTGTTTACTATTCTGCATCGAATCACTCAAAACAGATCAAAAGAAAATTTTTTTAAGCATCAATGCACGTTTTGTAATTGAATAGCTACTATTATAGTTGGTACAGTAGGTATGCAGTATAATGTACAGTAGATATTCATCTTTCGTTATTATGGTAATTCAAAAGGTTACACAATTCAGTGTTCGTGCGGTCTGTAAAATGTTACAGTTGGTGAATTCAGCGCTTACGGCCTCTTACACAAAATAGCCTGTCACGAGTAATGGTGGGCCTTGTAGCCGCTGCAATATTTTGCTCGTCCTTTCGCACTGGTGCTAAATTACAGCTGCTCAATGTTGCTTTTATAAACTTAAACCGTTCTGGCCTACGTCCAGCTAGTTACGAAACGGGCTAGAGTGAAATTGATCTCTCTTTATTGGTATTGGCCGTGTATCTCTTATCTCTACCATAGACAGCCAATACCAATAAAGGCAGTGTTTTCTATATTTTATATGTATTCTACCTGTATTTAAAAAATATAATATTTTAGTCGTTTGTTGAAACTTATTATGTCTGTAAAGTTTTAAAGTAGTTAAGAATTTTCTTTAAATTATATTCCAGCTGCCTAAGTTGCGACAGGACCATTCGATCAATGTTAGAAGTTTGCAATACTTCAACTGTAAGTAAAGTAAAGGTTTAAACTAAAGGTCAAACTATTCAAACTTAGGTTCTTTAAGTGAAAAGTTAGACTGCGGCTAGGGCTTATGTTCTGTTTACGCTTATGCATATTAGACGATGCACTACTTAAACACAATTTAATATGAAGCACCGTGGTTTATCTATTTCCAGGAAACTTGCAAACTGCAATACGAGTTTACATGAGTTTCCAGACGGGGGAGCTAAGTACAGCACGAGTTATATTATGTTAATTAAATAACTGGTTTTGCAGTTTGCACTCGTATCAGAGGTAGAACAATGTAGGTGAGTACAATGTTTGTGAGTTATACAGTGTGGCGTAATGAAACGAAAAGCCGCGCTGACGAAAGTATGTCGTGAGTATTACAGCGTATACGTCGGTGCTCAAACCTTGGCATCGGCGTAAAAGGGAATTATCTCGTCGGCGTCGACAGTTTTATTTAATAAAAGCCCGCAGACCGCTAACACGAGAACACTTGTGACTTTGTGTTAAATATTTTTTATAACTTTCATTGGATTTCTACTTCAGAACTAATAAGACAAGTTTCTCGCAAGGTCGGAGGCTGCCCATAAAGTTAATAAAGAGATATTGTTTTAAAAGAATCTAAGAAAATTAGCTTTTATTTTTTATTCAATATAATACGTAATAATGTTAGCGGAGGAAAAACGTCTTGACAAGACACAAACAAAAGATAGAAAATAGCCTCTAGCTGAAAGATGATAATATTAAGTAAAATAATAACTAGTGATTATTACATACAAGCAATAGAAACTTAGTAGGTGTATAGTTAGAATATTGAAATGCGTACCTTAACAAATTTAATTAGGAACATTCATTAATCTCTCAGGTAGGCACGACCACAGCAAGTTTCAGTCATCGTTCGTTAGTGTTAAACTTACACAATATCTCGCTAACAATGGAATGGAATATTTTAAATAACTAACTCGTTAGAAAATCAGAACAGAATTTCTTGAGCATTCCTTTGTGGTTACAACGTTAATAACTTACTCGGCAAAACGACATTGCACATCTTGAATAGCATTGTGGAATCCTCTTTATATACCCTCCCTCGTGTACTAACTACTGAGTTATTCAGAACAACAAAAGATGATCCTAGAATATGAAATCAAACGTGAATAAAAAAATAAAAGCTCCTTTTTGTCTCAGCGAGGGTGTTTGTTTGAGATTCAAATAAGGTTTTATTATAAAGATTTATAATGTCTGCGAATACAACATTACCGAGATCAATGATTCGATTGATATTCACCGTTTATATTACAGTCTTACTCTTTATTTCGGAGTCTATTCTGTTAAAATAGAATGAAATCCGAAAGTACGTTTTGGACCGATTTCGATGAAATACTATCGGACCTAGGACCGTGTTGCTCGTAAGTGGAATATTTAGTAACAAGACGAACTACCTTACATTGGCAGTCGTCCTATTATTTGCAATAAATATTTTTCTTAACACAACGAATGCCGATAACTTAGGACTTTCAGTATGAATAACTCTTAACCGGTCACCGGTGGTAGGTATCAATTTGGTATCAACATATAATAGTATTGACATCGTTGGATATCAATAGAGGCTCATTAACGTGAATGAATTTCATACAGAAAACAGTCGTATGTGACTTTGACTTTAAAAGAGACAAAAATTGGGTGTTTCAATTTAGTTATAATTGCTCCTGGATTTATAAATAGGCCGTATAGGCTGCGACCTAGGGGCGGCAGCGTCCTAGGGGGGTGGCAGCGTTCAGGGGTGCGGCAGCGTTTCTTCACGCCCAAACCACTGAACAAATTTTGCTGAAATTTGGTATGGAAGATCTTTGACTCCCGTAAAAGTTTTACTCACTCACCAATACACCTACTCACCAATTATTTCAAGTGAGATCAAAACTATAATCAAGTCCATTGACTCCAAAGCCATAGGCTGTGACAACATCAGTCGGCAGATGTTACTGCCTATTATTGATGAAGTCTTGCCAGCCATTACTCACATTATCAACTTTTCTCTAGAATCTTCTTCATTTCCCAATCTATGGGGTAAAGCCTATATTCGTCCTTTACCTAAAATCCCTAATCCATTACAGCCATCCCATTTTCGTCCTATTTCCATTCTTCCCTTTTTATCCAAGGTTCTAGAGGCATGTGTTCAAAAGCAGTTCTCTGGGTTTGTATTCCAAAACAAAATCCTCTCACCACTCCAATTAGGATTCAGACCCGGACACAGTACCACTTCTGCTTTGCTAAAAATAACTACCGATGTAAGGGCTGGCATGGAGGACTCAAAGATTACTGTTTTGGTTTTGATAGATTTTTCCAACGCATTTAATAATGTTGACCATGACATCCTGTTAACGATTCTTTCTCGTATACTCTCACCTGAAGTTTTGAATTGGTTTCGCTCCTATCTTCGAGGACGCCAGCAGAGTGTTAAGGTTGATGATTCCTCTTCTACTTGGGTGGATCTGGAAGCTGGCGTACCCCAAGGCGGTATTCTCTCTCCTATTTTGTTTTCATTATTTATTAATTTCATATCCCTAGTTATACTATTTTCTGCGTATCACCTTTATGCCGATGACTTGCAGCTTTACATCCAGGAGAGGGTTGAAAATTTACCTACCGCTATCAGGAACATGAACCGGGACTTAGAGGCGATATGCACGTGGTCTGCTAATTTTGGTCTTCACGTAAACCCTAATAAATGTCAAGCCGTATTGATTGACAGCCCACGTTTGTTAAGCCGAGCAGACGTTGGAGCCCTACCACCTATTGTCTTTGCTGGCAGTGTTATCCCATTTAGCTCTAGCGTTAAAGACCTCGGGCTACACATAGACACTAACCTCGACTGGCGTACCCACATTACCAACGTCTGTCGTAATGTTACCGGCTCCCTGCGATCTCTTTACCGTCTGAAAAACTTTTTACCTCACAATATAAAGTTGTTGCTGGTTCAGGCTCTCATAGTACTCTCTCCTTCACTCTCCCAGCGCTCCTCCATATTTAACGTCTCACTTAAAATTTTTCACTAACACCCACAGTCTGGAACTGCGTTCATCTAAAAAATTGCGACTCCTCTGTCCTTCCCATAATTCCAGTATTGTCCACTCCTCATTTTATGTACAGTCCATTTTCCTTTGGAACGCCCTCCCCCTAGAAATCAGGATGTCCCCTAATAAAAATATTTTTAAACGTAGAGTTCGACAATTATATTTAAAACAATTGAATGAATAATAAAATCAACAATAAGTACTTATACTTTTATTTTTATTTTTATACATTAGCTTTGCAATGACATACTATATTATGTAGGTATATTATATTTTATAGTTTATGAATATTATATTTATTTAAGTAAGTATTAATAAAATATGTATTTTATTGTTTATGTACGCTTATTTTAATTAATTATATATAATTATTTTATATATAAATCCATTTATTTTATCGTTAATCCTTTGTATCTCATAACCACGAATGCGCCTCATACATTCTCAGTATCACCCTAAGGTTGGTTGGTAGAGAATGCCACAAGGCATTAAGCCCGCCTGTGTAAATTGCATAAAGTGTGAAAAAAAAGGACATAGGATACTTTTTATCTTTTTATCTCGGAGAAATGTACGGTTCCCACGCGATAAACGAATTTTGGCGCAACAGAGTTGTAGGCGTCATCTAGTAAAAATATAAATCCGGGCACTGGTTATAAGCACACTTACATCAGACCGATGTCCGCGCAGGTTGTAGTTGGTGCGCAGCGGCATGTCGTGGCGGCGCGCGTGCGACGACGTGAACGTCACGCCCACCACGCCGCGCACGTTGCCCGTCGCCAGCCACCCCTCCTGATAGTAGTTGTTGCGGTTCAGCTTCCAACCCTCCTCCTGCAAACATTTATGCGGTTATTGTATGTAAACAGCAGACTTTTTCTTTGTATGTAAACAGCAAACTTTTTCTTTGTATGTAGGTACGTAAACAGCAGAATGTTTCTTTGTGTGTAAACGGCAGACTTTTTCTTTGTATGTAGACAGCAGACTTTTTCTTTGACTACAATATAATCTGCGGTTATGCGGACAGCAGACAGGTGAGACTCTATTGTTACATGTTGCAGTCTTCAGCCTAAACTCAAACTGATTCTAATGAAGTAGGCATCTGAAAAAGATTGGTAATAATTAGGGCCCGGAAAAATATGTATTAAAAAATCCAAAATATGTACATAAAATATGGACAAAAAAATTGAAAATATGGAAAAATATGGAGTATAAAATAGAAATATGGAAAAAATATGGAGTATAAAATTGCACTAATTAAACGTTGTTTTAGTGTAGGTAAAAAAAGAGTCTCTCGTGACAGTTAACAAAGAGATATGCTATGCTGGCTTTGCCTCTGCATATTTGGTAGGCCAGAAATATGCTATACTGGCTTTGCCTCTGCATATTTGGTAGGCCAGAAATATGCTATACTGGCTTTGCCTCTGCATATTTGGTAGGCCAGAAATATGCTATACTGGCTTTGCCTCTGCATATTTGGTAGGCCAGAAATATGCTATACTGGCTTTGCCTCTGCATATTTGGTAGGCCAGAAATATGCTATACTGGTTTTGCCTCTGCATATTTGGTAGGCCAGAAATATGCTATACTGGCTTTGCCTCTGCATATTTGGTAGGCCAGAAATATGCTATACTGGCTTTGCCTCTGCATATTTGGTAGGCCAGAAATATGCTATACTGGCTTTGCCTCTACATATTTGGTAGGCCAGAAATATGCTATACTGGCTTTGCCTCTGCATATTTGGTAGGCCAGAAATATGCTATACTGGCTTTGCCTCTGCATATTTGGTAGGCCAGAAATATGCTATACTGGCTTTGCCTCTGCATATTTGGTAGGCCAGAAATATGCTATACTGGCTTTGCCTCTGCATATTTGGTAGGCCAGAAATATGCTATACTGGCTTTGCCTCTGCATATTTGGTAGGCCAGAAATATGCTATACTGGCTTTGCCTCTGCATATTTGGTAGGCCAGAAATATGCTATACTGGCTTTGCCTATGCATAGCTGGTTTGGTAATAAACATACGTCACAGTATTAATTGTGCAACTTGCATGACATGCCGATCATATTGTAAGCATGACAGCACGTAACGCACGTCATACTGCATGATTTGACGTGGGAGAGCCATCTTCGGCACGAATGGGCCGGCTCGACCGGAGAAATACCACAGGCTCACAGAAAACCGGCGTGAAACAGCGCTTGCGCTGTGTTTAGCCAAGTGAGTGAGTTTACCAGATGCCCAATCCCCTACCCTGTTCCCTTCCCTACCCTCCCCTATTCCTTCTTAAAAGGCCGGCAACGCACCTGCAGCTCTTCTGATGCTGCGAGTGTCCATGGGCGTCGGAAGTTGCTATCCATCAGGTGACCCGTTTGCTCGTTTGCCCCCTTATTTCATTAAAAAAGTGATCGTCTTGGGTTCGCTTAATATTGGCTAAATGATCCCTGCACGTCACAACTCACAATTCACGATATTTTTTTTACTTCAGTTTTTGTTTAGCCATGTCAGTAACAGGTGGGACCTCTCAGCATCTGAAACTTTATTTTCTATTTCTTCAATTTTTTCTTTGAAAACAGAATACGACGTTAAACGCGAGAGGAACGAAATACGCAGCCGCATGGTGACGGGAACGTTTTTTTTTTTTTGTATTTTTGTGAAAATATGGACGATTGTGACATTTTCTTGCAAAATATGGACTTATCTTTGTAAAACCCTAAAATATGGAAAAATATGGAAAATAAAATTTGGTTTTTTACAGTCTAAACATGATAATTCGTGTAAAAAACACATTCTAGGCCGAATATCGCGTAAAATAAAAATATGTATTTACATATAAATCCGGGCCCTAGTAATAATAGACCGGAAAGATCAGCTACGGCCTGCACGTGTTTGGGTAATCGATTTTCAATTTTTAATTCACTATGCGGCTTGCAAGCATTTATTTTATCCTCATAGTTTAGCAATTCTCTACGTACACTGTACCTACAGCAAATAAGTTTTGGGACACTTAAATACACAAACAAGACAGATTATAGTATACAAATACTACAGATTATAGTATATAAATCAATAAATACTATACAAATACGTTGGCCGATGTAACTGCATAAATTTCCATCACATCTATATTCCAAAAATAACTTGTACAGAATTCGTAGCTATGCGAAATTTATTTCGAAAGGTTGATTGCAATATTTTTGATTGACTTCTAACCGAGCTTTTTCAACTGAATTCGAATAGCTGCTATTCAAGTCAGTTAAAAAATTCAATAGCATTATATAGAAATTCTACGTTAGGTTTCAATTTCGTTCGTAAATATAAAAGAAAAACCGGTATCGCAAGCCACACACAGCTTTTAAACTGTTTTTTTAACGTCTAGTGATAAAAGATGTACGATCAGAGAAGCTGATTCCTAGGCAGATGGCGGACCGAAATAATTTGATCACGAAAGCTCAAACCCATCCGACTGATCACAGCTAACATTGAGTTGACATAAGCCTACCAAATGACGTAGGTCCATCAACTGCCTAGGAATCAATTTTCTCGATGGTACCTGTACTTGGGCCTGATGTATTTTTTTCACATAACTAATAAGTAATAGGTAACTGGTATTAAGTACTCAGTACTACCTACCTTGTAAGTTGTACATCTACCTACAAGCATTTCTATTACAAATTCAGTGCACATTAAAATTATTGATTTATACAATAAACATAAATGAACTCTCGACCTTTGTGGGAATAAAAATATTTTAATCAAAGCTTTGTAAGGTTGTTGAACGTTGTCGGTTTGTGAAATATTAAAATTTCTTTAATCTTATTGTTTTAAAATATATGAATAGATGTATATATTTATAAAAAGTAGATCTAGAATAGATACTTTTTCAGTATCTTTTTTCTAAAAACGAAGTGGGTACTTATGCCAACAAGACAAACAACATAATATTGGGATGGATTTTGCTACGCACCTATTTGCACAATCTATCCATTTCTGTAAAATACCTACAGAATGTGCCGAAAAGTCATCAGCGACGCATAAAATTCGCATTTGCCCAATTTCCTGAGCTCTCGGGCCGAAAATCAATTAAACGTCATAAGTTCATAACATATCGTTATCGAAATGTCCTACCGGAGATGGAAGTCGCAATTGGCAATTAGTGATATTACGAGATAAGCCCGCGTCCAATCCCGCATCGCCCGCTGAGCTTTGATCACCGCTCACACCTCACAACCTGGACGTGTAAAGCCCGACACTACTGTAATTGCAATTTCCATAAAGCAAAGGTATTGCTCTACGTTTTGTTTAATTCGTTTTTATAGAGATTATGCTCTTAGATACAATAAATACGTTTAAGAATTTTTAATAGTGAGGTTGCGAGGACGTCGCTGATGAACTAAAAAAGTGTTTAATGAAAATGATGTAGACTATAGAGTGTAGTCTAAGGTTTATCATGAGCCGATTTTATTCGTAAGGGCATTTAAGTTTTGTCGAAATGCAATTTGTTCCGATGTTTATTAGAAACGGAATTCGGTTTGTCGAAAGCGCCGAAGTAAATTCATTTTATTTTATGGGAAACCTTTGATCAAATTTCTTTCCGTATCTGTAGTCCGAGGCCGAGAAGTAAATAGAAGCCAATACTCTTCCACCCCGGCGGAGCGTGAAACAACTTTCACGAAACGAGTTCCTTCCCTCTATTAAATTAGCTGAGACACTTTCGTGCGCGACTCTCCATCAACAAGTTGTTAAACGCTCGCATCCTTTTCGGTTTTAAATAAAACTTCCAGATGCGAAACGAGACGAGAAAAAGAAATATAAAGCTACAGTCGCGTCCACACTCCACCGTTACGTAATACGTTGATTGGCGTCTCTCGTGGCTTTCGACGTGACGAGTGCGGATAACACTCGGTGACTCGAGAACAACAACAATGTTGTACGTAACCTCTATTTATATTTTTGCTACTTTGTTTATGTTTGTCACGAAATATCGGGGAAATATATACGTGGGAATCCTTCGGGAAACTTTTTATGCTGGTATATTTTAAAATTATATATTGAATATTAGGCTGTCCAAATATTATATTAATTAAGTCTGTATTTATTCAATGTGTGTAGTATACAAAATTTTTCAAAACGAATAAAATTTTACATACATATACATTTTACATACATTCGTGCACGGAGTATGGATTGGCGCCCGGCATGTGGCAATCAAAATCTATCGTGTCGCAGCGCACGGTATTGAAAAGTTGTCTATGCCTTCCCATAAAACAGGCCAACATAAAATTAGACCATCGGTCTCTTGTTAACTAGTAAAGTTTCTTTGTATCTACAATCTATAAATCTCTTTGTTAAACCTACATCTTATCTATCTTTGAAAGAAGTCCATAAATAAGTACTTATGTATACTTTCATTATTGTTTAAAAGTAAGTACATATTAAATGTAAAATAATTATAGTATGCTATTAGTAACTTAGTTTTTTTTTATAAATACGTCTACGCCTTTTAAATTGTAAAAATATATTATTGTAACAGTACGTCCAGTAAAATAATTTTGTTGGATTAAAATTAGGTATACATATTATTACGATACAGACAGTAGGTACCTACCCATTAGCAAGTTAGTAGAGTGGCGTTATTTGTGGAACCTAATATTGCGACGACGCTGACATGCAACTTTCACAAGTTTTCTAATTACTTTTTCAATACTCAGGCGTAGCGACTAGCGACGCGAGCGACCGTCGGCAAAGGTTTTAAATTAAAAATATTTTGTGCATATAGTGCTAGTTACTTACTAAAAGCGCAGATTACTAAATAGCCTATCATCGTAACTTAAAACTGAAAGTAATAAAGTCTGGCCCCAGTTCTCATACTGTTACGACTTTAACGCTACACGACGTTTGTTAGCTCTTATTATACATTTAATTAAAGTGTACCTACTTAACCTCCTCGCATTTGGGGTTAGTGTTATTTACGAAGTTCCTCGTAAAATAACTACTTCGACATCGTTACATATTTACGACAAATTGCTTGATTGCGATCAAAACGCAACACGTATTGTTATTTGTTCGAAATGTAAAACATCACAAAAAATTATTTCCTGCCCACTCGAGAACAAAGTACTTATTTAAATTATAAAAAGAAAATCTCGTCGACTGCAGAGTGTTTTCTCCGTTTAAGTTCTAAAAGAGAAAATGAACAAAAGCATCAAAATTACCCGCCCTCGCAACTTTGTCCCGGTAAAAAAGTTGCTAATTCCTTTGAAGTGTTGACTCACAAAGCTGTTTCTCGCTGAGGCTGGACTTATATCAATTTAGTCTGTTCAGGTTTTAATGATATGTAGGTCTAGATTTTAAGATTTTACAATAGTATTTTGGACCCACGAATTTCTTTTTTTAACAAAATATAACAAAAAAAAATACGCAGTATGCAAAATGCATAAGATTCGCGACTTAAAGATATCCTGTTGGTGTATTTTGAGTGCCAGAGCCATTTCAATCTTACAACACGTCCCATTTTTATGGCGACCGCAATGAACGGATTGGGGAAAAGAAACACAAAAATCCCCATAGACTCCATACTCCATACATGATACATACCTATCTTTGGCTCAACAGTCGTACTTGTGAAACAAGAAAACTATATATGTACGAGTATATCTTATCAAATATCTTAGATATTAAGTTTCTAAAGCAAGCCAAAATTAAGCATTCTTTGAAGTATTAAATCGTTCCTTTGTTACGTACCTAAGTATAATTACATATTTACATTAATAATATTTAATGTACAGTTGAAAGAGATCTTTTTCTCAAAACCATTTTTTCAATACTCATATTTTGTAAATGAATTGTTGCTTTTAATTTTCGTTTTAATCTAATAAAATAAGTCTTCATTATGAGACTAATTTATGTGTAGACTGTAGCATAATAGCTGCGATGTAGTTTAATTAGGAGATTTAATAGCAGAGCAAACAATAACGTCGCATTAATATTACAAAGTAATTAATAATTTACTAATAACAGCAATCCCTTAATTGAAATCGCATTAATGGTTGCGTAATTACATTTTCATTTTATGTCTCGCGCGGACTATGCTCTACCTGGAACCTAACGAATTCCCAAAGGTATTAGGAGGCTAAATTGTATTCGTCTAGACATGTGTACTATCAAATTTTATTTCGATTACACACCTATGTCTTTTTAGGTCAATGTATGTATTCAATTTTTTCCCATCCCATAAAACGGCAGGTTTTTAAGCACTGGGTTTATTACACGCCATTTTTGTTGTTCTTAAAACAAAGTTCTAATTAAGTAACTTCAATTAGGTTGGCAGATAATTATCCAGATTTAAGGGGTGGATTAATTTAAGCGCCTAATCCTTGTAGCCTACGTGATCTTAAATCCTAAAATAAATACGTAGATATTTTATACCAAGGTTCTAAACACATTTATCATTTTATTCAGAATTTATGGTTGTACAAAATGAAACGCACACTACATATGAACAAAGGTAGGGGTTAAGGTATTCTGGGAAGGTTTAGCCCTTCTGTAAACGTAATACGTCGGATGTAAATACGAGGGATAAGCTAGCAGAATGACGGTCTTCATTTAAGTCCTATCTTAAGCCCTCCGTCTGTGTGACCTGGCGAATGTCACGCGAATTAGACGATAGCGGATACGATTAGTTTGCTATAGGACAACAGCCAACATTTTTCAAAATTAGAAAAAGAAAAAACAAAAGAATAAAAGTTATGTATAAATTTTAACAAGCCGTGATGAATGTGATGAACGAATGTTAGGAAGAAGAAAAAAACAATTTTAAAATTAAAATATTATGGACTTGATGATGTTTATCGCGCGGGAAGCGTAGTTTTTCGAGATGAAAATACCCTATGTCCTTTCTCGGGACTCAAAGTATCTCCATACCAAATTTTAGCAAAATCGGTTCAGCGGTTTGGGCGTGAAGAGGTAACAGACAGACATACACGCTTTCGCATTTAATTATAAATGCGAAAGCGTGTATATGTCTGTCTGTTACTGCAATATTAATTGCCATGGAAGTATGGATTACTGTTTACAATAATTCATTAAAACTAAACAAAAAGACCGTTTTTGATAGGCTTTACAGCTCGTTGTGTGTCATATGCATAATTTCTGTTCTAATGTTGAAACTTAAAATATATTCATACTGCACCTATTAGTACTAAAATACCATAGATAGTAATTGATACAAATACTAAGTAGTAAGTTTTTATGAACTACGACTTGACTACGACGTAATGTGGAAAACACCAAAAATAATTACTTAATATTAATCTCAACTCATTTGAATTTATTATATAAAACTTTTACCTAATAAATTATAAAAGGTTTTATTCAGACAATAATAGTAGTTTACAAAGTAACCAATTATTATTATTACTATAGACAAGTTAATATGAATTTAAACTTTAAAGGTTAAGGTTGTTTTATGGATGCAGTTATTGCAGTACTTACAAAATGGCGCAAGTTCGCCTGACTTGCAGGTACTTACAGGCCGTAACAATCACTTAAATTATTCCTAATCCACTTAACTTTATCATGTTTAATTTTTTTGTCGAATAACTTTTTTAAGCATGTGATTTACATTGCCATTTTTGTACTAAAATCCCTTTAAATAAATTTAATAATCTGCCAAGTGCGAGTCGGACTCGCGCATGAAGGGTTCCGTACCGTTATAGAGCGAAAATAAGGAAAAAATGTCTTTTTTGTATTTGAGCTCCCCTTAATTACTTATTTGTTTTATTTTAATTTTACTACTTATGTAACATTAAAGTACACATAATATAATTGAGGATTTTGTTAAAATTTCAAGAGTCTATAAATTGCCATTATGGATTACGAGCCAAATAGACAAAAAAAAATAACGTTTGTTGCATAGAAGCCTAAAAATATTAACTTTATTTTGTTTTTAGTATTTGTTGTTATAGCGACACCAGAAATACATAATCTGTGAAAATCCGTCTGAGTCTAGCTATAGCGGTTCTTGAGTTACAGCCTGGAGACAGACAGACAGACGTCGAAGTCTCAGTAATAGGCTCCCGTTTTTACCCTTTGGGTACGGAACCCTAAAAAATAATAAATTTTTAAGCATTTTAGGTTTTTATTAGCAGGTTCGATTTTTGAAAGCTATTGAAGGTTTAAGTAGTGAAAATCTGAAAGCACACATCTCAAGACATCAGAATGGCCCTCCTGTCTTTATATGGATGAGGAGTAAGGACTCCTAAGCTCGGTCGCGACGTTGCGTTTAGTCTGAGCACTCTTAAGTCTCAACCAGTTGTGTGGATAGTTCTGTTAAAATTTCTGTTTCTACAGTCTACTGTCTACTGTTTGGTTGCAGCTGTTATGTAGCTGTTTCTTATTGATGGCTACAGCTATTGTCTATATTTTGAATACTTAATGTAAATGTATTTTTAGATTAGTACACTTCAAGAGCGTTTACCCAGAAAAAAAATAAAAAAATAAACCTGCTTAATAAAAACACAAATTAATAAATATTTACAGCACAAAAATAACACGTTTGAACACAAGAAAACGTTACAAAATTATATAAGTAATAGAAAATGGCTATAAATAAGATGCTCTTTATAAGATTCAGGTGGATTCGCATGTTATTGGAGGTTTTTTTTATTATTTTTCTCATCCCCCTAACAGTTAACGTAGTTTTTTATATTAATATACTCTTTGCTAACAGTGTCAGGCCTTTTTTTAGGGTTCCGTACCCAAAGGGTAAAAACGGAACCCTATTACTAAGACTTCGTTGTCTGTCCGTCTGTCTGTCTGTCTGTCTGTCTGTCGCCAAGCTGTATCTCAAGAACCGCTATAGCTAGACTTCCGAAATTTTCACAAATTATGTATATCTGTTGCCGCTATAACAACAAATACTAAAAACAAAATGATATTAATATTTAAGGGGGGCTCCCATACAACAAACATGATTTTTTTTTGCCTTTTTTGCTCGATATCAATAATGTCAACAGGTAGGCATTTGAAATTTTCACAAAAGCCTTAAATATATGTGTTTTTTAATAATTCATAATAATATTTAAAGAAAATTTAAGGGGGGCTCCCATGCAAAAAACACAATTTTGGCCAATTTTTGCTCTATAACGGTACGGAACCCTTCGTGCGCGATCCGACTCGCACTTGGCCGATAATTAATACGACGCGACGCTCGAACAAGCACTGCTTATCAAAAATTGATGAACTATTATTGTGTGTGAACTATATTACCATACTATGAATACAACATTAGGTGTAATAGTATTGAGCAATGACTTACGAGTAAGCGATAGCGCGATGTAGACAACGCTTAGCGCCCTCTATTTTCGCACATGTCAACTACAAGTAAGGCTGAATAAAATCGTAATCCAGAGGCAGAACAAATTCAAGAACTAAAAGTTAACTAGATGATATTTAAAATTAAAAAAAATATAATTATTCTTATTAAATTAAAAAAATAATCAGATAAGTAATAACAATGAAAAATCTGGAATTAAAAATGTACAAGACCGAGACTCCAAACCAACATCGGCGCAAAATTTTCGTTGCAAAATAATAAAATACAATTATTAATAATAATTAATAAATGTTGTGTAAAGTGTCGCGTTGTTTCGCTTTGTTATAATTTGAAAATTATTTATCAGAGTTCCGTAGCGCTACAACTCACAAAAAACATTTTACAACGTTGTACAATATGACGTATTTTCAAGTTTATAACTAAATAAAATTATACTTTAAACTTATAAGTTATAATATTAAGGTACAGGTACACATGCTCAAAACTAGCATGCTTAAAACAAGCGTGTTGTTCGAACTCGATATTTTGCTTCTATTAAGCATGCTTATTATAAGAGAAAATAATTGGCCAAGTGCGAGTAGGACTCGCGCATGAAGGGTTCCGTACTGATATAGACCGAAAGTAGACAAAAAATTGTGTTTTTTGTATGGGAATCCCCCTAAAATATTTAATTAATTTATTATTAATTATTAAAATACAAATATAATTAAGGATTTCCTGAGTATTAAAAGTACCTACCTTTACCTACCTTTAGTCATTATTGATTACGATTTACGAGAAAAAAAGGCCAAAAAAATGACGTTTGTAATGTCCCGTTTTTACCCTTTGGATAGTACGGAATCCTAAAAACGGGACCCTATTAATGAGACTTCGATGTCCATCCATCTGTCTGTTCATCTGTCCGTCTGTCTGTCTGTCAGTCTCCAGGCTGTAACTCAAGAACGGCAATAGCTAGAGAGTTGAAATTTTCACAGATTATGTATTTCTGTTGCCGCTATAACAACAAATACTAAAAACAAAATAAAATGAATATTTAAGGATGGCTCCAATACAAAAAACACTATTTTTCCCTACTTTCACTATCACAGTACGGAACCCTCCGTGCGCGAGTTCAACTCGCACTTGACCGATTTTATTAAGTTTTAAATTACATTTCAATTTAAATTTACATTAATTATGGATCTGAGTTATCTGAAATAAACATATTTTATTTTTATTTATTTTATTAAAAGTTTCTACACATAAAATGTAATTGGAGGTTACAGACAGACAGAATTTATGCAAAACGCTTGGTTTAAAGTTTGCTTCATACCTTATTACTTTTTTTTCTTGGCAACTAAAAATTACTTATTATTATTACTTCGCGCTATTAATCCGCTTAGTTAATTAAAGTTCGTAGTCTGAATAATTAAAATGTATAATTTAACATGGCGTCCATTAAGAATTTTTAAAATGCTATAAAAATTTAAACTAAGTAGTTTATCATAACTTGATCATAACTCTTATAGGTATAATAACATCGTTCACGCTAAAATTAATTCAGAATTGGCTTTAAATGTAGTATTATTTGCTTTCCACTAGTCACTGACTAGACTAAATATTATTGCTCAAAAGCACTATTTTTATTACCATTCTATTAAAAATACACGAACCATGTTCTGTATCTGTTATTTTGGTGTTTTAAATACATGGTGCAAAGGATATAATTCCAAAAAGTAACGACATTAAAATGGTAATCAAAAAAGATAAAATATGTAAATATTTTTTAAGGATTCCGTACTGAAAGAGTAAAATCGGGGCCCTATTACTGAGACCTCGCTGTCTTTCATCAGGCTATACCGTAATAGATGGGTAGTTAAAATTTTTACAGGATATATTTGTGTTGCCGCTATATAAATAACAATAAATACTAAAAAAAGATAAATCAAATTGTGGCGGTACCCACAATTCGCCTAACATTCCTGCATCGCGCTATCAAAGTTTTCTGAGCGCGTCGGTATATATACGACAGCTGACATGTATCAAGTGGGCTTCGGCCTGACCGGGCATACCACCTCGCTCGGTCGGAAGATCTTCCTTTGGCCTCCACGCATAATTCCCACATTGGTGACCCTCGACAGAACACGCCTCCTTCATCATCATCACTCCCCGCCCCTCTGCACCACGCCAGCCAGCATCGCCTCATCGGGTACCTCGTCCACTAGCCGCAATGTACCGCGGCCTGGGCGACTCCGCATCGGCATCATCGGGCTTTCTCACTACACCGACCGGTCAGCAAGCAGAGCACATCTCTCCTGGTCAGCACGTAGCATCGGCCCCGCACGGCAGCTATCCGACTCACTGGATCCCGCGCAGCAGCTTACAGTTCCGACTCACTGGGACTCACTGCAACAGTTCCGACTCACTGGAACTCTCTGGCACTGGCGACTCAAGCGACAAGACTTCAAGATTCGACCTCCGGTCTTCGGGGGGGAGTGATGTGGCGGTACCCACAATTCGCCTAACATTCCTGCATCGCGCTATCAAAGTTTTCTGAGCGCGTCGGTATATATACGACAGCTGAAATGTATCACGTGGGCTTCGGCCTGACCGGGCATATCACCTCGCTCGGTCGGAAGATCTTCCTTTGTGGCCACCACGCTTATTCCCACAAAATAATTAAGGAGGGCTCGCACTTGGCCGATTTTTTTGTAACAATTCTGCTCATCGTCGCTGCTGCTACCGAGCCGTAGCAGCTCTACGCGTAGTCGTAGACGCTGTAGCAATATTCTACTACGGCGTAGCTCGCGTAGACTCCACGTAGGCGACCTACGATGGTTCTACGTTAGGGCTACGAGCTACCACAAGGTGGTGGGTTGCTTAGCTAGAATCACCGTACTTCACTAGCATTTCACATAATTATGATGGCTGGATTATTTTTTACTCGCCTGTAGTTGCCTGTATTCTTGGACCTAGACCTATATATAGCCTTTTGGGCTAAGTAAATTGGTGTCTTTCGGGTTAGTATATGACGTTTAAACTGTGCCCGTGCTGCCCGTTTGTTTGTTTAATTTACACGATAATATTCGAAAATCGTATTTTCGCGACCAGCTTATTAATGGCAAGGTGCCTACGTAAGCCTTCCAGCGGCAGGGCTACACTGACAAACGACCGAAAAATAACTTTGCATTAACATATTGGATGGAATATACAAAAATAAAAATGTTTTTTAAGCAAAATAATTACTGTTCAATTACTGTTATTTTTACAAGTATTTATTAATCATTGAAATGTAACACTGTGCTTTTCGTTATCGATATAATTATTATTCTTATCAGTAATAATAATCAAAACGTTTATAGTAAATAGTAGGTTTTTGAATTATTATAAATTAATTGAAATCAGAGAGCCTCGTTAAAAAAATGGTACTTAATTACCTTCTAATAGCCATTGACAGGTGATTATTATTTAAATAGAGTGTGCACTCAAAATAATCAAGTTTACAAGGTACGAACGCTGAATGAAAGTTTTAAACGTCGGCTAGTGCGATTTTAGACCAATTAGCGTTCAAAGGCGTTCATTGTGTTGACTTACCTCGGGCAGCTCGTCGGGCACCTTGCCCATCCACGACAGCGACAGTATCGTGCAGTCGCATTTCGCGTTCACGTTCCTCTCGAAGTGGAGATGCATGATCGCTGGCGGGCACACTGGACACTCAACTCGCGCTCACGGTATCACAGCATCAACATATCCCGGGCCTCATGTCGGGCCGTGCGGTCGGCGGCGGCCTGACACTGTGACAGGCCGAGCTCGCGGGGGCCGCGCAGGTATTGATCACGCCCGCGGCGCCCTCTGCGCGAGCCTCCGCGAGGGAAGCGGGAAAACCGGCCGAGATGGCGCTACGATAACTTCGTGCGAGTAAGTTATTCCAATGGTTGTAAGTTTGAATTGTATAAGTTTCTAGCTTTATTTTTTTTTACTTTATGTTTATTGTGTTTATTCTTACAATAAGTTATAATTTAAGTCGAGGAAGGGAAATTTTAAAAGAATTAGAAAAAAAACCCTTACAGGTTTGCACTTTGCAGTAAAGATAAAAAGGAAAAAATAACATAATAAGTGTAAAATGCATTTAATCGTTTAAAAATATCACAGCATAAGTAACGGTGTAAAATTGAACATAATTAAGGCACTAAAATTTCATTTCCTCCAAGCAGCCCCAGGAGCTGCCGGTCCGGACTTTGACCGGCAGGGGGATGGCCAGCTGGACAGTATTCTCCATAACCTCCTTGAGGATGAGAGGGAAGGTGTACTTCTTAGTTTCGGGCACTTCGTATATGAGTTCGTCGTGCATCTGCAGTATGAGTCGGGGCTGGCCGGGGCCGCTCGTGCGGGAGTCTATGGCGCACATCGCCGCTTTAGCGATGTCCGCGGCCGATCCTTGTATCGTTGTGTTGACGGCCTGACGTTCTGCTGCACCTGTAAATAAGGTCCGTGAGCTCCTAGGGTCAGATCATATGGCGAAGAGTGAAGACGCAAGGCGTTGCGATGGTTTTTAAAATAAATCACGGTAACCGAACTCATTATTTACTTCACAAAAAGATAAACATTTAAATATTAATTAAACAGGCAGCCTGACACTGTCGAGTCAGCTAGACTCGACTCGCTGTCAGGCTGCCTGTTTAGAATTTTAATGACTATAAAAATCTATCGCAACGCCAGACGTTGCAACGTTGCCGTTTAGCACGTACAATACAAACATTCGACAGCTATAGGTGATATTGTATGTCTTTATCGTTAGTTATTTTTATATTTCGATAACATTCCAATTTACGTATACGTAGCTGTCATTGCTACTAAAGGTACAATTCCGTGCATCGCGATCGATCGCGGTCGTGCACGACCTACAACTGTCGTCGGACGCTCGCGACCATAGTCAACGTATGAAAATGTATGGCACCGCTTCCGAGGCCCGCGACTGACGCGCGCGGCCTACGACTGTCGTAAGCCGCGCGCGATCGTGCCATATAACGTGCCATATAACGCGCGGCTTACGACAGTCGTAGGCCGCGCGCGTCAGTCGCGGGCCTCGGAAGCGGTGCCATACATTTTCATACGTTGACTATGGTCGCGAGCGTCCGACGACAGTCGTAGGTCGTGCACGACCGCGATCGATCGCGATGCACGGAATTGTACCTTAAGGGCACTGTTTCCATATTGGTACTCGTTATAAAAAGTAAGGTAGAAAAGCAACTGCCGCATAAACTAACAAGTGTCACACAGTTTTATAAGTTTGAGGATGTTTTAATTTTACACTCTGGAGAAGTTACTGAACTCAATGTTAGTCGTTGCGGCTTTGTTTTAAGATAACGCGACCAATTAACGTAGATCTGCCATCTACCTATTTATCAAGTTCGTCGATAGTATTGAGCCTATAGTTACTTACTCCTCTTAGCCGCGACCGCGCTGTTGATATCGGGCAAGTATCGTCTCCGCTTCATGAGGGTCTCCACGTAGCCGTGTCTCCTGCAGTCGTCGACGGCGCGGCCGATGAAGGTTCTAATGGCGGGGTAGGTGGCGTAGAAGGCGTCCATGAACACGGCCGCCTCCATCTCCGAGACGTCCAGCTGCTGGGCCAGCGTCCTGTTGCCCATGCCGTACAGTATGCCATAGCAGAGCTGCTTGGCCTTCTGTCGCAAGTCATCGTCCACCTGGTGGTAGGAAAATTGGTAAGTACCCTGATTCTATTAGATTATTTTCTTTCGGTTCGCTCCTCGTTCGATGGGGTCAGTTCACTAGGAAATGTCAAACCATCGAATATAACTTTTATTGTACACGAAAACGCTATTTTCTTGTTGAGGAAATAAACTGCAACGATCGATAAAGTTACTTTAGTAAACGATAAGTATACTAGGCTATGATTATGTGTATATCAATTATCGAAGCTTTTAATATTTCCACGCCCAAAAGGTTGAAATTGTGATCTACTTATGTAATTATAACACTATGTACAAATTTTCTGAAATAAATATGTGATTCCGATTAATACTGAAATTGTAACATGCCTGATCCTCGGGCACGCCGCTCCAGGACGCCGCAATAGACCGAAACACGTCGACGTCGGAGCCCATAATTTTTGTCAGAACAACATCCTCGCTGTAATGAGTGAGTATTCTCATCTCCAACTGGCAGTAGTCCGCCGACACGAACGTGCACCCGGGTGTGGCTTTGAAGATGTTCCTGCAGTTGAACTCTATCACGTCGTCGCAGGGTTCGATATCGTTCAGCGTTAAATATTTAATGGGAACTGCGAACGTCCGCGGAACGTTCTGCAAGTTCGGCTCGTGCATACTAATTCGGCCGGTGGTCGTGAACGTCGCGTACGTCGGGCTTATCCTGGAATCGTAATTTATTCATGAGTACGCCGCCCGGCCGAGGGGCGAGTGCCGCGATAATTTCTTACAAACGAGTGTAGTGGTTCGTCGCCGTTGTTAACATATATTTATGTAATCGCGGCCTCGATTCACTTCCAGTCACGTCAACATTTTATTCCGCGATTCGATTTAATTTCACAGTAGAGCCACGTATGAATCCATAATTATGATTATACATTTTCATTTATTTGATAGAAAACATTCATATTTTTCTATATTCTGATCTAGAACTTAACATCAGAACTGGGATTAAAAAGAAAACTAACATTATCATCGATTTGAACGACGAAAATTCGCCTCAACAAACAAAATGCTAACCTGTTGTCTGAGCTATAAATGCTGGCCTGCTCCGTCAGGGGGTACAGAGTTTTGGTGAGTATGGAGTTGAGCTTCCTCCAGTATATCACGATGCTGGCCACAGGACTGTTGTGGGCGGTGAGCACACTCTTCTTCGTGCTGATTTTGCGCCCGTTGTAAATACCTAGCACCTGGAATAGAGTTTAAATAAATATTAGTTTAAAAAACTAAAAAAAAACTCTTATTATTTTACTTTTTCAAAAATTTTAACAAATTATTGCATTGCCATTGGCTTATAATACGTGTCTATGCAAAGTTTCGAATTAATTAGATTCTAATTAATTCGAAACTTTGCATAGACACGTATTATACGCCACGTACGTACGTTATTAGAACATTGTACATACAGCCCAAGCTAATAAACGCGTGTTAAAATGCGTTCATCCTTCACCAGAGTAAAGGAACAAATATTTATTGCTTACATACAAAAATAACTCCAGCGACGCAGCGCTGGCTTGAGTGGCTGACTTCAATAAAACCGGCCGGTTTTATTGAAGTCAGCGGCTCAGACACCGAAATCTATACATTACTTAATAACTACTTAATTATTTGATCTTGCTTCGTGCAAGCAGAAAGGAATCCCACAGGTTTCATACTTTACAACGCGATTAAAACGTCTCGCTATTCAAGCGAAAATCACTGGCTCATTCTTGACCCCAGTTAGCATTTGCCAATTTCCAAATTCCTACCTTTGCGACATCCTTCGACGAATTGAAATTAAAGTGATATCCACACAACTTGAACGCTTTCTTCTGTAGAGTTTCCTGTGAGTTCTTGACGTCGAGGAGCAGTTGCGACGCCAGCTGTTTGTCCACGGCGACGCCGTAATATTCACATTTACCCAGTATCTTGCCAATATGCGTTTCGGTGTCTACAAAATTATTTCTCATTATTACCTCGATTGTGGGAATCGCAGACACAATAGATTTCAATTGTTATGCGACAGCAGGGTGCCGCTTGGGGATTGATGGGTTGAAAACCAGACAATCTTGTATTATTATTTTTAATGTGTTAATTTTTTTTCTGTCTGTTTCTGTCGCAAAGTATTTATAAAAAAGTAGTTGTTCCTACTAAATACTTATACCTATTCGATTTTAGAATCTTTCAATAGATATTAAAAATATTTAAGTACCTATATTGTTCCGAGTCTCATACAAGGGAAAAGAAAAGTCGCTCGAAAGATATTAGACTAGCTGTGTTTTATTACGTATGGGCTAGGTATGGGCATTATTAGATTTTAAAAATCACGTCAAAAGGCGTCATATAAAAAATTAAAAAGTATATATTTTACCTAACTTACTACTAAGTAATTTAATAAGTTTACATACTTACCTGATATTTTTTCGAGGAAGTCGTACTTTTCAATAAATTTCTTTTGTTTCTCATTTACGGAGAATACACACCAAGCTTTCAAACATGATCTTGTGATTTCGTCTAGGTTATCATACTTGCATGTCTTATCATTCACAAGTATATCTACTTTATGAACGTCAATATCACAGAATTTCTTTGTCTGCAAAATTATTTTGTACTACTTTAGAATGCAGATTATAATTAACGAAGTAAATAATAATATTCGCAGAACATCGATTTAATGAACAAAATTAAATAACTCTCGAGTCTCGACAATTTTAAAGAAAAATCAAAATCAGTTGAATCACTGAGTAACTGCGAACTATCTTGATCATGTAAGAATCGGGAAACTGCAGGTTCTACAAATATATTACACAGACACATGAAACAATAACAACTCTCTGTTTGCTTCACAAGTACAAAATTATGGTTGCTTACCAATTCGATAATATTGTACAGATTTTCTCCACTATCTAGTAGCCAATCGACTACCGATATGTCGCTGCATCTACATGAAAGCTCAACATTCAACCATCTCTTTATATGCGCAGCGTACGACTTTGTTGAAGATAATTTTACTGTATAAGTCTCATCATTAAACATCCTCTTTAGTCTTAATTTAATGGATGGCAAAGATTTCACTATCGAACTTACATCACAGTAGTAGCATTCATCTCTAGACAAACAAAACGACAAGCTTTTTACAATTTCATTAGTAGGATATGGATCATCTCTGTTCGAGGAAGGTTTGTTGCTATTACATATCATTTGTCCAATTGCGTTAGACTGACTCTTTTGTTTAAAATCAACATCTAGAATTACCGCTGCTTCTTTATTTTTTTCAATCGTACTCAAATTGTTAATTATATCTTCTCCTTTTAGCACATAACACTTTATTTCACTTCCGGCAACTCTTAGGATATTCTTTTTTGACTGTGAGCATTTCAGTATAACATTGTAATTCTCGTTAGAGCAATTTTGCTGTCTGATTTTTTTATTTGGTGATTCGAATATTCGATCTGTGTTTGCATTTCTTTTTAAAGAACTTATTTCATTTATTCTTCGATTTGAGATTGATTTTTCATTCGTAGAAATAGTTCCTATTGAAGCGAAGTTTACTTCGGATATTTTGTTTTCATCTTCATAAACTAATTTTATATCTTCATCTTCGTCTATATCAATAATCGTAGATTTAAAAGCATTCAATATTGTGTTTGAGTTTATTGTTTCATTGGCAATGTCTTGATCTAACATATTTAAAATTTCTTCTTTACTTTGGTTCGCATTATCACACATTGAATGTATGTTTATGGTGTCCTCAAAAATACTGGAATTATTATCATCTGACGAAAATAGACTTATATCTTTGGCAGAATTCGCGGAGCTAATTATTAGTTCGCTTTCATCAAAACTAATATTTGGCGATGGCACTGCTAAAGTTGAACGACCAGTCGTTATATTTCTCAAAATAGTATCAGACAGGAATAAAGAATCCCAAAGAACATCATCTTTATTTGAAGAAGCATTTCCATTGCAGTACTTTCTTATAGAATTATTACTTTGATTTTTAACAGTACATTCTATGTTATTAAAAACGTTTTGTGAAGTTAGAATTGCAGGTTCTTGAAAAGATCCCAATTCATTTGATGCCATTGTTTTTGTTTCCGGGATATGAACTAATTCATTACATTTGTTTTTGTTTTCTTTCGTACAATTTCCAGATGCAGTTTTGCTATCTATAAATTGCAGCTCGTCTTTATTATTATTTTGTGAATCTTTATCGTAGTTAGTTTGTTGTAAAGGAGTTGATTCGCGAATATTTGACTGGTTTTTTTCTATTTCAATACAACTTTGATCCTCTTTATTTTCCCATTTAATATCTGTTACTCCGATTTCTAGTTGTAAGTATTTTCTAGCTTCTAAAATTAGTCTTTCTGCTGCTTCTCTAGCCGTCATTCCACAACATCCAGTGATCCATATATTTTTCATTTTCTTTCGCTTTCTTACATCGGTATCATCGTCGTTTTCAAGTTCTTTATCACTTTGAAACGGTGCCGCTTTGTGCAAGGTATTTTCTATATCATTAGCATTTGCGGATGCAATGCTAGCAATTGTTTCAAAGCCCGCATCGAACAGTGTGCGAGCCCTAGCACCATTCAAAGTTGAGAGCTTCATCAATTCCAACAGGTCTGAATGTATGCCAAAGTGTAAGCGATCCTGAAATTGCGATACCAATATTTCCATATTTTTCCATCCCAGTTGATGACAGAATGCAGTTACCATTCCTATTCAAAAAAGACTTTAAATTACTTAAAAAATAAAAAATATCCACAGCCGAACATATTTAACCTCTTCCTTTTTGGAAGTCGGTTAATAATATAATATCATTCAGTTTTATTATACTTTTAAAGTAAATATAATACAACCTACCAGCAAATGTTGCTGCTGATTGTTGAAGTCCTTGCAAAAATCCTCTTGCACACTGAAATTTTTGTGCAACTTCTGATAAAGGTTTTTCATTAACTAAATCCTGTAGGGCTAATGCTGTATAAAATCTGGAAGATCAGAACATGTTGCATTTATATACTACACAAGAAAAGATTTTCAAAAATGTTTTAGCCATAAAGTTTTTTTATATCTGCACGGAAAAATATAAAGTCGAATTTTTCAAACCTTTTGTGTATGTTTAATTTAGTTAACGAATTTTTCTGATTTATTCCTCTTAGCGAGCGTATAATAAAGCTCTCTTGAACACCAACTAGTTCCCCAACCCTCTTCATAGCTGCTGTTAAAGACTCCCATAAAGTCAATAAATGCAACCAATCAATATTGTTCCATTGATTACTGACACTATAAGGTGTCACCAAATAAATAAGATGCAAGTCATTCTCCAGCACCATGCACTGTCGGGCCTTTTGGAGCTCACAAAATAAAGATATGCCATCATTTGGTGCCATGGAGGAAGCCAGGCAAGCCTTTCCTAAGCTTGTAGCCACATAGTTTGATTTATCGTTATCTTTTTGAATTCTTACAAGTTCAAAGTTAATCAATTGGTCTAGAGTTTTCTCTAACAATGTTTCTTCAGAAATACTTTCTTGTTGGGCATGTAATAATGTACATTTGCAATATAGTTCCAATTCGCATTTAGTACTAACAGCTTCACTTGCTATCATTTCCAGGACAGCTCTCATAAATTTGTCCTCACTATCAATGCAACTCTTAACAGGATCTAAGTTACCCATCATAAGATCAAAACCAACCTTTTGCTCAGCCTCAGTACAGATCAAAATACTTTCACCTTTTGCATCTTTTCCCATTCTTCCAGCTCTGCCTACCATTTGCTTGTATGTTAAAATATTAATTGGTTGTTTTTGAAAAACAGGTGACCTTATTATAACTTTCCTAGCTGGTAAATTTACACCAGAACTTAAAGTTGAAGTAGCTATAAGTACTCTTATAGCTCCAGACTTGAATGCACCTTCTATAATGTCTCTTTCATCAAAGGTAAGACCGGCATGGTGATAAGCAACACCGAAAGAAACAATGTTCTTAAGCAGTTGATCCAAGCCAACTGGACAATTCTTAAGTTGTTCCAATACTTCAGCAATTTTTTCTGTATTCAACTGGTCTCTTAATACTAAACCAGAACTGCTTTTGGAGCAACCTAATTTATAAAATGAAGTAGAAATACTTTGAGCCAAACTCTCGCACCTGTTTTTAGTCATACAAAATATTAGCACAGAACAATTTTCTTTAATTGTTTCCAAACAAATAGTGAGCACATGGTCTCCTGTGACAATGTTTTCCTTAGGGGTGTATAAAATGTTTACAAAGCTACCAGCTTTATTATAATACTTATTTCCAACTAGACAATATTCATCTAGTGGTATAGGCCTAAAATCTGTTACATATAACTCAGCATCTAGCCAATTTGATAGTATAGATAAATTAGGCAAAGTAGCTGACATTCCCACAATTTGAATATTAATATCCTCAACTTTGGATGAGAGATATTTAATTTTGGTGAGAAGTAGTTCTAATATGTAGCCTCTATGTGGATCTCCCAGCAAGTGCAACTCATCGACTATCACTGCTCCTAGATCTGATATCTTACCATCATCAATCAGTTTGTTAATCAGGCTATTTGCTTTCTCAATAGTACATATAGCTAAATGAACCGCTTGCAAACCACCGGGTGGTGATTGGGAGCCCATGAAACCTTCAACTCTAATACCAGAACTCCCAAGAATTTCTTGTAAATAAAACATTTTTTCTCTGACTATAGATACAAATGGTAATATTATAATGACTTTCTTCTGTCGTTCAAGAATAGTCTTGATACTCAATATTTCAGCAACTAGAGTTTTGCCTGCAGATGTGGGTGCAGAGTATACAAGATTGCAGGAGTGCAGTAAAATTTTGGAATTACCTAGGCATTGTACTTGCCATTCGAACATTTCAATTATTCCTTTCTGTTCATATTTTGCTGCAATATCTCCTGGTAAACCCCAATTGCTTAGCTTTTTCTTAAAAGTTTGGGTATTTTCATGTAATTGTGATAACTCACCATTGCTTTGACTAAGGAAACTTCTTCGTTTTGATATTGAATCACGGTCACTTTTCTGTGACACAATTTTCTTTTTAGGTTTATTTATTTCTAAAATTTCTTCGACATTATTTCTAACGTAATTTAAAGAACATTGTAATGTAAACGAATTATCGAAGCAGTTATCTAGAAATGAAACATTTTCCACATCAATATTTATATCAATCTCATTACATTCTGCTTTTGCCATTTAATTATAATATTATTTCACTATTATTTATTTTGCAAAAGCTGGCGCACAACAATCAACAACACATGAACACAACTGACAACAGTGAATAGTCAACAACTGTCAACAGCCAGCTGTTTTTGACAATTTATTTTTCTTTTTGACTTAGGGCCACGGGGGGGACAGAGCCGTGGAAACGGTGTTCCACCAATGAACGATCTCGCCATATATGGCTACTAAGAAAAAAGAAAAAATATGTTTTTAATAGCTGGATACTAGTCCTTTGATCACAAGTGATACCAACTTCTAAAAATATTTAAAAGGGCTCTAGCACACGGTTATTGTTTTATAGCGATGTAAACGTGATATTGTGGCGATACAAACGACCGATTTTAGTGATGAAAATACTTAAATGTATCGTGCCACAATGTTGGATGACAGCGGGGACTACAACGAAGAAAGGGTGAGTACATTAGGCGCGTTTTGTATCGCGTTGGCAGGTATTACACGCATCAATATAATAGGCCGCATCGCAGTATCGCAGTACTATTTGTGAATCCCGTGATCGTGATAATATTGACCGTGTAATTTAGGCCTTTCAATCATTAATATTGCTAGCAACATTCTTAGTGTATAGTCTATGCAACATTCTTTAGAAAATGGTTGCCGATAAGGCGGCTGGTTTCTAAATATTTTTTTCCAAAAAAGTCTATTGCTCTTAATTTTATATTAACAGTGATATTATTTAATCAGAATGAGTAGTTATTGCATTTTTGGCTGCTCGCGAAAGGAAAGTAAGTATTGGAATATAAACATAAATATAAATTTCATAACCTCGCTACCTCGTATTATAATAATAAATGGTATTTAATTGTAAATAAAATCAGATCAGCAAAATTTGTTCGTTTTACCTTTAAGAATACACATAATATAATATAGTATTTCACACTACGTAATACATAGTATTACATACTACGTAGTATACAATACCTACTAGATTTCTTATTCTACAAGACTGATTCTATCATATGATTCAGACTCTTTTCTGTATGATATCCATAATCCATATTTTTTTAGGATCGAAGACCGTACATAGATTTCCGTCACCGAAATTTCCTTTAGTATATAGAGCTTGGTTGGAACTCATCCCAAGCAAATTTGATAAGGAAAATTTCGACTATCGCAAATATAGAGTTTGCGATAGACATTTTGAACCAGAAGCAAAAGCAAAGTATGGTGCTGGGAGTCGCCTTAAAAGAACCGCAGTTCCAAAACTTCATTTACCAGTTGGTAAGTATATGACTTTATAAATTATCTTAATATTATTGAGTCCAGTAATAATTTAATATCATACCATCACAAATCAAATCATTTATTCACATAATGTACTTTACGAATACACAAACAAGCAAATAAAGGCAAATACGGCCTTCCACACATGGACGTCAAAAACTAAACTTTTACTTGATTTTGTTAAACATGCCTATTTGACTCTTTTGTGGTGGAAAGGTACGGATACGTGTATTGTGTATTGGTCATATTTGTCAAATAGGCAAATAAGGCCAATATTTGTCCAACATACCGTCTACACATGGTGATTGTTTGGCGAATACATCAAATACGCAAATACAAATAGCCATGTGAAGTGCCTCCATTATACATATCACGAAAATTCTGTTAATTTTTTTATTGTATAATAGGTATCTAGCATAATAAAGTGACAAAATTCATGCAGTCGGACTTATAAGCAGCGCAAGAAACTTATCTGACATAATATATTAAATTTCAAGTATCAAAATTCTTAGCCTACAATTTTGAAATACAAGTTTATTAATATTTTTTTTACTAGATCACCATGTCAGATAACTTTCTTACGTTGAGTATTGAATCCATTTAACATTCTGATTTTTGTTACAGTTTTCTTCGAGAGATGCATAAGATGTTCAAAGCAGAAAACGGCTCTTGTTCACTTGAGGATCACATGAAGATTTGTGTAAGTCTGTCTTTAGACAGACTTACACAAATCTTCATGTGATTTGTATAGCTGTGTCTTAAGACTATCATGTCTCAAGTGAGTGAGAGCTTGCTTGCCGAGGGAAGTGTAATGTTTCATGTTGATTTTTATTTATTTTTGCAGCGAACAAAGATTTAAACGTTTTTTTTTCCAGTGTAATTTGTGGGCGATTCGTTTAATATCATCGTGCATCCTTCTTCGTGGGATGAAAAAAACAACGCATGCAGTTGTAGTTAATCATCAAAACAGACGACAAGAAACGTCGAAGGTAAGCAGTCTTTTCTAAAAATAACTATTTTATAAGTAAAAATTTCTAAAATCGTTGGACCAGCGCGGCTGCGGTGGGTATATCGAGCTAGTACTTTTTTAAATTAATATTTAATGCGTCAGTATAGTCTGTCAAAAAAGTGAAGAAATTAAAAAGTGGCAACATCGTAGTGTTCAAATTAATCTAAGAAAAAAGGGATGACATTACGATGTTGCCACTTTTTAATTTCTTCACTTTTTTGACAGACTATACTTAACGCATTAAATATTAATAAAAAATCGGCCAAGTGCGAGTTGGACTCGCGCACGAAGGGTTCCGTACCGTTATAGAGCAAAAATAGGCCAAAAATTGTGTTTTATGTATGGGAGCCCCCCTTAAATTTTTATTTTAATATTATTATGAGTTATTGAAGTAGACATACAATCAAGCTTCTTGAAAATATCATGCGCTTACCAATTGCCATTACTGATGAAGAACAAAAAAGGCCGAAAAAATCACGTTTGTTGTATGGGAGCCACAATAAATTATTAATTTAATTTTGTTTTTAGTATTTGTTGTTATAGCGGCAACCAAAATACATAATCTGTAATAATTTCAGAAGTCTAGCTATAGTGGTTCCTGTGTTACAGCCTGGAGACAGACAGACGGACGGACGGACGGACAGACATCGAAGTCTTAGTAGTAGGGTCCCGTTTTTACCCTTTGGGTATGGAACCCTAAAAAAGCAGGCACATAATAATTATAAGTATTGAATATTGCCTGCAGTTTCCTGATATTAACGAAAGAACATAAAAAAATATTCCTTGAACATGCTTATTTTATGTTTTTTTTTTTTAATTTCTTGTTTAAATTTTTCAGTGTTAAAAGGTGCTATCAGTGGCACTTTTTGCAATTCAATTGTGGGCGTTGTGAGCTGTATCGAAAATAAAATAAAAAGGTAAGCAGCATATTTATAATTTATTTTAACCCATCAAGCCCCAAGCGGCCACATGCGGCCGCGAAAAAAAAGAATATCTATTGTGTCTCGTTTCCCACGATCGAGGGATTAAAGTATATTAATAGCTATCGTCTAGGCACTAGGGCATAAATAAAAAAAATCTACCAAGTGCGGGTCAGACGCAAACGATGTGTTCCGTGAGATTTGGCGATTAAAATAATTTTTGAAGTTATTTTCTAGGGTCTAGATAAGGTGTTATTTAAAAAACAAATATTATAACAGTACGTTAAAATAAATCATTTTAATTTTACAGTGACATGCAGAAAACGAAACCAACAGTTTTGATATGGGAGGAGATGAATACTGATTTGGAGAAAGGATGACAACGCCGAAGCGGACCTACGCATCAAATGCGCTACTGAATAGAATAATATATTATTCTTACAGATAATAAAACCTAAGGAAGGGTGACTGTATCAAAATAATCGGCCAAGTGCGATTTGGACTCGCGCACGAAGGGTTCCTTACCGTTAGAGAGCAAAAATAGGCCAAAATTGTTTCTTGTATGGGAGCACCCCTTAAATTTTTATTTTATTTAATTAATTATTGACGTAGACATACAATAAGGGCCTTTGTGAAAATATAATGTGCCTACCTGTTGCCATTTTTTATATAGAGCAAAAAAGGCCGAAAAAATAACGTTTCTTGTATGGGAGACACCCTTAAGTATTATTATTTTTTTAAGTATTTGTTGTTATAGCGGCAACCGAAATACACAATCTGTGAAAATTTCAGAAGTCTAGCTATAGCGGTTCTTGAGTTACAGCCTGGAGACAGACAGACGGACGGACGGACGGACAGACGGACAGACATCGAAGTCTTAGTAATAGGGTCCCATTTTTACCCTTTGGGTACGGAACCCTAAAAATCCATGAGTCTACAAAATTAGAACCGAATACATACATGATGCTATTGTCATATTTTAGTGTACGAAAAGGAACTAAATTCAAAACGGTTAAAGTGTGGGTGTTACGTTTCCTTAGTTTTTATTATTCGTAATATGAAGAATATTACAATAATACAATCATCAATTGTACAAACATGTATAACATTTATATTTTTCTAAATCTTAGCAGTAAATTAAGGATAGAGCTAGATTAACAAAAACCCGTTATCTTATAATATCTTTAAACGATATATCTTTAAATCTCGGAATCAGCTCCAACGATTTTCATTGTATTATGAATGTAACGTTGTAAACTCAGTTTAATTTCAATTGAATATAAATAATAAGTTTATTCGTAATATTCTTCATTAACGAAATCAAACGGAAAAAATGCATACTGTAGATAGATTGTTAAAAAAATCTTCAGACTATTTATTATCAATTGTACAAACATGTATAACGTAATATATATTTTTCTAAATCTTAGCAGTAAATTATGGATTGAGCTAGATTAACAAAAAACCCGTTATTATGAATAATTAATAACATTTTTGTAACTATTTTAAAACACTTGATTAAATAGTGTTATGAATGTAACGTTGTAAACTCAGTTTAATTTCAATTGAATGTAAATAATTAGTTTATTCATAATATTCTTCATTAAAAAAAATTTAACGGATAAAATGCAAACTGCAGATAGATTGTTAAAAAAAATCTTCAGACTATTTATTATCAATTGTACAAACATGTATAACGTAATATATATTTTTCTAAATCTTAGCAGTAAATAATTATGGATTGAGCTAGATTAACAAAAAATCCGATATTATGAATAATTATAACATTATTGTAACTATTTTAAAACACTTGATTGAATAGTGTTATGAATGTAACGTTGTAAACTCAGTTTAATTTCAATTGAATGTGAATAATAAGTTTTGATTGAGTGATGCATGACAAAATGTTTTACGGAAAAAATGCAAACTGTAGATTGATTGTTAAAAAAAATCTTCAGACTATTTATTATCAATTGTACAAACATGTATAACGTAATATATATTTTTCTAAATCTTAGCAGTAAATTATGGATTGAGCCAGATTAACAAAAAACCCGTTATTATGAATAATTATAACATTTCTGTAACTATTTTAAAATACTTGATTGAATAGTGTTATGAATGTAACGTTGTAAACTCAGTTTAATTTCAATTGAATGTAAATAATTAGTTTTGATTGAGTGATGCATAACAAAATGTTTTAACTTTTATTTTACGAATTTAATTGAATCTAAACAGAGTGTGTATGATGTATGTATTCTAGCATTGTTTGTTTAAAAAAATAGACTCACCGAGTTTCTTACGCCGGTTCTTCTCGGTGGGTGGGTCAGCGAACCGGTGGCAGGGACTTTATATTGACCAAAAAGTAAAAACAATAAATAATCATATTCGTCAAAATTTTGTTTTTATTTGTTTTATATTGTCGGATTTTTATGTTTCAAAGACTTTGTTTTTGTGAAAATTGGGTATTGTTATGTGAACTAAACATAACAAACTCAGTTTTTACAAATTCAAGTTTATTGAAACATAAAAATCTGACAAGGATATCCTATCCCCATAATATCCTAATACACACATACAAACATAAACGCACACATACACACCTATGGAGTTTTAATCGAACCAATTCTAGATGGCGCTAGCTGTCCCATCAAATGTCAATTCGTGAGCCGTCAAACTCTTCTAAGACGCTTATCTGTCTACAAATATATAATAATAATCTGTGCTTAGGGCATGCCTACATTGACGCTGCCTACAGTCGCCACTCGCCACAGCCATTGGCCTTACATTTAACCACTGCCCACAAACTATGTAGAATGCTAACCACTGCCGAAGGCCGAATGCCGATGCTCTTCACGCTGCCGGCTTTAATAATAATAAATAAGTTAATTAGTCACAAAAACATACAACTATAGAGGTACATGTACGGTGTACCTATCTACCTACCTGAAGGCTTAGCGCAGACAGAACGAGCGCAGCGGAGAGGATTTTATTACCGCACTTGAAAATAAACTTTAAAATTATTCTACTGACTACTAATGTGCATACCTAAATGCTTGAGCCTTGAACCGAATACTAGCCAGTAGCCGAATACTTCTACGGCAGTAATGAGGCAAGTGAGTGCTTACATTTACCTATATACTTCTAGGCTTACACTGCCTTTTGCTCACTTGCTAGTAATTGCTACCTTGCTACACAGCAGCGGCATGACCGCATGACGAGTGGCAGCGCGAGTGACTATATACATTCTTGCACTGCCCACTTCCCTGCCGAACAGAGCCGAGTATACCTACATAATAATAATATTATAATGACAAAATGTATAGTAATACCTAATTATGGACCGTTTACATTTAGCCACAGCCGCTGCTCCTCACGCCGCGCAATGTTGCCCAGAATACTTCTGCGGCAGTAACGACACTAGTATTTACACTCAGGTCTCAGCCCCCTCTTTACTAGCTGCGTCGCGCAGCGGCAGCCATTTGACCGGTTTTATAATAATATTAATAAACTATAGGCAAACAATAATAATAGTTGATATAGTGTGAGGGACAGCACTCGGCAACAAAAAACAGTATGATGTAGGTAAAGCACTTTAATCACAGATTCATAAAACAAAGAGGCTCCTCAATGTGGAACTATTGAGATCACACTTAAGTTATCTGTCAAGTTAAGTCGTGGATAGCCTATCCGGCACTTATCAGGAATTTATTATATTAACTTATCACACATATTATTTTCTTAAAAATACAATAGATGAGAAAGATGCGTGATATAATTTTCTCATGGTTTTGTTAATAAAATTTAGAACATTAAAAATTAAAGTAAGTACCTAAATGAAGGAGCATTGAGAACTAGTCCTATTAACAAACCTTAGAATTTTATTTCAAAATGCCAATAAATAACTTAACTTCCTGTGGTATGAAATATATATTAAAAATATATTATCTTTTCCAGAATCAACAATAAAATATTTCGTATCAGGTAAGTATCAGGTATTAGTACCTACCCAAGTCCTATATGATATATTTTACCATGGAGAATTCATACATAAACGCGAAAATTATACTATAAATTTCATAAGACTTGTTTATGGCGTAACATCATAAACGTGATAAAGTTGCGGAAGCTTCTTTGCTTTCAGTGAGGGCACGAGATTCGTGGATGAAAGCAGCATACGTAACACCCTGTAAACCGAAATAAAATTAGGTTAATTTAACTTTTTTTAATTGACCTTAACTTCATCATCAAACGATTTCACCTTCAGTGATTTGCTACAAATTCCAAACAAATTTTAAAAAGGAGGAAAAGGCACTAATGGTCAAGCCTAACACTAAACATAATTACTTTTAATGCCCATTTTAAGGTGAATTCTAATAAATATTTTTATTTTTTAAGAAGGGTTATAGAAATTGTGACTTACAAGTATGAAGTAGGGCTTGTTCTTAACAGAGTAGACAGAATTATTCTTAATATGACGCGCCCCTCCCTGGTATTCACAGTACATTCATTTTAAATATCAACAAGTGACAAGTGAAGTGGTGGGGCGCGTCATTTTAAATTAGATAAGCTCTATAATGATTGATTAATTAAATACCTGTTGTGAAGCAGCTCTAACAAATCCCTCATTTGCTGAAACTGTTAAAGCTTTCATCCGGTGACCAAAATTAAATATTATTTTAGATCTTAATCTAACATTTCCTCTGACTTTTAAATTCTTTCTTGGATAGTCATCTTTACCTAGGGACAAAAGATACAAGTTACAAATAATAAAAAATAAAAATTAAGTTTTATTTAAATAGGATTAAGATAAGCGGTACAGGTACCTCCATGATCATCTGCATATATAGTTAGAACAGCTTTTAACTCGGCCGTGCGTTGCTTTTCCATGGGCCCGCCTAATGTATTGACAATTTTTTCTAAATCATTCCATGCAGTTTCACAACATATTAATTTTTTTCCTGAAAAGAAAAATTAAAAATATGTAAAGAAAAATGTAAGTATTTTTCTTTATTTGCATTTTTCCGCTATTAGATGATTATTTGACAGATCCTTCTGCTCTACGACTTCGATGTAATCTATGAAAAGAAAAGATGGCCGAATGGACTAAAAACTAGAAAGTATTATCATTGATTTCGGCGATTGTTAATTTAATAACACTAAATGTCGTTTCTTTGTTTTTTCCAGGTAAGATTTTGTTATAATTTAAGTGTAACAATTAAAGCTTTATGTTATGTGGATCCACATATTTTGATTTAAAAAAAAACTTTGTTTTTTCCAGAAACCCAATTGTGTTATTATTTACTACGTAATCGTCGAAAATCCTAAGAAGTAGCTTTGTTCAGGTGAACAATGAACCCGTCATCCTTAAAACCATCAAATGAGCCCGTCAAAATGAACAACTTTTTCTATGAGAACAATGCTGGAAACTCAAATAATCGGCCAAGTGCGAGTCAAACTCGCGCACGACGGGTTCCGTACCGTTATAGAGCGAAAATAGGCAAAAAAATTGTGTTTTTTGTATGGAAGCCCCCTTAATTATTTATTTTATTTTAATATACTCAACTGTATTTATACTTCATTAATTAATTATTGAAGTATAAATACAGTTGAGTATTTTGTGTATATGTTAAGTACCTATCTGATGTCATCATTGATATCGAGCAAAAAATGTTTGAAAAATCACGTTTGTTGTATGGGAGCCCCCCTTAAATATTTAATTTATTTTGTTTTTAGTATTTGTTGTTATAGTGGCAACAGAAATACATAATCTGTGAAAATTTCAACTCTCTAGCTATTGCCGTTCTTGAGTTACAGCCTGGAGATAGACGGACAGACATTGAAGTCTCAGTAATAGGGTCCCGTTTTTACCCTTTGAGTACGGAACCCTAAAAAATGACGAGTGGCGACGGATTTTTTGAAAAGGTTTAAAGGATAACGGTGCTCACCCTAACAACCTGTATAATTTATTGCTTCTCTAATATTCAAGTCAATACGAGCATTTGCAAAAGACTTTTAAATAAAAAAAAAATGAAACAGTTAATAATATTATGAATTTAGCTGCTACATAATATTGTTGGTCACAAGTCACAACTATAATATTTGATAGTAAAAAAAAAACCTTTAAATAACTCCTGTAGAACAGGTTTCACTGGTCTCTGAGCTTCCCACTGAGATTGCTGTGTTAGTACATCCTGTTTAAATACATAGTAGCAATGTCCATTGGTCATGTTGCTCACGTAAGCCATCATAGCAGTCACGTCCAGGTTAAGGGTGTCAATGCCCACATGCTCCTCAACATTATTTGCAATAATTTCTGACTCTTCTAATCTACAAACAATTTACATAGTTCAGCTTATTCTTAACTTATGATATTACTTTACTTGCTCTCAACAATGAAAATTAATTGTTTGCGTGAAAAAATTATATTAAAATTAGTTTTATTTCTGGAAATTTTTGCATTTTTATAATACACCAAATTAACACAGTTTTGCAGACTGAGTATTATCTTCAAAATTTGTCACTATTGTTACCTTAGTCCAATGTCTAGTTCCTCCTCTGAATCATCATAATCATCACTGTCACTACCACTTTCCTCATGTTGTTTTGAGTCAGGTAATATGTCTCCATAAACAATAACCCCCTTGGCTTTTAACTTGTTTGCTAGTGACTCTTCTATTCCACTAACAAATTCAAATACTACCTGTAGAAAGTGTATAAATGATTAATTACTAATATTTAGTTTACAGTGAAAATCCGTAGAAAAATGACTTCATACTGGGCGACCGAGAAGACCAAGCAACAAAATTCATTATGTGGTGTTGATGATTTTGTTTGAATTTTTATTTTACACTGCACATTACACATTTCATGATATTATGTAAGTTTGGTTTGTGTCAGTAAAATGTCCGAATATGAAATATTTTCTTCAGCTTTATATATATTAATAAGATTCTTCAACAGTACATAATGTTAACTTACCATTGGTGACTGATACATACATGGATATAATTTAGCGCACTCTACATAATCATTAGCTTGATCTAATATTGTTCTTGCCCCATAAGATGATTTACCAGAACTCAACGCCGACAATGACTTTGGATTTCGAGCAATTACTAAAAATAATTTCAAAACATAATAATTAAATAGTTTTTAAGTAAAATAGTATTAAAAGGTTTGATTATAAAAAGTCATAGTAAAATATTAAAACTATTATGTTTTAAGATACTTAAAATAGTTATTTTACCTTTGGTCCAAACTTTCCCTCTATTGCTAACTATATCTATTGTTAACTTATTTTCATCATTAATATGAAATACTTTACATACTGCTACAATATCATTTCTAGTTGCACAATCAACCATTGCTCCCAAATGCCTGAGGTTGGAACATGAAAGCTGCTCTATTTTCACATTTTTAGATTTTTGTAACTAAAACAAAGGAAGTAAGCATCTGTTAGCAAAATCTGTTACCTATAACTACAGTTAAGTTTACCAAATAAATTAATTATTAATAAACAACTTTATAAAGCCCTTATCAATAAACATGGACATTGTTATGGAACGTGAAAAAAGATTGGTTAGAAGATTTGATTAGACATTGGTCACAGTCTTAAATAAGTTTAGTTTTGTTATTTCATGTAAATAATAAAATATTGTCATCCAATTTATTTCATTCAATAACCTTTTTGATGAGTAAAGAAGAGCTTTGATGTAATGTATAATAGGTTGTTTACTTACTCTCTTTAAGAATTCAATTTCTTGTAGGATTTTTCTTTGCAATTTTAATACTCCATCTAAATGTTTAATGTCCTTCAGTCTCGTAACAAGGTTTTTACCGAATTCAATCTTTTCCTCTAGCAATAATGTTAGCTCTTCTTGGGTGCTCATAGCTTTAAACTTAATGTTAAACAACCAGTATGTACATATGTTCCTGCTGTAGTTCAGTACGGAATTTATTACAGTTTTACTAGATATTTTAAGGACATTGATGATGAAATATATTCGGAATTTGTAAGAAATCTTTGATCTTTTGTTGTCCAAATGTTCCCAAACTGCCCAAACAGCAAAGCACTTTTTTGACATTTGACACAAGATTCCACAGCTCACAGCTGAAATTTGAAAAGTGTTTCTAATACTGCATTTACACATTCGCGTTCGCCATTCGCCTCGTCATCGACGAAGCATTCGACGAAGCATTCATACACGAATGCTGTCGCGAACTACCGTTCACACATTCGTGGGGTGATTCATTTTGACATTCGCACACGAACATGGAGGACGTGTTCATAATATGATAGCGACGTTGAATGAAAAATATTAAGAAATTTATGATAGCGATATTTTGGGTTCCAAATGAGCTCTTCCTTTTTGTAAAATTCTAGGAATTCTAAAATTCGCCCTTCACTCCACTGTATTTTTATTACTTAATAATAATAATACTAAATACTAATTAGTCCAGTTCCCAGAGCGTAAAAATCGTGCAAACCTCCGATTTTTGCAATAGTGGATGAAAATTGAAAAGAAAAAAAGGAATATGTAGCTGATAACATAAATAATAAAGTTTACCTATTTAAAAAGTTGTGGTTTTGATTTTTAAATTATTCTCTATTTGTTGCCGAAGAAAATGTCGCAACAATAAGAAATCTTTATTCCAAAACAAATATTATATTAATTAATATAAGGAGGCTGATAGCCGCATTATTCTGCATGCCAAAGACATGGTGATGAATGGAGCAATAAACATATTAATATTACTAGACGTACCGCGCGGCTTCGTCCGCGTAAATCTGAAATTTCACGGAAATCGTATATTTTTCACAAATTAATAACCCATATCTCATGTAGTCTACTATATATTCGTGTCAAATAACATAAAAATTGCTCCAGTAGTCTGTGAGATATTAGCCCTTTCAAATAATTTTCCCCGTTTTTTTACATTTTCCTCTGTATCTTTGCTCTTATTGGTCTTAGCGTGATAAAATATAGCTTATAGCCTTCCTCGATAAATAGGCTATCAAACACTGAAAGATTTTTTCAAATCGGACCAGTAGTTCTTGAGATTATCGCGTTCAAACAAACTAAAAAACAAACTCTTCAGCTTTATTTTCACATATTCCTCTGTGTCTTTGTTCCTATTGGTCTTAGCGTGATAAATATAGGCTATAGCCTTCCTCGATAAATAGGCTATCAAACACTGAAAGATTCTTTTAAATCGGATGAGTAGCTCCTGAGATTAGCGCGTTTAAACAAACAAACTCTTCAGCTTTATAATATTACTGGACGTTCCGTGCTGCTTCGCCCGCGTAAATTAGATATTTCACAGACAAATTAGTCAACAATAAATAGCCTATGATTCTTCACGTTCCTACTTGTTATCTGTGCCAAATAACAGAAAAATTGCTGAAAAAATCGTGAAATAAGCCCTTTCAAATAATTTCCTCCGTTTTTTTCACATTTTCCTCTTTACTTACTTTTTATCTGTGCCAAATAACAGAAAAATTGCTGAAAAAATCGTGAAATAAGCCCTTTCAAATAATTTCCTCCGTTTTTTTTCACGTTTTCCTCTATTTCTTCGCTTATATTAGTCTTAGCGTAATAAAATTTTGCCTATAGCCTTCCTCAATAAATGGGCTATCTAACACTGAAAGAATTTTTCAAATCGGACCAGTAATTACTGACTCATACTAAGATTAGCGCGTTTAAATAATGCTTCTTCTTCTTTTTACGCTGTTTAACATCTTTATCGTGCAAATATGAGTCCTAAAATGAATTTAGCATTCTTAAGTCATCCGAATATGGTACCGAACTTGGAATAGTACCATAATTAATGCCTCTATACAGATTGAGACTTTATTTTCCTCCAGAGCAGAAGTTGCTAAAATTAAAAAAAACTAACATCAAAAATCGCGGGGGCTCCACATCTTAAATCCATCCTTGGACCATAAGGACCAATCCTACCAAAGGAAATCTTTGGTTCATTAATTACAGACACGTTCATTGAGCTCTCACAAATTTTCTTGTCGTTCGATTTTTTAAACTTTGGCAATTGACACAATAATATAAACCTATAAAAACTTAAACCTTTTGTGCCAATACGTAAGTCGTAACACACTCCCGGGGGAGGCAATAGGTGCATAATATCCACAATATACTACAATAACATAACAATGTAACATAGTACTAATTAATTCCCTCAAACCCTATTTTAAAAAACTTCATAACAATATACAAAATCAATTCTTCGAAACAACCTAATAAGTAAAATAAGTTTCGTCTTCAAATTAAACATGTAACCTACACCTCTTATATTTAAGACCTCTTATTGATAGAAATTAAAACAAAAGTCCGAGCCTTCACAACTTAACCATTAATTCAGGAACCTAAAAGGCGTTTTCACTACACGCCCCGATCTCGTTAACGTATTTATGGGACGTTGACTACTTTGATTATGGTCGTTATTACCTGAATCTGTTGTGTCCGGTGACTCTTCTGGCAATTTGTCGAGCCACTCCCGGGAAACTGCCGAGATTTCTAATGGGAATAGACGTTGATAGGGTGTTACCTTTTCGCCCGATCGGGTCTTCACCCTTGCTGCTCTCGTATGTCCATCTTTCCCTGTGTATATCTCTTTAACTATACAAATAGGCCAATGTAGTATATTCGACGTTTCTGTTTGGAGGAGGACCACATCTCCCACCTTAGGTTCGATTTTGGTCTCCTTTCCCTTGTTGATCAATAATGACAAATATTCGTTTCTAAATCTAATTCTAAAATCCTCTCTTAGTTTCTGTACATATTTGTATCTAATGTTAAGATTTTTATGGTCAATTTGATCAAGATCTTCGGTTGTATTTGAAGACAATCCATGTAAGAATATCATAGGTGTTAGTGGTCTAATATCTCCCATTTCCACATATGTTAGTGGTCTACTGTTTATGACTGCCTCACAGTCACACAAAATCGTAGACAATTCAATCCAATCAACTGAAGCTCGACCTAATATTCTACGAAGCATATCCTTTACCACTCTTACTAATCTCTGCCACCACCCTCCCCACCACGGTGCGGCGGGTGCTGAAAATCTCCACTGTATTTTATAACAGTTCGATTCTTCTTCCACATCTTTCCAGTTAACCTCTTTGAGAAGATTCGCAGTGCCGACAAAATTAGTGCCGTTATCTGTATATATAATTTTAGGCCGTCCACGTCTACTTATAAATCTCCTCAATGTAGTTATAAATCCTGCTGTTGACAATGTATCCGTAAGTTCTAAATGTATAGCTCGATAAACAGCACATGTATACAAGACTATCCAACATTTTGAATTATTTTTCAATATCAGTGGGCCAGCTAGATCTATACCTGTTACTTCAAACGGCGCTGTTCCCACTAGGCGTTCTACAGGTAGCGGTGGTGTTGGTGCTTCGTAATGTTTAGTCTTGAATCTTTTACACACTTTGCATTCCGCGACAACTTTCTTCAATAATCTTCGTATACCTGTGATCCAGTATGTGTTTCTAACTTCAATCATCATTGTTTGTATTCCAGTATGCTGTAAATCTATGTGTAATTGTTGCACCATTCGGTAAACAAGCTCGTTTTTTCCGGGCAACAAAATCGGATATATTAAATCTCTATCTTCTCCACTGTAAGTTAATCTCGTCTTCACTCTAATGATTCCATCTATTTCTATAGTTAATAGCTTCTTATTTTTTATTTTTCCTGTATACGTCTCTTTCTGAACTATCTTTATTATAGTCTCTTCAGCATTTTATACTCTTCATAGGTGATATTATATGTATTATATTTTTGTCTTATCCTTGGGCTCATTCTCCGTAATCTTGCTACTAACCTTACTATTTTTCTGTATTTGCCAAAATATAATAGCTTACTACTAAATGTATCTGTGTTACTTTCTACATAAACAGTTATATCTTTACTTGACTCGCTTGCTATAATTTCTTGTAGTTTTCTTTAGTAGGCGGGTAGCTTTCCACGAGCGCCTTGGCTTTTGAATCGTCCGTCATGCAGGTCAATAAGTAGCTACATTTATCCTCTTCCGGTATACTGTCATCTTCGTGGATTTTCTTATACTGGGTCCAAAACGGTATCCATGACCTTGGGTTGTCGTCAAATTTCCTTAGTTGGATCGAGATTACCACATAATCTCATCTGCCGCTGATCTTGTCTCAATGTTGCATTCAGCGCCTTTTTATGATTTTTTATCTTGAGCCACTCGAGCTGATACTTTTGGCTCTCGTCGTATTCGTTGTCCAGACTTTCTTCTTTGCACTCTGAGTCTCGTACCATGACATCTTGTATCTTTTCGTCTAGTCTCGATAACTCATCTGCTTTTGTTTGGAGGAACTCCAAATCGGCATCCTCTATCACATCACTTTTGCCGATTAGTGTAACGTGCCTGTTGAAAATACGTCTCAATTGAGACCTCTGCTTCTCCCAAACTAATATACTCATTCTGAAATCTCAATTTTTTCACGTATTTTTCTCTAATGGTTTCTCGCCTCACGGTCGCCACTATTTGTTGCCGAAGAAAATGTCGCAACAATAAGAAATCTTTATTCCAAAACAAATATTATATTAATTACAGACACGTTCATTGAGCTCTCACAAATTTTCTTGTCGTTCGATTTTTTAAACTTTGGCAATTGATACAATAATATAAACCTATAAAAACTTAAACCTTTTGTGCCAATTAAACTCACAAACTGTAAAATTTTGAAGAAAATTTGCATATTTCTTTCTTTTAAATATATAGCAAAATAATAAAATATATTATTTTTTTTTTATTTGTATTGTTGCCTTTATTCCAAAGAAAGAAAATAAGTTGAAAAAATATATAATTTAGATTTAAAATTAATATTTTTGTATGTAGATGGGCATACCTCCAAATGTGCTTGTTGTGTGCCTCGCCAGGTAAATGGCGTTCCTATTTTTCTTTGGTTTTAAATAGGAAGTTTAAAATCACTTTTTAGGCTTAGCAAAGCCTTCTTTTTCTTAATGTGTGTAACTTTTTAGCTTTTACTTTATTAAATTTTCTGAAAGTGTAGCACAAACTTTTGACGGATATTTCGAAGAAAATCTGTATTTTATTTCTTTTGGTTAGGTTTTTACAGAATAAAATTGATTTTTTTTTCACTAATTATATTTGCTAAAACATACTTAAAGGAAAAAAATACAAATTAGGCTAAGAACTGATATTTTTTGTATTCAGATAAGCATTTTCCGAACATAGGTCGCAGCATGCGTCTTTAGTATATACCTGAGATTTGTAGCACCCAATTTTTTTTCTGGCTTTATGTATGAAGTTTAAATATATTTCAAAGACTAGGAAAAGTCTTTCATTTGTCGATGCATTTAATATTTTAGCTCTCACTTAAATAAATTCTCAACAAATATAGAAAAATGTTTTCGGTCTATTTTACACATTTTTGGAGATATTTCAACGTTTTTAAGTACTTAAAAGTTATAATTTCTCTAAAAATTAAATACGCATAACAAGTAAGTTTAACACACTTTACGTTACAATCCTTAAATCCACCCAAACCATTTTATCTTGGTTACGACGAGCGTTAATCTCTAAAAACTTTGCAAAAACCTTATAGTAGTATTTAGCTTAGCAAAGTAAACTTTCTTTTTTAAAAATTGTGTATTTGGTTAATTTTTAATGTAAACAATCGGATAAGAGTCATTAAATAACAGGAACAAGATTTTTTTTTCTGGACCGGTTTTATATGGTGAAATATAAATTTTTAATTAAGTAACTAAAAAATTAAAAGCACAAAAAATTTTTTGGTAAACTTTGCAAGTTATAGTGTAAAAAAGAAAATGACACCTCAAAAACAAAAATCCATTCACTATTACAAATTTCGGAGGTTAAAACCTCTGGCGACTGCACTAAATAATTAATCTGTATTGAAAAGCAAAATATATTTCCTTATTATAATATTAGCCCGCCAAACTGCATAGTAGTTTGTCGGCGGCGATATAATCTTTTTGTATAAGTATGTGTATTATGTTATATCTTAAATTATGACTTAAGTTTACACAATGTATGTGGCATTAGTAAGAAAAAAAGAAACGACTGTAATAACTGATAACATTATTATAATAATAACATGATAACATTATAATATACAGTTATACACTGTACTAAATAGGCTAATTTTCAGTACAGTGTACTTAAGTCAAATATGTATGTTCAGCTTTGTACACGTCCTGTAGGGTCGGACGCTAGCTGTCAACTGAATGCAGGCGAATGTGTAAACAGTAAGTTCGTATTCGCTATTCGTGCCCTTTGATTCGCGTCCCACTCCCAACGCGAATGCCACGAATCGCGATACTGCATTTACACATTCGCGTTCGCCATTCGCCTCGTCATCGACGAAGCATTCGACGAAGCATTCGTATACGAATGCTGTCGCGAACTACCGTTCACACATTCGTGGGGTGATTCATTTTGACATTCGCACACGAACATGGAGGATGTGTTCATAATATGATAGCGACGTTGAATGAAAAATATTATGAAATTTATGATAGCGATATTTTGGGTTCCAAAATATGAGCTCTTCCTTTTTGTAAAATTCTAGGAATTCTAAAATTCGCCCTTCACTCCACTCCATTTTTATTACATAATAATAATAATTATACTAAATACTATAATAATTAATCTGTAATCTCATTTTGGGTAACTTTGAATTGCAGTATAACTTTGAATAATACAAAAATTGTCAAAAATGTAATGTTCAAAGTTAAACCGCAATTCAAAGTTACCCAAAATAACTGTATTGAAAACCAAAATATATTTCCATAATATAATATTAGCCCGCCAAACTGCATACTCGTAGTAGTTTGTCGGCGGGCTACGCGCTCATAAATGCTAAGAAACTAATAAATATAATATTATACTTTAAAGGGCATCACAGACGGTGAAGATAATATAAAATATATATTATCTTAGAGCATATTTTAGAATATCGCTCACCATAGAAATCCTATGAACCATCACACACGACGAAGTTAATATATATTTTATCTTTTGTATCTTAAGATACCGAACGATATGGAAATATATATTTCGTATCTTAATATGTTATCTTAAGATGCGAAATATATCCATCTTTATTAATACAGGGTGTTTTTGTGTTTTTATTTTGTGTGTTTGTATTTTGCTTTTTTATATCTTCCCTAATCAAATCATGAATTAAAAATGAATGTTTCTTTTGAATTTCTAAAATAATCTTAAAACTTCTTCGTTGACAGTTGATAAAGGTTAAATTCGCCGCAGGTTTTTCTCTTTTTATGCAAGGCTCTATCCAAATGTTTCTCCTTTTGGAATGTGCTACCGCAATCTGCATTTCACATTCTATATCAGAATCATCGCAGGAGGAGCTGTCTAACAAATCAAGAAGTAATAATAACTCCCACACTGGTTTCGGTGACGGTGGCCGATTTCATTGAAACCAAGGCTAGTTACGCAGGAGTAATTTTATAGTGCCCAAGTGTGTGAGCACTCTATTCCTTTTACACTCATAACCCAGTGGGACGGATGACCGACATGACTGGCGAGAGATCAGGCGCAGGACCGACTTTTTACATGCCCATCCGACGCATGGATCATCTTAATCCTAACCAAACTTGGAAATAACATGTTTCCAACGCGGGAGTCGAACCCACGACCTCCGAGTCAAGAGCCGAGCTCTTAACCACTGGACCACGGAGGCGTGTTATCAAGAAGTGAGGCAGTAGTATCACTTGTATGGCCTTTATAAAATAAAGATTAAAAAAAGCAGATCATTCATAGTTAATCACCCTGTATATAGAATTTTAACAAGGAATACGTGTGGCACCAACGCAGACTCGTAAGGAAATGAACAGATTTTTAATAATATCGTATCTTAGCCGTGTGTGATAGCGTAAGATACTATAATATTTTATATTTGGGCATCTTAAGATAAAATATTATAGTATCTTCACCATCTGTGATGCGCTTAATCACTTTTGTGTCGTTTGAGAACGGACATGTCGTGATTTTAATTAAAACAATTCACAAAAATATACAAACTATAATGTGCTGATAAGTGACCTCGATAGTGCTTGTGACATACATTTTTTGAAATAATGTCTGAGTAGATGATAGTGAATAGGTAAACCCAAATAAAATGGCGGAGAGTCCCTTTGATCGTAGCAGAAGAACGCCAAGAACTCCACCACCGACACCACCACCTCGCAGTGCAGGGATGGAGATGACCGACATCATCAGCACTCCAGATGTTCAGAAATGGTTAGACGGCATAGCACAAGCCCTTAGTGACATATGCATTATTGCCTCCGAAGGTAAATTGAACTCGGACCAAAAGCTTCGTGTCAACTCATTGTGCAGAAAAGTAAACCATGGCGCTGCACAGATGGCTGTACTTTATCAATCGGTCAAGCAAAAGGCTATCCAAGCCCAAGTAACTAACAGAGTTCTTCATGACCAGCAAAATCTGGAGCGAGACCTGCAGGACATAAAGGCCGACGTTAAAAGTATCCTGAAAGAGTCGCCTAAAGCAACCACAGGACATTCTTTTGCGGATATGGTTAAGAGAGAAAATAATTATATCCAGCCCTCTAACTTAAGCTCCGTAGCCATATACCCTACCGACAAACAAAAAACTAGTGACGATACGAAATGCCTTGTGCAGCAGATTATTCGGCCAGAAGAGCTTAAGCTCCACGTGCGTGCCCTACGAAAGACAAGGAACGGTGGAGTTGTAATAAGCACTGAATCCAAGGAGGATATAGAAAAAATCAAGCAATCTCCGTACATCAGTGATGCAGGCCTGACTATTGATGAGCCGCGCAAGCGCAAGCCTCGAATCGTGGTCATCGGAGTTCCCTCGTCTATGACGGAACGAGAAGTACTGACGTGCATATATAACCAAAATCTTGCCGAAAAATTGAAGGACCTGGACATGCAATCTTTTATGAATTCCAGTATATTAAGCCACAAATCTGGCAAAAAAGACGCAGAAACATGCAACTTTATCTTCGAAGTACCAGCAGCTATTCGCAGAGTCCTCATCTCCAATGGTCGTATTTTTGTGAACTGGTCGTCTTGCCCTGTAAAGGATTTTACGATTGTAACTAGATGCTTCAAGTGCCAGCAGTATGGCCATGCTGCGAAGACCTGCCGGGAAACTAACTGCACGTGCAGCCACTGTGGCGAGCAAGGACACACCATAAAAGACTGCCCCAAGAAAGAACTAGATGGAAGGTGCGCAACATGTATGCACTTTAAGAAACCTAGCAATCATGCTACCGGTGCTGCCGAATGCCCTGCCAAAACAATAGCCGAAAAAAGGTACATAAACTTGGTGGACTATGAAGGCGCCTAAGAGCGCCACATTACAGGTTTTTCATCGACCTTACAAGTTATCCTTTATTACATTAACTCTTAGTTTTTTCCTATCAATTTACTATAAGTGATAAATTTATTTTTAAAATTTTATAATAATGAATAATATTATACAAGAAATAGATGGTTTGTATGTTGCTGAATCAAAAATATGCGAAGTAGAAAATTGCAAACGCTATCTTTCTGACATGACAAATCCACTTAATATTTTAACACAAAATATTCGCAGTATCTACAAGAATTTCGATTAATTTAATCTTTTTCTCCACAGACTAGACATACATTATGATGTAGTTGTTCTTACAGATTGTTGGCTAGCTAAGCATTATAATATACCAATGTTGGCAGGTTACAATATGTATATGACTCAAAATAACTACAATCAAAATGATGGAGTTGTAATGTATGTTAATAAACAGCTTAATGCTACCGTAGAGGAGTTAGCTTACCAGGACTGCAGTACACTATTACTGAAAATAGGAACTGAATATGCAGTTCTAGGGACTTATAGATCATCTTCTTTTAGAAATATATCTCATTTTATTAATAAACTATATGATAACCTCACAAATCTATCACATTTTAAGAATATAATTTTGATTGGACATATTAATATTAACATTCTTCCAGGAAGCAATGACAGCAGTGCTCAGGACTACCTCAACTTATGTGCTTATCACGGCCTACTCCCTGCTCATACGCTCCCCACCCATCGAAGTGGATCCTGCTTAGATCACGTAATGCTTAAATCAAATTATCAACCGCTAACACTAATTCTAAACTCAACAATAACAGATCATAACGCTGTCCTACTAACATTAAATTGTCGCATGCGACGGCACAAACAAAATTGTCAATTAATGTCTAAGTTAAACATAAACAAACTCGAGGAAGATTTGTGCAAAATCGACTTTGCACCGATTTATAATAATGCTGATACTGATTTTTGTATGTCATACGTAATACAAAATCTACAAAATGCAATCCAGAAAAATACAAGGGTCTATCGCACTAGCAGTAAAAAATTAAATCTCAAGCCATGGATTACTCCCGGTCTTCTGCGCTGCATAAGACATAGGGATAAATTACATATGAAATCTAGAAAAAGTCCACACAATGCCATATTGCAAACAACATACAAAAGGTATCGTAACTTTTGCAATGACTTGCTCAGACGAGTAAAAAATAATTACGATAAAAACATCTTGGAACGCGCTAGAAATAACAGCAGAAAAATTTGGAAACATATCAAGGACATAACATACACTAAAAAGCATCACGAATCATCCTCAGTTTTGCTGAAAAACCAATCTTCAGAATTGTCATCTTTAAACTTTGTAAATAATTATTTTGTAAATATTGGGGCGCACTTGGCACATAAACCACAAAGTCAAATGCATGGGCGACCATATGCCGCTTTAACTAACAGATCTAACGCAATGTCTTTCTCATTAATAGACACCGATGAATCCGAGGTAGATAGAATTATTGAAAGCCTGCGGGACGACTGCGCAGTTGGATGGGATAATATCTCGTGTACAATTTTGAAAAAAATTAGACATATTTTGATTCCACATTTAACCCCTATCTTTCAAAAATGCTTATCTCAAGGTCATTTTCCTAAATGTTTAAAAAAGGCAGTCGTGGTACCGATTTATAAATCCGGTGACAAACAGGAAGTCTCAAATTACCGTCCTATCTCAATCTTACCATCATTGTCAAAGGTATTAGAAAAAATCATTAACAACAGGCTTGTCAATTACTTAGAACATATATCAGCATTATCAAATAACCAATTTGGATTTAGATCGAAACTTTCAACAGCTGACGCCGTACACAATTTGACAAATCATATAGCCCGAGAAGTTGACAAAGGTAATCACGTAATTGGAATCTTTCTTGACCTTGCAAAAGCTTTTGATACAGTATCTACAGAGATCCTATTACACAAACTAGAATCATTAGGAATAAGGGGCACACAATTAAAATTATTTAAAAGCTACCTAGAGAACCGCACTCAATGTGTCAAGGTCGACGGTGTATATAGCTCATTTCAAAATAATACAAAATATGGTGTTCCACAAGGAAGTATTTTAGGGCCAACACTGTTTTTAATATACATAAATGATATGTGTCAACTTAAATTAGACCGTGGCATAATTATATCATACGCTGATGACACAGCACTTGTTTTTTCTGCTAACACATATCGCGAAGTTTTCGAGTATGCACAGCAAGGTTTTAATATCATAAATAATTGGCTATCCACACATTTATTAACATTAAATGCCGAAAAAACTAAATACATAAAGTTTTCGATGCGTAAATCCACCTCAGCAGTTACTAACCAGCCACTATATGCACATTTTTGCACAACTTTCTCTAACATGGCATGCACATGTCCTAGTATTGATGGGATCAACAATATAAAGTATCTAGGTATAATAGTAGATGAAAATCTGTCTTTTAGGCCTCATGTAGATAAACTATGTGAAAAAATACGTAAGTTGATGTTTATTTTCAAGAAACTTCGTCATGTACTAGACCAACATTTAATCAACCAGGTGTATTTTGCTTTATGTCAATCGATTCTAACTTATTGTATTATATCTTGGGGAGGAGTAGGCAAAACGCTGTTACTAACTGTTGAAAGAGCACAAAGGGCAATAATCAAAATATGCAACTTTCGACCTTTTCTTTTCCCTACTAACCAGCTTTATGCGTCATTTGAAGTACTAACAGTTCGTCAGCTTTTCATCCTAAAAAGCTGACGAACTGTTAGTACTTCAAATGACGCATAAAGCTGGTTAGTAGGGAAAAGAGAAGGTCGAAAGTTGCATATTTTGATTATTGCCCTTTGTGCTCTTTCAACAGTTAGTAACAGCGTTTTGCCTACTCCTCCCCAAGATGTAATACAATAAGTTAGAATCGATTGACATAAAGCAAAATACACCTGCTTGATTAAATGTTGGTCTAGTACATGACGAAGTTTCTTGAAAATAAACATCAACTTACGTATTTTTTCACATAGTTTATCTACATGAGGCCTAAAAGACAGATTTTCATCTACTATTATACCTAGATACTTTATATTGTTGATCCCATCAATACTAGGACATGTGCATGCCATGTTAGAGAAAGTTGTGCAAAAATGTGCATATAGTGGCTGGTTAGTAACTGCTGAGGTGGATTTACGCATCGAAAACTTTATGTATTTAGTTTTTTCGACATTTAATGTTAATAAATGTGTGGATAGCCAATTATTTATGATATTAAAACCTTGCTGTGCATACTCGAAAACTTCGCGATATGTGTTAGCAGAAAAAACAAGTGCTGTGTCATCAGCGTATGATATAATTATGCCACGGTCTAATTTAAGTTGACACATATCATTTATGTATATTAAAAACAGTGTTGGCCCTAAAATACTTCCTTGTGGAACACCATATTTTGTATTATTTTGAAATGAGCTATATACACCGTCGACCTTGACACATTGAGTGCGGTTCTCTAGGTAGCTTTTAAATAATTTTAATTGTGTGCCCCTTATTCCTAATGATTCTAGTTTGTGTAATAGGATCTCTGTAGATACTGTATCAAAAGCTTTTGCAAGGTCAAGAAAGATTCCAATTACGTGATTACCTTTGTCAACTTCTCGGGCTATATGATTTGTCAAATTGTGTACGGCGTCAGCTGTTGAAAGTTTCGATCTAAATCCAAATTGGTTATTTGATAATGCTGATATATGTTCTAAGTAATTGACAAGCCTGTTGTTAATGATTTTTTCTAATACCTTTGACAATGATGGTAAGATTGAGATAGGACGGTAATTTGAGACTTCCTGTTTGTCACCGGATTTATAAATCGGTACCACGACTGCCTTTTTTAAACATTTAGGAAAATGACCTTTTGATAAGCATTTTTGAAAGATATGGGTTAAATGTGGAACCAAAATATGTCTAATTTTTTTCAAAATTGTACACGAGATATTATCCCATCCAACTGCGCAGTCGTCCCGCAGGCTTTCAATAATTCTATCTACCTCGGATTCATCGGTGTCTATTAATGAGAAAGACATTGCGTTAGATCTGTTAGTTAACGCGGCATATGATCGCCCATGCATTTGACTTTGTGATTTATGTGCCAAGTGCGCCCCAATATTTACAAAATAATTATTTACAAAGTTTAAAGATGACAATTCTGAAGATTGGTTTTTCAGCAAAACTGAGGATGATTCGTGATGCTTTTTAGTGTATGTTATGTCCTTGATATGTTTCCAAATTTTTCTGCTGTTATTTCTAGCGCGTTCCAAGATGTTTTTATCGTAATTATTTTTTACTCGTCTGAGCAAGTCATTGCAAAAGTTACGATACCTTTTGTATGTTGTTTGCAATATGGCATTGTGTGGACTTTTTCTAGATTTCATATGTAATTTATCCCTATGTCTTATGCAGCGCAGAAGACCGGGAGTAATCCATGGCTTGAGATTTAATTTTTTACTGCTAGTGCGATAGACCCTTGTATTTTTCTGGATTGCATTTTGTAGATTTTGTATTACGTATGACATACAAAAATCAGTATCAGCATTATTATAAATCGGTGCAAAGTCGATTTTGCACAAATCTTCCTCGAGTTTGTTTATGTTTAACTTAGACATTAATTGACAATTTTGTTTGTGCCGTCGCATGCGACAATTTAATGTTAGTAGGACAGCGTTATGATCTGTTATTGTTGAGTTTAGAATTAGTGTTAGCGGTTGATAATTTGATTTAAGCATTACGTGATCTAAGCAGGATCCACTTCGATGGGTGGGGAGCGTATGAGCAGGGAGTAGGCCGTGATAAGCACATAAGTTGAGGTAGTCCTGAGCACTGCTGTCATTGCTTCCTGGAAGAATGTTAATATTAATATGTCCAATCAAAATTATATTCTTAAAATGTGATAGATTTGTGAGGTTATCATATAGTTTATTAATAAAATGAGATATATTTCTAAAAGAAGGTGATCTATAAGTCCCTAGAACTGCATATTCAGTTCCTATTTTCAGTAATAGTGTACTGCAGTCCTGGTAAGCTAACTCCTCTACGGTAGCATTAAGCTGTTTAACATACATTACAACTCCATCATTTTGATTGTAGTTATTTTGAGTCATATACATATTGTAACCTGCCAACATTGGTATATTATACTTAATGCTTAGCTAGCCAACATTCTGTAAGAACAACTACATCATGATGTATGTCTAGTCTGTGGAGAAAAAGATTAAATTCATCGAAATTCTCTGGTAGTTGGCTATGTTTGGATTTAAATTATATTGTTTTTCAATCTCTTTCCTATTCTTAATGGCAACTGTGCATTCTTGATCCCACCAAGGTGGAGATGGTGTATGATGGTGTGAAGTATTTTTTTTTGGAAATGATTCATCAGCAGCTTTAATAAATGCTGAAGTCAAAGCCTCAGCACATAGTGATTCATTTTCTGATGATATTTCGGGAAGAAAAGATAACTGATTTCTGAGTAAAGTTTGAAATTTATCCCAGTTAGAATTACTGTTAATATGATATTTTATTGATGCAGACTGATTTGATTTACTTTTATCTTTACCTGGAAATGATAGAATTATAGGAAAATGATCACTGCCATGACTTGACTCCAACACATACCAATGAAAAACAGACGATAGATTAGGTGAACATATTGACAAATCTGGTACACAACAACCTTCATGAGGAGCAGTGCGACGAGTCGGTTGGCCAGAATTAAGAATACACAGTTTATTATAATCTATTAAGTCTAAAACTTCGTAACCCCATTGATTGTCTTTGTGACTCCCCCATGACTGGTGCTGGGCATTGAAGTCTCCTAGTATTACCACTGATTGTGGTAATTGACTAATAATACTTTTTATTTCAGAGAAAATGCAGTATGAAGGATGAGGTATATACAGTGAAACAAAACATGTGTTATTTACAGATGCAGCAATGATTGAAAAATCAAAGTTATGTGAAGGAAGAGGTATGTGATGAAATGATTGATGGTGTTTGATGAGCATGGCTGTACCACCATACCCATCTGATCTGTCTTCCCTGAGACAAGTGTAGCCAGAAATCCTAAAAAGTGATTCCGGCTTGAGCCATGTCTCTTGTAAGGAAAAGATGATAGGTTTGTATTTTTTAATTAAAAAAATAATTTCGTGTTTTTTACTAACCACACTGCGGCAGTTCCACTGGACTATGTTGTCCATTGTTGAAAGTGGTATTAATTTGTGATTCAGTGGTGAATATGGCAGCGTTGGACGGTGATAAAGATGATAATGATGTAATCAGTTTGTTTAATGCTAAAATTGTTTCATGTATTGAATCCATGTTAATACTGGGAGCTGGATATGCAGATCCATTATCTCCTACTGGAGGGTTATAATCTTTTATTAAACTATTATGTGTTTGTCTGTCATACCCATTTTGTTGTTTCTGTGGCAGTTTTGGTTGTTTGAAAACAGTTTTTTTATATGACCGTTGCATTAAATTCAAATTCTGTTTATTATTATTGTTGTTGAAAAATGATTTTTGTGTATTTACAGGTGATGATGATGAAGAAGTAGATGACATTAATACGTCAGAATATAATTTTGAAATGGGAGGATGTAACTTCGAAGCTTCTGAATAGGATAGACAATTATGAGCCATTGACTCCTTAATTGATTTTTGGCGTTGGAATTCTGGGCATTTTTTATCAGTTGCAATGTGCGAACCGTGGCAAATACAACAATAAATAGACTCCTCTTCAACTGAGCAACTATCACCAGCATGCCCTTGGCCACACCTAAAACATCTAGGTGTTGACCGACATTGGTTTTTGACATGTCCGTATCTACAGCAATTGAAGCACTGTATTGTAGGGAATATATATAAGTCTACAGGAAGTGCATTATAGCACATGAAGACTCTCTTTGGTAATGTCTGTCCGTCAAATGTTATTACGACAGATTCGGTGTTATTAAATTGAGCGATCCCATTCACTATTGTTTTTTTCTTTAACCTTCTGATTTTTAATATTTCACCACATCCAATTGGTAAAGTTATATTATTAATAACATCATCATCGGACCAATCAGCAGGTATACCTCTAACTAATCCTATTCTACTTACCTGAAAGGTTGGAATAATAGATTTAAATTGTTCTGAGTTAAATTTAGGGTTACTTATAAAACTATTGGCTTCATTATATGAAGAAAAGGCTACAGATAATCGGTTTCTGGCTATTTTCTTAATACTACCATCTACAATATTTTTAATGTTATTTGTTTTCAAGTAATGGCCAAACACTATGGGGTGAAAGTTTATGTTTTCATTAGGTGACTTTGGTACCTTTTGTATATGGACAATATACGGAGAGGAGTCTGTATCTTTATACAGCATCCTACCGACCCGTGAAACTAAGCTCTGGGATTTTTCAGTTGTGTTCACATTTGGTTGAGTTTCAAGTATAACGTCTTGTTTAAGAACATTATGGTTTTCGGTATCGCTAAGACACATGCAATTGATATCAGGCTTGGCCTTATTAGGGTCTTTTTTAATTTTTTTCTGGCACTTTTTGCAACGCCTCCTAGGAATCGCTGGACGTTTTCTAGTATTTACTGAGCATGAGGTGTCAGTGTCCATGCTCGAATCATTCGATACAGTAACATAAAGACCAACGGGGGGACCAGGTCCCCCCGGGTCGGGCTCCTCCATAATATTCTTATGAACTACGATATATAAATAAAAACTTACCAAATAAAATTAATATATACAACAAGAAAGAAAATTAAAACTAAAACTACACTATTTAATTAACTAATTATAGATATAAAAAGAATTTTAAAATTTTCCAAAAAAATACCGCGTCCGCCCTTTGGAAGTTCCCGCGCTTTCCTCCTACAATAATACAACTGTGTTCCAATTTACAACTTTTCATCTTCTTTTTTGAATAGTCTCTGGGCGGACCCCGCTCCGCGTGACCATAGACTGACTGTTGTTTATGCTCATTCATAGCAATTAGCACAGACTAACATATAGGACAATGAGTAAAATAAACTATTCGCAATACAAAACGCTACATACATTCGAACAAAGACGAAATCCAGTAAAATCTTCGAACAAAGCACAAGTCATACCTTGACACGTAGGAAATAGAGCACAATTTAAAATAGCCGAAATAATACTAATAGCTCACAGATTGTTTATTTATTTTTCATTCAGAGTGTGGTCAATGTATCAAAGGTCATAACTAACCAAACTTCTTCATACAAAAGTATTCTCTAATTCATCGAAATACGTAATATAATCGAAACAAAGAGCGCAGCCCAGGTGGGTTGAGTACGGTTGCTGAGAGGATAAATGGAAGGCCTCAGAGCAGCTGTCAGCGAGGCAACGCCGCATGAACTGTCATGTTTTTCGGGCGCGCACCCCATATCGAATTATAAGACGTTATCACGTCAAAAAGAAACGACTGTAATAACAGCTAATAACATTATTATAATAATAGCATGATAACATTATAATATGCAGTTATACACTGTACTAAATAGGCTAATTTTCAGTACAGTGTACTTAAGTCAAATATGTATGTTCAGCTTTGTACACGTCCTGTAGGGTCGGACGCTAGCTGTCAACTGAGTGCAGGCGAATGTGTAAACAGTAAGTTCGTATTCGCTATTCGTGCCCTTTGATTCGCGTCCGAAAAACCGCTCCCAACGCGAATGCCACGAATCGCGAGGCGAAGTGCGAGGCGAATAGCGAGCGCCTGTTTACACATTCGTGTTCGTTATTCGTCTCGTGATTCGCCTCGCTATTCGTGCGAATGTATAAATGCGGTATCCGAAAAACCGCTCCCAACGCGAATGCCACGAATCACGAGGCGAAGTGCGAGGCGAATAGCGAGCGCCTGTTTACACATTCGTGTTAGTTATTCGCCTCGTGATTCGCCTCGCTATTCGTGCGAATGTATAAATGCGGTACGAGGCGAAGTGCGAGGCGAATAGCGAGCGCCTGTTTACACATTCGTTTTCGTTATTCGCCTCGTGATTCGCCTCGCTATTCGTGCGAATGTATAAATGCGGTATTATCAAGAAGCTTATACCCTAATGGAGGTTTCATAGTGAACATAGATTGAAGATGAAAAATATGTCCTTGGATGACGTCATTGTTATGTGCTATCCCTTTTCTTTAGGGTAACCAAAGCTTTGAATATTCTAGGACAAACAAGTAGCCTTAGTAAACAAGTAGTGTCTGTATGTCTGTTTGTTCCGGCTAATCTCTGAAACGGCTGGAGCTATTTTGCCGGGACTTTTTTTGGTAGATAGCTGATGTAGTAAGGTGTAACTTAGGCTACATTTTAACCGACTTCCAAAAAGGAGGAGGTTATATTTTACTTTTTTCATATTTGTTTGCGGACTATCCATCTTTGTCATTATACTAATCCGCGTCAACAACGCGGACGAAGTCGCGGGCAACAGCTAGTCAATATATAAAAAAAAACTAAATAATATGCAAATGTTTTATTAAAAATAGATTAAAAACCACACATTTACAATCATAGGATACTATAACTATACACAACAGCAAGAAGCTTATGAGCAAGAAGCCCTAACAGTAATTATACATGTGAAAATAAAATTGTTTTATGCAGTTTTTGGCGTTTAGTCCTGAGATCGCCTAATTTCTTTTGTATGTCATTTTTTAAATAAGATGACAATCTTATTTTTAAGAAACTATTTGCTATATATTTTATAACCTCAGTTTCATGTAAATCCAGACATACGTCTGTGACAGGGTGCTTAGGAACAAAAATTTCTTGTACTTGGGGTTGGAATTTTTGTAGTGTAGCCATTACCAATTTGCCTGTAATGTTAACGACTGACAACAGTGACATAGATACAGTTTTTTTAAATAATGTATTAACATATTTCACGATCATAAATGCAGCATCCGAAGCAAAACATAATTTACCCCGGTTGACAAATGTTGTGAATGCTGAATACTTATTTATATTCAGGGCATAGTCATGATCACTTTTTTTATTTTCAGTTGTGAGCACAGCATGACAAAACTCGCAATTATTTTTTTTTAAATCTTTTGAATTACAAAGCCCGTTATATAATAAAGCACATTATCTTCATAGGCGCTGCATAGATAATTTTCTAAAGAATTTATCATTTCAGAAAAATGTCTCTTTCATCAGTACTGTGTTCCTGAGTTTGACTTTCAATTAATGATCTGGTTTTGCTTCGAAATTCCATGACATGGTTGGTATTAAATGTATCATCTATACAATTTGCTCTTATACTGGGTCGTACCGAGTTGCGATACAATAATTTTCTTAAAATATATCGGAACTCTAGCGGGCTCGGATTGTCTTGAGTCCTCCCTCTAGTACGTATGCACGAAAAAAAAATTCTAGATTGTCTTGTGAACATTTGAAAGTTAGTAAGTATTTTAGCGGGTTCTCTTCTAATGTTGTCAGATCATTAAACAATAATTTGAAAGAAATCATGTTCACAAGGAACCCCAAACAGAACGTTTTGCGGGTATGCTTCATTAATGGCTGGTCTCCTATTTTAAGATTATTTAAATAAATCTCAGCTTCGTCAAAAAACGTTTGCCAGACATCGCGGTTGTGTATTGTTAATGGCGACTTTAAATAAGTGCCATAGGGAGATCGGCTATTCATGCTATCAAATAATCGATCTAAAATACGGATAAATTCGACAGTCGCAGAACTGTCTTGGAATTTAGGATTTCCACTATTGCAAAGGAACTCAATTGCATCAGCAACGGATGAGCTTAGTACTTGGCAAGCTAAACGGACATTAATTTTTTTGTTTTGGTAAGCGACATGAGCTCCTGTTAATTTATTAGAGAGCTTAAGACCCTCTTCTTGTTGCATCATATGCAATTTCTGTACATATTGAAAAGAAATTTTTCCGTTTGGTAATTCTAAGCCTTTTTCTGCAAAAACGTTTCGAGCCAGTTTAATCATGTGGGCCGGGTCTAAAAGGCAATAAACGTTAGTTACTCCATTGGGATGAAGAAAGTAGGATTTAATGTTACCTTCCTCAAATGAGCAACCAAGACACTCGTATGCCTTTATATTGCATTTGGCGCCATCACACGTTAGTGACCTTACAGTAATTCCTGCTTCGCTCAGTAAGATTATTGCAGTATTTATCAATTGTCCCAGCAATTCGGCGTTCAAAGAACTTGGAGTAAAAAAGTAACCAATAGGGCATTTAAAATAATTTGAATACGATACTATTTGAAAAACTAAGGCTTCCGATGCAAGCTGTTCAGGATCATCAACGACAATGTCACCAAGGTCATCATAGCCAAATGTTTTTCCTAATTTATTACAGTAACAAATATCTCTTTTTAAGGCCATCGAATCAAAAATCATGGCCACATTTTTTAAATAGGGCTTATTTGGTAGTTCTGATTTTAAATATTCAATTACTTCTGACAGAAAACCAACAGAACAATTAAAACTTGAAATCGCCCGCCATAATGTTGATTCATGTGGCAAAGAAATTATGCTTCTCAGGTAATTATAAGCCTTCGGACAGTAAAAATGCAAAGTTAAGGAAAATGATTTCACTTCATCACTATAATATGTGACCTGTCTTTTTTTACTAGTATGGAATTTTTTACATATATTTGCATAATTACCTTGCAATATATTTTCAATTTCTGATTGTGAAGTATAATTTTTGACAACTTTTATTAATTCTTTCATATTTTCAATTTTCTTTGCCTGTCTATTAACTTTCTGTTGAAGAACCTTATTTTTCTTTTTTAGCACTACTTCACTACGTGTTTTTATGTTAGCTTGACTGCTGAAATCTTTTAGTACAGGTTGATCCTTGAGAACCTGTAAACAAAAAACTATAATATTATACACTGTAGGAATTGTACTAGAAAGTTAATTTTTATATTGATTTTATAACAATAAACAATGACTAAGTTTAAGAAATAGATAGAGACGCACTTGATTATTTTATTAGTTTTTATAATTACAAAAGTTTTGTTGATTACAGAACCCTAAAACGGAACCCTAACCAGCAAATTTTTTGTATATTGGTAGGTTAATAGTTATATAATTTAAGAGTAACCTTGTCCTACAAATAGAACAATCCATATTTTAGGACCATCAAGCCAAAGTATGAAATCCTTTCTATCTCTGTTAGCTACCACTTTCGAGATTTTTCGAAAATAAAAAACATGTTGTTCGTCTTATCAAAATGTAGCTACTCACAAAAAATTACCTCGTTAGTAATCACAAAAAAAATTGTTCTAGGGCTCCCGTACTATTAGGGTGAAGTGAAGCAACGTTGATAGAATGTATGCTTATTTTACGTTAGTAAATTCCTCCAAAATAATACTACAAATATTTTAAGCCGAGAAAAAATCACTAACCAATAAACATAAAAACCAAATCAATACAAGAATTGGTGCATTCTGCATACTGGGAAAAATGTTGTGCCTATAAGCTATACTAGATATTAGCTTTCTGATAAAATATGATAACTTACAGTTTTCATGGCTTGAGAACATATACCAGCTGGCGGATTGGAGCAAACAGGTAAAATGATAGCTTCTTGCACTTCCACAATTTGTTTCTTTTTAGGTGGTTCATTTTCATCGAGCTGAAAGAGGTAGCAATGTGAGATGAAAATGTAAACGATAATCCAAGTCTCAAAGTCAACCATAAAATTTTAATGCTTACTTACATATTTTTCAAGTATCGGCATTGCTGACGCTTTAGCACACAGAGTTTCTTGTGAGCTTGAAGGAATATTAAGACATTCCTGAAAAAAATAAGTGATATTAAGAAGAGGAAGACACAACTTTAAATGATTAGTTACCTGAAGTAATCTCATTTCTTTATTCATACTAATGTACTATCTTCATCGTCTGTGTGTCTTTCTGTCTGTTGCATGCATGCTTTACAACTGAACCGATTTTTATGAAATTTGGCATAAACATAGATAAGATGTTGAGAAAGGACATAGGTTACTTTTTACTGTGTCTAAATACATAGTTCCCATGGGAAACGGTAAAACCTAATTTTGCCACAAGGAAGCCGCAAGATACGAGTACCTCTAGTATTTAGTAAGGTAATTCACTATTAGAACTTACCAATGTTTCGCAACACCCACATATCTTTGGTATAGCAGATTTCAATAAACGGCCAGGTCTATTGACATCATAGTCTTCAGATCGAAAGTGTAGGCTACAAATTCTGGCAGTATTATAATAATTTGATTTTAATGGTATTTTAGATAACCAAGCTTGCCTCAGGTCAGGGTCACTAGGGAACCTGTAACGTAAAATAGGTGCCATAAATGTAAAATGCTAAGTAAAGTATTAAAAAAAAACATTAAAATACAAGGACAATCCAATCCAAACTCCAAATAGTCATCCTAGCCTAATATACAAAACTTTTGTCCATAACACCTTTTTCGGGTAATAAATCATATTTTGCAGTTATATGTACGAACTACGAGGACAATCCAATCCAAAGTATACTTAGCTAATGGTCACCCTAGCGAAATGTAAAAAATATTTCATTTAATTAACTTACCCGTGAAATTTCACACCACAATTTGGATACCATACACTTTTACAACCTCGAACTACACAACTCATTGTATTTTGTATAAAAATATTATGCTTTATTTATCTTGTAAAAAATCGAACAGAGACGCTGTCAACAACCGGCAGCCATAATGTTTTGTATACGTTCTGACATTTGCTTGTGTTGCCATTAAAAAATACTAACATTATAAAATGGGAGTAATGTGAATAAAAAAAATCATAAGTTTATTTTCTTTTTGCTTTTGATGTTATGCAACCAAAAACCACCCTTGAATTATTATTTATTTAATTGTAAGGTTTTTTTAATCGTGTATATGGGACGTATTTTAGGCTTAAAAACTAAAATTGATTTTGTTAATAGGGAAAATATAAAACGCTTTGGCAACTCTGTGTTTTACAAGCGAGCGAGTGAGAACTATCAAAAGAAAAGAACAGGACATAACAAAAAGGTCAACAGAATTCAAATATTTGACCTTCACTTTTTTGTTCTGCATGAAACCTCCATTGGGTATTATAATACCTCCGACCCGTGAGTAATTTGTATTCTGTGGAAAATACTCTTTGACAGCAGTTTTTTTTTTGTTGACAACTCATTTTAGAGCCCGCGCCACAGATTAAGGATGGGTAGATAGCTTCTTAGCTCGCCAGCGCGTGGCCATTTTATGCTTGTGTGCAATTGCCGTAGTGTGCGTGTAGGGATGGGCGATCTGCTTGTATATATCGATAAAAATATAAAATGAGACTACAACTGCTATCGACCAATAGTCGACCATAATTTTATGTAAATAGATTTTTATTAAACGACATAAAAAAGGAGGTTATCAATTCGACCCGCCTGTTCAATTTAGGATATAATATTAATAATTTAATATAATGTAATAATCATTTATTTGCAAAGAATGTTGTTAACAAAGATCTTAAAGTAAGTTATATTATACAGTATCAAACATTATGATCATTAAATTAGAAGTCGCTTTCAATTTGGTGAAAAGATATGATTTTACTGATGAAATGAATTTTATTGATGAAAATACTATATATATATATATATATATATATATATATATATATATATATATACACAAATAGTTAAAAATATAATAATTATTTATACTCCATAAGCCACGAAGGCTTGACCGGAGTGTAATATCAATAAAATCAACAGTTTTTATAAAAAACAACAGAAGATCTAATATACTTTATTATATAACAATTTTGTAAAATAACAACAACAGTATTATCGAAGAAATAAAGACGTTAAAGATGCGTTAAAGCATTGGATACTGGTGACGAGACACATAATAATATAATGACATAATGACGTGTCCACTGTCCCAACACCAGTGGCCGATCCTTCAGTCAATAAAATACCTATGCCATACATTATAACATGTAAGGATTGGACACCGGTGCTAGGACACATTGTATAATATTACACACATATTAAAAAATAGAAAAAATAACTCAAACATGTTTAATATTTTCGTATGAGAAAATGATTATGGTATTACGTATGTATGAGAATTTCGATGGCACCCGGCCTCTTAAATGAAAAATATTCAAACACTGAAAACAGTTGACAACATCTCCTTAACGGGGGGGTCTCCTGAAGGTGGTAGTAATAAGGAGGGGATTTTTCTCACTTAAACCGTCCCTCCTCACTCCATCTCACCACCAGATTATTCGGTTATAATCTAAACTTAAAAATAATATCAACTTCATTATAGGTCTCTCAGTCACTACCATATTGATGGCGCATTTTCACTGATCAGGGCCCGCATGCGGGGTGCGGGAGATTTCTAAAACGCATGCCAAGACCAATGACAATGCGCCATTAGTTGTCAATTAGTTGTCATAGACTCCCCGTATGCTGTATACCGTACGAGTTAACGACTAATGAAAATGCGCCCTGAACTGTTCTTTAGGAGCATTCCAATAACCTAAAAAAATTTTTGGTTTAGTGTCATTAAATGTACTTAATACTATAAAATATGTATGTACATATAATATTATAATGGGGCAATATGCTTTATGTAACTTTTCCATGCTTAACCCATCAAGCCCCAAGTCGAACCCAGGTGCCGCATAACATCTGAATATCTATTGTGTCTGGAATTCGATGTTCGAGGTATTAAATTTATTTTATTAAATGATAATGACTTTAGCTTTATTAAATTTTTGCATTTTACTTATTAAAAAAAGAGTAATGCCATGATAAAATTTCAAAAAGTAGATCTAAGTAACGAACTGAGTACTTACAGGGGGGAGGTGTGAGAGCTGTTGATCATGCGATTATTTTGCTCTCCGTCAGAACTTTTTTATTTCAATAAAATCATTGTTTCAAACGTAAGTTTGAAACTTACGTTTGAAATGATAATCCCAATATTGTGATGCCTTCATGAGGGAGTGAGAATTAAAAACTTGCATGAAACTTGCGTCTAAATACTTCTGTTCGTCGTCTATTTTGAAGCATTTTCAAATCCGGAAAAAAAAATATTATTTCATCATGACAATATTTTTATCGATAAACTATATTTCAAGTAAAGTGCATCCCTAAAGTACACGTAAAAAGTTATGCAATATTTGAATTGTGACATTTTTATCACTAATGCCTTATAAAGCATGATTATGGGATTATTAAACTTATAAATTTTCTTTTTAGCTTACAAAAATACCGATTGATAAGCCCAAAAAACGTTGTTGAAAACTTACGTATGTTATGTTAAATCCACGTGTTTGAGGCATTCCTTGGCCGTTTTTATGGTTTATTATACAGCGGAACCACAAAACCCAACAAGATATTGCATTTAACGTTCACTAAACACTTTTATTAGCACTTTTTAAACATGAAATATTGCAGACCGACTCCTTTGTTATGTCCTATTAGGTAGGACATAACATTACAAACTTTTGACGTTTATACACCGATATGAGCTTTCTCTTTTACTCAACTTACTGCATCGTTAGTTAGAAAGAGTAACATAACACAACACATCAACTGTCAAAATATAAGGTTACCTCCAATAGTATGTACCTCATTGGCCCGCGCGCACGAGCAACTTAGTTGCACGGCGATTTATTTGTCTCTTTCGAAAAAATTGCCGCCATGTCGCAGGGGTGCGCGCACGAGAGCGACAGCAACGCAACTTTTTTCCGATTTTTCTAGACAGTCATCAACATGGATTTGGTTGAGACGGCTGTGGTTGTTGCACTCGCAATAAAAAACCGAAGAAAGCGTCGCAAAATAGAATATTGGGTGCATCCATTATGGAGCGATCGCCTGACTCTTGGGAAATTTCATACTGTGTTTATGAAATTGAGAGCGTACCCAGAAAATTTTTACGTTTTTTTTAGAATGAGTGTCGAAAGTTTTGATGAACTGTGCAGAATCTTACGACCTGGCCTCGTTCATGAAGATACAAATATGAGATTAGCTGATTTCCCCCCAGAAATACCCTATTTTGCCCCTATCTTGGTCGAAAGCCCCCTAAGTCTAGCTAAATCTAGGGGGAAAACCCGATATTTTGCCTCTATTTTGCCCCTATCTTGGTCGAAAACTCCCTAAATCTAGGGGGAAATCCCCTGATCTGGCAACACTGGGCCGGTCGGCGACTTTATTGTTGCCTGTGCGCGCACTTGCATAGAAACCAATAGGGAAGGAGACAGTTGCGTTGCAACCAAAAAAGTTGCCCAGAGTTGCGTCGCGTCGCGTCGCTACGTGCGCTAGTCCTAGACTTGATCAAGAGACAAATAAATCGCCGAGCAACTAAGTTGCTCGTGCGCGCAAGGCCTTAGGATTTCATTTTCACGAGTTCTTTAGTCGTGTTCGTTTGGTTTTTCAACTGCGCATGCGCGGCTTTATTGTGTGTCAGTGTGAGTGTCATATTCTAAAATACCTTGTCACGTTCTAAAATACCTGTCAGATTTTCTAAAATCTGACAGAAATTGATAGGTATTTTAGATTACGACACTCCCACTGACACACAAAAAAGCTGCGCATGCGCAGTTGAAAAACTAAACGAACACGACTTTTGCCATAAAATATCCTTAATCTGTGGCCATAAACATGTTTAGCCATAGACTATAGATATGTGACAGCAAATTAGCCAATCATCATCGTTTTCGCCACAATCGCGCTTTGTTCCAACATAACCTATCAAATTTATTAGATTTGAGAAATGGCTGACGATAAAGAAGTCGAGAAAACTATCGCAGAGGACTTGGTTGTTACCAAGTACAAATTAGCGGGGCAAATAGTAAATCGTAAGTAGATTTTCATTGTTGGTAAAGAGGTTATTCTCCGTTGTTGCATAAGCGTAATTTTGGCACTAAACTAACCCTGGACGCGTGTCATCGCCATGCGGATACACATTGTCTTGTTGCTACCCAGTACCCAGCAACCGCCTTGCAAAATTAGATTTATTAATTGCATTGTATTTTTGTACAGGTGTTCTTGAGCAAGTTATCGCAAAATGCGTACCTGACGCTTCCGCCCGAGAAATATGTGAATTTGGTGATAACTTGTTACTCGAAGAGACATCAAAGGTCTTTAAGAAAGAGAAGGACTCCAAAAAAGGAATTGCATTTTCAACATGTGTCTCAGTCAACAATTGTATATGCCACTTTTCACCCATCCCAAGTGAGACTGACTACAAACTAAAGCAAGGAGATCTTGCTAAGATGTAAGTTCATTGGACGTCTAATGTCTTCCTAAAACTAATGCATGCCAATAAAATACTGTTGTTTGCTGTTATAAAAAATATTGTAGTAATAAAATTATGATATTGAAATCAGACAACAACAATAAAGTTATTGTTGAGTGATGCTCAAAATGTTTCAGTGACTTGGGTGCTCATATTGATGGATTCATTGCTGTGGTGGCACACACTGTGGCTGTGGGTGGTGGGGAGGTGACTGGTCGTGCGGCAGATGTCTTGCTAGCTGCTCACCTCGCCAGCGAAGCTGCCTTGAGATTACTTAAACCAGGAAATGAAGTATGAGGATATTTATTTATTTACAAAAGATATATTTTGAAACTTATATCCTATAAGCTGTCATTTTGTTTTATTTTAGTTCACTGTCCAAAAATTTTTCTTAAGTGTAATGGTGTATGTAGCATTGTGTGCTATTAACCCATCAAACCCCTTATGAGCACCGGTGATCGCGACAACAATAGAATACAATAGCATTTCCTAGAATCCCCGATCGAAGGATTAAAAAAATTTAAACAACTATATTTTTGTAGAATTATGCAGTGACAGATGCGGTACAAAAAATCTGTACTGAGTATGGATGTAAGCCCATCGAGGGAATGCTGTCTCACCAGCTCAAACAGTTTAGGATTGACGGAGAGAAGAGTATCATACAGAATCCATCAGAAGCACAGAGGAAGGAACATGAGAAGGCAAAGTTTGAAACATATGAAGTTTATGGGATGGATGTCCTGGTCTCTACAGGAGAGGGTGTGGTAAGTTAATAGTTTTTATTATCCATAATATCTTTTTTTGTAAGAATATACATTATATCATTGAATGCCCTGAATTCTTTCCAGGTTGATACTTTTTAATCCTTCTGGCAGTACTCAGGGTATAGCAAACAGTTTAACTCTTGAACTAAATTGATAAGTGCATTTTGGTTTTTTATTTCAGACTGACAGTTAAGTTTTTTAATGTTCATATTTACACAATCATACTCTCTGTTTACGAAATTCATAGGCACCATAAATCAAAATGTTATTTAATTTTCAGGGGCGTGAGATGGATACGAGGTGTACAATCTATAAAAAAACTGATGAAATATACCAACTGAAGCTAAAAGCGTCTAGAATGTTTTACAGTGAGGTAATACTTATTACTAAATACTAATGTTTTTGGTTTTTTCATTTGTCAAATGCCCTGAATTATTTGTAATGGTATGAATAAATTATTGATATTAACATTAATTTGGGGCATATTATGGTAATGTGTTTGAACCAATAGCATTTCTTATAAATTTATTGGTATAGATCATTACAACATGTGATGTAAGATATTTAAACAGACAGTAAAACAGTTGAACATTTTTGGGTTGTTAAAAATGACAATCATAAAATGACATCCTTTCAGGTTCGTAACAAACATGGTACAATGCCTTTCAATCTAAGGAGTTTTGACAAAGAGACTAGTGCGAGATTAGGTGTGGTAGAATGTGTCAATCATAAACTAATTGAGCCATTCCAGGTAAATATAGCACCATCCATCTATAATACTTTATTTTCAATTTATACAGTTTAATCAATTATTGTATTACTATTTGATTATTAACTTTGTATTTATTTTACAGGTATTGTATGAACGACCGGGTGAGTTAGTTGCCCAGTTTAAATTTACTGCATTACTGTTGCCGAGTGGGACCCATCGTATTACTGGCCTTCCATTTGACAAGACTCAATGCAAAACTGAGCGCTCTATAAAAGATCCTGAAATTAATGTAAGTTTTCATGTTTGTAATTTTAAATCTATCGATATTTTACACATTTACAGTTTTCTAAACCTGCATTTTATTTGTACAAATTTTATCTTATCCCTGTTATCTTTCAAAGCATTCTCCATAATAGTTTGGTTTGAACAAGCACAGGGGACAGTAAAGTAATATTTTTGAGCTGATTAATTCTGTAATTTATTCAGTTTGAAATGTTACAACACTATTAAATTTCATTCTACACTTCTTTTTTTTTTTAATTTTACTGTACATTTTTGTAGAATTTACTTTATCATGCTTCACAAGCAAAATCAACTAAAAAGACAAATATTTAATAAGTTTCTTTTTTGAACAGGCCCTACTCAATTCCTCAGCCAAGTCTAACAAGAAGAAGAAAAAGAAATCTGGTGCTGAAGAACCAATGGAAGTGGAAACTCCTGCGTCTTAACATGCATTAAAAACTGCTATTTATGTTGATGTTGAAAGCATTTGAAATTTGGTTAAACTCAGGACTAATCAAATTTATTTGGCTTCTCTCCTACTTCAGTATAATGTTTCATTTATGGACAAGTTAAACCTAACTTTCGTTTTGGTAAAAAAATTAAATTATTATTGGAACACAAAATATCAAGAACCTTGCGATGTTTGAACTGCTGATGACCCAGAAAGCCAATTAGTTTAATAACTTCATGATTTCGCATTGTTTTCAAATATTTTAAATATTTCAATGTCATTACACTTTTATGATGTATAAAATATATTTGTAAATAAATCATGACTTTCACTCAATTGTCACATAGGTACATCTTAATGCTGTTTGCCTAGAGCTAGAAATATAAAAATAATCATTCCTTAATTAAAGTGCACAAAATAGACTATGTCATTGTAAGTTTGCATTAAAATAAGTGCAATTATGAAAGTTTAATATTATAAATAATTAAATAGTTTAAATATTTATCTAAATTGATATTTTGTATATGAATGTAGTAAATACGAGGTAGCGGTAAACTTAAATCTCATTTAATTAACGTTTTAATACCATTGCATAATAATTTTTTTAATTGCTTAAAACAACTAATTCATTACTTTCAAGTGTATGACATTGCAAATTCAAAATAAATTTAATTTCCACTATTGTGGACTGGTTTTTGTATAAAATGGTATTTTATTTTTAAAATCCCTTTTGCAATACTTAAGTGTCAGTTGTATTAAATTGTATACCATAATTAAGGCCGGGTTCCACTGACACGGAGCGGGGCGGCGAGGAGCTTAGTGGTGCCCGAATTGACCAATCACTATGCTCGAAATCTCAGCTCCGCTTCAATGGAAACAGCACGAGCAGGGTGGAGCAGAGCTGAGCGGATATTCATAAGAAGATGCAGCGAGGCGATTCGGTGCGGAGGACAACGAGTATTGGGGTGCAGAGCGGAGGACAGCGGGGTGGTGCGTACCTCGCGCGCAGTGCCTCAGTTAATCATTCAATCAATTCCAAAAGTATGCTCCGCTCCATTCCACTTCCACTTCAGTGAAAACACTGACCACTTTTCACTGCTCTTCACCGCTCGTCCGCTCAGCTCCGCGTCAATTTAAACGCGGTCATTGTATAACTACTACCAACATATTATTGTATTTTTGACCGACTTCCAAAAAGGAGGAGGTAATACGTTCGGCTGTATGTATCTTTTTTTTTTTTTTTTGTATGTTCCTCGATTACTCAGCCGTTTGTGGTCCGATTTTCAAGATTCTTTTTGTGTTGTATAGGGTTTAACTCGAATTTGGTACCATGTTCACAAAAATGGTGATCTGATGATGGGATCCTTGAGGAATCGAGGGGACTCCTTGAAATTTGTATGGAAACATATAGTGATTTCGATTTTTTCTGAAGCATTCGAGGTAAATGCTACCAAAAAGTAAGATTTTGCACCAGGTTATACCCTGGATCCGAAGGTACCGAACAGAACTTTTGAATGCTTATAGGTACAGGTTCGGGAATTTCGACGTTGTTCTAACAACTGAAAGCATAAACCAACACATCAATTTGATTAATCATCATCATCACAACTATAATTATACCATGGTCATCACACAATAACCCAATTATTGGTACTTTTCGTGATATTTTGCATCGAAGCAGATGTTTTTGACGATGATTTCACTGTTTGTGGACCGATTTTCGAAATTTTCGTGTTGTTGTATAGGATATAATCTTAATTTTGTATAACAATTACGAAAGTGGTGAGCTGATGATGGGATCTATGAGCAATCAAAGAAAATCCTTGAAATTTATCAAAACGCTCATAGTGGTTAAAATGTTGTTTCTAGTAAGTTAAACATATATTACGAATAAGAGAAATTTCATACAAAGGTGTCTCTTGGTCCAAAGGCACTGAACAGAACTCCTGAACCTTTAAAGATAAAAGTTTGGAAATTGCAGCATCGCTTAGATAACTGCAAGCATTTGCCAAAATTTTTCTTACAGTAACATAATGTACTGAATAGTTAACATTCGTATTGGTTATTTATGCATAAATCCTTATTTTGTAGACAAGACTAAAAAGAGTGAAATTATTATTTTTAACAAAAAAATGAAAACTGACTTCCAATGTAAAAACAATCGTACCTAAATATATGAACTAAAAAGTATTAAATAACTCTTACTCTTTAATAGTGCCTTTTTCAGAATTTGTCGAAATCTCAACTTTTTCTGTACATATTACAGTCTTCATTACTTTGAAGTCGGTACCAGTCCCAAAAGTTTCAGATATTCTGACATTACTGAACTCACGATCAAATTAGCTGGTACCGACTTGAAAATAATGAAGACTGTAGTATGTACAGACATAGTTGAGATTTAGACAAATTCTGAAAAAGGCACTATTAAAGAGTAAGAGTTATTTAATACTTTTTAGTTCATTTATTTAGGTACGATTGTTTTTACATTGGAAGTCGGTTTTCATTTTTTTGTTAAAAATAATAATGTAGCTAATATAAGGGCCGCGCCACACCGGATGGCAGCGGCGCGGCGAGCACTTTCAGTCCGCACTCTGAACTTAAACTGTGAAAGGCACGTAGGCTCTGGAGGTGGCGCGCGGCCGCTGGGTATTGAGAACATTGGGTTCTATTTACAATTTTTCATAGGTTCAATGATTAAAACATAATATTTTGATTTCTATTGTCATTTTTGTATGCTATTTGGGGACTGAATTGAAGACAGTGGTTGAATTAGTAGATTACTTACATTAATTTATAGCAAGGGCAATTATTCATTCTTTCCCTTATAATTTGAACAACCAATTTCCTACTTCATCATCTAGCTCAGTGGTTCTTAAAACCTTTTAGTCATGAGGGACCATTTTACCAAATGTTTGTCTAGCCAAGGACCACCCGGTTGGTTTACCTAAACTAAGGGTTTTTTGATAAAGGAAATAAGTACAACTTTATAATTAGCACTTTTTTATGTGTCAAAAATCTAAAAGTTACAGATTTTAATTAAAATATGTGATTTTTGTGACTGCATAGTCCATACTCCATACTCTTTACTAACTTCTGAATTCTCACATTGTTCGGGAGCAGGATGAACCCTTCAATAACGTGCTTTATTGAACTGCTGACTACGTTTATTGTAAAGAAAAAAATTACAAAATTTAAAAATTAACGTGAAGACAATAATTATAGCGACCATTACGCGTTCAGCGGTGAAGGGGAGAGAAGTTGCCCCCCGATGCGGCGCGGCGCTGCGGGTGTCGACGTCACGCTGCTGCAAACCGCGCGGTGTTCACGTCATTGCACTTCCGTTACGTCACTCTTTGACTAGATGGCGTTATCAACCATCGGATGATATAATATTACCGAACATACCGGCCGCCTTGGAAGAACCAGGGTCTTCCAACATATTCGTCTTCACAATTGTACAGGCAACGGGCAGATCTTCGAGAAAGATCGTCGTATAATACCGTGCGCTGTACGAATTTCAGCTACACGGGATACTCCATCAGTCCCAGGGAATACTTCTGTTACTCGGCCCAATTTCCAGTTAAGTGGTGGAGTATTATCCTCTTTGATAAGGACCAAGATATTAGGTGTGATGTCCTCATTGTTGTCCTTCCATTTTGTTCGTTGCTGGAGCTCTGAAACATATTCTTTAGACCATCGTTGCCAAAAGTGTTGTCTAATTTGCTCCACACGGTCGTAGCGTCCCAGTCTCGTAGGCTCGATCGTCGTGAGGTTCTCGCAGACAGGCGCAGTCAGCGGTCGACCGATCAGGAAGTGTGCTGGAGTGAGTGGGAGGAAATCGTCAGAATCTGAGGACAGAGGGGATAAAGGGCGGGAGTTCAGAACAGCTTCTATTTGCGTTAATACTGTTTCAAACTCCTCGCGTGTTAATTTAGCATTACCGAGTGAGTACGCGTCTCAAATGGTACTTGCAGGACTTGACTCCTGCCTCCCATAACCCACCAAAATGAGGACTATAGGGCGGTATGAATGTTAAACGAATTTGGTTATTAGTAAGAAAATCAGAAATATCCTTAGTTTTATTAAAATTGCTGCCAATTCTTTTTCAGCACCCACAAAATTTTTCCCGTTATCTGAAAATATTTGGTATGGCTTTCCGCGTCGTGCTATAAAACGATTTAATGCTAAAATATAATCTTGCGTGCTCAAGCTACCTACTAATTCTAAATGTATTGCTCTAGTCGTAAAACATATAAACAAACAAATATATGCTTTAATTAATTTAGCACCTCTGCCTTTGCGATCCAGTATGAACAGTGGGCCCCCATAGTCGACTCCACACTTAGGGTTGCCAACTATACTGTTTTAAACAGTATTATACTGTTTTTCGCTAAATTATACTTTTTACTGTCGAACAAAAATAAAGTATACAAAATACTGTTTTCAGCATCAAAATGTGAACTAGACGCTCAGACATTTTTTTTTAATTTTGTTCTAATAATGTTTGTATTTAAAAGAGTAAATAAATAAACTACTTACTGTTCATTTTTCTAAAATACTGTTGTAAATATTTCAGAGATCTGAATATACTTTATTTCTTGTGAAAAAAGTTGGCAACCCTATCCACACTGGATGAATGGGAAGCTGGGCTCCAGTCGCTCAGTAGGTAAGTTACCCATGAGAGGAGTCAACGTTCTCCCTTTCATTCGTTTACATACGACACAGTTATGTACTACCTGTCTAGCCAAATTACGAACTCCTAAAATCCACCACCTTTCACGCATAGAATACACTAAATGTTGAGGTCCAGCGTGAAGTAGTCGTTTGTGTTCATATTCACACAATAACCTCGAGAAACGATGTTTATTACTTGACAATACCGGGTGTTTCTTTTCATAATTAAATCCAACCGCGTTAGATAACCTTCCACCTATACGAATTATATTAAACTTATCTAAAAATATATTTAAGCCTGATAATTGTTTATATAATAATTTATTAGATTTATTGTTGTGTGTTGTGTTTTATTACTACTCAACGGTATATTATTTTTTAGATCACGATATTGCTCACTAAAACATTCTTGTTGAACGAGCCGCGTCAATGCATCGGGCGACCGCTGCAGTTCGTCTACTGATAACGGACCGGTTAAACGCGAACCTATACCGCCGCGCGAATTTACTCGTGCGTTATTTATAAAACGCAATAAATATGCACAACTTCTTTGCAAACGAATAAATGACGAAAACCGTTCAAAATCCATCAATGAAGTAACTTGAATGGAATATAAATTAATAGTATCAGGCTTAGTTTCGGGTAAATCGATAGATGACGATTCAATATTATTATTAAAAATTGGCCACTTAGCCACAGGTTCTCGTAAAAACGTAGGGCCACACCACCATTTATTATTATGATCATACTTTAATGTGTCTAATGTAGAACCTCTCGTTATGATATCAGCAGAATTTTCCGTGCCCTTAATATGACGCCAGATGGTATCACCGGTCAATTCGTTAATTTCGACGACTCTATTTTGTACAAACGTTTTTAGTAGATGAGGTGACATACGAAGCCACCCCAGCACGATTGTTGAGTCAGTCCAAAAATAAACCTTGTTAAAATTTAAACATAAAGACTTTTTTATTTTACAATACAATTTCGCACCTATTAAAGCTCCGCATAGCTCTAACCTGGGAATACTAACAGTCCTTATCGGCGCCAGCTTACTTTTAGCACACAACAAATGCACAGAAATAGGTATAGTAGTTTCACAACCATTGTGACACGATCTAACGTACGCGCACGCACCGTAGGCACTTTGCGACGCATCCGTAAAAATATGAAGTTCTATATAATTACCGCGAACCACGTAACGAGGTATTTTAATATCGCGTAAGTATTTTAAATCTGAAAGAAAGCTTTGCCATGCATTAGTAATATTTTTAGGAACTTCGTCATCTCAATCTAGTTTATGTAACCATAGGTTTTGTAACAATAATTTAGCTGTTATTACCGCAGGCGTGAGTAAACCTAAAGGATCATACACTTGTGAAATTGTCGATAATATTAAACGCTTTGTAACTACTGTATCACTATGTGTAATTTTAGTTGTAAAATAAAATTCATCATTTTTTGTACACCACCCCAACCCTAACGTTTTTGACAAGCGATGTTCACCGACATTTAGGTCTTTACACTTATCAGCAGAAACGTCGTGACTGAAAGTCCATTTATGTAACGGGAAGCAACCCTTTTATAAAGTTGCAGATATTTTATTGCACAACTGTAATAACGAGTCGAGGTCATCGGATCCTGTAAAAAGGTCATCTACGTAGAAATTATCCTTTATAGTCCTGGCTACTAAATCATCATCACATTCTAAAGCCAATTGTTGTAAGCAACGCATACTTAAAAAAGGAGCCGACGCAGTACCATACGTATTACGTAACTGTGTTCAATTTATATAATTGTAAAGGTAAATCTCGACCTTCCCGCCATAATATTAATTGCAGGACACGTTGATCCTGTTCAACAAATATCTGTCTGTACATCTTCTGGATGTCGCTACACACTACATATTTATACTGCCTAAACCTGAGTAATATAGACAATATATCATTTTGTAACGGTGGACCTACATGTTGTATATTATTTAATGATTTATTATTAGACGTATTCGCGCTCGCGTCGAACACAACGCGTAATTTCATAGTGACACTATCTTCTCGGTAAACACCATGATGAGGTAATATATAATGCGGTTTACTAAGTATATCCGGGATACCCTTTGATGTAACTGGAGTCATATGACCGAGTGCCTCATATTCCCGCATAAATTCAAAATAAAGCTTTTTATAGTTAGGTAAACGATCTAACTTTCTTTCCAGACATAAAAAACGATTTTTTGCCATAGTGTACGAGTCCCCTAACGATTCGGGTGACTCCTTTAAAGGAATACGAACGGAAAATCTACCATATTCATCACGTTTAGTAGTCTCTGTAAATAACTTCTCACAATAACGATCATCATTCGACATGATATTTGGTAAGTCAGTCAATTCTTCTAACTCCCAAAATTTTTGCAATTGATTATTTATTTGAACTAAATTACATTGAACCTTTTCAGGTTTAAACGACTTATTAATATGAAGAGGACCAGAGATGATCCATCCTAATTTGGAATCGTACAAATATGGACCACTGCTGAGTTTTATCTTATTATTATTTAAAAGATCCCAAAATATGTCCGCTCCTAGCAATATTTCAATGTCCGACGAGACGCTAAACGTAGGGTCCGCGAGCGAAACATGTTTAGGAATCAGCAGGGCAATCGCGCTAAATTTTTTCAACTGAAACGCAAATGAAACTCGGACGTTGATCGACTTTTGGAACGATTCGGTATCGCGCTAACGTTTTGACAGCTACTTGAGACGTTACTGAACCTCAGCCCGAGCGCAAACGCTGTCAAAACAAAAAGTTGATACAATGCAACTTTTACTCGCACGTTTCTGAAACGTTTCTTATTTTGGTGTGTTAAATTGACGAAAATCGATGGAAAAATATAACATAAGCTATAATCAAATTATAATATAAGCTTATGTTTTACTTCAAAGCTGTAAAATAACACTACGGACTATTTTAGTTTGTTAAAAAGTGAATTGAATTTTGACATTACTAATTACTTCTTTACGTAAATATTTTCTACTTTTGTCACAAGTCACAACTCACAAGTCACTATTCAACACTTATATGGCGTTTGTAAAATACATATTATAGTAAAACAATATTATGAATTCAACTACGTAAATTAAAAACTCCAAGTACTAATCATTCACATTCATATTAAGTTCTACCAACACAACTTCACCCGTGTCATATTCATCCATATGTAAATAAACAATTTGTCAATTGACCAATTAACACATCGGAAAAAATTTGTTCATATTTAAGCCAATCAAAACTAAATCAGAAGGGCGCTGATTGGTCCGCTGCAATGTCTGTCTAAAGGTCAAACGTTGCGCTTCGTTCGAGTTCCATCTAAAGCTCCGTTTAGACCAAACGAGGGAATGCTCATTCTAGTAAAGCTCTTTTGATGTAAACTAACAACGAGCATTCTTTCGTTGTTCTAGTGTGTTCGCCACGTGTTCGGCGGTAAATAGGTAGAATGCTCTAAGAATCTCGCTCGTTTGGTGTAAACGACGAAAGAGCGCTCGAGCAATTGCCTAGAGCGTTCTTTCGTGTTCGGACGTGCTCGCTCTTCGAGGCGGTATCTTCAAAGGGATTCTAGTGTTCTTGATATTTTTACTTTTTGGCGGCTGGTTTTAGGTAGTTTATCAAAGGTTATTTCGTAAATATGGATTGGAGTAATGAAAAATGTTTACAAATGATAGAATTATACCATAACAAAAGATGTTTATGGGATCCAACCTTTGATGACTATAAAAATAAATTAACTACCTTATCGTTGACGAATGAGCAATGAGCATTCGCTCGTTTGGTCTAAACAGAGCTAAATTATTCTCAGCTATAGAGCAAAAATTCTTATTCTTGATGTTCTTGTTGATTCGATTGGTGTAAACGATCTAAAGTATGTTGTAACGAATTATAGTTTACACTAAACGAATACGAAAGAATGTTCTTGTGCTGTTCTTGCTCTATGTTCTTTTGGTGTAAACCCACCTTAAGGTTGAGTTACGGTTGAAACGATAGCACGATACTGAAATTTGTTCAGACGCAGCGGAACCAAACCGTAACTGAACCACAACCAAAGCAGATGTGAACCTGAATTGAAACGTTTAAAAATAACGCGATTGCCCTGCTGTATACGTTTACAGTGAACGTCTAACGAAGGTAACTTTGATGTTATACGAGGAAGAACCCAACATTGAATATTAGTATTAAAATCATTAACTTTAGAACGAATATTTATTTTACAAGTGTGAGAACTTTTTGAAACGCTTTGTCCTACACCAGAAATATGAATTGTGGACTGTATAATAGGTAATTGTAAACGATTACATAACGAGTCTGTAATAAAACAATTTTGACTCCCATTATCGAGGAGTGCTTTAACTGTATGATAACAATTATTTGTATCGGGAACATCTATAAGTGCCGTTGATAACAAAACCGGTTGTACAGCGGCACTACACGTAAGTACATTGCGCTCGGACCGTAGGCTTTGCGCGTCAGCTGATTTGTTAACGCTCGCCGACGGATGCAAAATAGTCGACGTAGATGCAGCTTTACCTACGCTATCGTTGTTATTATTATGAAGTAATGTATTATGATTATTTTTACATATTTTACATGGGCCGTACGAACACTCACTTATTGAGTGACTATTAGACCGAATACAATTTTGACAAAGGCCTTCATTTTTCACAATGATATTCCTATATTGGACAGACAAATTTAAAAATTTTGGACATGAATATAAATAATGATCTCCACCGCAGTTATGTTTATTAGAACTTGAATTAGAAACGTATGAATGTGTGACAGGTTGCGAGTTTATGGGATTTGATTTACTTATATATTTTTTATTATAATTAGAATTTAACTTATTTGTATCGCTGTAATTATGCTTAATTGTAGAAACACCTTTATTATTACTAGACTTAATCATTTCTAACATATCCGCACGGTTTTTTAAAAATTCTAACAGATCATTTAATTTAATGTTATTCGAATCATTCTTAGACACGAGAGTACCTTTATAGGTTTCCCATTCGCGTTCAGTTGACTGATCAAGTTTAGATACAATGAGATAGACAATTAACGTGTCCCAGGTCTCTGTCTGCTCGTTCAGTGACTTTAGTGCACGCAAATTACGTAATGTTGAGTCTATCAATTTTCTAATTTGAATATATGATTCACTTTGAAGAGCCTGGACAGTAAACAAAGCTTTAACATGATTTTGCACTAACAAACGATTGTTGTGAAACCTATTTTCTATAAGCTCCCATGCATGTAAGTAGTTTTCAGCAGTAAATTCCAACGCCGTTATAACTTGAGAGGCAATACCACTAAGAGATGATTTTAAATAATGGAATTTCTGTATATCGTTAAGATCTTCACGATTATGTATCATGGTGAGATATGAATTTCTATACTCCAACCACTGATCATATGCACCGTCAAATGCTGGTAGTTTAATTTCTGGCAACTTAATTGACACAGGATTATGTAAAACTTGACAAGGAACATGGTTTCGTTCACTATCGTTAGAATTTAACAAGCACTTCGCTTCAGCCATGATGGAGAAATATTGCTGTTCGAATGACTCCCGATATTCTAATTGAGTAGGTAAATGTTTTTCGGTTTCGGTTTCGGTTTCATCAATTAATTGTTCCATTTCACATTGAATATCATTAAAACTTTGGAACAAATTGTAAGCTGACTGAATTCGTAAATCTAATTCTGTTTTCATATTAAAATTTAGTGTTAATTTGTCTAGTTTCGAAATATACTTCTCAAATAACGTAAGCCTGCCTTTTAGCGTACCTCGCTGCTTTTTTAAATCAGCGAGACGTTTATTTGAGTTTGTGCTAATAGTTAAGCGAGGAGATTTAGCCCTTTCATTTGTTTTCATAGGCCCCTGGGGAGGTTCTAACGCATTAAATTCATCGTCACTCATTTTGAAAAGTTATAAGAAGCAAAAGTACTTACAGTTTCCCGCTCGGCCACGCCTTGACACGGCACTGGCGCCGCGCAATACCGCAACTAAGACGAAAAAAAATAACAATATTAACGCAAATATTGGATAAGGAAGGGGGAAAAGGGGTTTGTAAACTGACCGGATGCGACTTGACGACAATCCTGGACTGGAGAATCCTCTTCTCCAAAGTAACGCTCCGTACGTTGCCGCCTGGCTCTTTGTATCTTGTATCCGGCTCGAAGGACCATTACTTGTTCGGGAGCAGGATGAACTCTTCAATAACGTGCTTTATTGAACTGCTGACTACGTTTATTGTAAAGAAAAAAATTACAAAATTTAAAAATTAACGTGAAGACAATAATTATAGCGACCATTACGCGTTCAGCGGTGAAGGGGAGAGAAGTCGGGGGGCAACCCCGATGCGGCGCGGCGCTGCGGGTGTCGACGTCACGCTGCTGCAAGCCGCGCGGTGTTCACGTCATTGCACTTCCGTTACGCCACTCTTTGACTAGATGGCGTTATCAACCATCGGATGATATAATATTACTGAACACACATATTATTAGGATGGCTTCGCGGACCACTTGGAATGCCTCCAGGGACCACCGGTTAAGAAACACTGATCTAGCTTATATGTACATATATCTGGCTAGATACATTTAATTAACATTTTTTAGTTCAAATTGTTAGTAATAGACTACAGGCCCACGTCGAAAATGGATGGGTCAAATGAACTACCTGGGGACGTATATAGGACGATATTAGAGCATAAAATAATAAGATTTAGCACTATGTCGTCACTTGTAAGCTATCCAACTGAGTGCTGGTGAGAATTTAAAAATGTATGTAGGGTGAGTACATTTTGGTCATACGATCCTGTACGGCATTTTTACCATCGATAGACACATGAAAAATAATAAGAAAGCCCGCAGTGCCGTACAAAAATAATGCGGCAACAAGTCGGTATTTTTATTTTATTTTCAGCCAATTTCCATGGTAAATTTGGTCATTTGATTCAATACGGCATACGTTTCATACTGTTCGGATACAGCTTAGAATCAATTATTCCGCAACGCCGTACAAAAATAATGCGACAATAGAAAAAAATCGAGGGTTACAAACCCCCGTTTTTCAGGGGTCCGGGGGGTCATTTGAGCCAACATAAAATTAATTCATTTTGAAAGTATGTTATGCATAGATCATATTTTTTTGTACGCCGTACATTTTTGTTGGTCCAAAGGTTTGTAGGAGAAAAAAAACTCAAGCAAATATCCATACAACGAAATGTAAGAAAAGTCCATACAACGAAATATATCGATTTTTTTCTAAAAAATAGTTGTTTTATTAGGGTTCCGTACCCAAAGGGTGTAAACGGATACCTTTACCTAAGACTTCCATGTCTGTCTGTCTTCAGGCTGTAACTCAAGAACGGTTATAGCTAGAGATTTGAAATTTTCAGAGATTATGTATTTCTGTTGCCGCTATAACAACAAATACTAAAAACAAAATAAAATAATTATTTAAGGGGGGCTCCCATACAACAAACGTGATTTTTTGCTCGATATCAATAATGGCAACAGGTAGACAGACAGTTTAATTTTAAAATCAATAGTAACATTTTTAAAAAAGAAATAATTAAGGGGGCTCCCATACAAAAAAACACAATTTTGTTCTATGATGGTATGGAACTTTACTTACTCTGCATTAAAATGTACGGCATAATTTTTTCCTAATTTATTTATCTTAATAATATTTAAGACGAAGGAAAAATGTAGAAAATTGCTTTATTTTATTAATCTATGAATATTTAAAATTTCAGATTTTGTATTTCTCTTTATTTTTTTTAGAACAGTTTCTTTTGAACGGCAATACTCTATATCAATTTTACAATATCATATTAAAAATAAAGTCGCTGTACAGAATCAAATAATTTTACAGCTTAAAAAATCAAGTATACCATGTAATTAAGATTATTATTAAAATGGACAAAAATTTTTTGACGGCATTATTTTTAATAGTACTTTTGAGTGCTAAAATAATGTTTGGAACCGAAGCCGTACTGTTTCAGATGACCCCCCGGACCCCTGAAAAATAGGGGTTTGTAACCCTCGATTTTTTTCTATTGTCGCATTATTTTTGTACGGCGTTGCGGAATAATTGATTCCAAGCTGTATCCAAACAGTATGAAACATATGCCATATTGAATCAAATGACCAAATTTACCATGGAAATTGGCTGAAAATAAAATAAAAATACCGACTTGTTGGCGCATTATTTTTGTACGGCACTGCAGGCTTTCTTATTATTTTTCATGTGTCTATCGATGGTAAAAATGCTGTACAGGATCATATGACCAAAATGTACTCACCCTACATGCACTTTTGAATTCTCACCAGCACTCAGTTGGACAGCTTACAAGTGAAGGCATAGTGCTAAATCTTATTATTTTATGCTCTAATATCGTCCTATATACGTCCCCAGGTGGTTCATTTGACCCATCCATTTTCGACGTGGGCCTGTAGTCTATAACTAATTTCATCCTCTTGCCTCTTCAATTAGGAAAGGAAAAATGTTTATAACATGGTATACATTATATTTGTATTTAAAAGTAATGACTAATAGAATCTAGTTACAATACAGATTATTTTTTTCCATCGCTTGATTTTGAACTTGGTTCAACTGGTTCCAAGGCAGCAGAAAGTGAATTGTATGTTTTAGTTACAGCATTTGTAGCATGATCAGGTAAGTTAATCAAAAACCTAAATGTAGCTTTAACTCCAGTATTCCAATAGTATTTGCATAGGTAAGATACTTTATCATTTGATGGTAATGGTGGCAACTGAAAAAATACATAAAAAGGTTTGAATTTGCACAATAGGTAGAAAAAATTTGTTGCTACTCAAATAAAAATACTTTTATTTGGTATTACAATTTAAAAAAGATACAGATCTTCCTAAAACAAATCTTAGTTTTATTTTACCTCATATGGCACTTGCTTTTTCAATTCTCCTACGTATGGTGAAACGCCTTTTTCCAGTTCGTTATACAACTCGCTTGAAGTAGAACTGTCTTTCCAAACACCTTTTTCTAGTGTATAATATACTGCTGTGCCCAGTATGGCAGATTTTACCCCAAACCTACAAACCAAAGACGACATTAAATATTTCACTAAAAGATTTGCTCGTACAGTTCATGTGTATTGTATACATACTTTAACATATTTTTTGGCTTGAAAAACGCTAAAATTATGTAATTCTAGTACATAAATGCAGTTTGAAAATTGAAGGAAGAAACAAGTCCATAATTATGACATTGACATTTGTTTTTTTAATGGCTGCAGATAAAAACAACAGGTATTTTGTAAATGTCCAGTTGCGGGAAAACAAAATTCTTGGCACAGGCCAAAGCACGGGAGAAGGGGCTGCACATCCCGCAGCGCCGTGCCGGCGGCCGGAGGCGTGATAGACGGACATCAACAGGGGGTTCTGGGAGGGGGGGTTCCTATGTTCCTATCCTTTAAAATATGGGACTTGGAAGTACCGTCCACTGCCAAAATAAATGAAAGTGATACTTTGTATGCTATGCAATAAAACATGGTGATTTAAAATATACCAAAATAAGATTAAATGGTATTTTAAAAGCTTAACTTAGTGATATATTTTGGTTTGATAAACCGTTCATATGCCATAGCACATAGCATAATATATTTTTGTAAAAGCAAGTTGTTGAAATAAAACTTACAATTATTTATGTTTTAAATTTAGTTTTTATTTCTGTTAACTTTTTACAATAATCTTCAGGCAGACAATTTAAATTTTGTTGAATTTCACATAGTATTTGTTCTTGTTCAATACTGGAGCATAAACTATATAGAGTTAGAAAAATATCTTGAATAACTTTTATCGACTCTTTGTTTTTGCATGTATATAAAAGTTTCAACAGTATTGACATCATTTTGTGGTCTTTTGGAAACTTCCACACACACCAACAATATTTTATCCATTCCCTAAGGCACTGTAACATTTTACATAAGTAAGTATACAAATTAATTAAATATATTTTCTACAGTAGGTACTAGTGCTTGTTTTTAATAAAAGAAAATACATATGTATAATGAAATGTAAGTACTATCAGAGAAGTTGATTCATACGCCGATGGCAGACCAACGTAATTTAGTAGCGTTTTGTCAAACCAAGCTAACAGATCACAAATAACATTGAATTCATATAATAATTCAGCCAAATGATGTTGATGTGTCAACTGCCTGAATGAATCAATCTCTTGGATAGTACATTTAATATGACATAAAAATATAATACCTGCAAGGTTGAATGTAATAATGTTTCAGCTACAGAATATTCAGTACAAATATCTAAACAGTCACAGATAGCCACTTTAATGCCACTTCGACTAATACAATTCGTTTTGTGCATCAATATCAGGCTTTTTAAAAATCTTAGGCACTCAGATTTTCTATACAAGTTTGACTCCATAGTTAATTGCTCAATTAACACACAATAAAGATCATCAAGCTTCTTATCCTATAAAATAAATTAATGATTTAGTTAAGTTAATTATTTGTAAAAATAATGAACTGTATATTTTTTTATATTTATAATGGTTGTTGCAAATCTCGATTGTGGAAAAACGAGACACAATAGCCTTTCTATTGTTATCACGTTCGCTTAATGGACATAATAAGACAAGTCCACAGATATTATAGTAATCAAAAGTATGGCTGTAGTCTAAAAAGTCTTTAAGTACCTAACATACCTTTTCATCACAGGGAAACAATTTACATAGTTCCAGTAAACAGCAATGTGTAAGTTGTGTGATTTTTATTTCTTTGTCATACAGTAGTTTTTTAAGAGTTCTATGTATCACCTCATAATAGTTTCCTCCTTCAAAGCTGTTGATATCCTATAAAAAATTTGTTATTCTAAAAGCAAGAATTCATAAGCTAGGAGATTTCAATCAATAGAATTTAATTATACAATCGTTGATAAATTAAAATTGATGTATAATTTTATGTATAACTAACCAGACATTGTAGAATCCGCAAACAACATTCTAATCCATTTTTCTTATTTATATTGACGTAATCATCCATTAGTAATAGAGACAACGGCATCACACGTGAGGGCTTAATAGTTATTGGATATTTCTGAAAAATATTGTATTTTATTAAATATATCTACAGAGTGGGTGAACATGAAGTCAAGTAATTTTTTAAATTTACAAATGAGTAATGTACTAAAAGTGTTAATTGTTCTCACCTTTATATCTTTAATTAATGCACTATATACTTCAATTTGGCCAGGATATTTTTTAAAATTATCGTAGGTGAGTTTCATATGGAGCTCTTCTATACAAATATTAAATATTTCTTGACTATTGCAAATACCATCTTTATACAAAATAGAATGTAGTGATAAATCAAAGAAATTTAAAAAAATAAGGTTAATTCTCTTAGATACTTTATTGCATATGTCATCGTTCCAGGCACTTGTACTGTTTAGTTCTAAATATAAGATTAACAGGTGTGCCATGATAGGGCCTGCATTTTTGTTGCATAAGTCTACCGATTCTAATGCCTTCTCCAGGTTATTAACATTAAGCTCTAAGGATTTGTTACGGATAACAAACTCCGGATGGTTATCACTTTCTTCATAGTCTTTATTAAGCTTTGGCAACAGACACAGGTTTACGAGATATTTTATATTGTTCACAGTATCAGTATCCATTGGATATCTATGAAATGCGGCACTGTAACTTGCATAAATTTATTAATTACTCTGAAAATTGAAATAGAAACCACCGTGGAAATCATAAATTAACTTCTTCTTTTTCTTTTGAGTTTTGTTTTGACATATGCCACAGATTATAAATTAGTTACTTTGTATGGCTATTGGCTCGGCCTTGGCTCGGCCAAAAAAAATTAGCGTTTTGGGCTTTTCTTTTATTGAATTTCACGGAAACCGTACATTTTCCGCAAAATGTCCCTTTACGTGATCTATACTTCATGTGTGCCAAATAAATAACATACGCTGCCATCATACAAAAACGTCATTTTTGACAGTTCTCCTTTACCAGCAGTGCTCCCGGCGCTCCCGCCCACGTTCATAATATAAAGCCTTGTGTAGGCCTTGTGACACTTGAACATTGTATAGCCTTCCTTGACAAATGGGCTATCTAACACTGAAAGAATTTTGCAAATCGGACCTGCATCTTCCTGAGATTAGTGCGTTCAAACTTTAAACAAACAAATATCTGTAATAGAGGCGCTTCACATGGCTATTTGTATTGGCAACCCTACGCTGCGCTTGCGCTACGCGTGCGACTATAGTCCGTATTCGTCCTAGGATGATGTATGCTCGATGATGTGCATATACATCATCCTAGTACGTATTCGTCTCATTTTTATAGCTACAGACTACTTAGAGTTTTACGAGTCACGAGTCACGACTAGTGACTAGTTACTACTTAATAGTACGAGTCACGAGTCACGACTAGTCACTTAATAATACTAGTCCGTAGTCGTGAGTCGTAACTCGTGAGTTACTAGTAGTATGTAAGTAGTGTTTTTCCCGAAATAATAAATGCGGCCTTACCCCCGAAACTGATATCAGATTTATGACACTTTAGACCAGGGATTCCCCAATGAGGTGGGGTTCCCAAACTTATTTTGTCTACTGCCCACTTTGAGAACAAATTTTTGTTTCAATTAAAAATGCATCCAGATGAAAAAATCAACCATAGAATCAACCACCAAACCTTTACACAAAGCCCCCATTTTTTTTTCTGGGTCCCACACCGCCCCCCTTTAGACCTTCATCGCCCACAAGGGGGCGTTATCGCCCACTTTGGGGAAGACTGCTTTAGACATCCTATTTTTTCATATTTTAGATGTCTAAAGTGTAAAAAATCTGATATCAATTTGATATCAGTTTCGGGGGAGGCTGCTGAATATCTTAATTCTTAGTATTTGAAAATAATCTTATAACATTGACTAAACCAGTATAAGAATTTTTTATAAATTGTTTATTCAATATCAACTGGCAACTACCAAGAGCTATAAGGTGATCTACAAAGCTCGTTTTAAACAAAAGCTTTGTAGCCTGTATCATTGACATAAGAAACCCCCTAAGGACGCCACTACCTATATTATGCAGTATGAGTTGAATTATATAATTAAATGGTTACTTAGCGTCTATTTCATTAGACTTTTTATAATTTTCTAGAGTTTTTTTGTTCTAAAATGTTACGTATGAATAAAACATTATTAAAAAAATTAATTAATATTCGAGTGATTCTTTATTGTAACAATTCGGTAAATTAAATTCGAGTGATTCTTTGTTGTAACTATTCGGTAAATTAATTAAAATTCGAGTGATTCTTTATGGTAACAATTCGGTAAATTTATTAAAATTCGAGTGATTCTTTGTTGTAACTATTCGGTAAATTCATTAAAATATCTTGCAGTTGGTCAAGTTTTTCACGTGCCGATACTCTTCTCCATAATACGGGACATTCGGTATTCTCACATTGCTGATACTGACGGTGCCCACAACATGATTGACATATCTGTAAAAAGAAAATAATACGTCATTAACTAAGTAGAGATAAACTACGATAACATGGCGCGCCCGTCCAAATTACTGTTTCAATGTGTGTAGTCACATCCTTATGAAAGAGTTTGTATGTAGTTGTAAGTAACCAGTACTCGTAATATTTCACTTATTGTCACCTATTACCAGGATTTGTTGGTCAACTAATCATAACTAGCCGACCGCGCAAGACAACGCACTTAAAACGTTTTGAATTTTGGAGGGGCGCGCCATGTTATCGTAGTTTACTTAGTATATACTATTTTTTTTTGCTTGATAATACCGTACCGTATAGCAGTATTGCAGGAGAGCCCTTGCGCGCGCGCCCCTAGCGGCGAGCGCTGCAGCCGTCTGCATGGGTGTTGACGCGCAGCTGTCGCAGAGGGCGCGCCAGCCCCGCGCGCCGCACAGCACGCATCGCCCGCGCCGCATGTACCGCGCGATGCCGCCGCCCCCGCACACTCGCTCCGACTGCGCCTCGCGGTTGCAACCGATCTCGTTCCACCTGCGCGTTACTTCGTGTAGCTTACCCCCATACTCGTACTTTTATGCACGTATTTATAGGGTTCCGTATCCAAAGGGTGAAAACGGGACTCTATTCGTGATACTTCGATGTCTATCTGTCCGTCTGTCTGTCTCCAGGGTGTATCTCAAGAACCACTATAGCTAGAGTTCTGAAATTTTCACAGATTGTGTATATCTGTTGCCGCTATAACAACAAATACTAAAAACAAAATAAAATTAATATTTCAAGGGGGCTTCCATACAACAAACGTGATTTTATTGGCCTTTATTGCTCGATATCAGTAATGGCAACAGGTAGACACTTGATATTTTCACAAAGGTCTTAATATGTCTACTTCAATATTTAAGAATAATATTAAAATAAAATAAAAAATTAAGGGGGGCTCCTCATATACAAAAACACAATTTTTAGTCTATGTTTGCTCTATAACAGTACGGAACCCTTCGTGCGCGACTCCGACTCGCACTCCGATTTTATTGTATTTCGTGTAGATATGCAACATTATATTAGTACTTAATAAATCACACCGTGCACCCACCATTTAAAAACATCGAGACCCAGAAGGGAAAGACAGCGGTGAAGCGGCGGCAACAATGCGCGAGCGGCGTAGTAAGTGACGTGCGGGCGCAGGCCTCGGTCTCGCAGGAGCTCGGCGGGCGTCCGCGCCAGGCGTACTAGCGGCTCCCCCGGTGCGCCCGCGCACACCGTCCACCGCACACGCCAGCCGCTGCGCGGTGCAGCGCGCCCGTCGCGCGACACCAGCCGTCTGTCAAATTATATTTGTGAATTTGTTCAAAATACTACAGGTGTGTTTATGGCAAAACAAAATCCTTTATACAAGATGTTTGTGTAAACACCGTTGTCCTTGAAACCATCAAATGAGCCCGTCAAAATGAACAACTTTTTGTATGAGAACATTGCTGGGAATTAAAAAAATCTGTCTTCATACCTGTTGTGTAATTAAAATACCATTTGTATTGGTAGTGCTTTTATTGTAAGAATATTTATTGAAGTCTCGTAAACAAGTTCGGTGCTATGGCAACGACCAAAGGTAGCATAGATAAAGTAAAGTATATGTCAATATCCATACAAATTGCCGATCCGGGCATCCGTATGGGTATGAAGACGGAATTTTTTTTTGAGTTCCCAGCATTGTTCTCATAGAAAAAGTTGTTCATTTTGACGGTCTCATTTGATGGTTTCAAGGACAACGGTGTTTACACAAACACACTGTATAAAATGATTTAAAATAAAAGACGTAGTTATAGTTTCCAATATTGCTTACCTAATCTAACTCTCCGATACAATGCATTGTTGTAAAAACATAAATGACCAAATTAGTCAATAGTCCGCCATCCGGCTATGAATAAATTTTTATGACAATCGACCAAATTTATAATATGAAACGGTCCGTCATCGGCATATGAATCAATTTTCCTAATACAAAATGCTTACTTGGCGATCTCGTTGGGCGGGGCGGCGGCGCCGGGGCGGTACCCGGCGGGGCCGTGGTACTCGCGCGTGAACACGAGGTCGAGCGGCGCGGCGGTCTCTAGTCCCCCCAGCGCCGCTTGCACCAGCCGCTTCACGCGCGACGCGTCCCCGGTACTAAACAGTTCACACAGCGCGCTCTGGAGCAGCTGCACAAAATCATTTATTGTGTATAAGGTTATCTTAAAGTATCCGCCATTAGCAGTAGGACCGCCTATTTTGCACAGTTTCAAATTAAACTCACCTTAACTCCAGCAGGGCAGCCGTCCCTTCGCACCGTCTCTATACCCTTGGCCTCGTATACAGGGTGCGGCTGGTCAGCGCTCTCATACATGTAGCCCACGTACCGCTTCTTTGTCTGTAGTATACACGGCTGGTACACCTGCATCAAATAAGTAATAAGTATTTACACTGTGAATAACTACACAAGGTCTATTTAACTTTGTCTGAAATATTGGGAACGTAGATACAGTTGAAATGTAAATAAAGTTATTGTAGATAGATAGATAGATAGATAACTCTTTAATGCTCACAAATTGTAGATAATAATAAATTTATTAACTTTACTTACTGACACGTAGACTTAAAAACCCCCAATAGTAAATAATTAAATAATAAATTAGTTATGACTAATTATTACCTTCTCTAGTTTGAGCGCGACGGGCGAGGGGTTGTCGACGGTGACGGCGTCGGCGATGTCCTGGCCGATGGCGAACGCGTCCGCGCGCGTCCCGCCCGGCACCAACACGAACATCGAGTCCGTGTCGCCGTACACCACCTACAATACATTAGGGGGCGTCCACAAATTACGTGAAGTGTTTTTTTGAATTTTTGACCCCCCCCCCCCCCCTCCCCCCTTGGTGAGATTTCGTGAGATTTTATTCAACCCCCCCTCAAAAATCTCACGTGAGATTTTTCAAAATGTGGGTTTCTTACGTAAACATTTGGTTTAACAGTCAGTAGATTTTCTTTCGTACGAATTAGTGAATGATCTTAATAGTATAACGATTACGCGATTAAATCTGAAGCATACGTACAATCTGGATGAAATGGACCAAAATATGTAGTATTATTTTGTTGAGAAAAAAAATTACGTGAGATTTGCCGAGACCCCCCCTCTCCCCAACGTGAGATTAGATGAGATTTGACTCGAGCCCCTCCCCCCCTATAAACACCTCACGTAATTTGTGGACGCCCCCTTATATTTAACCTGCGCGTCCACCGGGTACGGAACGTATACGGTGCGGACGGAGCGTCATCATTTACAATTTGTCAGGCGCAGAAATGACGTTCCAATGCAAGCAGTACCATAGAAATCAATATAAAGCAACAAATTCGTCCGCTTCGTACACTCCGATTCCGATCCGGTGGACGCGCACCTTTAAGGCGAAGACAGCTGCCAATTCGACATCTTTGTGCAGTTTTCTAGACGTATGTATTTCATTAATTGGCAGAAAAAAATGTGATTTTTGATTATATTTGGAAAAGCTTCTTTATTTTAAATAATAAAATAATGTACTCCTACTGCATGAAAAAAAAATACCAAAGTCACATCTTCCAGGACGTTTAAACAGTTGTAACTAAAATAATATACAAGCTATGCTTTCTGACATCTAGATTTCCCATAATATTTATTTTTTCCTCTAACAAACGAAAAATGTATCCACGCTACGGAGTGAACATTTCACATCTCTGTCTTTCTCACATGAAAATCGACAGTGGTGCGAGAGTGATGCGAGACATGCGAATCCTCAAGGTCATTTGCAGTTATCAGCGTCTTAAGATGAGATTGCACGTAGCACGCTGCAGCGGAGCTATACTAGACTCGGCCAAATATTCTTTGTATGAAATTGTACGAGCTACACTGCGTGGCAGCGGAGCAGATGTGGTCGCTGCAGCGGAGCTACGCTATACAAAACATCAGTACTATGAAACGTAAAGTGTCGCGTCACTCCGCTGCAGCGTTATGTACTCCTAGTGCGGTCTCGCATTTAGCCTGCGAAAAAATAGTGTGATTTATGGAAGTACTATAAAAAATATATTCATAGGCAGGCCTATGTAATTTGGTTGGGTAATGTTAAGCCCAACCGATAGCAGGCCTGTCCCACTCGCGCGTATAGGCATCGAACTGTAAGTACCACCCGCGGGTGGCAAATCATAAGGGACTCACAAGCGAGCGGTGACGCACGCGCAAGATTTTTCGTCGCGTATCTACTGTATACTGATCATAGAGGAATTTAATACAATATGATACTGATTTAACCGCTGTGACAAAATCGTTATAAATCTTATAAAAATGAACAATTAAAAAAGCCAATGAAATATGTACCTATTATATTTGACTAGCGACCCGCCCCGGCGTCGCACGGGTATAAAATATATAGGCACTGAAAAAATGATTAAAATCGATAGCCTATCACGATCCTTTATGTGGTCTACTTCTTATCTGTGCCAAATAACATAAAAATTGCTCCAGTAGTTCGCGAGATAAACCCTTTCAAATAATTTCCCCTGTTTTTTCCACATTCTGCTATTAGTCTTAGCGTGATAAAATATAGCCTATAGCCTTCCTCAATAAATGGGCTATCTAACACTGAAAGAATTTTTCAAATCGGACCAGTAGTTCCTGAGATTAGCGCGTTCAAGTTAGCCCTTTCAAATAATTTTCCCCGGTTTTTCCACATTTTCCTCTATTTCTTCGCTTCTATTAATCTTAGCGTGATAAAATATAGCCTATAACCTTCCTCGATAAATGGGCTATCTAACACTGCAAGAATCATCAAAATCCGTTGCGTAGTTTTAAAGATTAAAGGGAACAAAGGGACATGAGGGAAAAAAAGTGACTTTGTTTTATAATAAGTATAGATTAAGGTATTTAAATACAAATAGTAGATAAAAACTATACAAACATAGCAAATAAACCAATTTCATACAAAGAAACACACAAACTACACAGAAATAAATTAAATTGTAAAAGTTTCCTGCAATAACATAATCCAATATAGAACTACTATAAAATATAGGTTGTTTTACTGAAATTTGATATAACTATAAAAAGGTTTGCTATTCATGCCAATAGTAATTTTAAAAAAATATTTTGTTTTCTAAAAGGCGAAAACCTTGATTTCTTAAGAAAAGGTACGCGTTATGCGATAGAAAGAGAGCGGAGATGTAGGCAAATATAATTGTAAGCACCTAGCACTGCGCGGTCGGAATTTGAACTTTATAGTATCGTAGCATGAGTCGTTAATTCTTTAAACGGGTTTCGTTAGTGGGAATTCTGTTGGTACAACTAATATATATTCTGTGCCGATAGGCGAGAATCGAGATCATGATTGACATTGCCTTGACATAACCCTGCCAAATGGAGTAGGTCTGTCATCTGCCTGTGAACCAATATCTTCAACGGTACCTTAGCATTCCACCGTCCACTAGCCACCAACTTGATGGCCCGCTCGAGTGTCTCGCGGCCCTTCGCGACCACGCTATCCCCAACCTCGACGCACGGCATGCGCCCGCTGAAGTTGGCCGCCGTGTAGCCGTACGTCACATTAGCTATAAGCTTCAGACCTGATAAATAAAAACACCTCTATTAAACATTTTTATATGGGTACAAATCACTGACCTCCATTATACAAGTACGCTGGACTAATGATACCCTTTGAAATTACAGCTATTTTTTGTGCCTATTTGAAGCGGAATCAGCTCCTCCAATATTCGGGAAGAGAACTAAATTTGACGTAAAAATGATGTTTGAAAGTCGCCATATTGGCGCTGATAGCAGAAGTGGGAGTACTTGGAACTAATACTAGTTTCTACCATGGAGGTTTACTATTATCTGTGGTTTCTACAACCAATAGCGATTGAGCGGCCATTTGCAAGTTACGTCAGATTTAGTTCTCTTTCCGAATATAGGCGGAGCTGATTCCGCTTCAAATAGGCACAAAATATATCTGGGTATCATCAGTCCAGCGTACTTGTATAATGGAGGTCAGTGGGTACAAATATTGTGGTCTTAAGTTGGCACGCAGCTTTAGAGCAGAGCGAGCAGCAAAAATGTCGCAACACGCCGCGGCTGCGCACCGAGGACGTCGCGGACATGTGGCGGAAACGCAAACGCAACGTTTTTGTAGCGAACATGTAGCGAGTTTATAAAGCACAGAACGCTGGTGTCAACACAAACGCCTGCAAAGTATTCGCTGCGTGCCCGTCCCGCCCCGAAGCCACTCGCCAACCGTTATGGTGGTTTGTTTTTCATGCGAATTTCAAAAGCTGTTATTGTAGGTTTTGTCATTGACTCTGTGCTAGGATTGTAAATTGAAAAATGTTTTTTTTTTAATTTGTAAATATTGAGTATACCACGGAGAAGGTTATGGACTGCATACATAGCTTTACTACGCTCAAACTTACCTAGCTGCCGTGAATGCATTGCCTTCTTGACATTTTCGTCTGTCTGCAGTTTCATGCCCTTCTTAACAGCTTGTCTTGCAGCTAGGATCCTTCGTAGCAGTGCTGGTAGGACGCCCCTTCGCACCGAAGGTTTCACAAATCCCACGCCCACCGGCGACCAATGTATGAGGCCGTTCTTGCCCAGTGCCTGTAGTTTCGCTTTAGGTATCCGCAACTTCCAAGCGCCAAATTCGTAGGGAGCGTCACTGCAATTGTTGTAAGAGTGGTTTACATAATTATGTTAACCTGTTATTATTATGTAAGAAGGTATTTGTACACGTATAAAATATGATCGACAAATATCCATAAACTATAATAATTTATAATTGAGTTGTTTGCATGGTACTAAACGATGCCTTATTTACTTGTTCAACACATCTAGCAATCGCCACGGCCCTTAGCTAGCCAAAAAAAAAATTTGAATTATTTTACATACCCATTGATATTCTGCACGCGGCCTACACACGTTGAGAAGCAGTAGTTATAAGCTATCATCATCGACGGGTACAGACTTTGGAAGTCTAATACGATTACTGGATCAGTGTAAAAACGAGATTCTGAAAGAAACATTTATTTTACTTCTTCTATTTAAATCAATTCACTTTTTCTTCAAGGTGTTTTATGACACATGAAGCAACTTTGTTGATCTAAAGCTGATGTTTTTCACCATAATCTGTTCGGTAGTTTAGCTTTACATAATATTCTTTATCTGATATATTTTACAAGAAGCTCAGTACTATAAATATACCTGGTTCAAATATAAGCGGCAAGCATTCGGGCGCGCGCATGGCAGCTCTCTGCTTGACAGTTGGCGAGAGGGCCACTAGGTTCAGAGGCCTGGCCGCTCTCAGCATGAGGGATTCCACCCGAAACTGCGAACCTCGAGACAGCACTTCCCACCACTGCAGACCAAACAGCCGAGCCAGTTCTGATGTACGATCTGTGGAATAAATTACAGTATTTTGGTGTACTTATTTGCTAATTATCTCGAACTAGCGACCCGCCCCGGCATCGCACGGGTATAAAATATATAGCCACTGAAAAACGGATGAAAATCGATAGCGTATGATCCTTCACGTGGTCTACCTTCTTATCTATGCCAAATAACATAAAAAATATTGCTCCAGTAGTTCGCGAGATAAGCCCTTTCAAATAATTTCCCCCCTTTTTTCCACATTCTCCTATAAGTCTTAGCGTGATAAAAAATATAGTCTATAAGCCTTCCTCAATAAATGGGCTATCTAATACTGAAAGAATTTTTCAAATCGAACCAGTAGTTCCTGAGATTAGCGCGTTCAAGTAAGCCCTTTCAAATAATAGGCATGATGACTATTTTTTTTTTCTTATTGGTAATTGAAAGACCCTTAAAAAATAGAAACATCGCTGGAAGAATGACTCTGATAGCTTAAAAATTCACCAAGATATGACAACTCAAACATCTCATAAAATAGACCTGCCTGCCGACCTGCCCGAAACGCTCCATACAAAGTGCTACGAAAGACTGACGTCACTCTTTCGTAGTTTGTACGGATCGGGAGAGAATTTTGTTCGGTAGGTATATTAAATATTGCGTTTATGAAAGTGGTTTCATAACAAAAGTTGCTTTTAATTGCATAAGTTATCGAATGGTATACAAATATTAAGAAATTTAATTGAAAAAAAAATCGACTTGATTATCCAACTTTGATGGCGCATAACAAAAAAAAATACAAATGCTATCAAGCTGAAATTTTGGGAACGCTTATTTTTTACCGTGATTTCTTTATTTCGCTACTCTTGGACCTTGTCATCATCCCTATTTTCCCCGTTTTTTCCACATTTTCATCTATTTCTTCGCTCCTATTAGTCTTAGCGTGATAAAATATAGCCTATAGCCTTCCTCGGTAAATGGGCTATCTAACACTGAAAGAATCATCAAAATCCGTTACGTAGTTTTAAAGATTAAAGGGAACAAAGGGACATGAGGGAAATAAAAGCGACTTTGTTATAATTTATAATAAGTATAGATGACGTCACAGTTTGAATGTAATGCAGTTTTTAGATGGTGTTGTGATGGCGGCAACTAAACCAAACGAGTAAGCTCCCGTAAGCCCAAAATTGTGTCAAACATATTATGCGACTATTGTACAGATTAGTGTTAGAATGTATACATATAATTATAGTACTTACTGATTATATCCAACTTTTCTAGCATTCTTAACGTTCCCGACAGTCTTGTTAGGTAGTGCTCCATGGGTATCCATCTGAACATTCTCGACTCGTGGTTCCACCATTCGGCCAACTGTGCATGACTGTAAGTCGGCACCCTCTCTTTTAGAATTTCGTACATGCAGTTCTCGAAACTATAGCTCGATAACGCCAACTCGTACCGAAAAAGTCTCCAGACGTTGAAAGTTATTCGTCCGATAACTCGCCCCTCCAGTTCTTTGTCATCGTGACGCCAACGTTTCTGTCGATTTTTGTCCGTTATTCGAGAGAGCTCCCTCACCATTTCCATTCCCAACATCTGGGACCTCTCTACGGCGTATCCCCACGAGTTCATTTCTATTTCGTACCCGCACATGATGTCGGGATCATGTATTTTCACAAAATCTACAAGTTTCTCTAGTATTTCATTTTCGGTGTTGAAATAGGATATATCGTATCCGAATGTGCATCTATCGAACTGTTTGAAGTCGTCCTTCGTGTCGGCCACGAAAACTTGTGTGATGTATCTCTGAAGCGTGTGATCTGATGGGCAATCGTTGAAGACGGTGACAAACAACGCTTTGATTTGGTCTCGCGCCGGGTCGGGGTTCAAATCTCCGCGAACATCCGTGTGAACTTCAAGAATCATGATTGTGAGAAAGTCCATCTGCAAAGAACAATGGCCAAATCGTACCAGGTGGGCGGTGGCGTCCCGATATGCCATTAGTAGCAAAAATTCCCTAATATTTTAAGGCATCAAAAATCATTAGAAATGTGTCTGTAAATAGCCACAAAAAAAAGATCAATATATTTTAGTTTCGTTATGTTCTGACAGCCGGCGATCATTCGCATTCGTTCTATTTTTTGGGCAATACTCTAGGAAAAATTGAAATAATTAGAAACGAGATCGCCGAATATACACTTGTAAGGCTACACCGCAGTCGGGAAAAAGGTAGTTCTTAAGTCTAACCTCAAAATAATTGTAAACGTTATTAATTATTATAAAAAATCGTGGCTATTTAGACATAATTCTCAAACGGAATTATGTTTAGAGCATAAGAACAACCAAATCTAACTATAGTTTATTTTGGGACATCAAAAATAAAAGTCGAGTCCAGCTCCTATACAAATTTGGCCATGATTCTTTAGTAATTATTATTTTTACATAACCGATAAAAGAATAATATTATTTAATTATTGTTCTTTGTTGCTATAGTAAGAACATAACGTATGTTATTCACCTCCAAAAGTGGCGTACATGTGTTTCTATTAGTATTCTCACTGCTACCGAAGCAAAGAAACGATCCATCGGGTTGCATAGTAACTTGCATTGTTGTATTCAAATCGTTTATATCCTGAAAACAATTAAACAAACTGTTGATTGATGCATGATTTATCACAATATGTTTAGTAAAATTAAAGTGTCTTTTGCCTACCTTACTACTTGATTCTAGACTCAGGCTATTATTAATTTCAGTTTCATTAAGACCTATTGCTTGGGAATTATCAATTTCTTCTACAATCTTACATTCCGTTTCATCAGTGTGAGATTTATTATCATTGGCTTCGTTCCTTTGTTCTACCCATTCTGTTACTTCAGCTGTAGTAGGTGCGCGTTTCACGGGAGTTAAAATGCAAGATCTATTACTAGCGAGTACTTGTTGTAGATCTATCGCTTTAGAATTTTCCTCACTTATGTCATTAGTTTGTAAAAACAAAAGGTGTCTCCATTCTTCAATTGTTGTAGTATTATGAACTCTTTCGAAGGGTTTTTGATCTTGTGCAAATTTACTTTTAACTTTTAATGTTACATGACCCAATTCAACTTTATCTCCGACATCTTTGTAGTTTGAGAAATGGGGTACTGGATTCCTTGTTTTCGGAATTGAATATTTTTCTAGGGTATTCAAAACATCCATCTTATTAGGAGGCTTTACTTTTGGTGTTATAACTTTCAGTGTACTCATTGTTGGAGGTTCTATTTTCATTTCTGATATACAGGTATTTGAGTTTGATAGTGACACACTATTATTAGAGTTACTTGTATTCATCATTGTATTTAATTCATCTTTTACATGAACACTGTGGTTTTCCTTAGAGCTCAAGTTGTGGGCAATACTTTCATCCGTTAAATCAGTATCAGTTATATCAAAAAATTTTGATGTGTCATAGAAACTTTTAATACCAACTTCATTTTCATCAGAAGAAGAATCACTATCAGATAAAATATTAAAAAAAGTTTTATTTATTTCTCTATTATATGGACGGGATGGACCAGCTACTGGTTCAAGATTTTTAAAATTAATGTTATTTTCTATTTGTTCAAAATTTTCTAACCTATTTACTAATTTATATTTATCTATACCTATATTCTCTTCTTTGATTTTAATTTTACTATCAGGATTTTCACTGTTATGTTTTTGTGTAATACTTTGTGTCACATGATGAAGAATGGAAATGGATTCATTACTGCACTGACTTTGAGATACACTCTTTGCCCTTATATGGCAACTGGATATACTATCAATATCGATTTCTCTGGATACATTAATTTCATCATCATCATCATCATCATCTATACTACTTGACCATCCATCCTTTTTATTGACTGTAGTTGTTGATTCTTTCTCTTCGTCTAACGACAAAACCGCATTATTTACAGAGCTGGACGAAGGTTGGTCGTTTATTTTTTTTTCTGTTTTGTTTTTCTTTGCTTTTGGTCGAGATAATCCAAGTTTAAATGGTCTAATTTTTCTTTTTCTTACTTTCTTTACATCTAAAGAACAACATAGTATTGTGCTTTTATTATTTTCAAAATATCAAAAGCTTTAAAAGATAAAAATATAAATTTAAAACTTACGATCATCGTCGCAAGCTCCGTCCAACTGTGGAATATTTGCACCTTCCCAAAATGAATCATCCCAGGATGTCAAATCTTCACTTTCACCATTGTCTTTATTACTGTAATTAATTAACTGAAAGTTCTTTAGATTATTTAGATAATATTAATAGCTATAAATTGCAAGTATGTTCTTAGATATTATAAGTTACTGTGACTCTTACCCTCTTTCCAATACAATGGTGTCATCATTGTAGATATGCGAGTATTCAACATCATCTAATTCCTCATCAGATTCTTCTCTCCTCTGTGTTCCCATTATACTGTCATCCTCAACAGGTTTTTCATCTAGGTGTTGCAGCATGTCAACGAGTTCTAAATCTTCATTGTCCACTACAAACAAAAGCTTAGCCTTAGTGCTCAATACATAATATCCCATTTAAAAATAGTGTACTTAGTACTTACATAGGCTGCTATTTATGTATCCGGAACTGGCCACTTACAAGAACAATATTTAAAAAGTAGTTTCAAAGAGCACGAGGAATCTGCGATGAACAGCATGTGGACACCGAACTTCATCATGTTGCACAAATTTTACGCGACAATAAGCTTCGGGTACCACGCAAACAGAGCAGCAACCGAGTGAAGCCGGCAACAGTGGAAAGATTACCTGCAGTGTTACCATTTATAAAGGGAGTCACTGATAAAGTGAGCTACATTCTAAGGAAAGCTTCAATAAAAACATACTTTAAGCCGCCCAAAAAGATCAGCCAATGTTTACCATCAGTGAAATGCAACTTACCCCTTCAAGATGCAGGAATCTACAAACTCGACTGTGATTGTGGCCACTCTTATATAGGGCAAACCAAAAGGGCCATCAAAACCCGTATCAAGGAACACATTGCAGATGTCAAACACCGTAGGAACAACAAGTCTGCAATTTGTGAACACACACTGGATCAACCTCGCCATTACATAAGATTTGATAAGCCACAAGTACTGGCAAAAGAAGCACGATACCGCCCAAGAATGATACGCGAGGCCATAGAAATTAAAAAACACCCTAATTTCAACCGCGAAGATGGTTGGGTGCTGCCATCTAGTTGGGATCCAGTGATAAACAAACTAAAGCACAAATCTATGATACCTCGGCTTCAAGACACTGTGAGTTCGTTCTGTGTAGATCGGAACGCAAACAAATATTGATGAGTCGTCGGGTAGTTGGATAACTTCAAGAAATTGGACACCTGTCACCTCAGTCCGCCCGTGACCACGGCCGCTGTAAAGTAGCCGAAACGTCGGGATTAATAAAAGTGCTCCGCGACAAAATCCGTAAGTGTTTAAACTTATAATATCATGAGTGATACTCGCGAAAACTTAAGAAATCATAATATTTAAAAAGTAATTACAACATTTGAAAATAGAACTCTTTGGTTGAAGAATACATTTTGTTTCATGTGACTGTCAATTATTTTTCCATTGTGGCGTCATTTTGAAAATTGCGTGTCTTCATTTGCCATGGATTTAACGCGTGAACATTTTCGTGCAATGATTTACTACGATTTTCGGCGTGGGCTAAATCAACAACAGTGCTTTATTCAACTCACCGCAACTTTTGGAGATGAAGCACCATCAAAAACCACTGTTTATCACTGGTACAGTGAGTTTAATCGTAGGCGGTCTATGCTCACGGATGAAAATAAAGAAGGTCGCCCAAAAACAGCTGTTGTCCCACAAAATATAGATGCTGTGCGGGAACTAATAATGCGTGATCGTCATGTTACATATCGCGAGATAGAGGCGTCCTTAGGCATAAGTATGACGAGCATACATAAGATATTACACGAACATTTGGCTGTAAAAAAAATATGTTCGCGTTGGATTCCGCACAACTTGACAATCGATCAAAAACGGGCTCGTGTCGATTGGTGCAAAAAAATGATAAAAAAATACAACCGTGGTACGTCAAAAGCCGTTTATAATATCTACACAGGTGATGAATCTTGGATCTATGCATATGACCCCGAAAATAAACAACAGTCAACGGTGTGGGTGTTCCAAGATGAGCCGAAACCAACAAAAGTTACTCGTGCAAAAAGTAATTTGAAGCAAATGGTCGCCTGTTTTTTTGGAATTAATGGACATGTGGCTACAGTGCCATTAGGGAATCGTAAAACGGTTAATTCTGAATGGTATACGACCATTTGTTTACCAGAAGTCTTTGAAGAAATAAGAAAGGACAACCGACAACGCAGAATCATATTACATCACGACAATGCTAGCTGTCACACCTCAGCTGAAACAACTCAGTTTTTGGAGGGTCAAAAGATCGAATTGACTGGTCATCCGCCGTACAGCCCTGATTTGGCACCTAACGATTTCTTTTTATTTCCATACGCGAAGAACAAATTACGTGGTCAACGTTTTTCGAGCCGCGAAGAGGCTGTTGATGCGTTCAAAATGCACATTTTGGAGATACCTCAATCAGAATGGAAAAAGTGCTATGAAAATTGGTTCCAGCGTATGCAAAAGTGTGTCGATCATCGCGGCGAATATTTTGAAAAGTAATAAAACCATATTAAATGATATATGTTTGTTTCTTTTTTTAATTCCGGATACATAAATAGCAGCCCTCGTACATATTGAGATAAATATGTAACGTACGATACGAGTAAAAAATATAAAATACGAATCTTATAAATGCACTTAGCCAGACTTTAGGCTGGTATAGATAAGGCATAGCCTAATCTTTGTCAGCCTAAAGTCTTTACTTTGAATATGAGGTAATACTTACATAATATTTGACTGTATTGTAATGAAAAGCTGCTGTTCAATGCAATGTCTTCATCTACTACTGTATTATCTAATAATTCAGAGGTATTATGCGATTGATTGATAAATCTCTTAGAAAATGAAGGTGTGTCAGTAGAATTAAGCATATACTCGCTAACATGTGTGCTGATATCAGTGGCATTTAATATCTGGGAGCCTTCCTGTGTTTCAGCTGGATAATGCACAATGTCAGTAGCTTTAGAATCAGTGTCCAATATTTCTACAGGTTTCTCTATCAACTGGGATATCTTGAGATTGAAAAAACTTTCGTGTTTATAGTGAGAGTCTGTTTCCTCACTTTTTAATCTTCCCTGAGACAATGATTTGGACGCCATCGACACATTCAATTGTTTTCGTCTTTCCGATTCCTGCTTCCATACTTCTTCCAGGCCAGGGTTTTCTATGCCTTCCCCATTTCCTACCCTTTGACGGTTGATGATATGTGAAGCGACACAGTCTGCTTCATAGTAGCAAACGCTTTCTGGCTTCAGACCTAGGTTTTGTGGACTTATAATATCATCGCTTTTTTGAGACAGGCCATCTTTTCGGAAAATTACCTGCTGCAAATCAATGTTACTCATTCCAAAGAGATTAAAATCTATGAAAAATTGTAATGTGAAATTTAGATGGGATTCATGAGGTTGCAACACCTGGCCAGATATTGCACCATTGCTGCAGAGTTCAACTGCTTGTTTTATAAGACCAGGATTATACAAAAATATTTTTAAAAATAGATGTTCTTTATCATGAAATCCATAGAATGGCCTAGAAGAAGTAGAAGAAAAATAATATAATATTAAAACATCATATGCATTGCATATAAGAATGACTTTTGCTTAGAATTTAATCCTTCGATCGGGGATTCTAGGAAATCTAGGAAATGCTATTGTATTCTATTGTTGTAGCGGTCACCGGTGCTCGTACTCGGCATGATGGGTTAATAAGGTTAATAACAGTTACTTTTACTTACAATCCTTTGACTAAAGATATTTTATACACATGCTGAGTAACAGAAGTTGCTTGTTTCATAGCAATATTAATAGCTTTGTCCAAGCTTGCGGCAATCTAAAATAAAAACAGAAAATAATATTTTTTTTATATTGGTTGGGTTTCAACTGTCTCGCTATCATGGTGAAATAAAGCCTGGTGAAGTGTTGACATGACTTAACTTTAATAATAATAATATCTATGGACGCTTCACACCACATACCTGGTATGGCCCTGTGCTAAGTACCTAAAGGACTTGTGTTACAGGTACCAGACAATGGAAATACAATATTTAATACTTTTATACTATAAATATATTCAAGATTTTTATTATATCATACACATATTTAATACACATCCAGAACCGGGAATATTGAAAAACTTTTTGTTCCGTCGGCGGGATTCGAACCCGTGACCCCCGGCTTGAGCTTCCACACACTCAACCAATTGAGCCACAGAGGTCGTCAACTTTGTAATCTTCTACTCTGCAATAGGTTAATGAATGGGCAAATACTAAAAATATATTATATTAATCCCTCGATCGTGGAAAAAACGAAACACAATTGATTTCTATTGTTATCGCGGTCGCATGCGACCGCTTGGGGCTTGAAGCATTAAATAGAATATAGAAAAAAAATTAATATCACCAAAATCATACCTGATAAAGTAACCGGGGTTCTGGGTTTGGAGTTGGACATGGTAAATAGAAATATGGGAAGACTCCGTGTATGTGTAAGCATGCCTTTTTTCCATCTGTTGTTGATCCAAATACTCGTAGCACAGGTACCTGATGACATTAATACAAATGCTGTAGGTATCTTACTATACTATCATTTAATATAAGTTTTGAACAAGAAGACAATAGTAAAAACTAGTATTTAATTGCTTAATTACCTGCTTTATATCAGACCCTCGAAATTCAGAGTAAATTACATCAAGTCCCGGTACAGGCTTGGTGGTATAATGATCGCATACGACTATGCGTACAGAAAACTTTGGGTTTGTATCAGTTAAATTGGTTGGTGATTCTGAAATTATCATAACAGTAAAATAATTATAGTTATGAAATATTACGACATGTTTTGCTAAATTTTGTTGAGCATTAAAAAGTAACAACTCAAAATTACCTTCAGTTACCGAAGTCATTTTACAGTCGATTTAAGGAGACAACTGGGGAAATAAATACTGAAATTTCTCAATCATTTTGTGAGTTTCGATTTGTGACTCCCTCAACCAAAACTAACTAAAAATCTGCGGAAAGCTAGAAAGGCCAATGCAATGACATTATTCATCTAACAGCTTTATTATAATAGAACAGCAACCAACACGCAAGTTTTGTTTATTTCCTCAACTGACATATTTTCATTTTTGACAGAATTTTGACATCAGCAATGAGGTTATACTATCAGAAGTGATTTTTTTTCTTGTTATGGCGCTTCGGGGTGTGCCAAATTCCAAAATCATTTCGTTATCGCTTCGTTAAAGAATCACCGATGAAAATGTATAGAATTGACATAAGCGTTCGTTAATATGACGTTGAGGTTCGACTCGTCTTATGTCAATTCCATACATTTTCATCGGCGATTCTATAACGAAGCGAAAACGAAAAAGTTTCGGCTAAATGGCCTGTTCAGCAACTAACAGAAACTAGAAAGTTTTGAGAAAGTTACACAAAAAAATTAGTGTATAATGAAAAAAGTGCGATCAAAACAAAAAAGCGCGCACGAATGGGTTGTTTTCTTTTTTAAATCTCCACCAGACAGCGCGACGGTAGACACTTCTAGATTTTCTATTGGTTCCCCACCGATCTGAAATTATCTGCAGGTTGGCATCACTGACTACATATTGGTTGTGTTTCTAAAAAATATCAGTGTACTATCAAGTGTGACATAAATCAAAATATCTTAAACCTAAGCGATCATTGGCCTAAGCGATTAAGCCATTATACTGGTAATAGTTTAGGAACATGCTGTTAAAATAAAAACTCATTAAAAACTTGTCAAACTGAAAACTGACAATTTAACTTAATTACTAAAATATTGGCCATTAAATATCCGTTATCGTGCACAAGTGCAGGTAAGATGTTGTCAAAACCAAAATTTATAATTCCTGTGACAGTTGGTGTGAATAACGATAATAAGGGCTATTTCTTCCGTGAGTTTTAACTAAAACATCATTATAATAACTTTATTATGTATCCTATTCATTGGAATATCATTCTGTCTGATCATGCAGAAAAACTGATTTCATGCCAAAGTTTCCAGGAAAAGGGCTAGAGAATTCAAAATACCTATGAAGTTAATATGTCCTACGGCTTAATAAGAGATATTGACCTAGATTTACCTGATTCAGAATTATTGGAATGCATTAAAAGTTGTAATACGGAGTGCCAAGTTTTATCTGTCAAAAGATTAAAGCGCAGAATTCCAGAGTCGGGGTGGCAACAGTGTGAATCTGTTCGTATATGTTTTAAGGGTAGCTCCCTACCACCGGTTATTAAGATTAGAGTAGCAGTTAATTTGAGAGTAGCAGTGGAACCTTATGTTTTTCCCGTAACGCAATGCTCACGGTGTTGGCGTTTTGGACACTCGATAAAACTTTGCCCCTCACTTAAAATATTTTGTCCCAAATGTGGTCAAAATCACACCAACTGCGAGACCACTACTTTTAAGTGTATAAATTGTAAGGGCAACCATATGTCCCTAATTAGATCGTGCCCGGCTTACTTAAAGGAAAAGAAGATTCGGGAGCTGATGGCAGAATTTAATTGCACATATAAACGCGCCTTATCTATGTATGTGCCACCTTTTTCACCGCGACCAACCGTGGAACTGTCAGCTGAGAGTGGGAATGTGAATAAGTCTGCATTTAGTAACATAAGCCTACAACAAGATTCACCAATTTTGCAAATCTCATATGCATCAGCTGTTAAAAAGCCACAGCGGCCACCGGAAGTAGCACAGAGCTTTCAGCGCGTAGTACAGGACGTACCTACAAAGAGGAAGCAGCGCTTTTCACCTGATATTACATCATACGAAGACGAAGAGTCATCGCTACCGAGATCGCGCAGTGCAGCTGACAACGATCGTCCCGCGCATCTCGAGCCGTGTATCACTATAACTGAGGACATCACGGAGACAGACAATAACATCGACAACAACCGATCGCGACACCGCGATAACTCCACAATTGCTGATAACACGGGAACGGGGAGGTGTGATAATAATCGAGGTGAATCATCGGACGCTAGGAAAGACAATAAGTCGTTAAGTTATTTACTGGACAAAATTAAGGATATATTATTTTGTAAGAGATTGAAGTGTTCGGAAAAGATTAAAAGTGTTATAAGTTTTTTTTTGGAATGGTGTGTATCTGCATTTATCGATACTTTTGCTGAGATGGAAATAATGAGTAAGTTACTGAATTTTAATTCTAATAATTCTTCTAATGGCTAATAATCACAATAAGGTTAATGCTACTAAAATAAATATACTGCAGTGGAACGCCCAAAGTTTGCGACCAAAACGGTTAGAGTTAGAAAATTTATTAATTAAAAACAAAATTCTTATCGCCGTAATTAGCGAAACCTGGTTGGATCCAAATAGTCAATTTAAAATTAGTAATTATAATGTATTTCGACAAGATCGCCAGGATGCCTATGGGGGTGTTTGTATCTTTGCGCATAGGTCGGTGAGAGCACAGGCTTACAATTTAGTTCATCACAATGAGGATATACAGGTATTACACGTCAAGGTCTTTAATTGTAAACATATTGAAAACATTCTAGGTATTTACTGTCCTCAGTGGGTACGAACTCGACGGACAGATTGGGACACTATTTTTTCTAAATTCAACAGTAAAACTGTAATTTTGGGAGACTTCAACGCGCACCATTTCACGTGGTCTCATAAAACAGATACCAGAGGGTCCCAAATTTATGATTCTATGGTCGATAGCAACTTTTTATCATTAAACGACGGTAGTTCTACACGTTTAAAATTAGTTTCAGGAATTTTGCAGCAAAGTTCCCCGGATATAACCCTATGTACTTCCGATATATCGTGTTACTTTAATTGGCAAGTTACAAACGAAACTCTCGGAAGTGATCATCTCGTTATCAACGTATCTTCTAGTGATGTTTTTAGCCCTAACTCGTTATTTAAACGCAACTTTAAGTGTGCCGACTGGGAGGGATATAAATTATATCTCGAGGAATGTTTTTCACGATTGGATTTATCCGGAGACCCACAATTTTTATATAACATTTTTTAAGTCATATTAATACAGCTGCTGACATATTTATTCCAAAAAACAAAATAAATTTAAATCCATCTAACAAGTTTTCGCCTAAACCGTATTGGACCCCTACCTTGTCGCATTCGGTAGCTAAAAGAAGATTGGCCCTTTCAAAATTTAGGAAAAATCCCTGCCCCTCCAATTTAATAAATCTTAAAAATTGCATTAGGGAATCACAAAAATTAATAAGAAAAGCGTCATTCGATTCTTGGAAACAATTTTGTAATTCTGTGGACGAATCTACATCGGCTTCTGAAATGTGGAGGAGAATGAAATGGCTTAAGGGCAATAAGGTTCAGAATTTTTTGTCGACGAATACAAGTGCAAGGAATTGTTAAATAATCTATGTCCTGCGTACGTTTTACCTCCCAAGCCGTTAATTCGGTCAATTTAAAATTAGAATGTGACATAACTTTACACGAATTAGAATCATGTATTAAATCTAAAGATACCGCTCCGGGCTGCGATAACATTTCCTTTTCGATGATAAAGAAATTACCCATCAGTGGTAAAAACATTTTACTTTAATTGTTTAACATTTTTCTTTTTACGAGCTTCCTTCCTAGTCAATGGCGAGACATTTGTGTTTTTCCGATTCCCAAACCCAGTCGAGACCCATCGCTAGTGACATCGTTGCGCCCGATAAGTTTAATGTCCTGTGTGTGTAAAATTTTTCATTCTATTATTAATAAAAGATTGGAGTGGTACTTTGCGAGCCAGGGTATGTTTGCAGCTGAGACTGTAGGTTTTAGAAAATCAAAATCGTGTCTCGACAGTTTGGTCAGATTGGTTTCACGGATACAATCAGGTTTCTCTAAGAATTTAACGACTTTAGCGTGCTTCCTAGATATAGATAACGCTTACAATAATTAAAATATAACTTCACTTATCGAAATCTTAGATGAATCTGGCGTTGGCTTTAAAATTTGTAATTATTTGTGGAATTTTTTAAGCTCTAGGAACTTAAAAATAAGACATGGGGATGTTTTTATTTGGCTATGTACAGCTCAAGGTGACCCCTTATCTCCTTTACTGTTTAATATTACACTTTTACCTATTTTTAAGGCCCTTAGAAACATATTTATGTCACAATTTGTTGATGATATAACACTTTATGTAGTTAACAGAAATATGGAAACCGCTCGTCGTTTGTTACAAGGGGACTTAGATGTATTGGTTAAATTATTAGAAAATTTAGGTTTTACTGTATCTTCTACCAAAAGCAAGTTGTGCGTTTTTAAAAAAGGCCAAATAAATAATAGTGCTACCATTTTTATCCGAGATATGCCTTTACAGGAGGTATCTACTATAAGATATTTAGGTTTGGAACTCAATAGATCCTTGAGATGGACGAAGCACATAAATACAGTTTACGAAAAGGCACATAAAATGTTAAATATTTTAAAAGTTTTAGCTGGGTCGGGCTGGGGTGTCCACCCAAAATATTTTAAAAAAATTTACGTATTTTTGATTCGGAGCCGATTTGATTTTGGTTGTTTTTTACAGTAATGCGAGTAAATCGAATTTAGTTAAATTGGATAAGTTGCAGAACCAGGCTTTGCGTGTTATAGGTGGTTTTGTTAGATCTACCCCTATTCACGTAATGGAATGCGAGCTGTGTGTACAACCTTTACATATTCGTCGGGTCTTTCTGGCTGGTAAATTTATTTTGAGATCTATGTCGACAGCGGATAACGAAACAAGTAAGGTCGTAAACGAATTAAGCACACTTATGACACGCAAATACTGGAGACGCAAACAAATTCCTGTTTTAGTGGATATGTACGTAAGATTTCAAAATATAAAACTCCATAAGGCAATTCGCTTAGATATGTACACTCTAGATTATTGGATGAGTTGGTATAAATTAAGTGATGTAATTAAAATCCATATTGACGGTGTAGATATGTCTAGAAAGGAATACGACGCGATTAGTCTTCGACGAACATGTATTGAATACTTAGAACAATATTATTCCTCATATTATAAAATTTTTACGGACGGTTCTAAGGATACTACATCATCGCAAGGTTCCATGGGTTTAGCTGTTTTTGACGCCCAATCTGATATTAGCATGAAATTTAAAATCTGTGATAATATGTCTATTATGAATCTAGAATTAGTAGCTATTTTAGAGGCGCTCAAATATATAAAATCTGTACAGTACAGTAAATTTGTAATTTTATCTGACTCCAGGAGTTCCCTTCAACACGTGGCTCGGTGCACCTCTTGTTTAAGAGGCACACCGATTGCCTATGAAATTATAAGGTTAATATTTGAAATAAAGACCCAATCAAAAGAAGTTATCCTTCAGTGGATCCCGTCTCATATTGGATTGGAGGGGAACGAGCGGGTGGATGGTCTCGCTAAGGAAGCTTGCGATGATGGAGTAGGTAGGGACATCATGCCTTTCTTCACTGACTACATTAAACAAGTTAAACAGCATTGTTACCAGATGTGGAAGGTTTATTTTGATGAGAGATCAGTGGAGAAGGGCATATGGTACCGAACACTACAAAATGAGCCTTGGAAATCACCGTGGTTTGAATCTGTACATAGAAATTTGTTAATTATAGCGTTTAGAATTCGCTCCGGACATATTCCTTTGAATAAATTTGGACATTTGATGAAAAAAGTATCATCCCCACTTTGCTCAGAATGTGAAATCGTGGAAGACATTTATCATTTATTATTGGAATGTGTCCGGAATGAAGACATTAGATATGAGATTGTAAGAAAATTTGAGAATTTTATGTATACTGGAACTTGCAACTGCATTCTGGCTTATCCCCTGTCAGATAAAGCTAAAGAAATTTATAAGATGGTTAAGATAGCACTTAATAGACGTGCAATAGATTAATATTGATTTAAGATTAATTAATTTAATTGTTGTTCTAATGGAGCAACATAGTCAATGTTGACTAAGCTCCCTAAATAAAGAAAAAAAAAGTGGAAAAAATTTAACGACTATCACGTAGACTACGTTATTTTGCCGGTGGGCGTGAATTTCAAAATTGTTTAACATCACGCGGGCCACAAATAAAGTCCCGGCGGGCCGCACGCGGCCCGCAGGCCGCGGGTTGGGGTCTGGGGATAGCAGCTTTAGACGCTGCGCACACTTGACCCACATGACCATAATATTCAACTTACTCAAGTTGTGTGTGAAATCATGTTTGAAAAGAAGAAGAAGAAAATTATATACAAATGACAGATGACATCTGTCATTTGTAGTCAAAAAATAAAAATTAGTCGTGGTTTCTATTCAAGTCGGTGAAATCGTATTTTAATTAAATTTTAAAGTCTTCTTTTTGCCAAAAATAATCTGTTTTATGTTTGTGATGTTCTCAGTTAAATAAAAAGAGTGTTTACAGGAGTCGTAAAAATTAACAGTGATTTGATAATGGTGTAAATAAGTGTGAAAATGAATTTAATTGTTTTTGATGTTGAGCTACTAATAAGGGTAACAAAAAGGTAAAGGAGTAAAGAATTAAAAACATTTTAACCAGTCACAATGGACGATGAGGAGGCCGATTTGCGAGAGCAAATATTTCACAATAATGTCAGGGAACAGATCGTAAGTTTTTTATGGTATTTCTGCATAATGAATTAGTATAACTGTTTTTCAATATCATGTAATAATTAAAATATTGTTTCAGATATTCCTGCTCCTCTTTATCTTACTTTATCTGTTCTCGTTTATGGTAATTGAGAAATTTCGCCGACGCGATAGTGAAGACTTTTACTCGGTTGATGAAGAAGAGGTAAAAGTCTATCGCATAAGCCTGTGGCTTTGTACTATTGCCTTGGCAGTGAGTCTGGGTTCAGCACTGTTGCTGCCTGTATCAATAGTCAGTAACGAGGTGCTCATATTGTATCCCAATAGCTACTATGTGAAATGGCTGAATAGCTCTTTGATACAAGGTAAGACCTGATGATAGACTAGTAGTAGTATAAACAATCTGAGAAATAAGCAAAATTTTTATATGTAAGTCAACTTTGATCTGAGTGTAATAAATAAAAGTTTTCAAGTATAGTCTAACTACATAAATTATATTAGGCTTTTGTTATAAATCCATCAACACGTTGCTTTTTACACTGTAGTTAAAAGTAAAAACCACATACACATGGTACATAGTAAATCAGTACCATTGTGGTTTTGCTGTAGAGTGTAGTTCGATAAAATTTTTATTCATTAGATATCATTAATTTTTATTGTTTAAAGGTAAGGTTTAATAAATATTTAAGGGACACATCAGACAATTTTAATGTTTTGTTTTTGTTTCAGGTTTATGGAACCATGTATTTTTATTCTCCAACCTCTCCCTTTTTGTTTTTCTTCCATTTGCCTATCTATTCTCCGAGTCCACAGGCTTCCCCGGGTACAGGGGTCTAAAGGGAAGAGTTTACGAGACATTCATAGTGCTGGCCCTGCTAGGTGTAGCTATGCTCGGTATTGCCTATGTAATCTCAGCTTGGTTTGAAGGCGATAGTTCCAGCATTGAGGCTTTACTGAGTAAGTTGTAATATATTTTTTTAATACCTGTCTAATTATTTCCTGAAATGAATAAAAATTATGAATAAAAAACTGCATTATTCTGTACCACCTTTTTTTTTATCAGAACCAAATGCTGGTTGTATTATTATTTGCAATAAATTCAGGTTGTCATAAAACACAATAGTAACAATTTGATTGTTCATAACAAGCAATTACTAGTTTAAAACTAATTATTATTACAAATATCGTAAAAGGTTTCATTAATTAGGATTCTTGTTATATCTTGCTTTAATATAAATTGTTTTCAGGTTTGTGGACATATCTACCATTTCTGTACTCGTGTGTGTCATTTGTTGGCGTTTTGATGCTACTAGGTAAGTAAAAAATTAAACATCTAAATACCAAATAAGATATATTTTCATTTTCATGCTTTATGCTTTTGTTATTTTGATTGATTATTAATATGGAATGGCATAAAATGGACTGTAGCAAATGTATGCAAAAATTGCATCATTATTTTATCTAGAAATTTCTATATTTTAGACTGCGAAAATTAACTTCAATTCTATAAAGTTTAGGCTAGAACTTTTCCGTAACATATAAATATTATAATATATAAATTATTATGTCTATCTGTATTCTGTACTATACTGTACTCGCCACTCGGCGAAACATGGCGGTAGCGGTCATTGACTCTCTGTCAAAAACTTGCCATTTTCTATACAAAACCCCGATTGACAACATCTGACATTTCACTGTCAATTGCGGTTTATATAGAAAATGACAAGTTTTTGACAGGGAGTCAATGACCGCTACCGCCATGTTTCGCCGAGTACAGTATAATGCTTTGCACAAACCTACGCGACCACGCGACTGCGAAACGGCAGCGTCAATACAAAACACACATTTGACAACTTGTCAAAATATGTGTGTTTGGTATTGACGCTGCCGCTTCGCAGTCGCGTGGTCGCGTAGGTTTGTGCTAAGCATAAAACGTTGAACTGAGCTCTTTTAAAAAATTACATATGTAATATTATACACGACGCAAAACGCTTTTAGTACACAACATACTGTATTCTATCAGCATTTGTATACAAACTGGTATTTCTCGTCGCAACTGTTTTCGCTGAAAGTTGACACTGCAGGTTCGTCGTTCGGCGGTCTTTCAACCTTATCTCCTAAACCTGTTGACGCAACTGCATAATACATACTTGTTTTTATTTTTAAAGACTGCCATAATTATTGTTTCCGTAATAAAAAAACTACCGTAATAACGCGGTTCGCCGATACAATATAAAACCAAACACAGGAAAGCTTTAGGTAGTAGGTATGCAAGTGGCGCCCAACTCTCTAAAAATAATTCTGATTTATAAACTGTCAGAAACTGATAAAGTTGTTTAGAACAATTCTATTTGTAAACGACGTAAATCACGAGCGGTAGGAACTACAAAAAGTAGAGTCTGGAGTCGGATCAAACTTAGTTAAGAATAGAAGTGACTAATTAACATATCAATTTACTATATTCCGTAATAAGTATAAAGTATTACATATATATATCAATTACATCTATTACGAAACCGTCCATCAGAGATTTAGAAACGAGGTTCCAAGAAATCGCGTAGCAACCATTAGCTTGTAACTTATGACTGCTCATCAGTATCATTATCGAATTGTTTATCCAGGAAATACGTAATGAGGTCCTCGTGCTGCGGGAACATTTCACTCAGTTCCTTTCTGCTAATGTCCAACTTTTCTGACTCGTCCATCTCCTTGTAAGCTTTCGCCCGGTAGAGTCGGGCTTTGAAACTATTCTCGTTGAGACGTAGAGCCAATTCACAGTCAGCTACTACCTAAAAATATACCCAAGCATCACTATTATTCATTTTATGAATGACTTAAATAGGTAGTCTACAAGTTGTGGGCTCAAATGTTATCTACAGTAGTGCGAAGTGCCCCCACATTTGTAGGAGCACATTAGTAATCTTCTACCAGCGATGTGTGCAAGGTTAGAGGTAATTAAACCCATGTAGAGATTATGTTGCGAGTGATGGCTGTTAGCTCTATCAAATTAGGGCACGACAGATAACAATTTTAAGTACTATTTAAGTACTTATCTATATCGTCAAGGTAAACAAATATGAATATTAAAAATTGTACTGTTTTTATTGTGACATGGTCTTAATTAAAAAACTTGTATAGATGTCTGAATTACGAGCAGAATCATGGCAGAATTCTAAGTAAACTCCAGAGCACTGACCTAAAAAGGCAATAGAAAAGCGACCCTTCGCGACGCTCACAATTCACAAATAGGCCCCCTTTGTAAGGGCTACAGCAGATGCAGGAATTTCGTTGGTCCGTTGCAACACCTTTCTCAAGGCTACCTAGCATTAGTAATTAAATACAACACTGACGGCCGCAATTAGAAATATTTATGGCCAGTCAAAAGCGCTAGTGAGTAGGTAGAGAGTTTATCTATTCAGTATTCGCTTTTCACTAGCGCTTTTAAAAAGATGATCAACGGTATAAACAAAAAACTCAACAACTGAGCAAATCATTATGATTACTTTAGCTGTTAGCACTTTAACTTAATTAAGACTTAGAAAAAAATGGTTCGGAGTAAGTCAAATCTCAATTGAGTGCGGTTGTAACTCGTAAGTCGTAATTATTAAATATTCATAAAAAAGCGCTGCGTATTTGTAAGGCCTGGAATCTCTGTCCTTGTTTGTTATGACAGTGTTTGTTTGCACTTTCGAATATAACTGTAATATTTGAAATCGCCGTGTCGCCTAGAATCTGCCCGCAGTCCGCACACCAAATAATTTTAGCGTTGCCATATGACGGCGTGTCATTGACCCCCTTCGCAAATTATACTTGGAAAGGGCATACTAAGAGAGATCGCACACGTCACACTTTTTGTGTGATCGAGTCTGCGGCTTACATACAATCTGATGGCGCGCGCCATGCAGGTGTGCGATCTCCCTAACTTGAACATCGACATAAGTACATCGCGTTCAATAACATGGCATCATAAATGTAGGAAATAATTGGATAAATATGTATACTGTAGAAGAGCTTTTGGTGTAAGAGAGATTATACACATGTAAGCATGTCTAATTCGTTTTTACATTTACATTTCAATCGTTAAACTGTCGGAAAATGTTTTAAGCAAGTTTTTTTTCTGAATATATAGTGAAATATTTGTTGGCATAAGCGTCATTCTCTTGAAGGTTAGAAATTGGAATGCTGCCACCGATTGTTTGATGAAAGCTATTGTTGAAATCGGGTCGAACTCGGACGAAAATTATGTATTTTGATTGGGCATCGACCATATGACAAGAACAATAAAAATACGAGGAATGAATATATATTATAACTTATAAGGTTTCTGACATTAATTAACAATTTATTAAATGTAGGGCAAGGAGTGTACTTTTTCACTGTTATTTATTTGGCCTTATTTCAAAGCGTTGTTGACTAAGATGGTAAAAAGTAAAACTTTTACCGGTTTGAACGTTGTTTTAAAATATGACATTGCTTTTCAATTTCGCATTATATCTGATTTCTGTTCTACTTGTTTTCTCACATGATAGTTTAAAATCTAGTGCTAGACCAGAAAATCTCACCTTATCAAAGTTTCCTAGCTTGATATTGGTAAGCGCCCTGTCGCAGTACAACATGGGATTGTCTCTAACTTCGTCGATAGCTCTATTATAGCAGGACAGAGCTCTCTCATATTCACCTCTACGGAACGCCTTGACTGCTTGGGTTTTAAGCGTTTCTGCTTTTTCACGGCGAATTTTTCGGTCGAGAGCGCGCCTTTCGGCGTCTTTACTGACTTCTTTCATCCACGCATCTTTGTCTATTCCACCCTAAAATATCCAAAGATAGCATGCAAGTATTCGAAACTTGTAGAGTAGGTTAATACATTATCTGCCTGGTTCGTGGGTGCAATGTAAAAGCATGACGCATTTCTGATTTGTATTTAGTAATTTACTAATAAATTATTCGCACGAAACGAATGTCTCTCTAGACGTTTGATTTATAAAATAGGTAGGTATAATGTATTATACCGTATACGACACAAATAATTATAGGTAGAGATCTCTGCCCGATCGATCTGTAAGCTGTTTTTGAATACATATTATGTTGTAGCATCATTGTTTTATGATTAATAATATGAATAACGGCGATAACGGCTCCAATCAATACAGAAAACACGTGCAATAGAAAAAAAAAACAAATATCTAAAACCGTAGCCAAAGCAAAAATTAATGTTGTCATTGTACTAAAAGTAAGTGCTTTTTTTGAAACAACTTTATCGGACTGTCTTCATCTTTATAGATTTCTAAATCAGCTAATACTTTTGTGTCAACTCAATGTAACAACTAACAAATAAATATCAAATGGGATCATAAAAACGGTTATGCCGTTTTACGAGTGCAAATGCCCGAGAGTAACGGATATGACAAAGAAACCTACACATTGCATTCAAAATAAAAGGACAGGCTCCCTTTTTTTTATTTTGATTTTCTTTTTGCTCCATCCGAGTTGACTAATCAAATCCATACGTAATACAATAAAAGCAAAACATGAAATCTTTTTATAGCCATAAACGTGTTACAGACTGTCATCATTAGTCAGGTCAATATCTAATATATTTATACAGGGGATATTTATAGAGGTACTCGAGCCAAACAGCTTTCACTGTCTTGAAAGAGCAATCGTTTTAATGCTATTTATAAATCAAACAATTGAAGAGAGTAGTTTTTCATGAAAGGATGATAGAGTATGGAGCTTCGCATTCTGTTTTCTGATCGTTTTGGTTGGTACTTGGTCTACGTCTTATTTTATACTAGCGACCCGCCCCGGCGTCGCACGGGTATAAAATATATAGCCACTGAAAAAAATATTAAAATCGATAGCCTATGATCCTTTCCCGTGGTCTACTTCTTATCTGTGCCAAATAACATAAAAATTGCTCCAGTAGTTCGCGAGATAAGCCCTTTCAAATAATTTCCCCCGTTTTTCCCACACTTTCCTATTAGTCTTAGCGTGATAAAATATAGCCTATAGCCTTCCTCAATCAATGGGCTATCTACCACTGAAATAATTTTTGAAATCGGACCAGTAGTTCCTGAGATTAGCGCGTTCAAGTTAGCACTTTCAAATAATTTTCCCCGTTTTTTCCACATTTTCCTCTATTTCTTCGCTCCTATTAGTCTTAACGTGATAAAATATAGCCTATAGCCTTCCTCGATAAATGGGCTACCTAACACTGAAAGAATCATCAAAATCCGTTGCATAGTTTTAAAGATTAAAGGGAACAAAGGGACATGAGGGAAAAAAAAGCGACTTTGTTTTATAATATGTATAGATGCTAATATATGGATTTATGCAAGTGGTTCTTTTAATTCGTTATCGTCACTCTCAATTGTAACACGTGTCGTAGTTGGATTGGATTTAAATTTATTAACAGTAATAATTTTTGTAGTAATGAACGTGCTAGATAATACATATAAATGTTTGTATGCACAGGTGCAGGTAACTCGAATCACGTATTTTGTTCATTAATCGATTGTTAAACTTGAAATCCATTAAGAAGTGCCTTGTCAAACTTAATGTAGGTTACATTTAAATATTTCGACTAAAATAATGAGTATTGTTAAGTTTAAGAATAAGTCTTGAAAGATTTTATACTTAGCACTAATTAAAATACTTGTATTTTAGAAATTAAGTTACGTACGTAGGTACTAGTGCATTCTTTGCAGTTACATACTAGATATGCCTTTTCCTCATGCACTCCATACGTTTCTATTACATAATAGATTTTGACATAGATGCAAGAAGTATTTGCGATGACTTGGTCTTCATGTAATTATATCGTAATTATTAAGTACACTAACATACTAGGTATTAGTAGTAGTAGTATACTAGGTATAGGTTTTCCTTTGAAATGTCACAACGATAGCTCAAAGAGAGTCCTAATTACTTTTACCTTATTACCCTCAGTAGCCTCGAAAGCTTTCTGGTTGATGACGGTACGATCATGTTTCACAGTCATCTTCGCGTCCTCGTCCACGATGACTTTGCCCTCAATATACTGATCGGCCAGTTGCTTAGCAGCTTCGGCCTTTTCCCTGTCTCCACTGGCCATGTCTTTGACCAAGCTCGACACCTCGCCGACTTTCTTCATGAAGTTGTTCCACTCCTCGTTTAGTTCCATTTTGTCGGTCATTGTGGGTTTGTAGACAGCTTTCTGTTGCTCTAATGCGATTATTGAATTTTGACCTTGCCTGTCACGTTAATGTTACGTTGCCTAGAAACCTGCGTCATAGTGACGAGTTGGTTAACAGAATGAAAAATATTTTTATATCTATAACGATTTGGCATAGGCAATAGGTGCACAGAAAAGAATATTTTTAAATATCACCTACTTGCTACTTCCGTTCTAGACTTTCTTTGATTAGGTACTTCTAATACCTTTCTCCGAGATAAGGAGAATGGAAATTACTTATTATATGTTATAAAGCATCTATTTACCCAATGTTTATAACTTCTCTGGCAGGAAACGCATATATATATACAATTATTATTAACTGCGAAGTCTAGGCTTCTACTAAATTCAATAAAATCTTTACGTAGAACTTAATAGCAATACGGTAATTGATTTGATATGCTGCGCATAACATTTAAACACAGCTGTAACACAGCCAATGTGCCAAAACAAAGCAATCAAGCACGACTGAGAAAAATTCCAAAAACAAATACTAGCTGTGATACCGAAAGTATAGACATGTACGGGACTTGTTGTAAAAATCGGCCAAGCGCGAGTCGGACTCGCGCACGTAGGGTTCCGTGCCATTAGAGAGAAATGTAGAGCAAAATTAGTGTTTTTTTGTATGGGAGCCCCCCTTATTTTTTTATTTTATTTTAATATTATTATTAAATATTAAAGTACACATAATATAAATAAGGATTTTGTGAAAAATTCAAGTACCTACCTGTTGCCATTATTGATATAGAGCAAAAGAGGCCAAAAAATCACGTTTGTTGTATGGGAGCCCCCCTTAAATATTAATTTTATTTTGATTTTAGTATTTGTTGTTATAGCGGCAACAGAATAAATAAGTATTCATAATCTGTGAACATTTCAAATCTCTAGCTATTACCGTTCTTGAGTTACAGCCTGAAGACATACAGATAGACAGACGGACAGACAACGAAGTCTTAGTAATAGGGTCCCGTTTTTACCCTTTGGGTACGTAACCCTAAACATTAATGACCCTGAAAGTTTGTTCAAGATGCACACGTTGATCATCCAACAGAACAAAATGCTACGCTCATCTCAATAGCGATTCTCAAACGAAAATAGAATTTAATGTTTTATGATGCCCGATAGGATCTGTATCAAATTGCCAAGAAGAAAACTATTTTCTGCTTGGGAATTTCATAGTCTAGAAATGGTGTAACTTTCGTATGCGCTGACTAGCGGATTGACATGATTATATCCTTAAGTAGCTTACTGGTTGTTGCAATTTTCTTGCCACTTTCGTTCGCTTACCGTATAAGTCTTGAGCTTATGTATTAAACTTACTAAGTTTTAAACTAACTAGTTTCCTACTGAATCTGATTAATCCTTCAAGCCCCAAAAGAGCACCGGTAATCGCGACAACAATAGAATAAAATAGCATTTTCAAGAATCCGCGATCGAAGGATTAAATATGTCGAGTTCAAAAATGTAGGAAAAAAGAAGTATTGCATAGTTAGATCTGAATCTGAATATTTACCCACCTTAACTTGTACCAAATAAATGAAACTAATATTATAAAGCGGAAGAGTTTGTTAGTTTGTTTGTTTGAACGCGCTAATCTCAGGAACTACTGGTCCGATTTGAAAAATTCTTTCAGTGTTAGATAGCCCATTTATCGAGGAAGGCTATAAGGCTATATTTTATCACGCTAAGACTAATAGGAGCGAATAACTAGAGGAAAATGTGGAAAAAACGGAGGGAAATTATTTGAAATGGCTTATCTCACGAACTACTACAGCAATTTTTCTGTTATTTGGGTTAGATAAGAAGTTAGACCACGTGAAGGATGGTAGGCTATTTTTTGTGGACTAATTTGTCTGTGAAATATCTAATTTACGCGGGCGGAGCCGCGCGAAACGTCTAGTATAACACAATATTCACTACCATTCACCAATATAATATTTTTTCACCAACAGTCTTCACCCCACTCGGGTTTGTGCGGCTGTTCGGCGTGGTGAGCGCGGTGCTGGTGAAGCCCCAGTTCCTCAGAGATCTCAATGAAGAATATTACGTGTACTCGTTCGAGGAGGACACCCTACGGCGGAGGATCCAAACCTCTGTTGCTACAGGTAAGCCCGACATTTAGTTCACTATCGGGGAAATTGAACCTATTGAATGGTGGACCTATGTAATACGTCATTTGGTCGAATGTCAAGCCCAGTCGACAGATCAACGTTGTTTGGTCGAGTGATATGTACCATCGAGGAAATTGATTCCTATGCATTTGATAGACCAACGTTATTTGGTCGAATATGTCAATTCAATGTTAATTGTGATCTGTCGGCTGGGTTTGACGTAACGCAACCAAACTACGTAGGTCCCCGATCTGCATAGGAATCAACTTCTCTGATAGTACATAAATTGGGCAGATAACGTTGGACCGCTATCTCATTATAATATCGCTTTTGATGGTACATCATCCAATCGAAGGAAATTATTATAAGGCGGACACTCATCTGCAATGGCAACTTCATTTCATCAGTTACCATTGGTTACACGGTACACCACCTGACTTTTTGTTGAGTCCTTAGCCTCTACTTAATAAAATTATTAATTAAGCATTGATAGTCAATAGTTTCTTCCGCTCCTATAACCTCGTAATGTTGTTACCGCTGTTACTACTTACTACAAGTTGGCGGACCGCGGGAATCTGAGTGGCAAAAAATAAGGTCGCAATCAAACATAATAGACAAATGTGAAATGTAGTATGCTTATTGTTTTAAAACGAAACGCTATCATAGGTCACACCGTGCGATTGTTCGCGGGTACATCAAGGGGCCTATTCTAATACATCGAATGTCGTTTCGAGCGCACGCTGTTTCACTTGCGCGCTACACAGTTGCGTGATGCGTCTCACTCGAGATTGCATACAATCGAAGTGACTTTCTAGGCATTAGAATAGGGCTCCAGGGGTACGAGTATCGACTTCCGCGGCGCAATTCGGTTCGACCTCCACACAGCACGACCTTAATTCGTGTTTCGATACGTGATGGACAATACGAAACAATGACGAACCTAGACTAGAACAAAAGACTATTCTGATCTCCGCTGGGATCGGCGTGGAACAAAAACATTGAGTCGCGCTATTCTTATCGTTTATCAGTTTTGCAACATTGCGTCCGTGCTATTTATAGTTTAAACATAAAATATATTCAACCTATCAATACTTCGTTATCCGTCGGTTACGTGACCAATTTGGTTAATTTGACTTTTTTTTTAAAAGTATTTATTCAAAAGTTTTACAAATTTGTGACTTAACCTAATAATCGCCAAACTGAATGACAGTTTGTTGGCGATAATTGTAGTTAATTAATAGATAGATAATTGTAGTAGAGTAATTGTATTTGACTAGGTGATGCCCGCAACTCCGTTGCACCAAAATTCGTTTATAGCGCGGGAACTGTACATATTTTCGGGATAATAAGTATCCTATCCCGGGACTCAAAGTATCTCCATACCAAATTCCACCGCAATCGGTTCAGCGGTTTTGGCGTGAAGAGGTAACAGACAGACAGACAAATTTTCGCATTTATAATATTAGAATGGATTATGGTAGCTCTTTATTACCAAAATTAAACTTTTTACTATAGCGAATAGACTCTATAAATTGAGTAATCTCGACAATGATCTATTTTGACTTTCGAACAAAGGGAGGTGTGTTAGGATGTTTGTTACATTATTGTAACTTTACGGTATAAGCACGAACAAATTCTGCCGTGGCTTTATCTGTTATTGTTGTATTTTTAGATCGCTGTAGAGTGTAGTGCGTAGCGCTAATGCACCCATGTTTACAACCATAAAATATGACTAATGAACCAAATCTATGTCATGGTTCGGTTCATAATTGAAGAGGTAAATGGATGAAGTGAAGTGTGAACTAACATATTTTTTACAACATAGGGCCTAAAGGCAATTACTCATTTTTTCCCCAAGATAAATTTTAACACAACTTGTAACTTACCTATTTCATCATGATCGGTCTAATATCTGACTATACATAAAATACAAATTTTTTATTTCAAATTATTTCGCTCGCGCCAGTCCTATATCCTCAATTTATGCAAAAAAAAAAACGTGAATTTCCAAAATATTAGTTACTTACAAGTTACACACTTCATCCACTTACGTCTTTTTGAATAGCTATTACTTCTATAATCTATTTTTATCAGTGTAAGTTGGAACTCGGGTTAAGGTCACTCAGGATGACCCACTGAGTAATTTGGACTTTGAGTCTTCGAATAAGCGTCACTTTTTATTAATTCTAGAACTTTCTTCTTTCTTTTACGAATAATTCGAACAAAGGTATAAGCCGTTATGAGTTACGAGAGTTTTTTTTTTATGAAATAAGGGGACAAACGAGGAAACGGGTCACCTGATGGAAAGCAACTTCCGTCGACCATGGACACTCGCAGCATCAGAAGAGCTGCAGGTGCGTTGCCGGCCTTTTAAGAGGGAATAGGGTAATAGGAGAGGGTAGGGATGGGAAGGGAAAGGAATAGGGGAGGTTAGGGAAGAGAATAGGGTAGGGGATTGGGCCTCCGGTAAACTCACTCACTCAGCGAAACACAGCGCAAGCGCTGTTTCACGCCGGTTTTCTGTGAGAACGTGGTATTTCTCCGGTCGAGCCGGCCCATTCGTACCGAAGCATGGCTCTCCCACGTATAAGAGTTACGAGTATGACACAATAATATGATTTTCTTTCCTGGTTCTGCGCGAAATTTTCCCGAGATTAAAATTGGAACTCTATAAATTCTATAATGATCGAATGACACTGGCTTATTATGTGTAATAATTGTTATTATAATAACGAGAGTGACCGCCAAGTATTTAGATTTTAGAATATAATTTCTCACGCGATTTATACGTAAGAGACAAAAATATAATATAAACAGGCCAATTAATTTTAAAGAATTGATGAGCCTAGGTCTCACACTTGTTATTTTTAATGCACTAATCATGAAAAAGAAACATCATTTTGGTTGTAATTATTTTTTTTTATGACACTGATGTGTGTACGGTCTAAGACTGGTCTGTTTTAGCACTTTTAAACCCTATTCCTTGGTGATAGAGTTGAAAAGGACGTACATGTTTGGGCGAGGTAGTTGATATAAATTATTTACCAACATGTGATTGTGAGGGAGTCATTGTTCTTACTTTCGCAATGCGAACATAAATATTTACAGCGAATAATATGCACTTCCTACGTCAACAACTCAACACATACAGTCTCTACTTCTTGCTTAAATGTTTTTTTTTACAATTAAAAGGCAAAAGCTCCATCTTCTCTATCTCATCTTTAGTTCCAGCTAAAGTTTTACAAGACAATAATGATTATTAATTTCAAACCTCTAATTTCAAATTCTTGGAAATCTATTGTTATTCCATTATACAATAGATTTCCAAGAATCCACGATCGAAGAATTAAAGACATAGTAGAGTCTTTTAATCTTGAAATACACATTTTTACATACTCTGTTTTATTTCCAGCTTTAAGATAATTTCTGAATAAGAAGTTATAAAATTCGTTAAAGTAGAGAAGACTCTGGATTGACACCTTTTAATTTAGGTCATCTCAATTAGTGGAAATCACGGCAAAAAAAAAAAAAAATTAAACTTTGTTTTGGTCTAAGTAAAGTAGAGTTAATTATTGTTTTACTGGGATCAAATTCCAGTTGCTATGCGAATATGATCATTAATAATTTATCTATTTATATTATCGCGCTACGTCTACTTCTTGTCCACTGTAATGAAATTTAAATCGTCGTCAAAGATAATAATCACCGATGCCTAAATAAATATTCGCTAATTGCCATGTTGCTTGTCTATAGATCAGCAGTTTCAAACTTTTTTGGTGGCGGAACCCTTTAAGAAGTGACATTTCTTGAGAGACCCCAAAAATAATGTTTTGTCTTTGAATGAGTTGTCTCCATGCTGGTGTCTGATGACATTTCTAATACAATTCATATTGGGTCGCTCGCAGAACCCCTTTAAGGCCTTTGCGGAGACCCAGGACTCCGTGAAGCAGACTTTGAGAATGGCTGCTATGGATGATCGCATGCAACTACTTAACATAATATTTATTAGCAGTCTACTTGACACACATATACTTATTTCTAGAATCGTCTGATTAGTTTCAGAAGCTATGAATTATTATACATTACAAGACGATGTTACACAATTTGAGTTTTTAATGATTATAAACTTATCGAATGTTGAATATTGATGCCTACTGTTTAGGTTTAATCTTAGTACATTATCACGGGATGTAAAAAATACCTCAAGGGCCTGTTTCACCACTCCATAAAGTGCCGAATAGGATATCTACAACTTATTTGACAGATTCTCCACACTATCTGTCAAGTTAAGTGGTGGATAGCCTATCCGGCACTTATCAGGAAGTGGTGAAACAGCCCCAAAATATTGAATAGTAATTTGTCCATGGATCCATAAGTAGATGTTAGGTGTTACAAGTATTGTGCACTTAACTTAGCACAAAGAGCTACTCGGTCGCGGTTGAAATTAACTAGTCTGTAGAAAACTAGAAACCGCATTTAGAATTGCAAATACAGACGGAGGATAAGTGTTTGAGGTTAATGCGGCACGCTTTGTTCTAATGATTGGACAACTGTTGGACAGTGTATGTTTTCTAGCAGTTCCGGGTTCCGGCATATTCAGATTTCACTAGTTCTATTTTTGCATTCTGCTACTACAAAACCACGAAGCCACTTGTTTAATTTGAGCTAAAAGTAGACCTCTAGAAATACCTAAGGCCCTTATCAATATCTTTTACCCACACTTAATGATTTACAATTTCTTACATCGTTTTCAATTATTATTTTTTTAATTTCAGGAGCGGGATACATATCTCCCGAGCCTATGTACCCTGATAACGGCGACATATCGGCGCCCATCAACCCTGATACTTCGATATCGAAGGACAAGACTGTCATGTCGCCTAAAGAAAAGGAGACGCCCCTTTTGAGACTGAGAAACGGGGCCCTGCAAGCTGGGCTGAACGAGAGGCTTCAGAAAATTGTTACTCTACGGAAGGTGAGTGAAAAAAGTAACTTAGAAATAAGGTTAACTCTCACCAGCTAGACTTAGGGCCCGTTTCACCACTTCCTGATAGGCTATCCACAACTATTTTGACAGATTGTCCATACTCGATCTGTCAAGTTAAGTGGTGAATAGCCTATCCAGCACTTATCAGGAAGTGGTGAAACAGGCCCTTAGAATAGAAAATTCTTTATTTGTACCATTATAGGAAAACTATGTGTAATTACAAATAGGCGGTCTTATGGCTAACAGCAGCTAGACAACCTTAATTTAGAACCTTTACTTTTAGACAGACTTAAAGTAGAGTATTATCACGTCATCTCTCTTATTCTTCGTACGTATGATTGAAGGAGGATCCCAGCCTGGTGCAAGTTAGCCTTACGGTAAGGCACTTAGTAAGGCTCTTTGTTTTAAATTAGAGTTAAATAACAATAATAACGTTCGTTGGGTTTAGTAATTTAACCTATCAAGCCCAATAAGAGCACCGGTGATCGCGACAACAATAGAATAACAATACATTTCCAAGAATCCGCGATCGAAGGATTAAAGAGTAGAATATGTATAGATAATCATGAACCAAGTATGTACTACTGTTTCATTTGAAATAGTTGGGCGCCTGTGTATATGAAAATACTGAATACATAATAACAAATCTCACAAACGTAAAAAGTTTCGTATTACCTTCAAACTATCGTCATAATATGTATGTACGTCAACATCAAAAAGAATAAAACCATTGACGCCTCGTTAAGGAAAAATAATTATATCTGATTGCAGGAAATACCTAATGATAGATTTTGTCATAAAAAATCATAATGAACGTTCTGTATTTTGTTTTCAAAACAGTTTTTTGTCCAGACATTAGCGTCTAGACGTTAGTACAGTATATTGAGTGTTAGTTAATATGTATTACTTATTTATAGACTATAGTTGACCTTTGACTAAGTAAACGTACCTATTAACCACGGTCGAACTGCGAGTAAGGCCCAATTTATTTAGTGATAAAGTGTCAATATTGATTAACTGAAGACTAATTAATATTATAATATAACTTGCGAATAATATTTACATAAACTTTACCCAGGAAAATATAACTCTAAAATAAAATTTAATTTTTTAAGGGACGCGAACCGGTCACCCTTGCTTACGAGCAATTAAATACGTCCTATACGCCATACGCACACGTGCACGCACGCACGCACGCACGCTACAAAGACCACGCCTTTTAAATAAATCATTTTAATTTTGTTGTTTAGTGGTAATTATTTTAATGGACGAACTGTTTTTTCAATAATTTAATGTTTTAAGATCCCCAGAGGAATCTTTAAAGGAGGACATATTATTACATTATTTTTATGTCGAATATATGCCGAATGATTCAAAAGAAACGATTTCGATAAAATTATGAATATTCATTAGATAATAGCTTCGATAATGCACTTATGGATTAGTTTTATCGGCGTTCACGTTTGGTAAATATTATATCATAGAACATTTCGATAACGGAGAAATTTGTAGAACTTTACTCGCACGTGGCACTTTATCAATGTAAATTTATAAATTTCCACGCTGAATGACTGTAAAAATATTTGTTAACTAAATACTAGTAGTCAGGTTATTGTCGTGTCATTATTGTTGTGACTTTAAAATACTTTCGCTAATGTAGTCCACGTACCACGTACCTATAGTAGGGAAGGTCGCGCTCAGTTTAAGAAGTCATTTCATACCGACGAAAATCTTTACAATAATAGTATTCCACTAATACATAACAGCATTGATCGTCAGCCACTTCATAATGGGTGGAATAAAAATTGAGAGTATCTCAAAGTTGTTGTTGGGAATCGTATTGAATTGACATTAAAAAGATCCCAATTCGCACCCAATAAAGGTTCATATCTAGATTATACACGTTTAGGTTCGGTAGGTGTTGTTTTAGTTTTAGTATATAACAACAGATGGCGCTTTTAAAGTAAAATGTATATAATTCTTCTTCACAAATATTGACCATCGAATTAATTACTTAAAATTGCTATGTGAGATAATTTTATGGTTAATTCAAACGAAAATCGCCGTCAGCTGAATGTTTGCAGGTGGAAATGTCGTCTACGCGACGCCCTAGGATACATTGAGCGCGAAGTAGGGCTACTCGTATATTGGTCATAACTTATATCGCTGGCTGACGGTTTTTCCACCGTCGTATTAGCGACTGACGGTTTTCTTTATTATTTACAAAGTAGAAACATTCACCTGTATAAATTTTGTACGGTATAAAATGACTTTATATTCAAAAAAATTTTACATGTTCAGTAACCCGACTGACGTTGAATCCCCCGTCTGCAATACGGCTGACGGTGATTTTTTGGTTAAACATGACCTCAATAATCATCCAAATTAGACCATTTCCAAATTTTTTCGCAGAGTCCCCTAAGATTATGTTAATAATATTGTTTTTCAGGCCTCCTTTTTTAGGGTTCCATACCCAAAGGGTAAAAACGGGACCCTATTACTAAAACTTCGATGTCTGTCCGTCTGTCTGTCACCAGGCTGTAACTCGAGAACCGTTATAACTAGACTTCTGAAATTTTCACAGATTGTGTATATCTGTTGCCGCTATAACAACAAATACTAAAAATAAAATAAATTGAATATTTTAGGGGGCTTCCATACAACAAACGTGATTTTTTTGCTATTTTTGGCTCTTAATCAATAACGGCAACACATAGGCAATTGAAATGTTCACAAAATACTTAATTGTATTTGTACTTTAATAATTAATAATAAAATTTTTATAAATTATAAAATGAAGGGGGGCTCCCATACAAAAACACAATTTTTTGTCTACTTTCGCTCTTAGATACCGGTACGGAACCCTTCGTGCGCGAGTCCGACTCGCACTTGGCCGATTTTTCTGAATATTATTAATGCATTACTATCATTGCAAAAAAGTAACTTAAGCTAGCATGTCTGCATGATCTCTGTAGCGGTCAGCCCCGGATCTAGGGGGGGGGGGGGGGGGGGCAAGCCGGGGCCCACGCCCCGGGGGGGGGGGGGGGGGGGGCAAGCCGGGGCCCACGCCCCGGGCGGCAAATTTAGGGGGCGGCCAAATTCACACTTCACGGACCAATGGACAACTCATCATTTATTTAACTTTGACCACGAAATAAATAATAGCACAAGTACAGCAATTTCATGGCCATATCAACTTGACCGATACCCTGAGCGCGGAGTGAGACGTGCTGCACGAATATATTTTATTATTCGCGAGGCGCGTATTATACTTCAAAATACGCGCCCGGCTCCCGCTCGAGTGCAGGGAATCGCAGATCGGGGCAGCAGTCAGCACGCATTAAACCCTACCCTGTTAAATATATGTATATCCTACATATTGATAAATTATATGGATGACTAGATGTTCCGCGCGGCTTCGCCCGCGTAATTTAGGAATGTTACGGAAACCGTACATTTTTCCGCAAAAAAAGAAACCTATGTCCTTTCACGTGATCTATTGTTCATGTGTGCCAAATAACATAAAAAATGCTCCAGTACGTTCAAATAAGCCCTTTCAAATAATTTCCCCCGTTTTTTCCACACTTTTCTCTATTTCTTCGCTCCTATTAGTCTTAGCGCGATAAAATATAGCATATAGGCTATAGCTTTCTTCGATAAATGGGCTATCTAACACTGAAATAATTTTTCAAATCGGACTAGTAGTTCCTGAGATTAGCGCGTTCAAACAAACAAACAAACTCTTCCCAATTATAATATTAGTATAGATTAAGGTGAAAATAAACACAATAAGTAAGTAGGTAGACGGGGCGGCATTTTTCAGTTTTTGCCCCGCCTAAAAAAAATTGAAGATCCGGGGCTGGTAGCGGTTGGTTGAATCAAAGATCCGGGGCTGGTAGCGGTTGGTTGAATCAAGGTTCGGTGTTTTATTTTCAACCGCAAAGCATTTTCCCTACTTATTTTATAAAAATCTATGTTCAAGGCAGCGTTGACAACCCGTTTGAGTGCTGCCCCCTGGTTGAGAAGTCCTGACATACACTAATAACTTAATGATAGCTAAATGGCATAATCATCACATAACATGTGCAGGAGGTGGAGAACAAGCGCAAGACGTCGTCTCTCCAACGCAACGTGGTGTACCCGCTGGCGATGCTGCTGCTGCTGGCGCTCACCACCATCACCGTGCTAATGGTGCTGCAGAACACCCTCGAGCTGCTCATCGGCATCAAAGCGCTGCCGCTCAGTACACGGGTAAACTGTTATTTTATTTAAGGTGGTACTAGACGGAGTTAAGTAGATATTATGTAACATAAAGGTGAACGCAGATTTGACCGCACCGCACGCACCGCAGTCGCCGCATTCGCAATTCTTCATATTGTTATGAAGTTGCGAAGACTGCGGCGCGCAACTTCAATTTAAACAATTATATCTGTCAAGAATATAGACATAACCATTCTAACATTCGGTCAACAGGGATTTATATTTAGTATTTACCTACTTTTTTCATTAAATAAATATAATTTTTTCCAGCAATTTACGCTTGGCATAGCCTCGCTGTCGAAGCTGGGATGGGCGGGCGCGACGCTGGAGGCGTTCCTCATACTGTACCTGCACGCGGCGTCGCTGACCGGCCTGGCCACGCCCATGCGCGCGCTGCGTGTGCTGCCCCGCGCCCGCCGCACTCCTCTCACACGCATCATCGCGCTATGCGCCGTCCTGCTCGCACACTCCACCGCGCAGCCGCTGCTTGTTAAGATATTAGGTATTTTGATTATATTCCAAGAGCTTTATGCTTTGCACAAACCTACGCGACCACGCGACTGCGAAGCGGCAGCGTCAATACAAAACAATTGACAAGTTGTCAAATGTGTGTTTTGTATTGACGCTGCCGCTTCGCAGTCGCGTGGTCGCGTAGGTTTGTGCAAAGCATTAGCCTTCATCACTAGATTCGGTTACAGGCAACATGGTCCAACATCTGCGCTGTTTGTTTCAGGGGGCGACTAACCCAAAATTTTCGATATTATAATTCATTTTTATACTTGAAAATAAGCCCCGAATTGTTTCATTTTCTAAAATTAGATACTACGTTATATTTCCAAGAATTTGATCTGAGCAAAAACACGACATCTTATCTCGATAGAAAAAAATCACTTAAGATGCATTTAATTTTTCATTTATTGCCATAACCGTGCATTGACCTAAGTTAATATTTTAACACATTGTATAAAATTCTATCATTAAGAAACCGACCTAGCGGATTTTTAAAATATTGTATATTTATCGAGTTATTGCGATGAATACGCGTCGTCCTTTTTCACCTGGTATATGAAAGACGGTCGTGAATGTGAAGAGAGAAGGACGATGTTTGATTTTTTGGGTTAGTCGCCCTCTTAACGAGTAGCGCAGACGTTGGACGTTTTGTGTTTTTTTTAACATAATAATGGACTCGACCTATTTGGAGTGGTACCAAATTTTAAACAGTAAATACGCGTATTACAAGTTACAATACAAATAAAGTTGCCATTCAATAAAAGTTACTAATTCCGACATAGATCTGACCTTTACCAAGACCAGATGTAGCATTGGCTAGGTAGTTAATCAAATACTATAAAAGTGTATAAACTTTCAGGTATAACAAATTTCGATCTGCTCGGCGAGTTCGGTCGCATCGAGTGGCTGGGTAACTTCCGTCTGGTGCTGCTGTACAACGCGATATTCGCCGCCACCGTGACGCTGTGCCTCGTGCGCAAGTTCACCGCCAGCGTGCGCCGCGAGCTCTACAACAGGTTGGTCGAGAACGTCAACACCGTCGCCCACTGTGTCTCCTTTCTCAACAACTGACCTCTTGTAATCACATTGCATATCCGTGCGCTGGTATGTCGACCCTTCGCGCTGCGCCGTAGGTTCGGAATGGCGACGAAATTTAGTGTCAAAAAGTAAAGTCGATTTGCGCCCCTTCTAATAATTTTTATTAGAAATTTTACACGTAAATATTTAAATGACATGCTAAATTACTAGTTCATGACATATTACATGTCTAAAACGAAATATCTGTTGATATAAAATTATTATCGACCCTATTCATTATGTCTCAGTTTTTCGTTTTCATAAGGCTACTGTGTTTGGGTCTCGAATGTATAGTTATTTTAATAATAGCGCGACCAAGTGACCATATACTGCATGTACTTAATTACTTACATGAAATGTTAAATAAACATTAAAATGTTTAATTTTATAACTATTTTAAATCGCGTAAGATTTATATCCTAAAACAGTTACATGTTGCCATATTTTGCTTAGAGTATTTAAAAGTTTAGTATAACCGTATACTTCTTACTCGAGTTTTTAGTAAAATATTGTATGACCATATTAACAATGTGATTGCAAGAGTTGGTTTGTAACCAAGTAATAAAAGTATTGTTATTAGACAAATAATATATAATTACTACAAAAATCTTTACTACAAATATAATTAAGTTATCAAAGAATATCATTATGATAGGTAACCGACTATATGACCACAAAAAGTCGATTCTAATTTTATATAGTAGTCGTTTTAGTTGGTTTATGTTAAATATTTTACACTGTATTACTGTTTCCAATTAGTGTTAGCTATGTTTGGCTAGCTATGAGTTCATGGATATCGGCTTATTAACTAGAAGTATAACAACGTACAAATGAATTTAATAGCAGCATTTTAAAACTTTGCATTTATAGATTTTCACCCATGTAATGAAATTTAATTATAATTTCTCAAAAAAGGATAGTTTTTTGAGATAAGGTTTTATGATATTTTATAATAATTATTTTCTTTCAATGAGACTGAATTTGTTATTTGAGTAAGATAATTGGAGATTATTTATTTTTTATTAAAATGATTGTGATTATTAATTTTTGAATGTGAAATTATTAAGTTAAATTTTATGTTGGCCATGACATATTATTTTTAAGAGTTGAATGAAGTGTGTGAAATTATTTTTAATTTTAAAGACATTTTAAAGACTGGTGATTGTATAATTTTCTATTTTTGCTCAATATCATTGTTACCTTAGACCTGCTAACTGTGCAGATGGTTCTACATTATACGATGTGCTTTAAAAAATTATTAATAAACACAGGTTCAAGAGGAGTCAAAGATATTTTTCATTAGCTCTAGTTTGTCAATCAGTAAAAATCTTTTTGAGAAATAATTTTTGATTCCTTTCTTGCGCCTTGTATATGAAAGTTTTTTTTAAACTTAAACAATTTCGTGATATAATTAAAACAATAATTGAAGCTTACCATCGCAGTTATATTAACTAACAGAACATCACATTAATGTTATCAGTAAATTGAGGCTCTTAAATTCTAGTCTCAGAAGATCTCGTTAGATCATCATCTTTCATTAAATACTAACGCACACATACGCCTTTGCACTAATTTTTAATACACTGAAATGAATTTAAAATGAGTTTGACATAGAGGTTCAAATATGCAAATAGCAAATTGTCGAGCCGGATAGTAAATCTACGATGACAGTACCTAAATCTTTTATTTTAGGAAACATACATATTTCATATTAAGAGTTAACGATTGAAACTGCCTTAATGATAATATGAATAGAATTAAAATACTATATCCTAGTTGTATGGGTTTGCATTTGTTCTAGAATGTGCCTAAGAAATTTAAAATGATGTGCTTTTAGTTGGTAACACCTTTGGTGCTACACTCTATAATTTTTACTTTATAGTATCAAATGTATCGGATTATGATAACATATAGGATATTTGAGTTGTTTATGTATTGAATTTTGTGTGTATTAATGTAATTTTTCTGTCTTGAAATAATTTTTTACATTTTGTATTTATCGTTAGTAGGTATGATAATGGTTGAGATTGCATTTGAAACAATATAATTAAAAATTGAAATTGTCCTTTTTATTTAATCCCAAAACTTGTTTCTTGTAAATAGATATGTACATTTATGTAATATAAAGTGTAGTTTTCTAGAATTATTAAAATATAGTAAAATTAGCAAATTCTATTGCTATAAATAATTTACTTTGCTCATGCTGCTTCTCAAACATGCTTTAATAATATTACCATTAATTTGATCATCAAAAATCATTGTACCTGATGCTTTTAACATTAAAAAGTGTTAGCTTTTTGCTTTGGAATGCTGTGTCGCAACTAACTAAAATAGAAGCTAAGGGGAACTAAAATATTACCTTCGCCACAAAATTAAATATTTTTTGCAACAATTTGGATGTGTTTCCCTGCATAAAATATAACGATGAATGTAGAATTTAGTTGTTGACGAGCATTTTCAAAAGTAATGTATTTTTTAATTATTCATTCTAGGTTCAAATGGATTGCTGACTTTTTTACAATACCAGAAGAAACGCCAACTGTTTCCCCCAACATAACGAGAGTGTCTGCTGAGAAGACTCTGAACGTAGAACAACTTGTACCAAATATAATAGAAGAGAATGCAGAGCACTTGAAATTGGACTGAACATAAATAATATTTGTATAAGAAAAAAGACAATTATTTTATACAATTTACCAAAATATTAATGTAATTGATTCTTATTTTTCTTTTCCTTATTTTAAGACCTTAATATTTTATTCCCCATACATTGCAGAATATTCTCAATAATACAGTTTTTTATGTCCAGGTTCATGTGTAACCTGAACATGTATTTGATGACATTAGTAAATTCGATTCATACTCACTATAACTGGTGTTACAATTTCTTGGTTAGTTATTACTGAGAATTCGAGAACCATTTTTACCATAATATTCTGTGACCATCCCAAATCATAAAAATATTGAACAAAATATGAACTTCAAGTTGTAGCAAATATTATTTTTACAAGGATTTTTGGTAAAATAAACTGATTTTATATTCATAATGATTTATTATCAACATTTTTATCTCCAGGTATAATTTCCATATAATGTTTGCCACATTTGCGTCCCTTTGCTTTAAGTATTAGTTTACGACTATTGTTTTTTAGAACCTCAATACTCTCTTGGCTATTGAGACCAAAAATGAAACCCAGGTTGACGACATCATGTACTCCTCTGATATACATACTGCTTTCTGCTCCACTTGTAATTATTATATTCTTAGATTTTCCAATGGCATGGTAATTGTGCGCATTGCTTATTATGTTTCTCCTGCATGTTGAGTCCTTTATAGCTGGGGAATACATCAATTCAAAGAAGATCCCTCTTTCCACAGCCTGTCTGTATAATTTGCGACTAATTCTATATGGCATTCTAGTTTCTGGTTCGAATGTTATTATATCTACATCCAATGTACTACAGGCATACTGAAATGCCTGCAATGTTTTAGGAAGTACAGCTATGATGTCATAATTTTTTAAATTCTCAGATTGATTAAGTTTATGCGTAATACTGGAATCTGAGAACTCAATGGTGACCCTGCTTAGAATATTTAACTGACTTTTAATTCCCACATCAGGCAATGTAGGTGCACTTGGTATATAATCCTTTTTCTCTTTTGGATCACCCTTTTTCTTCTTCTTTTTAGGTTCATTTTCACACACTTCTTCTACATGAGTGTTTATTGCTATAGTATGAAAGCCTAACTTTACAATTTGATTGAAATCTTTAAAATCGTAATTTTTGTTTATTGACAAGTCACAAAAACCCCAATTGTTGAAAGCTTGCATGATACAATTAGTGCACTTCAAGTGTTTTGGACTAAGTAGATATTTTAAATATTACTGGGAATAAAATTAATAGAAGGAACTTCAAGAAAAACTGTTTGTACCGATTTTATTGAAACTGCAATGCTCATCGCTGTAACAAGAGCCATGTGTTATTGACAGTTGAGTGTTGACTGTTTACACATGTTGACAAATGACACTTGACAAACGTTTTGACGTTTGATCTTGATCAAGGGTGTGTTCCAATGGGAAGTTTTCTTATTTTTTTAATTTGATTGTCAAACAGTTTCCATTTTAGTAACTAGATGGCGTATGGGTAGACAACTATCGGTAATACCAGGGAATACCATCAATAATTGCTACAAAACTGGGCAAAATAATGTAAAACTTGATACATTTCGATTTGAAAAAGACGCAATAATATTCCAATGAGCAGGATAATAGAGTTATTATAACGATGTTTTAGTTAAAACTCACGGAAGAAATAGCCCTATTTACCGATATTCACACCAAATGTCACCGGAAATATACATTTTGGTTTTAACAACATCTTACGTTCACTTGTGCAAGATAACGGATATTTTGTGGCTAATATTTTACCAATAATGAACATGAAAAACCCAAATAACACAATAGGCTACTTGACCTACTTTTATCTTCATGCTAATCGCTTCTTAATCATTCATTTTCACACAAAAAAACTAATATTTTAATATTTTACACAGTAGAAACCCATAAAAATGTTTATTGAAAAATACGCCTTTTAAATGGCGCCGAAAACACTGTCCGCCATAGTGTGACGTCATACGCTTTGTATTTTAAACTCTCTTTATTGAACATTTTTTATGTGCTAAATGTACGAGTCTAAAAGTGCCCAAAAATTATAAAAGAATTAAATAAGAAATTAGAAATCATTTGTAATGTTGAAAACTTTTGGAGAAAAGTTTTGGCCATTTCATTTCCCGTCTACAATACATGGAGATAATATATAAAACTGATGTTTTAAGCGAATTATTCAATAAAATATATTTAACAAATCTTTCTGGGCTCATTCTTATTATTTATGTACAGATAAACTTACATATTACGAGCGCGATAAATAAAAGACATCACATCCAAATCGGAAGTACCGCAAAAGCGTTTTCGTCAGTACAAATCCTATTTTCATAAAATCATATTTTCAAATCGACTTTATTTATCAATCATAAGCTTTTATTTGATGATAAGGGTGAAATATGGTTTCCTAGGCCAAGTTCTACTAAAAATATGCATTTGTTCAATGAAATTGAATATAGGTCAAGTAGCCTATTTGGGGAAAAATATTAAAAACCACACCGACAGTAAAAAGTAGAAGTAGAAAACTCTTTCAGTTGTCAGTTTTCAGTTTGACAAGTGCAAGCGTGTTCCTAAGCTGTTACCAGTATACTGGCGTAATTGCTTAGGCCAATAATCGCTTAGGAGTATGATATTTTGATTGATATTACACTTGACAGTACACTGATATTTTTTAGAAACACGACCAACATGTAGTCAGTAATGCCAACCTGCAGATAATTTCAGATCGGTGGGGAACCAATAGAAAATTAATGAGTGTCTACCGTCGCGCCGTCTGGTGGAGATGATAAAAAGAAAACAACCCATTGCGGACAAATTTATTTCCCAGTTAGCTAGTGCAGATTGACCATTATTGGTTGGCCATCGGGACGTCAGATGTCAGAAATGATATCCACCAGTATACTGCTTAAAGATAAGACTTAAAGATAACACACCTCAAAAATCAAAATATTTTTTTATAATGAACTACCATACTGCTGCAGGCTGCAGCTGCACTGCAAAGTGCAAACAAAATTTTAAAATAGAAATAGCAAATAAATAGCAAGAAATAGTAAAAAACAGAAATATTTTTAATACTTTAATTTTGGCCAATATGGTTTATATGTTATGAAATGCGTATAAATTTCGCAAGCAAATAGCAATTTCATAAAAACTCATTTCAAAATCCAAACCAAACCTCAATCGAATAATAATTTCTGAACGGTATTAGAATGTCAGAAGAAACTGTCAAAGAAGTACCAACCTAAGAAACAAAACAGGGCGACACACTAGTAAAACTAGTTTACACATTCGTTCATCGTTGTTGGTGAATGTATTCTTGTGCTTTGCGAAGAAATGTTATGACGTGCAGTGGTCGTCTTTGTTTCTAAAACATTAGTTTAGTAATTTAGTAGTTACTGGAGTATAAAATGAAATAAATATAAAGGGACGCGTATATATGCCCGTACGCTATCGTTTTGCTATGTTATATTCAAAAGTATGATCGTGCCAATAAAATTTAGCATAGTTAGGTGTTCGTATTGGTTAAGTTTTGTGAATGTTGTGCCAATAATGAGATAGTGGAATGCTGTGATGTGGTTGTGGGACATGTGGGGGGTGCTATGGACCGTGGAGGCCCTGGTGTATCTGGTGGGGGTCTTCGCGACACCCCTGGAGCCTGCACCGCTGACACAAGGTAAGCAACATAACACAACATACAACAGCCTTGACTCCTACGTTTTATTCTATTACTTAAATCTTGTCCTTGTAAGCTTAAGATAATAGTTTCAAATTGTATTTTTAAATTCTTATTAATTCTTCATAAACTCAAATCTGGCTAAAAAAAGTTATGAGTATTTAATCTAATGAAAGTATGCCCAATTCTAAATTATGGTGGTTTGAAGTCTAAGATTTAAGTTATCATCAGACATAATATTATGGCAAACGTAATCAGAATCTGTTCTGTCCCTACAATCATTAGTAGCTTTAAGATTCTAGCCAAGAGCTTTTTTAGAGTCAAACAGTTGTAAAAATTTCATACAATGTATTTGTGTGAAGTTTGGTGTGCAAGTATTTAAATATTTATACTTACTCCGTACCTAAGTTACTATACTTTATACCTGTATACTATAACTTTTGCCAGTGCTCCCCTTTTTTTTAAAATACATACCTTGATCGTGGGAATCGCAGAAACAATAGATTTTCAATTGTTATGCGGCAGCCGGGTGCCGCATGGGGATTGATAGGTTAAATCTAGTTTTTCTTTACAGCTTATAAAATCTTTTATATATGCCATGTGTTAGTCTAGCCTTGATGTTATATATTTTCTCTGTTGGTTCTGTAACATTATCCTTCTAAAATAACTCATTACACTGTTAATTTTTCATTTTTCTCTTTCAATGGCAATAATTCTACTTATTATTTTGTTTCAAAACTTACCCGCATTGATGAATATGGTTTTTGTGATGCCATCTGATGTATTTAAGGTTGCAACTTGCAAACTAATAAATGCTAATAAGTAATATGATTATACTTAATAGGGCCCATTCACTATCCTGTATTGCAGTCCTGCTGCAGTCCGCCGTGCTGGCCTGCAACACCATTCACTATCCTGCATAAGCTGGCGGACTGCACGCAGGATAGTGAATGGTGTTGCAGGCCTGCACGGCGGACTGCAGCAGGACTGCAATGCAGGATAGTGAATGGTGTTGCAGGCCTGCACGGCGGACTGCAGCAGGACTGCAATGCAGGATAGTGAATGGTGTTGCAGGCCTGCACGGCGGACTGCAGCAGGACTGCAATGCAGGATAGTGAATGGTGTTGCAGGCCTGCACGGCGGACTGCAGCAGGACTGCAATGCAGGATAGTGAATGGTGTTGCAGGCCTGCACGGCGGACTGCAGCAGGACTGCAATGCAGGATAGTGAATGGTGTTGCAGGCCTGCACGGCGGACTGCAGCAGGACTGCAATGCAGGATAGTGAATGGTGTTGCAGGCCTGCACGGCGGACTGCAGCAGGACTGCAATGCAGGATAGTGAATGGACCTTTAAGGGTGTATGAGTCCCCTGGCCCTTTGCTGAATACTAGCTCTGAAAGAGTAACTTTTTTTTACTTTTGTATGGCATGATGCAAGGGCGCTTACCGCGAAAAAAAAATTAGACTTTCAGCACTGCTAATTTCACAGAGAACTCAATTTATGGGACACACATACACACCTTAAAGCAGTATTTCCCAAAGTGTGGGTGGCGACCCACTGGTGGGTCTCGGGTAGATTTTGGGTGGGTCCTGAAACTATAGGACGATTGTCGTCTTATGTACGTTTCATAATTGAAATGGGTGTGATAACGAGCTTTAGAAAAGGCCCAAATCCAGCAGTGAACGTCAGTAGGCTGACGATGATGATATGGTGGTGAACTACGATAATAATTAACGGGTAAATGATGTGGCAGCAACATACCGCTGCTATTTTGTCTTCATGACACAAGGTGGGCCGCAAACTTTAAACTTTCTTGTAGATGAGTCGCGGTCCCGACAAGTTTGGGAAACACTGCCTTAAAGTATTATCACTTAGTTTTGTTACACCTTGTACATTTTCCATCGCAAGGACAATAATTTTTTCCAACTTAAATATTTTTACCCATATTTTTTAAAAAATTATGCCCATACCCTGCCTGTGCCATATAATCCTATGGTAGTGCTACTATAATAGTATACTATAATAGTAACTATTTATTAGTTCTGTGTCATAAGTCATAACTGAGTTAGCACAACAATACCAGAATGTATTTTACTAAAACCTGTGTACCTGGGATCCAACGTCAACAACACAGAATCATGCGAAAAATCAAAAGACGTATAGCCTGTATGGCCAAGAATGCAATGTCGCAGCTCCAAAAAATATGGAAAGATTGTAACATCTCACGGAAGACAAAAATCAAACTTCTCCAGTTCTTAGTCTTTTCCTTATTTACCTACGGAGCGGAGACGTGGACACTAAAGAAAGCGGATCGTGATCGAATTGATGCATTCGAGATGTGGTGCTGGCGAAAAATGCTCCAAATACCATGGATCGCCTTTCGTACCAACGTCTCCATCCTTACCACACTTAAAGATAAAAACAAGACTGTCATCGATCTGTCTACGTAGAGTTTTGGATTTCTTTGGTCACATCGCAAGAAAGGATGGCCATAACCTCGAACAATTTGTGGTTACAGGCAAAGTTGACGGTCGCCGCCCAAGAGGCCGAAGCCCTATTAGATGGTCTGACCAAGTGCGTACAACTCTAGATACCGGCCTCCATGATGCTCTCCATTCTGCCAAGGATCGCAACAGATGGCGTAATGTGGTCGTCACTAAACTCCAAAAGGGAATCACGACCCTCAGCAATGAGGAACATGACGCGAGGAGGGGATTTACTAAAACAATGATGTTGCAGCAAAGGCACTTTGCTGATCTACTCTAGCGTTTCGCAATAACGTTGCTGGTGTACACAGGTAAAATGATGATCGCCGAATACATCAGTTGCATAATAAGCATAGGTACTGCGTCCGGCTAACGGTACCGTGGCGCGGGCTGGGAGACCGAAACTATCGTCAAACTCGGTACAACTACAGCTACGTTGACCGGTCATTTGCATCTCCCCAATTTCGTCGGCATCACGCGACGTTTCGTCATTTTCGACGAGAATTCGACCGGTCGTGCAGCGCCGGACGATACCGTGACGGGCCTGCGCGCTCCCGAGTTTCAGTACGACGCAGTGTTGCCAGATGGTTTCAACCTTTTATCTGTAGTGGGAACTGCTAAAATCTGTATAAAATCTGTATGTTATAATGTCTCAATATTCTGTATAAAATCTGTAATAAAGTCAACAAAAAAATTACCTGTTAATCATTATTTACGCTTTTTTATGAAAAAAAAGGGATACGTATTGACGTGATAAGGTGATAATCGTATAATAAATAAAAATATTATACACTAGCTGTCCCGGCAAACGTTGTTTTGCCATTTAAAATATTTCTACTTCATTTAAAATATTTCTACTTCATCAGTTGATACAAATTCTTACTTCTTTCTTTTGTCCCCTAAGAGGGGTGGGGCGAAAAATTGTATACACCAGATGTTAAGTTGGAAAAAACAGTTAATAATATGTCAAAGTAAGTCCATTAAAGAAAAAAGTTTGATACAAAATCTGACCCCCTCTTTGGTTCCCTTAGAGGGGTGGGGTGGGGGGATTTTTAGTCACCAAATGTTGAGTCGGAAGAAGACAAATATATCTGTGAAAACCGTATGCAAATCGGATCGGTAGTTTTCGTGTTAAAGCAAAAGTGTTATACAAAATCTGACCTCCTCTTTCGTCCCTTTAGAGGTGTGGGGGGAAAATTTTTTATACACCAGATGTTAAGTTGGAAGAAGGCAAATATATCTGCGAAAACCACATTCAAATCGGATCAGTAGTTTTCGTGTGATAGTGGAACAAACAGACAGACAGACAAAAAACTAACTACATTTTTGGCTTCTACAGCGATGTAGTGACACCCCCCGCTTATTATTTTTTGAATATCTTTAATGTACAGAATTTTCATTTCTACAGTTTTATTATAATGTATAGATAGCGGTCGCCCGCGGCTCTGCCTGCGTGGATGTCGGTTACCGCTGCAAAAAGCCTACCCAGGAAAGACACGGTCAGCAAAATGATTCCCAGGTCAATTCACAGAAACATCGACGACGCAGTCATTTTCCGCAGGCTGCACAGATTGCCTTTCTGTGGATGTTAAAGTTGTTAATGATGAGAATATTTAAATGTAATTAATAATAAGTTTTCACCTCTGACGGTAGTCCCGGAGTGCAACCCGTTGTTTTAGGATAGATAACTAAAGCGATTATTGTAGAGCTTTTCTATAAACAACATTAATTGACGTTAAGTTATTTTCAGGTAACAAAATATACTGATGGTCGGGATCCCCGACTCGTTATAGAGCAAAACATTCTTTTCATAAATCTATTCCTACTAATTTGAATGTTTGGCCCTGGGATTTACATAATATTTATCGTTAGTGCAAAATAATTTTTACAGGAAATTGGAGCCTTTTGAAGGGTATAGGCAAATCAATAGGGATCATTGGTATTCTTGGTATATGAGCCAATTCACCAGCTGCAGGGCCGGTCATAATCTTCGCTACTGTGCACCCCCGCCTTGGTAGCGCCCACTTCGAAACAGGCGTAAATCGCAATTTTTAATTTCGCCATAACTTCTAAACCAAACGTCCAATTTTAATCATTCAAAAACCAAATATTATCTACATAAACTGTACTTAGTGATGAAATAATTCATTTTGATAAAGATTAATGGCATGAGTAAAATAAATGCGTTTAAATGTAGTCAAAAAAAAAATCAAGATTTTTAAATAAAATAATGGTTGTTGTACCTCACTTGACATAGATAGGTATAGTGTGTCGCGGACTTTTTTGTAGATATTTAAAAGATCTACATTTACTTAGAACATTGTATGGTTCTATCTTTTATAGTTTAGGCAGCGTACGCAAAATAAGTAAATTTTCTGGTTGATTTTTTTCACCTTGTGTCAGAAAAACCCAAATATCTTACGGAACCCTACATTTTCCGAAATAAAATGTAGCCTATGTTACTCGTAAATAATGTAGCTTTCGAATGGTGAAAGAATTTTTTAAATCGGTCCAGTAGTTTTTGAGCCTATTCATTACAATTAAACAAACAAACAAACAAAGTTTACCTCTTTATAATATTAGTATAGATAAATAGGTAACTTTTTATTTTAAATAAAAATTTCAAATCTAATAGAAAAAAAATTAAACACACTAAGGGCCTGCTTCACCATTTCCTGATAAAGTACCGGATAGGCTATCCACGACTTTTTTCACAGATTCTCCATCCTTTATCTGTCAAGTTAAGTATCCGGCACTTATCAGGAAGTGGTGAAACAGGCCCTTAACATAATAAAATAAAATAAAAATAAAACATAGCAATAAGATAGAAATATTATTTTCATTACTTAGTGAATTTTTTTATTAAATTTCGACAGCAACTGCTAATCAACCTCTAGATTATAACATGGTTTTGCACCAATCAGTTACTTTGTATGCAAAAGACCTTCAATGGTGTCTGTATTTAGCCTTGTTTCGTTGTTGAATTTTGACAAAATTAATCATAAAATACAAAATTCTGTAATTCTGTATAAATATCTATTATCTGTATCCAGCACTTATCTGTATTAGTCACCAAAAATCTGTATAAATACGGAGAAATCTGTATATCTGGCAACACTGGTACGACGTCCCGCAATACCGCTCTACTTCTTAGCTCTTTGCCACTTGACGTAGCGCCCGGCTCTCCTAGTACATTCGCGCCAAGAAATTATCTTGGGTTGTTCATTTAGGCAAATTCTTTACACCTAATGCTTCGGTCGAACAGGCTGGGGGTCTGATTGTTCCTCTCAAATTAAGAGTCTCAATCCTTCTGAGAGACTCGCGCTTTTTTGACAACATAGTTTTCATCTCTGCCCTTTGGGCATCGGTCTACAATATTTAACAACCGCTCACAATATTTAATTCATTCGTCACCGGCTCCTCGATGCATTACATGTTTCCATGTAATTGAATCATAATCGAGTGAGGAAGGCACGAAGCGCGATTCCTGTTTCTGTCCGCGCCGCGTCCGTCGAACTTGCAGGGTCAGTAGGCAGAGCTCCGCTGTATGTTTCTACATAAATTAGCAATTGCACGCATGGTTGTTGAGTTTAATAAAAACACTTGATAATAATTATTAGGTATGTTATAATATGAGAACGTTGTATTACTATTTACTAGTGTTTATAATATCGTGTATTGTAGAGGCTAGAAACATTGGCTAGAAATAAATGTTCAGTGCCGTGTAATCACTGAACTACCGTAATGAATTATGCAAATTACGTAGAATATAATAGCCGTGTTCAAGTTAAATAAAATAGTTTTCTTCATGCAAAACAAACGTTCGTATTCACCAATTAAACGTTACGTTTACGTTGCCTTCTTCATGTCTGACAAAGTGGCCATGACTCTTTTGTGTTCTTTGTTCCGTTTCCGATAAACCAAGTGTTACAGGCTTTTGCGAGAGTTACTTCGTTAAAACTAGAGACGACGGCTTTCTCTTTCAATATATATGTATTTTGGAGATAAAAGGCTCTAAAAGCTAGCGGAAAAGCTCTCGGCACAATTCAATAAAGTACTAGACTGATTTTTGTCGTTACAGAACTTAAAGTAGAGTAAGATGGACGGCGGGCGCCACTAAAAAGTAAAAACAAAGTTTGTCGACTCAAAAAATGTATAATGAAAGCGAATTATCGCAGTCTTTGGAAACTAGTCAGTGAATAATCTATACTTAATATTATAAAGCGGAAGAGTTTGTTTGTTTGTTTGTTTGAACGCGCTAATCTCAGGAACTACTGGTCTGATTTGAAAAATTCTTTCAGTGGTAGATAGCCTATTTATCGAGGAAGCCTATAAGCTATATTTTATCACACTAAGACTAATAGGAGCGCAGAAATAGAGAAAAATGTGGAAAAAACGGCTGGAGCAATTTTTATGTTATTTGGCACACATGAAGAATAGACCACGTGAAAGGACATAGCCACATAGGTTTCTTTTTTTGCGGAAAAATGTACAGTTTCCGCGACATTCCTAAATTACGCGGGCGAAGCCGCGCGGAACATCTAGTGAATTATATTTTTATCTTCTTTACTAAATATTATAAAGCTGAAGTTTGTTTGTTTGTTTGCATGAACGTGCTAATCTCAGGAACTACTGGCCCAATTTTAAAAATTCTTTCAGCGAAGGATAGCCCATTTATCGAGGAAGGCTACAGGTTGTATTATATATAATTACGCAAAATGTTTCAAAATCGGGAGATTTTCCTATTGAGACTCTCACTAGGAAAAAAGCTTAACGCTGCGTGCGCTGCGTAAATGACGGAATTCTTTAAAAGTTCATGAACATGCCCCACTATATTATGTTTGAAACCGCTTGCATGGGTCCATAATGAACCAACGTAGAGAGGTCACGTTAGATTTGTTAATGACCTAGTAATTAGTTGGCATTGCAGATACTATGTGCATTGTACATAGAGCTAATAAGATAATGCCTAATAAGCCCAAACTTCAAGGCTAATAAATTCAAACAAACATGCCGAGATCTAAGTAATTTTATTGTTAACGGTTGAAAACAATATGAGCAAGAAATACTTGATTGTGTGCGAGTACGCGGGAGCATAATGATGTTACAAAACCGTCGTCAATGATGGGAATGTTGCGACAGACCCGTTGAACTGAACTGGGCCTATGGGACTCTACCTTGCATTGTAATCTAATAAAATTTATTCTTCTTACAAAATTATCAATGCTACATTTTATCAAACGTTGAATTAATACGACGATCTTTCTGCAAAACGCGATAAAAACGGCCGCAAACATTCTATTCCTTTGATCCAAATAAAATGCTCGGCGACCACAATTAATTAAAATAAACGTTCTGTTACTCGATAGGAATTTCAAGTAGTCCTTTATTATGGCTAATATGGAGTCCCGTGTTGATAGCCCTATAATTTATCAGCATCTCGACTCGGCCCTCATTCCTTTGTGGATAATTGAAAATACAGATCATCAGTATTCAAAGGGCGCTATTCCACTTTTGCGTAATTCATTTTTAGCTCGGGCTCGGGTCTTTCGATGCCTTTATAGTGTTAGGGACTGTTGTGATATTGCGGTCATGAATAATTTGGGATAAATATGGCATTGGATTTCATAGTTTGCCGTTTGGATAAAATACAATTCAGGAATTTTTATTAGTTAACGTGATGCAAACTATATTATGTAGCAAATGCACGCTTAGCACGGAAGGGTTTCTACGGTAGAATAGGTAACGTGACAGATTAACAGGAAATCTATCGCTTTGTCACTAATACCTGTCAGCCTTTTTATTCTTTCGCATTTCGCAACGACCATGCTAAGCCTACAATATAATAAAAAATCTGTCCGGTTTACATATTTGGACATGGAAAAGTAAATTGTACAGTTTACTATTAAGGTTTGTTTACATCTGTGTTGACCCGCGGGTTGCGGGCATAATTGATGCGATTTATTATTAACGCGACTCACAATAGCTCGGCGTGTGGGCTGTCACCGAGCCGGCATGGGCCAGGCCACACTGCGTTTCGGCGTCGTCGTATCGCAAAAACAACATCGCACGGAAATGCGATGCGACGTTTCCGTTCCGGCGTTGAGCACTTTTGTGGGATGGGTTAAAACTGTGAAACTCGCGTCAGATTCTCGTGCTGATCGAAAAACCTTGGAAAAACCGTAAGACGGTTGGAGAGTAGTGTTGTAACATCGAAATTGATTAATCGAACAGTCGATTTTCATAAAAAATGGGTTAAAAATTTAATCGATTGTAAGGGTTTCGATTAATTAAAAAAAAACGATTTTTTAATAATCGATTTTCATAAAAAATGGGTTAAAAAAATGCACAACGTTAATAATCAAGTTTTCACTTCTGCCGGCACTCCCGGAGTGCAACCCGTCTTTTTTTTGCGACAGTGCATTGAAATTACATCGGAAATTTTCACTATCTGTTCTACGTCATCGTAGATTTTTACGTTGCGGCGTTCCTGTCGCAATTCAAAAATTTCATATGTAACCTGCATTCTTTACATCGCGTCGGCAATTTCCACGATGTGTTCTGCGGTGTCGTAGATTTTTAACATACGTGATGCGACGCCACAACTCCGTTTTGTGTCCTGGCCCTTAGCGCTGTTGTCACACGCCGTACACGAATATGCCTTTCATACAGATATTAATTTACCAAACGCCTTTGTGCCGCAGGGGATAGTGACCTTTGTCTCATAAACATGTTTATTGACAACTATTATGTTCGAGCACAGCCATAATAATACGTGTAGGTACTCGCTAGCCCAGGACAGTAGATAATAATACTATGTCTCACCAAGACTCCTTTGTTTGAAAAGATAGGTAACGTATTACAAAAAAAGGTTAAGCAAGTTATTACTTATAGCAGTAATTTTGTAAAAGAATCGACAAGAACTAGCGTTCTTGGCATTTCTTAAAGAAGCGCTTACACGGGCAACAATTGCGACAATAATTGCCCGGCGACACGAATGGACCGACCTGGAGCTATTAGTGGAGCAATATGGAGCAATTTCAAATAACCGGCCAAGTGCGAGTCGGACTCGCGCACGAAGGGTTCCGTACCGTTATAGAGCGAAAATAAGGAAAAAATTGTGTTTTTATATGGGAGCCCCCCTTAAATAATTATTTTATTTCAATTTTATTATTTAATATTAAAGTACAGTATACTATTGAGGATTTTGTGAAAATTTCAAAAGTATATATATATATATAACTATCGGCAACTTTGAGCGATATGAAATATCTGGAGCAATATCGCCGAAATAACTGCCGCAATTTTTAGGGTTCCGTACCCGAAGGGTAAAAACGGGGCCCTATTAATGAGACTTCGATGTCTGTCCGTCTGTCTGTCTGTCTCCAGGCTGTAACTCAAGAACCGCTATAGCTAGACTTCTGAAATTTTCACACATTATGTATTTCTGGTGCCGCTATAACAACAATTAATACTAAAAACAAAATAAAGTTAATATTTTGGGGGGGTTGCTCCCATACAACAAACGTTATTTTTTTTTGGTCTTTTTGGATCGCAATCCATAATGGTAACATATATATATATATATATATATATATATATATATATATATATATATATATATATATATATATATATATATATATATATATATATATATATATATATATATATATATATATATATATATATATATATATATATATATATATATAAAGTTAATATTTTGGGGGGGTTGCTCCCATACAACAAACGTTATTTTTTTTTTGGTCTTTTTGGATCGCAATCCATAATGGTAACATATATATATATATATATATATATATATATATATATATATATATATATATATATATATATATATATATATATATATATATATATACACGAATTTAAGAATATCCGATGGGCTCGTGTATGACAGTATTGCCTAGTAACTAGTTGACGAAGTTGTATTAGACTACAGGCCCACGTCGAGAATGGATGGGTCATATGAACCACCTGGGGACGTATATAGGACGATATTAGAGCATAAAATAATAAGATTTAGCACTATGCCGTCACTTGTAAGCTGTCCAACTGGAGTCCAAGTGCTGGTGAGAATTCAAAAGTGCATGTAGGGTGAGTACATTTTGGTCATATGATCCTGTACGGCATTTTTACCATCGATAGACACATGAAAAATAATAAGAAAGCCTGCAGTGCCGTACAAAAATGATGCGCCAACAAGTCGGTATTTTTATTTTATTTTCAGCCAATTTCCATGGTAAATTTGGTCATTTGATTCTATACGGCATACGTTTCATACTGTTTGGATACAGCTTCGAATCAATTATTCCGCAACGCCGTACAAAAATAATGCGACAATAGAAAAAAATCGAGGGTTACAAACCCCTGTTTTTCAGGGGTCCGGGGGGTCATCTGAAACAGTACGGCTTCGGTTCCAAACATTATTTTAGCACTCAAAAGTACTATTAAAAATAATGCCGTCAAAAAATTTTTGTCCATTTTAATAATAATCTTAATTACATGGTATACTTGATTTTTTAAGCTGTAAAATTGTTTGATTCTGTACGGTGACTTTATTTTTAATATGATATTGTAAAATACAACTGTTATAGAGTATTGCCGTTCAAAAGAAACTGTGCTAAAAAAAATAAACAGAAATACAAAATCTGAAATTTTAAATATTCATAGATTAATAAAATAAAGCAATTTTCTACAGTTTTCCTTCGTCTTAAATAGTATCAAGATAAATAAATTAGGAAAAAATTATGCCGTACATTTTAATGCAGATTAAGTAAATTTCCGTACCATTATAGAGCAAAATTGTGTTTTTTTGTATGGGAGCTCCCCTTAATTATTTCTTTTTTAAAAATGTTACTATTGATTTTTAAATTAAAAATAAAATTGAGTATTTTGTGAACATTTCAGGTGTCTACCTGCTGCCATTATTGATATCGAGCAAAAAATTAAAAAAAATCACGTTTGTTGTATGGGAGCCCCCCTTAAATATTTATTTTATTTTGTTTTTAGTATTTGTTGTTATAGCGGCAACAGAAATACATAATCTCTGAAAATTTCAAATCTCTAGCTATAACCGTTCTTGAGTTACAGCCTGAAGACAGACAGACATCGAAGTCTTAGTAAAAGCTGTATCAGATTTCACCCTTTGGGTACGGAACCCTAATAAAACAACATTTTTTTAGAAAAAAATCGATATATTTCGTTGTATGGACTTTTCTTACATTTCGTTCTATGGATATTTGCTTGAGTTTTTTTTTCTCCTACAAACCTTTGGACTAACGAAAATGTACGGCATGTAAAAAAATATTATCTATGCATAAGATACTTTCAAAATTAATTAATTTTATGTTGATTCAAATGCCCCCCGGACCACTGGAAAAGAGGGGGTTGTAACCCTCGATTTTTTTTCATTGTCGCATTATTTTTGTACGGCGTTACGGAATAATTGATTCGAAACTGCATTTAAACAGTATGAAACTTATGCCGTATTGAATCAAATGACCAAATTTACCATGGAAATTGTCAGAAAATGAAATAAAAATACCGACTTGTTGGCGCATCATTTTTGTACGGCACTGCGGGCTTTCTTATTATTTTTCATGTGTCTATCGATGGTAAAAATGCCGTACAGGATCATATGATCAAAATGTACTCACCCTACATGCACTTTTGAATTCTCACCAGCACTTGGACTCCAGTTGGACAGCTTACAAGTGACGGCATAGTGCTAAATCTTATTATTTTATGCTCTAATATCGTCCTATATACGTCCCCAGGTGGTTCATAATATGACCCATCCATTTTCTACGTGGGCCCGTAGTCTACATTCTATTGTTGTCGCGATCACCGGTGCTCGTACAGGCCTTGATGGGTTAAAACGTAAATAATTTTCGATAAAAAATAAAAATGCATAAAAATTCCAACTTTTCGACTTCGGAGAAAACCTTAGACGAAAGGAATTTGGCGACAATCATATTGTTATGTATAAAAATATTTTTATAAATTGCCTAAAATAATTGCATAAAGTTGGAAGCTAGACGTTTTCGTGTTAATGAAGGCAGGAATGTTCAAGTACGGTAGCGGGCGTAACGCCTTGTAGGGCTGCACGCCTGCCTGGACGCAATGTGTTGCGCGAGGAACTCGGCTGACCTTTAGCAATTATGTACGCAACTTCAACCGCCGCGCTGTTCCGGCCGTTGACGGGCTCTATTTAAATTAGCCTGTGTAACGCTCAGTATACATAGGCTAGCTGGCATTTTTTTATGATTACGCAGGGGAAATGCTTTATGCGTGCCCCAGATTGGTGATGTCCCTCAATTTGCTGAATAACGGAGGGGTTTCCTGGATCTATCAACCACAGGCCACCCTCCACGATTGGCCGCGGTCTACCTCATGAGGGACCGGACTTCTACTAAAGTAAGGAAAACGCTCGGCAAATTGCAGCGTTCCTATAATTTCCCAGACCACCCTTAGACGGGAGTTTGGAGGTTCGCGCAGCGATTAGGAATATAGATAGTTTCATAAAATGTCAATTCGAATTCAGTCCAATCGATGGGTGTATCTCTGGTGGACAAAATTCCTAATATAGTCATTCGCCAGAGAACTAAAGTCACCGACATCGCTCATAGAATTAGCACGCTGAAGTGGAAGTGGGCTGGTCATGTCTACAGACGGGAAGACGGTAGATGGAGCAGACAAGTGTTAGAGTGGAAACTAGGCTTAGGCAAACGTAGTGTAGGACGTCCCGCAGCACGGTGGACCGACGATTTGAAGAAAGTGGCTGGCAGCGGATGGATGAGGGCTGCCCAAGATCAGGATGGTTGTCGCTCATTGGGGGAGGCCTACGTTCAGCAGTGGACGGCAATAGGCTGATGATGATGATGAAAACTCCAAAATGCAATGGGTTGAAGTTTGTTGGACGTATACCATTTCCCTGTTTGACAAAAATCGGACTGGATCGAACAAGGGAGGAAGGTGAATTAATGTTGCATTAAAATGGCAAAATCGGTTTGGTGAATTTTTAGCTTGGAATTAATGATTTAAGACACGATGACACATTCGCGTCATTTGGATCAGGTGCTTATGGGATGAAATTGCGTGTGCTCTACTTGCCCAAGAAAATGCCAATAAAAATGTGTACAAGGAAGTTACACAACAGTTCGTGTGGTGTGTGAATTTTGAATCGCGTGGTTTTTTCGCCGAGTTAATGTCACAATAATCTCGCCGGGTGATCGATAGTCGGTTGGCGTGAGAGTGTTGCACCGAGATAGTACGATTATCTGTTAACGATTCCATTGTGTTACGCTACTCTGTTATATAATAACCCATTATACATTTAGCCTTATTTGGTAATTTTACGCTGCAAATATCTCACATTATATTGTTATTTGTTATGTAAGATCGGCTCATCGTTGTTTTGGTTGGTCAATACAGACGGGATGCTCTAAAGAAATAAGTATTGTTGAAGATGAGATGTACGGAGCCTACGAAGTGTATGGAGGAGTTATGAACTATGAACCTCAAAATTGAAGTTATTTGCAAATCCGTTGGGAACGTCAATTTATTGTTCAAGTTTCAACCTTTATGGTTTCAACCCTTGTTTGTAATATAATAAACCCATTATCTAAATTATGTAATTATATACCGGAACAGTAAATAATAATTATTAACATAATATCAGTAATTAATCATTAATCAAATGAGGCGTACGCCCGAGACAAACAGTTTAGGCTGTTTATCCGCAAATATTACACGAGTAAATTGTTACTGGATTAATGTATTATAATTACAATAATATAATCTCTATCAACAATTTAGTACCCAAACGCCTACGTACGTACGCCTACGAATATGTAGTTTGTTGTTTTGGTATTCTAGTTTCGCTTCTGTTAATCCGAACGTTGAAAGTGAATGAATACGATTAATGAAATTGGCTTCGTTTTATTTAGCACACGACGCCAGGGGAGTCGCACCAAGGTCGACATTCGCTGTACCAATGAAGCGTGCAAGGAATATTTCCATTACAACTTTTTCTACAATTTACTTCTTATGACGACTTGTCAAGTTAAGATCCATTTCAATCGTGATTAGTGATTATCTGCCGCACTCAGGGATGATTAATTGCTTAAGTTCTAACTTCTGTAACCCATCAAGCTCCATAAGGACACCGGTGACCGCGACAACAACAGAATAATAATAGATTTCCAAGAATCCGCGATCGAAGGAATAAGTGAAGAGCTGTCAAACTCTTCACTTATGTATGGCTTATGTCAAAATCTTTATTAATTACAATTAATATTCGTCTCTGAGTGCGGCAGTATATAATATATATGTTGCAGCCAACTGGTTTAAATAGCCGATCAATCAAACAGCTAGCCCTTTGACTGAACAACGCCATTCAATCACACGTCTAGCTTTTTAATTGAACCTTTAAGTCGCTCAAAACGTTCAACACTACAGCTGATTCAAAGGCCGCCGTTTGATTGAATTAGTTCAGCGCTCACCACCGCGGTGCTAGGTGCATTTTGTTTACAATATGGCGTCAACTAACCGGTGTTTTGTGGTTGTATTAAGATATTTTTCGTAAATATACGTTACAAGTATTATTAAAGAGACAGAAACTATAGGGGCACATACGAGTGAATCAAAATTTAAATTAATATTCGAGGAGAAATAACGAGATTATGAAATGCATCACCAAGGTATTTATTGCAATTGTATTCAAAATGAGTTGGAATACAATAATTAATCTGCTTGTTATCATTACGCTTGTGTAATTATTATTACACAAGCATAGCTTAGGTAACTAAGGTAATGGTCACCTTAGTTAATTTACCATTTAATCAGTTGGCTAAGCGTCATCTAGCTGTAGTGTTGAACGTTACAGTCAACAAGTCGGCTAAACGATGTATAGCCGTGTGATTGAATGGCGTTGTTCAGTCAAAGGGCTAGCTGTTTGATTAAATGGCTTTTTTAACCAGTCGACTGCGACATATATAAGCTCTTACTCTACATAGCCTTTTAATTTAACAGAAAAATATGTGAGTCACCAAATATAATGATCCAATTTGACTTGCAAATGGCGCAAGCATCGTCTCATCTAGATGTATAGTTCTATCTTCTGTATCTATTTATTCTACTGAATCACAGTCGAATCGAAAACCCCGGCTCACGTAACAATAGCTAGGATCTCGGTATTAATGAGAGTAAAAGGTTATTCTCGTATTTCCCTTTGGCAGGACGGAACTGCAAACATTAATTTTATTTTGTGTTGATGGTGTACCTACTGGGTTTCTGATTCGGATGTAATTAAGGTGAATAGTTATTACTTATTAGTTAGTACTTAGTAGTGATAACCAGTTAATGTGACATTATTAAAGACGAAGATGGAGTGGATCAACATTGTAATATGCTATTGCATATTACATAAGGTAATTTCTCATTTTTTCCCTTATAATTTGAAAAAAACTTGTAACTTACCTTTCTTCTTGTATACGGAGCATACGCTTTATATGGGGAGGGAATCTGGAATTCTTCCTAGTCCTCCTATTTTCTTCTGATTATTTTGTTGCGGGTCCCAAGACAGCTTTAGCATGTCCCTCGGGCTCCCTGAGATCATATCAAAGGGCTTTCGTGATTGGATACCGCTGTCGATCCTGGCGACACAGGAGATACAGTGGTGGGAATGTGTGTTGGGCCAAAGCCCGTTTAAGGGCCGGCGCCCGCAAGAGGCCACGAGCGTCCACGGGCGGCCGTAGATTTCTCAAGCGATACTATGTATTACAATAATGAAGATAAAGTTTAAAATCACATGACACTGAAACTGCTCGCCTCGCCTCTGCCATTCCGGTGTGAATCGGCCCTTAGTGTTGATTTACCTACAATTTACATTTATATACGGTACAGCTATACTATACTACGGTCATCTATATATATAAAATTTCAAGTCCTGACTGACTGACTGACTGATTCATCATTGCCGAGCAAAAACTGTTAGAGCTACAGCCACGAAATTTGGTGAGTAGGGTTGTTTTATAAAGTAAACACCCACTAAGGAAGGAATTTTGGAAATTTTAACCCAAAGGGGGTGAAATAGGGGTTGAAAGTTTGTATGAAAGTCCGTCATTTCTTTAGTTAGAAACATGAAACTTTAAATTTATTTTTGGGGTACTGAATAAAAATGTATGAATACGTATTTAAGTGTTTTTGGAAATTCTACCCCCAAGGGGGTGAAATTGGGGTTGAAAGTTTGAATGAAAATCCATCATTTCTTGAGTTAGAAACAGGAAACTTTATTTTTGGGCTACTGATCAAAAGTGAATAGATACGTATTTAAGCGTTTTTGGAAATTTTAACCCAAAGGGGGTGAAATAGGGGTTGAAAGTTTGTATGAAAGTCCGTCATTTCTTTAGTTAGAAACATGAAACTTTATTTTTGGGCTACTGAATAAAAATGAATGAATACGTATTTAAGCGTTTTTGGAAATTCTACCCCCAAGGGGGTGAAATTGGGGTTGAAAGTTTGAATGAAAATCCATCATTTCTTGAGTTAGAAACAGGAAACTTTATTTTTGGGCTACTGATTAAAAATGAATAGACACGTATTTAAGCGTTTTTGGAAATTCTACTCCCAAGGGTTGAAAGTTTGAATGAAAGTCCGTCATTTCTTGAGTTAGAAACATGAAACTTTATTTTTGGTCTACTGATTAAAAATGAATAGATACTTATTTAAGCGTTTCTGGAAATTCTACCCCCAAGGGGTGAAATTATGTTTGAAAGTTTGAATGAAAGTCCGTCATTACTAAATTTAAGTTAGAAACATGAAAGTTTATTAACGTTTGCGTTTGACGTTTGCTTAAATAGGGTCCTGTTTTTAATCTTTGTATAAGGATCCACAAAAAGGGGAAAACTATCCATCTTTGTTATTATACTATGTTAACGCGGACGAAGTCGCGGGCAACAGCTAGTATACTATATTATATTTATTTATTCCTCGCTTCTGAATTCTATATCTAATTGAAGACCTAAGTTAGAGTTGCCAACCTCAAATTTAAAAAACCAGGATTTGGAGTTGGAAAAACCAGGACAATTCAGTTTAAAAACAGGACGCCTGAGGCTGTCGCTGGAAAAAATAATAAAGTCAATAATTTGAAAATAGAATATCAATAGAAAAGCGTTGAAATTTGAAATTTATAATTTAATTTTTTATTTGATGCCGAATTTCGAATCTGTAGTAAATTAGAAATTAACACATTTTGAAACAACATGGCAGCGCTGCAACGCAATTACTTACGAGCCGTGAAGCCGCTCGTAGCGTAAAAATTTGAGAAGAGGCGCGCAAACTTTGAGTGTGGCGGTACCCACAATTCGCCTAACATTCCTGCATCGCGCTATCAAAGTTTTCTGAGCGCGTCGGTATATATACGACAGCTGAAATGTATCACGTGGGCTTCGGCCTGACCGGGCATACCACCTCGCTCGGTCGGAAGATCTTCCTTTGGCCTCCACGCATAATTCCCACATTGGTGACCCTCGACAGAACACGCCTCCTTCATCATCATCACTCCCCGCCCCTCTGCACCACGCCAGCCAGCATCGCCTCATCGGGTACCTCGTCCACTAGCCGCAATGTACCGCGGCCTGGGCGACTCCGCATCGGCATCATCGGGCTTTCTCACTACACCGACCGGTCAGCAAGCAGAGCACATCTCTCCTGGTCAGCACGTAGCATCGGCCCCGCACGGCAGCTATCCGACTCACTGGATCCCGCGCAGCAGCTTACAGTTCCGACTCACTGGGACTCACTGCAACAGTTCCGACTCACTGGAACTCTCTGGCACTGGCGACTCAAGCGACAAGACTTCAAGATTCGACCTCCGGTCTTCGGGGGGGAGTGATGTGGCGGTACCCACAATTCGCCTAACATTCCTGCATCGCGCTATCAAAGTTTTCTGAGCGCGTCGGTATATATACGACAGCTGAAATGTATCACGTGGGCTTCGGCCTGACCGGGCATACCACCTCGCTCGGTCGGAAGATCTTCCTTTGGCCTCCACGCATAATTCCCACATGAGTATCAATAACAGTACTACTGTTATTAATACTCAAAGCGCGCAAATTTTAAAATTTAAAAACCCAGGACAACCCAGGACGCTGCTTAAAAACTATTCAGGACGTCCCAGGACACTACAAAAACTAGGACATGTCCTGGGAAAACAGGACGGTTGGCAACCCTAACCTAAGTGGATGAAGTGTGTAACTGACAATTTCAAAATTTCATTTTCTTGCACAAATAGAGGCTTTAGGACATGGCAAATGATTTGAAATTAAAAAAAGGGTTGTCTATAAAGTCGGTTTACTGACGATAGTTGAACGTGACAACGTGCCTCTTTGTCGCTCGTTCCGCGCTTTCGCTTGCACTTCAAGCCTTAAATGGAACGCCTCAGAGCGAGGTAACGCCGCATGAGTCATGTTTTTTCATGCGTGCAGCCGGCTCCATCGAATTATAAGACGTTGTCACGTCAAAACTCATTTGCCCGACTGTACATTTCTGCTTAGCACAATTTTCCCCGACTGTACATTTCTGCTAAACAACTCATTTTCCCGACTGTACATTTCTGCTAAACAACTCATTTCCCCGACTGTACATTTCTGCTTAGCACAATTTTCCCCGACTGTACATTTCTGCTTAGCACAATTTTCCCCGACTGTACATTTCTGCTAAACAACTCATTTCCCCGACTGTACATTTCTGCTTAGCACAATTTTCCCCGACTGTACATTTCTGCTAAACAACTCATTTCCCCGACTGTACATTTCTGCTTAGCACAATTTTCCCCGACTTTACATTTCTGCTAAACAACTCATTTCCCCAACTGTACATTTCTGCTAAACAACTCATTTCCCCGACTGTACATTTCTGCTAAACAACTAATTTCCCCGACTGTACAGTTACGTTCAAAAGTCCAGTAGCAATCGAACGCAGCTATAGCGTCAACACTTAACGTTACTTGTGACCTTTTTCTATAAAGACAATTCACACACACACATACACTTTGTTTGGCTGTATATTCATATCGTCAATTTCGTCTCAACATGTGAGCACTGCCGTGGCCTAGTGGTTGAACAAGTGCGAGTGTTTATTCTAAGATCATCTGCATCAGCTAAGTTGCAGGATCGAATCCGACCCGTATTGAGTCTGTGTCGTTTTTACGTAAAACAATTTTTGAGAAATATTTATAAATCATTATGAATTATGAATGTTGATACAACTATGTAGAATAAAAAATTACGTTTCTAACTAAAAGCACAGTAACGTTTAGTTAGAAACGTAACATTCTAGTCACAGCAAAGAATGTGACGGTAGATTTAAAATAAAATGGAACGATTCCTTGAAGATAACAAAATATTAAAATGTTGTTGGTTGGTGAACTCAGCTACGAGTGTTTGTGTTCTTACTGTTGCGATACAATTTATCCAATATGCAAGCAAATATTACTATTGAAGCAAGAGCTAAAATTGTGGCCCTATATTCGAATGGCCTGAATATTTCTCAAATTTCTAACGAAACTGGCTTCTCAGTAAGTAGTAATTAATTATATTATTATTGTGATGTGTATTTTTTCATTGGTTAAAATCGTCTTTTACAATTTGTTCTTTTTTTTTAGAGAAATACTGTATGTCGATGGGTGAAAAGATTCGAGGAAGAAGGTGGCTTGCAGAGTCGTAAACGAAGTGGAAGGCCACTTCTTATTAACCAGATTCAGCGGCGTTATATGGCAGCGGAGTATGAAACGTGTGGTTTCATACCGACAAGTCGTTTTGCCGATGAATTTAACACGTCATTGGTCACCGTTCGTCGTGCACTTCATGACGAGGAATTACACCACCGAAAGCCGGCGAAAAAACCGCTTTTGACTCAAATGCATAAAGACGAACGGCTACGCTTTGCACGAGAGTATTTAGATTTTGATTGGGAAACAACAATTTTTTTCCGATGAGAAGACTTTTAAATCCTCTCAAAAAGGAAGACTACATTTATGGCGTAAAGATAACACCCGTTGGTGTGAAAATAACGTGGTGTCAAACACTGAATCTGGCAGAATAAGTGTGAACATGTGGGGATGGATTAGTGCTCAAGGGCCGGGTGAACTTGAATTTATACCTACGCGAGCCAACAGTGCAAATTATGTAGAAGTGTTAGAGGACATTATGTTACCTACTGTGCGAAATGTGTATGGTGATAGCGAAATAAGTTTTGTGCATGATAATTGTCCAATTCACCGAGCCTCCATAGTTCGCAATTGGTTCAGTGAACATTCTAATATTAAAGTTATTCCGTGGCCAGCACGATCCCCAGACTTAAACCCGATTGAAAATATATGGGGTTTAATGGTGCAAAGATGGCAAGCACGCGATGATAGATGTCCGGAGCTGCTCAAATCTCATTGCATGCAGTTGTGGGAGGATTTACGTGGAACAGATATCTGTAAGAATATTGTGGCTTCCATGCGCAGACGTCTTCTTAGTTGTATCGAAAATAATGGATGTTACACAAAATATTAAGAATCATTATTTATATTATTAGATTAAAAATGTATTTCTATGTCGCAATAATAAGTGTATTAAAGTAATTGTTATACTTAATATTTATATTTCGTAAGTTTCAATTGGGCATTCTACAAAGGAACGTGCTGGCCAGTAATTGGTAGGCTTAAGATTTTAAGGTTGAGGTTAAGTTTTAATCCTCTTTTCCTCGGAAAACGAATAATTAAACTATAACCTCAACAATATGAAATATTGATAACACAATTATAGATATAGGTATTATTATATTGATAGATCTGTGAATCAAAGATTTTACCGTCATCCGTGAATCAATTCAATTGTTCAATAATAATTGTTATGTCATTGAAATAAAAATATATATTTTTTTGAAAGTGTTGTTTTATTATAATATATAATTATCTTACTAAAATACTTATAATATTATTCATTTTACATTTATAATATCTTATCACTATGTTATAATTTAATATTACTCTTATTAAATAAAACTTTCAAAATAGTCATTTCATTAAGTTTTCAAAAATGCTGAGATAATAAAAACAATATGAAAACTTTAAAATAATATTGTGATAAACTGAGATTTGAACTGTGACCAAATCGTCCTAGCTACGATGCGAGGCCAACTATTTACCGATGAAGCTACGAACTATCTTACGTATCTAGTGAAATTTTTGCATTTATTGACACAGTGTAGTGCAATACATGAAGAAGAATGAATGAAGAAGACAAACATATATGTTATCTTTGTCTTTCATCCACTACACGCAACTTTCTTGTATTGATACTGTACGACATTTAAATGTGTACACGGTAACATGGCGCACACATAAATATGCACTGTACCGGCAAACGAATATGGTCGTCACGATGCTACTGGACTTTTGAACGTTGACTGTACATTTCTGCTTAGCACAATTTTCCCCGACTGTACATTTCTGCTAAACAACTCATTTCCCCGACTGTACATTTCTGCTAAACAACTCATTTCCCCGACTGTACATTTCTGCTTAGCACAATTTTCCCCGACTGTACATTTCTGCTAAACAACTCATTTCCCCGACTGTACATTTCTGCTTAGCACAATTTTCCCCGACTGTACATTTCTGCTAAACAACTCATTTCCCCGACTGTACATTTCTGCTAAACAACTCAAATGGAACGCCTCAGAGCGAGGTAACGCCGCATATTGCGTCATGTTGTTTCGTGCGCGCAGCCCATATCGAATTAAAAGACGTTGTCACGTCAAAAAAGTTGATTTTATTCATAGCCAGATGATGAAGGTAAGTTTAGTTTACAAGAAGAAATTATTAGGGCCGATTCACACCGGAATGGCAGAGGCGTATGATTTTAAACTTTATCTTCATTATTGTAATACATAGTATCGCTTGAGAAATCTACGGCCGCCCGTGGACGCTCGTGGCCGCTCGTGGCCTCTTGCGGCCGCCGGCGGCGTCGATTCCTCAAGCGATACTATGTATTACAATAATGAAGATAAAGTTTAAAATCATATGACACTGAAACTGCTCGCCTCGCCTCTGCCATTCCGGTGTGAATCGGCCCTAAGGGCCTGTTTCACTACTTTCTGATAAAGTGCCGAATAGGCTATTTACAACTGTTTTGACAGATTCTCCATACGGTATCGGTCAAGTTAATTGGTGGATAGTCTATTCGTCACTTATCAGGAATTGGTGAAACAGGCCCTAAGTATGGTACCGACCTTTAAAGGTCAACGCAGATTTGGCCGCACCGCTCGCACCGCAGTCGCCGCATTCGCAATTCTTCATACTATTATGAAGTTGCGAAGACTGCGGCGCGGGTAGGTAGGTATGCGAGCTTGCCTATAACTTCATATAAAGAATTCGAATGCGGCGACTGCGGTGCGTGCGGTGCGGCCCAAATCTGCGTTCACCTTTAGTAAACAGTGGGGCAGAAAAGTTTGATGTTGCCAGTCATAACAATATTAAAACGCCATAATTATGTAAGATTTCCAACACGAAAACCGGATCTTTATAATTTAATATTCTTTAATGGTTGATTTGATAAAATTATATATTTAAATCCGCTGATGTCATGATGTATCCATATTCATGAGACAATCTTCATTTAAATTACCAATTCTAGTTCGTGCCAAAATGCATCGCAGCGCGGAGAGCTCTGGTGTGGGTTTAAAAAGATAAAATCTCTTTTAAAATACTGCCTGTTTGTGTGTCTTACCTAACCATCTTTGGAAAGCCAATTAGGACGATGAGAACTTGATCTGACACAGTAAAGAGATATTTTTGTAAGATACCTGATAGGATTATTCAGATTTTTTAAGAATCGAAATCTAAAGGATCCGATTCGAAAAGCTAAGGCTCTGCAGATATTATCTATGTGAGTCAGATTTTTATCATTAGATATCTCAGGCACTACTACACACAGACTACTACGTCGCGCATAGTGATGAGCAAAATTGGTCTTGTTCTTGCAGTCTTGGTCTTGGTCTTGCAAAAAATGCAAGACCAAGACCAAGACCAAGACTACCCTAAGATTAGCAAGACCAAGACCAAGACTAGGTGTGCAAGAACAAGACCAAGACCAAGACCGACTAAGCAAGAGTCTTGCTCCATGCAAGACTCTTGCTAAAAATTTTTACTTAATCGCAGTGACTATAATATGAGATAAAATATTTGTAACAATTTATCTACTTAACATGAATTTCAAGTTCTTGTCATACAGCCTGGAAACAGGCAGACAAACAGGCACCGTTCTGTAAGTAACAAAGTAATTGGGTCTCGTTTTTACCCTTTTGATTATGTAACCATGCAATTAAACTAAAAATTTGGGAAGATACGTGGCGGCCGAAAAGGAAGATCTCCCAACCGAGAGAGAATCCGAAAATCCGGCCAAGTGCGAGTTGGACTCGCCCATGAAGGGTTCCGCAGCAGCAAAAAGTTTTATTTCATGAAATTAAAAGTTTTTGATTTATTTTTATATTTCAGCTGATTTAATGAAAGTTAAGTTAAGGTTTACCATTTATGACGTATAAAAAAACTACTTGCTAGTTCTCGTTTGAAAACCAATTTTCCTTGGTAGTTTTTATAGTAATGTACCTACATCATATATTTTTTACTTTAAAAGTTAGAGGGGAGGGGGGGGGAGGAGCACAGATTTTACCACTTTGGAAAGTCTCTCCCAAACTATTCAAGTTAGAAACAATTATATTAGAAATAATGATTTTGAAAGACCTATCCATAGATACCCCACACGCATAGGTTAGATGAAAAAAAAACTTGAGAGGTGTCAAGGGACACTCGGATGGAACGAAGTTATTTCTTATGTACAAAAAACCTGTATACACTAAAAAAACAAAAAAAAAAAACACTTTCTATGAGAGAGAGACAGACAGAGAAAGACGCGCACGCCGCAAGGCTTACAACTATAGCAAAAAGCACATACATAGATCAACATAGATACCGCATCTATCTTGATCTATGTCTGTGGTAAAAAGTGTCGGTCAAAAACTGTCGTTACAACTTTTTCCGTCTAGCCCCCTTTCGGAACGCGCTATAAGGAACTTCGTTCCAAAAAAATTTTTGTTTCAGTTGTATCTATGGTGACTAATACAATTTTTAATTATTTTTATATTTTTGTATCAAAATCTTAATGCGGTTCACAGATTACACCTACTTACCAAGTTTCAATTGTATAGCTTTTATAGTTTCGAAGAAAAGTGGCTGTGACATACGGACAGATAGACAAACAGACATGACGAATCTATAAGAGTTCCGTTTTTTGCCATTTGGCTACGGAACCCTAAAAATACTTTAGAAGAAATCCGAGGGAAAGTTCTTATTTTTCAAAATTTTCATTTTCCAGGACATTATTTCCGCTAAAAGATATGCTGCTGCAGCATATGCTGAGTTGGCTCTCATTAGTATTTTCAATTCAAGAATCATTCTCTTAACAAATAACAAGTTAAGAGAATGATTCTTGTTAGCTATACGTAATTGATTGTACTGTTGGTTCTTGGTGGAAATTCATGTTGAACACTAATAAAACACACTTTTTCTGCACTTTTTCCACTATATTAAGATATTATATTATAACTTTTAACAAATTAGACCGGTTTCGAAAAAAATCATCATCAGGTGTACCGACGTTAAACTTACACCTGATGATGATTTTTTTCGAAAACGGTCGTGTAATTTGTTAAAAGTTATAATATAATATCTTAATATAGTGGAAAAAGTGCAAGAAAAGTGTGTTTTATTAGTGTTCAATTGTTAGCTAGTCTAATAATTTAGGTTTGAAAATGTATTTTCGAGAAAATTAAAATGTTTTCAAAAAGTTTTGAAGAATGTTTGCAAGAGTCTAGCTTTTTGCAAGACCAAGACCAAGACTAGGCGTGCAAGACCAAGACCAAGACCAGACAGATTAGAGCAAGACCAAGACCAAGACTGGTCGAGTCTTGGTCTTGGTCTTGCTTTGCTCATCACTAGTCGCACAGCACTCCTAGTACTGCTCAGCTCTACATAATAGTTTTCCTTTTATATTTCAATAATGCGAATTCCTTTTAGTCTCGTTTCGCGGAATATTCCAACACTATGTTGACTAATCGAAATACCTGCATACTTATTTGCAGCAGATCGACGGTCATTAGCATACGTCTCTCCTTGCCTTGTGGATATGACGATATTACCAACACTTTCAAATTTATGGAGACTAGACGCAATGTCCAAGTATAGATTTTATCGCTCCGATATAAGCGTAAACATAACACAGTTTTATTTTAGTATTAACATTAATGTGACTCTTGATAGTTCTTGTAACGTTTTCAAACTAAACGCGCGACATGAATTGTAACTAAAGTACTATCTAGTTTTAAGTTTCATCAAAATTATGGGAAGCTTTTGTAACGCAGCAGCGAGATTTCCTGAAAAGTTCATTAGGTACATAAACAATAGAATCAGGAGCGCGCTGGAGCTCCCAAGTTCGCTGCACGATCTTAATTAACTTGTGTTCCGTACCAAATGCATTAAATCGCACGCGGCCCTGACGCTACCAGCTACCTGCAGATGTCTAGTAAATAGTAATAGTTACAATGTATTCGTTTTTATTATGCAGTAATAAAAACACTTGTAGTCAAAATATATAGAGCAGAAGATGTGATCGCTAGATGATAACTACCTATAAATAATATGTGTGCGAACTATAAATAAGAATAAAACTGTGTATTAAAAAAAATATGTACCTTTTATTATTGTATGGGTTTCGTACTGCTTAAGTTCGTCTCTAAAGGCCATCTTTGATAAGGTCAAAGTTTCATCAAGTGAATCTTACCACAACAGCTAATGTTGCTTAATATACTTATTGAATCTATTGGTATTCTAACGCGATTCATTGGATAAGATCATGTTTAGGTACGATACTTTTTGTCCCGGAAAATGTACGGTTCCCGCACAATACACTTTAATGATTTTCGCCTAAACTATTCTTTATTATACCTTTTTAATACCTATAACTTTAACTGTTCCATTATTCAATGTTTATAATTTTGAAATCTGAAGTCGAAATATCTTTTGAAAGCATAAAGTTACACTAATGTCCTTTCATAATAAATTTCCCTTTTAAACCTTTTTCTAATAATATGTACGTACGTTTCTCTATACTCATATTATTATGTCTAAATAAAACCTATAGAAGTAAATAAATACGTAACTACATATGTAATTACGTTCCCCTGTTTTTAGAACTAACGAATATTTGCTTAGAACTCATATGTAAATTACAAACAATTAACCTTTAGCATTTATACTCGTTATATTCGTAAGGATTAACAAGATTTCCAAGAAAACCTGTGTATTTCTGTTTACGTGGTACTTTAGTAGCTGTTGCCAGATATTTTTGACACTCTGGCATGAAAAAAAATATTTTTTTTGTAGGGTTGTATCTTCTTAAGGGCGCTTTTCATGTCATGTTGATTATCGCCCGCGCGCGTATTGCCCGCATGACAGAAAAAACATAATATATTATGAAATGATAATAATCGGCCAAGTGCGAGTCGGACTCGCGCACGAAGGGTTCCGTACCGTTATAGAGCAAAAATTGCGTTTTTTGTATGGGAGCCCCCCTTAAATTTTTATTTTATTTAAATATTATTTTTTATTATTATAATTAAGGCTTTTGTGAAAATTTCAAGTGAATACTTGTTGTCATCGTTGATACCGAGCAAAAAATGTTTGAAAAATTACGTTTGTTGTATGGGAGCCCCCCTTAAATATTTAATTTATTTTGTTTTTTTTTAGTATTTGTTGTTATAGCGGCAACAGAAATACATAATCTGTGAAAATTTCAACTCTCTAGCTATTACCGTTCTTGAGTTACAGCCTGGAGACAGACGGACATACGGACAGACGGACAGACATCGAAGTCTCAGCAATAGGGTCCCGTTTTTACCCTTTGGGTACGGAACCCTAAAAATGATAAGATGCGGGCAATAAGCATACGCGCGCGGGCGATAATTCGCATGAAGACAAGAAAAGCGCCCTAAAGATTTCCCCATTTTTAATAGCACCTAAAACCTATTGCCAATACTATTATTGAATGAAATACCTAAATAAAAGAGGATATAACCAGCAAGTCTGAGTGGAATTACGTCGATCTTTCTGTTGTAATTGACGCGAGCTCTGTCTGGGGCCCTTAATCTGTACTTTCGGTCGGTTTTCTAACGGCGAAATACCCGTGATCCGGTTAAGCCACCCAATCCAATTTTGCGCCACAAAAATGTTGTATTCAATTACTTGTGTTTCCTGTAAGCCAAACATGCTCGAATATTATATTTCGCATCGTTTGTGCCCGTCCCACATAATATGGTTCAATCAATGTTATGTTCTGGGGTGTAGATGGTAGCTTCTTCTCGGTGTCTTCATTGACAGTAGTCAGTATCCCACAACTCCTGCTTAAACTCGTTTAGCTTTTAACCGCAGGCTTGGCATGGCTATTTGAAAAAAGTTTCTGCCTGCCGAAACAGACGAAAATATTGTTTGTAGGAAAGGATACAAGTTCTCTTACTTCTCGGGAAATAAAATATGTTTCTCGTATGACTGTCCCAGCTCTGCAGATGTTTTCTTTATTTTACTATTTTCACGATTACTTACATAGGTTCGATAGGTCCAATAATAGGACAATGCAGCCATCAATATTCTCATCAAATGTGGAGCTGGCGGTGTGCCATACTGTCGCGGGGAAACTTAGCGCGTGACGCCAGCGCTAGCGACTCTTTCACAACCGTGAAGCTCGATTTACACGGGTGACTAACGGGTCGATTTTAGTCACCCGGCAAGTCACCAGTCGAATCGCCTGTCCAAGTCGAATCGCCACCCCATTTACACGGGTGACTAGCGGGTCGATTTTAGTCACCCGGCAAGTCACCAGTCGAGTAGTATTCGCAGCAAGCGATCGCTTGCGACTGAGCGTTTGCACGGTCGATTTTAGTCACCAGCCGCATGCGGCCGCTGGCCGCACGACTTTGGGGCGTGCGGCTTTAGTCACCCGTGTAAATCGGCCATGAGAGTGGACCAGATCAACCTTATCTCAGTATCGGGTTGCATCACACGATATTACGTTTGGGACGTCCATTGTGATCTCGTTGGAAGATCCCTTTTATATCTTCAAAGAGTCATTGTGTGATTTACCACCTACAAGTAGGTACGTACATACTTTACGTCGTAATGCTCTGCTCACGAGCTTCGTGGAATTAAGAAATGCTCCAATAGTCAATCGAGAGTTTTTGGTCTCTCAAAAACTGAAAAGCAAAAACTTGCTTTTCAGTTTTTGGGAGACCAAAAACTTGCTCTCTCGATTATTCTCGCGAGTTTATGGTAGGCATGCGTCGTTACCCAACAAACAAACTAACCTTATAAAATTAACTCAATAAGGTCTAAACTCTTATACTTGTTACAAAAGAGCATTCATTATGCCAATGATACTTATAATGGCACACTATTAGGAGATTTGGCTAGTATTACCTTTATTCTTATAATTTGGTTGGGTAAACGTTAATAACTCTAATTTATACGGCAACTATAAGGCTTCGAAATATGTTCATCTTATAGTGGCTATTTACATTGCTTTTTAGCCTTATAATATTCAAAGACATATAAAAGCTTTTAATATGGTCAATTATTCTTATAAAAGTAATGCACAAGGTAACTAATAATGCTTTTAACTTATAGGGGCATTTAATAAGACATCTATCCAACAAACGAATGCTAACATTTTATATGACCTTAACAAGGATGAAAGCAATCTACATTCCCTTAAACAGTGATTATATAGATATTATTCTCTTTAAGGTTACATTAAAATGCTTTACATAACTAAATTCGCCATTTTAAACGTACAACAGATTGTGTGAATTTCTTGCGGAGCGGAATGATCGGCCAAGTGCGAGTCGGACCTGTGCACGAAGGGTTCCGTACTTTCATAGAACAAAAAAAGGCCAAAATTTTTAAAAGTTTTTAGGCCTTTGTGTAAATTTCAGGTGCCTACCTGTTAATAAAAGCAATAAAAGCGAAAAAAACATGTTCGCTGTATAGGAGCCCCCTTAGATATCATATGTATTAATTTTATTTTGTTTTATGTATTTGTTGTTATAGTGGCAATAGATGCATACAATCCCGACAAATTTCAAAATTGTAGCTATTGCGGTTCTTGAAATACAGCCTGGAGACAGACAGATAGACAGACAGGCGGACAGATAACGAAGGCTTAGTAATAGGGTCCCGTTTTACCCTTTGGGTACGGAACCCTAAAAAGGGATTCAAAACTGTGGAAGAAGTTGAAAAGGAGCGATGGTTACAGAAGAAAAGTAAAAAATAAAACAATTAATTTGATAATCACGTTTTTTTAATAATATTTCAAACTTAAAATTAGTGCGCAAAAGTGAGCTAAAGTATCCTTATAAAGAGGTCTCTTTCGGCCAACCCAACTACAGTGGAAAAAAATTAATTTTTATATATAATAAACGGGAATAACACTAGCTAGGTGCGATTTTGTTAGTGAGAAAGGAACCCTTACGATATGTAAAATGGCGATATCATAAGAAACAATTGATGCCGTTATAAAGTCTTTACTCTCATAGACTCCTTATAGACGATGTGTGAATCCTGTTGTTCTTTTAAAAGCACTGTATATAACTTGACTAAATAATTAATGACGTTTTTAGCATAAAAACAGCTTAAATTCAAGGGCGAGTTGATACCAAAACACACAGCGTATCACATTTTATCATGCATTTTAATTCCCATACACTTTTCACTATAAACGAGCACCAAATCAGGTAAATAAACTATACATAAAATAATGACTTATCATTTACTTGACAGTAAAATGGCTGACGTTACTATTTCTTCTCCAAGCTGTTGCGAAAATGTAAATCACTTATGACGGCAATAAGGGCAAACGGAGTTTAACTCCCTTGTATCGGACAATAATATAACACGTATAAGGGTGATCGCCCGTATTAACGCTTTCTATATGTTTCTTATAAGTTGAAGTACCTTGTTCTTGGTTATTATCAAAAAAATCAAAAATCAAAAAAGCGGACAATAAAGCAACTATAAGGAGTGTATAAGGTTATTATCCTTATAAATTGTGCCCAAATGCACCCTTATTAGCGATAATACGACTTCTATAGGAATATTATTTTTGGCTATACAAGCCACTACAAGATCAATTTTTGTTAGTTGGGTAGTCCATCCCAAATTATTTTGCCACTGCATTGGAATGAATATTTTAATATTATGTTGTGCATTGTATATTGCATAAAACATGGAATGTTAATAAGCTAATCAATGTTAATTTTTTGTTTCAGGTAATTTTCATCCGGATTTGGGTAAAGTAACTCATGCTCGCAAATTAATAGTCCGGGATTCATTGCATTTGTGTGTAATTTTATTAACCCATCAAGCCCCATAAGGACACCGGTGACCGCGACAACAATAGAGTAACAATAGATTTCCAAGAATCCCCGATCGAAGGATTAAATTATGTAATTTTATTTCGTTCACCCTGCGAGAGTTGAAGAAGGTTCTTCTTCAAAGGGTAGCCCTAACCTGTATAATAAAAGGAAGGGAATTAAGATTTGGAGAAAATATTTAAAAATTAAAGTAATAAGTGAGTCCACCAATTACGTGAGGAGTTTTTTTTTTATTTTCTAACCTTCCCCCCCCCCCTGGTGAGATTTGATTCAACCACCCAATCTCACGTGAGATTTTTCAAAATGTAGGTTTCTAAACGCGTTTCATCAAACAGACATTCAGTAGATGTATTGTACATAATACATAATTTCTAACAAATTAGTAAATGACCTTAATCGTATAACGATTACGCTTACGATTAAATCTTAAGCATACACGTACAATCTGGATAAAATAGACCAAAATAGTATAATTTTTTTATAACAACGAGAAAAAAAAAACGTGAGATTTGCCGAGACCCCCCTCTCTCCAACGTAAGATTAGATGAGAATTGAGATTTGACTCGACCCCCTCCCCCCCTTAAACACCTCCCCCCTAAGAGGAAGTTAGACGTAAGTGGACCAAAAGGCAATCGATTTATATAGGAACCCAACAACGACACCATTCGAAAAAATATCATGACATCGGAGACCTGAAAACCTTGTTAGGTTATCCATACTAATATTATAAATGCGAAAGTGTGTCTGTCTGTCTGTCCGTCTGTCTGTCTGTCTGTCCGTCTGTCTGTCTGTCTGTCTGTCTGTCTGTCTGTCTGTCTGTCTGTTACCTCTTCACGCTCGAACCGCTGAACCGATTTTGCTGAAATTTGGCATGGAGATTCTTTGAGTCCTGAGAAAGGACATAGGATAGTTTTTATCCCGGAAAAATGTACGGTTCCCGCGCGATAAACGAATTTTGGCGCAACGAAGTGGCGGGCGACATCTAGTGTCTCATAATTTTAACGTAAGGTTGTAGACTACTACTGTACTAGGTATCAAGTCTTAGAAACAAAGGCATTATTAATGTTGAACGTCGACGTTTTATTAGTGTTTGCTCGTTTCATTGTAAATATTATCTTTGTTACATTATATTTCATTCGTAACTGAAAGCAATTTCAGGTTCATTTTAAATTTATTTTCACAAAGTTTATTTGCTGAGGACTGAGACACATACAAACATTATACTTCTTATAATACGAGTAGGTAGAGTGTATGAGTTATGACTTATGACCCTACTACCATTAAGGCCGTCCCCCGAGCTTACGACCTTGGCCATACATTTGCCGCGTTGCCGAGATCGCGCCAAAACCCTATTATTTTTACTTATCTTAGTTCAAAATTGTCCTAAAAAAAATTTAAAACGGGGAATATGTAGTTTATGATATTGTCGATCTATTGGCGTGTGTTTCAAATAACAGTAATTTGTAAATGCTAAGGAGATGCTGAATGTATGCTTGAATTTTAATAAATTGGTATTATTTTGGAAACTAATATCATGAGTATAATAAACAAAAATAGAAAATATTAAACGGGGAAAGCAATGTTGATATACTGAAGATTATTGCTGTATTTTTATTATAACTTTGTAGCTTACAGATTATGAGTTTATAAGGCTTTAAATACGGTCAATTACGGAATCTCCGGAAAGAACGGAATTGTTTTTCGGCGCGCGATTATTTTAGATTAATAGCGGGTTAGCGACTAGCAAGTTTAAATTGAATTGTACTGTTAAATTGTAGCGCGTCACACGTGTCGAGGGGTCCGGGCCGCGCTAAAGTAATTATTTGTTTCAAAATTGCGGTGAGGCTCCTCGCGCCCAGTGGCATAGCTACTAAAGGGCAAGGTGGGATAGTGTGGGGCCCCAAGCTCAGAGGGTACCTCAATCTAAGATTTAAAAAATTAAAATGTATAATTTGTAGAGTTTTCTAGCTGTTACTTTTTTAAGATTTAAAATCTAAATAAAGAATTAAAAAATTAGTTTTCATCTTGATGGTAAAAGTCAATACTGGCGTTGATGTTACAATTCCAAATAGGCCTCTGATCAGAGGGCCTCGTCCACACAAAACTTTACATCTTGCGAGTTGCATCGCCTCGGTTTGGTTGCTACTTTATTTTTTGTCCCAGGGTCCTCGGTTACCTAGCTACGCCACTTCTGGCGCCTGAACTCCAGCGGTAACCTTCACCGACAGAATAATTGTAACAGAAAATAGATTCCAGTTGCCTGATGCCTCACGCGTGTTTCATCTTTGAACTCCTCCTAAGTACCTGAATTACATAAAGCTCCTCGAGTTATATTTGAGTTTGAACGGCCCGAATGTATTTAACATTGTAAGTGCTGTGTATGACGGTACGGAGTTTATATTATCTTGCTTTAAGTTTGAATACGTGCGATGAAGTTAACAATCGAGCGAATTCCAACTTCTGTATGAACTATCTGTACTATGAGTTGGAGGTTGGAACTTGGAACTCATAGCGTTGTTAACGGGTATCTGTTAGGTCAGTGTATTGTTAAATAGCTTCTTTCATAAGTGACGACAGTAGCTACTAGGGAGCTTATTATTAGGAGTTGTTTTATGTTTCACAATACTCTTATAGTATGACAGCGAAGCGGAGCGAAGATTTCGAGCATGGTGATTGATCAATTCGGCACCGCTAAGCTCCGCTCCGCTCCGCTTCAGTGGAAACACACCCTAACACGAAACGCTAAGTTACAGTGCTTGCGACGCCCTTATGTCTCAACTCTCATACATTTTTGATCTCTAACTTCGCTCATGAAAGATCCGAATGCGACTTGACTATTCTTGACTGAATCTATTCAGTTCGATAGGTTTCAGCGGAACCATCAATCGGGAATCGGGATCGGGTGCGGAATAAATGAAGTTCGTTATTTTTACGTTCGCCCAACGGTAGTTTGGCGATTGTTTGAATCATCGCTCGTTAACCTATTTCCTCCCACGTCCGGACCTTAAAAAGTTAAAATATACCTTTTACGATATTTCGAGACAATTTATAGTCTGCGGTTAAGTGTATTTTATTGTTTCGATTGTCATAAATTTTAATTGAATGAAATATGTGATACAATATTATGTCTTCTGTGAAGCGTATTGTGTTCTTTGTTATTGTAGAGATTCATATTTTTACAAAAAAATTTTACCTTTTTTATTATTCATTTCGGTCGTCTAAACCTTAACTTTAGGATCTCCAGGGAGTCCATGTAATAGACGTAATGATGCGCCAAATTCTTTATCTCGGCTTGTATTTTAACTTTAACGAGGCAAGGAATGAGGGTAATATAAGCTGGCTTGAGCTCGCTTGCAATAAAATGATATTTTTAAATAACGCGTTTTATATTATTGCTTTGAGTCATCTTTCGATGCTCGTATGTCATTACGTTGCATTATATTCAACCTTGCTAAGTAAGCATACGAAGTATTATAACCTCGTTAGAAGTCGCATACTTCTAGATCTCGATCTCTACATTTGTAGTCTATACGTACTATATGTCTCAGCTAATAAAACAAATGCAGTCTGCAGAGAATGAGGAACCCAATTACGAGCATTGACTCCGATAGGAACGGAGGTTTATCAGCGGAATAACAATCAGATTGAATGATACCGAGTTAACTATCTGCCTCGCCGGACCGGTTCCGTCTAGATAACACACATGTGCCACAATGTTAATACTAAACAGTTGAGCAACTGGGCCGAGTCCTTTAAAACTTTTAAAAGAAACCGTTGGCAGGCGCACGACGATATTGCGTACAGCGCAAGTTTTTGCTACTTAAAATTATCTGAAATCGTGCTCATGTGCGCGGGCCCCTGGACGGTCTAGATCTAGAATAAATATGAGGTACTGTAAGTTATTATACTGTGCATGTAGTAATATAAATTTGAGGGGGAGGGCGAGACTGGACGAGCCGGTCTAGCGTCATTTCACTCAATGTCGACATGAGACGCGTGTCCTAAGATATAGCTCATAGACTATCTATAGATATACTAGTTAGACTCTACAACCTACATAATGTATGGGCAGTTGCTAAATATTAGACCTTGGCATTATAGTCCTCATCTTTGGCAATAAGTGCGCGTCATTCGTCCGCATTTATCAGATGCGGATATCGTAAACATACTTATTTATGGACATTTATTATTGACCAATTTCAGCAAACATTAATTAAGGTTTTAAACATAAATCGGAGGAAACAGATTATCTTGTTTGTTTATTTATAGACTTCCAATTTAGAGGTAATGTTTATTGCATAAATAGATCTCTTTCTATAGACTTAAAGTATATAATCTATATTAAATTTGTTACCAAAACTTTGATACCAATTAGGAAACCTAGATCATTATTCTTTACATTCATAATCATAATATATAAAATCCTTGAAATCTACAAAGGAGCTCGTTCGCCCGAAAAACTTTGTGCGTAGAAATTTCTCCTCCGTCTAGGAATTGTTCTTTCCTTGAATAATGCCTATTACCCTTCCTCCGTAGATACTTTATGAGTCAGGGAAATGGAAGTATATTTATTTTATCAAGTACTATACCAGGTACCTCTTTGTGAGCGGGTAGGTATTCGTTAGTAAAAATTTCATATCCTCGAGTGCCTCCATTTGCGGTGCTCGGTGCTGCAGCGAAATGTAAGTAGCATCGTCTTCTATATTATGTAAAGCGAACATCGTAGCTTATTTAAGGTTTGTTACAGCAAATACTTGTTTGAAATCTTTCTTAATGTTTTTAAAGCTGTTAAATAGGAAAAAGGAATAAAAATCATAGTATAACATAATGTTAATGTTTGGTGGTTTCTGAAATGGATACGGTAGATAAAAATATAAGTCTGAAGATGATGTAATCATTGTAAAAAAGTTTTAAAGTTCAAAGTTTGTTAAGAAATAAGAATAGTGATGACTGATGACTATACCGACGGAACTAGATCTCGTGCTGTGAGGTCACGATGTGGCGAAATTACACCGACCACTGCAGGGTTTGTTTATCCATTTTGATTCTTCTCAGCTACACAATTTTTATTGTTCCAGTATTGTAAATGACTAGCTGTTGCCCGCGACTCCGTCCGCGTGGACTTCAGCTTGTAGCGCGCGGTAGTTCCCGATTCCATGTAGGCTACAGAGTTGCTTTCGCGGTACGTGTACAATTACTTCAAACTTCAAAAATCTTTTTAAAACTTCAAATAAAACGCGAAAAAATTATTCATCATCCTTACCACCTCTTATAGAAACACGTATTGAGGAAGCGCTTGTGCGATGTAGACGACGCACCGTGCCATCTGTTATGATTTTTTGGAACTAACTTAATTTGAACAAATTTACGCATAAACACTCCCTTACAACCCCCTTTTCCAGTTAAAAAGTAGCCTTTGTCCTTTCTCAGGCTTTAGACTATCTGTGTACAAAATTTCATTACAATCGGTTCAGTAGTTGTGGCGTAAAAGCGAGACAGACAGACAGTCATACAAAGATACTTTCGCATTATAAATATTAGTATAGATTTGAAGTAGGTACGGCTCGAGCTCGTTAAAATCCGTCAAAAGATTAATCAAAATCGTACAGCGTTTCGGTGGATTTCCTCGCCTCATTCGATTTGTATCGATTACGGTGATACAGGCGCGATCAAAAGAGTTTTATAATTGGCCCCGACGAGCCCGGCGACCGTTAGGACGAATCGTATTGTATCGCACGCTCCATAAATCACGGTACGTGTTGTGTTTAAGGTCCCCAGATACAACGGTTGCGATGCCTCAGTTATGTTATTATCGTATTACCTGTGGTTCAGCGAACAATCGTGTGAGACTATCCCACGAACGTTCTTTTTTGTCTCGCACTCCGTTCCCAATAGATTACTGAGCGTGAAGTGTTTCAGGAAATGTTCCTGAACTTGTATTAGCTCATTGTACTACAATGCTTCTACAGACTACAAGTTTAATAAGCAATATAACATAAACCCGCGAACTGCGATAGTAATACTTACTTTTTGACAAAATGATGATTATTAATATACGAAATATAAGAAGCCCAATAATAATTCTCAGCATGTGTTTTACTTTATAATTGGAAGGTTGAGAGAAATGAAACATTAACATAGTCTTATTGAAGCTTATAACGGAGGTGCCTACTTGATGAAAATATTCAGCAAGTCGTCTCGCACCAAATACCCAATTTACTCGGTTGATGATTTACACTCGACTGAAGTTTCTCGTTATATTTTTATGGGCGCTGTAACATTAGACGATGTGGTGTTAAAGACTCTATATAGGTGATAGAGATAAAATATATGAACGCAAAACCCATTAGGGTTTTATTTTCAGAGAATTGCTAGCACCTATAAAGTGCAATTGAATTCCTTATAATGGCATATAATAAAAGAAGAATAGTTTGAGTGTAAAATAAGGAACCCATCAGTAGTTAGGGTTTTATACAACTTTATTATTGTAATTTTTAATATCGCTGGATGAAATGTTTTTGTCTGTATTTCGTTATTGCATAGGTATTCCCTATTACGAGAGTCGTCTCACTCGATTTAATTTCGCCTTACCAAACTCGTTATGTCAGCCTGTATATAGGACGCTAAGGTCTTAACGGATTTGCTCTAATCCTCAGCAGACGCCGGATTTAACGACGTCTTATCTTTTAGTAGGTTTAAATATTACGTCTAGGCAGTTTCGACGCGGACACCGCGCGCGAGCTCCGAGAACTCTGGAATCAAAAGTCTTACAAGGCACCCTCCTAAGTCCCTAATTTTGACCATAGGTCAATTTGACCTTAGCTTTCAAGGTAATGGAACTAGAAATAATAATTTCGTTTTTATATTATTCAACCTCTAAGTCGAGGATTGTATTATAGGTATTCCCAGCTGAATAAACAAAAGTCTACTATCGCAAATTTTATTGAAAATAAAATTTGTAACCACGGTCATCATTTTAAACAAAACTAAGCATTAATAATTTTGGTGGAATCCCAAAGACGCCGTAAGACCCACTTTGGGAATCCCTGGTGTAGACAGTAGAGTGTAGTCTGTAGAGCCGCTATCCCCAACCCGCATGCGGCCCGCCGGGACTTTATTTGTGGCCCGCGTTATGTTAAACCATTTTAAAATTCACGTCCACCGGCAAAATAATGTAAAGTCGTCGTGATAGTCGTGAAATTTTTCCACTTTTAAATCGTTAATTTTGAAGAATGTTATTTTTTAACCCTAAAAAATGCTTGTTGCGGCCCGCGACACCAAGACCAAAACATGTTTGTGGCCCGCGTGAAAAAAAGGTTGGGGACCACTGCTGTAGAGTGTAGTAGAGCCTTCATTATGTCCGGTCGGGCGCGTGTGGCCGCGCGCTGTGCTCGAGGTGGCCGTGAAATTGGATGCTAATGTGTGCACTGTCAACTGTGGTTTGCAGCATCCCTTTATGGTACATTCGACCTCGACTTTAGTTCTAGAATATTTCATTTCAAGGCTTACTTTGTTGCCTAATTGTTCATTATTTGAACAGGATTCAAGGAAACAAAGGCTCTTTTCTACTATGGACGGTGCTTGTAGAAGATTCATTTAATGAAGGAAGTCATTGTTATATTATTTTGATAAATTGACGCAAGGTTAGGATTAAACTGAATCAGTAACGTACTAACGTAGCGTAACCTTGCAAATTAAATACGCAAAGGTTACGAGATAACTTAAATGGAATAAGGAACTACGACATCCAGTGCTAAATACTAATATAATAAATGCGTAAGTTTGTCTTTCTGTTACCTCCTAAGCTTAAACCGTGATCAGTTTTAGATGGACATTAAGATATTACTTTATACCCTAGGAAAAGATGGTTTAAGATGTTCTTATCAGGGGAAAGTGCACGGTTTCCATGCGATAAACGAATTTTCGAAAAACAAAGTGGCGGGCAACATGACGCAAAAAACAAGTTTAGAAAATAGTAGTGTTAGTAGCACTAGCAGCACGTCAAATTATCCGATATCCTTTTAAAACCCCAGCGACAAATTCCTTCTGAATAGCGCAGAGTTCTAAATTCTTACCTTATAGCTCATTCAAAGGAGGACAACGTTGAAATATGAGATTCAGCAGCAGCATTGCAAAACTGTGGAATTTAGCGCCTGCAGAAGCGCTGCAATGTTCACACCTCGGCTCGGATACAACAGCCTAGGGGTCACAAGTCACAACATTCACCTTAAAGATGTTTTCTTGGTTTTTAGTGTACACAGGTATACTACTTGTAAATATATTATAATACATGATATATTTAAAAGTAGAATATGTGTGTGTATGTATTACAGATAAGACAGATAAGAAGAATATAGACAAGCTAATTAGAAAAAAACGTACTTTAGAGAATTAGAAAATAGAGTAGGCACTTGGCACTCATAATGGGCATTGTCCAAACAAAAATCACATGTACTTTTTATATTTTTTTTGTTAAAATAGGGTATTTTAAGAATATAAATTAAATAATTTTGAAATTCATTGGCTAGTTTTTTCTCAATAAATTTTTAAAGTTTCGCTCTGACGTCATCATCGGCGGCCAATTGACCTCTGCAGTATGTTTTAAATTTCCTTTCAATCTTATTTATAATGGCTGGTTCGTCAAATGCAAGTTCTCATTATGTGAAAGCTGATACGAGAAGCTTACCAAAAGTTCGAAACGTAATGTTGGTCGAATTTATTGCTAATTTAACGCCATTGAAGGTCAAACTAAGGTTAAACATATTTGTTCAAAAATATAAGTAACTAATGAGTATTTTTTTCGTTTATATACAGAAAAACGATCACTGACCTTATTCCTCGAAATGTTTTTGTAATGAGCAAAATTAAAAAAAAAATGGACAATCCCCATTATGTTTTAGTAGTATCACTAGCGATTCCTTTCATAGACTTATAAATTATCAAATTTGCGGTATAATGTTTGGTTTAATCATAAATTAATTAAAAGCATAATGAAGTATGAGTTCTATTAACGAATGTTCGTTACCGGCCCGAGCTCGTAGTGCAGTCCGCCATTATGTAGTTAAAACCATTTTCCGATTATAAACATCATTCACAACTTTGCAATTTTATCGTGAATTTTTCTCTAGCGTCAAACGCTATTGACCTAAATCGTAAAAGATCGATTGCAGCGTTTTGCAGGCGACCAACGTAACTCCAAATCATATGTATCATCTACCATTTCTGATTTGTGATTCGCTCCCGATGCGTTTGAATGGCGAACATTTTCCGAACTAAAACTAAACAATAATTGCGATCGGAAATAGTTTGACCGCACTATTAATTAGTCGTTGCGGCGTGCGTTTAGTTCTAATTTAATAGTGGAAGACAAACGAAAAGGTTTTCTATTACTATTCTGAAAAGGTTCGGGCTCAAACGTTAATCAGTCTCGAGACTCGAGAGTGAGACACTTTAATGAGATTTCTTTTAGAACTTACACTTCCGTTGCAATGAAATCTTTTATGTTATGTTTCTCAGGCAAATAACATTTCGCCTTTGTGCACGTCAAAATAAAAGATAGTTACTGAAGCGCATAAAAGAGTAGAGTAAGGGCCTGTTTCACCACTTTCTGATAAAGTTCTGAATTGGCTATTCACAACTTTTTTTGACAGATTCTCCATAGGTACTTGATCTGTTAAGTTAATTGGTGGATAGCCTATTCGTCACTTATCAGGACGTGGTGAAACAGGCCCTAAGTGTATACTGTTGTAGAATGTAGAGTCACAACTAAGATCTGACGAATAGTGCAAAAAAAAACAAACATAAACGCTAAACGTACTATCTACCTGACTAACTGAATTTTATAAAAACTCGCGTTATAAAATAAATCAGACCTACATTTTGAACGTTCGGCAAATTGTTATTGAAAGCCGAAATGAAAATTTAATGTATCAAAATATTTAAGTGACGTGAAATCAATTGTGAATTGTGATTGGTAGTTAAGTGGGAGTTAATCGCAGCTGCAATGTTATGTTGCCACATTTTAACAGGTACTATCTATCATATAATATAGATAAAGTGAAAAATTTACTCGTTAGTTTATATTTTATAACACGGCAGGTTGATTTTACTGTAGTTAAGTACAGTACGTTAAGCATTGCATGTTCAGCTCTTTAATGTCGGTAATAATATTGACGTTCACATTTTTCATTGCATGTGTGAATTCTTTATTAAGCTAAAAAAGCGGTCTAAAAAACTGGAAGCTCGGTGAAAACTTCAGACTGTTTAATTAACAATAACTGTTAATTAAAATAATAACTGTTAAGTAACTTTTATTAAGTAATCAGATTTCTTAATTTTCCAACTTGTAATTTACTTTATAACTTATTCTACACTTCTTTTTGTATAGTACTTACTATATACAAAAAGAAGTGAAGAATAAACATACTTTTTAAACGACTTCCAAAAAGGAGGAGGTTTCTCAATTCGACCGTATATATGTTCTTTTTTTTTAATTTTTTTTTATGTTTGTTCGCGGATAACTCCGTCGTTTGTGGACCGATTTCCAAAATTCTTTTGCTGTTGTAAAGGATATAGTTGGAATTTGGTACCACGTTCACAAAAGTGGTGATCTGATGATGAAATCCATGAGGAATCGAGGGAACTCCTTAAAATTTATATGGAAACATATAGTGATTTTAACTTTTTCTGGAGGATTTCAAGTATATGCTACCAAAAAGTAAGATTTTGCACCAATGATACCCTGGTTCCGAAGGTGCTGTACATAACTCTTGACTCCTTATAGATAGAAGTTCGGGGATTTCGGAGTTATTTAATCAACTAAAAGCAAATGCCAATACATCAATTTCATCAATCATCATCATCATCACCATAATAGGGATGATGACAAGGTCAAAGATTAGCGAATTTTGTTAATAAAATAAAGAAATCACGGTAAAAAATAAGTCTTACCAAAATTTCTACTCGATAGCATTTGTATTTTTTTTTGTTATGCGCCTTCAAAGTTGGATAATCAAGTCTATATTTTTTTTAATTAAATTTCTTAATATTTGTATACCAATCGATAACTTATGCAATTAAAAGCAACTTTTGGTATAAAACCATTTTCATAAACACAATATTTAATATACCTATCGAACAAAGTTCTCTCCCGATCCGTACAAACTACGAAAGAGTGACGTCAGTCTTTCGTAGCACTTTGTATGGAGCGTTTCGGGCAGGTCTATTTTATGAGATGTTTGAATTGTTCATATCTTGATGAATTTTTAAGCTATCAGAGTCATTCTTTCAGCGATGTTTCTATTTTTAAGGGTCTTTCAATTACCAATAAGAAAAAAAATTAGTCATCAAGCATATTATTGGTACTTCTCATGGTATTTTCCCGCCGTTTCTTGTTTGATTTTGAAAATTTTATTGTTGTTGTTCAAGATGTAAACTTAATTTGGTAAGTACCATGTTTCTGAAGGTCATAAATCATAATAATACATTTCATATCAATGCAGCAATGATCGATATCAATCGATAGAGGGATATGAAATTTAATAGAATAAAGGTAGTAATTGTGACGTAATTGTGACGTTATTTCAAATAACTCAAGCATAATAATATTTTGCCATTATGTAGAATCCCACGAAGGTGTACCTACCCTTAATCCATTGGCACAGCACAGACTTCCGGAGCCTTTAAAGATATTATAAGTTTAGAAATTTGATGATTACTGTAAGTTATCATTACAATAACATAACCGTAAAATATATGGAAAATCGTAGTCTTTCTTTTTAAAAGATCTAGATTTGTAACTTTTTGAAATCCACCTAGGTATAGTTAACTTTTATAATAGTTATACACTAATTAGATAAAATTATGATATACAACAGACTGCGTATGATATGCATAATTGACATAATATTATACATTATACATAACTAAAAAGAGAAAAATAATTATTTTTAAACAAAAATTGAAACCGACTTTCACACTAAAAACTACGGTGAATAAACTAAAAATCGTTAAATAATTCTAATTCTATATTAGTGGCTTTTTTAGGATTGGCCTAAGCCTCAACTATGTCTGTACTCAATCTTCATACTTTTGAAGTCGGTACCAGCTCCTAAAATTTCTGAGATTTTTGACATAGAAGTTAGCTGGCTGGTACCGACTTCAAAAGTATGAAGATTGAGTACAGACATAGTTGAGGCTTAGGCCAATCCTAAAAAAGCCACTAATATAGAATTAGAATTATTTAACACTTTTTAGTTTATTTACCGTAGTTTTTAGTGTGGAAGTCGGTTTCAATTTTTGTTTATTGTATAATACTATCTTTTTATATCATATTTTATGGGAGGTATTTAAATTCGGAATGGTTAAAACAACCACGGTAATGATCTAATCATCGCACATGTTTAATCATTTCCTTGAATTCTTACATTTTAGGCCACGGTCGCGTTGGCCACGCGCCTCTTATTTACACACATATCAAATTGATAAAGAAAAGAAACGCTTTAAGAATGACACATGATTTAGGCGCGGAGGTTTTGTGCGCGAAGGATTTTCCTATCTTAAATAACTGTCAACTAAATATAGAGTTTCATTGAAATATAGTTCCGGAAACTATGATTATGCAGGTCTGATAACAATGTAACCTATGGTATTAAACATAGGAGGTTTTGAGTTTCTCATGTTCGGGGATGTTTATTTTATTTGTAAGGAATAAGCAAGCAAGCAAGCAAGGAATAAGCAAGCAAGCAAAATTATTTGTAAGGAATAATTCAAAAAGCAATCTCTCAACCACTCCAGCGTCGTTCCATAATAAATAGCTGGTAGTTAATTCAGCTCATAATCGGAGCAATATTGTAATTCAAGAGCGGCGCCGGGGCTTTGGCCTTTGATTTATTAGTCCCGTGTCTCCCCGATGTCCTCTCGCCGAACGAACCCTGTCGCCGACTCATATATTTTAATTTTAATTCCATCAATTAGAAACTTCCTGAAATTAGTGTTTTTGTTCCTCTACTATCAAGTGTCTGAACAAATTCAACTCATAAGTATTGTTGACTTTTGTGGAAATAACGTATTTAATATAATATATTATGCCTTCTCGAAACTGCTCTACCGAACGTGTATAAAAACTACGCCGTGGAAAGCAAAAAATGATCTCTGTATTCTTTTCATGCAAAGTTATTTCGTATTGACAAAAAGTCCTTTTCATATGAAACTGGAGCGGAGCCGCCTAAAATATTCCTTTCCCCTGAACTTTTGTAGACTCTACATCATAGTTTTAAAATGCTAAATTGTCATTGTTAACTCGAAGTTGAAAAGCGGCCAGGACTGGGGAGGGGTCCTGCCGGCTATTACATTTTTATCATCATTTTACACCGGGTTTAGAGCATAACGGCGTGTATTCGGCGTACAAATGTCGGTGGAAATCTCTCCCGGCAAGTGTCAGGGAAGCGGGCGGCGGGTGCGGCCCCATTAATAAGAAGGGTCTCGCCGTCCGTCGGCCGAAGTCCACCGGCCGACCGATATTTGGCAGGCGGGCGCAGTTTTGCGGGTTTAGCACTTAAGTGCTCTCGATATCGAAAAAGGCCCCTTAATTAAAATGTGTATTGCGTACAGTTTATGCGTATAAAATATGGTTAAAACTTGAAATAGTTAACATAGTGTCCACTGTCCAATTTAGAAATTGTTTGTTTACACAACATACTCGTAACATCAACAATTTTACCTAATGTGGTAATTTTAGTTTGTTATTATTTTTAGCAATATTCCGCGAAATAAACTTCCACCTTTAAGTAAATGAGTGAGTGCACGCATAGGCATGCGTACAGCACCTCCCTCCTCCCACACTGCCTATGCGTACACTCGCATGCAAGAACTTGCAAACACCACCACCACACAAGCAATAATGTTGGCAAATCCGTGCAAGGCCCCTCACCACCATGCAGGTTGAAAACCTCGACGCGCGTTTCGCTCCAACACCGCAGCATCCTCAGGATGTGGACTCTACGAACAACGTCCGTCAAGCTTGACTCGATATGGATTTCCGCAAAGTAACGCCTGATTCCATTAACTAATGTGGTAACTTATTTCACAGTTGTTTTAATGTTAAAATGACGTAATACTTTATCGTTAACGTGTAATTTCATGAATTATTTAATAATTTTAATACAGAGGGCACCTTAGTCACGAAATACTTATTAAAAGTATGTTACTAACAGCCGCTTCCAAGGATTTTCCTCAAGTTTAAAGCGTTACCATAATGTAAAGGCATTCAGTAATTGTTCCTTGTTTTCTTGGCTCTAACGGTACACATTCAATCTACTGCTAATATTTTGGTTGAATCCATACTAATGTTATATTGTCGGTCTGTCTTTCTATTATTTCTTGCCGCTTAAACCGCTAAGCTTAGTAATAGAGCTATACTTTAATTTCAAGGAAGGACTGAGGACATAGGATATTCTTATTAGTTATTACTTATCACATAATATTAAACGATTCACTCGCAGTATTAAGGACTTTGGGAGCAGCATCTAGCTAAATTTAAACCTATAACGGTCTACACGAGCTTTTCTAGCCAGTAGCGACTAAAGGGAATTAATCTCTAATGGTCAGCTAACGTTTATTCAAATGAGGGAAACTTTATCCCATAACGGTTCAACAGGGTTCTGCTAAAGGATACCTTCTGATGAACTGGACAAACTAGTCACCGTATACGTAGGGGACACTAACGGCTCACGTCGAATACCACCACCATATTAGAATTATACCTGACATGATCTGTGGCAGATATGTCAGTCTTCACTTCTTAGTGGAGTTGCAGTCTCTACTGTCCAAACCGGGTAGTCAAAATTTGTATGTCTGTGTTCATGATCTAGTTTATCTTGTATTCTGAAATCTTGTCGATTTTTACGACTCACCACCACCCTAGAAAGTGCACACCTCCGAGTGTACTCGAGCGCTCCACCATCGGCGATACGGAGCACAATTTTATTTGCGTAAAAACATGGAGTTTATTCAGGAAACATTCTCGTTACGTCTACTTGTAAACACTCCACGGGACTCCGTACAATGGCCGAGGCAGTCGGAGCCAACTCGTTAGCGACAGTTTCCAGTCCGATGGAATCGCGATCTACTTGTTTGACTTGCGTACTTTTGGATAACGTCATTATAGGCACTTTGCGAATTATGAGTTAACAAGAAGTACCCAAGTTTCATTGAGACGGAAAGTATTTGAGCTCGGAGAACTTTACCTCGGATAAACAGAGAAGGTGCACTTGGCATCTTGTGACAATTTCGATTTAGGGTTGGACCTCATCTGGCAGCACGGAATCGCCTTTTTCCGTCGCCCTTTCTCTTTCTGTCGCTTAGAACTGCCATTTGCTAGACCGAGACAGAAAGCATAATGCGATAGCACGCGGAGGAATCCTCGAGGCGATCGGCATCACGGACAAAATGCAATGGTCGGCAGGGAGACTCCGGAACGCTGAAGCGCGCGATAGCATGCTAACGCATCCTTTCACCGCCGATCACGATCGCCTTTATTGTCTGCGGAATGCGACAGCGCGCGTTCGCATGCGGCAGCACACTGCAGCACGTGGACCGTGGTAGCACAGGCGGAACAAATGCGATTCCGTGCTGCCAGGTGAGGTCCAACCCTACTTGTAAATTAGCAGTCGACAATTTTGACAGCCAAGTTAGATTTTAAAAGGTATGGAATTTGACGTGATGCCTAGTGACCATAAAGTTAATATACCTATCGGAATAGAGAAACAAAGGCCTGAGTAAGCGAGATGTCACTATCAGTAACACTGCGTGGTAGAAAGAGAAGCGTGATTTGAGGTTGCATAGCTTTTTTTTCATCTGTTTGACAGTCTGTCTGCCCCTGAGCCTTAGAAAAAGAAACCCAGTAGAATCATTCTCAGCGTGCCACTGAAAGGGACAACAAGAAAAGTAGTTAGTGTTACCAGTAATAAGAGATATGAAAAAATTACCCACGGATCTAATATCATATTAATGCCAAGTTAAAAACTTTCAGTAAATATAAATGTAAATAGTCTTTTACATTTATATTATGTACTTACTGAAATTTTTATATTATATAAATATTTATTATTCGACACCAAAAATATTATAATATTATTGTGACATTTTTTCGGTCGTAACTCGTAAACTACTTTACTTCAAAGTTCAAACTATTTATTTAGATATAATCTATATATATAAAAATGAATTTCCAATTGTGTTAGTAACGCTATAACTCGATAACGGCTGAACCGATTCTGCTATAGTGCGTCAAGAATGTCTAGGAGGCGAAACTTTTTTTTTAGCAATAGCAACACTCTTTTGACATTTAACCCTTTGTTGTATCAACACTCTATGACATAAAATTAACAAACATTTTCAATTTGCATAAATTTAGTTTTACAATGTGAAAACTACATGTTACTGTGATGAATATTAACAATTAAAGTGAAAGACGTGTCAGAGTGCTGAAAATTTGAAAATCTTCATTGAAGAAAAATAATAAAACGCGAAAATATCACTGAAATTCTCGCGTCCACATTTCCGATTCTGATCGTTCAATCGCCATAGTAGCAGGTAATTAAGCATTTGTTTTATAAATTCTGTTTGTTAATTTTAGTGTCTAATGCAATTTTAAGTAGCCTGAGTAGGTATTATGTGGTATATTAAAACAACAATTTTACATAAACCTTATGTTTACGTAAACAATGAACTGTCAAAGAAATCTATGATATAACGCGCCTAACAATGATTGATACTTTGACTTAGGTGCTTTGCGTAATTAATATTTATGTATCTTAGATGTATATAAAATTCTCGTGTCACAGTGTATGTGCTTAACTCCTTTAACACGCACCTGCAGCTCTTCTGATGTTGCGAGTGTCCATGGGCGACGGTAGTTGCTTACCATCAGGTGAGCCGTTTGCTCGTTTGCCCCCTTATTTAATAAAAAAAAAACTTTGATTATAATATTATAATTAAGTATTACGTTTTATGTTTACAGAAAAAGAGCAGAAAAAGCGTTTAATGAAATAACCGAAATGACTGGGAGAATTTATGCTATCATTTTGAAAAAAAAAACACTGAAAATAAATACAAGGAGTGGGAATTAACCCTTTATTAGGATATTGAAGAGCTGATTATTGAAGATGAAAGTGCCTCTTCACTGTGACACCACTGCAGCTGTAACTACCTACATGGACCTAGAAAGTGGCGATGATTTTGTTTCCGGCTGCATTGTATAATATTATTAATTGGATGATCATATTTTATTAAAATAACAAATTACAAAACCCTGTTTTTTTTTTGTATTTTTTAAATAAGTAGTTCTTTAATAAAACAGGAGTGAGCTTCTCTCAGCTCTGACTGGTCATCAAAGTAGCTCTGCACCTCTCAGGGAGAGAGTACTTAAATAACAGGTGTTACAAATTCATAAAAATATGTAATACTAGTGACTAGCTGATGTCCCGGTGGCCGGTGAACTTCGTGTCACTTATGAAACCTTCCCTGGACTTCCAGGAATATTTTAAGACTAAAATTAGCCACATCGGTTCAACCGTTTAATCGAGTTATTGCATTTTTATATAGTCCGTCAAGAAAATTAAAAAGTAGCAACATCGTAGTGTCATCCCTTTTTTCTTAGATTGATTTGAAAGGGATGACACTACGATGTTGCCACTTTCTTGACAGACTATGACATATACAAAGAAACAAACAAATCTTTATTTCCCTCAAAAAAGAATTTTACATGTTAAGTATCTTAAACAAAACACTGCTCCCCACACTAGGATTCCCTGTGTCGTGGAGAGCAGTCTCTTCCATCATGCACATATCTATGTGCATGATGGAAGAGATTGCTCAATTTAGTTAAAATTAATTGTATGTATCTACATACAATTAATTTTAACCAGCTAATGACATATTTGTGATAACTAACATAAAGTTACATGTTCTAAGTCTTTTTAACAGAACTAATAATGTATTTGTAAGTAAACAGGCAATATATATATATATTTTAAAGTAGGTGATGCTTTTATAATATGATACAAAATACACCTAATAGCATTACAAGATCATTACCAGAGCCACCGAAACCAGCTACAGTACGTGTAAGTTAGTGATGAGGTGAGTTATACAAAGATTATAATACTTTACATACATTAGATTGTTTCTTGTAACATCGTAAATTAAACACACAATATAACTACATCATAATTATTTCAAATTTTCTTAACTACATAATAATATATATAAATCATAATATTTACAACGTGTTTTTTAAACTGTATTTAATATAAAGTATCAAAATCTTTTATAGTGACTGGATACAGTGTGGCCATAAGAGGCCACACCGGAAACAAGTGGCGACTCTATTCATGTCGTGACTTTTTGACGGACTATAATTTTAGCCTTCAAATAATCCTTGAAGTCCAGGGAAGGTTTCTGAGTGACACGAAGTTCACCGGGACAGCTAGTATATTGTATTAGTCATGATTTATTGCATTAAAGACCAGCAATCTATTAGAATTATACGCGGGGGAACCCGCGGGTAAAATCTGGTATTAGCCATTAGTGTATTAAAAAAACACAAATCATCAACATATTTATTTCACATAAGTAGTACATTAATTGATATGCTCTAAGCCCCATACAATATCTGTCAAACTCTTTAATTATTTGAAGTTTAATAATCATTAAATATTTCTGAGTACGGCAGTAATTATTTAAATTTTAAAGAAGTATTTTATATCGGGCTTTGGCCCACCACACTTTCCCACCACTGTGTCTCCTGTGTCACCAGAATCGACAGCGGTATCCAACCACAAAAACCCTTTGATATGATCTCAAGGAGCCCGAGAGACATACTAAAGCTGTCTTGGGACCCGCATCGAAATTAATCAAAAGAAGATAGGAGGAGCAGGAAATATTCCCATTTTCCCTCCCCATACAAAGCGGGAGGTCTCACACGATGGGTTAGGTACCTGATGCTTCGCTCTTAGAATCTAGGAGCTGTAATAAAAAATATTAATTTAATTTCTGTACACACTACACAGATAAGAAGTACCTAATTAACCCATCAATCGTGGCAAAACGAGACACAATAGCTTTTTCATTGTTATCGCGGCCGGATCTGGCCGCTTGGGGCTTGATGAATTAATTATAAATAAATTACCTTAACAGGCACAGAAAAAGAAATGTTTTCTTTCCAACATTTAAGTAATACATCTTCTTTATTAAAATGTCTACTGTATATTCTTGAACCACGTGGTGGATCCCATTAATTCAGTCTATTTGTTGCAGTTCTCCATAATTTACGGATTTCAGGGTCATTAGGAAATCTGAAAAAAAAATTGGATACATAATAATTGTATTGAAATAGTACTTTAATCCATCAAGCCCCATAAGAGCACCGGTGATCGCGACAACAATTATATAATACAATATCATTTCCAAGAATCCGCGATCGAAGGATTAAAAATATAAAACCGACTTCAAAATAATTGTACTTAATTGAGAATTAAAATTACGTTATCTCAAAACTACTAGACCGATTTTGATGAAACTTGCAGTATTCCTTAAGTTGAACAATTATACCAAACTGTACAACAAAAAAAGAATTACTCAAATCAGACTTATAGTTCCGGAGATATGCAAACACAAACATAAAAACATACATACATACATAAATACATACACTTTTGAAATTTGTTTCATTTGTTCAGACACTGATCTAGACTAACATATTATACAAAAACTGGGCAGTTCTAGAAATATTACATACATACCTACGTTCGAATTGATAACATCCTTTTTTGAAGTCGGTTAAAAAACAACAAAATGTTGAAAAAAACATATTTACTTAAATTTCCCCATTAGCAGGGTAATTAATGTAAGCAACATCTGGCAACACTGGCATTTTAAGTCATAAAAACAAAATACATAAAATACAATTTAATAGATGCTAATTTTAGTAAAATATATGTTTAATGTGAACAATATTAATAATTGAAGAAAGATAATTTATAAAAACTGTGATGCTAATAAAATAAAACGAAATTTTTGAAAACTTACGTGTGAAAAGATATTCCCTCAATTTTCCATAAAGTATTGCTTTTACAGCCCATAACACTACATCCCAACATTATTTTAATATAGTGCACATACACATCTTATAAGAAAAACACAAACCACTACTTCTACGTTACAATAATTAGTTAAATCAAACAAAATTTGTAAATCCCAGCTGTTTGTTTACGAAACGTCAAACTTTGGTTTGCTCCTACATGAGAATCACATTGGAAAAAATGGCCACGCGGTGAGGGACAGAAAATAATTATTTCATCTCTTTTCTCCACAAGCAATATGTAATTAACTATCTCTTTCTTTATGTGAGTGAAAAGGAAATATCCAGCTGTCTATACTTTTTCAATTTGGACTCTCAGAAAAATTGTGATTTTAAGTTAAATAATGAATAATTTTTAGAAATACTGCTCTAGAAACATGATTAAATGTTTGTGGAATGATTGTGGATTCACACATCGAAAAAACCCGGACAAATATTCATTTCACAGGTGAATTATTCTACATCGACAGGACCTAGTTTTAAGTTTATTTTTGCCAATTCCCTACGAGTTATTGGTATTGATTTTCATAATTCACTTCTTTAAATATTTATTTATATGGAAAACATAACTTGACTAGCCATGGTGCACAATTTAAGGATATTTTGTGTAAACAATTTTCATATATTTTACACTAGGGCTGCATCAAGTTATCGATAAGTAGTATCGATATGAAAATATTTTTTAGTTAAGTATACTAATTATCTACGAATGTTGAAATGATAACATACTCATCCGTAGTTTATAATTAGTTTAAGTATATTAATATACCATCATACATAATTTATAGTTTTTAAGGGTCCGCACTCAAAGGGTAAAACGTCCTAGTAGTCGGGTCCCGCTCTACTACTAAGACTTCGTTGCCTGTCCGTCTGTCCATCCATCCGTCTGTCTGTCTCCAGGCTGTATAACAAGAACCGCTATAGTAATAGACTTCTGAAATTTCCACATATGTAATGTCATTCTACATCCAATATGGCTGCTCATCCAAGATAGGGGAATAGTTTTAAAAAGCACTTCTGCAAGATGGGCATCAAATAAAAGGGCTCATTGAGAGTGAATTGAAAATTAATAGGGTCTAGTGAAGTCGTGTCGTGTCGTGTACTGATGTGACGTGACGTGACGTAACCTGTCGTGTCGAATCGTGTCATGACATGTCGTGTCGTATCGTGCCGGGTTTTAGAAAATGCCCGGTTGAAACCGGTCACCCTTCATGCGCGAGTCCGACTCACACTTGGCCAATTTTTCAGATTTCCTGCTGACCTGGATACCAGAAATTCATGGCTTAAAATAATTAACCATCCAAACTGGACTCCGAAGAAAAATTCATGCATATACTTAATTATGCAGCAAGCATTTTGAAGAAAAGTCATAATATTTTACTTCAAAATTACAATTTTTATTATACCTATCTATGCAGTTTTATTTTATCCCATTCTGTTTTTACAATCTTACAATTATTATTCCATGATCGATATTTTGTCGAATTACAAGATGTTTGTACATCACTGACACGCACACGTAAACATAATTGTATACACAGATGTAAATCAAATTTTGGTTAAGCTTGACAGCTCGGGATTGTTTCTCTATTCCGATATGTATATTACCTTTATGCTAGTGACATGGTGCTTGCGGTGTCCAATCAACAACACCATTAAAAATATAAACTTCTGTCAAAAAATATCAGAAAGTTAAGGAAAGTATTATAGATAGTTATGTCTTAAAGAGGAGGTATGAAAACTTTCAGTGACGTTTAGTCTTATTTATTTTCTTTTCAATTTGTGTATAGCTACATATGCGGTAGTCGGTCAGGAAACGTGGAAGGCCGCACAAAAAGTTTTTGTTTGTCTAAAAGTGTGTTAAGCAACAATTTACTAAATACTTCCTGCATTTAGCTCTTCAGGTCGCGGTCGGGAAGTTACTGGTGCGGAAATAGAACACGCAGCCTGAACTTGTAAAGATAACCCCCTCATTCCATTACCGTAATTAGTGCTCTGTAATATTTGTGTACTACGTGCTCTGTGTAAGTTGCAAACTGTAGGTATTGTATAGGTAGGTATTTTTATATAAGTGTATGCGTTTTGTATAAAATGTGTTTATATTTATTTTATTTGACGATAGAAAAAAACATGTTTTTGAGGTATTTTTTTTTAATTAGAATTGATACTGTTTTTTTCCATAATTTTTTCCAAAACCCGTGGGAACTAACTTTAGTCTATAAAAGAAAATCAATACTAGTAAATAACATATTAAGTTAGGAGAAAAACACTTTAATAAAACGATTGTCAAAAGTATTTTGAAACTTATACATCTGGATAACAATTTTGCTTTTATAGTTTTCAAAAACATGTTTTTAACAATTAAATGTTGAAGGGTAGCACATAATTTATCCCGAGCGATCCCTTTCATATTGTGTTTAAAGAGCGGGTCCAGTTGAAAGATTCTCCTAATGATTTTCCCTATAATTTACCATTTATTTTTAAGGAACTCAAACGAAATCAAAGCTTTTACCCGCAAGACGAGTCCGCTCCTGGTACAAATTGGGTTTAAGCCAGAAGCGTCTCTTTCTTAAATTAAGGATAGGTTCGTTTCTATTTATTTTTATTTTATTGCTTAATGCCAACATTATCTTTGATTTTACCGACCATTTATGAGACCCCAGTACTTACCTGTAACTATGTTATATATTCCATCCACGGAGTTAAACTCGATAGCCCAAAGCCCAAACAACTTATGCACATAAGCCATTATTATTACTTATATTGCCTTAAATTAACTGTGATAATTGCGCTGGTTAATTGAAAATCGGATTGCGACGTCACAGAGCTGGCTTTACAAAGTATCTACGACGTTAAGCTGCAGCTGGTAGTGCTGTTGTGAGACCTGCAACTGATACATATATTTATCAACGAATTACCAGCTCTTTGATGGTTACTTCAACGAAAATAAATCTTAAAGGCAAACATTCAGATCAAATCTCAGTGCAAAGTAACTTTTCTTTGTCAACATTCACAAACAAAGATGATTCTGAAACTGTAATTTTATTAACTTTACTTGAATTCTTTACCTATTTGTTAATTAGTAATAAATGTATTCGTATTTATGTTTTGATTTTAAGCAAACTGTAAAATAATAATTAATAACATATTTTTTTTTTGTTGCAGGTACGTAACACCTTCGTAGTAGATGGTAGTAGTGTGCAGGCTTCAACCATGTCTTCGATCTGGTCTGGTACGTACCTTGACAGTAGACACGCTAACTTTGAGGCTGAGAGGTAACCAGCAAAGGTGGTGGTTGCAAAACTCTGTAGGCTAAAATGTATAGTTGGTTTAAGCTTACACAGAATGTGTTCTGCAAAGTCTCGAAACGGAATAAATTAGCACCCTGTATCTGTGCTGGCAAATCCGCCAGCAAAGACAAAGGTATAAGATTTCTCGTATGGCTGGCTTAAGAAAATAAACTAACACCTACGAATATAGCCGAAGTTGTAGTGTTTGTGTCTAGCCGGCAAAATTGCTTGCTGCGGACTCCAGACGGTCGAATTAATTAATTAGCCTCTGATTAAATTACTTTTTAGTCTGCCAGAACAGCGACACAGTAAATTAAAATCATGAAATTAGTGTTTTCAGGCCCTTTATGTTTATGAACAGAAAACTTTATAAAGTGTTGTATAATGACAAAACAGACGCGAGGTTCGCCAGATACAAGGCTTTATTTAAACGACATGTGGGTGTAGTTGTCGGCTAGGCGCAGTTTGATATGAGGGTTAAACGAACCAGTAAATTACTTTTGTTAAATCACGCCACTCGTTTACCATCCGTTTGTGCTTTGTGTAAAAAGGTAATGAATAGTAATTAAAGTTTAAAAGTAAGTTATCAGAAATGTAACTTCTTTTTACAGTAGAGAGAGAACTAGCTAAATCAAGTTTCATTTGATAATTTCGACAGCCAAGATAGAAATAAAAAAAACCGGATTCGGTCCAATGCATCGGTAAGTGACATGGCGCTTGCGATGCCTAAGGGCCGGGACACAAAAACACGACACGACGTTGTACGACGTCGTGTCGTGGGAATCTACGACGTGCGTCGTAAAAAACCACGACACGACATCGTACGACGTCGTAGCGTGTTTTTGTGTCCCGGCCCTAACGTGAAACGTCAAATCCCATACATACTTAATTGTTTAATTTCTAATTTCGCTGTCAAAATCGAATACAATTTGACTAAGTACTCTGGTATAATATGCCTCGATTTTAAACGCACAGTAACGGCAACACAATATCGTAACTAATGTAACTTTCGTACAGATGTCACGCGACGGCTCGGTTCGCTGAATCACTCGTTCGCGAATGCAAATCATTATAAACAGAATCGTTCGCGTGTTGACAACTAATTACATTGGCTTCGAATAATTAAATGATTCAATTATGAGCTCCCGTGACTGAGCTATGGGAAAGTTTAAGTGATCATTTAACTTTCGTGATTAGCGATAACGACGTATGACTTCGGCCGTTTACCTTAAACCTGCCCGTGTGAAGTTCCGAACGGTCCCATTCAAATAGCTGCCAACTTTAATTGTTCTGTGTCGTGTTGCTATATTACGAAGCATCCCTTAATAATTCCAACCTTCGGTAAGATAAAGGCGTAAGTACTAAAACATGTTCATAATCATTTGTGCCCTTGTCTTACCGAAGGTACGATTATTGTAGTGAAAAGTGGTTGCTTATTCGGCAGTGGCGTGCAGAGCAATATGACACAGGGTATGCGGGGCCCAGCGGAGTAGTTGGATGGCCTATATTATATGGTCGGAAAAAATCTTAATAGCGCAATGTAGCCAGCGACAGCAATATTGCCAGCGCCATCTATCGAGAACATCGAGAACTATTTTAAGTACTCACCTAATCGGCTTCAATTTTCACATACTCATGGTTCCGGACTCCGGTTACTTGAGATTTACTATATTCTGATGTAAATACTATAGATGCAAGATTTCGTCCACCTCAAATATCTTATGCAAGTGAGTGATAGTTAAAGAACACGTCCCTCGCAAGATATCCGATGTGGCCGTTAAAAAGGCCGATTTTCATGTGATTCGCAAAATATATAAATAAACTTAATAATAAAACTATGGGTTCGTAGAAAACAAACTACTCATTCATTTATAGATTAAATCTATGCGCCTTTCCTTTTTTAAATATAATTTTAGGATATCGTCATAGAAAGTTGGATTGCGTTTTAATTCTATCATTAATGCCTTTTCTATAGAAATCATGGAAAGATCTGTGAGTCGTTGCTGATTATGTGTGTTTCTCAAATATGTGTGGATACGTTTTAAACTCGAAAATGAACGCTCTGCCGATGCGCTGCTTGCTGGGATAGTCACAATGAATTTCGCTAATCGTAACACTTCAGAAAAAACTTTATTCAAATTGTCATTATACAAATTTTGAAAAATACTAAATACACAACTATTTACAAATTGAGGTGATCTATAAATACAGCGCAATTCATTTTTCAATTTATCAAAATTAAAATTTGCCTGATATTTACTAGTGAATTCTCTGATTTCATTTTCAGGGAAACATTCACTATATTTTCTAAAATTCTCACAAAAAAGTAGCTCAACAAACTTTAAATCTTTAATGTTTTTATAACGATTTCTTAATTCACTCACTACATTATCAATTATTTCAACAAAAATTCGCCGATAATGTATTTTTACATCATCGACATTGCGCTTTCTTTTAGGTGGTCCGGTTATGTGAACGGCGGCATCATAATAGATCTCGAACTTCTCTCTGAAACGTTCTAAAAATGACTCTAACTCTTTTATCTTTCTTACACAATACGCGATGTCACTAGTTTTTTTTTTTGCAAAATATCGTACAGAATATCCGTTTCTGCAAAAATATCTGCGAAAGATTTTAATAGAAAATTAAATTCAAATTCTTTCATATTAAATAAAAATGAACTGACTTGTGTCAGTGTTTCACCATCCCAGTCTTGTGTATTTTCGTTCATATTTTCAAACAATTCTAGGAGGTGGGTGGACTCATTATTAATTACATTAACCGTGCGCGAGTGATACGTCCACCTTGTTTCCGCGACACGAGGCAGCTTTTTCATATCGGCAAAGTTGTTGTAATGGGCCATTCGCTTTGTACTAGTGTGAAAAAAAGCCGCGATTGATTTTATAATACTAAAAAAGCGTTTTGTTTCAGCAACTCGTTCGAAAGATTTCGATAAAACTAAATTTAATACATGTGCTGAACACCAAACGTACATAGCTTGTGGACATTTTTGCCTCACCAAAGCCTGCACGCCATTAATTTGTGAGGATAAAACTGCTGCCCCGTCGTAAGTTTGTGCAACTAATTTGGATACACAATCGAACTCTTCTAAAACTTCCAAAATTATAGAACTCAAGGCTACAGCGGTCCGATCCGCGCTGACATCAACATATTTGATAAATCGATCAACTACTTCTGAATCACGAAAATATCTCAAAATTAATACTAATTGTTCACGGCCGGTAACATCAGGAGTCTCATCTACCATGACGGCGACAAAATCGGACTGTTTAATTTCGGCTTTAACGCGATCGATCATCACAGATGCAAGACTCGAGATCAAATCATTCTGCGTACGGTTCGACATGCCCGTGAATGAGGTACTCGCATTCTGTAAATGGGTTTCTAAAACTCCATCATACTTGGCTAATAAATTTACTATTTCTAAATAATTACCCCTATTTAACGACGATACTATTGAAAGTTTTCATATATTAAAAAAAATTTTAATATATGAAAAGCTAATTCTTGTTTTCCCAGAAAGCAAACAACATCGATCAGCCTATGAAAAATGTTTCTATTGCGATCGACTTTAGCATTATGCCTCTCAATATTTAATCGTTACTGACTGTTGATACTCATTTCAATACGAGATTCACCAAAAGTATTTAATTTTAAGCAGGCCTCCAGATGTTTTTCTGTATGGTCATGCTTCTTTGCCGCGTTATAGAAATTATTTAAATCTGAATATCCTGAATCAGTCCACACTGAACTACAATTCTTAAACAATATGCAAGGAAAACAATATAATTTAATCATATGCACACAACCACACAGCCAGTTATATAATTCATAACTTTTAACATGAAACTTCCGAGTTACATTGCCTTTTTGCTGGTTTAATTGTAACTCGGGTACACACCTACCTTTCGACACAATTTGAATCTTTTCACTGAATGACAATTGTGAAAACTTGTTATTTTTAATTTTTAATAAACACACATTCTCAACACAGACCACACAGACCTCACAGTCAAATAACATTTTTAAGAAATCAAAAACGCACTTAATATAGAAACTCAGTAATAACTATTAAACTGTTAAAATGTGCAAACTTTTAAATGTTAAAACAAAAAAGTCGTTTTAGAAAACTATAAACTTGCGCAAACAAACATTATCGTAACAGTGCTCATCACATGAAAAAAGAAAATGGCGTTCCAAAAATACTAAACATTAATGTAATGTAAACAAATCTAACCATTAATAAACAAAAATGCATTATACATGCATACGCGTAATTAGATTTCCGTCCATTATTTTTACTCGGATTATAATAGGCAACGAAGTGTGAAGTGCAACGAACCCGAACCGAACGCCGCGTCGGAGGCGCTCGGATAAGTTCGGAAATCGGAAGACCTGCCGGCTGCCGCAGTCCTTGAAGCTACTTGCCCGTACTAGGCAAATGAGATATTCATGTCTGTGTGCGTTTGCAATCTGTGCACCGATACAAAAATCTCATCGCACACATATGCCCGAGGTCTGCGAGGCCTCAAATGCATATATTATCTCCGCTCGGCGGGCCGTTGCGATTAAATAATAATGTTTTTATGAAGTTTTGCAAATTAGTTTTTGCTATTTTATAAATTTAGGTGTTTTAAGTGTATTCATTTTTTACTTTATATAATAACTAACGTCATCTAAAACGTGCGAAAGTTCAATTAAAATATGTGTATAGCAAGTATTTATCATTAGGTAAGCAGTGCTTTTATGCCTTCATGGTACGCACGCCCATGTTATTCGGTTCAATATGTATCGGATTCGACTGCCCTTGTCTTACCGAAGGTACGATTATTGAAGTGAAAAGTGGTTGCTTATTCGGTTCAATATGTATCGGATTCGACTGCCATTGTCTTACCGAAGGTACGATTATTGAAGTGAAAAGTGGTTGCTTATTCGGTTCAATATGTATCGGATTCGACATCGTATCGCACGCGCTACGACAGGTAGATTAATATGTCAAATACCATACATTTTGTATACACTAAGTACCTGGATCTAATTGGTATCCGTGTACTAGGGTTAAGTTGTGGTACCTACCTAATCTAAAACACGATCTGAATAATCGAATACAAGAAAATTCACACCCCAATACAATTACTGTAGAAGTAGGTCAGGCTATAAATATGAACATTTAATAACATTCTATAAATAGAGAGATAAACTACTCTCTCTATTGTGATCAGTAAACATTACACACATGACGAGAGCTATACTGTGCGGCGCTGTAACGTTCGCCGATCGCTCCTGACTTTCCCCCGACATGCTCCAGTGCGCTGATGCCCCGGAGTCATCAGCCTTTATGTCACAATAACAATGCCACAATATTAAATTGGCCACTTGAATAAACTACCTATATGGGGATTGGCGCATGTACTCGATGCCTACCGCCTAGAATACTAAAGGCCATATAATTTGTAATCATGACTGTGAAGCTGAAAAATCATTGTCGTTCATGGGCTATCATAGACGAATACTTTACTACTCATTTTTTTTTTGAGATTTGAGAATTTGACTCTACGCTTGTAAAGTCACGTACTAGTCCGTCATGAGCCAAAGTAGAGAGGTTACAACATATTAACGTTTCGCCCAGAATCCAATGAAGTAGCTAACGCCAGGCGCCAAAATTAATGTACAAGTTCCAACAATTTAAATTTGCGGCTTAGGGAGCATACCCATACTACGTGACCTACTTTTTAAGATTTTTTGACCCCCCCCCCCTATGTATATGCCAACACCCCCCCCCCCCCCCCTTCAATTGTTCACGTAGTATTGACAAGAATAATTTTGAATAATTTTGTAAGTAGAAAAAGTAGATAGCAGATGAAAATAATTTGACTCATATTTGTTTACTAGGGTTCCGTACCCAAAAGGTAAAAACGGGACTCTATTACTGACACTTCGATGTCTGTCCGTCTGTCTGGCCGTCTGTCTGTCTCCAGGCTGTAAATCAAGAACGGTAATAGCTAGAGAGTTGAAATTTTCACAGATTGTGTATATCTGTTGCCGCTATAACAACAAATACTAAAAACTAAATAAAATTAATATTTAAGGGGGGCTCCCATACAACAAACGTGATTTTTTTGTATTTTTTTGGTCTATATCAATAATGGTATTTTTGATATTAAATACAGGTAGGTTCTTGATTTTTTCACAAAGTCCTTATCTTTACTTATATTATAATTGGGAAGTTTGTTTGTTTGTTTGAACGCGCTAATCTCAGGAATTGCTGGTCCGATTTGAAAAATTCTTTCAGTGTTAGATAGTCCATTTATCGAGAAAGGCTATAGGCTATATTTTATCACGCTAAGACTAATAGGAGCAAAGAAATAGAGGATAATGTGGGGAAAAAAAAGGGAAATTATTTGAAAGGGCTTATTTGAACGCGCTAATCTCAGGAACTACTGGTCCGAATTGAAAAATTCTTTCAGTGTTAGATAGCTCATTTATCGAGGAAGGCTATAGACTATATTTTGTGACGCTAAGACTAATAGGAGTGAGGAAATAGAGGAAAATGTGGAAAAAACGGGGGAAATTATTTGAAAGGGCTTATCTCACGAACTACTAGAACATTTTTTCTGTTATTTGGATCAGATAAGAAGTAGACCACGTGAAGGATTATAGGCTTTTTTGTGGACTAATTTTTCTGTGAAATATCAAATTTACGCGGGCGAAGCCGCTTTGAACGTCTAGTTTATGTATACTTTAATATTTAATAATAATATTGAAATAAAATAAAAAAGTAAGGGGGACTTCCATACAAAAAACACAATTTTTGGTCTAATTTTGCTCTATAATGGTACGGAACCCTTCGTGCGCGAGTCCAACTAGCACTTGGCCGATTATTTTTAAGTTACTAGATGATGCCCGCAACTCCGTTGCGACAAAAATCGTTTATCGCGCGTGAACCGGACATTTTTCCGCGAGTAAAAGTATCCTATGTCCTTTCCCGGGACTCAAAGTATCTCCATACCAAATTTCAGCAAAATCGGTTCAGCGGTTTGGGCGTGAAGAGGTAACAGACAGACAGACAGACACACTTTTGCATTTATAATATTAGTATGGATTTATTACAAAAGACTCTTTGCATGTTTTTAATAATTATTACTACTTAATTAAATATGGGAATAAAAATAACGATCACCAAAAAATACTCTGATACCCAATAGTTTGCCAAAAAGAAATACTTGACACCAATATTTAAGATATACTATACAAGGTGTAACAAAACTAAGTGATAACTGCTAATACTTTAGGATGTGTACGTGTTTCTTATAGTGAGTTTACTGTGAAAGTAGCAGCGCTGAATGAGCAAAATTTTTTTCACTTTTGTATGGGCAAACGCCCCAGTGTAACGAGTTTCTCCACACAAAAGTGAAAAAAAAATTGGTCTTTCAGCGGTGCTACTTTCACAGGGAACTCTATGTAAGGAACACATACACACTCTAAAGTATATCACTTAGATTTATGTATAATATATATAATAATACATAGTCTAAAATTACAATAGAACAATCAGAGAAATTAATTTCTAGGCAGATGGCGGACCTAAGTAATTTGGTCGCGTTTAAAGTTAAACCCAACCGACAGATCACAATTAACATTGAATTGACATGATCCGACTACAGTCTACATGACGTTGGTCTGTAAACTACCTAGGAATCAATTTCCTCGATGATACATACTAGCTATTTTAGTCACGACTGTAGTTCAAAGTGTGATCGAACACCAAATATAGTAAATGATCACCAAGCTTGCCAGCTTCACCAAACTTCAAAATGCCTGACAACAACAGTGCCTATTTTTTAAATGGCTGTTGGCTATAAATAACCGTAATAAATGCTAGTGTCAAGTATGAAATGGCGAGAAAAAAAATCGAAATTGACTACGTGACAAATCGTTCCTAGCTCAAATTATTGTATATTGCGGGGTAATATAGTTAATGCCATATGAAATTACAATTCTATAGCCTAATCATTTTCAACAGCACCCTGAATTTGAACGCGGGCATTATTTAGAACGATTTCCGATAGCCCTAAGCTTTTCAATTCCCAATTCGGTATAACCCATTAACCCGAATTTGACTGTTTATCACACGAGCGAGCCTGTACCTCCCCACTGTTGGATAACTATTCAGCGCCGGGAGTCGGGACGAATGCGTTTAAAATGAGCAAATGTCGTCCCTTTTTAGGGCACCTTACGTTTAGGTCACTGAGCATTTTGATGATAAGCATGAGAAACAAAATGTATGCGAGAAACTTTATGCCCTCGACATACGCACATTATGTCCTTTATAGAGGGAGGGAAAGTCTTAAATAATATTGTTGGTGGTTTTAGTGAAATGTTCGTTAAGTATAGTAAGTTGTTATCATATTCATTTGCAGCTTTATAATGAGAATTGTAAATCAATACTGTTTGCGGAAAAAGCTTTAGGGCGCATTTTCAAGTCGTTAACTCGTACGGTATACCGCATGCGGGGAGTCTATGACAACTAATTGACAAATAATGGCGCTAATGGAATCAGGCGTTACTTTGCGGAAATCCATAGCTTAAAATTTAGTTTGTTATTATTTTTAGCAATATTCCGCGAAATAAACTTCCACCTTTAAGTAAATGAGTGAGTGTACGCATAGGCATGCGTACAGCACCTCCCTCCTCCCACACTGCCTATGCGTACACTCGCATGCAAGAACTTGCAAACACCACCACCACACAAGCAATAATGTTGGCAAATCCGTGCAAGGCCCCTCACCACCATGCAGGTTGAAAACCTCGACGCGCGTTTCGCTCCAACACCGGAGCATCCTCAGGATGTGGACTCTACGAACAACATCCGTCAAGTGCCGCCACCGGCCAAAACACCGCCTTTTATACCCTATGGAGCCCCTCTACTACCCCCACTACCCTCACCAGTACCCCCGAACATATTAATAAGCGGTGACGTAGTCAAGCAATTTTGGTCATTCAACAATGCAAATCTGTTATTTTTCTTTTCTTTTATGATCTCTAATTGTTCCAACACGCTCAGCCGAAAGCCTTTATCGCATTTATGTAAAACTTTATAGGAATGGCCATCGGGCACGGTATGATTACTATCTAAAAGATGTTTAGCAAAATGTGACTTATCAGGATGACCATTCCTATAAGCCGCGATATGTTCTTTATACCGAGTCTCAAAGCTGCGTCCAGTCTGACCCACATATACACTATCGCATTCAGGGCAATCGATCTTATAGACAATATAATAATATCAGTCCGGTGTTGAATGACCAAACTTGCTTGACTACGTCACCGCTTATTAATATGTTCGGGGGTACTGGTGAGGGTAGTGGGGGTAGTAGAGGGGCTCGATAGGGTATAAAAGGCGGTGTTTTGGCCGGTGGCGGCACTTGACGGACGTTGTTCGTAGAGGAGGAGGAGCGAAACGCGCGTCGAGGTTTTCAACCTGCATGGTGGTGAGGGGCCTTGCACGGATTTGCCAACATTATTGCTTGTGTGGTGGTGGTGTTTGCAAGTTCTTGCATGCGAGTGTACGCATAGGCAGTGTGGGAGGAGGGAGGTGCTGTACGCATGCCTATGCGTGCACTCACTCATTTACTTAAAGGTGGAAGTTTATTTCGCGGAATATTGCTAAAAATAATAACAAACTAAATTTTAAAATAATGGCGCATTGTCATTGGTCGTGGCATGCGTTTCAGAAATCTCCCGCACCCCGCATGCGGGCCCTATCGACCAATGATAATGCGCCATTACGATTTACGGGTAGTTAATGACTTATTAAATATCTATACTAATATTATAAAGCGGAAGAGTTTGTTTGTTTGTTTGAACGCGCTAATCTCCGGAACTACTGGTCCGATTTGAAAAATTCTTTCAGTGTTAGATAGTCCATTTATCGAGGAAGGCTATAGGCTATATTTTATCACGCTAAGACTAATAGGAGCTAAGAAATAGAGGTAAATGTGGAAAAAAAAGGGGGGAAATTATTTGAAAGGACTTATTTAAACGCGCTAATGTCAGGAACTACTGATCCGATTTGAAAAATTCTTTCAGTGTTAGATAGCCCATTTATCGAGGAGGGCCATAGGCTATATTTTATCACGCTAAGACTAATAGAAGCAAAGAAATAGAGGAAAAAGTGGAAAAAACGGCGATAATTTTTTGAAAAGACTTATTTGGACGCGCTAATCTCAGGAACTACCGATCCGATTCAAAAAATTCTTTCTATGTTAGATAGCCCACTTATTGAGGAAGGTTATAGGTTATATATTATCACGCTAAGACTAACAGGAGCGAAGAAATAGAGAAAAATGTGGAAAAAACGGTGGAAGGAAGGGCTCATCTCACGAACTACTAGAGCAATTTTTCTGTTATTTGGGTCAGATAAGAAGTAGGCCACGTAAAGGATCATAGGCTGTTTTTGTGGACTAATTTGTCTGTGAAATATCTTATTTACGCGGGCGAAGCCGCGCGGAACGTCTAGTACAATATAAATTATGATATTGCGAAATATATTTGGTTTAAAAATAACATAAATATGTAGCTTTTTGAATATAGTTGACCTGCCATCGGCAATTTTATGAAAGCCTGGCCATAATTACGATAAAGCTCGTAATGGATATTTAATTTTATTCCAACATAATTAAGCTGGTATTATTCTCTTTTAAATTCTGAAAGCTTCTGGTTAATTGCGAATAACATTTTAATATTGATGAAAAAGTTGATGAAGCGGTTACTGGTTAGTAATAAACTGAAAAATTATGTCGGTTTGTGCCTTTGTACGGCTTGTTTAAGTTTTAGCAGAAACTCTACATTCCAAAGTACTATTCATTCTCTAACACTTTCAGCTATAAGTATACTAAGTTACTAACCTAATGAGTAAATGACATATTTAAGTTATTCCTAATCCGTCTGCGCCGTCACCTGACACTGCACTAACATGGAAATAACATTTAAACTTAATTATCGTAAGCGCGAGGTAGATATGGCGAAGCCCGGTCCCCACGCACGTCGATCACAGTTCCGGGTCATTAGACGCCTGTGAAAAGGAAATAAAACAAACAAATGTGTTTCTATTTGAACAACTATAGATACATTTTGAGATTTGAGAGAAATAGGTAAGCAGTGTAACAAAAAGTAGTGAAAATACTTTAGGGTGTGTAATGTGTATGTGTACTGTGAGTAGAGTTCACTGTAAAAATAGCTGCGTTGAAAGAGTTAATTTTGGCTTCAATGTTTCAATGAGAAATTAAATGTTTCACACTGTACAAAATTTAAAAAGATCATGCATGTGATTTAGACATTATTTATCGCACTCTTGCACATTTCTGACGAACTAAAGTCTGTATTCCATACATTTGTTATGCAGTACATGGCAGTACCTTCATATGTGCAAGTGTTACGGCTTAACGTGTATGGAAATTTTCCATTTCCCTGTCACTAGTTTGATAGTGTTTGCCGTAAAGCTTTCTCTCCCCGTCATTAGGGTTTTTGGTTCACTACAAATGGTCGTTTGGTCTTTATCTTCGTGGATAATGCGAACCTCGGTCGGCGAATACTATTGCCATGGTTACACACCTACCGAGTAGAGTGGCGAGACAGTGCCCTCGGCCGAGCACATCCATACAAAACATGCCGAGTGCTTGGCCGAGAGCACTTTCTCGCCACTACTCGGTAAGGTCGATCGAGGCATTAGCCGCATATCACACGTCCCGGGAGCAGTAAAACGCCGGGTGAGCTTTACGACGACATTCCAAGGATAAAAGTCAGGCTGGTGTGAGGCTCAGCGGCTTAGCGGCGCTGCCGCGGCCGTGCCGCCGCCTCACGTCACCCGATTATTACGACAATTATAACTTTATTTTACCCAGCGGTGACCTAAATAAGATGTTGTGTAATTAAGTTGTTTTTCGCGCGGGTTCGTGCGCTGGACGTCGTGTTTTGTTTTTAATTTTTGATGCATAGTACTAATTGGTTTTGTAAATTCATGCTACGGTGGACATAGAGCCGAGTGCTCTGTTTTTATTTACGAAGTAAAATTGTAATTGTGTTTAAAGCGCAAGTTACGTTGTACAATAATAGTCATTGTTAACGCAAGCAACTGTAGAAATCAATGCATGCGATCTCAGTTTAATATTATGTCTATTTCAGAGAGGAGAAGACAAATATTAAGTCTCAGTAAGTTCGCAGGCAGTCGTATATTATAAGAACTTAACGATGCGACGGCCATTTCTGCGTCCATGTTTGTTTTAACTCTTCAGATTTTGCTACTTGCTAATATCTATAAAAGGAATAGAAATAAACGTATAATGATTAATGAGTATCTAGAAGAACATAAATAGTAGTAAGAAGATTCACAACTTAACGGCAAACGTGCGTTTAGTTAAATTAAGGATTGTCCAAAATGAAAGTATTTACGATACAAAAATTCAACTTCAACCCCATGCCTTTATTGGGAATTCGCTTTGGTTTATTTTATAGCACTGTAGAGTGTAGGTACGCTATAAAGAAAGATGAAGATAATGAAAATAAGAAAATAAGTACCTACTCTACATTTCAATAAAACCGCATATATGAAATTCAGAATGTAATTTGGTGAATTTTTCTCTCAACAGTGTGTAACATACACGATTGATGTTAATCTTTGATACTACTAAATGGTCACGTTCATTTCACATTTGCCGGAGATTTGTTGACAAACGGAATTAGTCAGATCGTAATCCTGTAGACAGTGTGTTATGGGGCGATGCGGTGACATTAGCATAAGACGGAAGGCCACCCGTGAGCCGCACGTGGACGGGGCCCTCAATACCCCTTCATTATTTATCGAGGAAGTTTCGTATATCCTATTTAGGACCCGTCATACATTATGAACGTACTGACTGGAGATTTGAAGATGATTACGCTCACCTTAGTAATTAAAGGGTTGCGAGGATGTATTGGTATTAGGTGTGCGTGTGTACGATCTACATCAATTTATATCACACTCACGATAATGTATTAATATAAATATTGTAAATGCAAACTTGTATCGGTCTGTCTGTTATCTTTTGAAGCTTACAACGATGAACCGTTTTTAATGACATTTTGAATAGAGATACTTTCACTTTCAGACCTGAGAAAGGACAATGGCTAATTTTTGTCCCGGTAAGGTGTAGCTCCCGAGCAATAGAAGACTTGCGGGAAGAATTTGCGGGTAAAATCTAATTTATTTTTGCTAATATGAATTTGAATCTGCCAGTCAGGGTTTACATATTAGATCGGGTGTCGCAGGCAGCGGCCGCGCGGCTCGGGAACGTTTAATTCCCTGATCAATCACGCATAACCCAGCCAATTACGTGTCACCCCGCACGTCCCGCGATGGATGGATGGGCGGGCTTTGTCTGGACCAAATTAAGAGGCCCGGCTCCTTAGCAACTAAAAAACTTCATGTTAAAACTCTAATGCTAAGTACTTACATAGTTTTACTCCAAATCGAGCAATAACCACCGTGTGGACCGCAAAACTGACAGCTCGAAGGCTCGCTTCGAGCCAATTAAATATGTCAAATATGTCATTTCCTTCGATTCGGAGTAAAACTATCGAGCAAAACCGTATGTCAGTACTTTGAGTATTTAGCATAAGACTATTCTTTAACTAGCTGCACCAAAATGATAGTTTATTTCTTAGATCGATCTATAATCTATAATAATCTAGTTTTATTTTCGAAAATAAAACTAGATTATTGGCTTTATCTATAATATATTGATTAAAAATCTATACCAGGATTCACTATCTGCCAATGTGTATTATCAAAGGAAAGGTGACGTAATATGTTAGGACTAGCATTATATAGTCAACAATGGCTTTGTCAGTTCGTCACATAAAGGCAGGAAGATCCCGACCATTATGTGCCATAAATTTTAAGCTGTTGTGTCAGGAATCGGGATCAATTCACATGGATAGACTTCTTTTGTCATGCAGATTGTAAATGAGAGCTTTAAAATTAACTATGATAAGGCACCATGTTAAAAAGATTTCAATACTTCATTTATAACATGAAATACTTAAAAGGTACAGAGCATGAAAATAGTATAAACTCACAAAAAATGAAGAGTTACTAATTAACTATATTCTCGATATAATATTTATTATATGTACATATTATTTTCTTGTTAAGGTTTCAAGGGGATTGAAATCATGAGCATTCAATTCCCATTATCTACTTCAGCATATTCTTATATATAAAATTCTCGTGTCACAATGTTAGTCCACGAACTCCTCCGAAACGGCTTTACTGATTTTTACCAAATTTTATATGCATATTCAGTAGGTCTGAGAATCGGCTACTCGGTACTTTATATATTGATAAGTGCATTTATTGAATAAATAATAGTAAATTATTACAACCTGAGACTGACGGCGACCATTGTTTGTGCGACGAGATAGCGATCGACGTTGTCATGGCGACATACTTATTTAGTCACTTCAATAAAATAATATGGGCGAAATACTTTATATTATGTCAAAGCAACGTTTGCCGAGACAGCTAGTTGATATACAAATCTCAGTATATTTTCTACTTATTTTTAACTAGCGACCCGCCCCGGCGTCGCACGGGTATAAAATATAATATAGCCACTGAAAAAATGATTAACCACATTCTCCTATTAGTCCTAGCGTGATAAAATATAGCTTATAGCCTTCCTTAATAAATGGGCTATCTAACACTAAAATAATTTTTCAAATCGGACCAGTAGTTCCTGAGATTAGCGCGTTCAAGTTAGCCCTTTCAAATAATTTTCCCCGTTTTTTCCACATTTTCCTCTATTTCTTCGCTCCTATTAGTCTTAGCGTGATAAAATATAGCCTATAACCATCCTCGATAAATGGGCTATCTAACACTGAAAGAATCATCAAAATCCGTTGCGTAGTTTTAAAGATTAAAGGGAACAAAGGGACGTGAGGGAAAAAAAGCGACTTTGTTTTATAATAAGTATAGATGCACTGTAGTTTTTAGGGTTCCGTAACCAAAGTGTAAAAACCCTATTACTTCGGGTTTTTACACTTTATTTAAGACTTCGATGTCTGTCTGTCTCCAGGCTGTACCTAACTCAAAAACCGCGATAGCGAGTAAGCTGAAATTTTCACACATAATGTATTTCACACATATTTTTCGCTCTATATATCAATAATGGTAATTGAAACATTCACAAAATGCAAAATTCTACATATTTAAACTTATTTAATTAAAATAAATATGATATAAGAGGGACTCTCATACAAAAGTACAATTTTTGCCTATATTTGCTTAACCTTTAACCATGGACGCGCGGTCTCACAGACCGCTCATACCCTGCAAGAATCCGATCTACCCTACTTCCCCTTAAGCTTCACACATGCGGCGCTCAGTAGCTTCAGTTTTAGTCGAAAAATGTATTCTGAAGCAAAAAAATTCGACGCCGACTGCAAGTTTGCAAAGTTATTTCGGTTTGAACTTCGAGCGCGGTCTGTGAGACCCCATGTCCATGCTTCCTATACAAAGAATTATATTTGTGTTTTTGGTAGTGCGCAATCAATGTCTAATAAAATGTCTTGAAATAACTTCTTCTTATGTTTTTAGTGAAATTCTTCGTTGTTATAAATAAAAAAACTTGGAATCAGTCAAACGATTGGAATATTGCACTCAAAATGTTCTAAGGAACAAATTTGGGTCTAGGAGAGCTAATATTTAGGAAATATTTTTTTTACATCAAATACTAATTGGATCTGTCTAGATAACTAAAATAATACTAAACATAATATTTTTAGTTACATTTAAGCTACAATTACGTTTGTAGTGGCCTTTACCATGTGAAATGACTGACAATAATTTTGTCCATGTTCGACCTCTGTCAAAATTTTTATGTTACATGTTCAGAAGTTTGAATTCCATTTTTTATATTTAATATAGCTTACACTAAAAGACAATTAAGGCAAAAAGTTTTAAAACTTATGTTTCTTTTATAAAAATGACATTTTTTCTTCACAGGTGAATGAAAGTCTTAAAAAAATAAGTCACTTATTTGCTTAAAATGCTTCATTTTACAATATAATTTAGAATTTTGGATATTTGACCGATATGTTCCCTAAATCAATTGTGTGTTAAGGCATTTAAGCAAAAATAATACAAAAAAATCTTTCAATTACCTAAAAAACAGATGAAAATACGAGCGGTCTGTTAGACCCCATGTCCATAAGTATGTTCCAACTTTTAGATGTCCATAGTTAAAGGTTAATAGTGGTACGGAACGATAAAGGTACGACAATAATATGTCTACAACAGACGTAGCGGCCTTGCAGCTACGTCTGCGTTTTAAAACACTCACCCCATTTCGAGTGATTGAACTTAACGTTTAATTAGACAGGATCGGATGGTCTTTTTATTTTTATCTCGGCCCCTCCGGTCAGGACTCAGGGGAGAGGAGCCCTCGGAGCTCGGGTCAAAGCTCAGCGGCCCTCGGGCCTCATTGTCTCCACAACATAATACCGACCTCTGACACTTGTTATGAAGACTCGCGTTACGGCTTAATTGAAACGGTAGCCTTTTCATTTTTTAAGATTTTTTTTTTCATGTTTACTTTGCTCTGGCTGTTCCCGTTGAAAATTCTCAAAGGAATTACAAGAATTTCGTAGTATTTTTATATAACATTGCGGGTACATTGCGCCGAGTGTGGACTAGTTTCTTCAGAATTTAATGCAGCTAGAAATTATTAAATTTTTAAAAGGAGCATATTATTTTCTCATATTTTCACAACATGCCGCAGCTTGTAACTTTTTATGAATTTTTGTAAAATGTATGTAAAATGGCGGTCGCGGATGACACGTTGAGCTCGAAAATATGCCGTCTAATTTAACTGGGGCTTAGAGAGTGGCTCTCGTGACGCGGGCGGGATGTGAAAATTATGCGGGCTCTGCGGCATCCACCACATAAACATTCACCACCCTGCCCCTCTTCCCCCGCGGCCCGCTCGCCCCGGAGTGCCCCTGACGCGCCACTTGTTACCCAGCCCTGTTACATACTCGTGTAAGTTACAACTCGCGGCAAATCTGATGAGAGCGATTACATGACGCTATGTGTGATATTCTCTCATAAAATTTATCGTTCGCTCACTAACTCCTACTAGGCGAAACTCTGGGGAGAAAACTATAAGAAATAACATTATAAGGCCGCGTTTCCACTGACGCGGAGCGGAGCGGAGAGGAGCTTAGCGGTGCCCGAATTGACCAATCGTGCTATTCCAGCGGAATGACAGCGAAGCGGAGCGAAGATTTCGAGCATGGTGATTGGTCAATTCGGCACCGCTAAGCTCCTCTCCGCTCCGCGCCAGTGGAACGCGGCCTAATGCGGCACAATATCGAGATTAGTTTCTAGGTTTTACAATCTCTAGTTGGAATGCATATGGGCTCAAACTATGTAACCTTCATTAATGAAGGTTAGCACTTTTATGTTTTCCGTCATCGCATCGGATTAAATATTTTCCTGGTTTGTAACAATCCGTCACATTTTGTTTCCATGTGAATGTTGTATAACTACTGTTTATCTTATTTTCTTTCCATATTCTGAGACCATATTCGTTTCTTAAGATTTGAACACGCGGACGGAGTAAATAAAATATTATAAATACTATTTTGTTCTCAAAAGTAGCGAACGTAATGAAACGTTACTTTGGATTTTATTAGATACCTATACTTGATTTTATCTTCCTATTAAAAGAGGAATCCATAGTCACAGTTCGCTGCACTCGTCGAAAACATTGCCTACCTTTTTCAAATAACTGCTCATGAAAACCTCTGAAAATGTCACTCAAAAGGAATATCGGAAAGAGGAATCTCGTATACGGATTAATAATTGAAACGTGCGAGAGAGTAGAGAGCGTAGTGAGCGTAGTGTAGATACTGCACAGCCACTCGCACTAACGCATTCAAATATTAAACATATAACTGGGTCACGACCCGCCTGATGCGCCAATTTATTGTGCCGTCCTTTCATTATCTGAAAACTGTTAGCGAATTAATAAACACTTTGAATAAAGCATACTAGGTTCGAGTCGATCTTTACTCAAACATCAATTATTAAGCGTGCCTTAAAAATTACCGTACTTTTTCCATTTAAATTTTTAACGACGGAGAAAACCGTTGAAAATACTTAACAGAGTAGGTAGTAATTACTAATTGGCATTTAGGTAAGCGAAATTCTTGCGTCGAAAAACTGGGTCAGCGGAAAAGGGAAAGTCTTTTTGTGTAGTTCTCTGTTCTAAAGGCTGTTACTAGTAACCTCGCTAGCTTTTGGGCATCAGAGTGACAAATTGTATCTGTGCCCGAACGATTATAGAGGCCATCGTTTTACTGATCGGATTAACCAATCGATCATTAGAAAACGTCACTATGGAACTCGAACGGAATTAAATAATTATTATTTAAGAATCCTATTTCATTGTAAAACTTTCAAACTCGGCTGCCATTTCCTGCGCCAAGCACACAATTTTCCCAGCTAATTTGTCGCGAGTAAAACAAATTGTTTATATGAATGCTTAAGCGGAGCGTGCGGTTCGGAGGTGAAATGCAATATTAATGGGTTCCACTGGCGGTGTATTTGTTGCGTTTCCACAATTCAAGTTATCCCTTTGTGCCGCGGTGGTGGCGCGTTTGTTCAGATTGTGTACACAACCGCCGTGTTTTCCCTGCTGCTTCACGCGATGCTCATATTTCCAACTTAAACGTATCTACTTTAGCGACTGCATTTTTCTAGGTTTATTAAATAAATATCAAATCGGTGCTGGAATTAGTTTTTGCTACGGGAAATGCAATCTTTGCTTGATTATTTCGTTTCCACAAACGAAATAATCAAGCAAAGATTGCATTTCCCGTGTAAGATATTAGCTTATAATGTTTCTTTATTTCTTTTTTGCGAATAGAAATAGCATATTGCCCTATGTAAATTAATTAGTTTGAATAAATAAATTTAGTATTAATGACTGTCGTAGGAGCTCGTTTATGTTTTTATTACGAAACAACGTTCGGTCGTAGCACTGCTACGACCGCTACGCTCGCGACATGACAGCACGTGAACTTGCTACTGAATTTCACATCACACTAAAATTACAATTTATAAAGTTAACTTTGTGGGTGTTTATGTTTGTCACTAAATTACACAAAAAATACTGAAAGGCTTTTGGCCCAAACTTTGGAAATGGTTATAAGGCCCTTTATTTAACACAGGCGTGGGCTACGGTTTTTAGAGGAGCCGCGAGAAAAAGTTTGCACAAGATTTTTTCAGAAAACAAACGAACGATTAAAGAAAACAATCCTAAGGATCTTAAGCAGTTATGAAACCTAGCGGGTCGCAGTTGCTGGAGAGGCGAGCTGAACGCCCGTGCCTCGGGACGGCTGCAGCGAACACTCGAGGCACGGAGTAATCGCCGCGGGCGTTTTAAACATTAATTTGAATGTAAGCGTGGAGCGAAATAAAAACCTTGTAATGATACTCTGTTCTAATGGACCCGCGCGCCTTTTAACCGCGTTCCCTACACTCATAATAAAAGTTTTATATTGCCCGGTCGTTGTTTTAGTGCGGCCTTTTAATTTGCTGTTATAAACTTTTTTACGATGGGGTGAGTCCACACACGGTACGCTTTAATGGCCACTGATTATAACTGGCTTATATGAAAGGTTATTGATATAAGTTCGCTTATATCCCTACTGCGTACACGTAACTTTGCTTTTTCATGATTCATGAATGATTTTCAGGAAATACTTATATTTTGAATACGGGGCGAACAGGTATTTTCGGTTCAGTTTTCTCATCGATTATGTTTTATTTCTGTCGAGTGCTGAGAAAACAAATACAAGCTTGCGTTAGAGCGAATCGAGACGAAATGTAAACGGAGAATACGTTTATTGGTTCCGAGCTGTTGGCTCCGTGCATATTGTGACTGATGTAGGTATATGTAAAAATGCAATACAAGTTACAACTATGGATGAAAACAGAAACAGTGAATTTTTACATATTATAACAAAACATTTGTTATTGATTATGTATTTGTGATACAGACAAAAGTACAGACGAAATTCGCGCATACGATAAAGGACTACTTAACTTAGGGCCTGTTTCACCACTTCCTGATAAGTGCCGAATAGGCTATCCACCACTTAACTTGACAGATGAAGTATGGAGAATCTCTCGAAAAAGCTGTGAATAGACAATTTAACAGAACGTGGTGGAACAGGCCCATTAATAATGTTTTTGTATCAATTAACAAATCAATGTAGAATTTCGTAAAAACTGTTCAGCGGTTTCAGCATGAGGAGAATGTTTCTCTCGTAGTTCTTCTAGGATCTCGAATCTTCGAATCTCTCGGAATTTATTCATGCACGTTTTGGGACTCCGAGGGCTAAGCATGTGCGGCGTCGGCGAGTCCTCCCTAATGAGTTGTTTACGAGAAGGGCCCAGCCGCCGGCGTCGCCGTCGTCATGTCGCCCTCCGCGATCGATACCGTCCCCCCACCCCCCACTTCATATACAACTTTAATGAGACCTCAACTATCATAATTAATGAGGCGCATCCCAGGAAACATACGCTCGAGGTGCTGAGAGCATAGAGTACTGTCGAGGAGGTATAGACAGTTTAACCTTTCGTTCTTAAGGTCATTAGAGTATGACCTACAGAATTTATTCGTATAAATTTAATTTTGTAAAGATTTTATTGGCGAGACTGCGAAAATTGATCGTCTCCCCAGAGATGTGCCTGCAAGGCTTTCTTGAAATACAAAACAATTTTATGTTAATACAGTTATTTGAAACACAAATTTTAACTACAAATTTCTGAAAAATAATCTTCCATTTCTCGTTTATTTATGCGACTCGCTACAAAAAGCGTCATTCAAACACACTCACAGTGGCAGGGCATGAAGCTAACAACGTAAGTACGTTGAACCGGCCAGGTTTCCACGTCTTTTAAAATGGAAAGCATTTTTCAGGAGCTCAGGAGCAATTTGTGTTACTTGACATCGACGGCGCGCGGCGCAGCCTGAATACAATGTAGGTACAATGTTTTCGCTGAATTACAACTAAATGCGATTTATTTCCGTCCACAGGTCGATCCTACTTCTACCATTAATCCGTGTATTTGCCAGCAATACCTATTTATAGGCACATAGATTATACAACATACATATTGAAGGAATAGACATCGATACTTATATTAGAAATATGCAATTCTATGTTATGTTGATCAATATTTAGGTAGCTACTACAGATTCATTTAACCTTTATTAGTCCTTTAGTTCATCGGTCTAGCCTTACAGACTAGACTTGCCTAATTATAATTTATTATGGCCGCAGAGAATTTCTGACGGTTACCAAAATAAAAATATTCAAGAAAAATATTTTACAATTGAGTATATTATTTTACGAACTTTTATATAATTTAACCTCAATAAATATGTTCACAATGTGTTTTGGAGTAGTTGAGTCCTTCGTCCCATAAATGTTCGTTCCAACTCCCAGTGGGACGAATGGCTAGAAGCGTATTTTTAATTTCTTCTCATTAATCTTTGATTGTGCTTTAAACATCTTAAATAGCCTAGTAGTTAGTACATATTTTTCCCTGCAAAACAGTTTTCAAACATAGTTGAGTTTCAGTTTAAAAATTTTGCAAACTGTATTGTAACATTTTCGCTTTTACGGCTTTATTTTATTTTGAAAAAATAGTTAGGGCATTCAGAATTAATACATACAGAACATACGTTGTTAGTCATAGATGTAATTGGAAAACGTTTCGGTATTTCATTTTTTATTGCGGAGTATTTTTCAGCGGGGAACGAATGTAGCGTAATTTGTATTGGGCGAGCATTCGCTTATTTTCCATTCCGGTCTTTACGACTGGCGCACTCGAAGCCCGTCTCGTCCACCACACAAATATTTCTTTTATATTGATGCCAGTAAAGAGCTGCCGTGCGTGAAATTGTACAGGGAAACGGGAATTTTTTAAATTTACCGTTTTATTTGTGGTATAAAGTGCACTACTTGTGGTGCACGACGTTGCTGTTATTTAATCAACTCGATAGCCGCGGCTCCGAGACACCACGCATCGTGCATTTGAATGTGATATGTATTTAATATTTTCAGCGAGGTTCATTTCAATCTTTGTGTTATGACCGCAGCTTTTTATGGCTATGAGAATTTATTTGCCGTGTTTTTTTTTTCAAGGCTTTCCATATTGTTTATTTTTGGAATAACATGCATATTTATTGGGTATTCGACGGTTCAAAAACATCGAGCACTTCATATATCAATCTCCCTGGGAATAGCTTTTTAAAACGAACGGTATCTATAAATTGTATTCGCCAATTATTGGGGAGTCCCGGTCAGTAAAACATGGGTCTCGTCATGAAATACTGTTTTGAGAAAATATATCTACATCGGCATTCCCGTGCAATTTGCCCCGTGTTTTAAAAGGCCTTAAGTATTTGCCATATTGACAAAATATAATTAAAATACAGACTGTACTGAATGTTATAAAAGAGTCTCGTTAGTACAGTTATCGAACTTTGACTCAAAATAGCCATATTTGTGTTTTTTAATGACATTTGTTTTGTATTATCGGCACAAAACTAGAAAGTACCGAGTGTGTGCTCGAGAACATGACAAATTGATCTTTTGTGGCGGGACAATAGTGTGTGCTCAATCTTCGAGGTTCGATTGAATACAGGATGAATGCACCGTTACGGGCCGTGGTCGTCTCGTGGGCGGATATTGTTCATTACTGCCGTGATCGTTGAACTTATTTTCGGCCGAGGTCGCCGGGATCGCTGACCGATCGCTCATATTAATTTGCATGTGCTCAAATGCTGGACTCGAGTAAATGGATCGTGACTAATTTTCTTTTGCGTTGTTAACTCTCATTTTACGCCGTCGTTTCTCACTGCGTGTCATTATCGCCGATGGCCCGAGAGGCTTTAATTTGTTTACAGCTTCGTTTGGTAAAATCTTTGTACTCGCTCGGCCGGTGCCGTTACGAACCTGAGGTCATACTATACGGAGGTGTTTATTTTTCTGGTCGGGCTCGATCGTGCAGCAAATTGTTATCTAAACCACTGAATTACTGGGCTACCGTTAAAATTGGTATGTGCAATTCCACACGCACGAAAATCATAGTCCGCAACCGCTGAGCATAGTTGTAAAACAAATGAAGTGACATGGAGTTTATCACGTCGCGTCGGTTGATCATGTTGCGGGCGCGGGCGGACGGACGCAATCAGCCGCTAACAACCACGAACACGATCTTGGTACGTTCCACTCGGTTAATCCCACATCGACACACAATCTAGACCTGGATAACGTTCAACTTACTTTCAATTGATAGATGCTCTCATTCTTGAAAAGATTAGCAATCGTTAATTGCCTCGGTTGTTCTACGTTTACTTTTCTTATTTAAGTAGAAATTGTAAATAAATAAACTTATTGTATGCTCTACATTTTTTTTATTTGAGGTACACCTCAAATAATCTGAATTGCTATCGACTCATTCATTAGCAACTAGAATTACGAGGATTATTTATAGGAAACGTTCCTAACGTTTTTAAAATTAAATAAAGGCTCTGTGTTTTAATTTCACCCCCCAATTCAAAACCCGACATCACAATAATACTCCCCTTACGTAACAAAGTACGTTCGTACTTTGACTTGCGCTTTTTTAAACGGGCTTTGGCCCACCACACATTCCCACCACTGTATCTCCTGTGTCGCCAGGATCGACAGCGGCATCCAACCACGAAAACCCTTTGATATGATCTCAGGGAGCCCGAGGGACATGCTAATACTGTCTTGGGACCCGCAACGAAATTAATCAGAAGAAAATAGGAGGAGTAGGAAGAATCCAATTTCCCTCCCCATAAAAGCGGGAGACAGCACAAAGTTGCAATGACCGAAAGTCAAAGAACTTAAGGGGGAGCACCACGGAAATAAGGTTAATAATTGTGACTCCTAAGCTAAAGCTAAGTTAATATTGGAGTTTATTGTGTTTGACTGTTGCCAATAATAATTGTGGCAAAAACGCTTGAAGGCACGGAAGTTCCTAGCGCTGTCCACGAGATCACCGTAGTATGCTACTCCAGATGTACAGAATAGGTTGTTTAGCATAGTAGTTCTTTCGTCCTGCCAGAGACTGCACTCCCAGAGAACATGATGCGCGGTTTGTTCAAACATGATGCCTTCGGTCGAGCACTCGCACATGGGTGATGCTACTAGTTTAAATCCGTAAAGTTTGGCCTTAAAATTTCCATGACCGGTCAGGAATTGAGAAACGCAGTGATCAATATCCATCCAATGTTTGGATAGCCGTTCACGAATATTAGGGAAAAAATTATAAAGGTGTCGCCCTTTGGTGGAACAGTCCCATCGTGACTGCCATTCGGAGATTAGGCTTTGCACAGAGTTTTCTAAAGGTTCAAACAGTCTTGCTATTTTAATTTTATCGCGAGCGCTTAAAAAGAACGGGTTGTCAATGTTTTTTTTATGATAGTAAATTGTCGCACGACGCTGAATCTCAAGGTCAACGGGTAAAACTCCGGCTAACACAGGTAAGGCTTCGGTGCTTGTGGTCCTGTAAGCTTTGCATAAGAATATAAGAGCAAGACGTTGGCTTTGTAGCAACTTGCGACGAGCCGCGCCGATTGTTGCTCTGTCAGCCCACACGGGGGCCCCGTAGCAAATGCTGCCTAGGTAAGTAGCAGTGTAAATTAATTTTAGGGTTTTGAAGGAGAGGCCCCATGTCGACGTAGATATTTTGGTAAAGGAGTAAAAATTGCGCTTCGCTGTCTCACCGGTTTGAATTATATGTTCTAAAAATGAAAATTTATTTTCCAAGTAAAAACCAAGATAACAGAGTGACTGTTTGCGTTTAACGTTAATATTGTCAAGTTTAATGCTAGGGGAAGATATAAGGGACCCTTTTAAAAGAATTTGGTAAGTTTTATGCGCGGCGAATTTCAGGCGATTACGTTTACCCCAGCTCGATATTAAATTAAGACTATCATTGGCTTTAGATTCAATTTCGGAACGTGAATTTGCATGAACGATGAGAAAACCGTCATCGGCGTAGCCAACTAGTACGCACAGCGGTGGTAGGGGAAGACTTAATAAATCATCAAATCCGAAATTCCATAGTTTTGGCGAGATAACAGAGCCCTGAGGGCAGCCGCATGTTAAATCTTTGGCGTGTGTACAATGGCCAAGTCGAAGCTTAGTTTGACCGTTAAAAAAATAAGAACGTATTATGGCATAAATATTAGAGTAGCAACCTCGATTTTTTAGTTTTAATAATAACATCGGCCACCAAGCATGATCGAACGCGCCGGAGATATCTAATGAAATGGCGACCACGTATTTAGATTCCGAATGATTTACTATTTTTCTAACTTCCATAGCCGCGTCAACAGTCGATTTCCCGGCGGTGAAACCGAACTGATGACTATGAAATTTAGGGCCACCGGGTAGCAGGCGAGGTACGATGAGACGTTCTAGTAATTTACCTAAGCAAGGCAGTAACGTTATCGGACGGTAAGATTTTGGGTCGTCAGGAGGTTTGTTTCCCGCTTTAGGTATTAATTTTAAGCAACCGGTGCGCCAAATTTTTGGAAATATACCTTCTGCGATACATCTGTTGTAAACATGTAGAATCGATGAACTGGCCGCTAAGCACGCTTGTTTTATCATAATATTCGATATTTTATCCTCGCCCGCAGATTTTTTTATAGGCAAAAGGTTTACTATTTTACTAAACTCCTCCGAAGTTGGTAAATCTGAGGCCGGTGTATGTATGGGGTCTAGCATTCTACTCCTAATGTCGCGGTGGTGTTCATCATCCAAGGAGGGCTCGTCGTCTGGGATGAGAACGTTTAGATATGCCTTCGCCGTTTCGTCTAAGCTACAAGTGTAAGAGTTGTTAATTTTAATATTTGAGAAAAAGCTTGGCTCATTACTACTACCGGGTTTAAGCTCGTGGTATAAAGAGGACCAGGGGCCCTCTTTATCCAGTCTATTCGCGGCATTCTTCAACATATTATTTTTCGCTAACGTAACGGCGGCGCGATAGCGTGACCTTGAAATGCGTAGGTTATTCAAACTAATTATGTAATTATAATTCGAACGATCGTGGCCAGATTTACGAAGATTATTGATTTTGCGCCTGGCCCTTCTAAATTCCCGACGAAGATTAAGAAGGTTACTGTTCCACCATTTACAGTTGTGATCTTTTTTAAGAGGTCTACGACCCAAGGCTACATCGGCACAGTAAACAAATGTGTTTGTCATAATTTCCGCGCACTCATCGACGCTTAAATCCGGCCGAGTGAAGTCTCCGGCATGAGCGGTAATGAGGGAGCGGAATAAATTCCAATCGCCGTTCTTTACGTTGTATTTATAGTCATTAGAATTGACTACGGTATCACTCGGGACCGCACGAGAAAACTCGTACACCAATAAGCGGTGATCACTACATGACGCATCAGGTAGGACGCGCCAATGCCTAATCTGGACGTACGCGCTGGATAGCGTGACGTCAATCGACGATTCGCCCGTTGGGCTACTATAGGTAGGTGGTGCATCGGGGGTGTTGTGAATTTGGAGGTTAAACTCCGCAATAAAGTCTTCTACAGCGGTACGACGGTCGCGGTCAGTGTACCTAAGCTGGCCGTGCCATAAGGGCGAGGATGCATTGACGTCGGCGCCAATAATAATTTTATCACCCGCGAGAGATTGTAATACGCGGCGGAGTTGATGTAAATGTGGGCCTACGGTATCCGCGTACTGAAAGTAGCAGCTTACAACGTATAGTCTAAACTGAGGACACGATACCTCGGCTACCGCACAATGCGACGTCGAAAGGTTAGTTAAGGCCGTGACTGAAAATCTAGACTGAGGTGTGTATATACCCGCGCGAGCTAAGTTATTAATTTGTATCATTTTCGACCGAAACGACGCGAGTTGATATTGTTCTTGAACAAGTACTAAGTCTAAATTGTGATCAGAAACTAACTTTTCTAATTCTAAAGTCGCGTGCTTGTTATTATGGAGGTTTAACTGTCCTATATTTAAACTATCCATACCTAGTAGTTAAAATAAGTTGCTCCATTTTGCTTTTATATGTTGGACAGTCTGGGGAGCCCGTGGGGTGGTCGGAAGATTTTTTATAACGATGGCAACTACCACAAACTGGCTTAAAATTTTCTTTATCTTTGTTGGGGCACGACAACGAGCTGTGTTTTTCGGCACAGTGATAGCAGCAAGGATTAGGATCGCGACAGAATTTAGCGACGTGCCCAAACTGTTGGCAGTTGCCGCAGCGGACCAGCTCAACGTCGTCCACGAAGCGACACATCGCCCAATCGATAAACAGTTTTTCTTTTGAATTGATTAGGTGTTTACGCACAGCGGGGTCTAATTCGATACCTATCCATTTCCTGTTGTTGTAATCTTTATTTAAATTACGACGTCTTACTATTTTTGTTGAACGCAAAAATTGTTCTTGAGACATATTCATTTCGCCATTAATATTTTGATTAAAAAGTGCGAGAAGGAAATTATCATCCGTCATATGTTGCGGTACATCTTTTATGAGAATACGTGGGTTACGTCCTTTAGGCGACTCGAGTCGCAGACCGGCCGATTTAAGCGCTTCCACGGATTTAAGTTTATTGACTTGCGACTCGCTAGTTAGTCGCAAGATCACACCCGAATTAGCTGTTTTTTTGACGCCGTGAAATTGAAAACCGTCGGCCGGGTTGATGACTTTCATCAGAGCTTGTTTTGTCTCCGACGATGATTTTAATTCCCCCGATTTTTCTTGTGTCGGATAGGCAATAACGCAGGGAAGCGGTTTTCGGGTCTCGACTGGCGGCACTGACTTCGCAAGTCTTAGTTTAAGCGCGTCCGAGTAGGAGGTAGAAGGCGCGGCGGCAACTGTTTGTACGACGGGATTAGTTTTGGCAGCTAACAATTCGCGTTCCATATTAGCGACCTTGGTTTCCAAGGAGGAGTTCTTTATGGCGAGAAGTGAGACGATCGTAGTTATTTTTTGAGTCATACTCATAATATCGGACTTGTTGGCAAAATTATTACGGCGAGACACGGTGTCGTTTGCGAACTCGTTTATTTTGGCTAAGTACGAGCTAGCTTCGCGGACGAGCTCGTAATAATTGCAAGCATCGTCGGATGCGCGGCTTGTGTCTAATAATGACGTAACGGGGGACAGCAGAGGCTCGTCCCTAGTGGGTTGGTGACGCTTCTCCACAGGTGACAAGGAGGAAGGAGATAATTCCGACAACAAACGTTTACCGGACGATAATGTCGGAGAACGAGGAGTTTTATCGCTTCTATTAAACGGGTTTGTATCTTTATCTGGCGGCATATTATTTTGGCTCGACATTGTGAGTTAATATAAAATTTGAATGTACCAATTACACTTATTTAATTTAAATTAGAATGAAACAAAAGTTTAGCTTAATAATCACAGTCAGCTGATCGCAAGGCAGGCCGGCGCCGCGCGTGCGGTACCGACACACACAATATTTTACCTACCTACAATTCCCTACTGATAAAAGTGAACAAAGAAATTTACTTACCGAGTTAAATCCGATAAAATACGAGCAAATGTGTTAAAAAAACTTACAGTACACGTAGATTACACCGTTACCTAGCTAATTACACACACTCAGCACGAATTTACCGATTTAAAACCACCGAAAATAATTTTTAATCCCGGAGCGCACGTCAGACGATGTTAACCGTACGGAGGCCGCGGGGGGAGGTCCCCGCGGCCTCCGTACGGTTAACATCGTCTGACGTGCGCTCCGGGATTAAAAATTATTTTTGACTTGCGCTTATTAATTCATGTACCTTTTAAGTAATTCAATACGTTTTTGAGGTACGTTTGTAAAACAAGATAAAGGATAAAATAATAGGTGTATCCCGAGGGAGTGCGTAGGGACGTATCACGTTTCAAAGACATAAACACGCCGATATTAGATACATTCTTGTCACCTGGTGGTACATACTCCCTTTTTCCCAATTTTTATTTTATTATGTAAGCAAATATAGACGGAAATACGAGCCAGGAACGAAAATTGGTGAATATATTTGCGATGGAAGTACGCAATAACGCCGGGGGATGATGAGTGCTGGAATAAATTTGGGGGTCCATTGTAAATCACATTAGAATGGGTATTCAATAGTCGCTTAATTTTTTACCGCTTTTACTCCGTATTAAATTTTAATAGATTTAAATGTCGAATGGATTTTAACTGACCTAATAATTCAAATAGGATATTTACCTATTTGAATGTGGATTTTAAAAGCTTTTATGTCGGGATCAATTGACTAGAGAGATCTGATAGTCTTTCAAATGCGTTTCTATTCATCGTTATCTGTACCTAACTACCGTAGTATTTAGTAATATGTGACCTAACTCATAATTTTAGTAGCACTTTGATTACATAATACGGAATACCTTTAGGTTTCCGAGGCTTTACGTAAAAAGACAATAAACAGAGAATTTAATATAACCTTCAATGACAGAGTTTAATTCTGCAGACGCGACGAACGTCGGACGGAATGGAAGTTCAAATATCTGGAAGAATTTCGATAAAGTCTAGAATTTATCGTAAAGACGGTAAACACTCGCACCGCTTACTGCTCAGCGCTCAACAGGGCTTATTAAGCCACGGGCTCATAATATTACTATACACTGGAACGCAATATTTTTTAAATTAAAAGAAAATGTTTAGGTTAGGGGTTAAAGTCAAATGAAGTTTTCTTACATAGGAGTGTTTTGTTTAGGAATTATTGCTTATTGCTTAGCTACCATAATGTTACATAATAACTCTTTTTATTAGTACACTACCTCCTTTTAACGAGCAGTGGGTAAACACCTTAGGCTTCTTACAGACGAACGGCACGTGTCGGCGGCACGTGTCGGCGGCAGTCGACGGCTGTTGGCGGCACATGTCGGCGGCAGTCGACGGCAGACGACGGCACATGTCGGCGGCAGTCGGCGGCAGTCGACGGCAGCCGACGGCAGCCGTTGACAGTTTATGACGCTTGCAGGGGGCCTACCACGAACTTTCCTAAGACTATCATGTTTCCAGAACACTTTGTTGTAAGATTACAATAACATTACCGTACTCACTTTTTAGGGTTCCGTAGCCAAATGGCAAAAAACGGAACCCTTATAGATACGTCATGTCTGTCTGTCTGTCTGTCTGTCCGTCCGTATGTCACAGCCACTTTTCTCCGAAACTATAAGAGCTATACTATTGAAACTTGGTAAGTAGATGTAGTCTGTGAACCGCATTAAGATTTTGATACAAAAATGGAAAAATTATTAAAAATTTTAGGGGTCCCATAGGTACAACTGACACAAAAAAAATTTTTTTTCATCTAATCTATGCGTGTGGGGTATCTATGGATAGGTCTTTAAAAATCATATTGAGGTTTCTAATATCATTTTTTTCTAACCTGAATAGTTTGCGAGAGAAACTCTTCCAAAGTGGTAAAATGTGTGTCCCCCCCCCCCCCCCCTCTAACTTCTAAAGTAGGGGCATGATAATTCTAAAAAAAATATATGATGTACATTACTATAAAAACTACTAACGAAAATTGGTTTGAACGAGATATAGCAACTAGTTTTTTTTATACGTCAAATAGTACCTTAATTTAACTTTCATTAAATCAACTGAAGTATAAAAATAAATCAAAAACCTTTTAATTTCATAGAAATAAACCTTATTGCTGCTGCGGAACCCTTCATGGGCGAGTCCAACTCGCACTTGGCCGGTTTTTTAAATATAATTTTACTAAAAAACAGTAAAATATGCAAAACAATGTTAAATCCGCTGTGAAATATCAACTTTTTAAGATCGCTAGCTTGACGTAAAAGTAATAAATGTTTATCTGTCAAACGGTGTCGCTTAGGAGAGTTGGCGGTAGGCACTAGGCCCCCAGTTGTGACGTACCCCCGCAAGGTAAGCGTCCACAGGTCGGTATCGTACGCAACGGACGTCACGCATCAAACGGACATTTTTTTCACAGTACGTCCGCTGAATTGGCAGTGTACGGATTACCGACTAGCCTAGTAAATGAATGCTCAAAAGGGGGGTGTGGATGGAAAAGTCGAAAGCAGAAATTTTCGATTAGGAACATTGTTTGGACTAATTTTAAGATAAACATACTGGCTAGTCGGTAATCCGTACGCTGCCGATACAGTGGATCTACTGTAAAAAAAATATCCGTTTGATGTAAAACGTCCGTTGCGTACGATACCGACCTGTGGACGCTTACCTTTACGCGTTACGTCACAACTGCAAGTGTGATAAACTGTCGACGGCTGCCGTCAACTGCCGCCGACTGCCGCCGACACGTGCCGTCGTCTGCCGTCGACTGCCGCCGACACGTGCCGTCGTCTGCCGTCGACTGCCGCCGACGCGTGCCGCCGACACGTGCCGTTCGTCTGTAAGCGCTCTAAGCTTAATTTATCTTATGCCTATTAAATGCTATCTAACATGATAAAGGGCGTCTGCTCTACATAACGCAAAAATTGTACATTGTACAAAATTTTATTGGTGTTAAAACGCAAAGAATATATTGTATTCAAATTAAGCTATATTTTAAATTCAATATAGAATAATTACTATTAATAAAATATTTAAAGGCGCTTTCCTCGCACTCGTCGCTCGACGCTCGTCAGCAGCATCCTAAAATAAATCTATGACGAGTGTGAATCTCACTTAAACTTGTGACACTCCTCCGTTTTGCGCTTCGAAATTGATTCGCAGCGCAGAAGTCTTCGATTGATCTTAAGCAACGTTAAACATTTGTGCTAACTTCACCCTCGTCAACTTCTAAGAAAATGTTTAAAAAGTTTTGAGTTGTTTTTCGTGAAAGGAAGTGAGTTTTCTCGCAGCGGTCTATTTGCTTTTAACCATAAATGTTATTCCTGGTAAGCTAAGCGTCTATAGTAAAGAAAATAATGAAATGTAAAAGCTATACTATAGTAGGTTTATCATGTTCCAACTTCCAATAGTTCAAATTAAAATAATAAAATAATAAAAAGCCTTTATTTGACCAAGTTACAAAGATTCTTATCAACTAAGTGTTAACATAATATTCAAATGATTACTTTTTAAACTAGGTCCCCAGGTTGGGTAAAGGCCTCCTCCAAGGATGACCAAAATATATATAATAATGAATAGTTCAAATTACGAAAGCAAAAAAAAAAAAAGACGGGTCGCACTCCGGGAGTGCCGGCAGAAGTGAAAACTTGATTATTAACGTTGTGCATTATTTTTTTTAACCCATTTTTTATGAAAATCGATTTTTAAAAAATTGATTTTTTTAATTAATCGAAACCTTTACAATCGATTAAATTTTTAACCCATTTTTTTATGAAAATCGATTTTTAAAAAATCGTTTTTTTAATTAATCGAAACCCAGGTTACAATTTAAGAAAATCGATTTTTAAAAAATCTTTTTTTTTAATTAATCGAAACCCTAACAATCGATTAAATTTTTAACCCATTTTTTATGTAAATCGATTTTTAAAAAATCGATTTTTTTAATTAATCGAAACCCTTACAATCGATTAAAAAATATCGACAATCGAAAAAAAACAATCGATTGTTCGATTAATCGATTTCCATGTTACAACACTACTCTCCAACCGTCTTACGGTTTTTCGATCAGCACGAGAATCTGACGCGAGTTTCACAGTTTTTACCCATCCCACAAAAGTGCTCAACGCCGCTAAAGAAGTTTTCACTTCAAAAATTCTCATATACTCAATATTATGTAGTTTTATGAATCACCCCGCAGTTTGCACCAATCACGATAATTACAAAGCGACGCGCCTACACATCTGACGGACACATCAAAGCTCCCGAAATGTCGTATATCATCCACAGTGTACTGTACACTAAACAGCGGAGGGATACAAAATATAAATGTGTGAAAATAAACTTGCTTATTGGTCCCCGGCGGCCGCGGGGTACTTTTCAGTCTTTGTAATACCGAAACTTCCTCCTTTATAAATCTTGTGAGAAATATTTTGTCGGGAACAAACAATATATAGCTGAATAACTCGCTCTGTTAATGGAACTATGGTGTCTCGTTCATTTGAAAGGTTTTACGAGCGAAGACAGGCCACACGGCTTTTCTGCGTTGCGTCGTCGAAATGAAATATCGCACTGTTTGCCACATAGCAGCGTTGCGGCGACGCACATCATCACAATATAAGTCACTGTTATAGTTAAGCCATCCAACTCCATCTCCTGTTCCTCCATCCATCAAAAAAAATCTCAGAAGCATTGCATTTGTGACATTTGTGACAATCACAAAGTATGTACATAATATGTAAAACGTTGGAGCCACGCTGCAGCTACGTCGCGGCGACGCACCGCAAAGGAGAAATGTAGCTCTTCGCTCTACGTTACAGACGCTATATTTTGCAATGGTATTTCATAATAATTTTTTTTTCTATAACACTTTTGTGTAGTAATGCTATTGATCATGCCATTGCACTAAAGCAAAACTTGTATGACATATTGTTAGAGGTTCAAATGATAAATTATAAGAAAAAGCGTCGTTAAACAAAACGACTATCCACGTAGAGAACATGATCATTTTTAAAACATCTGTATCTTATTCTTATATGAGCTGAATATAGCATAAGTTCTCCACTGGTATTAAAAACCTTTTTAAATTACATTTACGTTTATACGATTTGCATTTCATATATCAAGCTTGTTTAGATATAATTAACTGTGGTATTGAATTAGTTCTAAGAAATACTTTACGTTACTTCCGAGAAAGCTGAATAATTCAAGTGAGGTTGTACGGTACTTATTTCTATTTCATAATGCCTTCCGAGGAGTCGGAAATACTCGTAGTACTTGTAATAATAAAGGACCGAAAAATATTTAGACCGAAGGTTTCAGGAGCTAAAATTATTATGCAGTGATGATCCACATTTCATCAGAGCATATTAATTTTGCTATTGCTGTTTGTGTAAAGTGTAGGAAGATTACTGAAACTCTAATAAGCAGGTACCTAAACCTAATGATTATGGGTCCTATGTCAGGATTAAAAGGTCATACTGGCTGTTTATGGTTTTACTTTTATGATTCCTAAAGCCATCTTTGCGCTGAAACGATGCAAAACAATACACACACGTAAACATAAATCTGATCAAATTTATTTGGCCCCATTCGTCGGTTCACCAGAGCACAGGGCGGGGAACAGTTGTAACAAACGGATGAACTTAAACACTAACTTTTATCTGATTTGCGTCGGTGTCATTAAACGAGGAGAATTGCAGTCCGCCACTCTAGTGCAGGATTCCCATTTACTCCCCCGTAATTGCTGATATTTAAAACTCGAATCCGGGTACTTTGCGACAGTTGTCTCACTCAGTAGCGATGCACATCGAGGAAATTATAAGATTTTTTAACCGACCTTCAAAAAAGGAGGTTCTATACTCGTCTGTGAATATTTTTTTAATTAATTTCTAAGCGAATTATCAGATGCAGCAAATACAAAGCACGTACCAACAGGTTATTCTATACGTATTTGAAATTTAATTTCTGATTTGTTTATTAAGCTGAGAATCACGGCGAATCAATCATAATTTTGAAAAGATATCAACATTAATAACAATCATCATCAAAAATCTAGTGTATTCCCAAAATCTGAATATTTTATGGTACACTTAACGGAAAAACTACTTTTGTGCTTTAACATACACAATTTCTATTTAAATATGTAAATGTGTTATCATCAATCATTCAAAGTGTGATGACGAGAGCCCTCTCAAAGCTCGGCTTTAGCTAGTAATTGAATATTATTAATTAATAATTATTATTGACCCATACGTAATGTAATATCATGAATGCATCAATTGTTGCCTAGTTGACCCATAATACACCGTCTATACATGTGATTGAGTAGGTGTATATTAATAGATATGTAGTCATGTTGCACAATACGTGTTTGGACAAAAACCCATAGACAATGAGGCTTATCGCGTGACGGTGGAGTGGGTGAGGGTGTGAACGAACTGGCGTGACACTCACCCACACGTGACAATGTTTATGTTGCTCACTAGTACCACTTGTGACTAAACATATTTGTAGAATCATTTTTGCCGCAGGCATGTTAACAGGATGATGCTGAGGTGTGTGGTGCACACAGTGTGTCTGAGGTAAGGGGAATACTGTAAGTTGTAACTAAAGTTTAATAAGGCCCGACCAATGAAGTTTCAGTAGGTAATTGAATCTAATAATAACTATACAAAATGTTTATTTTCTTTTAAAGCATACAGAAACCTTAGAAACTTCACACTGAAAGGATCGCCGTTGAAAACTTTGCAGCAGTTTATTGCGTATAAATTCAAACGGAATATGAGCAATGGGAATTTATAGGTGTTCACGCCGAGCGGTGGAATTGTATTTTCTTATTATTCGCTTTGTGTAGACACCGGTGTCATATTGAAACCGGCAAATTTAAATGTGAAATTTTCGTAGTCGATGCACTGAAATCTAAATGGAGGTCTGTAGCAAACTCTCGTTCCCAACTATGATAACAAAGGGGGCTCTAATCTAAAATTAATATTTTGCATAAAATACTTTGGCTTCAGCTAATAAGCCTAACTTTGTCAATATATTTTTCTTCGAGAAACTAAAAGCGCAAGCTCGAAGTTTTAAAAGTTTCACGACGCCCGCTAGCCCGTCCGCGCCGCCTAGCACTAATAAGTTTAAACACTCCGAAGACGAAAACTGCAAACACATAATTTACAAACAAATTATTTCGTTCCGCCCGACGAGGGGGCTCGGCTAAGCGGGGTTTATCTGCTTAGCGCTATCCAGGTTAATTATAAGGAGAGGAAATATGATATTCCAAGTTCATATAATCCGGAATTAGGCTCTCGTTACAAAATATTAATGCAAATGTGCTCGAATGTAAACGTTATGTCGGCTGTACACTCTCGCCGAGACACAGCGAGGCGGCTCGAGTGCGAGAGTGTAAATGGGTGCGCTCGCCTCGTCTCGCCTGTCTCGGACCCTCTCGGTCCGGTGTCGGTATTTTGCGCCCGAGACAAAGGGTCTCGCGAGGAAAGCGAGCGCATTACTGTACACTCTCGCGTTTTTCACTAATAGTCGCGCCGCTAGACAGTGCAGAACAGAACAATAACAATAATAAACGTCGTTATAAGTCATTAACTGTGAGAAATAAAATTAAATATTAATATAGATCTTTGGATTACAATGATATATTTAGATGCAATGGTGAATGGTGATCATTGATCGTAGATACGTTTTCGCCATTTTTAGAAAAATAATGGTCCATCTTCTCTGAGTTCATATCTGCGATTGAACTAAGCGAGAATGTACATGATCGCACTCGGGCAAGGGGTTCTCGCACGAGACTCGCCCGAGAGCTCTCGGCGAGAGTGTACAGCTGACATTACAGCGTACGTACTACGTTCCAACTGGAATTCCAGGGGATTCCGTAAATAATGAGATATTCAGGAGTAGGGTACAATACCTTTTTGTGAATAGGTATTAAGCATTAAAATAACAATGTCGTTTTGTGCTCCAAACTTGAATAATTACTGGAAGTTTGGGCTTGTATTTTTGTAACATTGTATTTAAAGTGTGTATTCGTTTGTTCCAGGTAAGATACAAGATAGCGACATAAACATTGGGTTCGGCTGCAGATTATATCATCTTTATAGCGTTCAGACATTGTAGCACACCCCCGTCATTACCAATCCCACTACAAAGTCACCACTGCCACAAAGTAAGTTTATATTCAATAGATAGATAGCAGATACTCTAGAAAATTGAACTTCCCTGAAATATTGTGTATAGATTAAAACATTACAAAGTTACGATCGATGTTATCAGTGCTGTAGTAATCTATTTATATTATGCATTGTTTTCGTTCTTCGCCGATGGTTAAAATAAGAAATCATACCGCAAGCAATGTACCTAGCTTGTTTCTTGAAACCGTGCGATTATAAAGCTAATAATATATTAAAGCCCGTACGAGCGAAGTCATCAATCAAAGTAATTGATAATTTCTCTTTGTTAGATATTAAATTACGCACCCTTTTCCTATACCTTACCTCGTTCTCTCGTACTGATACTAAACAATATTAAAAGCAGGTAGCTTTTAACATAACTTATCCCTCTTTAATTTTCATTAATTATTTCTTTACTACACAGTAAACCTTATCGTTCTCGATTTTATTTAAACAATATAATTTAGTTTAGATATCGGATTATATAAGTAGTGGAGAAAGGATACGATTAACCTGTCAGAAACACTATAATTTTACAAAGGAGTAATTCGAAGCGCAGAATCTTGAATTGAAATTTAACTAGCTAGTAGTTAATCTTATCGCGTTCTCAATTGTAGAGTTCGGTCGCAACCACAGACATAGATCAAGATAGATACCGCATGTGTATGTACTTCGCGTGCCATTTCGGGTTTTCTTTATAGGTTTACGGGTCTTTCGAAAGTCTGTTCTTTAGTCTGCTATCGGAATCGGACGTCAATCGGAATTTTAAAAATACCTAAATGCCTACAAGTGCCGTAATGAGCTATAGAAATTCAAATAGAAACGTTGGCCTAGATAATGGACATGTTTCTTATCATTGGTACGTCACAGTAGGTAGCAAAAAAAGGCACGCTCGTTTTTATACAAAAGAAGCGACATGCGGTATCTATCTTGATCTATATCTGTGGTCGCAACAGACGAGTTTGAACTTAGAGGCGCCGTGTGCTACTAATGTAACTCATATAACTTGTAGTGTCTCCATAGTCTTCTAAGGAATTTTTAATCAAGGGAGTAGATTACATAGGCTGCTATTTATGTATCCGGAACTGGCCACTTACAAGAACAATATTTAAAAAGTAATTACAACATTTGAAAATAGAACTCTTTGGTTGAAGAATACATTTTGTTTCATGTGACTGTCAATTATTTTTCCATTGTGGCGTGATTTTGAAAATTGCGTGTCTTCATTTGCCATGGATTTAACGCGTGAACATTTTCGTGCAATGATTTACTACGATTTTCGGCGTGGGCTAAATCAACAACAGTGCTTTATTCAACTCACCGCAACTTTTGGAGATGAAGCACCATCAAAAACCACTGTTTATCACTGGTACAGTGAGTTTAATCGTGGGCGGTCTATGCTCACGGATGAAAATAAAGAAGGTCGCCCAAAAACAGCTGTTGTCCCACAAAATATAGATGCTGTGCGGGAACTAATAATGCGTGATCGTCATGTTACATATCGCGAGATAGAGTCGTCCTTAGGCACAAGTATGACGAGCATACATAAGATATTACACGAACATTTGGCTGTAAAAAAAATATGTTCGCGTTGGATTCCGCACAACTTGACAATCGATCAAAAACGGGCTCGTGTGAAAAAAGTGTTAAAATGATAAAAAAATACAACCGTGGTACGTCAAAAGCCGTTTATAATATCTACACAGGTGATGAATCTTGGATCTATGCATATGACCCCGAAACTAAACAACAGTCAACGGTGTGGGTGTTCCAAGATGAGCCGAAACCAACAAAAGTTACTCGTGCAAAAAGTACTTTGAAGCAAATGGTCGCCTGTTTTTTTGGAATTAATGGACATGTGGCTACAGTGCCATTAGAGAATCGTAAAACGGTTAATTCTGAATGGTATACGACCATTTGTTTACCAGAAGTCTTTGAAGAAATAAGAAAGGACAACCGACAACGCAGAATCATATTACATCACGACAATGCTAGCTGTCACACCTCAGCTGAAACAACTCAGTTTTTGGAGGGTCAAAAGATCGAATTGACTGGTCATCCGCCGTACAGCCCTGATTTGGCACCTAACGATTTCTTTTTATTTCCATACGCGAAGAACAAATTACGTGGTCAACGTTTTTCGAGCCGCGAAGAGGCTGTTGATGCGTTCAAAATGCACGTTTTGGAGATACCTCAATCAGAATGGAAAAAGTGCTATGAAAATTGGTTCCAGCGTATGCAAAAGTGTGTCGATCATCGCGGCGAATATTTTGAAAAGCAATAAAACCATATTAAATGATATATGTTTGTTTCTTTTTTTAATTCCGGATACATAAATAGCAGCCCTCGTATAATAATTATAGGGTATACCCGTAAATTGGAAATAAACTTTTGTCTATTGCATATCTAACAAAAGAATTCAAGCAGGTCACACTCAGTTTCAAGACATACACATACCACACATTACGTCAAAATTCATGCGATTTTATCCCTGAGAAGTTTAACTCAGCATTATTGCTTGTCATTTGTCAATTATTTCATAACGTTAGGTATACCTAACGTGACCATTAATTTTTTTAGTCAGAGCGGGACATCTACGGATCCACCCCCCCCCCCCATTTTTCTTTTATAATAAAAAGACTAATTTATTTTCATTTTATTATTAATAATTATGAAAGTATAGAGGTAAATACAATTGATTGAGTATTTTGTGAATGTCTAGTGCCTATCATTATTATTTTAAATGTAGGTACCTACTTTGTGTAACGTTCAAATTTTTGTTGAAAAAACGTTTATTTATTTTATTTATCTGTATAAGCAAATTTAATGGCAGACTAACCACATTTGTTGAATGGGAGTGCGTTATTTCCAGGTATTTCAAACATAAAAATAGTTTTAAATTGTCGTTTGGTCTGTTTGCAAAAGCGGGACAATTTAGGCCTCGCGGGGGACAGCGGGACAGACTGCCTCAAAGCGGGACGTATGGTCACCATAGGTATACCTAACGTGACCATTTTTTTTTGTCAGAGCGGGACAAATACAAATCCTCAAATCCTCACCCCCCCCCCCCCCTAAATAATTAATGAATCTATCTCACATTAATTATTATTATTAACTTTACTATTTGACTATTATATTATAAAGCGGAAGAGTTTGTTCGTTTGTATGAACGCGCTAATCTCAGGAACTACTGTCCGATTTGAAAAATTCTTTCAGTTCTAGATAGCTCATTTATCGAGGAAGGCTTTTAGGCTATATTTTATCAACCAAGACTAATAGGAGCGAAGAAACAAAGAAAAAACTGGAAAAAAACGGGAAAAATATTTGAAAGGGATTTTCTCACGAACTACTGGAGCAATAATTATTTCTATGTTATTTGGCACAATATGGCAGAATAACCACTTTAGTTGTATGAATGCGTTACTTCCAGGTATTGCACAGGCATTTCAAACATAAAAATAGTTTTAAAGTATTGTGGTTTGGTCTGTTTGCAAAAGCGGGACAATTTCGGCCTCGCAGGGGACAGCGGGACAGACTGCCTGAAAGCGGGACTGTCCCGCCCATATTAAGAGACTTGCCTACGCAGACAAACGTACGTTTTCAAAACTGCAGGTTTCCATACCAGTCGGCTCAAGCTCGTGCGTGGCTGCGTGAACAAACTCGTCAATCTTCAGCGCGTGTGGTTTATTTTTGCTTCAACAAAATTGATAAAGCAAAGCTAATATCTCCGTATTAGAGCGCGCAATGTAATAGAGAAACAGAATCAGTGTCGGGCCGGCGGGCCGGCGGCGGCGCGGGTGATGAATGCGGCGGGCCGGCCGTTTAATTGCGCGCCTCCGTCATTTATATTGTTGTCATTTAATCGCGCGCGAGGGCCATTTAAAAAATCGTTACAGATATTAGGGATTAAGGGGGTTTATTTTCAAACGGATGGCGCACGCTTAGCTCGCCGATATATCTCCGTTTAGTGTTGCACTCTATTGTGTTTCTAATCCACTTTTTTGGTAAATAGTTAAATACTAAGCTATCGCATCTAATGCTAAGATCAGTTCCAATCACAGACATAGGTCAAGATCTTGATCTATGTCTGTGGTTCCAATACTTTCATTGAAATTGGAAAAATAAAATGTCGTGTTAATTAAATTTGAAACGCGTATTAACATATGTATGTATATTGTATAACTGAAAGCTTAGCTTTTCTGACCTCGTCCGACCTTTGCTTATTTGTATAAATGTAAAAAAAAATATTTGAATATAACGTCTGGTAGGAGAAGATGACTCGCGCGGTTTATATTTTTGGAACGTGTTTGGTTAGGACGAGGACGAGGCCCTTGTTTGCGTTAAATCAGTACGACAGCGGAGGTAGGATGATACAACGACATTATAACCAGCAATAACAATATTGTTTACTCAATGTGGGCATATTTCACGTATCAAATGATAGATTATTTAAATGCGGTGTTTGCGGAAGTATTTATGTGATGTATAAAATCATATTTCGTCGTTGTATATTTATCTCTTGTAATTCGTAGCTAAAACGCAAATAAATTGGAGCTAATAATAAATGATTAATGAATTATAGGGAAATCTAAAAAGTAAATCTACCCTAAGATTACTCTTACTGTTTTACCTCAGCATTTATTTCATTCGGTCAGTGGAACCTTTCGGGCGTAATTAAAAATTGGTGTATAAATATGCATTTGGTAATTGGGTCAGCCTGTAAAGCCTCGTATCCACTGAGTAACTTATAGCGCTTAGATTCAAACACAAAGCACAGTATGACGTTGGCATCAACAGGTGCCACTGATGCTGCTACGTAATTTAATGGATGGATATGTTGCAAAATAAAAATTTGCCCAAAATATTTCGCACAATTGACACGGGGAAGCTTTGTGAACTTTTAAGTCTCATCGTAACTTCTGCTCAGGATACGTATGCTTGTAGGTTCGTAGCTATAAAAGATGCTCACTAACTTTGAACACGCTGAGCATCACAGACATAGATCAAGATAGATACCTCATGTGTATGTACTTCGCGTGCCATAATATCGCGTTCCCAAACGACGAGCAATGCTCGTCTTTCTAAAGTCTGTTCTTTAGTCTGCTATCGGAATCGGACGTCAATCGGAATTTTAAAATTGCCTAAATGCCTAAAAGTGCCGCTGAGCATCATGTTGAGTAGCGGTCTCCGAAATATCGTAGGCCGTGGACACAAGGCTTAACACACTGCAGGTAGCGATAGCGCTCGGTGCGGCGGTCGCATAAACTTTGCGATCCATAAAACTCGCGAGCTTTTTATACTGCAACTGATACACAGCATTAGCATTTATAAACCACTGAAAAATTTACGACACACAAGTTTACCATTTATAAAATGCAAAAAATATAACATTTTTATAGCTCTATTTTTTGAAGATGTTTATCATTTAGGTAGTTTATTGCAAGTTGAACAATGAAACGAAGAACGAACAATGAAAGAAAAAAAAGAAATAAACGTGAATGGTAATCAGCTTGTTTTTTTCTTTTTTTGTACATTTCTTTATGTTATAAAATATTTTAATGTTATGTCACAAACTTTTCAGAAAAAAGTTTCAAAAAATTTTAGTTCGTTAATGAACCGTTAAAAGGAGTTGTGTTATTGTTGCGAATAAGTTTTTAGGTCAAAGGTGGAGTCTTCAGCAAACAGGACGGTCAGAAACGCGAAAGTAAATACGCCGAGAATAAAACAAACTTCCAAACACCAAGTACACAAAATTGCTTTCAGTATTTATCAAGTTAAATAAAAATAATTAAATTAGTCTGCGAGACTTCATCCTTAATTAATTACGTTGAACTTAAGTTAGCAAGTTTAATCAATACTTATTAACATCTTACGTTTTCTAAGTGCTCTCGTTAGGGAGGAAACATTTGGAAGCTTATGCGTGTCTTTTGCCAATACTGGCAATTGTAATAGAACTTCTTCAAAGCATCGTTTTTATAAAATTACCAGGATGCAGTTTTCTTTGTCTATGTGACACTGACACTATTCATATTCATTCTATAACAGGTTCTATTGTTATAATTTAGTACCTTTCAACAATTATTATATTTGAATTTCAACAAAAAAGTTATGCTATAGTTGTGTTCTTTTGTTATAATTTAGTAGCTTTAACAACAATAATTATTTTTTCATTTTAACAAAAAAGTTATGCTATAATTATTGTCAATATAAAAAAAATTAACATCTTGTGATCTTATTTTAATACGATATTTTTTATTAAAAAATTGAAAATACAGGTAATATGTTGTAACAATATTTATTTACGATATTTCTTTACACATTTACATATTAATACTGGAGGTTACCGTCGACGTTACCTGTCGACGATTATCGTCTCAGTACGAGTAGAGTACTATTTCACGTGTCCTGGATGTGGGGCGGGCGGATCAGGGACAAGTGTTCAGTATTTGTACATCAACTCTTACGAGGACTTCTTACAGACGTGTCTTATGTAGGTGCTACTTAACCTGTTTTGTACCTACTTGCGCTTAAATTGCTACAGCTTGTACGCACATCCTTCTTCTTCTTCTTGTAGGCTTCCGACATGTGTCTAGTTATCATGGTATAGGAATCAGATTTCTCACATGGTGGGTAATTTTTTTTTTTTTTTAATATTGAAATGTCGTCGGATCTGTCAGATTAAGATAGGGGATGTTTAGTATACCCCAAAAAAGCTTCCATATGAAGCACTAACGATTCAAAGGTTAGGTAAGCCTGTAGGGACATTTTAAAATATAAAAAAATAAAGCTTCATATTTTCTTATGTAAGCCTCGCAGATATTTTATTTTGCTCTAAACTAAATGATTTAGTCCTTGGTGTCTAAAATTTATGTATAATTTACCTAAATAAGCAATTTTCTGAATATATTTTCTTTTTCAAAACTTTAAAATGGCTGCAGTTTCTGAACCCACCGCTAAAATAAGAAAACGCTATTATTATTTTTTTATCAGCTTTACCTAATGTACAAAACCTACTAGGTCTCCATGACGCTCGAGTGACTACAAAAATAGCGCCCTCCCCTCCTCTACTACATAGATGGATACTTTAGTCTCCGTGTCCTTTTTGGGGTGGGTACTTAAATTAAAGCATCCATTCCACGCGCGCGTGGTACCATAACGATAACAATATTTTCGTACGCGTATAAAATAAGTGGGTTCTCTGTTACGATCGATTAAAATATTTTGAAATAATTTGTAAAAGAAAAAACAAAATAAATAGGCGCTTTGGGCAAAATAGGTGGCTACTGGGATAACATGAAACAAATCGTTGTTTGTTCAGACGAGCAAGAATATCGTGCCTTTTGTAATAAACACTGTATTTATTATACCGTACTAGATAACGCCCGCGACTCCGTTGCACAGATATCCATACTAATATTAAAAATGCGAAAGAGTGTCTGTCTGTCTGTCTGTCTGTCTGTCTGTCTGTTACCTCTTCAAGCCCAAACCCGATTTTGCTGAAATTTGGTATGGGGATACTTTGAGACCCGAGAAAGGACATAGGATACTTTTTATCCCGGAAAAATGTACGGTTCCGCCGCGATAAACGAATTTTGGCGCAACGGAGTTGCGGGCGTCATCTAGTTTGTTATAATCGCACGGGAACCGTACATTTTTCCGGGATAAAAAGTATCCTGTGTTCTTTACCGGGACTCAAAAGTATCTCCAATCTCCATACTAAATTTCAGAAAAACCGGTTCAGTGGTTTGGGCTTGAAGATGGTTAACTCTTGTTGTCTGTTAAGGGTCAATTCATACCACAACGCGACGTGTAGATACATTTCTAAATTTGTATTGATTTGACAGATTTGCAAGAGACACACTTTCACATTTATGATATTAGTTTGAATATTTTATGAATTAATAATATAATTCCCCGTAGGTACATTGTGATCTACATATTAGATGTACGTTCATAGAATAATGCAATGTACTCCGAGAGTGAATGTTATCATGGACGTTATAGTAGAGGAGGGGAGGGTGCTATTTTTGTAGTCATTCGAGGGTCATGGAGACCTTGTAGGTTTTGTACATTAGGTAAAGCTGATAAAAAAATAATAATAGCGTTTTTTTATTTTAGCGGTGGGTTCAGAAACTGCAGCCATTTTAAAGTTTTGAAAAAGAAAATATATCCAGAAAATAGCTTATTTAGGTAAATTATAAATATATTTTAGACAACAAGGACTAAATCATTTAGTTTAGAACAAAATAAAATATCTGCGAAGCTTAGTTAAGAAAATATGAAGCTTTATTTTTTTTATTTTAAAATGTCCCTACAAGCTTACCTAACCTTTGAATCGTCAGTGATTTATATGGAAACTTCTTTGGGGTATACTAAACATCCCCTATCTTAATCTGACAGATCCGACGACTTTTCAATATTTAAAAAAAAAGACGGGTTGCACTCTGGGAGTGCCGGCAGAAGTGGAAACTTGATTATTAACGTTGTGCATTTTTTTTACCCATTTTTTATGAAAATCGATTATTTATTAAAAAATCTATTTTTTTTATTAATCGAAACCCTTACAATCAATTCGAGTTCGAGTTCGACACAAAACACTACTCTCCAACCGTCTTACGGTTTTTCCAAGGTTTTTCGATCAGCACGAGAATCTGACGCGAGTTTCACAGTTTTTACCCATCCCACAAATGAAGTGCTCAACGCCGCTAAAGAAGTTTTCACTTCAAAATATTTTTTTACCCACCACGTGAGAAATCTGATTTCTATACCATGATAACTAGGCACATGTCGAAAGCCTATGCATGCTTAATCTGACACGCTCGAGCTACTCCCGAAATCCCCTCTTCCCCTCCCCAACTATATTGAGTTACTGCCGGCGCACGTACGGGAATCGGATTGATTTTATTCAAACAAAAGTTGCTTTTCTTATTACTTGACGTGATTTCATTTGGATTTCATATTCGAAGTCCTCGGAGTAGTTCAGTTTAATAAACGCCAATCGAGTTTTTTTAAATGTCATTAAGCATTTCAATTATTTCCCTTTATTTTAGAGATTTGCCACAGTTACCTACTCGTATTAGCAATTACAAAAAAATAACAGCTGCAGCGGATGAGGTCTACTAATACCTACTAGTAGAGTATAGAGCACTATAATATTTATTTTATTAAAAGTTATCGGTGAGTGTAGATTGTATGTGTTTCCATATCTTTCATCAAAATCATCAATCAACACTCAGTCAGACAAAGCATTATTTATTACCCGACTGCCGGGGGGAGGGTTATGTGTTTAGCGCGTATCTTGTATGTTTGTAATATTCTTCCTTACCTTGTATCTTCAGAACCGCTGAACGGATTTTCACATTTGAGGTATCGTTAGATTTGTCTTAATGACCCAAGTGTTCTTAGATAGGTGACATTAAAAAAAAACCAAAATGGCAGATGTTTGACGCCATATTGTGAGGTAAAAAAAATAAAAATTCTACCAAGCATATCGAGTGGGGTATCAAAATAAAGGATTTTAAACACTGATTCTAAATATGTATATAACTTGCAGTTTTAATATTAAATAGAACAATAAATCTACACTAATATTATAAAGAGGAAAGATTTGATTTTTCGTTTGTTTGGCTCCGAAACTACTGGACCGATTTGAAAAATTCTTTTACCGTTGGAATTCTACATTATTTTTTCTAAACATAGGCTGAATTTTATTTTGGAAAAAAATAGGGTACCGTAAGATATTTGGGTTCTTCGGACGCAAGGTGTAAAAAATCAACCAGAAAAGTTACTTATTTTACGTACGTTGCCTAAACTATAAAAGATATGGACAGAACCATAAAATTCTCAGTAATTGTAGAACTTACAAATATCTACAAAAAAGTCCGCGACACAGTACTTACTTTTTATATGCTTATTATATGCTTCTTACTTACTATACCTATCTATGTCGAGTGAGGCACAATAAACATTTTTTTATTTAAAAATCTTGAAATTTTTTTGGACTACATTTCAACAAACGCGTTTATTTTACTCATTCTTTTAATCCTTATCAAAATAAATTATTCCATTACTAAGTACCGTTTATGTAGATAATATTTGGTCTTTGATTGAATAAAATTGGACATTTGGTTTTGAAATTATGGCGAAATTAAAATATTACGATAGTTGGCTGCGTCGTCGATGTTAGGGCAAACCCACACGTACCACAACCACACGACATCGCAACGACAAAATGTCGTCGAGCAGTGGTTACGTGTGAATGGTGTCGCTGCAGCTTTTTGTAGTTGCGTTGTGGTACCGACAAAATGCCGACGTGGTTGCGTTGTCGCCAGTGGTTGCGATGTGGTTACGTACGAAAGTCAATGAAACGGAGGGGGGGAAGAGCGCCGGCGGTGTGCGCGCACTGTCGTTGCATCGACGTAATGTTGTGGTTGCGATGTGGCTGCGACGTGGTTGCGATGTGGTTGCGATGTGGTCGGCCGTGGTTGCGTCTGACAAGTTATCTGACAAGTGGTCGACAACGACTGCAAAATGTGGTACGTGTGAATGGTCCAGTTCATTTACAATACGAAATATACGCCCGACGTGGTGTGGTTGTGGTTGTGGTACGTGTGGGTTGGTCCGTAGTGTCGGAGTCTGTGAATTGACCTGGGAATCATTTTGCTGACCGAGTCTTTCCTGGGTATGCTTTTTGCAGAGCTCACCGACATCCACGCGGGCGGAGCCGCGGCCGACCGCTAGTAATAAAATAAGAAAAAACCAAAATCCGCCTGCATGGATAAATCCAATATTAATTAAAAATTAACTGACTTTACTGAAACAAGATGAAAATTCAATGACAAAGTATTAAAAAAAAAACAATGATTTGGTACATAAAACTAGAAACGTACATTGAAACAGTACCAAACCTATGTACCTATTATAACGTATTGTAGGTACACTTTTCTAAGTGTACCTACGATATATCGCACGGTAGTTTTTCAATTTTTTATTAGATTGATTGTCGAAATGGTTAGATGACTACAACTAAAAAGTCGCAAATAAAATAAATTAATTGAAAATCAAAAAACCCGACTGCAAAAAATGTTAACTAAAAAGAACGTTTCGTTCGTTCGTTTCGCATAATATTTTATGATTTATGAATTAATGTGAAACTTGGTGCGACATGCCTCCGACTGCATTTTATTATCCACTTTCTTCTTCTACATTTTTCTATGTAACCTTCTATTTATCCTGGCATGAAACTCGTAAGCAAGAGTCGTATCAATTAAAACATGGATTCGATGCCTCCGGCAGAATTAGGTCTTGTTTCGTTCTTTTTAGTTATTTTCATCTGTGTTATATTAGTTACGAAATTAAATATAATATCTATTGACGCTTCACACCACGTCAGTCTGGCCCCGAGGTAAGAACCTGAAGGACTTGTGTTACGGGTACCAGACAACGGAAATATATTTAATACTTTTTATACTATACATATATTTAAGATTTTTATAATATAGTACACATATTTAATATACATCCATGACCCAGGAACATTGAAAACTTTTTGTTCCGTCGGCGGGATTCGAACCCGCGACCCCCGGCTTGAGCGCTGACAACACGCTCAACCACTGCGCCACGGAGGTCGTCAAAAGAAGAGTCGTTAAAGAATCCTTTTATATTACTTAGACCGTTTATCTAACCGTTTTGTGTGATGGAGTAAGAGATTTGTCTTGAAAGACTTTAACAAGCATTCCACCCGGTGAATTTCAATGGAGCCATAACTCCCTGTAAACGGAACGCAATGAAATAAAATTCATTAATTATACGGTGGTTAACAGTTCGCTGTTCACGCGTTTTGTATCAGGATGTAGTCAATGAAAACCTCATTTTATTACTTACCACGTTGAAGTAGATAATATATAGGTACTTCAAGTTTTAACCACAATCTTCAACCTTCTTACTGAAGATTCTTCGTCTGATACGAAACGAATAAAGATATTATAAGTCTTTCCCAACTAACATTACCGCTGCAAATATAGCTTATTTAGAACCTGAAGTGTTATAAAGATTGACTTGGAGCTGTAATTATAGTTTGTGGCGACAAAATAGAGTTAGTAATAAAATATAACACTTATAGTGACAAATCGGGTCTATAAGAGCGATTATGAAGGCTAAAGTGGAACTGCAGCGATTATTATCCCTATAGTACAGACCAGAGCGAATCATACCACTATAAGATCTATATAAGAAATTATCATCTCCTACTAACTACTTTAGCGCATTTAGTTGTACAAAGGAAGCAATTAATGCTACTAGCTCTACAAGGCATAATAAAAATAATTACCTTCTCTTGCTCTCACATGTATGCTGACGACCTGCAAATTTATCTTCACACACCTGTTAACGACTTGCCATCAGCTATTGCAAGAACTAATGAAGACCTTAAAAGTATCTGTGCTTGGTGTAAGTCTCGTGGACTGGTTATAAATCCTGTCAAATCACAAACAATTATCATTGGCAGTCCAGGGCTTTTGACAAGGGCTCAAGTTCATAATCTTTGTCCTGTGATGGTTGATGGTAAAATTATTCCTTTCTCGCAAACTGTCAAAAATCTTGGGATTCATCTTGACTCAACGTTGTCTTGGAACAAGCACATAAGTGAGACCAGTAAAAGAGTTTTTGGTGCGTGGAGTGCGTTGAGGCGCTTCCAGAATTTTTTGCCGATCCCGACTAAAATCCTGCTTGCAGAGTCGCTCATATTGCCCATACTTGATTACGCTGACATATGTTTCACAAATATTACAGAGGAGCAGCTAAATAAACTTGAGCGTCTCCAAAGCCTCTGCATAAGATTTATTTTCGGTTTGCGAAAGTATGATCACGTTTCCCAATTTCGTGTCAAACTCAAGTGGCTGCCAATCCGACTTCAGCGGAATGCTCATATACTGTCGTGCTTATACAATATTTTATATGACCCTAAGACACCACCCTACTTAAAAGAAAGGTTTACATTTTTAGATGACGATGTTAAAATATTTCGAAACTCTAATATATCACTAATACACTCGTAATACAAAATTTTATAACTCTTCGCTCACAGCTCGTGCTGTCAGTCTGTGGAACAAATTACCCACAACTTTGAGACGTGCTCAGTCCTCGTATGTTTTTAAAAATGGGGTTAAGGAACATTTTTTGTCACAATTGTTAATCCATAACTGATAATAATCGATATATTGTATTATTTCCATTTATTTATGTTTGTATGTATTTATAATGATCTGTATATATTCTTTAGTATGTATGTATAATTATATATTGTATATTATGTATATGTTATATGTTATATGTGTATATATTGTATGTATTTGTAATATACTTATATGTTAGGAAAAAAATCACTCTTAGCTGTTTATGTAGTCACCTACCATCTATTACTACTGTTACTATAATATTATAATTATATAGGTTGTCTGGAAGAAATCGCTTGTAGCGATAAGACCGCCTTTTGTACTTTTTACTCAAAAGTTCATAAGTTCTGTAATATGTCATGGTTGTTTTGGTGCAATAAAGGATTTTCATTCATTCCTTCATTCAAGGCTGTTTTTTAACTCTTTTGCAAAACCAAACTCCTAAAGGGATGCAAAACTCCTCTATGTTATTTAGGGCTGTATATTAGAGTTATTTTCCCCTATTAAAACCCTAAATTAACGAGTCCACCATTTTTTTAGTACAAACTTAATTCACAAAAATAATAAAAAGAAAGTACAAAATGAAAACTTATTACAATGAAGTTACTTGTCTTTGTAGCGTTTTGATGCCTGGGTCACGAAACTTTTAAGACAATAGGTAAAACATTTAAACAATTTTATCAATAAAAAATGTTTTGTTTTATTTGAAGCGACACTTTTTTACTTAAAATACACAACAAAAAGTGGGCCCCTTCATTATTTGCTTATAATACATAATCACATTCACAGTAAACTCATCTTCGCAAAGAAAATTCCGCTTCAGCCTTCCACTAACAAGTCAAAATATTATTTCACTACTCAACTCCGCCATTATAAAATCAGTGGTTATAGTGTAAGTATATGTGTAACATATGCATAAACACAATATTGTTAAGCCGGTTAGAAAAAAAGTTAAAAACATATCATAATTACGTTACAATTTACCGTATTGCCGCCATTAAGGTGCTTAAAAAGTTTGTAAGATGCATTATAGATCTACTATAACCCTAAAAGGTTTAATAATCGTGAATTTGCTTCCTTTGTAGCAATCGAAGTGTCTTTAGGTAGCCCTTAACTCTATTATACCGCTTGAAGAGTCACTAGTCACTTAAATACTTCACTTAAAACGCTTTAAGGCTCAGTGATCGCTATTGTACATCCACAATAACTTTACTGTATCTCTAAAATTCATGCTATAGCTCTACTATACCGTCATAGTGGAACATAAGGCGATAAGAATGTGTGCCCAATTCAAGGGTACAGTAGAGTTATAGCGAGCTATAACTCCATGTGATAGCACTTATTGAACACTATTGGATGTGTTTAGCTCTCTTGTAGATCTGTTCTAACTCTTATGTTAGCGCCTAATGTTAGTTGGGTTGTCTGATGCACTGGACAGCAAGCAAAATCGAATAGCTTACCCGATTAGCAAATATAAATATATTATATACTATATACTAAAATTAGTAAGAGAGCAAATATATTAAATTTATTACCTATACGCTAAGATTTCTTAGAGGTTAAAGTCACAATAGATGCGGTCTTAATAATGAATATAGATTAGGTAATTCGGTGACCCTTTTAGGTCACAATGGCATCATGGAATAGTCTATAAAGCAGGGGTTCCCAAAGTGTGCGCCGCGGCGCCCTGGTGCGCCGTGGAAAGGCATGAAGGGCCGTGAGTCCATCCTCCATCATTATCCGAAACCACAAATATTATAAAATTAATTTTTAGACCTCTGTGGCTCAATTGGTTGAGTGTGTGGCAGCTCAAGCCGGGGGTCGCGGGTTCGAATCCCGCCGACGAAGGAAAAAAAGTTTTCAATGGTCCTGGATCTGGATGTGTAATGTGTATTAAATATGTGTATGATATAATAAACATCTTAAATATATGTATAGTATAAAAGTATTAAATATATTTCCGTTGTCTGGTACCTGTAACAAGTCCTTCAGGTACTTAGCAGGGGGCTAGACTGACGTGGTGTGAAGCGTCCATAGATATTATATTATATTATTAAATTATGTAAAGCAGGTAGGTAAATATTTAAATATTTGTTATTATCTACATTTACCTGCTTAACCTTACCATAATCATTAAAGGTGTTTATTTATGTATCTTTTTCTAATAGCTAGCTAGAGTAGGGCGCCGTGACAAAATATTGCGAAGTGTAACTGCGCCGCAGGCTGAAAAAGATTGGGAACCCCTGCTCTAAAGTAATACCCTTTTAATCTGTGTGTTGAACTTTATTGTGTTGCGAGAATTAAGTTTACGTAAGGTGCGTCAGGCGGAGGCTGTATTGTGAAGATAATTTAAAAGCAACCCTTTATACGTTATCAAAAGATACTCGATGTGTATTCCGACGGACGTATTATTTGAAGTCCCCTCGGATTTGAGACCTTCGATATATCGGGGTTAATGGATTTCGGACTCACGCGTCCGGTGTCAATTTACAATTTTGAAAATTGAATATTTATTTGGTATTGAGTACAGGTACTAGGTAATTTATAATTATCAATGACAGTCTACATGATAGTAGAGGTTTTATAATCGTCTGCAGTATTACCTCCAGGATTGCCTTACTTTTAGAGATCGTAAAATGTCGAATCAAAAAATGGTACAAATCCTACGTAATATGAGTGCTCGACCGAAGACAGCCCGCAAGAACAAACTGCTCATCACATGGAATGTGATCTCTAGCATGAGGAAAGAACCAATCTGTTAAACAGCCTCCAATGTGTCTTTGTAGTCGTATATTACGATGACCTTGTAGGCATCGCAAAGAATTTCCGTGCTTTCAAACGTTTTTGTCATAAATATACTATTGGAAACAATCGAACACAAGTTTGCCATTATAAATAAATGTCTTTTTTTTAATGAAGTAAGCATATTGTATTGAGTATAATTTAATTTTTTTTCCCGTGGTGCTTCCCCCTTTGTTCGGACATCAATGTCATTACAATTTTAGCTGTCTCTCGCTTTGCTTGGGGAAGGAAATTGGATATCTTCTACTCCTCCTACAATGTCTTCTGATTAATTTCGTCGCGGGTACCAAGACAGATTAAGCTTGTCCCTCGGGCATCCCATAGATCATATGTCCTGGCGACACAGGATTTGCAGTGGTGGGAATGTGTGGTGGGCCTTTTGTCCGTTAGAAAAAAATCCTACGTATTACTTCCCTGATATCTAAGAAAGTACGTTCTGTTAGAGTCGGTAAAGTATCTAAACATGAACTGTGAAATGTTAATACATTAATAAATTAATGTTAAATGTTAATACATAAATAATAATTTATTTGGCTACGAGAAACAGAAATGTCTTTGATCAAAAGAACAATAAGTTCGCTCCTTAATTGAAAATTAAAAGAAAACATTTATTACCCCGTAAACATTCTCGCAACGCTCAAACAAACTGAAATAATATTATAAATGTTGAAAATTTGTTCTGGAAGTTTCCCGCCCGCTTGGCTGGCTTCGCAGCCGTTATAAATTAATTAGCAATCGCCTCATACCGAACCCGTCAAATTTCAGGTGAAATACTTAAAGTGAACAGAATTCTGCTGCTGCCTTTGTTTCGGGAATCTACGCAATGTATGAGACCTGTAGAGTCTCGGAATATCGTTGATTACAATTTCAATTCCGTGAATTCAATTAATATTTGATTTAATAATAGAGCTTCCGTAGACCTTTGTAGTAAAACAAACCCGACACCTTTTTTAGAGTTCAAATACGCAGGAACATTTTTTAGAGAGCGAGAAGTTAGGTGCAGGAGTGATTTTTACTTGTTCTATTAAACTTAAAAACGTTCTAGCTGTTGTTTTAACGCAGAAATCGTTCCCACAACCTTCGGGACCGAGCGCCAGCTCTAAACCACTGGCCATGTAGGTTATTTCATTATTCGTAGCCCGTAGGTAAACAGTTTAAACTATTTTAATCCATATTAAAAATAGGTAGCGTTGTAATTGCACATTCTTTGAGATATTCTGCAGCTAAAGTAGTTTGGAATAATTATATTATCATAATATTTAACTTCGCACTTCGTCCAAAGTTTGAGGATATCCGGAGGATGGTAAAATTACAAAAATTATAGAGTCAAATCTAGACTGAAGAGATTAATAACTTATATCAGCTTTTTTTAATTATTGAGAAATTAGAGAGTCACTATAGGCTGTTATTAAATCAAAAGTTTTCTATTAACTGTATAATATAATGACTTGAGTGATATACGAGTAACTTTCATTAAATCAAAAGTTTTTTATTAACTGTGGTAACGAAACGCTAACGTTAAATGATAAATGGGAATAGACTAATTTAAAAGTATCTATTCCGCATAATAAGAAAGAATAAAAAAACGTTAATGACCTAAGTATTTATGTCTCCCTAATTAATTAATTGTACCGAAAAACATTTTTATTTTAAAACTCCCGCGAAAAATATTTATAATGTGGTTTAATTTTCCCTTATTTTATAATTAACTGGGATGAAAGAGTGGGCTTTAAAGGTACGCAAATTTACACTCGTGCGATCAAAACTCCACGCCTGATGTAATGTGACGGCAATGTATGCATAATACACATAATAATCTGCATTTAATTAAATAATATTAAAATACATTACTATGCTATTTTTAAGTGTTATCAACATTATGAATATTAAATTTCTTATACCTATTATAATAGTTAAATAATGGTATAAAGGAATGTTGTAGTCTGTAGATGTCTGTAAAAAGCACTGTATAGTGTATTATATGTATTATGTAAAGAAAAAACCTATAGAACCTACGAATAATAAAAACTATTATTACCTATTCGTAGTATAGAACACTTTATTTTTCTATCGACGTGGTCATTTAAAATTTTGGCTATTTAACTGCTAGACTAATGGTTCCAAATTTAAAGACAATTTTTATAAAGTATACAGCCGAATATAGAACCTCTTTTTTTAAGTCGATAAAAAAGTTAAGTGTTGAGTGGAAGCGGTGTGAAGGTGTGATGGTTTGGGGCTTATCCGGTGCAGTCGGCGGATCAGGGATGAGGGAGGTGCGACATCGCGAGTGCCAAGTCGTGTTAAGCGGCTCTGCGCGTCTGACACCCACGATGCTGATCAAAATACCTTTGTATTTTTAGCTAACATTGCGAATCATCGTTAAACCTTTGTTTTTTTTAGCTTCAAACTTCGTTTTATAGTAAAGAATCGGTCTAAATTAGAGTGAAGCTAGGAAATTTACAGATTAGGTAGGTTTTTGTAACACGACTTTCATCTCAGTGTCTTTTAACAATTCATACATCTCCAGGAATTTCAATAAAAGACCTGGCTTGGTTCCATACTCATTTGTTTCCCCATAATTTATCATTTACTAGCTGTCCCGGTGAACTTCGTGTCACTTTAAAACCTTCCCTGGACTTCTACGAATATTTTAAGACTAAAATCAACCCAATCCGTTCAGCCATTTTCGAGTTTTAGCGCGACTAACACATTTAAAAATCCATTTTTATATATAAGACTAGCTGTCCCGGTGAACTTTGTGTTACTTTAAAACCTTCCCTGTACTTCTACGAATATTTTAAGACTAAAATCAGCCCAATCCGTTCAGCCGTTTTCGAGTTTTAGCGCGACTAACACATTTGAAAATCCATTTTTATATATAAGACTAGCTGTCCCGGTGAACTTTGTGTTACTTTAAAACCTTCCCTGTACTTCTACGAATATTTTAAGACTAAAATCAGCCCAATCCGTTCAGCCATTTTCGAGTTTTAGCGCGACTAAAACATTTAAAAATCCATTTTTATATATAAAATGTTTAAATTCCTATCTTCCTAAACTACGTGTTTACCTCAACCCTAGTGCACCGCTGAGGATATAACAAGTTCGCCCCATCGCCACGGCGACCCGCAAACTTTCCTACAATAGCCGCGTGATTCGCGCCTCGCGGGGACGGCTCATAAACAAAGAATAAATTCCTAATTGTATACCCGCAACTTTACGAGGGTTGCCGACAGATATGTGTGTACTTTTGTTGACTTGTGCGCACAACACGACTGTCTGCTGGACTCCAAATGATGGAACCTCGCTATGGATCAATATGACACAATAACAAAACCAAATAGGTAGACGTTATAGTGTTACAATCTTTTGAGTTAGTCGTTGAACATCGCTATGCATTGATCCTCTAATGTTTGGACTGTCTATTCCATTTTCCATGTTTGTTTCCGCTTTACTCTGCTTTCCATTCACATAGTTTAAACGTTATTTTTATTATCTGTAGCATTATATTTGACTCATTTGAAAATGAGTACTATTGTTTTATTATTGTTTTGGGCCAAAAAACGATGTCTGGACCAAGTGAGTTCTATAGTCACCAAGTGAGCGCGCATATGTAGTTGTGTTTACTGCACAGTTCGTCGAGGCTCGAACCGCCTCATACTAACCGCAAATAGTCAACGCGAGTGCTTTCCGAGAACATGGCACTCAAGGAACTCGTAAAAGTGAACGCTCCTCCGGCTAATTGAACCTTAAATAGTCTTAACCCTTAATTGGTCGCATGGGGTCAAATCACTTTCAAACCGAGAAAAAAAGGTGCTAGAGTTCCAGGAATGCAACGACGCTTTTGGTAGTTTCCTAACTCCCATTGAAGTATCCTAATAAGTGGTAGCCGGTTAGCTAACGATGGTGCATGTGTCACTTCTCTCTTGAGCGCTGACCTCATGCGACCACTTACGTGACTTTTTTTGTCACAAAACAAGTTTCCATTTTTGTAATATTATGTTTAATTGTTAAATTATTTTTGATATAATTTAGGATGATTTATAAATATATGAGTATGTCATTCTATTGACACCATTTTTTATATAATTGATCTGTAAAAATGACAGTATAGATCAAGATAGTGAAATACGCTGGCGGCTGGAAGGTTTCTGAAGATAAAAGTGATTTTGCGAGTCTAAGGCCTCCGAAATTCAAAACTATGCACCGATTTGTGACGGGCATGAATTGATAGACAAGATTTAAGACTCCAGAGATGCCTAAAATATTCCCTGACCACTGGATGGTGATGATGATGATGAGGGGGTGATGACCAGAAGTGCGTGACAAATCCTAAAAATATGATTGGAAAATATGTTTGTCAGTATTAGCTCAGGACCTACTTCCTTCGGTGCTGCAAAAAATCTGGTCATCAAAGTGAATAATAGATTTTTTAAATGTCGATCTCAACCATAGTGATGATAACTATGAGATTTTGGAACAGAGCAGTAGTTGATTGATTTTTGTAGTTGTATAGAGGCAAATGAAGGTTTTTGCTTATTAAGATTAATTATCATAAAGCATTCTAACAATTCGCATAATTAATACTTCGCTTTATTCATTTCTTCAACTTAATTTTCAATTTTTTATTTGGGGTCAGTGGAGACCCCATGCGACTACTTGTGTGACTTTTTTGATGCGCCTAATTAAGGGTTAATTCCTCTAGCGATTGCTAATGCTTCTAACGTTTTACGTCAGAAACACGTAACTCATGTAAGGCCTATTTCTCCAACGACCGCACTCAAAGAGATATATTGATATCTTAACTTTAGTGAAGAGTTTGATAGAACTTGATTTATACATTACTAGCTGTCCCGGCAAACGTTTCTTTGCCATATTATAAAGTATATCGCCCGTATTATTTTATTGAAGTGACTAAATAAGTATGTCGCCATGGCAACGTCGATCGCTATCCCGTCGCACAAACTTGATGGTCGCCGTCAGTCTCAGCTTGTAATAATTTACTATTATTTATTCAATAAATGCACTTATCAATATATAAAGTACCCAGTAGCCGATTCTCAGACCTACTGAATATGCATATAAAATTTGGTAAAAATCAGTAAAGCCGTTTCGGAGGAGTTCGTGGACTAACATTGTGACACGAGAATTTTATATATAAGATAAATCAAGTTTATGTCAAAATATTTACTAAATTAATGTTAAGTAATCGTTCCTGAGTGCGGTCGTATAGTGCCTTGTGTAGTGAAATAATACAAACAATTTTCACAAGTTTTGAAATGTTACAAAAAAATTTCAAGCTGAGAAAAAAACTGACATCTCGACGCTGCAGTTGGTAGGGTAGCAATCAGCATTTTAGGAAGGGGTTCGGGTAAAATGTTAAATTGTGATGATAAATCGCAAATTATCGGTAAGTATCGCAGGAACGTTCGAGACTTCCAGTCAGCTGGCGGAATCCATCTTGAATTACGATCTCACGTCAGTTTCATCCGTGTCACAGGTCATTACCCCCGCAAATATAATTTGCGGAGATCGAACACGGATTTGACTGACGGTGGGATATTATGTTACAATCTCAGCGCTTTTTGATTACAGTATTAATATCTAAAGGATATTAAGCGTATTTCTTGTTATAAATATATATAAAGATACGGAAACTTTTATAAAGATATGAATATTTATAGAGATAAATTACGATAACATGGCGCGCCCCTCCAATTTACTGTTTCAATGTGTGTAGTCACATCCTTATGAAAGAGTTTGTATGTAGTAAGTATTCAACCAATCAACCAGTACTCGTAATATTTCACTATTAATGTCACTTATTACCAAGATTTGTTGGTCAACTAATCATAATTCATAACTAGCCGACCGCGCAAGACAACGCACTTCAAACGTTTTGACAACGCAGTGCTTAAAATGTTTTGAATTTTGGAGGGGCGCGCCATGTTATCGTAGTTTATTTCTACACACTGTAACTTAAAGTAGTGATACCTACTATTTTAGAATTTGTTATTTTAAGTACACTGTAAAAACTAGAGATGAAAGAATTACTTTTGACTTCTATGTGTCTATGAGAAATGTCCCAACATGCGTAGAGCTCGCTACGTATGTCACAACTCACAATATGAGGAGCAGGATAAAGCAACGACAATGTTATTCAATTGTCAGCATCCAATTGCATGTGACAGGCTAAATCCGCTGCACCAATCTTAAACCGGAAAGGTGGAGATAGAACCAATAAACATGTAACTGGTAAGTGGTAACCCACTTTTAGTACCAATTGATGTACAGCGTATGTCAGTTCTCAGTTCTGATAAAAATTAACTTATAGATCTTTGATTTTTCCAATTGATTGTAGGTACAGTGTACCATCAAAACTTTATTCTTAAACTCAACTAACAAAGTTCAAAAGTGTAATAGGTATTAATAAGTGCTGCAGAATGCCCTCAAGAATGCAGAAGGTCCTCTAACCTGTAAAGAATAGAAGCCATCCACGCTAGTATTATAAAAGCGAAAGTGTGTTTTGGTATGTAGATACTTTGAGTTCCGGAAAAGGTTATAATTTTATATTCAAACTAGCCTACCCGGCAAACGTTGTTTTGCTATAAAAAATATTTCTAGTATCAATATAGTATAGTAGTATAAAAACTAACTAACTAAGTCCGCTGGCTCAGCGACCCAAAGTGGATCTTGGCCTCCGAAATGAGCTTCCGCCATTGAGCCCTGTCCCGCGCTACCTCCTGCCAGTTACTGACTTGAAGGTCACGCAGGTCAGCCTCAACAGTATCTCTCCAACGATACCTGGGGCGTCCAACAGGACGACGTCCTGTTGGACGGCCCTTGTACGCTCTTTTTACCCGCGATCCTCTCCCATTCTTTCCACGTGTCTAACGGAGTCGGTGAGCCTTTGTTTCTCCGATTATATTGGGTTGGGCCACCAGTTCTTCAATTTCGGCATTCTTCCGGATTCGCCAACAGCCGTCATTTGTTTTGGCTGGGCCCAGGACTTTCCTTTCAGCGACTAGAAGTTTGTTTCAGCGTCCAAGCCTCACAGCCATACATTAGTATAGGCCGAATAATCGTGTTATAGATTCGGATTTTTGTATTTTTGCTGAGAAGCTTGGACACAAGCACCTTGTGAACAGCTGCGCGTAGTATAAAGTAGATAAAAACCTATTCTCAGGCCTAACGAATGTACATACGTTTCATTAAAATCGGTTGACCCGTTTTAGAGAAGTTCGGCGCACATACACTGTGACACGAGAATTTTATATATAAGAATTTCGGCGTAACGAATTTACGGGTTACACCTAGTGAAGTATATAAGTATTATATACCTCCTTCATATAACAGTATGTACAGTGGGAGGCGCGTTACGTTTTAATCTATTACAGGTGTTATTGTATCAGGTGCGTCATCGCGCTGTCTCCCGACACCTCTCCCCAATTTTCTTTATCCCCTCTTGCCTTATTACGTTTTTGACAATAATAGCTTTGGACGTAATAGCGTGTAAATTGAACATTGTTACAATTTATGTGTCTACACGACGAGGTTGAGTGCACGTTACGTTTCATTATATTATTTTTCGTGGTTGTTTGACAGGTGCAAATTAATTTACCTTTAGGGAGATCGCACACGTCACACTTTTTGTGTGATCGAGTCTGCGGCTTACATACAATCTGATGGCGCGCGCCATGCAGATTGTATGGAAGCCGCAGACTCGATCACACAAAAAGTGTGACGTGTGCGATCTCCCTTAGTGTTGGGTTCCCGTAGTGTTCGGTTCCCGTAGTAATTTAGATTATTGTAAGTAATATATCAGAATTCACTACAGAACCGATTTATAATTTAAACTTACATCGTAATCATGTTAAAATTTGATACATTTTTATGAAAGTAATGCACGTTACTGATGGTGAGTATACTTGAGGTTGCGATACAAATCTCAATAGCTATGTCCATTGTCCACATTATGCGCTTTCGCCTTCAATTTTCGTCATCTTCTTTGTATTCAACTTTCGTTTGGCGCTTTCAATAATTGAATGCGTTAACGAACGCAACGCCAACATTGTCATTTTTGTTCAGTTGCAGTGTCTGTCAGCTTTGTAACATGTGCGACGAGAATGTTTTACTGGGTGGAATATGTGCGGCTTATTTGGTCATAAGAAATTCCAGAAAAAATAGAACTAAGCGAAAGTTTTGAATATGGTCAGAGAGCATGCGTCGCGGGCATGCCTCACGTACGCTGTTGACTGCGCTATGACGCATGCCCTTGATGAACAGAAAAAGGCACAGTGTGGACAAAGCTAATCATTGATATCCGGAAGACCGAAATAATTTGCTTCGTAGATTCGTCTACTGCAGTGCTACGCACCTCGTAGCACGCGTAGCTCGTAGCCCGTAGCAACGTGCTACGAGCTACGCCGAACTACGGATAGTACCACGATTTTACCATGAAAATTCATTTTTAAATATTAATAAAAAGCCAAAATAATAGGTAATAATAGGTATTTCAACTGTATTATATATTTTTTCGAATATACTATATATTTTCATATTTTAAATTGAAATATGAAATACGATTTTTTTGTGTAAAGTTATTACGAGCGCGTCGTAATCCTGCTCTTAAAAGATTTAACCCTCCGAGTACGAGGTGGGGTATGACATACTACCAGCGCTAAAAAAATTGATAGCATTTTTAAACGAAAAAAGTATGCGAGTTGGTTTCCTCAATAGCTGCAAATAAGACGTTGCTGCTTTCATTCCTACCAAATATTCAGCCCTATGTCTATCACCAATTCTGTTATATGAGGTTAAAGTGCGTCTGGGTATCACATACCCCACCAAGTACCTACAGCACGTAGCTAAAAAGGAAAGTGTAACTTCTTTTGTTTTTATTTATATGTTTAATTTTGTGATTAACTTGATGAAATATTATTTTGTGGTATAAGTTTTGCTAAAAATGTCTAGGTTATCGAAAAAATATATTTTACGAGCACTGACTAAAGAAGATGATGTTTGTGACACTGAGCTAATGAATTATTCTGAACAAGAATGTAAAGTAATGAAGATCAAATCAGTGATACCGAATGTGACCTATACTAATATATAGGAATACTAGGCACATTGCAACAAATATAATATGTCCATATTCTGTATTTTACATACTAATTTTCGTGTCTAAATAACTGTCAATATTACGGAAACTTATGTGTCCAAGATCTATTTTTGCTTATAAAATGTATTTTATGATGTAAAATTGAGTTCATTTTACCGAAACCAATTCATTATTAGATATTTACAATATATTACTGATTAATTTACAATCACTAGGAACAATTTTTCGGATTTAACTGCCTTTTATTGCTGGGGTATGTCACACCCCACCTAGTACAGCATGGTGAGATTAGTCACCTAGTACACGGAGGGTTAAACGGTAATGATTGTGTCTATTTATTGACGTTTCGTTGAAATATTATGGATATTTTATGGGTTTTGTACGGCGTGGAATAAGTTTAGAGGTCGTTATGTGTTGAACGTCCAAACGGCGGCGATAAGTGTTCTCGTTGCTTTCATGTAAATCAGTATTTCCCAAAGTGTGGGTCGCGACCCACTGGTGGGTCGCGGATAGATTTTGGTGGGCTCTGAAACTATAGGACGATTATCGTACTCGTTCGATTGTCATTTTACTCGTTCGTTCATCGTCGTGGGTGCGTGCGGGACGGAGGCGGGACATTCGAAAGCAAACGTAATTGCAAGTACCTAAGTAAGGCTGACGATGATGATATGGTGGAAGAACTACGATAAGAATTAACGGGTAAATGCTGCGGCAGCAACATACCGCTGCTTTTATGTCTTCATTACACAAAGTGGGCCGCGAACTTTAAACTTTCTTGTAGATGGGTCGCGGTCCCGACAAGTTTGGGAAACACTGATGTAAATCGTTCACTTTATCGTTTGTTCACTTTTTACGGTTTTGTATCAGTTTTAATGTCACTGCATTATTTGAACGATACACACTTTACTTTCTTGTCTTCGACACTTTGTTCAAAATGATTTGGACCTGTTTTACAAATTGAGCTTATATTTAAAAAAAAAAACTACTCTAGTGCCATTTTTTACTTATTCTTTGTCACGATTTTTTTTAACATTTATATTGTCGAGTAGATACTTAGGTACGTACTTGAGCTTTATTGTGCTTTACTGACTTAATTAAAACTAAAAAAGTAATTTAAGTTAATAATATTCGCGTGTTAATAATATTAAGAACCGTGTTTTAAGTGAGTTAGAAAACAAATAAATGTTTTGCAAAAAGTTCTTTAAATAAGCATGCTAACAAGTAGTGTAACTTTGATCTAATTTATGTTGTTCCTTAACTTTTATGTTACTACTGCTACTACATTATAATATGTTTAAGTTAATACTTATTACCTACAGCTATTTGTATCGTTCTGAAAAGAAAATCAATTGTTGGTTTAAAGGATATCGAGCTCATGCAAAGATATCATTTTATGATTTGAAATGGACGGTTTGATAAAACGGTACGAACCAACGAGCAAATATTGATTTTATACGTAAGATAATAGAATTTTAAAATAAAATTGTGCAGCCGGTTAGAAAAAATATTCGTGTACGTGTGTCGTGGTGGACAGAAACAGGGTGCGTGCACACTCGACGCATAGTCTTAGTGCGATATAAAGCATTAAGGCGACGCCTTGATAATTTGGCTGTAGCGATGCCGATTTTTCTCAGCAATGACTAAAGCTAAGAAATTGAAGTTCATTGTCAGTATTCATCATGTCTTTGTCTTTGAATTGCCCATAGCATAACACGATTGGACAACTTTTATAGCACAGAATAATCAATCGAAAAGACCTCTGTAAAAAAAAGGATTCCTATTTTTCCAACAGAGGAGAGTGATTTAAGGTTCCAAAATTTGTACATAAATTGGTTCAAGCATGCACTTTAATTTGTGCATAGCTTATATGAAATGTATTTATGGTTTTTAAATTATGCGACAAAAACCATTTTGTCGCTTACGCCCTTTCCATTTTTTGCTGTTCCATTGCTTGTTTTCTCGGCCAGGCCGGCCCGGCCTCTCATAGAAAACAAGCAATCTAAAACATATCCAACACGGTTTCTTACTTTAACGCTGCGTCACCTTAAAGGAAAAGCATGAAAGAAAATGAAAAATGTTAGTTACGGAAAAAAGGTTTTATTCTAAATAAGTTGAAAAAAAAACGTGTTTCGGGAATAACCCGTTGAAAAAACCGGCGTAACAAACACCAAGGATCTGCTGCTAATTTTATTATGACTTTCATACATTGCAAAAGAATACATTCCTACACATAACGAATTAGCTTTTCGATTCTCTCGCGATAACGTGATGAATTGCCTTATCGCGTCGCGTCGCTTCAATCTCGCGACAGAAGACAAAAGCGGCCAAGTGCGAACTGTCTATTTGATATCCGGCCGCAGCATCGGAAGTATAAACCGCTTTCGGCTAGATTGGAGCCATACATTATTCAGGCGGTCCACTCGCCGCGGCCGGGGCTTAGCGGAATATATTTTTGTGCATATTTCCACTCAAATGGCGCTGCAGGTTTGTCAAATATTTTAAATCCACGTATGGACCGAGGAGACTGAGAGAATGTGCCGGAAATTTTTACAATATGCTACAGAATGGCTAGAATGGTGAATTGCCTTTTGTTGCAAAACGCAAATCCTTTATAGGAGCATTAAATACTACATATATTCGAATTAGACAGTAGTAATATAATTATTTTCTAGCTCAACACTAACCGGTAGCAGAAGGTGCAACTTGCGCAATTTATAGCGAACAGTACGTACAAACACAATTTCGCACACGCTGCATTAATTTAAATTTCTCTCGAGCTTCAAACTGCAGCTTTGCCGGTTTATTTTTAACACAAACTATGAACACTGAAGATAAATAAAATTATAAGTTTAGTGAGTTTTATATTAGCGCGGCGAGCGGCGGGCGCGACGGCGCGGAGAGCGGGCGGCGGTGTTCGCTCCCGTACTTCACTGTATTTGTGTTTGTTCGCTCTCGTATTTAAAGCACGCCGCCCGCACTCATTTTTCTTTAAAAACTAATAAAATGCTAATATTTTCCTTTAGTATCTGCATTCGAGTTTCGCGTATTGAAATATTTGCATTCGTGCTTATTTTTCCCAACACACTCTTTAAATGTTTTATAATGTTTATGTTTACTCAACAGTCAATATTTTGCTTCAGGATATCTTTTTATGGCTTCGTATATATACCTAGTATGGACTATTATCTGCATGTTCTAAGAAAATTCTTAAGGGTCTACACAGACGGACTGCATTTCAACTGCAATCCAACTGCAAATTGCAGTTCAAGTGCAGTTTGAATGCAGTTGACACGACTGCAATGCGACTGCAATAGAACTGCAAACCAAACGCGCACTCGGATTGCAGTTCAGTTGCAGTTGGCGTGCAGTCGTGTGAACTGTTTGGTTTGCAGTTCTATTGCAGTCGCATTGCAGTCGTGTCAACTGCATTCAAACTGCACTTGAACTGCAATTTGCGGTTGGATTGCAGTTGAAATGTAGTCCGTCTGTGTAGACCCTAAGTTCTGCCAATTGAACTTCTCATAAGATAGACTAAGGTAGGGTATATATAATCATTGTGATGTAAATTATACCGTGTTGAAGCGAAGACAGTTCCGAGATATTATAATTAATACACAGCGAACGTGATGTATTCAAACGGGTTGGTTTTGTGTTTAATTTAATCCAGTACTTAGTTAATTATTGACGTGTGACTGTGGCGTCTCCTTTGTGCCGTAATGACATGTAATAATGTATGTGTCAGTAGGTAGGTACTGTACATATTTGTTTAGCCGGAGTAAGCCGCGGCGGGATTGCTGTGTACTATCGTCAGGTAATTGTTGCAGCGACTGTTTAGGAATGAATGCGTAATGACTAATTAGAATCACAAAGCGCTTGGCTGCATGACCTCTACCACGGACAGTGGAATGTGTTATTGTAAACTGTTTTGGACACTTCATATACTTTGCGTTACAGTATGTAGAGTATTTGGCATCGTTGGCATAATTGAATTTAAACTTCGCTGCGATGAAATTCGTTTATTTGAGCGTTGTTTAGGCGTAAAGAGGTAAATAGACAGAAAATACATACCTAATTTACGCGTTTATAATACGTGTTGGAAGCTTTTTCCGCCCGAGTTTATGACAATTCTCCATGATTTCCGCTCGTCGCATTCAACTAACACAGTAACAAAGACGCATGTGAGATGGAATTACCATACAAAAGTGGTTTATTGGATTGTCCGGAGACGCGGGGCGAGGCGGGGCGAGCCGGTGACGCGTTAAGATGTTGGCTGTTGCATTCAAATGTGATTATACGTGGGCACGAGCCATTTGCATCCCTTACATAATAATCGAGCATTACCATATGTCGTAAATACGTTTACATATATGATTATGCCGCAATACATGGCTGTAGAAAGAGGCGCACAAAAGAGGCGTTGAATTTCTGTTCGTAGATTTAATGCAATCAATCTTCAGTTCAGTAGTACAGTCATATGCTTGTAGTCTTCATTTTTGTAGCACAGGAATTTGTCAAAGATATTTTAGTATAGCCTATTAAAATGTTACTATTTTCGAGCCAAGACATAAGACCTCTTATGTGTATTACAATTTGCAGCGTAAGATGATATGTGAGATCAATTTGGATCATATCCAACCGAGTCGACCTTGCATGAAACACTTTGCTTTCTCCGTATAACAGGATAACCTCTTGTAGCCCAAATATAATATCAAATAGGCATTTTGTCAGCTAGATGCCTGAAAATAAAATCATCTTTGACCAGTGGAAAAATTAAGGAGTGGGTACAGAAAATGCATCTCTTTGTACATATTATAAAACAAGGTCGCTTTTTTCCCTCATGTCCCTTTGTTCCCTTTAATCTTTAAAACGGATTTTGATGCGGTTTTCTTTAATAGATAGAGTGATTCAAGAGGAAGGTTATAGGTATATAATAAGGTTATAGGTAATAACTTTCATCAAATAGTGGAGAAATACTGTTATTGTTTGGGTTTCTAATGTGATGTCGTAAATAATTACATTTTTTTCCGCTTACATTGCAAACGCAGGCTGAACCCTACGAGATTTATCAAAATAATGTACCAAGTATTGTACACATTGAAAAGGTCTACAGAAAACTCCACGATGGTATATTATAATATCTATCTCTTATAATGGATATCCCATCCCACAATAACATTTTTTTGTCATTTTCTTTTTACGACAAATAATGGCTAATTTTCGAAGCAATTTTAATAAATACAGCATTAATCCTTATCCAATTAAATAACTTAAATACATTGTTGATTTAATGTAGATCTATATGGCCCTTTACAGCATGTAACAATTTAAATGAATATTTTCGAAGATCTTACAGATTTAAAAATTGCGGGAAGAAGCTTTTGCGGCAGTACCGACCAATGCGGGCCACGGATAGTATAATATTGAATACAAGTCAAAACTGCTGAATCGATTTTAATAATTTTTTCAGTGGCTATATATTTTATACCCGATGCGAAGCCGGGGCGGGTCGCTAGTAAATTATAAAATACTTTTCAGGATCTTCTGTACTTCACAAACATCTACAAAAGCATTAAATGTACTGTACCGGCATATAAATTATTTTCACTTTTCAGGTCATTTTGTCGAGTAAAATAAAAGTAATTTGCCTTGAGTATGTAATATGTTACTATTTTATTTGACTTCTTATAAAGAGCTTGCCAAGAAAGTCATGGAAAATGAAACCAACCAAGTTTTGGCAGCATTTATTTAGTTTGGATGTTTTTACAGTTTCTGCCAAGGTTAGGGCTTAGAGGCTGCCAAGGCTAGAGTCTGCGAAGGCCAAGGCGCCCACATAATATACTGCGTCTGCTGCAATCGATAATATCTGGCATCGATGTCACTTATTCCCTTGTACTTTTTTAATTCTGCATATTATAGCGACAACAATCATTAATGTTGTTCATTGTTGTCGCTATGTATATATAAATTAATCGTTATTTTTAATGAGTATGTTCTCAAATGTCGCCCAAGTTATAAACACATTATTGGATGCACTCAGAGACTGTGATTTCTTATAATACTTTTCTCAAAGCCTGTACTTTGCAAATCGTTAAACGTATCTTGAGTGTCTGAGTGCTATTGTATTCTACTAAGTAAAAGCGTTCTAAAACTCGCGGCAGTGAGCCGACGGCTCGGGCACTCGGGCGTTGTGCAAGTACAAGTGTATATCACTTTCTACGGTAACCGCAGTCGGCTCATTGATGTAACGTAACCCTGTTGCCTACTGATCTAATAACCTCGCATTTGGTGCGTGAAATACCGCGATGTGCCGGCACGGCGTTTGTTTGTATACAATACTATTATATAGTAAGTACTTACGCTTAGCGCTCTTTGACTAAGTAGTAAAGAACGAGTTGGTTACAATAATTCACTCCCATACCATAGTGACAAAAAAATTTAATCCTTCGATCGCCAATTCTTGGAAATCTTTTGTGTCGGTAACCACAATTCGCCTAACATTCCTGCATCGCGCTATCGAAGTTTTCTGAGCGCGTCGGTATATATACGACAGCTGAAATGTATCACCAGGGCTTCGGCCTGACCGAGCATAAAAAACTAAGGATGTATGTTATGGGATACATCCCAAGATGTAATAAACCAAGATTCTAAACTTGATTTATTAGAACGCATCACTTTTAAACTCATAAGTAAAGCTCATTTAATTTGAAGTAACCAAAGAGATGTTGTTAATCCGTTATTAGTTCATATTTTGGACAGCCCTAGCTCACGATGGAATTCGGGAGGCAAGATTTATCGGAATATCTGGAGTACTTAATTGAATACCGATCTGCAAGTGCAAGTTGCCGATCTGGATGCTGCGCGTGTCTGGCGATCTCCACACTTGTATATTGGCAGATACGACTTTATACTATGTAGTTGGGATCTCCAAACTAGTATATTGGGCACATACGACGTTTTACTACAGGATTCTCATACTCGAATATTGGCAGATACAAAGTTTTATTCGCGGATTCCCATACTCGTCTATTGGCACAGACGACGTTATTTTCGGTGATATCCATACTCGAATATTGGCAGATACGATGTTATGCCGATAACGTATATCGCTTTGTTAGGCTAATGAAGTTAGTACGGGAAACTCCGCGTTGAAATCATAAGCCAAGAAATTATTATTCTTGAGATGAGGGGCTGAATACTTGGCATAGAAGTACACGGAGGCTTAAGATTTTAAGACGAGTTTTTTTATTGTGTACTATTAGAGAAATTGGTTTGTATGCAGATTGCGGTCCTTCGTAATTTGGCCGGGTTATATATTTTATACCCGTGCGAAGCCGGGGCGGGTCGCTAGTACTTATATAATTTAAGAGTAATATTATCCTACAAATAGAACAATCCATATTTTAAGACCATCAAATGGAAAAATTAAAACCTTTCTATCTCTGTTTTAGCTACCACTTTCGAGATTTTTCGCAGAGGAAATTGTTGTTCGTCTTATCAAAATCAAGATACTCACGGAAAATTAGCTTGATAGTAATTAAAAAAAATTGTTCTAGGGAACCCGGACTATCCAGCCCAGCCGAAAACTACTGGATATAGTGCCTAACGTTATATTTTATATGAAAACGAAGTTTATGATAGATTTGTTATGCACATTTACAATTAATTAAACTGAAATTTTGCGAATATGCTAATTAAATTGTAATATAATAAAGGAAATTAATGTTCAAATTAAAGGTGATTAAATGCAAATGATAATTTTGCGAATATAACCGACACAGTGAAATACAATGGCCAAATCAGCGGGCGACAATTAAATCAAAGTTTGTAACGAGTTGTTAAAACTACGGGGACGGGCTTTTGTATGCCCACGCCCACATATACATATTTATGAAGTGCTAATTTGTATTTTTAACTGACTTAAAAAGTTTTTTTATACAGGGTGTAACAAAAATCCTCCTAAAAAAAGGTCCTCTTTATGTATGTAAAATTTCTAAAGTTAACTGGATATTATTCTGTAATCTAATGTAAGCTTGTAGTTGCTAATGACCTTTGATGTTTAAAGCAACTTAAAATAATTTAAAAAAAGAGCTCGTTCTGAAAACAGCAGCGCTGAAAGAGTAACTTTTTTACCTTTGTATGGAAAAAGTCATGACGTGGGAGCTTGCCCATATAAAACACAAAACAATCGCTCTTTCAGCGCTGCTACTTTTATAGTGAGCTCTATACACAGGACTCATACACACCCTTAAGTATTATCACTAGGTTCATACTATCCATACTAATATTATAAATGCGAAAGTGTGTCTGTCTGTCTGTCTGTCTGTTACCTCTTCACGCCCAAACCGCTGAACCGATTTTGCTGAAATTTGGCATGGAGATACTTTGAGTCCCGGGATAGGATATAGGATACTTTTTATCCCGGAAAAAATGTACGGTTCCGCCGCGATAAACGAGTTTTGGCGCAACGAAGTTGCGGGCGTCATCTAGTTACTTAATATCATACATGCGAAAGTGTAAGTCTGTTACCTCTTCACGCCCAAACCGCTGAACCAATTTTGCTGCAGTTTGGTATGGAGAAAATGAAAAACTAAAATTATTAAATAAATAAATATCTCCTTACTTGATCACATTAGGTTAACCAAATTTGGAGAAAACGTAAAGTATTAAGTGCTTGTTCAATCGGTATAAACAAAATTAATGTTACTTGATTAGTTTTTTTTAAATTAATTTTTATGAAAAATTTGGGAATGGACATAGGATACTTTTTATCTCGGAAATGTACTGCACATTTTTCTGGGATAAAAAGTATCCTGCATCCTCAAGGCGCGATAGGTACGACGTTTTGGCGCAATCGAGTCGCGGGCGTCATCTAGTGCAATAATGTTTTGGTATTAACCAAACCAAAGAGAAAGAGTAAAAAACATATTTTTCTCACCTCCGGGCGGAAAACGTCAACTTTCTTCCCGCTGCGCTTACCGATGTTGCCGTTTTCCGCCTCCGTCGATGAGAAAAATAGTACACGCACCATGGGCAGTAAATAAGAAAGCCTCAGATCTTATTTTCCTGCTCTAGGTGCGTATTGTACTATTGTAAGTAACATTTTGTAACATTGAGACTACCCAATTTCTATCTCTATTTAAGTTCATTATGAGTTGGGTAAACTTGAATCTAATTCTAATAAAGAAAAAAATTGCTAGCAGCCCCATATTTAGAAAACTCTATTCGACCTTTTAAGAACATTGGGAGTTAACAGACCGAAACGAATCTATCATAAAAGTTCCTTTGAAGACACTCAGTCGAATAGAAACGGAACCCACTTACGTATCGACTGTTTAGGGATGCGTCCCTAGTCAAAGTGTATGGAGGTTGACGTCAACACCTGTTGTTTATTCATCGGGGGGTCCGGGAAATCCCGATTCCGGGATACGTGAATCCCGAAATTCATTTTGTCCGGGAAAGGCTCTATTGCCTATTACACAGAAAGCGCAATGAGTGTCCTTTGACTCGGGGACGTGTTTTCATTCATCATACATCGACTAAATAGGTTTGTCTGTTTAGTATTGTATAAGTATTAGGTACAAAATATACCTACTTCTTTTTATCAAAATAGATTTATTCAGAGTTAATTTCGTAGACGAACCCGCGGCGTACGAAACTCGCACGAGTTTTACCATCTTTTACCAAAAAGATGGAAAATTATGACTTATAGCTATTAACAATAAAACATTTTAGTACTGTAGTGGGGCCATCGCCACCCTATTTCCAAGGTTGTGTTGTCGTCAATGAAATCATTGATTTTATAATAGTCGATATTATGAAAGTAAACTAGCTTCCAAGATTGCATAATATATGCATATTAAGCTAAAGCGTAGGTGTATACATTATACATACCACGTTAATCCATGAGCAAATAACCAATTTGTGTAGTGCATACTAACCAATTCAATTAAATTATTCCTATTCAGTCAGTCCGCTTTGAAGTTGGACTTCTAGAGTCGGGCGTCTCGATTTAGCTACGTCGTTACCGTACCTACTGCGTCTCTACTCAAGTTTGTTGGTAGGTACGTTTCATTGGTTTTCTTATTACATTTAGCCCTTAGTAATCTGCGGAAATATAGGGCGATCTCACTTGTTAAATATTTCCAGTACACTTCTTAAATTAGTATTGGACATTAAACCTGCATACCAAATATCCAGACTACGAAAAAGGCAATTATTAAAACGTTGTTTGTGTGAAACAAAGGTAGAGGCCGTTTGTGGACCAGCCACGAGAGAGAACTGAGGTCGCACCATAATTGTACAAAAGGCTGCGAATATATCACACAAACTTGTCACAAGCCACCGGGGCGCGAACTGCACCTTTTGCTGGCCAGCTCAAACGGAGAGAGAGTTACATAGGACCTTTATTTATTAGGTTTGATTTCGTAGACTATAGCACGAACAATTATTTTTAGCTCCGTCGATCGCTATCTCAATATAGAAGCGAAGGGAAACAAGTGGCGACCGCTCCCCCGTAACGAAGTGACGAAAAAAAACCTATGCCCTCCTAATTGAATGTTGAAACCCGAAATAAAAGGATCTCCCAACAATAAAGTTCACGAGCCGCGCCGAGTGCAGACTCGTACAGCACAATAATTACACTGAACAAGCTCCAACTCCGGCTTAATTGGATTAAAGCATATAAAAGCGACTAGCGGAGTTAATAAAGGCAGAGGAACGGATTTTTACATGAGCACGAATTAATTGACTCCTTTATTGGGTCGATTTCAGGGGCCTCGCCGAATAAATGAACGAAATGTTTTATGATTTATACCGAAAATTTTAAAACACGAAAATAGTTTTCGGCATTCGGCTGTTCACAAATTTTCTAGTACTTACCTAACTTAAAAACTTATAAAAGACTGTAAGTATATGGCATAAAACTTTTTGACCCAAATTATGAATGAAAAGAGATCCGTCAATTTACTGCACAAGGATAATAATATAATATCCTAATGAAAATTTGTTTAAAATAAGAATATCAGCAGAGTGCAGACGTAATTTATAGACCCTAATCAAATTGTTGAGGTAGCGAATATCTCCGCGAGGAATTTTCAAGCCGCAGTCAGTATTTAAAACGTTCCCGACTAATCCGGGAAATACCTCATTAAGCTGACAAGACAAAATCCTCTTACTTCACCATTAACTCTCATTTTCTGCGTCGCGGCTAATAAGCATCCAATCGGCTTTCATTAAGCCGCAGTAGACGGGGGGTATCGATTTTCAGTCTCTATAATAAACGTCTGAAAAAGGTTGCTGCGAAAGAAACCCCAGCGTTGCGATCTCTTTGTCCGTGCTGCTTCGAATAATAGGGATCGCATCGGAATCTCTTTGAAACGATACACCATTAATATTCAGACTACCTCGTTTCTCCAGCGGGGAAATAAGTAAATGCGAGCTCATATTCGTAGTTAACGACACACTAGACTCTGTATTAACAGATTTGCAATGCGAGCCTTCTCGGAGTCGACGAGTGCACTCGAGCCTGAGTACCCGCTCGAGTGCTTAGATCGAGTTCAGATTCCAGATTTATCAAATTGATGTCGTTCCTACTTACTTGATGAATGTATGAGCGATTTCAATATAGTTATATAATTATTAAGTATATTTCCTAATTAAATATGCCCTATTGAAAAAGATATGTAAATTCTGCTTCATCTGGACAGCTGCTAGCTGACCGAGAATTTAGAGCAGAACTTTGAAAGAAACTATTACGAATAAGAAAATGTTTTGTGGTGCGTGAATAGCAAAAATAAAACACAAAACTTTTCCAAGCTCAGAAAAAGTGAGATAGACTAGATACTAAGAAAAACTTTGAAAGATAAAAATATAAATTGAAAACTCATCCTAAGAAGCGTCTTTGTCTGCAAGTACAGGTTTCTTAAACTCAATCCTCTCGAGACTTAAGCCAGATGCAAGAGTGCCGTATTCAGCGTTTAATAGGTAGGGCTGATGCCAGTACAATGTTTTTCTACGCTCTCTATCGGTTTCAGACGTATAAAGGAATTTCTAATAGTAGAAGAATGTGTTTGCTTCCATTAATTCGAAGCTCCTTTTTCGATTCGTTCGTCTTACAAACTAATAAAAGTTGCTCGTTTGTTACGTTCGAGTTTTGTGCTCTAATGAGTATTTACTTTTCTCGTGTATTGTCTGAATTAGCTCCGAACTAGTAATGCGAGTAACTTACACCGCGATATATTTTATATAACATCGGTGGAGACTAGAAGGTTATATTATACGTAATATCGTAGAAATCGTCTTCGCCCGCTGACGCCGCTCACGTCCATCGCCAAATGGTGCGAAAAATTATGTACTTCGGATTCACTGCAAATTTCCTTCACGAGAATTTTGTAAATCCATTTTGCAGGTCATCAAAAACGTTGCTAGATTTTGTATATTATTCTATTATTTAACCATGTTAGTAATTCGTCATTTAAATAAATGTTATTATTGCCTGTTTTATCTATACTAATATTATAAGGCGGAAGAGTTTGTTTGTTTGATCGCGCTAATCTCAGGAACTACTGGTCCGATTTAACAAAATTCTTTCAGTGTTAGATATCCCATTTATCGAGGAAGGCTATATGCTATATTTTATCACTCTAAGACTAATAGGAGCGAAGAAATAGAGGAAAATGTGGAAAAAACGGGGGAAATTAAAAAGGGCTTTTTTCACGAACTACTTTAGCAATTTTTCAGATATTTGGCACAGATAAGAAGTAGACCACGAAAAGGATCATAGGCTATTTTTTGTGGACTAATTGGTCTGTGAAATATCATATTTACGCGGGCGAAGCCGCGCGGAACGTCTAGTTAAAGAATACGAAAGGCTAATAAGAGCATTTATTTCAAACGTCGTGTACGAGAATCATACTCGGAAACGATGCTCCAGTCTCTATCTACTTTTTAATTGGAATAGGATATATTATCTTAGTGGAACATAAAGGGAATAGCCTACAGAGTCGCAAATGGTTGGAGCTCGATAAACTAATGGCGAACACACATCTTCGTGTGTAGCAGTAACATGGCCGATTTAGTTTGCACAAAGCGCCAATATATCCAGCGCTAACTTGCTAATCTAGACCAACTCCAGTGCTATCGTATAAATCGTGGGGCTCCCCCGGGGCCGTGTGCCGCCTCCAATTAATATAACTTGGCCTTCATATTCCTGATCGGTGGGGACAAATTGCATAATCCGACGAGCCTGTAATTTTATGAGGATTTCGACTTGGGCCATTACGATAGATTCTACACGTAAATTGTTGAAACGTAAAATTAATGACTATTCGAAATCGAAATCCATAGAAATAGTTTGTAGTTAACTAAGTAAATGCAAATTAGCAAGTAGTTAACTAGGTAGGTAAATGTATGAAAGAACAATATTTTTTAAAAATAAAGCTAACTAAGGCTATAAACTTTTACTATTTTCTGTCGTTATTCTGTGGCAAATCACTAATAGGTTTCAAGTTACTCGCCTACAAATTGTTTGATAGTCATCCTATTTCAAAAGGCTTATGCGCTTTGACGACTGACTATTGACTGACTACTGTTGTTTTGTCAATACCCAAAAAAATCATTTTACCTAATAATAAAGCCATACAAAATGTTCGCTAAAACTTTTTACTTTTTTCATTATATTAATGTTCATATTATATTTAAATAGTATATATAACTTATTACGTCTGCAAATTTTAAGTAGCTTATTTGTTTATAGTTTTTGAAGTGAAAACTTTTTTAGCGGCGTTGAGCACTTTTGTGGGATGGGTAAAAACTGTGAAACTCGCGTCAGATTCTCGTGCTGATCGAAAAACCTTGGAAAAACCGTAAGACGGTTGGAGAGTAGTGTTGTAACATCGAAATTGATTAATCGAACAATCGATTGTTTTTTTTTTTAATCGATTGTAAGGGTTTCGATTAATTAAAGCAATCGATTTTTTAAAAATCGATTTTCATAAAAAATGGGTTAAAAATTTAATCGATTGTAAGGGTTTCGATTAATTAAAAAAACCGGCCAAGTGCGAGTTGGACTCGCCCATGAAGGGTTCCGCAGCAGCAATAATGTTTATTTCTATGAAATTAAAAGGTTTTTGATTTATTTTTATATTTCAGTTGATTTAATGAAAGTTAAATTAAGGTTTACTATTTATGACGTATAAAAAAACTACTTGCTAGATCTCGTTCAAACCAATTTTCGTTGGTAGTTTTTATAATAATGTACATCATATATTTTTTTTAGAATTATCATGCCCCTACTTTCGAAGTTAGAGGGGGGGGGACACACATTTTACCACTTTGGAAGATTCTCTCTCGCAAACTATTCAGGTTAGAAAAAAATGATATTAGAAACCTCAATATGATTTTTAAAGACCTATCCATAGATACCCCACACGCATAGGTTAGATGAAAAATTTTTTTTTGTTTCAGTTGTACCTATGTATGGACCCCTAAAATTTTTAATAATTTTTCCATTTTTGTATCAAAATCTTAATACGGTTCACAGACTACATCTAGTTACCAAGTTTCAATAGTATAGCTCTTATAGTTTCGGAGAAAAGTGGCTGTGATATACGGACGGACAGACAGACAGACAGACAGACAGGCATGACGGAATCTATAAGGGTTCCGTTTTTTGCCATTTGGCTACGGAACCCTAAAAATCGATTTTTTAATAAAAAATAAAAATCGATTTTTTAATAATCGATTAAAAAAAATGGGTTAAAAAAATGCACAACGTTAATAATCAAGTTTTCACTTCTGCCGGCACTCCCGGAGTGCAACCCGTCTTTTTTGTATGTTTTAAACTTTTAAAGGGCCTGTTTCACCACTTCCTAATTAAGGGCTGGTTTACACGTATTAAGTAAATAAGTAGTAACTAAATTTTAACTTAATTTAAAATACCTGCCCGAAATGTGTCAAGTGACAAGCCCCGCCTGCCAACATAATAGAAAATAGTCAAATTTCTAATTTCCTTCTTTAGTACTTAACTAAATTTTAACTTGCTACTTGCTACTAAATTTTGTGTTTACATGCAATTAACAACTTAAAATTAAGTTAAAATTTAGTTAACTACTTATCTACTTAATGCGTGTAAATCAGCCATAAGTGCCGAATATTCACTAATGGGGACTGTCCATTTTTTTTTTAATTTTGCTCATTACAAAAACATTTCGAGGAATAAGGTCAGTGATCGTTTTTCTGTAAATAAACAAAAAAAATACCGTTAGTTACTTATATTTTTGAACAAATATGTTTAACCTTAGCTTGACCTTCAATGGCGTTAAATTAGCAATAAATTCGACCAACATTACGTTTCGAACTTTTGGTAAGCTTCTCGTATCAGCTTTCACATAATGAGAACTTGCATTTGACGAACCAGCCATTATAAATAAGATTGAGAGGAAATTTAAAACATATGCAGAGGTCAATTGGCCGCCGATGATGACGTCAGAGCGAAACTTTAAAAATTTATTGAGAAAAAACTAGCCAATGAATTTCAAAATTATTTAATTTATATTCTTAAAATACCCTATTTTAATGAAAAAAAATATAAAAAGTACATGTGATTTTTTTTGGACAATGCCCATTCACAACTTATTTGACAGATTCTCCATACTCTATCTGTCAAGTTAAGTGGTGGATAGCTTATCAGGAAGTGGTGAAACAGGCCCTTAATCCATACTAATATTATAAATGTGAAAGTGTGTCTGTCTGTCTGTCTGTTACCTCTTCACGCCCAAACTGCTAAACCGATTTTGCTGTAATTTGGCATGGAGATACTTTGAGTCCCGGGAAAGGACATGGGATACTTTTTGTCCCGGGAAAATGTACGGTTCCTGCGCGATAAACGAGTTTTGGCGCAAGGGAGTTGCGGGCGTCATCTAGTCTAGTATAATATTGCATATTTTTGAGAATTTATTCTGCATCCTATCTACGTTGGCCAAAATGGAATATTTTTGTCATATTCGCCTATGATTTCCAGTAAATTGAGATCGATTCCTGTTGTTCAAGCTTCAATCAGACAGCTTCGAAATTATGCTTATTCAACTTCTTCATCCCGTCTTAATCCTTTATAGAGACTTTAAGAAAGTGTTGATGGACACAATCTTAGTTAACTCTACTTAGCAGATTAAGTTAACGTAAAATTACTTATTAGTCTTGGGCTAGATTGTAATAATTATGAAACACCGATACAGGTATTTTATGTATAAAAAAAATCCCGTCTTAATCCAAAGGCGCATGCGCGGACGGCGACTGACAGTATCATCTCAAAAACGATAAACAATAGGCATTTACAAGTGAATAATATTGAATATGCCTCAATTAATATGGACCAAGCTGCAAAATGTTTCACCGACGAACGTGTTCCGCTTAATATCGGAAACCCATTGCGTTAATGAACATGAATACATGCTACATTACAATCTATTTACTACATATCGATACTAATTAACAGTTTCTTGGTCTTTCATGCTTAGATCAAAGACCTGCAAATGCCAAACATTCGTTGGTGATCGATCTAGATTCGTTGGTAGTTGGTGGTCGTAAGTCGTAACTCGTATAAAATATGTATTTACGCCAAAATAAACCTGTCATTTGATCTTAGATGTCTTAATACAACGAGATTTTTCTTCTTATGTAGAGCATACACTATAAGACACCAATTAAAGGGTAGAAGCCTGTCATAACATTCTCGTTTATACTTCGTCTTTAAAATATATAACGTAAATAGTTATCTCGAAGGCGAGCTGATAAATTGGCCCATCACACGTTTCCACTACTGCAAAATAACGAATAGTATTGTCTCTACCACCATTAACCTTATGCTATTGTTCCCAGGGCTGTCGCTGACGCCGTTTGTGAAGCACTGGCAGCCGGCGGTGTACGAGCCGGCGCCGGGCCCCCGCAGCCGCCGCTCCACACTGTCCAGACCACCCTCCCCCGCCCCGCCCTCGCCGCTGAAGTTCCACTTTAGAGCACACAACAGGTAAGACGATGATGGTATATACTGCGCGAGCTCTGGGCCAACCCACACGTACCCCAACCGCACCACGTCGCAACGACATAATGCCGCCAAGGAGTGGTTACGTGTGACTGATGTCGCTGCAGCTTTTTGTAGTTGCGTTGTGGTACCGACAAAATGTCGACGTGGTTGCGTTGTCGCCAGTAGTTGCGATGTTGTTACGTACGAAAGTTAATGAAACGGAGCGGGGAAAGAGCGCGGGCGGTGTGCGCGCACTGTCGTTGCATCGACGCAACGTTGTGGTTGCGATGTGGTCGGAATCACACAAGTGGTCGACAACGAATGCAAAATGGTATGTGTGAATAGTCCAGTTCATTATACGAAATATACGCCCTACCATGTGATGTGGATGTGGTACGTGTGGGCTGGCCCTAAGGAAGTGCTATGAGGACGCGCCGATGTGGCTGACTAGCAACAACCCGCACTCTTTTCTGCAAAGTTTTTGTTGCGTATTAATTCCATCGCGCGCTGTGTACATATCCTTAACTGGTGCTACGCCTATGTAATAATGTTACGTACCCTAGATTTAAAAAAATCTAACCACTGTTTATTAGACACATTATGAATGAAATACCTCATTCCTCAACTTAATGATTAACTCGTTGTTTTAACTATTGTATAAAACCGTTCCAAATCTTGGGGAATTCTCTGCGAAATTAACAATCAAAATGTCTTCATAACTAACGTAAATGCCTCGGGCATACACGCGTATATTTATAGTATTAATGGAAATAGTTTACGAGGAGCTCGCGCGAACCTCAATCTACCCTTCACATGCTCGAGTTGATAAAACCCTTGTCTCCCCGCGTCATAATTGGCACATTGTATCTGTTGATGAAGCCGTGTTACATTAATGGGTATTGTGTGTTCTATACGAGTATTAGCGACGTTGTTCAAACGCGAAGGCTTCACGTCAGACGAGAACCAGACATAAATATTAAATCTCTACTCCGGTAATAGTTCACGTAGCACACAATCTTCTACTCTCGCGTAGGTGATATGTAACTTTATTGCCAAATATCTTCTATACTTGTTTTTTAGCACCTTGATCGCGGATTCTTGGAAATCTTTTGTACTCGCGACTTCATAATGGAACTTTAAGTTTACGACAGTAATCGTTTACCAAACAGTAGAAAATAAGAAAAGTAATGTTTGAAATTTCACGCAGCTATGTAAAAACTTGGCATTTAAAAATAAAGCCTTTTGAATTTTAATTACTTGCATTTCCAAGAGAATATATGGGACAACAGAGTGCAGGACTCGGCCCTAGAGCGTGTAGTGCTACCTTGTGTAACTTTTAAAGTGGAGCATTTAAATTTTGCACGTGCTGCCTTTATTAAATTTTTCTTAAAATTTTCGGTATGAAAATCTTCTAACTTCGTATTTTATAAGAAGCCAGTGGGAAGTGACACTTCTATTAGTATAATGTTCTCGATGGGACAATAGGGGAATAAATAGAAAGAACAACGACGTACAAGAGACTAATCCATTTGTGAAGGTTTACGGGGCAGTTAGGGCTCGCTGCGGTCCTCCATTCCTTTAATTAAACCTTTCGAATCACTCCGATACAGCGCGCCTGTGTATTTCGCTGATTAAAACTACCGCTGCTCGTTACTTTTAATAAATTATAAGTATCATTAGTTTATTATTCTATTTTATAGTATTATCTTAACATTTGAAAGCTTCTTCTCCAGCAGATAAAGATTTTTAATTAATCTACTTCAATTGATTCCGTACGTATTTAGTATACCCATTTTCTTGACATTCTAACATACTTAATATTATAATGTTTTATAGTATTTGCCTATGAAATTACTTTTAATAACTGTAATATTCGTGTAAGTCCGAGGAAGGTTTATATTAGAAGCAAAGTAAACAAAGTTCACAATAATTTTACTATTTATTGGTTTCTAAAAAAGAAACTTAAACTTGCTATAAATTAGAATAATTGTACCTGAGTGTACCAATAAAATAATATTAATAAAATAATATTATTGTAAGATTATTTAGCAGAATTATCCTGCTGGCTGTTGATTTGCGATAGCCGTGTCGGTAGTACGTAGCCTGTAATCTGTATTAATTTTCCATCACGTCTGAGGACGGTACAGAAAACTGTACAGTGTAGATAAGGAGGGAAAATGTGTACCTAGTCGTACTTTTACAATGAAATTCAATTACGTTTCTTATCAAACTAAGGGTGGGTAAGACCGAGCCCGTGTATTTGCTTATCTGTTTTATTAGAAGGGCAGTAAAAATAGTGAACACGCAATACGAGTACTCGGCGATGTCAACACGAACGAGCCCCTCCGATTTACATTAAATACTCTAGGGTGTATGATTTTAGAAATTATAAAGACGCATACAAAAATACTATCCTGAAGCTTATAAAATCTTTTATCATAATTCGCTATTCAAAACCCCAGCTCCGTCTATATCGTATTGAAATAGATGCCCCAGATATCTGACGGCCTATTGTATGCAGTGATGCTTTTCAATAAATAATAAGTCTAGCCCAGATAGTAGGCGGGCGAATGCGAACGCCGTAGAGCAAAACTATCCCACGAGGGGGCAATCAAACTTATCAGTCGGGACTGCGATCTGTCTTCGTGTTTATCGGTCCCGGCTAATGCATAACTCGCATATTGATCGTCAAGAGGAACAATGGGCGCCTCCGGACGTTAATAATGGTACACCACCATAAATTTGTATACATTTACGTTGGAATCGTATGACGTACAATGTATCGGCCGTTTTCCGTAGAATTCGATCGCACAAAAGCTCGGAAACCATTAAGTGACAAAAGCTATTAGTAACAATACAACGTTGTTGCATTAGCCGCGTTACGTTCAGGATTTCAGAGCAACGATTGCCAGTCGTCGGCCGGAGTGCACTGTGTAAGTATTTAAAACATCGACTCCACGTTGCGCCACCTATACCAGAATTGAGCTCCGATATATGTCCATAAAATTATTTAGTCGGGGATCTATCTGAAACTAAACCCACACCAATTAAGTGGTATCAAAAGAGGCCTCTTAAAAGGCCGGCAACGCACCTGCAGCTCTTCTGATGTTGCGAGTGTCCATGGGCGACGGTAGTTGCTTACCATCAGGTGACCCGTTTGCTCGTTTGCCCCCTTATTTAATAAATTAAAAAAAAAAACACAGCGACGGCATCAGAGTGCGAGCTAACACCTCTCGCTCTTAGAGTTGTCTGAGGAGTCTAAAATGTAATTGTATTCCATGTCGAGGAGACGAATTGTGGTGTTCGAGAAACTTCTGTCGGCGGGGTGTCGGGAATTTGCCTCACAAAGGTTAATCCGCGAGATACGAGCCCCGACCGATGTTTTCTTGACGAGTTGTAAAAATATTTTCATCGGGTAACATTTTGCGAAACGACTGCGAACATTTTTACGTCGGCTTTTAGATGATCAACTTTGCGATTTTTTATTTATTTTTGCGTGCGACTAATCCGAGCCGCAGCGATAAATATATTTACGGCCGAGTCGAGGACTCGCGTAGGAGCTAAAATTAATATCAATAATGGCAAGATTTTAAGAGAAATCCCGGGGCGCCCGGAGCCGAGATTGCTGACGGGCTAATCAATGTAATTGAGATAAATTTTTACCTTACTTAGCTTCCACGGGAAATATGAGTTTTTCGAAACAAGGTATAACAAGGTAGAGATAATTTATTGGATTCGTTCCATCATCCCGAGCTAATAAGGAAAGTAAATCCAGTGGCTGTATTAATCATATTACCCGGCCTTCCGGCGGCCAAATAAGTTTCTAACTTTACTCGACTTGTTAATATTTATCCGAGGCGTAGATAAATATAACTTGCGGGACCGCTCGCCGAAATTAATACCGAGAACCAACTTTAATTATTATAGATTTCTTGAGCGAGTTCCTAACATAGTGAGCTTCCTTCAATTACTCTGGTAATTTTATTACTGGATTTATATTTAGACGGGCTTTTGTGGAGCGTCTATCGAAAAAGCCACTAAGTTTGTTTAATGCCAATAGTAACTTATTGTATAGATCTTTAAGAATTCATGAGCTGTATACCAGTAAATTAGACATACTTTCTATACTAATTATATCTGTATGTCTATATGTCGGTTTCTCGTTAGATACTTTGAGTAGCAGGAAAGACCACGACCACAGGACGAATTATATTGGGATAAAATGCGCGATAGACAAATTTCTGCGCGGACAAAGTAGCGGGTAACGTCTTGTTTAATAAATCATATCTCCTAATCTTTTAATACAATAAAGTAGTTGGTAATCCTTTGCGCCGGTCGCGGGATCACAGCCGCCGCTAACGAGCGCCGAGATGAGGTTATGTCGCCTCGCTCTAACTCACTTACAACTTCGTGCTCTGTGCTGGTGGGATTGCTTCCGATTCGCAGATTTATAATGCTGGAGCTGCGTCCACGACCTAAAAAAAGTTAGGTTTCTTAGTCATGCAATCGCCGAGTATAATATTCAAAGAGACAATGAAAACTAGGTAACTGTAAAACAATTTTATTTCTAGAAGAAAAACTTTGTTTTATTAAAAAAAACTTTATAGCCTATGATTAAATACTATGGCCCAAAGGTTCAAAATCTTGATAATTAATTGCCCTCCGTCGATATCTGTTTTGTGTTGGTATAACATGTCTTCCCTTTTGTCAAAGCACCGGAATTATAGGATTAAAAAGCAAATAAAAGAAACGTAATATGACAAAGAACATTTATGATTCTTTGTGCTCCGTTGCGACATATTTTTAAGAGGAAAAGTTTTTAATGACCATGAATCCCGATTTGGATGTCAGAAATGATGTGAACATAATAAGAAGGAAGTTTTATCTAGTACCTTTCTTTTGAAACGTAAAATAAACGAAAATTTATGTTTCGAAAATGAACAGTGAAATATAGTGAAAACAAGGTTCCAAAGGAAATAGTCAATACGTAGGTGTTAAAACAGTGCGGCGCGGTGCGAAGTCGATAAATCAGCTCGTATAACACATGATATACCGGCCAAACGTGAACCACCCCACCTACACCTAGTTTTATTCGCCGGACTTAAAACTTTAACAGCCCCAGCGGACATTCATTTTTGATAAGATTACCAAGTTTCCCGGAGCCAAACTTCGTCTTATTTTTACGCGAATATTGCAGGTGGATATTACTTTTGAGGATTTTATCGCGCCGCTTAATCGCTCTACAAAATAACCAAGACGTAACTTCCTTTTTAAAGGTCCGGGATCTTTTTTAAGGACTAAAGGTCTCGTGAGTCATGACTATATTTTAGGTTATTGACATTTTAATGACTGTGAAACACTTAGTCGAGGGCAACATCGTCGGTTTATCTCGTTATCCTCCCACTGCGAGTTCACCGCGATCAATTATATGACGAATAGGTAACTGGACTTAGTTTTTATGTGCCCCAGTAAAACCCACATGCTCTAAGGTGAACGCACTTAGTACTTAAGTATAATGACTGTGTTAATTTTTACCTCGTTTCCAGAATGATCTAAGAAAATAATGAGTAAGGTCAATGTGTCGAAGACCGGCATACTTTTCTAAAATTAAAGTTTAACATAATTTATTGACTTGAGATTTGCTTTTAAAGTAACTTGTGTCATCGGAAATTATAGGCTATATATTAATTAGACCTATAATGATCTAAAAATAATCTTAATTGCCGTATTTTTTTTCTTACGTGGTATTTTTTTAAAACTTCCCTTACAGTTTGAGGTAAGTCCGTCTAACAGCAGTATAGCCCTAACTTGTGAAGTAAAATGCATGGCAACGGTTTCTAGCAAAGCCGCAAAACGGCCATTCAAATATGTGTTTAATGTGTCGGTAATAAGGTTCGCATTCCAGAGAAAATTAATTTTATATCATTTTAAGGCAAGTCCGGCATATCGTAAGTCTAAGTGGTTGCAAACATTTTCATTTCGCCGCTCAATTAAAATTTTAAGGGTTGTTGGTCCGGGAGGTAGGATTTTTTTAAGGAAATTTCCTGCTCTTAAATGATCTTTTTTTAAATTTTGATTATTTCAAATAATTTTTGGTTTTTGGAATATTAAAAAAACCAAACCAATCCTTTGTTTTTACTTTATTGTTTATAACTTTTGCAATTTTTATCAGCCCCTCTTGTATGCTCTTTTCGTGCAGTAAAATTTGGGCAATGCTATGATTTAGTAGCCCCAAGTTGAAATGCAAATTAACAATAAAGACATGTATATTTGAAAAGGTTGACAATATCTGATTCGAGGCAAGACCGGCATATATGACGGCCTTTCCTTATGAAAACTAGACGGACTTCCCAATTATTGCAATTTTAGGTTAGACACATGTTGCAGGTGATAATAACGAAATTAAAGCGATATTAACGAATCGAACACCAGTAATAAGTAAAAGGATCACTAAATTACTTATGTAATCCAAGAAACTCCAAAAACTCCTTCGTATTTCCACTTTTTTTTTGGCAGAGAGAGAGAGAGAGACACTCGGACTGCGAGTACAAAACGGGAAAAAATTTTGAGATCATTTTTTTCGTAACAGGTAGTTAGTAGCGACATATCTGTTTCTTAGGTCAAACTAACTTTGCAATATTGTTTTACCCACTGAGCCATATGAAACTAGTCGTTCAAATATGGAAGTTATTGCCGCTAGACGGACTTACCTCCCAGACGGACTTCGACACATTGACCTTAACATAATTGTTATCTCTTATATATAAAATTCTCGTGTCACAATGTTAGTTACCGTACTCCTCCGAAACGGCTTTACTGATTTTTACCAAATTTTATATGCATATTCAGTAGGTCTGAGAATCGGCTACTGGCTACTTTTTATGTTGATAAGTGCATTTGTTGAATAAATAATAGTAAATTATTACAACTCGAGACTGACGGCGACCATTGTTTGTGCGACGGGATAGCGATGGATGTTGCCATGGTGACATACTTATTTAGTCACTTTAATAAAATAATATGGGCGAAATACTTTATATGGCAAAACAACGTTTGCCGGGACAGCTAATTACATATAATTATACAATTCAGAATCAGGAAATTTTCCCAATATAACTGTTGATAATAACTAATATCTAATGAAGTAAGATCTATCGTCTATCCTTCGTCCTATCGAGTTTCGATACTCTTGCACTATAACTAGAATACCTATAGCCTACGAGTATAAGCCAAATAGTCTATCAAACATACTCTTCTATTTCCAGGGATTTCCGGATAGTGCTGCGGCCGGACCCGGCGTCCGTGTTCGCCGACGACGTGCAGTTCCACTCCTCCGCAGGCCAGCTCGACTACAACAAGGCGCACGTCTACTCCGGCAAGTTGGAAGGTATGTTCTAATGCGGCTATTATGCCTTGGGCTGCGATGACCGAAAACGTAATATAGATCCATGTCATGGCACTCATGACAGATTTCACTGTCGCACTGACCGTCGGCGCTGACATCGAAATGTCGCAGACAACCTATACAGTAGCGTTACTTACAAATTCTTTCTAGTTTTTCACACGATTTGGGCCATCATCGCCGAAATTCCGCGTGCGGTCGGCGATAGCATAAAACCAATACGCCTCTAGTCTCTACACGTCTCTACGATTGACCTCAGTACCGTAGAGGCTCTATAACAAAAATTTACATAGACATTGTGATGTTCGTAAGTTTCTATGTGTGACTAGGTATTTGCCAAAAAGAGTTATAAGTATGACTGTACTGACTACTGTATTTCAACTGAAGGAGTCCAAAGTTTTTGGAGCACGAAACCACATTATACTAACGTTTATCTTATACAGCGGCACAGTATAGCAATATCCCTAGCGGACCGGGCATGGGGTTTGGGAGGAGTGGTCGTATATCTTCATTGGCCCCTCATCATTTATTTATTATTCGGCATGGGAGGCAGATGGCCATAGGAGCTGCAATAAATTATGTCATGCTCAAGATTATTGCTCTTAATGACGATGAATACTAAAACATTTGTATAGATTGTAAGAACTAGTTGCTAGGTGCATAACTGCATAGGTCTTACGTCGACTTAACGACGCATTTAATAGAGCTAAAAACACTTGGAACGTCCATTTAGCATATTTAAGGATACCTAAGTTTTCAAGCATACCAATTACCACGCTAATCTAAACATGTACAAAATACAAATAACCCGAACCGAGGGCCGGAAATTTCTCCTTATCAATTATTAAAAAAGTTGAAAAGTAAACAGAAAATTGCGTAACTGGAAACTCATCTAATACCATCAAAAGATTATTGTTGGCTCATAAAGTATTATTGTTGTTTGACGAACGCCATGTTTTCAGCTCCCAACTTTAAATTGATCAACTTCCCAACATAAACTTCGCTGATGGCATCCGAGTTACGTGCCTATCAGAAAATAAAAAAGAAAATCTGGGGAATCGCGATTTATAAAATGCCAATAAATATGAAGTTCGGCTTTACTTTGTGTTTGTGTTTACTGGAATCAACGAACTCGGCACAGGGTCCTCGTGGTGTTAGTTGAAAGTTTTAAACACGTGTATAAAGTGTAAACTATATTTATCGCAAATCAGGCTTCGATACCGGCTTACGAGGTACTTTTCTACTGCAAACAATATTAAACCTACAAATAATAATATGAAGGTGAATTTTATGACTATGTATTTGTTACCATTCATTTTCACTGCTTCTAGTTTTGTATCATAAAATACACTTACTAGACTCGAAAATTAATCTAACCATTACAGTACTTGTAGAGCAAAGTCAATTATTCAAAGTAAATACAAATAAGGACATAGCAACACGCCCGCCGCCCGCCGGAAACTTCCCACTTAATAGAACAAAACACTGAGGTGCGACAAGTCTGCAACATTCGGAGCTGAGCAAATTTTGATTAAATTAGTTTCTGAGTTTAATGGAGTACTCCTTGTCTACGCCACACATCGCTCATTACAATCTCAATAACTTTCTGAACATCCTAAAGTTACGCCATCCATCATTCCGTATTCATAAGCTCGTGTGGTTTTACAATGATTCGAGTAGATCGTTTGGAGTCGTAGGCGTTTCTGAATACAACCGCAAACCACGGTTCGCTACTTAAGAATGTGGTGCTCGAACGAAAAAGTGACAACGGAATCAATAAAAGTGTATGGAATTGTCACTCATAAAAATATCTATGAAATTGAATTTCAATTTCCTTGGTATGTAATTGACAATGATAATAATATTGATAATAGATAGTCGTAATTAACTACGAAAGAATATTTGTAAGTAGTAGACGTACTTACACTTGTAGCTGTACACATGTGTGCAGTGTGACCCCTAGCGGACATAGCGGTCTAGGGGCCGGCGGTCGGCGGAGTTAAGCAAATGTATTCCTCGGAATTAATCACAACGCGTCGCTTGTCTTATATACTTTTATCAACGTGTACAAATGTGGGGGAATAACGGCGGAGGGGTAATTAAGGTTATTTATGGGCCGCGGTCGGTTCTCTCCTTTATCCACAAATCGAGCTGCTTTATAACGTGGAAGGTCGGAGGTTCGGATAAAGTCACATGCTCATTTTGCAGTTTTTATTCGGATTACCGGTTTCCACGTTCGAGTATTTATCGCGCCGCTATCGGTCCCACATTCCGATGTTTATGGTCCTGCAGATACCCGCCGTTTTCATGTCATGAAAGTATTTTATTTTGACAGATGACGAGTCCTCCCACGTGTACGGCGTCATCACGGCCGAGGGGCTCTTCGACGGCACCATCTGGACCCCCACCGAGGAGTACTACGTAGAGCCGCTGTCGAGATACAACGTGGACCACCCCTCCATGCACAGCGTCATCTACCGGCGGTCCGACGTCGACCACCCTCACGCCGACGAGAACGTGCAGCCCTGCGCCTCCCATCTGCTGCACATCAAGGAAAAGGTCGGCTACACCGGGGAGCTGTTCAACTACACCGACGCCAGTACCTTCAAAGAGGCGGCGTTCAGCAACGACACGGAAGACCTGGGTACGGAAATTAACAGAAGAAAGAAACGGTGGCTCCCCGAGGACGAGATGCAGGACGACGAACCGAAAAAGAATCCCGAGATCCCCCTAGACTTGGACGTCCCGTACACGAGCAACACCGGCGACTCGGGGGACAAGCAGAGCACGAGGAAACCGAAAACTAAAATAGACAAGAGCAACCTGATCACGAAGGTGCGCCTCGACTCCGAGGAGTCGAGACCGAAGCCGAAGACGCACGTCGAGGTGATAAAGACGAAGGCGGGGGTGGTGACGGTCAGCAAGGACGTGGTGAAGAAGGAGCCGGTGGGCTACACCGTCCTGTCCGCCAACGCCACCGACGACGGCCGACACGTCAACAAGCGGGCGACCGTCGACCCGCGCAAGACCACGTGCCTCGTGTACCTGCAGGCCGACCACATGTTCTTCCAGCGGTACGGGACCGAGGAGGCGTGTATTGAGGTCATGACGCGCCACGTTCAAAAAGTTAACGCCATTTACAAAGTTACAGGTATGTCGGACGACTCGAACGTTGTTTTCCGTGCTCCACTAAGCGTGGGTTGCACCAACTTACTTTAATTATAACTGTAACTTTAACTACAGTGTAAAATGTCAAATCTTTGGTTACCGTTAAATATGGCGTCCGACGCCATATTTAACCATAACCACTCATACTCTATCTAAATTTTTTCGTGAAAATTTACTATGTTTCACAGTGTTATATTTTTCCTGTCGATTTTTACGCATAATTAAATTTTTTATACTCACAATCCCATTACCTATAAGCTTTAAAAATAAACGCAACATACATCTGACAATTTCTGTGGTCAAAGTTAAGGTTAAAGTTAAGGTTAAAGCTAGCCTTAAGCCTTAACTATAACCATAACTTTAACCTTAACTTTAATTTTAACCACGCCTCTGGTGCAACCCACCCTAAATGTTTCGACGGGAACTTCGTACTAAATTTTATCGTCTGCCGAAACATTTTTATGATACGGGCGCTCTAATGGAATTTTGTTCCTTTTCAGATTTTAATCAAGACGGCAAACCCGACAATATTACTTTCATGATAAAGAGGATAAAAGTACACACACTCGACGCTTTGAAGGACCCCGCCTATAGGTTCCCTAACAATTACGGCGTGGAAAAATATCTGGAGCTGTTTTCAGGTAAATTGAGCAAATCCTCACTGTCAAGGACACCTTAGTCTCAAGGAGATTATAGTAAATTTATGCCGAGAGGATTTGCTGCTTTCAAACAAAGTTGCGACAGTTTGTAAATGTGTATGTATTTCATTACACATCATGTTACCTCTATTCTCTCTCGTTCTTGGCATATGATATAAAAAAAATAATAGTAATTGATGTTATTTTGAACACACCATTAGTAATTAAATCATTTATGGCTTATGAATATTTAAAAAAGATTTTTTTTATAATTTTGCAGAGGAGGACTACGATGCATTTTGTTTGGCGTACATGTTCACGTACCGCGACTTCGAGATGGGCACGCTGGGCCTGGCGTGGACCGGCGACTTGAAAAACGCTGGTGGCGTCTGCGAAAAAAACGGGGTAACTTTTGCATTTGACCTTCCCTAAAGTTTGCTGTTGTATACGGTACCTTGCGAAGTCTGATGGTTACGCTACTCTAAGGATCAAACTACTGAGTTTGATGTGACTAAATGATTCTAATCATCGATTTTTTCGATGATCAGATCGAAGACATTTTTTCTTTGATAAACTGGCCCCGTATCACGTATCTTGCGAGAGCAATGCGATAGCAACTATTGCGCGATAATTGCTCCAAAATCGCAATTTCGTATCACGTATCAGCCAAAACAATACGACTGCAATCTATCACCATACATGACACTATTGTTTGGGACATTCATGATACCCAGAAATCGCTCGCGCGATTATTGCTAGTGGATTGTTGATCGCTATTTTTACGTAATACCCCAGCCGACTCTATTTTATGGAATTTGACGCAATAACGTTTTGTTTGTCTTACCTAGAATCTAGATATTTTAACTCTATCCGAACATTGTTACAAAACTTATTCTAATATAATATGAGCACGTTTTGTCCCAGTTATATTTCACAGAAGTTGTACGCATACCGTGGGCGGGTATTAAGTATTTAATATTTACGTCTGTGCAATTGTATGACACCAAACTGGGACGTTCTGCGACGCCCATATTTTAATACCAATATAGTCTACAGTCTACACAATGTATTAAGGCTGCTCTCTCGAAAAAAGCGTGCAGATGAAACCACTTTTCATCGGCATTAACAGAGAAATTATATCTGAAAAAATAATTAGTAATCTACATGATATGATACGTAATTTGGTTTTGCCATATTTTTTCTATCGGTATCACATAATAAAGAAATAAAAAACCAAGTCACCTCCAAATCGTTGAATGAAACCACTTTACTCCTTCATTATTTATCAAAAGAATATATAAAAAATATCTACTGCTTTGCAATACATAAGTTAATAATTTGGTTTGGTTACTTTTTTTAAATATGTATTATATTAAGCCTTAAAAAGGTTTTTTCTCCTATTTCGCCCTATCATGGACGCGGCGAACGTCGTAACCGCCACCGTACAAGGCGCGCTGTTATGAATGTTATTTTAATGTAATTTACGTCGATATTCGCACTGACAGACAATCGACCTGCTAATTTAGGAAGAGAGGGCCCTTAAGCAACATAATAATTGCTATTACTAGGAACAACTATATTTTATCATTACTGTTATCCACATATAGCAGACTACTAATATTGTTAACTAATGGGTTAACACTTAACACATATCTAGTCCCTACCCACCTAATACATTAGTAGTCCGCTAAGATACTTCGCAGCCTGCGCTGGCGACAAATATAGGTACTTCGGTACCTAGTGGAGGCTAATTCTCAATGAGTAATTCGACTCGGTTTCGACTTCTCTGCTCGTCAGCCAATTAACACCAAGCGTTGACCAACAAGTTTTCGAATCCGAGTTTAACAAACGTTTTAAATAACCTCTTGTAGATTTCAGTAATATCTATTTTTATATGTCTACTAAGTGATAACTGATAAACTATGCTTTGAAAAACACATTCGGTCTTACTACAAAAGATTAAAACACCTGTTGAACAGTTGATTTGAGAAAAAACCAGTACAAAATGGTCTCAAAACAACTGTTCAACAGATGTTTAATCTTTTGTGGTAAGACCGATTATATTTAACCTTACTGTTGTACTATTGCAGCACTACCGCGGCAGCATGAAGTCTCTGAACACGGGCATCGTGACGCTGCTCAACTACGGCAAGCACGTGCCGCCTGCCGTCTCACACGTCACGCTCGCGCACGAGATCGGACACAACTTTGGCTCGCCGGTAACTAACGCATATCCTACTAATGTTATTGTGGCGGTACCCACAATTCGCCTAACATTCCTGCATCGCGTTATCGAAGTTTTCTGAGCGCGTCGGTATACATACGACAGCTAAAATGTATCACGTGGGCTCCGGCCTGACCGAGCATAACACCTCGCTCGGCCGGAAGATCTTCCTTTGCGGCCTCCACGCATATCCCACATTATAAATGTGAAAGTCCGTCTGTTTGTTACCTTTTCACGCCCGAACCGCTCAACCGATTTTGGTGAAATTTAGTATGCCGATACTTTGATTGCCGGGATTCTTTTATCCCGGGACTCAAAGTATCGGCTATCGTATTTTATAGCCGTACTTTTTATCCCGGAAAAATGTGCGGTTCCCGCGTAATAAAAGAGTCATTTTCATTTACACATGTAAAAGTGTGATAGCATGATATTTTTCTTTTCGTTATAATTGAATGTCAAAAAATATTATTATACGATGGTATTCGACTAAATTTACCCCAGCAAGCATGTTTTACATTATTATTTAATCAGCACAATTTTTTTTAAAGGTTTATGTAACCAAATGTCACGCAACGTGGTGTGTGCAAAACCCAGATTTACTCATTTACGACCCTGTATCTTTGTAACATACGGTTTACGGGTACTTTTTTTACTTTTTTCATCTTCTTGGATACTTATTTTGTCTAAAAAAAGTATCATATCAATTTCAAAACAAATAATTTTATCATGATGGACTTGCAAATTTTGTGATTGACTTTGGGGTTCACAAACGTGGCCGTTTTTGTTTTCCCCATAACTTAAGTAAATTTTAATTTTTTTCTATTAGCAGCACTCCTCTGAACGTCATTCGACGGCTATTTATAATCGGCCTTTAACTTTGGAACTAACGTTTTTGCATGAAGCTAAGATTATTTAATTTCTGTGTCTGCTTCAACTTTGTAAAGCATAACGCGTCAACGACGTGTTTATAATCATGAAGTGATGGTGTACGATATCGATCTCGATTTTTAATATAAAGTTTGGTATAGTTATCAATATGCCTCTTTATAGATATCAACAGTCATGGATGTATTTTAGATAATTTCTAGACATGTTCAAATAATGTCACAGACGTGGTGTTCCTAAACGTGGCTCGGTCTGTCTGTCTCCAGGACTTTATCTCAAGAACTGCTGTAGCTAGACTTCTGAATTTTTTACAGATTATGTATTTATGTTGCCGCTATAACAACAAATACTAAAAACAAAATAAAATTATTATTTAAGTGGGGCTCCAATACAACAAACGTGATTTTTTTGGCCTTTTTTGTTCGATATCAAAAATGGCAACAGGTAGGCACATGAAATTTTCACAAAGTCCTCAATTATATGTTTACTTTAATAATTAATAATATTATTAAAATAAAATAAGAATTTAAGGGGGGCTCTCATACAAAAACACAATTTTTAGCTTATTTTCGCTCTATTATGGTACGGAACCCTTTGTGCGCGAGTCCGACTCGTACTTGGCCGATTTTTTAAATAAAAGTTTCATAATATTATATGATAATATACATTTGTTTCATTTTATATACATTTACTACAGTATTTTCATAGAAAATGTCACAAACATGGATATAATTATCCCAGACGTGGGTACTACATTTTTTTTAATTAAGTTTTCTAGCAAAGTATGCACTTCTAAGCTTGACCACTCATACTTAAATACTTCAAATTAACCCCTTAACATATTTTAACCAAAAAACATATAAAATTTAAAATTCAGTCATTTTAACACTTAAAATGAAAATGACCCAAAAGAATTTTGGCGTTGCGGGAAGACGGAGTTGCGGCCGTCATCTAGTACTTAATAAAAGATTTTCTAAAATATTATATTGTATAATGCACATCAAACATTTGCACTGTAAAACGGTTTAGTAGTTTTTGGAACGATTTTTTACTGCTGTGGTGCCACACCTCCTGTAGCTTATTTTCGAAATAGCCCTAACATGTCACGGCAGTTCTGCTCCTGCTGTCTCGCTCGCACAATAATTGTTCCCTATTAAGTTAAACGTGCAAGTGTTCAATTATTATTAGCAATCTACAGTGTCCCATTGCTGGGCAAAGGCCTCCCCTCTTTATTTCCAAAGTCCACGATCCTGTGATGTTACAGGCCACTTTGTCGAACGCATCCAGATCGTCGCGCCTCCTTTTCTTGGGTTGGCCTCTGTTACGCCGACCAGTCGATGGCCACTCCGAAACTTGACGATTGAAGTGTTCAATAATTCTGATAAAAAAAACTTGAGAGGTGTCAAGGGACACCCGGATGAAACGAAGTTATAACAAAAACGCCATCTATTGACGCCCAGGAATACCTACAACGAAACTTTTGTGGAATTGCAATAAAAATTTATTTAAACGTCCAGTAGATGTCGCTGTTTATTCTCAAAAACGCCATCTAGTAGACGCACAATAATACTATCAACGCCCTCAGTCCCTACTAGGCAGGTACTAATAAAAAAGTGTCGAGGTCAAGACGTGTCGTTCCGTCTAGCCTCCTTTCGCAACACCGAACGCGCCATAAGGAACTTCGTTCTAAAAACAACATGATCTCTCTTTTTCCAGCACGACCCCGAAATCTGTACGCCGTTCGGCGAGGACGGCAACTACATAATGTTCGCGCGCGCGACCAGCGGCGATCGCAAGAACAACAACAAGTTCTCCCCCTGCTCACTCAAGGCCATCGACCCTGTGCTCAACAACAAGGCCCGCTCGCCCAAAGGCTGCTTCACAGGTATGATGAAACTTCACGTGTTGAAAGTGGAATATGCGTAATAGGGTTGCAACACGATGGAATTTAAGTTAATGAAGTTCCAGACACCACCAATTAGTAAAATACTATACTATATAGGGGCTATTTCACCACTTCCTGATAAGTGCTGGATAGGCTACCCACAACTTATCTGACAGATATACTGTATATTGTATCTGTCAGATAAATTGTGGATAGCCTGTCCGGCACTCAGGACGTATGAAACAGGCCCTTAAGACCGAGCTCCCTTTTTTTTTGCTGTGTTTTCTAATAAGTATTACGATCCCGGAAGACGATAGACACAAATGAAATTGAGATTTATTGAATCATCGTATATTTATCTGATACTTGCCTAACGGAAAACACGATTCACTTATTTTGACTCGATAGTTTTATTTTTCAAAATTATGAATTTTTCTGGGCTATTCAACAAATATCTGTTACACTTATTGAGTTACTATCATTCAATAACTTGCACTACTACAATCACACACTTTATAAAAGATTAACTAAAGGAAATATTAGTATTGTATTTAATTTTTAAGTAATCATCAAAAACATTTTTGGGACTAGCGAAATTTACTTTCGTGCTATAATGCGCCCGGACCGTTGCTATGCGATATTGGTCACTATTAGCTACAGCGCAAAATACATTTCATGCGGGCACGATTCATGGAATTATTGTATCATGATTGGACGATAGCCGTGTGTGTAGGCGGGGCTAGCGTTTTGGCAGCAGGCTCTTAACATACAAAACTAATGTTCCACACTGTATACAGTGTGTAACAAAACTAAGTGATAATACTTAAGGTTGTGTATTGTATGTAAGACCAAAAATTTTTTTCACTTTTGTATGGGGAAACTCGTGACGCTGGAGCGCTTGCCTATACAAAAGTGAAAAAAAATTTGGTCTTTCAGCGCTGCTATTTTTACAGTGAACTCTTTACAAGAAACACGTACACACCCTAAAGTATTATCACTTAGTTATGTTACACCCTGTATATTATTCAAGAGGACTAAAGTAAAATACAATGTAATCAAAACCCTTTTGCATTTCGCCGCTAAATGTTGCATGACCGTAAGTCGCAGCAGCTTTAAATAAAAGTCGTAACTTTTAATGCCATGTAAGCACCAATTGATTCCTCAATGAGTGCCTGATACCTTACCCAATTTGTCCAATCCAGAGCCGCAGCCAGCGATCTGCGGCAACGGGGTGGTGGAGGAGGGGGAGGAGTGCGACTGCGGCTGGGCGTCGGAGTGCACCGACGTGTGCTGCCGCCCGCAGGCCGCGCGGCCACACTACAAGCCCTGCACGCTCACCGAGCACAGCGTCTGCAGCCCCAGCCAGGTTAATACGGCATAATAAAGAGGACATTAATCACCTAGTCGACATGTAACACACAAAATTTTGACTTTAAGGGCTCCCACACAGAATTCATAATCGCATCGCATCGCAGAAATCTGCAACAAAACTCATACTATGATTGACATTGCGATGCGATGCTATGCGAGTTTGTGTGCGAGCTCTAAGCTGTATTCAATTCAGTACAGTACAGTAGTAATAAAAAACAGGCACCGGAAGCGACTTAATTATGGTTAAGATGTTAGCCATATATTATGTGCATTACTCAACCATATTATGTATGCATTAATATTTTTCCAAAAACTTTTCACTTATTGTTATATAATTAGTTTTTGGCAACGGCAGTTTCACCGTGTTATAGGTTTAACAATCTAATGTATATGATTCTCAGGGTCCATGCTGCACATCGTCGTGTACGCTCAAGTTCGGCGACAAGTGTCGCGCGGACAACGGGTGTCGCGACGCGGCGCACTGCGACGGCAAGCGCGCGGCCTGCCCCGCCTCCCGACACAAGCCCAACCGCACGCGCTGCGACAGAGACCTCGTCTGCTACATGGGAGTAAGTCACATCGTTAATGGTTTAACAGTTAGCTTTATTTTCAAGCAGTTATGAGACTTATGAGGTTATTTGGTTATGTCAAGCCCAGCCGACAGATTATGATCCACATTGACTTGACACAGCCCGACCAAATAACGTAGATCGTGGCATTTAAATCAATACCCTAAAGCCGCCATCCCACCGCGGCGCACGCTGTGCACGGCCACGCGGCCAGAGGCGGCGCAAGGCGTGGGCGGTGTGGGCGCCTCGCCCACATCTCGCCCACATAAAATTTTGGTCTTGCCCCGCCACTGCACGCGGCGCACGTTTTTATTACTTTGACTACGTCAATTCGTGCGTAGCGTGTCCGTGGGTTGCAGTGGACACAGTCACATATTATGTTTTCTTGCGAAGCGAAGCTTGACGTACGTGCGTAGTCTCTCCGTGCGCTGCGGTGGACTGGCGGCTTTATGCTACATTGTAAGTACTTTTTTGAACTTTTTGCCAAGGATTAAAAAGTGATCAATCTCTCTTCGACCGAATTTACATTTTCTATAAGTATACCTACAGAACATTCTGTGCTAGAAACATATTTCGCTAATTATATTTGGAGATTTACTTTTAGATGTTTCGAAGTCTTATTTTGATGTAAACCAATCATCTAAACGAAACTTCGACAAAATGGAAATTCAAACTCAAAAAGCTTAGGTGGAATATCTATTTAGCACAGATTCTCAAAAAGCTAACTGGTCGCTTTAAGTATTTGTGTTGCACCTACAAACATATTTTTTTTGTTGTATTTCGAATGCAGTCTTGTTCTAAATTATGTAAAGAACATAACTGCATTCATAACTCAACACCTACGAATAATAAAAACTAAGGAAGAGTAACTATGTCAAAAATTTTGCCCACGAGTCTACAAAATGTGACCCGAATACATGCATAATTATTCATGTATTCGGTACACAATTTTGTGTTTTTTACAAGTGACAATAATAATTATAGTCAACGGCTTTATTTCCTAAATTTGAATGTTAGTGTTTCGTAGCTATTGTCATATTTTAGTGTGCGAAAAAGAACCAAATTCAAAACGGTTGAAGCATGGAAGTTACGTTTCCATAGTTTTTATTATTCGTAGCTCAATACGTATTTTTATGAGTTAGTACGCGAATGCTTAACAGCGTCCAATAATTAATCTAACTATAACCAGGAGTGCACGGGCTCCATCTGCCTGGCGTACGGTCTGGAGTCGTGCCAGTGCGGCGCGCGCGCGGACGAACCGCGGTCGGCGTGCGAGCTGTGCTGCCGGCGCGCAGGCGGGCCCTGCCGCTCCTCCTTCCACTGGAACGCCCCGCCTTACGATGTACCCGACATGTACGCCAAGCCGGGCACGCCCTGTAACGATTACAACGGGTATGTATTCATTCTCTTTGTGTTTTAGAGCTTTGGGTTAGAACAGGCTCTCGTCTGTCTCATCGTTACTATCAACAAAACAACAAACAAATATTATATGAGTGAAAATATTACTGTAACACAAAATTACAATGCGTCGAAATTATCATTAATAGAAAAAAGAACGTCGTTAAAAACTACTAGCTTAATGGTTAAACTGTAACATCTTATTTAGGATTTTTAAAGTACAATAATTGTATGCTATTAGAATTTTGGCTTATTCGTAAGCAAGAAAAGTGGACGACTTAAAAAAAATATCAGGATTTCATGGATAATATAATAATTACCCTCGCTTTTAAAACATAAGCTTACGTGGAAAACCTTGAGTTCATTATAAAATAGCAGCGCTGAAAGAGTTACTTCTTTTAATTTTTGTATGGAAAAAATCATAACTTTAGGTCATTTAAATTCATTGACATTTACAGTCACAAGCCCAAAGTTAAGGCGGGATTATAGGCAACTGACATTTTAGAATTTGCGGAAAACAAGCTCAATAGATGGCGCTCGATAGGTACATATTTAGTTTTCAAGCCGTCGTTGATTTCAATAATTTTCAGAAATAATGTGATCACGTGGTAAACTCGACATACAGACTAATGATTAACAGAGAGGCCATGTTCACAACTTAATAAACGAAATCTTTAATGAATTTTTTATTGTAATAAAATTATGTACTATTTTAATATGTTTGTTCTGTACTCACGATAATTAAAAAAAAGTATTTCCTCAATAATACATGATATAATTGATTATACAATGTATAACAAAATAAAGTATTACTCATATGCATTATTAGTTATATAATTTAAGAGTAACATTGTTCTACAAATTGAACAATCCATATTTTAGGACCATCAAATCAAAGTATGAAATCCTTTCTAACTCTGTTAGCTACCACTTTCAAGATTTTTTCGCAGATAAAAAAGTTGTTTGTCTTATTAAAATAAAGCTACTCACAAAAAATTAGCTTGTTAGTAATTAAAAAAATGTTCTAGGGCTCCCTGACTATAAGATGTTATATCTTTCCATTGCTATGGATTGGACATGTTCGATAAAATTGTTGTTTAACATAATAACATCATTATCATTTTACAATGTTTTAACACATCCCTCAAAATGTGTCTCTGTGTTGAGGCACTCTGTTCATGCTCTGTTCATTATTATCTGACTTAGCTGTGATATTTGCATTTATGACTTTCAAACCTACCAAAAACGTATAAATGATCGTTTGGCGAATGTAAATTATCAAATATATACCAATAAGATACCTAATAAGGTAGTCTCTCACCAAATATTAGGTTACAAAACATTATTGTAATATTTGTAAACCAAACATATTGCGTATGTTCTGAAATAAAACCCAGTTTACTTACCAGCGATCAAGATGTCATCTTACGACGCCGCACTGTATTGTACTGGTAAGACAAGTGTAACATATTATAATCACATCACAATAAACACATTTAAGTATACGACAATGCACTGGCAAATATTTCGAAACGACAACATACAACGAGACAACGGCAAATATTTCAACAGAATGGGACCACCGCGATTCTAGGCCTAAGGAGCTCTGGCCAGTATACTGGGATATATTTGTGAACATACTCTAGATTTTCTGTAATAGACAATCAGTCACTGAAAGACAGATTTGACTGATGTCATTCAATTATTATCCATCAAAACGCCTGTGGAATTGTTATGGCAAATATTGAAAGCAAGGCGTTGCATTCGAAAATCAATAAACCGTTCGAATTTGTGATCAAAACAAAATCTTTATTATTGTTATTATATATCAAAAACGAAGCTGACCGTAACCTTCGAAATCATAATTTAAACATTTTTGTATAAAAATATTTTTTCCTGCGTTTATTTTCGCTGAATTCTAGTGGAAATAAAATTTTAAAAGTAGCATTCTTTATTACTCTTTTTTTAGTGGTAAATGGATTTAAATCGAAATTCTAAGCTGACTGGGACCTTGGTAAGGAACGTAACAAACCTACAAAAAATGTTTAAATGCTTATAATTACTTCTGGTCAAAGTTCTAGTGAAAATAAAAACATGAAATTTCACTAGTCCTCGTTGTATACGGCCTTAAGTAATAATTCACTTTATTGGTCACACTCATCAGCAAGGTCTGTTAAGAAAATCGTAATCAGTATCGAATGTAAAATGTGCCATAATGATAACTAGCTATATGACCGAGCTTCGCTCGGTATTCAAAAAATTCAAAAAACTCACATAAAATGACATTTTATCAAAATGATTCCTAGCTAGATCGATTTATCACCCCCGAAACCCCCTATATACTAAATTTCATGAAAATCGTTGGAGCCGATTCCGAGATTCCAATTATATATATACAAGAATTGCTCGTTTAAAGATATAAGATATTGAAAGTGTTTGTACACTTTTAATATTATCATTATGGCACATTTTATATCTGGTTTAATGAAGTTTTGCAATATTTTATGTATAGTCCGCGCGGAACTAGTTAGCCGCTCTGCCGGTATGTGAGTATACGGGCAGAGCGGCCAACTAGATCCGCGCGGACTATAATTTAAAATTTGTGTTCGGCGTCTACTCTTTTTTGATAAGCTATAACTCGCGTGTGGGGCGTGGGGCAGGTACTGCGACGTGTTCCAGCGATGCCGCGAGGTGGACCCGTCGGGCCCGCTGGCGACGCTGCGCCGGCTGCTGCTGTCGGACGAGAGCATCGCCGGCTTCCGGCGCTGGGTGCTGCGACACTGGTACGCCGTGCTGCTCATACTGCTCGCCGTCCTCGCGCTGTTGGTCAGTATGACATACTAGATTCTAGAATATAGAACCATTCCGAATACAGTTTACAATGTTCTAAATAGTACTACGAATAATAAAAACTAAGGAAACGTAACTCCCATACTTCAATCGTTTTGTATTTGGTTCTCAAGGTTTTTTTTCGTACACTAAAATAATATGGAAATATCTACGAAACACTACATCCAAATTGGCAAAATAAAGCCGATGACAATAATAGGGAACATGCAAATACAATATTTATGAAAATTTTGCTATTAAAATGTTAAAAAAAATATAAAAGAAATGCCACTGTAAGGTTATTATTTTATAAAATATTGTTTTTTTACAAAAAATATGAATTAAAAGTAGCTTGAAACGGAACGTATTTCAAAACACCAATCAGCGTTCAGCGACGTCACACGTGCTTTTGACAACCATAGAGAAATATAATACATACTACTCGACCAAGCCAACTAGACGAATGTCAAAGCTTGCTCTCTCGCACTTACCCACTTCGCTAACAATGCATAAGAGCGAGAGAGCATGATTCGAGAGAGCATGATTCGAGAGAGCATGAGTCGACTAGTTGGCTTGGTCGAGTAGTACTTATTATGTTTGACAACTTTTTGAGAGGTTAAGGTTCAGACTCTACAAATCCAAAGAGAATGTAATCACTACGTTTTATAGATATCTTCCAAAGTCACTGTTGACATTGTAGTACTTAACATTTTTTGTCGAAAGTGCAGAGTAGTTCCAGTGTAGAAATGAGAGGGTCTAAAATATTATGTACTTAATATCATTTACAAATTTTCATTTATTTACCTTCATTCAGCGCGGCGGCTTCTATATACATATAGCAGTTATTTTATATTTTCAGCTCAACAAGAGAATCTTATAGCACAATGCCATCTGAATGTTCAACTCAAAAGAGGAGAAACATGTACTTACAATTTACATACAATAAAAAGTCGAGTTACCATTCGAGTTACCCCAGAACACAAAGTACGTAAAGGAGGTTACGGTATCGTGTTATAGCTATTATAAATGAAACGCAAGGCTCGGTTCAGGCCTGCAAATGCGAGGTCCTGCAAAAGGAGCCTCCGATTACGTCCGTCACATGTTATTGGAAGAAGTCTAAATTATGATATTACCTCTTTACAGTGCCAGTGAACACGCCTAGCGTGCTACGTAATTTCATCCTGCAGTGCCGAGAGCACACCTAGCATGTTTGCGTTTTTTATAGGGCGGCATTGCTGGGAACTATTAGAAAATAGTGGTGGTAATGAATGTGTAAATAGACGATGTGGTAGCAACCCATCACTATTCTGGTTTCATTTTCCAATTATATATACACCACAAAATGCTAAATGTGGCCTTTGGGTCTTATAAACTTAGGTACTGTCTAACCCGTAAGAGATATAGATGTTTATTGAAGTGATATGATAGTTTATGTACATTATTTTCTAAAATGTTTGAGTTAATAAAACAGTAAATACAGTTTTTTATTTCATTTTAATTAAAGGTGATTGTAAATTGACAAGTGCACAGCAAATGATTCAGAAAAGCAAATTCGTGTAATTTTGTGATCACTCTTTCAATGTGAATTCGAAGACTTGCAATCTTCTTTGACCTGAGTACATCATCTCTTGAACTTTTCTTAGCCGAAAAATAATGCAAAATTAGGAAAGCCTTTGGGAAAGCCACTGAGGACAAGTACGATCAGGCCGCACAGCATGTAGTGATTATATTCTCTTTGGTGCACAGATTAAGGTATAATCACAATATAATATATTGATCAGGTGGGGCCATTGTCAATAATTGTCAAACAGTAGTGACGTCATACAGACTATAGCCGTTTTGGCGCCAAAATTTAAATTGTCAATTTTAAACCGCATTTTTTGCAGTAAATTCCAGTGTTTAAATTTTTTTAATATGCTTGTGGTCTATTCTACATGGGGTTCTTTAAAATAAACACAAAAATAAAAATATCGCATCTTCCCTATTGTCACTTCTATTGCTAAGTACTCACATACGGTTTTGCTCGACAGTTTTACTCCGAATCGAAGGAAATGACATAATATGCTAAGTACTGACATACGGTTTTGCTCGATAGTTTTACTCCAAATCGAGCAATAACCATCGTGTGGACCGCAAAACTGACAGCTCGAAGGCTCGCTTCGAGCCGGGCTCGATAGAATTAAATATGTCAAATATGTAATTTCCTTCGATTTGGAGTAAAACTATCGAGCAAAACCGTATGTGAGTACTTAGCATTAAATTACATAAAATTCTTACATGTATTCGGGTCACATTTTGTAGAATCGGATCAAATTTTTTGACACAGTTATTCTTCCTTAGTTTTTATTATTCGTAGTAGAACTATCCGGAATATGGATTATTTGTGGTATACGAAAGAGAATGTAGAACAATTGAAAATAAAAAAGGTTTATTTGCAAAGTACAGTCCATTTTTTAACTTTTTACCTGGCTAAAGCAAAATGTATGTATGAATGTTTATTTCTGATGAATGAGCCATGAATTGTATCTTAAAGATGCCTAAGCGTCATAGGATAAAAATTAAATATTTAATTTAATTCAGTTATAGTTTTCACTTCTGATCATTTTTATTCGTCATTTAAATACTACACTTTTTACTGATGTTGCACATTGATACAATTATTTTAAAATATTGAATATGTAATTCTTTTCACTGGAATGTTTTCGAAAAATGTTTACTTTTACCATTTAGAGGTGCTGTCGAATTCTTGACGTCGATACCGGGGCTGTTGTGACGAAAGACAACACCGCTAACACCACGGGAAACTCTACAAACTCTAGCAACGACTCAAATACTAGCAACGACCAAAATACTAGCAACAGCCAAAATACTAGCGACAGCCAAAATACCTAGAACCACCATGTTAATGTCGATTTAGTTAAGGTATACGTGGTACTTACAAACTAGGCTAGCAGTTTACGCTCGATAACACTCAGTACCTCTAGAGACGTGGTGAAGATGTATACGCTAGCTATTTGTATGACATATGACACAAATCGTTTCGCTGCGCTCGTTCTCATACATGCAGGACTAAGATTTATTTTTTATTTTTCATTGTTTCAACGTTTTGGTCATTCATATAAAACATCATAATTATTGCTGAGTACGGCACATTTACATTTTCATTGTTAACATAATAATTTTAAAAGTTGTAAAGCTGGAAATCAAATTCATCTCATGTCATTTTCTTCACTTTCTATAGTTGCATTGTGATGGGATTGTCGACTTATTTCTATTGTAAATTGGTGCAAGTGTCTGTATTATGAATTATGATGTTTCGCCTATAAATTATATTTTGTCATTCAAATCCACCGCTGCGAATATAATCGCCAGCGCGACGGTAATTATTATTTCGCACACAACCTAATAATTTTTAAATTAGAGCGACCAAACTACGTACAACCTCCGTCCTACGTAGTAGTTTGGTCGCGTTATGTCAAACCCAGGCGAAAGATCACAATTAACATTGAATTGACACGATCCGACCAAATGAGGTTGGTCTGTCAACTGCCTAGGAATCAATTTCCTCGATGGTACGTGCCAAAATGTTAATATTGAGTTTCGATATTTGCAGTTCGCCAGCACTCGGTACTTGGGTCGTCACGGCAAGAAGGTGAAGTCGGTGACCATTATCCACTCGTCCACCACGGAGACCGTCCGCCTGCCCGACGCCGGCGACCAGGGCCTCATCGTGCACACCGCTGTCAGGTATTACATTCATTAAACACTATGTTCTTGCACTATTGCCACTTATGTGACCTGACCTCACCGAGCGAGGTGTTATTCTCGCGGTCAGGCCGAAGCCCAAGTGATTGATTTCAGCTGTCGTTGAAATCAATCACTTGGGCTTCGGCCTGACCGAGAATATTAACACCTCGCTCGGTCAGGTCAGGTCACATAAGTGGAACAAAACTAAATAATAATAATTAACTGAGGTAATTCTTGGGTTAAGGTGTATCCAAAAAGCAATACTAAATAATTATTTGTACGCAACCCGATTTTGGAGAAAAACGCATTTGAAATCTTTGAAAAAAAATTGAGTTACAGCCCTGTCCACTACTTTACACTACTCCACGTGGACATTAATTCATAGACTCAGATTCGAACGCATCGATTGGTTCGCAGGCGAATCGCGTAAGCGCGTGAACCAATCAATGCGTTGAACATATTTTTTCATTCATGGCTACTAGCTCCACATACTTTTTAGGGTTCCGTACCCAAATGGTAATAACGGGACCCTATTACTAAGACTTAGATGTCTGTCCGTCCGTCCGTCCGTCCGTCTGTCTGTCTCCAGACTGTAACTCAAGAACCGCTATAGCTTGACTTCTGAAATTCTCACAGATTGTGTTTCGGTTGCCGCTATAACAACAAATACTAAAAACAAAATAAAATCAATAATTAAGGGTGGCTCCCATACAACAAACGAGATTTTTTCGGCCTTTTCTGCTCTATATCAGTAATGGCAACAGGTAGGCACATGATATTTTCACGAAGGCCCTTATTATATGTCTACGTCAATAATTAATAATAATATTAAATTAAAATAAAATTTTAAGGGGGGCTCCCATACTAAAAACACAATTTTGGCCTATTTTTGCTCTCTAACGGTACGGAACCCTTCATGCGCGAGTCCAACTCGCACTTGGCCGATTATTAATTTTGTGGTTCCGCATAATTAACTTAAGGAAAATAAAATTCTAAGTTTATTCTTATGATTTGGTTTTAATGTTCTTTTTTACATTATTGTTTTGGATTAATCGTATGAAATAGAAGTGTTTTACCTGAAATAAAACACATATTAAATACTTACCTTAGTTAAAGTTTACAACCTTGAGAGTGGCAACCTTAGTTTCCATCACATCTTATGTCCTTTTCCTTCCTTTACCCCCTATATAGCTATCTATCTCGCTCGCACAATCCCCACCAGGTAGGTGGTCGAGCTGCAATGCCAGCTACGACCTACTCCTCATTGAGTCGAAAGGAACCGCCAGGCAGAAATTAAATTTGTAAACTTTAACTAAGGTAAGTATTTAATATGTGTTTTATTTCAGGTAAAACACTTCTATTAAACACTTGACGTTAGTTAAAGTTTACAACCTTGAGACCTGTTTGTTATCGCCTGGTGGGTATATTAAACCAAAATTTAGACGCCAATGTGATTGTATTAGGCTAAAAAGCTTAATAAGCTGCCATGTTAAAAGGAAGAAGTTAAAATAAAATGTTGTTATAATAATATTATAACAGGTATATTGTATTGATAAGTGCTAGACTACTAACTACTAACTACTAACAAAAAATCTTAATAGGTTTTTAAACCTTACACAGCAGATTTTAAACTTATAATATTGCTTTATATAGCATGGTAAGACTTATATGTACAATAATAACAAATATTAAAACAATGAATTGTTATAATTGCAATAAAATGCAGTTGCTTTCATATAAGAATTATTCTAAAGAAATCTTAATTAATAACATAAATAGGATTTTAATTGTAATTAAAAACTCACTATGTGATAAATTTAAACAGAATTAAACAAACTTATTACATCCCCATTACTAATTCTGGGCATAACTTCTTTGCAGTAAAATCGAGTGAAGGTTGCCTTTGACCTCCAGTTTCCTCCAGAAAGAATGTCATCTAGTGGGCAGTTATTTTGCCACCTTTTTGAGGCAACAGCGGATCTCAGACTTCCTGGGGTTGCTATCACACCTGCTTCTATCAATAGCGATTTCACCCAACCTGCTATGAGTGTGCGAGAGGCTGCTTTTGGTGGGCCTCTGATATTTAAAAATAGATTTGGAATTCCTGTTTGCTGTCGTCTCTCCTGTAACAGAGTTTTACATAGCTTTACCCAAAAAACCGGATCAAGATTTTTACTCTCAATATTGGAGTGAAGTCTCCATCCAGACTGTCTGTATGTAGCAGTGTCTGTTTTAGACCCTAAAATCGGCCATAAAATTAAGGAATCATTTTCCTCTGAGTAATGCTGTGAATTGGTGGCTAATAAAGTTAAATCATGGACCCTGCGACCCGAGCATAGAAGTAATAATGTTGCAGTTTGTCGAGAAACAGCAAATACACTAGTCTCGTCTACAGTACTATTGCGTAAGTATGTAGTTAAAATATCAATATCCCAAATTACTTTCTTTTGAGTTATTGGTTTTTGTAAAGCTATAGCTTTTAATACATGACAGACTAGTGAATGCGAGCTCAAACTGCTTACATTGTTAGGGTTGGTTAAAGTGGCTACCACAGATTTATGAACATTAATTGTGTTATAAGCAAGCCCATCAACAATATGTAAATCAGCCAAGTAACGAGCAAGAATTTGTCCTGATGGTGCTAACGGATTTATACCCTGCTGTTCTGACCATTTTAACCATCTCTTCCAAGCCGCCGTATACGTTTTCCTTGTCGAAGGGCGCCAGGAGGCTTGGAGCAGTTGAATCTGGTCCTCATTCCAGTCTCTTAGGCTCTGAGCCCACCCCCACATTTCCACACTTCTATTACCATTTCCTGCACTTTAGAAGGTGGTAGGCCTGTTGCCGTGTCTATTAGAACTTGTGGAAGATTCTTTATGGTGAAGGGCGGTGCTACTGCTCGCGCCTTCAGGTCTGGTCCCCAGAACGCTCGTTCCCAACGAGGAACTACCAGGAGATAAATTCCTCGTGCACGGTTCAGATGTTCTAGGACCTTCGGAATAAGGTACGGTGGTGGGAATATCCATGCCATGGGATAATTCCACACCTGGGAAAAGGCATCGTGAAACATAGCCAGGTGGTCCTTCTGGTCTAGGGACACATAATTCAGGACCACCTTCGCCCGTTCCGACGCGAACAGGTCTATCAGGGGAACTCCGAACTTCTGGAACACTTTTTCTGTGCCCTGGGGGAGTAGGTGCCATTCGAATGGAGTCAGATGACGAGAAAGATGGTCGGCGTGGCAGTTGTATTTGCCCGGGATATGACGAGCTTCTACGTGAATGCTGTGCCTCTCCAGGAGACAAAATATAAGCTTTGTCAGCTCCATCAAGGAGGCTAATTTGGTTCCCCCTTCTCGTCGAAGAAACGCTACCACGGTCTTGTTGTCGCATTGTACAAGAATTGTGGAGTGCCTCAGTTGTGGACAAAAAGTCTGTAGAACTCTGAGAATTGCAATCATCTCCTTTTGATTGCAATGTAAAATTTTCTCCCGATCTGTCCACTGACCTGACACACTGTGACCATCCAGCTGAGCTCCCCACGCGACGTCTGATGCGTCTGTTGTTAAAAAGTGTTCTGGGGGTGGAACATGAATCATTGATTCGCGGTGACAATTTTCCAACCACCAAATCAATTCCTTTTGTGACTCTTTTGGCAATGTCACGAAATCTATTCCCTCTTTTAGAACTTTGTTGAGGTATGTTAGGGTTTCTCGGAAGTGTAACCTGCCGTAAGGAACTGTAAAGCTCGCAAAGTCCAAACGCTCTGAAGGGTTTTGGACGTAATTGTCTGTTCTCGCAGAACTTCCCTTAAGCGTGATTGTAGTTGCAGTATTTTCTCGTCGGGTAACATTTTTTTGTTGAACCACGGATCCCAAAGGATACCGAGAAATACCAAATTCTTTTGAGGCATTATTACTGACTTTTGATAGTTTATCTGCCACCCCAGATACTTGAGCCGCTTCAAAGCAATTTGGACGTGATTGTGTAGTATTTCGCGGTTTTGATGTGCCAATAGATAATCGTCCAGGTACACTAGGACTCGAATACCTTCGTTCCTTAGTGTCTGGACTAACCAATTTGAGAGAGCTGCGAATATCTTTGGGGCTGTACTGAGACCGAACGGTAGACATGTCATTTGCAATAATTTCCCTCGGTATATTAGCCGAAGAAATCGTCTGTGACTGGATGCGATTGGCACGTGGAAGTACGCTTGTGAAAGGTCTATTTTGCATAGCCAGTCGTTTGGTTGGAGAAACTTTTGTACTCGAGCAACGTTTACAAGTTTGAAGGGCTGCTTTGCGACATAATAATTCAGGTTTTTTAAATTGAATATCGGCCGATTGGTATCGTCGCCTTTGGGGACTAAGAACATAGTTGAGATAAAACTCGGAGAATGAGGTACTTCCTCCAGCACACCTTGTCGAATCATTTGAAATATGCTCTCGGACATGGCCTCTGACACTCGAGTCGCTAAGGGTCCATGATTTTTGGGGAGTAAAAGAGGAGGTCTGGTTTGAAAAGGTACCCTCTGATTACCTTGAGTAACGTGCGAGGAGCTCCTAGAAGCTTCCACCGTTGTACAAAGTGTATTAGTTGGCCCGCCTCGAAGTAGTCAGAATCGTCGTCTGCTATTCCCTGATTGAGGGTCTTGTGGACCACGTCGCTTATTTCCTGTCGCTGATTCTTGCCGGTTATTTTTATTTTGTTGCGAGTTGCCACGGGGGCAAAAGGAACCACGTGCATTATTATTGCTAGCTCTAGTAGTGCCAAAAGAACCCTGCGAGGGTCTGCTGTAAAAATAACCCTGCGAGGGTTGGTTATAGGACAAGCCCTGCGAGGGCTGTCTTTGAGCCACACTCTGTTGGTGTGCTCTTTGATTATTGGTATCGAACCCCTGCGGGGGTCGCCTGGGGGGCGAAATTGATTTTTGTTAGATGCCTGCGAGGCATGTCTCGAACTATTTTTTGTAAGTGGGAGAAAAACTTTTCTTACCCCACCTGCTTTTTCTAAAGCCGAAGTCAGTTGCCCCGTATTAAAAATGTGTTCGTTAGAGGGCGGTATTTTACGTAATGTCGATTTTAGCAACGGATCGCGCACATTTTTTAAAATTACGTCTCGACGCATTTGAATGGTTTCAGCCCGGTGCCCACAAACTAACTGCAACATGTCCGAAGCTACTTTATTATAATCGCCTTGATTAAATAACTCGACTACTTTAGAATGTAAGTCGTCAGCGTTTACCGCATTATTACAATCTCGCGCCCAGGAGATGAGTTTATTTAGACTGTCTTGCAACAATTCTTTTTGCTTTAAAATACAGAAGGAAAGAGCACCAAAACATTTGTCATTATATGCAAGATGACGCTGAGCGTCATATGCTTTGATTTCATCATTTACTTCTAACTGGGTGAAGCCCGGGAAGTGATTATAAAGTTTCTGCACATCAGCATATCTGACATCGAACCACTCATTCTTATCAAAATGTTGAAAATTTTGTAACATTTTGAGGTAATTCTCTGGAGCCCTAGGTATTGTTGGCTCTTTTAATCTAACTTGTAATTCAAAATTAAAATCATTATTAGCAGGATTTATACTATTTGAATTATTAATATTATTATCACAAATATCACAATCATTTAAAATATCATAGTCATTAATATTTAATAAAGAAATTTGATCTTCATCATTTAAATTGAAATCACCGGAATTAGGGTTCGTATAAAAATTAGTATTATTTAATTCTTTTTGATTAACACAAGGTTCACCTACATAAATATGTCTGCGAAGATCGGCTACCTCATTAGCTACTTTTTGTAACAAATCATATTTGCGAATAGATTTGCCCCCCCCCCCCCTCCCCTCTTTTTTTTTAAGAATTACGGTGTGAGCGTTTCTTTTTGCGTCGGAAATCCGAATCTGAGGAACTAGAGCTACTACTATCACTAGATGAAGAGCGACTTGTAACGGATTCTCTACGTCTTTTCTTCGTTTTTTGTGTGCCAGATGGCCCGGCTACAGGTTGGCTATCATTCGCGATAGTCTCACCCATTATAACTAAAAAGAAATAAGAAACAATGAACGTCAGTACAAAGTGAACATTAAACTTAATTACTCATTAACCCATCATGCCCCGTAGGGACACTGGTGACCGCGACTACAATAGAATGCAATAGCATTTTCAAGAATCCCCGATCGAAGGATTAAATCATTACGAAATATTAAATAAATGTGGGTAGTCGTAAAAAATCTAAATTTAGAATATCTATTGAAAAGACTACAAAGACACGGCCGTTGTCCGAAAAATAAAATCACATGTGGGTATCCAGAAATGTTTCACAAAAAATAAAGTAATAAACTATAAAAAAAAAATTTGTTAATTCACTTTGTACATTTAGTATAATGCATTTCAAAGCCTAAAAAAAGGACACAAAATAAGAAATGTTCTCTGAAACAAAGAATTATAATCCTGTTTGATATTTAAGAAAATTAATAGCACATAATGGCTTAACAGAACGGCAAAAACCGTTAGAACAAGGATATTTTCGTGTGTTTCAGAGCTGTAATAAAAGTATAAAGCGACACTAACCATTAAGCCACGGAGGCGACGACCTCCGTGGCTTAATGGTTAGAGTGTGTGGCAACTCAAGCCGGGGGTCGCGGGTTCGAATCCCGCCGACGGAACAAAAAGTTTTTCAATGTTCCTGGGTCATGGATGTGTATTAAATATGTGTATGATATAATAAAAATCTTAAATATATGTATAGTATAAAAGTATTAAATATAATTCCGTTGTCTGGTACCTGTAACACAAGTCCTTCAGGTACTTAGCACGGGGCCAGACTGACGTGGTGTGAAGCGTCCATAGATATTATAAAGGACTTACCAATATCCTGCGGTAGCACTTTGATAATTACTACGAGTTATCAGAAGTGAACCGCCCGTGATGGGAAACTTGACGCCAATGAGGAGTAGGTTGTAGCTGGCATTGCAGCTCGACCACCTACCTGGTGGGGATTGTGCGAGCGAGATAGATAGCTATATAGGGGGTAAAGGAAGGAAAAGGACATAAGATATGATGGAAACTAGGGTTGCCACTCTCAAGGTTGTAAACTTTAACTAACGTCAAGTGTTTAATAATCTTATTATTTAATAATAAAAAAATATTATTTTGAGTACAAAATGATGTAAAATCTATTGCTACGTTTTGATGCTTGCCGAGCCACGGCAAGCCACCACAAGCCCGAGCGTGAAAACAGGTAAAATGGCTTGGCTTGCGTGAGCTTGCGGACGCTTGTAGACGATCGGGAGTAGTGTCGGTTTTTGGACAGAGATCAAAGGGCATTTGCGGCAAACGTTTGCGACGTGTTCACACGTTGGCTCGCGCTTAGTAGCCGCTGTGATATCGCGACGAACGCACGTCAAGCACAAAATGACTGGCTGGTCGAACGAAGAGAGTTTATCGTTTTTGGAATATTACCAAACCGAAACGTGTATCTGGAACCCCCGGGATGTTAACCATAAAGATATAAAGTTCATTTGTTTATTAATTTATTTTAACCGACTTCAAAAAAGGAGGTAATCAATTCGACCCGTATGTATGTAATATTTCCAGAATTGCCCAATTTCCGTATATGTTAGTCTATATCAGCGTCTAAACAAATGTGCCAGATTTCAAAAGTTTATGTTTGTATGTTTTTATGTTTGTGTTCGCATATCTCCGGAACTACAAGTCCGATTTGAGTTTTTTTTTTTTATTATACTAGGTATTGTTTAACTTACGGAACAGTGCAAGTTTCATCAAAATCGGTTCAGTAGTTTTTGAGATAGGGAATTTTAATTCTCAATTAGGTACAATTTTGAAGTCGGTTTTATCTTTTTAATTAATAGAATACTATATTATGTGATGATACTTTTGGTTATAAGAGCATTAAAAATAATAGGAAACCAAACGTAATAGCCGACACAAGTTCGGTGTCCGCCATGCTTGGATGTACGTAATACACTGACGCGTTCACGAGCGTGAAAACGACTTACAAATGCAAAGCGAGATTTGTGGAGGCTTGTGGCTTGTGGAGGGTTGCCGTGGCTCGGCAAGCATCAAAACGTAGCATATTACTTTTACATTATTTTAAATGAGAAATCAAATATGTAAATGTGTAATGCTACGTTTTGATGCTTGCCGAGCCACGGCAAGCCTCCACAAAGCCCGAGCGTGAAAACAGGTAAAATGGCTTGGCTTGCGTGAGCTTGCGGACGCTTGTAGACGATCGGGAGTAGTGTCGGTTTTTGGACAGAGATCAAAGGGCATTTGCGGCAAACGTTTGCGACGTGTTCACACGTTGGCTGGCGATTAGTAGCCGCTGTGATCTCGCGACGAACGAACCCATAAAAATGTTTATTGAAAACTATGCCTCATAAATGGCGCCGAAAACACTGTCCGCTATAGTGTGACGTCATACGCTTTGTATTTTAAACTCTCTTTATTGAACATTTATATGCGCTAAATGTACAAGTCTAAAAGTGCCCAAAAATTATAAAAGAATTAAATAAGAAATTACAAATCATTTGTAATGTTGAAAACTTTTGGAGAAAAGTTTTGGCCATTTCATTTCCCGTCTACAATAAATGGAGATAATATATAAAAACTGATGTTTTAAGTGAATTATTCAAGAAAATATATTTTACAAATCTTTTTAGACTTATTCTTATTATTTATGTACAAATAAACTTACATATAACGAGCGCGATAAATAAAAGATATTAAATTACTTTGGGGATGACGTCACATCCAAATCGAAAGTACCGCAAAAGCGTTTTCGTCAGTACAAATCCTATTTTCATAAAATCATATTTTCAAATCGACTTTATTTATCAATCATAAGCTTTTATTTGATGATAAGGGTGAAATACGGTTTCCTAGGCCAAGTTCTACTAGAAATATGCATTTGTTCAATGAAATTGAATATAGGTCAAGTAGCCTATTGCCCAATTTCCGTATATGTTAGTCTATATCAGCGTCTGAACAAATGTGCCAAATTTCAAAAGTTTATGTATGTATGTTTTTATGTTTGTGCTCGCATATCTCCGGAAATACAATTCCGATTTGAGTTTTTTTTTTTTATTATACTAGGTATTGTTTAACTTAGGGAACAGTGCAAGTTTCATCAAAATCGGTTCCGTAGTTTTTGAGATAGGGAATTTTAATTCTCAATTACGTACAATTTTGAAGTCGGTTTTATCTTTTTAATTAATAGAATACTATAATATTATGTGATGATACTTTTGGTTATAAGAGCATTAAAAATAATAGGAAACCAAACGTAATAGCCAACACAGGTTCGGTGTCCGCCATGCTTGGATGTACGTAATAAGCCGCGTACTGACCAAGCGAGCCGCCTCGCCGCGGCAACCTCGCGCGCATTTGCTCGGTCGGTCAGTACGTGTTAGTGCGCGGCAAACGTCCGAGGCGCCTTTGAGCATCGACCAAAAACCGACAACTTTTGGTTCGGCCGCGGCACGCTCGGGCGAGGCAGCGAGGCGGCACGCTTGGTCAGTACGCGGCTATACACTGACGCGTTTACACTTCACGAGCGTGAAAACGACTTACAAATGCAAAGCGAGATTTGTGGAGGCTTGTGGAGGCTTGCCGTGGCTCGGCAAGCATCAAAACGTAGCATTACATTTTTTAAATTCTAACGTAACAATGCATACTCTTCTCTTTCAAAAATAAAATATCTATCGTTACTGAACCCTAACTTCCAGATCACCTGATCGAGGTCATTGCGCTCGCGCTGCGCGCTTGTACTAGGGTTGACAATTTTTTTTTTACGATGCGGTATTTCATTAAAAACTTTCAAAGTGAACTCTATGTAATGCTTAGTACTAACATACGGTTTTGCTCGATAGTTTACTCCAAATCGAGTAATAATTACTGTGTACCGCAAAACTCACAGCTCGAAGGCTTGCATCGAGCCAGCTTGAAGGCTCGCATCGAGCCGGCTCGATAGAATTAAATATATCGATTTAGAGTAAAACTATCGAGCAATGCTAAATGTGGGGACGAAAGCCCGAGCCGCGGGTTTTGCTCGACGTTATTGCTCGATCGAGCAAAACGCTGTCAGGAATGCCTAAACAGAAAACCGACCCCAAAATTGCCTTTCGCTCGACTACTAGCGAAAGGGATATAGTAATAATATTACAACATAATTATTATAATGTTAGAATCCAATTTGAACTGTGGTCAGAAATTTGAACTTTGGTTTGTTTACTCCTGACGTAAGACGTTAATGGGCTCATGAAAATATTAGTATTTAAATAACTGTGTTATAAAAGTTGTGTTTTAATAAAATTAATTTAATCCTAGGTCAAAGTTGCCATTGAAGAAAAAAGTTGCTCTCCGCACTAGAGCTTACAGAAACAAGAAGGAGCACCAAAAGGATAAAGCATCGCCTTCGCACAATGTGAAGAAAAGGGTAAGTTAAAACAAATATTGCATTGTTCAATGTAAAAGTTAAACTTAATGCTAATTCTTAAGAATTAGCAAGCTTGCGATATGTTACTACCTACATTCGAGTCATTTAGAAATTTTGGTAGTAACCATTTTAAAACATCTTATTTCAGAAACCTAGTAATCCGGTAAAAGTCGAGGAGGGTGTTGCGGTGCCAAAAGAGAGCACAGCGGTCGTGACCAACTCCGACGGCAAATCGCCGAAACACGTCATATTGTCCAAACACAAAAACAAAGTAAAGAAACGAAAAGCGAAAGTTAAAAAGGAAACCATAGACTACAGCTCCATGCAGAAACACTCCTCCTCCCCGCCTGCCAAGGACACCGAGGCGCTGAGCAGGGTGCAGAAGTGGCTGCTGAGCTCCCCGCAGCCCGCCGCCCTGCCCAAGTCCAAGTCCATCCCGCTCGGCCTCACCGACCGCCCGCCCCGCCAGCTGCAGAAGGGCGCCCGCAAAACCAGACCGTCCAGGAGCGCCACCAACCTGCTCGCCGGCGAGAAGGCCCGCCTGCAGGTCGTCTTCAAGCCGCCGTTCAGGTTCAGCGTCAAGATCTGCAAGAGCGACAAGACGAAGGTCGTCCTCGACAAGTCGTCCAAGCCCGACGCGGACCGCAAGCGCGACTCGCTGCCCCCGCCGACCTGCCCCCCCGACCGCCCCGCCGACCGACCGGCCGACCCGCCCGCCACGAAACTGAGGCACACCAACTCGACCCGGAACGACGGCGGCGGCGCGGCCGACGAGCCGGGCGAGCGGGGCGGGGCTCACGGGTACGAGAACCTCCTCCGGCGAAGCTCCACCGACTGCAAGCTGGGGCGGCGCCCGCTCGAGACCCGCCCGAAATCCGGCCACGGCAGGAGCAACTCCGTCGGCCAGGGCCGGGGGACCACCGAGAGCCGCCAGAACCTCATCGCGCCGGACGACGACTGCGCGCACGTGTACGAGAACCTGCTGGCGGCCGACGCGCCCCGCACGTGCAGCACGCCGCGCCGCCCGCGCCCCGCCCCTCTCGCCCGCGACTCCGACGCCGAGCGCTTCCGCTCCGCCGCCGAGACGCTGCGCCGCGCCGCCGGCTCCTGCGCCGACGTGCGTGCGCCCGCGCTGCGTCGCCAGCTCAGCGAGATACAGATCGGCGGGGCGGCCGATGCCGACGTCCGGGGCTTTCCCGCCGCGGGGCGGGACCGGCTGAGGCGACAGCTGAGCGACAACGAGCTGGCGCGGACGCGCGCGCCGCCCGCGGGGCCCGCGTCGGCGGGGGCGGAGCCGCGAGCGGCGTTCTGCTGGGCGCGGCGCTCGGGGCGGGGCGAGGGTGGGGCCGCCGCCCGGCCGCGCCCCGCCTACACGTTCGGCGAGCTGAAGCACGCGGCGCCGAGCGCGGCCGACCGCCCGCCCGACGCCGGCGCCGCGCTGGAGGACTTTTTAAAGCTAGATAACTAATTTATGTAATTATCGCGTGCGACGGAGCCCGTGAACAAATTAATCGATCGATGTGTATATTAGTAGATAACCCGGGCGCCCGTTCCGCGCCGTCGTTGTAAATAATTCGCTTCTAACGTAGGGGACGACGTAACCTGCCACTGAAACAGCCCATCGCCGCGGCCGGTGTCCTTGTGTTTTACACGCCGATGTTTATTGAGGTTCGCGCTTCGGGTCACTTTATAATTTGTAACAAATAATAATTAGGTAGTAAGCTTCTGTGGTATTCGGCCGGTCGAGCGTGCCGGCGGCCGGCGATGGTTTAGTTTCACTGAACGATCTCCACAAATGAATCTCTATTTTTTCTACATACTATGTACCTATTGTACAAATTGACTCAGATCTGTAAAGTGTTCATATAAGATTACGTTTAACATTATCGCTCCGTACATCGACAGAGTGTTATAATTTCCCGTTTCTCGGCTTTTCTTTGGAAGCATTGTCAATTATATGTCAATCGCGAAGAAGTATGTATCGCTCGTGTATCGGTAAATATATCCCTGCAATAAATAACTCGCTTGAAAATTAAATAACTTGATAACATAGCAATAATCTACTTTCATAGATTGTCGATTCAGGATTTTATTAAAATAAAATTATATTTAAGTTTTATTTGTGTTGTTTGTAGCTTGCTCTTTCTAAATGCCACGTTAATATGCCATTATTGCTTCTCATTTTTTTGGGTACCGAGTAAGACGTACTGATGTATTCAGGTATAATTTTAAATTTAAATTGATGTTGATTGAGAAAATGATGCAAGTCATCTATGTTTAATTTTATTTATTACTATTTTTAATTGTAAGTTTTAATCGATAAAAGAAACTTTCAGAATTCAATAATTCTATGCATTTGAAACTCAATCGAGAGTCATGAAAATATTTTGCATACGAATCCTGTCTCGACGCTTATAATCTCTAACAAAAATATTAAAAATCAATATTATTATCTTTAAGAATATTTTTCTATAAATTTTGGATAAATCGATGTTACCACAGGAACAAACGTGCGGCTGTTATTTTTTATGTTCTGAGATATCTGGGATGGAATTTAATTTTATAATTCGATGTATTAGCCTGACAATATTTTAGTACATAATATTTAAAATTAACGTAATTTCTCGTTAAAGATAAGGTCACTAGGTGTAAGAAAATATATCGTTTTACTATTTATTTTATAACGTCACGAGCTTGACGCCGATATTATCGTCTTCACTGATAGTTTTGAAATCGAGCGATCCGCGCACGAGTCGCCCGGTCCTGTTGAGTTCGCTAAAAACTATCATATTATATTTGTGCCTACCTCAACTAATTTAAATGCGAAAATATATGATGTACGTAGCTTTATTACAAGTTTAGTCACATGTTTTATATTTCCCGGGCGACTCGCGCCGGCGACGGCGGAATTGTTTGAGACACAACGAAGTTGCGGTGTGATTTATTAAATTACAATATTAATTCCATTTTCGACGGACGCGTTGAGCGCGCGAAGCGGTCGACTATACAGGGTGTTACAAAACTAAGTGATAATACATTAGGCCTTAGGGTGTTTATACAAAAAAATGCTCTTTATGCACACCCTGAAGTATTATCACTTAGTTTTGTTACACCCTGATACGTAAACCGATCACGTAAACGGAAGTACACTTCTATCTCAGATATAAATCAGGATGTGTTCCATGAGATGTGGTTCCCGGAAAATCGACGAATGAGCTTTGTATTGTAAGGTGAGGTAGGGGTTAAGTATTGTAAAGCGATTTCTAGGGCGATACTAAAAGTATTGAAAATGTTACAAATTTGTATTTTAAATATGATTTCCGATTAGGCGGAGGGTGTACGTCGCTTCTAAGTTCGCCTCAGTCGAATCTTATGATAGGTTTATCGGTAATATACCTGACTAATAGCATCACCGGTCGTTTGTGTTAAAAACCGTACTCAATAAGGCCTCTTTTACTGTGCTTAATGCTAAAGCCATAATTAGTACCTACCTTATTCCAGTAAAATCTGGCAGCTACGTGCATTTTATTAGATAAGTTTAAGTGGTATAAACGTGTTCTGAACAAACCTACATCTCGGTAGTTTTGCGTATTCGTCAGTTGAATGTCTGTTAAAAAGTATTATTTGTGTATCAAATCTATAGTCTATTTACTTCCTCGTTCGCAAATTGTTTTATGTAAGTGTTGATTGTAAATTTCGTGTAACTAAATGTGATTAGATTACGAAACTATATAATGGTTTGTAGTTCATAGTAATGAATAATGATATGAATTTATTGAAATTAGATTTTTCATATTGTATTGTGAGACCGCCCGGACGCGAGTAGCGACTAGCGGCGTAGCGGTGACGTACGTACTACGTACACGCACACGCGTATAGTATGCGCGCACTCGCGTGCGGGCGCGCCGCGCGAGCCACGCATGGCTGGTCGCTACGTTTCCATTGTTTATCAGGTTCACTGTCCGCTCGCAGGCCCAAGCCTGACGCGATCTCGGTATTTGTTCCAAGTGCCTTATTGAACAAATCGATACATTCCTACTGACATTCCGAGCTGTGCTACTCAAACGTTCACATTCAAGTGGCAATTATTTTTATTTTAATACTATTTTGTAGTTACACGAGTCGCCAAACACGTAGAACTTCTGAAAAAGTATTAACGCTATTTGTCTCTTTCACACGCACTCGAATTAGCGCGTTCCACGCAACGGGTCTTCGTAAAGACTGTAGCAATTATTTTACTCACGAGAAATGATTGGCGCTTGGTGTTTAATTATTACGTGTTCGGTGGCCCATGTATCTTTAAGCTACGGACTGTTTGTGTCTAACATTCCAAGTTTATGTAATACGTTGGTTGAAATTCTCAAGTTATTGACTTATTGGGTGCTGTTATTTTATTCATTGTTTGTGTTCAAAGTAAAATGTGAACAATGAGTAGGAATAATCCTATGTTATTTCTGATACCTAAATCTTCAGAAACCAGCGCGTATTATGTATTAAAATATAGAATTCTAATCAACTCGGCCAATTATACCTGTCATTGTACTAAAATATGTATGTACAGTACCCGGCGATAAATATTGCACATCGAACTTTGGAAAGTGACAGTCGGCTAATTTCGGTTTTGTAGAGCGTTATCTCTTACGCACGAAATACAAAAAGTCCGGTATATATTAGGAGCTGTTAAAAAACCATAATTGTTATGGTTTGCTTCTTTTGACAATTTTATTATTCTTTGTATAAAATGCACCAAATTTTCTATAAGTTATGGCTTTAGGTTCGGGTAAAATAAAATAAAAAAGCGTGTTCAAATTATGTTTACGCATTTAATTCTTTTGGAAAATTACAGATGTAGCAAATTTAGGGGTGTTAACAACTCTAGATATATATTTTGAACTGGACGCGACTGCACTCTATTGAATTTGAACAACGACTGACATAATGTCAAATAGGTGTGTGCTACAAAGATAACGCTCTATGAAACCGAAATTAGCCGATTGTCTCTTTCCAAAGGTCGATGTGCAATATTTATTGCCGGGTATTGTACATTATTTCTCTGTTATACTAGGTGACTTTTTATTCAGAAATTGAGGTATTTTATTAAATTCAATCAAATCTAGACACATTTAAAAAAAAGATTGTTATTTAGGGTAACGGGATAAATTAGGCGATTCCCTAAGAATTTGGAATGCCATCAGCCATAAAGGAAAATAATACATCGGGTACCATCAGCCATGATTATAAAAGATTATGGAAACATAAAAGTCTTATAACACGAGTCAAAACGGAATAAAAAATCACCAAGAAGGCGTGCATACATCTTCAGTAGATACTTATTTAATCTGTGATAAATGTATTCATTTTATTTGTGTTCTTTATTTTAGCGTGAACATGACTAGTGATTGGATAACAGATTGGATAGTAATATATAAGTCATTGGACAGAGCACAAAAACACTATATTTATTAAGGTTGCTTTAAAAACTACCTGTTTTTCTTTACTATCAGGCGTTCTATTACTTTAAAAGCATGCAGTTTTTAAAGCAACCTTAATAAATATTGTGTTTTTGTGCTTTGGCCAATGACCGGTACTGTCCAATCACTAGTCGTTTACCCTACTTTTTATTTTTACATAAGTCATATTTTTAAATTATCTACATAATATTACGTAAATAAAATACAAATTTGTAATTATTTCATTTTAAAAAATTTACTATTATTTCTGTATTTTTTAAATAATTAAAACATCCAACATGCACATGCGTTTCATTCAAAATATTATATACTTAACCGAATAATAATTATTGCAGTTCAAGGGCATAGTGAAGAGCCAAGGTTCATAGATAAAATTGAGTGAATACTTTTTGATCAAAAAACCTAGAACTGGCTGGTAAAAAGGAAAAAAACTGAATTCGTTTGTTTATTTGACGATGCCATCCTGAAAATGTCAACCAAAATGTCAACGAATTAGTTAAAATATTGTAAAATATTTTATCTTAGGTGAACAGGAGAATGGCTCCGGTTCGCTATAGCCTTCATTATGAAACGTACTGCGACCATCTAATGTCTAGTTTTGGAAAACTTCTTCAAACGCAGTCATTAGTAGACATGACACTTATGTGTAGTTCACATACTATACGTGTTCACAAGGTTGTGCTCTCAGCAAGTAGCGTATATTTTCAAGTAAGCTAATATCATAAAATTTTATTTCACCTACCCTTCATTTCATATAATAACTAGATTTTACACTGAATACTACACCTGAATGAAATGTGTGCATGTTAATCAAGTAGTAGATATTACTAGTAGCATTTTCCTATCTCTTGCTATATGTATCAAGAATATTCAAGAAATAATTCTTATCACATATGTGAATATTTATAACTTTAGAGTCTAGACTACTAACATTATTCTTTTTTTGGATTAATATATAATTATAGGAAATTTTGCAAAAGCAACCCGGAGAGCCACTTATAATATTGAAAATGAAGTTTGGCGTATTGAAGTGTCTCGTAGAGTTCATGTATTGCGGTAAAACTCAATGTCTTGAAGAAAATGTGGACGATTTAGTAGCTGCCGCTCAATTTTTAAAAATAAAAGGCTTATCTAAAGTCACAAGAGAAAGTCTTGGTATCACTAGTACAGGTAACTTTATATTTTTAAAGACGTCATATTCTAACATCATTTGAATCGTACTTATGTACCTACTAATACCTATATTATATATTTTAATTTTTCAGCCGAACTTCCTGCTTTTACTCCACCCGTGGTCATCAACCGTCCGCCTCAGTCAATTATTGACTTGCATGCAAAGGTATATCTATACTATTGAGTTTTTTTACATATTTTTTCAATTAAAAAACTACACATTTCCTATCTACCTAAATAACTCAAGAGGAATCGCGACAATTTCTTTTTCATTGTACCTACTAAAGTAGGTAGGTACATACCTACGTAAATTCTTATATGTTCCGTTTTCCTTATTAGGACGTTGTTGGTAATACGCCAAAGTCTTACCCTTCCGCTGCAGCTCTCGGGGAATATCGAAAGAAAGTAAGATTTGATTAATTTATTACTTATCAACATTGCTGATCTTAAATTTGTGGCTTGTCACCGCCATGCAGACAAACAGTTAACTAAATAACTAGTAGGTATAGCTGATAAGTTATTATTAAAATATTATAGATAGGTAGTACGTTACCTACCTATAGATACGTATTATATTGTATTTATGGTCCATTATAATCTAAGGCAGGGGGTTCCCAAACTGTGCGCCGTGGAAAGGCAAGAAGGGCGCCGTGAGTCGAGCCTCCATCATTATCCGAAACCACAAATACTTATTAGTTATTATAAAATTAAATTATAATATTATTAATTATGTAAAGCAGTAAATGATTAAATATTTGTTTATAGCTATAGTATTTACCTGCTAACTATAATTTTATTAAAGGTATTTACATATTTATGTAAGTACTTATCTTTTTCTAATACCTAGCTAGGTAGAGTAAAGTATAATTTACACAGAGCCAGTACTGGCTGCCAATAAGACTGGCAGCCAGTATTGGCTTGGCATATGCCGCGTCTGAACAGTTTTTCAAACCAGGCCAAACTGTTCACACGCGGCATATGCCAAGCCAATCCTGGCTGCCAGTCTTATTGGCAGCCAGTACTGGCTCTGTGTAAATTAAATACTTAAGGCGCCGTGACAAAATATTTTACGTGTAACTGCGCCGCTGAAAAAGATTGGGAACCCCTGATATAAGGTATAATAATTATTTATAATTTTCTGTACGTTATTTATTTCAATTTTAGGAAACGGCAGTTCGCATGCCCGGCACACCTCACATGGAAAGTGGCTATTGTAAGACAAGCTACACTGACTCTACGCCGTACGTAAGGACCAGACGGGGAAGACCAAGTTATAAAGTAATTATCCACTTTTTAAAGTGTCCTAGGTGTTTTTTTGAAGTGAAAACTTCTTTAGCGGCGTTGAGCACTTTTGTGGGATGGATAAAAACTGTGAAACTCGCGTCAGATGCTCGTGCTGATCGAAAAACCGTAAGACGGTTGGAGAGTAGTGTTGTAACATCGAAATCGATTAATCGAACAATCGATTGTTTTTTTTTCGATTGTCGATATTTTTTAATCGATTGTAAGGGTTTCGATTAATTAAAAAAATCGATTTTCATAAAAAATGGGTTAAAAAAAATAATGCACAACGTTATTAATCAAGTTTTCACTTCTGCCGGCACTCCCGGAGTGCAACCCGTCTTTTTAGGGTTCCGTACCCAAAGGGTAAAAACGGGACCCTATTACTAAGACTTCGATGTCTGTCCGTCTGTCCGTCTGTCTGTCACCAGGCTGTAACTCAAGAACCGCTATAGCTAGACTTCTGAAATTTTCACAGATTGTGTATATCTGTTGCCGCTATAACAACAAATACTAAAAACAAAATAAATTAAATATTTAAGGGGGGCTCCCATACAACAAACGTGATTTTTTTGCTATTTTTTGCTCTTAATCAATAACGGCAACACATAGGCAATTGAAATGTTCACAAAATACTTAATAGTATTTGTACTTTAATAATTAATAATAAAATTTAAATAAATTAAATAATTAAGGGGGGCTCCCATACAAAAAATACAATTTTAAGCCTATTTTTGCTATGTAGTGGTACGGAACCCTTCGTGCGCGAGGACAACTTGTACTTGGCCAAATTTTTTTTGTGTCCTAGGTGTGTGTTACAGTAAATGTCGCTTATTAGTATAGGCCTTTTAGTTGTGTAATATTTTAAAATTTTACAGAAGCCAACAAAACACGTACCTAGCTATAGGTACTCTGTAGGTACCTACCTACCGTATCGCTTGCCGGATCGTTAAAAATCATAATATTCTTTGAGAGTTCCATAAAAATCAAATCCTACCTAAGTTGATAACTATGTACTTATTAATACACATACCTACATTTTTTTAGCGGTCTGCCCATAACCCTTCCTGGGAAAGTAGTGTCGGAATAGAGCCGGCCACTGAGCAGGCGCTGCTGCGGCGGGAACAGGACTCGCGTAATGCAATTCATCAACTAAAAAACCTGCAATCGCAAAACGTGCAGGTTAGAACTCTAAAAATGATCTTAGTGTAAGCCCCTTCAATAGAGTTCATTTTACCTAGGTACCTATATATTGACTCGTTTCTTTGTTACAGGATTACATGAACAGTTTAACACTCTCCCATGCAGTGAACAGCCATTCAGAGATTTCGAAACAAAGCTATATTGATATAGATAATGACCTCATCTACATGGATCAAACGATGTCTTCGGCAGTCCTAGATTCGACTACCTCTTGTTCCAAGGGGACATTCAGTAATGAAAGTATTACCGCAAGTTACTCCGCCTCTTCGACGGCGAATGTTTCCTCTAGCGGCGATAATACAAATATTAATACAATGTCGCAGTATGTAAACGCTCTCAAAAACTCCGGACTCCCAACTGACTTGCCGATTCTGTTCGAATCAGGAGATGGTTCATACATAAATGTGAATGAACAAGTTTTGCAAGATATGGTTCAGAGTAGGGAAATACAGTACGAAGTGATCGAGCAACAGAACTTGATGGAAGGAGTTCCAGATCTCAACGAAATCAAAAGTATAGACGACCTTTCGAAATCTATTGAACGCGGGGAAGTGCTCCTGGATAGTAAATCTCTAAATAATGAAACCTCAAATTTTTGCAAAGAAAATAATGCATGCAGTGAGATTAATGATTTAAACCAAATTTTGCCAGATAATTTGGACGCATTCAACGAGCAAAAGAATTATGTTGATTTAGAAAATAATTTATCTCACATCAATTCAATACAAAATGACAATAATAATGATCTTTCCTGTATCGATAATGATTTACATTTCTTCACCAAATCTATGAGCGATGACGTCAAAAAGTATTACGAGGGGCCTAATTTAAGTGATGGGAGGGAGATGGAGCAATATTGTCCAGTGAGCACTGCATTGGACACGAACTTCAATATGTCATTGTTAGATACAAAAAGTATGCATTTAAGTGACCCAATGAATGAAGCGTACCCTTCAGACTTCAGTAGGAATGACACTTGTTTTACCTTAGAGCATCAATTACCGAATCCGAGTGATTTTAAAGACGAAACGCTCGATTATTTACTATCGACTCCAAAAGGGATCGACGGAGATACAAATAATTATGACGCTGAAAAGCAATCTCAGGAGAGAAATAAAATTATAAAGGATTTGATGAGTATAGGAATGAACATCAATAATAATGACAAAACTGATGCACTCAATATGACATCAGACGAACTTAATGAATTTTTAGACAATGCAGACCCGGAGAAGAGCAACACCAATAAAAAAGTCACATCTTCGATTCCACCTGCTGACATTCAAAATAATGAGCAAGAAACAACAACTTTAGACCGAACCGTTTTACCCGATTCAAAAAATTGTGAAGACAGCTTTGAAGACTCTACAAAGGCACACATTTTAGACAAAACAAGTGCGGAATGTAAGGAAATTAGGAAAAGCAAAGATATTGAAAAAGGGCTACAAGTTCCAGAGACTGAAAACGTAGCTGAAAACATACCCTTCGCGGTCGGTTTACTGCCTTTGCAAAAAATGACAACGAATGAAGACACAATAATGGGTGGTAGAAAAAGAAAGAATCAAGATTTTAATAATTATTCTATGCATGATAACGATGCGAAATGGTTAAAACGTAAAACAAAAAACAAAAAGAAATAAATAACTAGGTATATTATGTATAAATGAAAATTCGTTTTGCTTTATTTTTTCCTAATACACACATACATATCATAGCATACTGCAAAACACATAATAAACAGCGCAAAATCATTTGTATACCTTTAAATACAAAATGTATCAAACCAAATTGATAATTCGTTTTAGTATAGGTATCGAGGGTCACAATAAAAAATTATGGGTAAAAAAACTAGCGGAATCGCTAGGTTTTAAACGGTCTAATCATATCAGATTACAGGAAACTTTATGTTGAGAATTTTTGCAAACATTTTTCAAATAATGAAAACTAAGGAACAGTAAACTGCAATGATATTGTATGTTACTAACGTAACTAGATTGGCAGTTTACGACAGCAACGCGTCACCACTTTGAAGATGCCTGCAGGCATATCTGCCATACATAATGACATAATAACATTATGAAGTGACATTGTCTTTTGGGCTATCAAGTGGTTACGCATTTCTGAGAATCGTTTGTAAGACGTTGCCACTCTAGTATTTTAGAAACTCATTGGTAAACTGTGTCAAAAAATTTGTTCTGATTCTACAAAATGTGACCCGAATACATGCATACTTTATGCAAAAAGAGACTCGAATACATGCAAGAATTTTGTGTAATAATTATAGAAGTGACAATTGTTATTGTCAACGGCTTTATTTTGTCAATTTGAATGTAGTTTTTCGTAGCTATTGCCATATTATTTTAGAGTGCGAAAAGAACCTTGAGAACCAAATTCAAAACGATTGAAGTATGGGAGATATGTTTCCTTAGTTTTTATTATTCGTGGGCATAACATCTATTTTTCAAGTAGAAAAAATCAACAAGAAGAGACATATTCCTAAAAAAACAATACTCAGCTCGATCACTTAAGTATAGTTTTCACAGAGCCAGTACTGGCTGCCAATAAGACTGGCAGCCAGTATTGGCTTGGTATATGTCGCGTGTGAACAGTTTGGCCTGGCTTGAAAAACTGTTCACACGCGGCATATATCAAGCCAATACTGGCTGCCAATCTTATTGGCAGCCAGTACTGGCTCTGTGAAAACTATACTTTATGCCTAAAGCGGACCCTAGACGGTATTATTCAGTATGACATGCATTTACGTGACAGTATTAATTGTTGCGTCTCATGCCGATCGCGACACGATCGAAACGGACGAAAAATTAAAGAAGTTGTCAATGTATGTATAGCACGTAGTTTGCATGTCATTCGCATCAATCAACACAATAAACGATCATGCGTGCATGACAACACGTAACGCATGTCATGCTGAATTACCGTGTATGGTGCGTTTAAGACGAGACCACACTAAAGTGACACTACTCGGCTGCGACTCACGCGTCACTTCACGTTTAGAACTGGACACTGGTCACTAAAGCTCCGTTTAGACCAAACGAGCGAATGCTCATTCTAGTAAAGCTCTTTTGATGTAAACTAACAACGAGCATTCTTTCGTTGTTCTAGTGTGTTCGCCACGTGTTCGGCGGTAAATAGGTAGAATGCTCTAAGAATCTCGCTCGTTTGGTGTAAACGACGCAAGAGCGCTCGAGCAATTGCCTAGAGCGTTCTTTCGTGTTCGGACGTGCTCGCTCTTCAAGGCGGTCTCTTCAAAGGGATTCTAGTGTTCTAGTTTTTTTTACTTTTTGGCGGCTGGTTTTAGGTAGTTTATCAAAGGTTATTTCGTAAATATGGATTGGAGTAATGAAAAATGTTTACAAATGATAGAATTATACCATAACAAAAGATGTTTATGGGATCCAACCTTTGTGACTATAAAAATAAATTAACTACTTATCGTTGACGAATGAGCAATGAGCATTCGCTCGTTTGGTCTAAACGGAGCTATATGATTCTCATCTATAGAGCAAAAATTCTTATTCTTGATGTTCTTGTTGATTCGATTGGTGTAAACGATCTAAAGTATGTTGTAACGAATTATAGTTTACACTAAACGAATACGAAAGAATGTTCTCGTGCTGTTCTTGCTCTATGTTCTTTTGGTATAAACCCACCTTAATAGAACTGACGTTTTGCGCCGCGTAGCGTCGCTGCCGCGTAGTGCGGCTTGCCTCATAGAACTTCATACAAAGAATATTTGGCCGTGCCGTGACTTGGGTTGCAAAATTACGTAATTTTACCGAAAAAATTACGGTAAAATTACCGACTACGTATGTATGTAGAATGGTGATATTATGACGGCGGGCGGGGCGAGCGTGTTGCAAGTTGCAACTTGCGTATTGCGTGCGTTTTGCACGGTGCGACGTTGCCGATTAGTGCTGTTTGCCAGAACATTTTGCGCTGTCGCGACTTTTTGGCAGTTGACGACACTCGACAGCGCATACAGCAAGCCAGCTGGCTGGCAGTTATGTTGTTTTGACTGACTGCACTAGACGTGCATTAAGTAACCTGTTTATATCCCCATTATTAATGAAAATTGTGCCACGAAATCAAATCGTTTTTTACCCAATCTTACCGTAATTTACCGTAAAATATAATATTTTACGTAAAATATCGTAATTTACCGAATTTTATGAAGGTAAATTTACCGCATTACATCCCTAGCCGTGACGCGTCGCGTCGCTGCCGCGCAGTGTCGCTAGTGCGGTCTCAGAGCATAGAGAAAAATAATACACGGAGCCAGTTCACACGGCGCGCTGCGTCGTCGCAACGCACACATGCCGGACAGCAGCCCCCAAACCGAAGCGGGAGGGGGTGTTGACGTTAAGACTGCTTCGCAATAACGCTGCGATGACACAGCGCCCGTGTGGCCGGCTATGAGTCAAACGGCAGTGCTGCGTTGACGCAACGCGCCGTGTGGACTGGCTCTTACCTGATACTAAGTTGAAAAATTCCACATCTGGCTGGAGTAACGGACGCCTAGGACAGTGCAGGTTGATTGTCTGACACGAACCTGCATCTACCCCAAGACTGGCTGCCGACCCGTAAACGTGTGTGATTATGTGTGTTAGTGTGCTACGACACACACAAATACACACACTATAAAAAATATTTGTGTGTGTGTAATGGTGTTGCATTGTTTTAATGAAAGTGGCCCCCGCCGCAATCGTTGCGGGGAGATAACATTATTAATTAAACTCAAGTTACATTGGAGGCACATGCTTTATTATTCAAACAATTCTACATCTGCGTCAATAATATTATACATACTTCTATTATGTATATTGTATACCTCAATAATATAAAAATATATGCAACATGATCCTGAAAATATTTATTGCCTTCCTTTTTTTACTTCCATTTCAATACCAGTTTGTACAGCGCTATAAGCAATTTGATATATTTATTATTCTCTTCGCACAGTCAAATTGAATGATAATAATATAATATGAAACATAAAAAATTCTAAACTTATTTGTTTAGGCTGGATTTATATGCATCAGCGCGAACGCGCGGTTTAGCGGCTACACACTACACTGCGAGATGACAAGCAAATGTATGTAAATGTCTGTGCACTGTCATGGTCTGTGCTTCTATTTCAATAAATCGTTACATACATTTGCTCTCTCTCGAGTCTCGCGGTGTGGTGGCCAAACCGCGCATTCGGGCGGGTGCATATAAATTCAGCCTTAGGTTTTAAAATTGAATTATAAACAGCTTATATTACTATTTCAGCTTAAAATCTAGAATGAAAATGGCTCGGATTAATAATACATTTTTTTACAATAAGACAAGACCTTAACAATAGTACAATAATATATACCAATATTTATAAGAAAAACGAGAGAGATTCAAATGATATGAGGAGATTTATAATATTATATTAACCTATTATGTATTATTTTAAGTGACACCTGCACACCCTTTGCCAAGAAATTCAGTTTATTGTCGTACACTAAGTATGTATAATATGTAATATGTATAAAAATTTATAAATAAATAAACAAATATCGTTTTTAGTATAAAAATAAATAAATAATGTAAAATGGCCGGATATTATCACAATATAAATAAAGAAAAATTGCATTACAAGCTTACATTATAAATAATAATAATTTAATTAATGTGAACCTGCAGAACATCGACGCTGATCATCCAGTTAAAAAAAATTGTCTTTTAACAAGGAAATGACCACATTGGCTGCTGACATGGTCCAATTCCATAATACACAATATGCCCTTGATTCAATAGCGCTGTTAAGCGTTTGTCATGGTATACCTGGTTGAGTGGCAACTTTGCCGATAGTAGATAATATGATAAAGAAAATTATATATTTTATATACTGTCAAAAATATAAAAGTCAGTAAAAAAATAATTTTACGCTTTATGAGTAGATCAGACCTCTGCAATTCACAACAGCACAATAACATTAAACATTATGAAAGCTACCACATAAGGTGTATAATAAAATCTCTTTGCAGCTGAACTTTTAACATAATATCCCAAAGCGTCACTACGGTAATCACCCATTTGGAATGTAAATGGCGGGGAGGACATTCTTCCATCACCACCATTAGAGTAAGCCAATACTCGGAGGTTGTAAGTCTTGCCCGGTGTCAAGTTGGTAACGTAAGCCTCTAGCTTGTGTTCAACTGGGATTACAGTGTCATTGGCAGTACTCATGTCTTGGTCGATTTCCCATACTCTTACCTGAAAATGAATAATTTAAATGTTATTCAAATAGCACTTTCTAGAAAAAAAAATACAGTTACTTAATACTTTTTTTATGTCTCTTATTTTATAGGTTATGAAATTTTAATTTATCTTGAATTAATCTATCCCTTTGACTAGTTCAATATTTATATTATTTTCTATATCAGATCTTGGGGTGCTTTCCTCTTTATTCTTTTTATTTTTTTTATCTTGCTTTGCATTAGATCGTTTGCTAGTGGGTTTGGATGGTTTTCAATGCGCTCGCGCTTGGCGTAAGATTTAATTAAGTTTTTCTGAGATCTCCTGCTGAACCAGAGGCATGTTGAGGTCACTGTGTAGTTGTTTGTTGGTTATAACTTATACACCATGGTCCATGTGATGGTGCGTCTGTTATCACTTATCACTTATCATACGAAAAACTTTTGATTGAAAACGTTGGAGGATTTCAATATTAGATTTGGCTAAAGTTCCACATAGCTCAACGCCATATAACCATATTGGTTTAAAATACTTTAGTAAAGCAAGAGTTTGTTTTCTACCGATACATGAGATTTTCGTGACATTAGCTAGTGTAAGTTTCTTAGACTTTGTACACCGAGTGCCAATCTCTTGGTAAAAATATTCTTTTTCCAAGTGAGCCTTTTGTCTAAGTATAGGCCTAAGTAGCGTACTTCGTCACTTTGTGGGATTTCAATGTCATTTAGTTTGACCGGAGGACATGTACCACGTCTGAGGGTGAACGTCACATGAATTGATTTGGTTTCATTTGCCTTGATACGCCAGTCACGTAACCATAGTAAATAGTGATATGTCGTTGAGACTACTTTGCAGTATAGTGGATGCTTGCTTTGGGTTTTCATGTGTTGCCAGGATTGCAGTGTCATCAGCGAATGTCATGTTCATCAACTGTGACGTTTTCATTGACTGGAAGGTCATACGTAGAGATTAGGCATAGGGTGGGCCCCAAGACGCTGCCCTGTGGAACACCTGCCTCAAAGTCGTATAACTATTCATTTCTATTCATTTCCACATTTTACATATAGTAAGATACGTACGAGATACGACTGCAGAACTGTGCAGGTATCGAGTACACTCTTAAAACCACCTTTTTACTAATATTTATGATTAGGAGAACATATTTCTACTGGGGTGCCAGTCCAAATGTGGCCGCAACTATTTTTAATTTTTTTTTTTAAATTGAGTTTGCGGGATAAAATGTTTTCATCGGGTATTGAAAGCAAACATGGTTCATTTCACGGCAATGAGTATAGAGATTTAGAAAAATCCGGTGTGCCGTTGGGCACCCGGCCGCAACTCTATTGTAACCAGGTGTGAACAGGTACGATTCCGATACATTTTTGCATCCATAACGTATATTGATCTTTTATATATCAAATGGAAGCTTATTTTCCTCTTATTATTACAATATAGGTGTGCCTAATTAAATCAGCTGGCCGATTCTATATCGTACATTTGTGAGTTAATAACTGAGTTAGTAACGAAACGGAGGAGTGAGTAACGGAAAGTGCCACTTTTTGTATTCATTTGCATACAAAAGTGAGACTTTCCGTTGCTCACTCCTCCGTTTCGTTATTAACTCAGTGATTAACTCACAAATGTACGATACAGAATCGGCCAGCTGGCCGCAAATAAGGGGTGCCGGCTGTCAAAGATGGCAAACTATCGAAGGTTGAGGGAAAGGGAGATAGCGCGTAACATTACGGGTCTAACGAGGATAGTGATTTGTACATCATGTTAGTATACTTAACCATCTGTTCAAATAATAGTAATAATCGGCCAAGTGCGAGTTGGACTCGCGCACGAAGGGTTACGTACTATTATAGAGCAAAATTAGGCCAAAATTTGTGTGTTTACTATGGGGGCCGCCCTTATATTTTAATTTTATTATTAGTAATTAAATTGCACATTTAATTGAAGATTTAGAAAAATGTTAAAGTGCCTATCTGTTAAAGTATCGACATAGAGCGAAAAAGGCAATTTTATTAGTGTACCTGCATGTTAGGGGCAGAGGACGTTATTAGTTAGTATTTCTGTGCGTCAATTAGATGGCGTTTTTTTAATTAAACAGCGACGCGTTGTTGGTATTCCTGGGCGTCAATAGATGGAGTTTACAGTTTTTTTTGGGTTTAAATTTAAAAGAAATAACTTCGTTCCATTCGGGTGTCCCTTGACACCTCTCAAGTTTTTTAATTGAATATATTTAATTTACAATAAAATCTTTTTATTAGGGTTCCGTACCCAAAGGGTAAAAACGGGACCCTATTACTGAGAGAGCCGGTTCTTCTCGCCGGGTTAGTTCCCGAACCAGTGGTAGGCATCATGTAGATTGTAGACCAACTGCAACGGTAGGCAACAGGCGGGCCGCGAAACCGCCGCGAAAGGTCGAATCTCGGACCGTGAAATATTGTAATGCATTTTATACCAAGTATCAATTAATACATAGATAAGGTATTCGTTATTCAATTCAATTAATTTATTTCAGATTTTCATCCATAGTGTTAGTTTCAACAATAGGTCCTTAATCTAGTGTTAGTAAAAAATATAAAATAAATTGGAATTACATTACATTCATCCGGTAGCACGGTTCCCATATATTTAAATATATGGGAACCGTGCTACCGGAGCATGGAGCTGCACCCAATGCTTCAGCAACACGGAATCCCACCTGCTACCCAACACATTCAGGATTCTGTTTGGACTGTTTTGCACACGCGACCAGAGCGAGGCACATCTCTTTCTAATAATTTTACCTTTATTTAATTAAAATAATATTTTCAAGCTACATAGGACAAGGGTTTTTTCTAGATCTCGTTAAAAATTTTCCACAGTATCCGGACCGCACCTAAAATTACTTGCCGACCCCTGATGTAGACGTTCAGAATATATTTGCTTGATTTATTCTGAATAAAAAAAAAGACGGGTTGCACTCCGGGAGTGCTGGCAGAAGTGAAAACTTGATTATTAAAAAATATCGACAATCGAAAAAAAACAATTGATTGTTCGATTAATCGATTTCGATGTTACAACACTACTCTCCAACCGTCTTACGGTTTTTCGATCAGCACGAGAATCTGACGCGAGTTTCACAGTTTTTACCCATCCCACAAAAGTGCTCAACGCCGCTACAGAAGTTTTCACTTCAAAAAATTGAGTTTGAGTTTGAGACTTCGTTGTCTGTCCGTCTGTCTGTCTATCTTTTGTCTGTCTGTCTGTTTGTCTGTCTGTCTCCAGGCTGTATCTCAAAAACCGCTATAGCTAGACTTCTGAAATTTTCACAGATTGTGTATAATATCTGTTGCCGCTATAACAACAAAATACTAAGTGATTTTTTGGCCTTTTTCGCTTTATGTCGGTAATGGATAGGCACTTTAAAATTTCATGAAATCTTCAATTAAATGTGCAATTTAATTACTAATAATAAAATTAAAGTAAAATTAAAAAATAAGGGCAGCCCCCATACAAAAACACAAATTTAAAATAAAAAATACGAGTCCGACTCGCACTTGGCCGATTATTACTATTGTTTGAACCGATGATGTATCATGTACAATCACTATCCTCGTTAGACCCGTAATGTTACGCGCTAGCCCCCTTTTCCTCAACCTTCGATAGTTTGCCATCTTTGACAGCCGGCACCCCTTATTTGCGGCCAGATTTAATAAGGCACACCTATATTATAATAATAAGAGGAAAATAAGCTTCCATATGATATATAAAAGATCAATATACGTTATGGATGCAAAAATATATCGGAATCGTACCTGTTCACGCCTGGTTACAATAGAGTTGCGGCCGGGTGCCCAACGGCACACCGGATTTTTCTAAATCTCTATACTCATTGCCGTGAAATGAACCATGTTTGCTTTCAATACCCGATGAAAACATTTTATCCCGCAAACTCAATTCTTTAAAAATTTTTTTAAAATAGTTGCGGCCACATTTGGACTGGCACCCCAGTAGAAATATGTTCTCCTTATCATAAATATTTGTAAAAATGTGGTTTTAAGCGTGTACTCGATACCTGCACAATTTTGCAGTGGGATCTTAGACTAATAGAAGTGCCGATGTAGTAAGTAGGATTTTATTAATTTATAATAGCTTAGACTTTAGAGGAAGGGTTTCCCGTATTTCGTACGAAGGCTTGTGCCTTCGTGCCACACCCTGTCAAAGGCTTGGGATATATCCAAAAAAGCTGCAGAGCAGAACTTTTTATGTTCAAAAGCGGTATTTATGCCATTTACAATACTGTGTATTTGTTCTGTAGTTCCGTGGGCTTCTCTAAATCCAAATTGATGTTGTGGTATAATTTGTGAGTGCTCTATTTTAGAGCCTTTTTAAGAACAGAATTTCTAGAACCTTAGATGGTGTTGGTAGCAGACTAATAGGACGGTAGGATTTCTGGTTCTTTTCCCAGGTTTAAGGATTAGAATTATTTCGGCTGTTTTCCACTGCTCTGGGATGAATTCAAGAAGATAGCATTAAACAGTTGGGTGAGAAAAGTTATGCCAATCTCAGGAAGCTCTTTCATAACTTTAGATGATATAAGGTCATATCCTGGGGGCTGGGGCTTTGTTTAGTTTGAGTTTACGTATAGCTTGGCGAACTTCACTTTTAGAGAATGACTAGAGTGGGTCTGTATGATGGTTTGTCTGTTGCAGGGTCTCCATAGCTTCTTTCTTTTTTGATGAACCAAGATCAGCATTAGGCGCAGCGCAGACGACAGACTATCCGTGACGCACTTTTTGTCTGTGGAAATAGAACCTATGCAATTATATGCGGACTTTTTGCGCGTCGTGTGCGTTACTGCATATAATTGCATAGGTTCTATTTTCCACAGACTAAAAAGTGCGTCACGGATAGTCTGCGCTGCGCCTATGGTGTAAAAATGCGAGATAGGTGTTCAGCAAATAATCTTGCTTTTTCAGCGTCAGTTTTTGCCCATTCCCCATTGTCTTTAGGCAATGGTGGTTGGAATGGTATTGGCTTTTTTAAGGCTTTAATAGCTTTCCAGAGACAATAATCCGTGGATGGAGTGGCGTCTAGTTTTCTTAAGTAATTTTCCATTTTTTCTCCTTTGATTGTTTATAATATGTGCTTTAATTTGTAGGTATGTTTGTGAACCGGGTGTATAGATTGCTGCAACGTTTTTCTAGCTTGCCTCTTTTTTTTTGTATTACGTATTTTATTACTTGGTGGTAGGTAGGTATGTATGCATTCAGTTTTTGTCGTCGTGCTTAATACGATTTAATATAATACATACCTTGTAACCAATAAGAGGCTCCTCTAAATCAGATGGCTGAACATATCTCCAAACAACACGAACAGTGCTAGGATTGACAGCCCATACATTCACAGACGCAGGTGGTTTCTGAGGTGCTTGTCGGTAAGTCCTCTCAAGATAGCGCTCACTCTCAGGCCCTTCTCCAGCAGAGTTGAAAGCCATTACCTGAAACATTCACCACTTATAATATGATATTTTCGAGCCCCTTAATACTGTATACAGCACTTAAAGGATTTTAAAAATCTGATATTGACTAAAACACGTGTACGAAACTATATAAAATTTATATATAAAAAACCGAAACAAATTAACTATCTTACCTTAACATAATAATAAGTATCAGGCTGCAATCCTACAATAAGAGCCCAGTTGCGAGTTGTCCTAGATAAATAATATATGCTGTCTTCTTCTTTGTTTTCTTGTTTCCAGTACTTGAGACGATGTCCAATTAATTTTCCTCTTAGCCTGTCACGGGACTGATCTATGGGATTCCATGTAACATTGAGTGCTGTCGAGTTGAAAGATCGTGAGTAAACTTGCTGGGGTGCCACCTGAGGCATATCTTCTGCAGAATAAACTATAACAGGTTGGCTCTCAGGACCGGCGCCGAGGTCATTGAACGCTTGCACCTTTACAGTATATGGCGTGAAGAAGTTTTCCAATGATACGTGAACAACATGCATACCAATGTTTCCGTAATCTTTCAGTAGAAGTGATTGATACTCCACCTCGGTCCCATTGCGGCGCCAAAATATTTTGTAGTGGATACCAGGGCCATTCTGAGCCGATTTAGGCAACGGCGTCCAAGTGATAGTAAGATCACCGATTTTTCCGCCACCTCCTCCAACATTTTGTGGAGCTTGACTAGGCCTATCCGCTTGAGTGGAGAACTGAGGACTCGGCGCTGATGGCTTACCCACACCTAATACATTGACTGCTTGCACCCTAAACTCGTACACTGACCAGGGCAGTAATGTTGTCGTAACAGTAGCTCGCTTACGACCATTATATCTATCGATTTCCATTACATTCACGACATTGTCATTAATCAGGTACCAACTGGAATTCCACTGTGTGCGACCAGTTATAACGTAGCTCGTAATCGGGCGCCCGTTGGGGTTGCTGTCAGTCCATTCGAGTGTAACTGAGGACAGTTGGATACTGAGTACTTGTAAACCACCCGGGGGTCCCGGTGGTCCCTCTATACGCAGCTGAGTGCGGCTCGAGATCCGCCCAATGGCAGACTTTACTATGCACTCATATTCACCAACATCTGAAAGGCTGACATCATATATAGTCAATTCTCCACCATCAATTTTCAGTCTTTTATCAGCATAGAGATCAGCTGCCTCTTTCATTCTGATACCATTATGATTCCAAAGATATGCAGTATCGAGTATAGGATCAATTTCAGCGTTACAATGTAAGATAACAACTTGCCCCACTTGAGTTGTAATTCTGGGTGGCAAGTGTTCTATCAGCCTAGGTGCACGTAACACAATCAGGCGACCCCTACTTTCATCAGAACCATATTGGTTTTTAGCTACACAGGTATAGACTCCCTCATCATCTCTCGACAGCTGTCTTATAATGAGGTTTCCTGTTTCTGTTATGAACCTTTTACCTCCAGCACCTATTACAATATTATCTTTCTTCCATGTGAAAGTAGGTTTAGGTGCTGCCTCTGGATTGCATTTTAAAGTTACATTTCCGCCTTCTGACCCATATGTTTCCGACTCTAATGGTCGCTTTTTAAATGAAGGCTTTAATGAAAGCACCCGTAATTGTCCAGAAGAAAATTTAGATTTTAGTTGATTTTTGGCTTCACATTGATAGGCCCCAGGATCTCTTGTGGGATCCAAGTACTTAATGATTAAAACATTGTCTTGTATAATATATCTATCTCTGTCTTCAGTTTCTAAAGTATCCATTGATAATTTATTACCATTTTTCCACCAAGTATAATTCACATCGGGTATACCAAAAGCTTCACAATTCCAATGTAGATCACCTTTATTATCCATGTGTTTGTTTTGTAATGGTATGGTGAAATTTGGTTCCGCTTGAACCTTTAGAAACACACTATTTGCTATGCGTGCCCTGTCATTACGCACATCACAAATGTATTCTCCTTCATCTTCAACACCAACATTTGGAATGGTCAAAACTCTATCAAAATTGCTTAAGTATGCTTTTTTTGGTACATTACCATATTTTCTGGTCCAATTATAGGACGGTACGGGGTACCCAAAAGAGATGCATTCTAAACGAACTTCCTGTCCTACGATAGGAGCTTCTGGAAATACTTTGGGGAAGTTATTTGGGAACTTCAACTGCTGGTAATCGGAATGTGGATAAACAAGAAGAGAGAAAAAAGGTCCATTCCTTCCTGCATCAGAAACTTTACTCATCACATTACAGCTGTAGTTGCCTCTATCAATTGTCTCCAGAGCCGAAAAATACAATCCACCATCATTAGACACAAAGACACGCTTATCTTCTTCCACTAGATTAGGAAAGTAATTACGAGCCCACAGGAAATTCACAGAAGGATAATATGAGGGGGGATCACAATACATGACCTTTCCCCAATATTGATTTCCACTTTCTACTGGTCGTTTTTGATTAAATTCTCTAATGAATCCAAAAGAGAGTCTCACAGATTCCGATCTTATAGTTCCAAACTTGTTAGAAGCAGTACAATGGTACTTTGCGTTATCCTTATCAGCATCAGGATTATATATCATCATAGATCCACCGCTTAATATGAACCTAGAGTCAGAAAGTGGGTCTATTTCTGAGTAAACATTATTATCAACTTGATAATCTTCTCTATACCACTTGTATGTCGGAGCAGGAAAGCCACCAGCTATGCAAGTCAATTGCACATAATGGTTTCTGAGAGGATCATATATTGTATCTACCGGTTCCTGTATGAAATAGGGACCCATTGGAATTCGTTCAGGATCAAATGTTTCAAGACCATAAGTGAACGACCTCTCTTCCTCAATTAAGTAATGTAGCCTCTGAGTTTGCCCCTCACAGATAGAATGTATATATTGAGTACCTTCTAGTGCTACAAGTCCCCACTTACCTTCCTCCTGTGAATATTTGTAGGCCAAATAGTCTCTAGGGAGAAGATTGTAGCTAGTGTATGTAGCTTTTCTGTCATCAATAAATGCATTCTCCAAACCCGAGAGCTGGGATCCGTCAACATCGTTTGTCCAATATCCGGGCGTTTGCTGATGTGCTCCTATGTACCAGGAACCCCTCTGGGGATCTATGTTCATCAGTGTGGTGATGATGAAACCGTGTTCCTCTGGACTATTAACGGCTACCAAATCTGCTTCATATGCTTGACAGATCTTGCGAGCTTCATTGCGAGGGCGGTCCGGAGACTTGGTAAACCGGTAGCACGATTCTCTAAATCGTTTCCAGTGAGGAGGACAACGATATCTTTCTTCGTAATCTAAGCCCGCGTAATACGATGCAGTATTTTGTGGATCCACGCCGTTGTCTCCATCGCCGTAGAGATCAGAATTGGAATTGTCTTGATAAAAAGGGCTTTGGGCTTGATAACTGTAATCGTTTCCATTCACTGGGAAACTCCCGTAGGGCACTTGGGAGTTCGGTCGGTAGTAACTTACATTCTTATTGTTTTCCGTTGGGTAAGTTTGTTGATTATAGTTTGGATTAAATGGAAGTGGCTGGTCTAAGCCTTGCCCACTAATTCCACAATATATAATCAGAACAAAAAACCAAATTTCCTTCATAGTTTTCATACTTGTTAAGCTTTTATGAAGATTTACACCATTACTGTGTTTAAATTAAGTATTAAGGTTCACAAATCTTTATAATAATGGTCATATAATTTAAAAGAAAATATAAAAACACACAAACGACAAACGGCCCAGAAAAATTAAATTTTCTGAGTAAATTGTCTATGGTCAATTCATTGTTGTCAAGCGTCGAGCCTCGCCCATTCATGAAACACCACAGATTGCGCTACAGTTCGATCTTCGAGTTCGAGTTTCGACCAACCAAGAAGCTTACACCCTAATGGAGGTTTCATAGTGAACAATAGATTGAAGATGAAAAATATGTCCTTGGATGACGTCATTGTTATCTGCTATCCCTTTTAAAATTGTTTTATGCAGTTTTTGGCGTTTAGTCCTGAGATCGCCTAATTTCTTTTGTATGTCATTTTTTAAATAAGATGACAATCTTATTTTTAAGAAACTATTTGCTACATATTTTATAACCTCAGTTTCATGTAAATCCAGACATACGTCTGTGACAGGGTGCTTAGGAACAAAAATTTCTTGTACTTGGGGTTGGAATTTTTGTAGTGTAGCCATTACCAATTTGCCTGTAATGTTAACGACTGACAACAGTGACATAGATACAGTTTTTTTAAATAATGTATTAACATATTTCACGATCATAAATGCAGCATCCGAAGCAAAACATAATTTACCCCGGTTGACAATTAATGTTGTGAATGCTGAATACTTATTACAAGATCGCATGTTTGATGTTTGCATTATTATGGAGTGTGATCTCCGTAAGTAATTTGTATTCTGTGAGTGTGATGGAGTCGAGTGCTGAATTCAGACTATAAGTACTATGATTCAGATGATGGTAGGTATAATACAGAATTTATTTTTTTACGCCGTAGATATTGTGATTTCAGATTTGTAGACATTGAGATATTTTGTTGACTTATATTTTTGTGGAGCCCTTCTAAGGTCTTCCGTCTGAGTCATTGAGATGTAGTCTGTGTTCTTTATGCCTTAATTATTCAGGGGTCATTTAGTAATTAGTTTCGCTTGTGGTTCATTAGAAATGAAATAACCTTCGCGGTTCACTTAATATTTAATTTTTTTTTAATGTAATTAACTAATTACGAAAGGTATTTATTTACTTTAAACATAATATCAATGAGAAAAGTGACAATTTTTGTTGCTTTTTGAACTGAAATTGGTGCAAGCTATTGCCATTAAATCCTTGGGATGTTCATAAAGGTAAAGTTAATACTTATACCTAATGGAATAGAGCAACAATCTCGAGCTGTCGAACAAACCGAAATTGATTTACACTGTGTGTAAAAATATGTGTATGTATACACTTACACAGGCATCTTTCTATGAGATTAAATTGTCAATGTGCTGATAAGTGCCGACTGGACGTCAAAAAAAGAGTTCTGCTGTCATGTATCACATAGGGCCTTTGCGCCGATTTACGGCCCTGCGTTAGTAAGCGACCATTTGACGGTGACACAGCGAAAATACTATGCTAATAAGAATGCTGTCTCATTTTTCTAGCAACATGTGATGTGATTTAGAAAAGGATGACTATAGGTAACCCTAATGCGTATTGAAATACCGGTCAATTTTACTAATCAATCGAAAAATCGCATCTAGTTTTGCACTATGGGCGCATGGCCGCGCACGCGTCGAATTTTACGGAAAAAATAGTGAACAGTGGTGCGTTTGAAAGTATTAACTATTCTTTATTACATAATGCATTTGGTTGATATTTAAACATGATGTGGGAGCTTAATAAAACATATTATTATATCGATAATGTTAAAAAAAACAATACGTTCTTAAAAAACAAGGTGGTCGCAAACTGGAATATGAAAATTCGTAAAGTTTTATTTTGCGGCCGGGTGGCCGGACAACTAGCATATTATCAGTTCAAAAAAACTTTTTGTTTTTTTTTGCCCTACTGCTAGAGTTCTAAGTTTGAGTGCTTGTTTTGCTTTTAGTTTGGGATTATAGCGTAGGTTTTATTTTACGGCCATTAGTATAACTTTATTTAAGTAACCAGTACATTTAAAATATATAGATGTGGTCGCAAACTAATATTGAGACATTGATGTTGCTAATTTGCGGCCGTCATATAAATGTATGGAGATTAGACGGCCGTAAACTGATTTTTTTTATTCGTGAGGCGGTAGACGACCACTTACCCATAATCGTTAAAAATATCTCTAAATTTCTGATCACGGGCAATTTTCACCCCCGACTAGACTATTGATCGAGATTATTATTATTATATTATATTTCTTTAATTTTGATTGTTTACAGATGCCTTTCTCTAAGTCTCAAACGAAGAAATCTGTCAAATATCGACCTGAAGTTTTAGAACGAGCATTAAAAGAAATAAGAGATGATAAGAAAGGTATAAGGGAGACTTGCAGAAAATTCGGAATACCCAGAACAACTATTCAAGATCGCTTAGCAGGTAGGAGACACGATGTGCTACAAGCCAGGGGGCCGGAGCCATATTTAGGAGTTGAAGGAGAAAAAAAGGTGGTAAATTGGATGTTAAATATCGCTAAATGTGGATTTCCAATAAAAAAACAAGAGCTGCTAGATACCGTGCAAAAAATTTTTAAAGATTTGGGTAAAAAAACCCCTTTTAAAAACGACCGTCCAGGACAGACCTGATACCATAACTTTTTAAAAAGAAACCCTGTAATCAGTGATCGTGTTGCAGAGAGTATTAATAAGGCTCGCGCACGTGTTACTGAAGAATCTATTCGGTTCTGGTTTAGCGAATTACAAAGCTATTTAGCAGAAGTTGGAGCGCTAGAGATATTGGATCATCCCAACAGGGTATATAACGCTGATGAAAGTGGTTTCTGCCTGTGTCCAAAAACAGGAAAAGTTTTAGGACCAAAAGGGTATAAGAATCTTTACTGGGTTTATGCGGGTAGTGAGAAGGACAATTTAACGGTGATGTTAGCGTTCAATGCGTCTGGACAAATTTGTCCACCACTGATTGTATTTCCTTACTTAAGACCACCAAGAGCAATAAGTGAAAGTATGCCTTCAGATTGGTGCTTAGGAAGAAGTGAATCCGGATGGATGCGTGGTGAAGTCTTTTTTGAATACATGGCAAATGATTTTAACAATTGGCTGGAAGGAAATAATATCAAACGCCCGGTTTTGTTCCTAGTTGATGGTCACAAATCACACATGTCTTATTTACTAAGTGAAATATGTGATAAATTAGGAATAATTTTATATGCACTCCCACCCAACACAACTCAAATGCTACAGCCGGCCGACGTCAGCGTCTTTGGCCCAATGAAAGCTTATTGGCGTAGCGTCGTCCGCCAATACTTAAACAAACCAGAAAATATTGATAGACAGGTTACTAAAACTACTTTCTGTCCTTTATTTAAGGAAATAATAAGTAACCCACAGTTGCCAACTAACATAATAAACGGATTTAGAAAATGTGGGCTTTATCCTTTTAATCCAAATGCAGTTGACTACACAAAATGTGTCAGAAACACAATCATAAATTTAAATAGACAACAGCGAGTGACAGTGCAGCAAGAAACAGGCATAAATAATCAGGATTTACTTTCAACTCGCAAAGTCCTGCGATATTTAAAACCTATTTTAAAAAAGAAAAATATTGATATAAAGTTCATTTTAAGGGAAGTACGCAAGCTAAGAATAGTCGATTATGAAAATATATACGAAACTGGATCAGAAGACATAACTGACTCTTTTAAAGTTAGTGATACGTCCCAAAACGCTGATATACCTGAAAAAACATTAACAAGTGCATCTGTAACACGTAATGTGGCGAATACGACTGAAGCTTCAAATTCTCAACAACATCACTATCACGTTAATCCAGTAGCGGAGGGTATAGACGACACGCAGTGCAGTAGCCCTCGTCTTCTCGGTGATGAAGTTTTGCTGCCACTGTCTGTAGAACATGAAGCTATACCAAATGGAATTCCTTCCCACAATCTTTCTTCAGTATTTGTTGATGATTTTAAATCCCTTTCTCCTTTAATTATAGGAAAAACTACTCCAACCCAGGTAGAGGGCAATATCGACGAAGATCAACTTTACATATTACAGGGAGCTACCTTGATGAGAGAACCTTGGTTTCGCTTGACGATGTAATAATTATACCCTTTCAAACAAGCACACCCACGAAAATAGAACCTGAAACTGAGTTATTTAAAATTCCAAAGATAACAGTGTTATCTGATGTCACAATAAAACCACCACATACCTCCACTCCTCCCGAACTTATACCCGATTCTTTATGCATTAAATTGAATACTGCGTCTCCCCAAACACAAATCATGTCTGCAACTGAAACAAGTATGCTCACTCTACAGCCAGGAAAAACAGAAGCTGTTAGTACTGCAACGACATCAAAAGCACTGACAGATAATGTGTTTGCCAAGCATTTATACCAACCCCGACCTTCTGGGAAGTCAAAACATGTCAAACAAAGTCATTCAACTTTTCCTTCCTCTATATCAAGTCAAAAATGGCGAGATTATTATAAAGAAAAGTGTTCGCAAAAGTGCTTTAAATTGTTCGCACTTCACGGGTAATATTTTGTGATACTTAATTAACTATGAAAGACTGATTAATTTAAAAGACTTAGGGCCTGTTTCACCACTTCCTGATTAATACCTGATAGGCTATCTACCACTTAACTTGACAGATGAAGTATGGAGAATCTGTCAAAAAAGTTGTGGATAGCCTGTCCGGCACATTATCAGGAAGCGCTGAAACAGGCCTTAAGTGACTGTTTCACCACATTCTGATAAGTGCCGAAAAGGCTATCCACCACTTAACTTGACTGAAGTATGGAGAATCTGTCAAAAAAGTTGTGAATAGCCTATTCGGCACTTTATCAGAGAGTGGTGAAACGGGCCCTAAAGACTTAAGTAGTACTAAGTGACTGATAAAAAAGTTCCTATTAACATTAAACCAATGTGTATACCATTTTTGAGAGAGCACTAGTTACCTCGTAATTTGAAAGTCGTCAACATTAAAATTTTTAAAGAGTACCTAAATAAGTGTTAAGTTTGTAATTATTGATTTATTTTAAAAAGTTAATAATATTAAAAAAAAGTTTTTTGTTTACTTGCCTTAAGTAGTTAGTATATTTTGTAATTAATTATTAATCTATAAAAGACTGATTATGAAAAAGTAAAGACTGTTAAGTTTGTGATTAATGTCTGATTAAATAAAGTTCCTTTTATTTTTATATAAAAATGAGTTTTTTTTTGCATATGTAGTCAGTCCAGGCTAGTGGTCGTAAACTAGCTAGCAGGTGGTCGCAAACCAAAAAAAGTGGTCGTAAATTAGCAAATTACCTATTTTTTCATATTTAATGAAATAAAAAATAAACCACTGACACTCTCACTTAATATTCTAAGAGTCTAATAAACATAATCATATTAGCAATGATTTTACTAAAAATAATCTAAATAATTTCTTCATTTTCTATAAAAAATCGTATCTTAAAGTTATAGACCTCGCTAATCGGTCGCAAACCGGCGAAAAGGCCCTACATCTCTTTTTACCACGCAGTGTTACCTTCTGATAGTGACATTTCGCTTGCTCAGGCCTTTGTTTCTCTATTCCGCTAGGTATATTAACTTTATAGATGTTCATCAAAATGTCGAGACCGAAATTTATTTTTAACGAAGTTCATCTTCGAAAATGCTTGGTTTGCACACAATGGGTGCTGCCTTAGTTATTATTCACCTCACATACAAAAAATTAAAAACAATAAGTAGATATCATCATTTATTTCCGCTTTTATAACATTTAAATTATTAAAGTAATACTTATAATATATTACAGGGTGCTGCTCAAAGAGCAATAATAATATGACTTGACTGGCTTAGTTCATTCAAAAAAAATACCTTATTGCTTACCATATCCATATTTTACTCTCAACAAGTTATTTATTATTAATATGTGTGATCAGAAAAGTTATGTACACAAAAAATATTTTCATAGTATGAATTCATCACAGATTCTTCCTGTATTCACTTCATAATCATTAAATCCTTATATCCATCTTAGGATGCAAAAGTTCAGATTTTTTTTTTGATATACAAAGGAACAAACTAAACCAGTCTTTGATTATTAAGCATCTATGTATTTGAGAACCAAAACTGGTACTTTTAACTTTTCAGCAGCACAATAAATAAATTAAGTATAAAATATGCAGTTTATAATTATTTGTATGTCAAAAGTCATAATTATTTACAGTGTTAATGTTGCGATATGCACAGTATTATTTTACTAATTTCCTAGCTATGCATATAAATAAATAAAAATGTATTTTTTATTAAATAAGGTTTAATTATTGTACAATAAAAATGTAAAATGTTGACATACATCAGCAAACATAACAAAAAAAAAAACAAGTCATTTATTTATGTACTTAATTAATAAAATAAAAATGTCACTAAGTACCTAGTAAAATAATCTCAGAAATTTTACTAAGATTTCATTCGTTTATAAAATTCTATTACCTACTGAAACAAATTGGAAGTCCAGATCATAATATTATTATTAGGTTCATTATGTAAAGCTGTCATAAAATTATAATAATATATTTGTAATACATAATAATATTATGTATGTACTTACTTACAGTTTGATTTTACATTTGCTACTACTCCTGGTTTTTCTTGTGAGCAAGTACTGTCATACATTTCCTATCACCTGGACTATATGCTTTGTATTGTTACGGATACGGACACACAGAGCCATCTAGCGTCGAACCGGCAAAACTAGGGGACACACTACACATAAATCCCCTACTCGAAACTAGATGGCGCTAGTTGCTACATGCTCGAATCTCCTTGAAAGTTCCGACCGTTGTTTATTTGTTTACGTGTTTACTTGTTTACGTGAATCGAGTAAGGAACTTTCTAGAATTCGAGTCGCCCATATAAATAGGCGCAGGTGGACGGCCCGGAATTCATCATTTTATCTGAGCGATCTTCGAGGCGACTTCGAAGTGAAAACAAGTGATCAATAGTGAGTGATTGTGATAGTGAACCTACGACTCGGCTAGGACCTAGGACAGTGATAGTGCTCAGTGATTTGGATCTAGTGCTTAGTGTTTGGACTTAGTGATTTGTGTGAGCTAGTGTCAGTGAATAAAAGTCTTCCAGAAAGTCACCAGGTCTTTCTCTCCGAATCCTCGAACCCTAGCACGTAACAGTATTATAATAATAAAATAAAATTAATGCTGCTGAACTAGATAAGCTAGTCAGGTTATAGAGAAACAGATTATAACATTCTATTGAATAACATTCTATGAAAATAACTTAAAATTACTATGTATCTACCCAAAAACATTAATTGCACACTCACATTGAAATTAAACTAAACTTATAATTAACTGGTAACTATATTGGTATAATAAGCTAATATTAAACTATTTGCAGCACAATTTTTCTAATTATTATTATTATTACATAAAAACAACACCATACACCAATGTTAAATAGCACCCATGAACAATATACATTTAAAGCATTTGAATTATATTTACAAATTTATTTACATTATCATTATTCACAATACCTATTGTTCGCATAGCTAAATATTGATTATTGAAATGTTTAATTATACTACATAATTATAATTATTATTTACACCTATAACTATTATATTACAGAATCCTAACAGTATTAGATACAATATTATGGTCTTAATTCTTATAGATCATCATATTATTGACTGAGTAGTAGAAGTTATACAATATACCTCATATGTACTTTCTAGGATTACTAAAGAGTAAAGTGATAACAGCAGTAATGTCAGGATCAATTTAATGTTTACACTCAATATAATGCATATACTTTACATTTTAAATTTCTTACTTACAAATTGCTGTCAAATGTTACATTTTAAATATACGTGTATAGCGGCTATAGCCGCTTTTTGGAAGTGGGTTAAATACATTAAATTTCATGCCCAGCCTCTTTTTATTCAGTCATTCCATTACACCACATAAGTTTGCAGCATTCAGAATCGGTATTGATACTAATCTTATTCTCATATTTTAAGAAGTAAGTATACAAGAGTTTCACTTATACTTCCTATGTACTTATGGTTGTATCTTGTAAAACTGTTATCATATTATTTATTATAAGGATCACTAATGTCAACTAACAATAACAGTCTCAATTTTGAGCAGTTGCCTCAACTTGTCAGTGACTCGTATTAAGGCTACTTTCGAGGCGCGTATGTTGACTTTCTCTCCGGCACATAACAGTTGATGACACTGAGCTCTTTCCAAGAACTCCTGTGTCTTTATTTCCCGCAAAAGTTCTTTGGGAGACCCCGACCCGCAATGTATCTGTTTCAGTAAACTTTCCTTTGACTTTATCTGTAACGAAAAAAAAAATTGAAAACATACAACAAAACACAATTTTTAGAACTGCTTTACAAAATTTGAATACTTATCTAATTTTTTCTAGCTTTGTATTATATTAAGAGAGGCCACACCCTAAGACACTTGCTTGATTGTCGTTTTTCGCATTCACGTATATTATACAGGCTGTAACAAAACTAAAGTACCTGCAATATGTTGGTAATATCCTGCAGCAGGCACCAATATCCTTCAACGGGTTGTCCTGTGCTGGACCGCAGACTGTAAAATGGTGGTAGCGGGGCCTCACTGCACTGAATCTCGATCGTGGAGTCAGGCGGCGGTGGGGGTGATGCGGGCGGTGGTGACGACAGCGGATCACAGCCCAGGGATTCACAATCTATAATTATTACAATAATGCCTATTAATTGTATCTTTGACCTTATGATTACCATGGAATACTAAGGGCCTGTTTCACGACGTTCTGAATTCTGATACAGTGCCGAATAGGCTATTCACAACTTTTTTGACAGATTACCCATACTAATTGATCTGTCAAGTTAATTGTTGGATAAAGCCTATTCGTCACTTATCAGGAAGTGGTGAAACACCGAGTCGGCCATTTTTAAAAGAAGAAGATGTGGTGAAACAGGACCTAAGTCACGTTAATTGAATTTTAGAGTGGGTTGCACGAACTAACTTTAACTGTAACTTTAACTTTAACCTTAACTTTTACCCCAATGGAAAATATCAAATCTTTGGTTAAAGTTAAAAATGGACGCCATCAAGATTCAAGACGCCATATTTAACCATAACCTCAGAGCTCGACAAGGTTTTAAATGCAGGTGGCGAAAAAAGGAACTAACGCTGTCATCATACAAAAACGCCATTTTTGACAGTTCTCCTTTACCTGCAGCGCCCCCGCCCACGTACATTCATAACCTTGTTGGACCAGCTGTCATCTGTCAATTTCTCCGGTCAAAGTTAAGGTTAAAGTTAAAGTTAAATGACGCCATATTTAACTTTAACCATAACTTTAACTTTAACCACGCCTCTGGTGCAACGCAACCTTAGATAACGATACCATTTAAAACAAGAGATCGAATAATATGAGTAGGTATAATAAAAAATTTTAAAGTGTTTTTAAACATGCAAAATATGTTATTTAATATTTCTAAAACATATCTTCTTATATATAAAATTCTCGTGTCACAATGTTAGTCCCCGTACTCCTCCGAAACGGCTTTACTGATTTTTACCAAAATTTATATATATGCATATTCAGTTATAGATCTGAGAATCGGCTACTGGGTACTTTTTATATCGATAGTTGCATTTGTTAAATAAATAATAGTAAATTATTACAACTCGAGCGGCGACCATTGTTTGTGCGACGGGATAGCGATGGACGTTGCCATGGTGACATACTGATTTAGTCACTTCAATAAAATAATGAAAATAATATGGGCGAAATCTATACATATGATAAAACTGTAGAAATGAAGATTCTGTACATTAAAGATATTCAAAAAATAATAAGCGGAGGGTGTCACTACATCGCTATAGAAGCCAAAAATGTGGTCAGTTTTTTTGTCTGTCTGTCTGTCTGTCTGTATGTTTGTTCCACTATCACACGAAAACTACTGATCCGATTTGAATGCTGTTTTCGCAGATATATTTGTCTTCTTCCAACTTAACATCTGGTGTATAAAAAAAATTCCCTCCACCCCTCTAAAGGGACGAAAGAGGGGGTCTGATTTTGTATAAGACTTTTGCTTTAACACGAAAAGTACTGATCCGATTTGAATGCGGTTTTCGCAGATATATTTGTCATCTTCCAACTTAACATGTGGTGTATAAAAAATTTCCCCCCACCCCTCTAAAGGGACGAAAGAGGGGGTCAGATTTTGTATTTAAATACTTGCTTTAACACGGAAACTACTGATCCGATTTGCATACGGTTTTCGCAGATATATTTGCCTCCTTACAACTCAACATCTGGTGTATAAAAATTACCCCCCCCCCCCCCCCCCCCCGTCAGATTTTGTATCAAACTTTGTTTCTTTTATGGACTTACTTCATATTATTATTAACTGTTTTTCCAACTTAACATCTGGTGTATAAAATTTTTCCCCCCAGCCCTCTTAGGGGACAAAAGAGGGGTTAAGATTTTGTATCAACTGATGAAGTAGAAATACTTTAAATGGCAAAACAACGTTTGCCGGGACAGCTAGTGCTTTATAAGGCAAAGCAACGTTTGCCGGGACAGCAAGTATAATATTATAATAGTCTGGTTGACAAGTGCCATTTTCCTCAAAACCTCATCTCATGTACCGAAAATTATGATTTTAGACTTATTCAATTCAGAATACCATCTAGATTCTAGAACATTTTATCAAAATTCCAAAAGGGGCTGAAAAAATGCAAAAGTTATAAACAATAAAGTAAACAAAAAAAGGTTTTGATTTTTTTAATAATATTTCAGAAACCATTTAAGAAAGTCAAAATTTAAAAATAGATCCGTAAAGAGCAGGAAATTTCCTAAAAAAATTTCAGGAGGAACTGTACCAACAATTCTTATATTAACTTTAAAGTTATTTTTTATATATTAACTTTAAAGTTATTAGTCAATTAATTGAGCGGCGAAAGTAACGGTAAAAACGCGTAATCCGTGTTTCGCGTGATTTGCCGCAATCTGCCACGTGAACTAAAAAATAATTTAGCTGATTAAATATTAATATTAAGGCTGCTCTCTCCAAAAAACTTAAAAAAGCGAGCAGATGAAACAACTTTTCATCGGCATTAACAGAGAAATTATATCTGAAAAAAATAAAAAACCAAATCACCTCCAAATCGTTGAAATGAAACCACTTTACTCCTTCATTATTTATCAAAAGAATATATAAAAAATATCTACTGCTTTGCAATACAAAAGTTAATGATTTAGTTTGGTTACTTTTTTGAAATATGTATTATTTTTATAATAATTAATTAAAAATGAGTCTCAGATCGCCAACCCTACGCGGCGAGCGTCGTGACCGCCACAGTACAAGGCGCGCTGACACAATAGACATAACTACCAGTAATTCGACTACTAAGAGACGGACGAGTATTAATATCTGTCATTTCTGTCGGGTTTCGCCAGGATAAGTTAAAGGCTGGCGCGCTGGCTGGTATAATTTATTTTTAAAAAGAAGATTTTGAAATTGAATTCTGACAGTTTTCTTTGAATGTGCCAAAATATAAACAACCAAAAATTTGTAGGTAACGACGACTTTTGTCATAATACGTCAAACTTAATTTTTTTTACATCAGTTCTAAGTCGGCATACTCTATCATTCTGTCTACTCTGGCGCTGATATGAATGTTATTTTAATGTCATTTACGTCGATATTCGCACTGACAGACAATCGACCTGCTAATTTAGGAAGAATAAAAAAGGAATAAAAAATTTGGGTACTAAGTAGACATATCAATAAACAATAATCCGTCAACAAAAATAAATTATCACAATTTGTTTAATTGTTATGCTTTTCTAAATTTCTTAATAGTCACCATTTTAATGGTAACATAAAAACGCAGATTTTTTTAAAACAAGAAATCTAGATTTTTTTTATTATTTTGAGCTAATCTTAAAAGGGCTTAGAAGAGATCCCCATTGGAATTTTTATTTTATTTTTTAAATAGGGTTTTTTCATCAATAAAAAATATTATTTTCATCATTAGTCTGAGTAACAAGTGCCATTTTCCTCAAAACCTGATCTAACGCACCGAAAATTATGATTTTGGTCTCATTAGATTCGGAATAGCATCTGGAACATTCTATCAAAATTCCATATTTTCCACATTCATTCATTCTATCAAAAATCAAAATATTTTAATATATCTTCACAAATAAAGCACTACAACATGACTACAGTTACGTTAGTAACATGGTATTTTAACAAAACAACATTGTTTTATTAAATCTATGAATTTATTGTTTTATTTCGCCTGAGCCCGTCGCTAGATGATTTGAACCACATTCGTTTTCATTATATATATATATATATATATATATATATATATATATATATATATATATATATATATATATATATATATATATATATATATATATATATATATATATATATATATATATATATATATATATATATATATATATATATGATTTCAATAATTATTGTCATTAAACTTTCGGTCCCTTGTATGATGAAAAGCAACAAAACAAAATAAAACAATAATTGGACATAAAAATACCGTAAAGGCTTTATTTACATTAATAATTTTTGAATGCCTTTGAATGATAATAAAAAAGTTAAAACTCAAAATTCTTGAATTTTTTTCGACGGGGATCTCTTCTAAGCCTTTTTAAGATTACCTAGCTCAAAAGAATAAAACAAAATCTGGATTTCTTGTTTTGAAATAATCAGCGTTTTTATGTTAATGTTAGGCTCAAAGACCGAAATCGCTCAGTGAGCGAAAAAATAGCTCACAACGCGTTGTGGTCACAGTGAAACAGCCACGACGCGAAATTCGCGTTGTGGCTCTAATGAAAACGGCCACGACGCGTTCTGGCAATCACAAAAAGACCATAACGCGAAATTCGTGTCGTGGCTGATATGCTATTCGTTTTTTTGATTTGTTTTTGATTGATTAATCGTCCATAGGTATGGAAGATCAAATTTTAATTACTACGCGTACTACAAAATATTTTTTCTTTTACTCAATCACTGCATAACGTGTTGTTGTTTTTTTAATATAAAGTAATCTGGCCTCAATAAATAATAAAAATATAGTTTTATTTTAATTTATATACTTAATTTAAATATAATAACTACTACTAGTTGATGCCCGCAACTACGTTGCGCCAGACAGACAGACAGATAGACAGTAATAATATTAGTACGGAAAGTATGGAACTATGGATATTTTATAAATAATAATGATAATTTACACGCTATGCAGTGATTTAGTAAAAGAACAAATATTTTGTAGTACGCGTGGTGATTCAAATATACACTTCCATACCTATGGACGATTAATCAATCAAGAACAAATCAAGAAAAACGAATAGCATATCAGTCTCGACACGAATTTCGCGTTATGGTCTTTTTGTGATTGCCAGAACGCGTCGTGGCCGTTTTCATTAGAGCCACAACGCGAATTTCGCGTCGTGGCTGTTTCACTGTAACCACAACGCGTTATGAGCTATTTTTTCGCTCACTGAGCGATTTCGGTCTTTGAGCGTAACATTAACATTAAAATGGTGACTATTAATAAATTAAGAAAAGAATAACAATTAAACAAATTGTAATAATTTATTGATGGATTATTGTTTATTGATATATTGTCTACTTAGTACCCACATTTTTTTATTCCTTAATATTAATAATATTTAATCACTTAAAATATTCTTTTAGTTCAAGTGGCAGATTGCGGCAAATCACGCGAAACACGAACTACGCGTTTTTACCGTTACTGTCGCCGCTCAATTAAAGTTAAAAGGATTGTTGATAATGTCGTGTTATTGTGATGTCCACATTATGCGCTTTCGTCTTCAATTTTCGTCATTTTCTTTCATTCAACTTGAATGCGTCAACGAACGCAACGCCAACATTGTCATTTTTGAAGTTTTGGATACGGTCAGAGGGCATGCGTCGCGGGCATGCCTCACGTTCGCTGTTGACTGCGCTATAACGCATGCCCTCGATGAACAGAAAAAGGCACAGCGTGGACAAAGCTATAGAGTTCCAGGAGTTACGACTTTTTTAGGAAATTTCCTGCTCTTTAAGGATCTATGTATTTTCAAATTTTGACTACCTTAAATGGTTTCTGAAATATTATGAAAAAACCAAACCCTTCTTTTTTTATAACTTTTCCATTTTTTAAGCCCTCTTGGAATTTTGATAGATTGTTCTAGATGGTATTCCGAATCGAATGAGCCTAAAATCATAATTTTCGGTGCATGAGATCAGGTTTTGAGGAAAATGGCACTTGTGGACCAGAGTAATAATATTTTTTTATTTTTGGTTAAAAGCCCCATTTGACAAAATGTTCTTAGAAGTAAAACGTAGGATATCTGTTTTCTTTAATTATTATTATTGTCTTTAACATTTTTTAACAATCAATGACATTACTAAATCGTGCCTGCAACTCCGTTGCGCCAAAATTCGTTTATCGTGCGTGAATAGCGAAGAATCATCTGATCATGATGAAATATACTTACCTATTATTTCTGCAGGCGATGGGAATACCCAGGGTTCCACTGCTAGTCCCTGGACATCGGCTATGTGCAAGCGTAACAACTTTGCCGCCGCTCCATCTGCTAACTCCTCCGGCGTTTGACCTGCGTATGTGCCCAGTATTGGGTCTGCGCCGTATGCTAACAAGAGGCGTATGACTTCCACGTGTGAATTTTCGCAAGCTTCGTGTAAAGGTCTGAAAAAGCAGTACACCCAATATTTATAAATATCTACTTACTTCAGAATAAAAATTCACTTTTCAATAAAACTCATTTTTATCAGCAACCTTTTAAAAAATAAATTCATTTAACATAGCTATAGCTTATTTAGTATTTAATTTTTTTTTTATAAAACCTACCGTATTCCTCCCTGGGCTGCAGCAGAAACATTAGCTCCATATTGTAAAAGCAATCGCGCAATCCTAACATGGCCTTTCGCGGATGCGACGTGTAATGCTGTAAAACCAGCGTTGTCTTTTGCTGACGGGTCTGCTTTCATTTTTTCCAAACAATAAGCAACACAGTCCTGGAATACAACATACAGATATAAAGTGCAATCAAGGTTAAAATAAATGAGTAAAAACAATATCCAACAACGTTAAAATTTTTAATGATTCATAAAAAAAATAATAGTGCGCGACACTTTATCAAACATTAAATGAAGTGCACTCAAAATTTCATGAAATAAGTCCAGCCGTTTGGTAACAAATATGCCGTACATATTTTAAAATAGACGGCCAGATGTAAATTCAAAGAATGTATGAAATACAGGGTGCAATTAAACCTTCCTGCCAAATTTTGATATATTGATCCTTGTAAAAAATAAAATTACACGTATTTTTTCTTTTATAATCACTCAGTACTAAATTATTGAGAAAAAGCTTCCGAAAGTTATCCTAAAAAACACTACAATTAATGGACACGACGCACAGTGGTCCGAAATCGCTAAATAGTGGACATTCGCAAAAAAGTTCGATTTTGGTGTGGAAAAAAATACCATCCGATAGATTTTAAGAGGAGTAACAATAAATCCTTATTAAGTTTTTAAAAAAAATGTATATTTAAGGTCAAAAAAAAAATAAAATTACGAAAATGTTGTATGGGAAAGAATCTATAAATAGATTTTTTGCAAAAACTACTAAGTCATTCTGGTTCATTTTTGAAACAAGTAAAGTTCTAGGGGTATTTAAGGTTTAGAAAAAAAATTACGAAAATTTACGTGCAGCCTTTTGCAGTAGAGGGGTTCAAAATTTTGAAATAATTTTACTTACTTTTTAGGTGTGGAAAAAATACTATTCGAAAGATTTCCTAAAGAGTAACAATAAATCCTTACTAAGTTTTTTATAAAAATGTATTTTTTAAGGTGAAAAAAATTATTACTAAAATGTTGTATGGGAAAGAATCTATAAATAGATTTTTTGCAAAAACTACTAGGTCATTCTGGTTCATTTTTGAAACAAGTAAAGTTCTAGTAGTATATAAGGTTCAGAAGAAACAATACGAAAATTTACGTGCAGCCTTTTGCAGTAGAGGGGTTCAAAATTTTGAAATAATTTTACTAACTTTTTAGGTGTGGAAAAAATACTATTCAATAGATTTCCTAAAGAGTAACAATAAATCCTTAATAAGTTTTGTACAAAAATGAATTTTTAAGGCGAAAAAAAAATAATTACGAAAATTGTATGGGTATAATATATTATATAAAACGAGTCATTAAAAAGCAACAGTACTTATATTTACAAACATGGATAGCAAAAACAAAATTAAACTAAAATTAAGTACTTACTGACTAAACTATTGTAATTATAATAAAATAAAAATTGTTACACACACTTATAACTCAAACAATTTCAAATGAAACTTATAAATATACAATAATAAATAATAATAAATTAAACCAACGCGCTTTACAAACATAGTGGATCTCCAATGCTATCATCGCCTTGTAATGACACAACTTCACTTTCTTCGTAATCTTCTGATAAAAGAGGTCTTTTAAGCAACAGGTCAACTGTGTCTGGATGAAATTCTTGGTGTTTATTTTAGACAACTTTGGACGAATGTGAGACAAATATGGATCAGAGCTTATTAAGAAGTTGTGCAACAAATCTTCATTAGTTTCTGCTCGAATCGTCTTTCTAGTAGGCATCTCTCTAGTATTTCTAAATTCTTTATTCCTTGCCTCTGAAGCTTCTTCACTCAAATAGCCAATTGGAATAAAGCCAAAATGCTTACAAATATCAGCACCATGTATAAGGAGTTTGTGAACACTTGCAGGCATGTAGTACCACGGATAAAGCTTTACATATAGCTCTGCTGTTTCCCTAGAATAATTTCGAAAGTGATCTATATTGATAAGCTTCCCAGAAGAAACTGTCTGCAATACGACGTATAATCTCTTTATTAATTCTAAATCTATTTGCGTTATATCAGATGTTGTCCTAAAGTCCTGAAAAGAGAGAGATTTAGAATTAATAAAGAGATTATACGTCGTATTGCAGACAGTTTCTTCTGGGAAGCTTATCAATATAGATCACTTTCGAAGTTATTCTAGGGAAACAGCAGAGCTATATGTAAAGCTTTATCCGTGGTACTACATGCCTGTAAGTGTTCACAAACTACTTATACATGGTGCTGATATTTGTAAGCATTTTGGCTTTATTCCAATTGGCTATTTGAGTGAAGAAGCTTCAGAGGCAAGGAATAAAGAATTTAGAAATACTAGAGAGATGCATACTAGAAAGACGATTCGAGCAGAAACTAATGAAGATTTGTTGCACAACTTCTTAATAAGCTCTGATCCATATTTGTCTCACATTCGTCCAAAGTTGTCTAAAAATAAACACCAAGAATTTCATCCAGACACAGTCGACCTGTTGCTTGAAAGACCTCTTTTATCAGAAGATTACGAAGAAAGTGAAGTTGTTTCATTACAAGGCGATGATAGCATTGGAGATCCACTATGTTTGTGAACCGCGTTGGTTTAATTTATTATTATTTATTATTGTTTATTTATAAGTTTCATTTGAAATTGTTTGAGTTATTAGTGTGTGTAACAATTTTTATTTTATTATAATTACAATAGTCAGTAAGTAGTTAATTTTAGTTTAATTTTGTTTTTGCTATCCATGTTTGTAAATATAAGTACTGTTGCTTTTTAAGGACTCGTTTTATATAATATATTATACCCATACAATTTTCGTAATTATTTTTTTTCGCCTTAAAAATTCATTTTTGTACAAAACTTATTAAGGATTTATTGTTACTCTTTAGGAAATCTATTGAATAGTATTTTTTTCCACACCCAAAAAGTTAGTAAAATTATTTCAAAATTTTGAACCCCTCTACTGCAAAAGGCTGCACGTAAATTTTCGTATTGTTTCTTCTGAACCTTATATACTACTAGAACTTTACTTGTTTCAAAAATGAACCAGAATGACCCAGTAGTTTTTGCAAAAAATCTATTTATAGATTCTTTCCCATACAACATTTTAGTAATATTTTTTTTTCACCTTAAAAAATACATTTTTATAAAAAACTTAGTAAGGATTTATTGTTACTCTTTAGGAAATCTTTCGAATAGTATTTTTTCCACACCTTAAAAGTAAGTAAAATTATTTCAAAATTTTGAACCCCTCTACTGCAAAAGGCTGCACGTAAATTTTCGTAATTTTTTTTCTAAACCTTAAATACCCCTAGAACTTTACTTGTTTCAAAAATGAACCAGAATGACTTAGTAGTTTTGCAAAAAATCTATTTATAGATTCTTTCCCATACAACATTTTCGTAATTATTTTTTTTCACCTTAAATATACATTTTTTTTAAACTTAATAAGGATTTATTGTTACTCCTCTTAAAATCTATCGGATGGTATTTTTTTCCACATCAAAATCGAACTTTTTTGCGAATGTCCACTATTTAGCGATTTCGGACCACTGTGCGACGCGTCGCCCGCGCGTGAATGCCCCCACGCGCGCGCCTCCCCCCGCGTTACCCGCGTTCATTCCCCCGCACCGCCAGTGACCATTCTGCAACGATTTTAAATGGGATAAAATATTATGTCATAAAAAAATAACACCCAATTTTTGTTAGTTAAATGGACTCTCCTAATGATACCTAAGCCCTGGAAAAAATTTGGCAGGAAGGTTTAATTGCACGCTGTATAGTATGAACGCTCACCGTAAATCCAAGTCTTGCAGCGCGGTGAAGGTGGGTTTCGCCAATGCTTTTGTTTATAAACCATCCTTTGATTTCCTTTTGTATGTCGTGGACTGATTCAGGGCTAGGCTTGGGTGCTTGTCGACGAACTTTAGGAGAGTTATCTCTACGAATAATTTTCTTTTTCTTTCGAATGTAATCAAAGCCTGAACTAAATTTCCTTCTACCAAATAGTCGTTTAAAACGTTTTTTTGTATTTGTTTCTGTTGTACTCGGAATGGAATTATCTTCTTTAGAATCGTCTTTATTATCTTCTGGGGATTTATCATGTTTTTCAGATTTTACTTTAATATTCGAAGATGAAGATATTTTATTTTTCTTAGTAGAAATTAAGGATTTCAATAGGCTGTTTCTCTTTTTTAATCTCATCATACGCCCTTTGGCGTCATTCCGTTTGAGAGATTTTGTACTTCTCAAACCATCCCGTATAGAACTTGATCTTCTTAACATTTTGTTTTTTGTTTTTGGTTTAATCTTATTTTTTATATCGACATCTTTCTTTGTTACTATAGGAGATTCTTCCTCTGCATCAGGCGTGTACTCTTCTCTGCAAGATGTTGGTGGAGCAGACGCTGGGCGATCATCACCAAATACTTCCTTTATTGTAGCTCGTTGTTTCAAAACTCGGCTTTCTGTTCTGGTTCGCGATTTTAGTACCACCGGTGCGAATTCTTCTGTAGCGCCAATCAGCCCATTCGTGTTATTTATGAAAGCTGTTCTAAACATTGTAACAGTCTCTTTTCTAAAAGCACCAAGATAAAAAATGTCTTCCATAAGTTTTTCTTTTTTCGCACTCAAATTACCCTTATTTCCATTTTTTACTAATCCTAAACTTGGTGTCGGCAAAAGCTCTGTTGTATTTGAACTTTTAGGTAAAATTTTGGTCGATTTTTCCTCTTTGTCCTTAAGTTTTTTCTTGGTTTCGTCTTTTCTACCACACTTTTTGATCAATACGTCAACAATAGAATTTGATTTACCCTTACTTCTATTAGTGTTCGTGGATGAAAAAATTGTTGAGGTGGAAGCTTCTGAATCATATTGAAGTTTATTATTGAAAGCAGAACAGCTAGAATTAGACTCGAGATCACTATCAAGTATATTTTTATCTGGACGCCTATATATGTCGTCAGTAGCAGCTGATTGAGCTGACGAGGGAGCAGGAGATAACGGTACAGGGTCTAAATCGGGCAGTGATGTAGAGCCTCTTGCCAATTGATTTGCACAGTTCTTAAAAAAGAAAGGCCCACCAGATCGACCTCTGGGTATTGCGATTAGTCTAGTCGGCATACGAAGTGACCGTTTATATTTATACAATTCTTCTTCCCATCCGGGATGGAAGTCAGACCCATCGCCAAATCCAGATTTTCTTAAAGGAGTTGAACAAGAACTACTTGAATCCATTCTTTTTGTTGGGGAAGACTTGGCAGAAGTCTTGTTGGTTGAAGCAACTGTCACGTCTTCTGATTTTGCAATCTTTCGTACCCGAAGCCTACTTGATACACTTAATACGTCGTCATCACTATCTGAATAAAGCTCATTTATTCCTTCGTTCTTTGAACTATCGCTGATTGTTTTTTCTTTTGATCTTCTTGTATCCTTAGAAGTTTGTCTAGCTAATTTGTTTTTACTGGACTTCACGGCTTCCTTGTCTTTGTTGATTGAATCGAGTGACTTTCTGGTACTAATATCATCGCAGCATTCTAATTTTACATAAGCTGACTTTTCCGCTAATTCTTTAAGTAATTGGTATTTCATACGGTCACTTTGCTCTTTTTCTTTGAGTAGTTTACTTTTTATGAGTGGTTCGTCGTCATCCGTTGACTCGGCTTCTTCCTTAACATTTGCAACGGGCACTTCATCTTCTACTTCCTTTTTTACAGGTATTTGCGTTCGGTAAGTTTTATTTTTGTTAGATTTTGAACTTAACCTATTTTTGTTTACTTTTTCATTTTCTTCGTCTAATTTCTTTTCATTTCTATTCTTATCATGCTTGCTTATTCTTCTTGTTTTTGTAGGCATTTCTTGTACAACTTCAGAAGTATTTAAATTTTCTTTTCCTGCCTTTTCTTCCTCGAAGTCTTTTGGCTCTTGTTTAATATTGGTTATAATATCTGCTTCGGCCTCTATCTTGTTTGATGAAACTGCGGCAATGATGTTTGAATTTGATTCAACTACTTTATTTTCTCCATCAAGATTAACGTTTTCTACGATTCTTTTATTTGGTTTTCTTTTATGGCAGCCTTCTTTTAATTGCTCCATAAAACTGTCACATGCTGTTGCCCAATCCATATCTAACTCATCCTTAACACCAGGCTCGCTATTCTCAAAATCTTCATCATTATGTTCAGTTTTAATATGTCTAATAGCATCTTTTTCTATTTCTTCAATACTCATAGGCTCGGATTTAATTTCTTGTACGCCTTCCAAAGCTTTTTCGATTTTTATGACAGATTCTAATCTCAAGTTATCTTCCCGAATTTGATTGAATAGATGCTGTTTTTGTGATTTCGGAAGAATTTTTGTTTCATTACTGCGAATATTAGCAGAGGTATCATTTTTATTAGAGCTATCTTGCGATGGTGGCATGACTTTCAGTTCGGCTTTTGTTCTGATCCTGGATGCAACATCATTTTCTGGGGACTTGGTTTTAGATTCCGACTGTTCGTATCGCAGATCATCGCGAGTAATAGAGTCTACTGCTTTAGGCATTTGAATATCATGACTGAAGTTCTGTTGGGTCGAAATTCCACCGTTTTTATTAATTTGATTATTTGTTGATTCCGATTCCGTTTCTTTTGTAATGTCTATAACTTGATCATCTCCATCATCTATAACTATGAGATCAGGTATTTTATCTGAAGGTTTCATATGTTCGGCGTAGCTTTGCTTGATTTCTAAGCTATTTCTTAAAATACTCAAAACTTTCTTATCTGCAGGTTGCTGCATATCTTTCAAATGCGGATGTATGTCGCGATGGCTCGGAATTTTTTGTATTATATGGCGATTATTAACAACTGATAGATTCTTTTCATAAGAACCATGATAGTCATTTACTTCCCGGTGGGTCTGTTCAGGGAAGTGACTAACCGAGTATCGATGACTTACATGAGGCTGTGGATCGCGATATGCAGAAGGCAAATGTGGACGTTTTAGATCATTCTGGAAGGCTTCAAATCTTTTGTAGCTTTGATAGTTGTAAACTGGACGGCTCATTAATTCTCGTTGTTCCCTTGCCGATTGACTTAACCGATCTATCCGACTGTCAGAGGACCACGTTTCATATTTCACAATTTTTTTGGGAATGTTACTTAAATCTGGACCGCCTGTTCGTTTACGATCTTCTATTATAAAGTGCCTATCATCTCGAATTCTATTTTCTACATGCGGCTCTTCACTATTAGATCGTGTAAGATCTATTCGGGGTACATAATCATTTCTATGAATGTTTTGATATTTGGTACGCTCTGCAAATACTTGACGAGATTCAATAGAGCATAGATCAACTACTGGTCGTGGTTGATCAAATGCTTCATTATGACGTCCAGGCAGACTTGGTTGAGGTGATAAATTATAATTATGACTAGCATTAATTCTCTCCCCTCTATATTGAGCAAAGTCTGGGGCAAAATCAACTTTATGTGATGCGTGTGATGCTGGGTAGGCCGAATAAGATGTTACGTTTGTGCGATTGTTTGTTAATCGTGGTTGTAACGTAAAACTTTCATTTTTCATCGAGGCAGAATCAACCATATCGTCTTGAGTCGTAGATGAATCGGCTGAATTTTTTACAGTCTTAACAGATAAATCTAGTGGTGATTCGCGCCTTTGTTTAGTTTGATTCATTTGGTCTACTATTGATGTAACAGAAACTGTCATTTTAGTCTGAGGATTCTGATAGCCAGCTTTCATTGCAGGTCGAGATGGGGAAGTGTGAGATTGATTGAGTGCCGAATAATCGTAACTTGACTTTGGGGCAACAGCTGATCGATAGCTAGGTCTTGGTAGCGCAGATGTATTATTTTGATTAATAGGAACAGATGTATTTTGTACATATCTTACAGAAGAGGTAGATGGAACAGGATAATTATAATTTTTTGAATTCGTGGGATTCTTATTTACATACTCCGTTCTGGGAATAACTCTATGATGTTCATGAACGTGTGGTTGTTGAGTTAATATCGGTCGATCTGGAGGTCTTGTTGTATAGTGAGCGTTTACTACGTCCGTGGTTCCGTGTTTGTATTGATTGTTATTACGTTTATCAATACTATGATTAGATGCAACTTGCTGCGAAGCTCGATACCCGGAATAAGTTTGCTGCGGGTCATACTTTCGTTGTGGAATTGTTTGATGTCTTTCATAGCTTGACATCGTGCGAGAGAATGATGAAGACTCTCTATTCTTGTACATCTGTGATGATCTAATATCACCAGTAGTAAGAATTTTAGCAGCAGGAACAGCTTGTGGATGGTGTATTGGTGGTACACGATCATTATGTGGTGGTGGCTGTTGTGGCGGTAGGGAGTAACGTTGATTCACGATTGAATTATGAATAGATGTTTCATTTAATCTACTCGTATGTTGCGTTATTGTACTTGATATTCTAGCGTAACTTTGTGGACTTTGACGATGTAGAGCTGAAGGTTGAGGAGATGCAATAGAAGAACTATGCGATAATCTGCCGCTCTCTCCCGAATTTGGATCATACTGATATCGCATAAAATGCTCACTTTGACATCTCGATGCGGTATATGGGTCTGCTCTACTCGAATTACTAAAATGTTCTGGAAGCCTTATCGTAGGCGTCTGAACTCTGTGGACGGATGACCGATACTGTGTAGAAAGCTCTATTTGCTCTGAAGAATGTGGAGGAAGGGAAGACGCCGCGGAGGGTGGTCGGACTGGTGACGGACTCGGCACCGCTGATGCCGGTGCAGGAGAAGACATCATATTGTGTGGTGTCGGTTTTCTTATGATGTGTGATGGAGGTGATAAAGCTCCACCCGCTTCTTCCTCATCTTCTATTTCTGGTTGTTCTCTACGTTTTTCAGCTGCTTCACGCATTACAGTCGCTTTGTGTATAATATGAGGCTCGGGTTCTAATGGTTCCGAAGGCGGTCGAGATGGAATATTTATTGGCGCAGGTGTTGACGTGGAAGGCGGCGCAGCAGCGGTGGACGGCGGCCGAGAGGTATGTGCCGTGACAACGGACGGTGGTCGCGAGGAATTTGGCTCGACACTGGAAAGAACAGGAGTGCCTTCATCAACAGGCGATCCTGTCGCCCACACCTGCTGCACAGACCCATCCTGAGCTGGCTTAGGCAGACCCATGAAATACTGGCGCGTCCCTTCCACTACATTGTTGAAACTCTCATCCATACTACGCACTCAATCTGCTTAAGACACCACCTGAAACAAGTAGGTAAATGGTATAAGAAAGGTTTTATTTACGCCTTTGAATGTTAATCGTAATTTAAGGCATAATTAGTAACTATATCTAAAATATTGTTGTAGTCCTTCCGTTATTTAGTAAATAAAAGTAGCCTACGTCTTCCCCGTGGTCCTCTCTATATCTGTGCCAAAAAACATAATAAAATCGGCCAAGTGCGAGTTGGACTCGCGCACGAAAGGTTCCGTGCCATAATAGAGCAAAAGTAGGCTGAAACTTGTATTTTTTGTATGGGATAATTAATTTTTTAATTTATTAAAATTTTATAAATTACATATTAAATTACAAATAAAACTGAGTATTTCGTGAATATTTCAAGTGCCTATGTATTGCCGTTATTGATATCGAGCAAAAAAATGCAAAAATATCACGTTTGTTGTATGGGAGCCCCCCTTAAATATTTAATTTATTTTGCTTTTAGTATTTTTTGTTATAGCGGTAAGAGATAAATTCTGTGGAAATTTCAGAATTCTAACTATAGCGGCTCTTGAGTTACAGCCTGGAGACACAGACAAACAGACAGACAGACAGACAGTCATGAGACAGACAGACGGACAGACATCGTAGTCTTAGTAATAGGATCCCGTTTTTACCCTTTGGGTACGGAACCCTAAAAATCGATCCAGTTTTTCATGAAATAAGCGCGTTCAAATAATAATTTTCCCCTTTTTTTCTACATTTTCCTCTGATTCTTGGCTCCTATTGGTCGTACCGTAATGTTATATTGCTTAAAGCCTGTCTCGATAAATGGACTATCAAACATAAAAATAAGTATGTTTTCTATTTGAACCATATTACCTATGTTATAAATTATAACTTATAAGTTATAACTTATAACAAACAAACTCTTTAGTTATATTATAATTCATTATACAATGTGTCCCGACTCCCGACACCGGTGTTCGATCCTTTAATGTCATGATCTATGGCATATTTTTTTTCGCGAAGTCACAAAAAACGGCCAAGTGCGAGTTGGACTCGCGCACGAAGGGTTCCGTACCATTATAGAGCAAAAATAGGTAAAAATGTGTTTTTTTTTTTTGTATGGGAGCCTCCCCTCAATTATTTATTTTATTTCAATTTAATTATTAATTATTAAAGTACAAACGGGCCACTCCGCTACAGACGGCCCTTTATGAGAATTTTAAAAATGCGGCATTAGTTACATTTTTCAATTGGAATATACGAAAGAAGATGTGTATTTACTAACAAAACAACTTTTATCGGTAAAAAATGGAATTCGAATAATTTTGAGCGTTTTTAAGCAATATCATCTAAGGGACGCGATGTTTTTTCCCATATTTTTAAATTAAAATAGTATATATGTATTTCAAATTAATGTTTAGTTGTAGTATAGTTATATAGCAATACGTCGAAATCTTTTGTATAAATTACACTATTCAATCGTTTTAAGTGATTTATGCCCGTTTTCACCAACTACACCTAAAATTTAGGGGTCCCCTAAGCCAATATTCCAAGTTTTGTTCTTGATGAATTGACAACCCCGTAACTCTTAGGACGTATATCTCTACATAGTATAAAACAAAGTCGCTTTTTCTGTCCTCATGTTCCTTTGTTCCCTTTAATTGCGGTTTTCTTTAATATATTGAGTGATTAAAGAGGAAGGTTTGTGATAAATATGTATATTAATTATGGGAGTTCGCTATTTTACAAGTAAAATATCAGACGGCCATTCTATAACAGATTCATTGTCAAGGCAACCGTTGTCGTTACCACATACGTCACCTAAGTGTACGGGGTCGTCAATCCATCCCGTAAATTATAAACGTCACCTAATGGTTTGATGGATGAATCGCATATAGTTGTTTTATTTCAAATAAACGTCACCTAAGAGTTACGGGGTTGTCAATTCATCAATAACAAAACTTGGAATATTGGCTTAGGGGACCCCTAAATTTTAGGTGTAGTTGGTGAAAACGGGCATTAGACGATTAATTTTGTCAGGCCAATAAACAACTGAAAATTAAAAAAAACTACAATTTGGTGCAGTTTTATTACAAACTTACTAATATAATTATATATTCCATAACGAAAATGTTAAAATTTGTTAGAGAATTACGATTTAATTCACCTTTAAGAGATTTGAGAATTTTGATGTTGCGCCCGCGATCGTAGAAATGGTTAATAATTTCTAGTACTTATTACTATAATTACTTTTATCTAGTTACATAGTTTCTTTGTTTTATGCTATTTTTAAATATAGGCAAGTTATTTTGTAAAAGTTTCGCAATAACCAGTATTCACATAATATGAACTCATCGCAGTTCTTAATGGAGGGTCAAATTGGTTGCACCCGCGATGGCACTTCGGCCTGTTTTGTGGCCCTTCATACATTTGATTAAGGTTTTCATTTATAAATCATTGTTAAACTAGTCAAAATGTATCCCTTCAAGGGATATTTTATTAATAAATATGCTTCATTTTGCCTGTAGGAAGCTTTAACTGTGTCAAACTGTTGCACCCGCGATAGTCAATCGCCCAAATAAACTGAGTATTTTCATATTTTGTGAACATTTCAACTGCCTACTTTTTGCCGTTATTAATGTCGAGCAAAAAATAGCAAAAAAAATACGTTTGTTGTATGGGAGCCCCCCTTTAATATTTAATTTATTTTGTTTTTAGTATTTGTTGTTATAGCGGCAACAGATACACACAATCTGTGAAAATTTCAGAAATCTAGCTAGAGCAGTTCTTGAGATACAGCCTGGAGACAGACAGACGGACAGACAGACATCGAAGTCTTAGTAATAGGGTCTCGTTTTTTACCCTTTGTGTACGGAACCCTAGAAATTAGCTGCAAAGTCTTTTTAAGGATTTTTTGGATTTACCTTTCGATCTTGGCTCCTCGGCCCGGTGAGAGTAACTGATGATTTTCGCATTCATGTTTCTTCCTTTTTTAGCAGCATTACCTGAAATCACAAAAAAACACTAACATTATTACTAATTCTTATTTTTCATGTGAAAATTTATAGTACAGGTTCCCTATAACTTTTTTTTATTACAATCTAGCTAATTTTTCGTGACTAGCTTCATTTTGATAAGATGAACAACAATTTCCTCTGCGAAAATTCTCGAAAGATTTAGAGCTAACAGAGATAGAAAGGATTTAATATTTCGATATGATGGTCCTAAAATATGGATTGTTCTATTTGTTTCTATAAATTGTATTAATGTTACTCTTAAATTATTTAGCTATTAACCTATCAATATACAAAAAATCAGCTCGTAGGGATCCGTTTTAGGGTTCTGTAATCAACAAGTTCCCGTTGACTCATCAAATCGAAATATTAAACCCTTTCTATCTCTGTAGTCTGTTAGCTACCACTTTCGAGAATTTTCGCAGAGGAAAATGTTGTTCGTCCTATCAAAATGAAGCTACTCACGAAAAATTTGCTTGATAGTAATAAAAAAAAATTGTTCTAGAGAACCTGTGCTATTATATAAATATATGTGTTTAATTATTATTAATTGCACATCCATACTAATATTATAAATGCGAAAGTGTGTCTGTCTGTCTGTCTGTCCGTCTGCCTGTCTGTCTGTCTGTTACCTCTTCACGCCCAAACCGCTGAACCGATTTTGCTGAAATTTGGTATGGAGATACTTTGAGTCCCGGGAAAGGACATAGGATACTTTTTATCCCGGAAAAATGTACGGTTTCCGCGCGATAAACGAGTTTTGGCGCAACGGAGTTGCGGGCGTCAACTAGTAAATAATAAACTCATGATTCTCTCGAAACTAATATTCGACTGCACAGTGCACTTATTTTTGTGTATCACTTGCAACTTGCAGTGTTCATGCGTTTGAACCTATTAATGCTATAAACATTGACCTACATCGAATAGTCGCTGATATAATACTATTCAGCATATCACGTGATTTGGAATGTTAAATGATGCTGTTGAATAAAAACATAACGGTCATGTTTATTACGTAAAACGAAAACAACGGGTAGGTTTTGTCACATTATTATTTATTATGTCATCAAAGTCTTGTTTAATTTAGGGGTTGAGTTGAATATCATAAGTTCATAACGTAAGTAGATGAAGTGATAGTAGTTGCACCAACTTACTACAACTGTAACTTTTAACAATAACCACTATAACTACAACGCAAAAATTAACGATAACCACATAACCACGCAAACATATTATTATATCCAATTTTTTTCGTGAAAATAATTATTGTAACCACGGAATAATAATCGTAACTATGTAGTATGGATAATTCATTATTAGGGTTCCGTACCCAAAGGGTAAAAACGGCAACTAAGACTTCGTTGTCTGTCCGTATGTCCGTCTGTCTGTCTATGTGTCTCCAGGTTATAACTCAAGAACGGTAATAGCTGGCTGCTAGAGAGTTGAAATTTTCACAGAATATGTATTTCTGTTGCCGCTATAACAACAAATACTAAAAATAAAATTAAAATTTAATGGGGGCTCCCATACAACAAACGTGATTTTTTGGTCTTTTTAGGGTTCCGTACCCAAAGGGTAAAAACGGGACCCTATTATTATATAAATATTATTATTATATAAATTACTATAATATTTATAGGGGGCTTCCCATATTACAACATACGTGATTTTTTTGCTATTTTTTGCTCTTAATCAATAAAGGCATTACATATTATAAGCAATTGAAATATTCACAAAATACTTAATTGTATTTGTACTTTAATAATAAATAATAAAATTTAAATAAATTTAATAATTAAGGGGGGCTCCCATAGAAAAAATAAAAATTTTAGCCTATTTTTGCTCTGTAGTGGTACGGAACCCTTCGTGCGCGAGTACACTCGTACTTGGCCGATTTTTTTGCTCTATATCAATAAGAGCAACAGGTAGGTAGGTAGGAAATTTTCACAAAGTCCTTTAAGTTATATGTGTACTTTAATATGCAATAATAATATTAAAATGAAATAAAAGATGATTCCCATACAAAAAAAAAACACAATTTTTGGCCTAATTTTGTTCTATAATGGTACGGAACTCGGAAGTGAACGGAACCCTTCGTGCGCGAGTCCGACTCGCACTTGGACGATTTTTTATTTTATTTTAATATTATTATTAAAATGTATTGAAGTACACTTAAATTAAAACTAAGGATTGTATGAAAATTTTAAGTACCTACCTGTTGCCATTAGGGGGCGTCCACAAATTACGTGAGGTGTTTAGGGGGGAGGGGGTCGAGTCAACTCTCACGTAATTTTTTTCTCTACAAAAAAATACTATTTTGGTCCATTTCATCCAGATTGTATATATAATATTATGCTTATCGTTATACGATTAAGATCATTCACAAATTCGTTCGAAAGAAAATCTACTGACTGTCAAAAAACCAATTTTTTACGTAAGAAACACATTTTGAAAAATCTCACGTGAGATTTGAGGGGAAATCACGAAATCTCACCAGAGGGGGAGGGGGGGGGGGGGGGGTCAAAAAATTAAAAAAAAACACCTCACGTAATTTGTGGACGCCCCCTTATTGATAATATATTACGTACGTAGAGTAAAAAAGGCCAGTACTCCTACTCCTACTAATTATAAAAATAGGGGAGGCTCCGAAGAAGCCTCACGGCAACGAAGTTCAACGAACAGACACTTTTCTCCGAAACTATAAGAGTTACACTATTGAAACCTGGTAAGTAGATTTATTTTAAAAATTTTAGGGGTCCCCATAGGTACAACTGAAACAAAAAAGTAGTTTTTTGTACGTCATAAATGGTAAACCTTAATTTAACTTTCATGAAATCAACTGAAATATAAAAATAAATCAAAAACCTTTTTATTACATAAAAATAAACCTTATTGCTGCTGCGGAACCCTTCATGGGCGAGTCCAACTCGCACTTGGCCGGTTTTATTTTTTTATTGAACGCACAAAATGCGTTAGTGTGTAACTGTGTACTACAGTACCGACATAACTATTTTTACATGCGTACACAACCGTGCTCCCAGCTGTGTAGGTCATTGCCCCCGCAACCCGCGAAACAAGGTGAATCGACTAAATCGTTACTTGCTTGAGTTACTAACTTTGTGTTCCTAAAGAAAATACTTGTATTATTTTAAGTAATTAATGCGTTCAAATGTGTTTTTATTTGATTTGATTTTATATACAAAATAATATCTTCATAAATAGTTTGTATTGTTTTGTTTATATAAAATTAAGTTAGGTGCATCATGGTTATTAAGTTATTAACTACGTGACTTGAACATAATAGCACCAACCTACGTTGAAAAGTTACAACCGAAGTCATACAAATTCAAAAGCATTATGTTTTAATGTGGTTTCTATAAATTGTATTCTCTAGTCTACCCCGACTAGAGAATACAATATCTATTCAGAGTTTATTAAATTTTCAACGGGCTTTTACTGAGTTTGTAAATTAGTCGTTTATTTGGATTCATAAGGACAAATTATAGGTTCTAATGACCCTAAATGCAAAGATCACAATAAGTATTTAATATTATTAAAATTTTCGCTAACTTACGTAGCGAGAAGTATAAAACGCAGGGAAATTATTTCAAGATTGGTCTTGAATTTTTTTGAAAGAATTCTTGGGAAAGAAATAATAAGACCGAGTACAAAATATGACTGTGGCCATGGTAGAGCAGAGTATAAAATCCAATTAAAAAGCTACAATTAGGGCTAAATTTAATTAATATATTGAAGCTTAGTACCGATAGTTCGCTAGATCAATTTGAAAACCCATTACTCTTCCCTCCTCCGTTAGCAGAATGCTCGGCTACATCAGCTATAAACAAACATAATATAGGCGCGTTGCCCTATTCACAGCACGCACTGCCAATAGGGGAGAGTAGAGGAACATAACATTATACAGTATACGTAAATTTGCTCTCCTTGTTGCAAAATTTAAGGTGTTTTTCAATCTACCAACTTACAAAAATGTGACACCATTTCGCAAAATTGTATAGCTGGCCATCCTACGCGATTTTCATTAGTCATTCTTGTTTCTTGATACATATATATTTGTGAATCAAGCTATCGGATTATTATTACAATTTTACTCAGTATAAAATAAACAAGTTTTTTATAATTTTTGTATGGTCAATAAATGCACATTTATAACGTGTTTTACACTACTAATACAAACAATATCATCTCAGTTGTGTCTCAGTTACGTTCAAACTTCAGGCTCAAAAAGCACATATTTTTCACGGTCTTGCTAATTTAATGTTGTTATAAAATAATATCATGTTGGAATCTGAAAATATTTTTATGTATAAGGAAGCATCACGCAGTCCATGTTTAAGTTATGCAGGAAAATAGTTCAAGGATGTGCGAAATCGTTAAAACAACGGAAGAGTCTCTCAAGGTGGTTTCAGACTCAGCATGGTAATCAAAATGACCTCGTTCATTATTCATAATTCAAGGTAAAAAGCTTGAATACTTTTTTTAAATAAAATGTCTACATATTATTATTATATATTTAATGTTACCGTTAATGTGCGTAAATCAGTTAGACTGCAGATTAACAAGGTATTTAGTATTTACTATTTACCTAGTTTAGTTTGCATTTTCTATCCTCGTAAAAGTCCCAAAACTTTGACTTAAATTTTCTAGTTGATAAGATCTGTTATATTTTATTACAGATTAACAAGGTATTCTGCAGATTATCTGGGTAAGTCAGTTAAACTGCAAAAAGTTTATTCTCTTCTCATTAAATTACGTAAGTCAGGTTCTTGATTGAATAAAACATGTTATTTAGTTGTTAAGTATTATTTCGTATATTTTTTTAGACATAAACAAAGGAATAAATTATTAAATTTTTACTAAAATGTTGCTCCAACATTTTACTTAAAATTTAATAATTTATTCCTTTGATTATTCAATCAAGAACCTGTTTTACGTAATTTAATGAGAATAGAATAAACTTTTGCGCTTTAACTGACTCACCCAGATAATCTGCAGAATACCTTGTTAATCTGTAATAAAATATAACAGATCGTATCAACTAGAAAAAAAAAACAATCAAAACAACAATAGTCTTAGGTTGACAAGCTTAAGTCAAAGTTTTTAGGACTTTTACGAGGATAGAAAATGTAAACTAACTAGGTAAAGCGCTAATATTAGCTTTTTTACTTAAAATTTTCACACTTTAACGGATGGTATCAGGGAATCTGCAGATTCACAATCGTTATGAAATTCGGCACACAGGTCGTATGTTATATTATTATGCAGATTAAAAAAAATAGGAAAATTAAGAAATCGGTCAAGCGTGAGTCGGCTCATTTACGAACTATAGATAAAAATTGAGAATACGATGAGGAGGGTGGGAGGAGGAGAAAGGGAGGGGTAAAAAATATTGTCATGTATAAATTATAATGCATACTGTACCTATATCTTATTAAATAAATACTGTTTTCAGCTTACAGCTAGTTTACAGCTAGTTCAACAAATACCACTAGCGGCATCTATCGAAAGTATTGTTTATATCGGGCGTGGCACAAAAAGAAAAAAATGGGTATGGTTTCTTGAAAAAAAAATCCCACCAAAAACATACCTGTTGGAATCCAATCAATGCCAAGTTCAGATGCTCTTCATCGGTCATAATCATCTTCATCAACAGCCTGATTCATAATACATACATCTAAAGAACTTGGCAGGTTTTTGTGCTATACGTATTACGTAACACTTGATTAATTCTATAATTAGATAATATTTATTATGTATATAGAATCTAATTAACCTGCCAAGTTCAAATTAGAAGTATTATGGATCAGGCTGTTGATAAAGATAATAATTATGACCGACGAAGAGCATCTGAACTTGGCATTGGATTGGATTTCAACTTTTTTTTTAGGCCAAAAATTAGCCGATAGGACCTAGGCCCCATTTTAAGGCCGTCCCCCGAGCAAACGACCTTGGCCATACATTTGCCGCGTTGCCGAGATCGCACCAAAACCCTATTTTTTTTACTTACCTTAGTTCAAAATTGTCCTAAAAAAAATTTAAAACGGGGAATATGTAGTTTATGATATTGTCGATCTATTGGCGTGTGTTTCAAATAAATGTCATTTGTAAATCCTAAGGAGATGCTGAATGTATGCTTGAATTTTAATAAATTGGTTTTACTTTGGAAGCTGATATCATGAGTATAATAAACAAAAATAGAAAATTTTGAAACGGGGAAAGGAATGTTGATATACTGAAGATCATTGCTGTATTTTTATTATAACTTTGTAGCTTTCAAATTATGAGTTTATAAGGCTTGAAATACGGTAAATTACGGTATCTCCGTAAGGAACGCCCTTAACAGGTACAGCTATGTTTTTGGTGGTATAGGCAGGTAACAGGTACCATGTTTACTTCTCCTCACTTAGCAAACTTCTACTTAACTATCTCGCTTAGCAAAAAGCGACGAAAACATTAAATGAATTGAAAAAAAATATATATTACAAAATTAATACAATAATATTTCTTTCATTGCAATATGTAAACTTCATAGGTTTAATGTAATTCCGAGTGTTTAATTCCATGAGATTAATTTTTATTCTTGAGTGATTTGTACAACGTGCAATTTTGCCATGTATTGTAAAAGAAAAAAAGGCATTTTGGTAAACTTTATACACGAGCATTTGGAGCATTTGTGTGATGACTTGATGATTTATGTACCGTGAAAAGCAAGTCATAAGTTACAGGGTAGTTGAGATCTGCCCCCTTACCATGAGCTCAGAGTAATGGGAATTAATGCTATTTTCTATTATTTTAATTAACATGCTAATTTTGATGTCACAGCATGCTAAGTGTTATTGCTTTTTTTTTTTGTTGTGAAATATTATTGCTACGCGGCATCGTGAATTATCGGTTCGCATCGCACCGCTCGCGTCGAGTATTAATTCGCAGCGAGTGAAAAATAGCAATTCATTAACAGTTAGCGCCAAAGAGAATATAATCGTGCTACGTTTTAGTGTCTAAACACACTAGGCCGAAGTTACGCGGCGTAAAATTACTTCCACAATGTCAAACGCATGCAAAATACGGACGGAACGCGACGGAATAGTGTCATCGGCAATTTAAAATACATTGCGGGCGTAATCATGCGGAATTTACGCCGCGTAACTTCGGCGGTCGGCCTAGTGTGTAGAGTTGAGACACTAAGGCTTCTTACAGACGAATGGCACGTGTCGGCGGCACGTGTCGGCGGCAGTCGACGGCAGTCGGCGGCACGTGTCGGCGGCAGTCGATGGCAGACGACGGCACATGTCGGCGGCAGTTGGCGGCAGTCGGCGGCAGTCGACGGCAGCCGACGGCAGCCTTTGACAGTTTATGACGCTTGCAGGGGGCCTACCACGACCTTTCCTAAAACTATCATGTTTCCAGAACATTTTGTTGTAAGATTACAACAACATTACCGTACCTACTCACTTTTTAAATATAATTTTACTAAAAAACAGTAAAAAATGCAAAACAATGTTAAATCCGCTGTGAAATATTATTTTTTTAAGATCGCTAGCTTGACGTTAAAGTAATAAATTCTTATCTGTCAAACGATGTCGGTTAGTAGAGGTGGTGGTAGGCCCCCAGTTGTGACGTACCCCCGCAAAGTTAACCGTCCACAGGTCGGTATCGTACGCAACGGACATCTCGCATCAAACTGATATTTTTTTCACAGTACGTCCGCTGAATCCTCAGTGTACGGATTACTGTTTAGCCTAGTAAATGAATGCTCAAAAGGGGGGTATGGATGGAAAAGTCGAAAGCAGAAATTTTGTCTTAGGAACTTTGTTTGGACTAATTTGAAGATAAACATACTAGCTAGTCGGTAATCCGTACGCTGCCGATACAGTGACACGTACTGTAAAAAAATATCCGTCTGATGCGAAACGTCCGTTGCGTACTATACCGACCTGTGGACGCTTAACTTTACGCGTTACGTCACAACTGCAAGCGTTATAAACTGTTGACGGCTGCCGTCAACTGCCGCCGACTGCCGCCGACACGTGCCGCCGACTGCCGACGCGTACCGCCCACACGTGCCATTCGTCTGTAAGGGCTGGTTTACACGTATTAAGTAGATAAGTAGTTAACTAAATTTTAACTTAATTTTAAGTTATTTATGCATGTAAACACAAAATTTTGTAGCAAGTAGCAAGTTAAAATTTAGTTAAGTACTAAACAAGGAAATTATAATTTTGACTATTTTCTGTTAAGTTGGCAGGCGGGGCTTGTCACTTGACACATTTCGGGCAGGCACTTCAAATTAAGTTAAAATTTAGTTACTACTATCTACTTAATACGTGTAAACCAGCCATAAGCGCTCTAAGTTAGCGCCACGGTGCGTAACAGCGCGGACGTGAATTTTTATCATGATCGCAGACTATTGCTGCGCACGAACATACTAGCAATCGTATTTTTTAGCAAGTACGATTAATCATTAATCTAATTATTGCTAATTGGCATTTAACAATTAATTATTATTGCTAATGCTATTTCAAGCAAACATGATTATGTATATCATAGAGATCTCTATTTATATAAACAAAACTATGTTTTTTGTTTGGGCCAAATCTGAAAGTAATATTAAAGTAATACTGCTGTTATAAGAGCTCATGGTATTGGCAGTATTTTGTTTATAATGATTTCATTTGAAAACGATGCGCAGGCGCGCCTGTAACCTACATTTCGCGTTCTATTTTTCAACTCCGCGCACTAGCGCCCTCTATAATTAGATCCGCATTGTTTACGGCCGATCAACGGTTTAGTAAATCGATGTTAACTTTTATTAGGTGAAACGTTTATAAGGTTTTTTTGACAGGAGTTCAATAGCGCTTTTAGTCGTCTATCGTCGATAATATTTTTCCTTATTATAATATGTATATATTATGTAGTTTTCAATGTATTATTTATAAAATTATTGGAACGAAGTTCCTTATGGCGCGTTCGGCGTTGCGAAAGGAAGCTAGACGGAACGACACTTGACCTCGACACTTTTTTATTAGTACCTGCATAGTAGGTACTAATAAAAAGGACAGAGGGCGTTGATAGTATTCCTGTGCGTCAACTAGATGGCGTTTTTTAGAATAAACAGCGACATCTACCGGACGTTTAAATAAATTTTATTACAATTCCACAAAAGTGTCGTTGTTTCCTGGGCGTCAAATGTCAATAGATGGCGTTTTTTTATAACTTCGTTCCATCCGGGTGTCCCTTGACACCTCTCAGGTTTTGTTTTTTGCCATATAAAGTATTTCGCCCATTTCATCAAAATAGATTAAATAGTTTAGGTGCCAATCATAAAAAGTCTATTGTGCGGAAACCGTACACTTTCCGGGGTATATTTATGTGATCGAAGTTTCCGGGACAAAAAGTATACCTTGTCCGTTCCCGAGAATCAAAGTATCTCCATACCAAAATTCAAATTGAATAGTTAACGCGCAATTCATAAAAGTATATTGTCCAGTAACCGCCCATTTTTCCGGGACAAAATGTATGTCAGGTCAAACTATCTCTATACCAAATTTCACTAAAAACGGTCCATCCGTTTACGCGTAATGTCGTGACTAAGGGAAATATGGATTCACTAGCTGTTGCCCGCGACTTCGTCCGCGTAGACTTCAGTTTATAGCGCGCGATGTCAACAAAATTGGTGTCAAAAGCTTTTATAAAAAAAAAACCCTAGTACCCCTTAAATCAAAACACCCATAAACAGCTGTGCAGTGCACACAACTTATTTCATTTTTTTAAATTAAACTTTATTTATGCCAAATAAAGTATATTTAGCCCCCAATTACACAAATACACAACCTTACCCATAAACTATTTATCATTGATAGGTTTAAGGTTACGTCACTGCATAGATAAAGTACTAGGTACACTAGTGAGTTATAATATATATTTTATCAACGTGTATAACAATCGAAAGAATCGAAAAATGCAACTCAACAGCGGACTGTATGTAAGCCGCAGACTCGATCACACAATAAGTGTGACGTGTGCGATCTCCCTTATAGAAAGACGTATGAGCAAGCGATAGCGCGATGTAGGAGACGGCACGGCGCCATCTATTATGAATTTTTGGAACTAAAGTTAGTTATTTGAACATTAAGTAATTTGAACAAAGTTACGCATTTTCACCCCCTTACAACAATTTTTTCCAGTTCAAAAGTAGCCTATGTCCTTTCTCAGGCTTTAGACTATCTGTGTGCAAAATTTCATTACAATCGGTTCGGTAGTTTTGGCGTGAAAGCGAGACAGACAGACAGACAGACAGAGATACTTTCGCATTTATAATATTAGTATAGATTTTTATTAAGGCCGTCCCCCGAGCAAACGACCTTGGCCATACATTTGCTGCGTTGCCGAGATCGCGCCAAAACCCTATTATTTTTACTTATCTTAGTTCAAAATTGTCCTAAAAAAATTAAAACGGGGAATATGTAGTTTATGCTGTTTATAATATTGTCAATCTATTGGCGTGAGTTTCAAATAATAGTAATTTGTAAATCCTAAGGAGATGCTGAATGTATGCTTGAATTTTAATAAATTGGTATTACTTTGGAAGCTGATATCATGAGTATAATAAACAAAAATAGAAAATTTAAAACGGGGAAAGGAATGTTGATATACTTAAGATTATTGCTGTATTTTTATTATAACTTTGTAGCTTTCGGATTATGACTGCCTTATTCATAAACATTAATTAAATTTAAGCAACACTTTAAATAATATTTAACAAGAAATTGTATTCATAAACGCTATTTAGAGTTAATCATAGCTACTTAATCTGTTGATTAAATTGCTGTCAGATTAAACACCCTCACGCCCTTGTTTAAGAGCTAAAATAGCAAAATGGCGGCCTAGCAAACAGATGTTGTGGCGAGAATGGTCATGAGCAGGTAGACAGTCATTGTAATTTGTACGATTGTGCGTTTTTTTGTTACAAAGAGTCTTTTTGATTTTATTGATTTTACGATGGCCTATTTATTTGATTTTGGTGAAGATATAATATTATGTCACGTACATGACTTCGAGCGGGATATGTTGGATGTACATCAACAATTAATTTAATTTAATCGAGGGTGAAAGGGTGAAAGTTTATAAGCAAAGGTTGGGTTCCATGGTTGTATATTATGATAATGATGCAGAATTTAGAAAAGTACAGATTTTTCAAATAAAATATGTATGTCGGAAATAATCTAAGATCTTGTGAAGGACGAAATTGTTGTTGAATCCAGTTCAAAGATCGGTTTCTTTTAATTATTATGTCCATGTTTAATATAATTTTTAACTACTTTTTTACTTTGAAACCTGTGATGAAATTTGAAACTGTATTCTGTAAACTGTGAAATCGACGAACGAATTACGAAATCGAAGCGCCAAGATTGACAGCACACTGACAGAACAGAACTTTTTTTTAAATGGCTTCACTATTTGACGTCGTCATGCATACAGCCAGATTCTTACCATTTCTACCAAAAAATTGCGATAGTAAAAAAAGTAAAGTGATGTTTGGTTAAGCAACTTTTAAGTAACGTTTATGAATACAAAATTTTTAATCATTTCTTAGGGCTTAATCAACTAATTAGTTAAGTCATGCTTAAGTCGTTGATTAACAACTTTTTATGAATAACGCTGTGAGTTTATAAGGTTTTAAATACGGTCAATTACGGAATCTCCGGAGGGAACGCCCTTAATAGGTAAGTATAGATTTTATTATACTGTGTTAACTCCATGTAACGTCACTCGATTTAGTGATAAACTCTCAAGCGTCGAAAATATCATTTAACTTTGGTTGGTTTCGCTTGTCTATCATACAATGATACACTCTGTATAATGTAGCATCGCTCCCGCTCTCAAATAACCCAATAACGACAAAATGTACCTTTTAAGTAATTTATTAGTAAAAACTGCGCAGCTGTGTACGTTTTTTGTCGCTTTACTATCCTTATTCCTAGCCCGCAATGAACTTGAATTTCGGCATCATGCATACCGAACTTTCTAAGAAATTCGTTCTTTTGTTTACAAATTGGGATTGCTTGCACGTGTAGACTGTTTTTGAACATAAAAAAAGTATCTAGAAACGTTATCAATTATCATATTCTCAGTTGCTCATAAACTTCGAAACAGTAAATACGGTTAGCGAAAAAAAATCACTGTATACATATTAACGGAAATTCTTTGATTTTATTTTTCTCCATTCTCTATACGTCATAAAATGCACGGTCCCTTCAGTGAGGTTATACAATTATAGAGTTTACACTGTATTTTATAAATAAAATAAAATAAAATAGCCTTTATTCTACTACCATACATTTAGAATATTGCATTACATTACATTAATAATTATAATTATATTAGAATTATGTTACATTAATTATTATATTGGAATCATATTTAAAAAAATTGTTATTTTAACTATTTCTGGTATCACAATAATTACTTTAAACATTTTACATTGTTAATTTTAAAAATCAGATTTTCAATTATACTTTTAATAAAAATAGTAAAAGCAATATTTCATTAGTAATTTCCTTAAATCTAAGATGTGGAAGTCGCCTCTTTGGCGTAGGCCTCCCCCAGCCTTCTCCAGGTATCTCTGTCTCTCGCTTTCCTTCTCCAATCTAATCCACATTTTTCCTTAAATATATCCTCCCATCTTTTTCTAGGTCTCCCTCTTTTTCTCTGTCCTTCCCTCGGTTGCCATTCTGTTATTTTATTAGTCCATTTTCCATTTTCCATTCTGATTACATGTCCTGCCCAATTCCATTTAAGCGTTCTAATTTTCTGTAAAACATCTGCGACCTTAGTCTTGCTCCTTATAGTTTCATTTCTGATTTTGTCTGTTATCCTTATGCCAAGCATGCTCCTTTCCATTTTGCGTTGATGGATCGCTATCTTGTCTTCATCTTTCCTCCGTAAGGACCAAGTTTGACAGCCGTAAGTTAAGCACGGTAGAATGACAATATTGAGTAGTTTACTTTTAACGTCTATGCTCACCTCTCTATTTTTCATGATTTCTTTTAAACTCCAGAATTTTTTCCAAGCAATAGCTATTCGTCTATCTGTTTCTTTCTCTGTCTGGTCTTTAAAAGAAATTGACTGTCCTAGATAAATATACTCTTTAACATATTCTATATCTTGATCGTTCACTCTTATAGGTTGTTCTCTACTGTTAGTTAAAATTTTTGTTTTAGAAGCATTTAATGACAAGCCCACTTTTTTGCTCTCCCTTTCTAGGTCTTTAATCATGTTTTCTAGTTGTTTACTGTCTTCAGCAAATATGGCAATATCGTCAGCAAAGCGTAAATGGCTAAGGAATTCTCCATCAATTTTTATTCCTTGATTTGTCCAGTTAATATTTCTAAATACCATTTCCAGTACAGCCGAAAATATTTTAGGTGAGAGGGGATCTCCTTGTCTCACTCCTTTATTTATTGGGAATTTTGTTCCTACTCTTTCTAATCTTATTTTGTACCATATCTTACAATATATGCTATATAAAATCTCTATATACTCATCATCTACATTTTGGCTTCTTAGGGCTTCCCATATGGCATTGTGTTCCAATGAGTCGAACGCCTTCGTAAAGTCTATCAAACCAATGTACAAGGTCCTTCCAAATTCATTACATTTTTCTATTAGTTGAGTAACAACGTGTATATGGTCTATTGTTGAATAGTTTTTTCTAAACCCTGCCTGTTCTCGTGGCTGATTCTCCTCTAAGTTCTTTGTGAGTCTCCCAAGAATGATCTTTGAAAAAATCTTGTAAACATTGCTCATCAGACTAATTGGTCTATAATTGTTCAGGTTAGCTCTATCTCCCTTTTTATAAAGTAAAGTCATTGTAGATTTTGACCATTGATTTGGAGTATTTTTCTTTTCCAGAATGTTGTTAAACATCGATTGCAATGGTCTTTGTAGAGATTCTGACAGAGATTTCAATAGTTCATTTGTTATGAGGTCTTCTCCAGGTGCTTTGTCGTTTTTTTGAGATTTGATGGCTTGTTCTATCTCCGCTAGCAATATGGAAGGTAAGGTGTTGGTTTCACGTTCCTGTTTTCTGAAACATTCCATAGAGTAAAGGTTTCGATAGAATTGAGTTGCTTCTTATATTATATCTTGCCGGTTAGTTATTATATTTCCTGTACGACTTGTGAGATGTGGTGTCCACTTAGTTGCTTGCCGTAGATCTTTATAGGCTTTTTTCACAGCTCCTGTTTTTTTTCTGTGTGCTCTTTTCCTTTCTGTAATGTTTCTATTTATCATTTTGCTAAGCGTCGTTATTCTACTTTTGACCATTCTTGTTCTATTTTCTTTGTATAGTTTTCGTCTTTCATCCAGAAGTGTCTTTAGGTTATGATCAACGGCGTCTGATTTGATTTTCTGGTCCTTTGGTATCTGTGAAAATAATTTAGTTATTACCTTTTCAAAATTATCATATTGTATTTGCACATCAGATGATCCTTCTATGGCACTGGTAAGTTGTTCTTCCCATTGGATTCCACTTTCTCTGGTCAGAGTTGGTAAATTCCTGGTAAATTGTGTGGTTGGTTTTACATCCTCTTACTTTTCTTTCCAGTAAATATTTTGCATCTAATTAATCTGTGGTCCGTATTAAAATTTAAATTTTGGATTATGTCAAAATTTTGTATTTTCAAGTTTTGTGAAGTGGACGTGGACGAATTTGGACGGGCCTCGTGTCATAAAAATACTGTGTTCTCTACAATATTCTATTACATTTACTACAATGCAGATATATAAAAAGTGTAAACAAATCGTATAATTTAATCCTTTACGATCTCGAAAATTTTGGGTTCACGTAAATATTGACAAACAAACAAGTTAAATAATGATATAGTTTTGTGGGTTAGAAGTCAAATTTAATTAGAGATCGTCTTGTTTAAAGGACTCGGCGTATGTACGCAAATAGGTCGTGATAAAATACCTGCTGTGTCTATTTTAAGATGTGTAACAACTAGCACTCCGCATTGGAATGTCTCCAAGCTGTGACGATGATACACGTTTGGGCCTGTCCACATCTCCACGTCACGACGTCGTCAACGTGGAACGGTGCGGTAAATTTACGTTAACGTAACGTAAAATGCACTTCACGATATAGCAACATTGTACGTCCCAATGCCTTGTAAAACTGCTACATTCTTCACTACTTTAATCTAGATATGGAGCGCACAATACGTATTCTGCTTCTGCTATTGTTAAGAAGACGGAGAGAGAGATTTAACAAAAAAAGGACGTAAAATGGTGCTACACCGTAACGTGCATTTTCACGTTACGTTGACGTACCGTTCCACGTTATCGCACCGTTCCACGTTGACGATGTCGTGACGTGGAGATGTGGACAGACCCTTAGATTGCTTTTGTTGTGTTTATCATTCGATATAAGAGCGATAAAATGTTGAGAAGATAAACAATTGGAACTTATTACTCGATTTCGTCTACGTAAGAATACGAAATAATAAATAGAAAAAAACTAAGTATCCAATATCCATATTAATATTATGTACATATTATTATAAAATACTAGCGACCCGCCCCGGCGTCGCACGGGTATAAAATATTATAGCCACTGAAAAAATGATTAAAATCGATAGCCTATGATCCTTCACGTGGTCTACTACTTATCTGTGCCAAATAACATAAAAATTGCTCCAGTAGTTCGCGAGATAAGCCCTTTCAAATAATTTCCCCCGTTTTTCTCACATTCTCCTATTAGTCTTAGCGTGTTAAAATATAGCCTATAGCCTTCCGCAAGGGCTATCTAACACTGAAAGAATTTTTCAAATCGGACCAGTAGTTCCTGAGATTAGCGCGTTCAAGTTAGCCCTTTCAAGTAATTACCCCGTTTTTTCCACATTTTCCTCTATTTCTTATTAGTCTTAGCGTGATAAAATATAGCCTATAGCCTTCCTCGATAAATGGGCTATATAACACTGAAAGAATCATCAAAATCCGTTGCGTAGTTTTAAAGATTAAAGGGAACAAAGGGACATGAGGGAAAAAATAGCGACTTTGTTTTATAATATGTATGTATATAGATATAGAATATAGATACAAAAGTGTGTCTGTCTGTTTACTGTTACTTCTTCACGCCCAAACCGCTGAACTGATTTTGTTCAAATTTCTTAAAGAGTAATTTGGTCTTTCAGTCTCGAGACCTTTACCATACTTGTACAGGAATGGAGTTGCGGGCGTCATCCAGTAATTTATTTTACTTACTGTGGAACTGAGAATATTCTTGCTATTTCTTTCTACATATTCTAATACTCCTTAAAAATAACATTTGTTGACGTCTCTAATATTTCTATTATGTTAATTAATGCCGATGACCTGTCGGGTATATATTTTATTAAACGACTTCCTCTTCCTCAATCAAGTATTAAAGCGCACAGAAGTACGCAGGCCTAGTTCTAGCATTATTATTAATTCCTAATTCTCATAAGGAATTGTTAATAATGACGCTAAGTATTATCGTAACTCGTAAGTATCTAAGAAAGTAAATGCAGCGAGCGATTGCACGCAAGGCGCAAGCAAGTCGTTCTCCTGCAGTTAGTGTGTCAGTAGGTCAATAGCTGGTTGCTGACGAATAATACCAAAACCAGTTTTGTGTAACTTTACCCAATACGGTGACCATATTAACTAACGAAAAGTTTTTTTACTTGGAAAATGTAATTATAAGTTTATTAGATGTTATTTCAGTAGGTTTATTGAAAGATATTAAATTTTATTACGAGGCCGTTCAAAATACAGCTATTTTTGTAAAAATCGGCCAAGTGCGAGTGGGACTCGCGCAAGAAGGGTTCCGTATCACTATAGAGCAAAAGTAGGAAAAATATGTGTTTTTTGTATGGGATCCTTAAATATCAATTTTATTTAAATTTTATCTATACTAATAATAATATTATAATTGGGAAGTTTGTTTGTTTGTTTGTTTGAACGCGCTAATCTCAGGAACTACTGGTCCGATTTGAAAAAATCTTTCAGTGTTAGGCTTCTTACAGACGAACGGCACGTGTCGGCGGCAGTCAACGGCAGCCGACGGCAGCCGTTGACAGTTTATGACGCTTGGCCTACCACGACCTTTCCTAAAACTATCATGTTTCCAGAACACTTTGTTGTAAGATTACAATAACATTACCGTACTCACTTTTTAAATATAATTTTACTAAAAAGCAGTAAAAAATGCAAAACATTGTTAAATCCGCTGTGAAATATCAACTTTTTTAAGATCGCTAGCTTGACGTAAAAGTAATAAATGTTTATCTGTCAAACGGTGTCGCTTAGTAGAGGTGGTGGTAGGCCCCCAGTTGTGACGTACCCCCACAAGGTAAGCGTCCACAGGTCGGTATCGTACGCAACAGACGTCACGCATCAAACGGACATTTTTTTCACAGTACGTCCGCTGAATCGGCAGTGTACGGACCGACTAGCCTAGTAAATGAATGCTCAAAAGGGGGCGTGGATGAAAAAGTCGAAAGCAGAAATTTTGGATTAGGAACTTTGTTTGGACTAATTTGAAGATAAACATACTGGCTAGTCGGTAATCCGTACGCTGCCGATACAGTGGACGTACTGTAAAAAAAATATCCGTTTGATGCAAAACATCCGTTGCGTACGATACCGACCTGTGGACGCTTACCTTTACGCGTTACGTCACAACTGCAAGCGTGATAAACTGTCGACGGCTGCCGTCGACTGCCGCCGACTGCCGCGGACACGTGCCGCCGACTGCCGCCGACACGTGCCGTTCGTCTGTAAGCGCTCTTAGATAGCCCATTTATCGAGGAAGGCTATAGGCTATATTTTATCACGCTAATACTAATAGGAGCGAAGAAATAGAGGATAGTGTGGGAAAACGGGGGGAAATTATTTGAAAGAGCTTATTTGAACGCACTAATCTCAGGAACTACTGGTCCGATTTGAAAAATTCTTTCAGTGTTAGATTATATTTATCGAGCAAGGCATAGGCTATATTTTATCGCGCTAAGACTAATAGGAGCGAAGAAATAGAGGAAAGTGTGGAAAAAAAGGGAGAAATTATTTGAAAGGGCTTATTTGAATTTTGAACGTACTCGAGCAATTTTTATGTTATTTGGCACACATGAAGAATAGACCACGTGAAAGGACATAGGTCTCTTTTTTTGCGGAAAAATGTACGGTTTCCGTGACATTCCTAAATTACGCGGGCGAAGCCGCGCGGAACATCTAGTTACTAAATATTACAGTAAAAATATAACTTAACTTGACAACCTGTTGTCATCATTGATACCGAGCAAAAAATGTAAAAAAATCATGTTTGTTGTATGGAAGCCCTAAGCCCTGAAATATTAACTTTATTTTTTAGTATTTGTTGTTATAGCGGCAATAGAAATACATAATCTGTGAAAATTTCAACTCTCTAGCTCAGTGGTTCCCAACCTGGGGGTAATTACCCCCGCGGGGGTAAAGTTAGGTATGTTATAACTTATAATAACGTATTTAGCACAAAGTTTAATGTTCGAGTTCGAAGTTCGAACCACTACTATGTATTGTGTAAATAAAAAAAAATATATTATATTACCGCATAAATTACACGTTACGATATATACTTGTCTGCATTATAAGTTAACTTAAATACTTATGTATAAAGGCCCAGCCGGTAAACAATGTACGTAAAGATTAAAAAGAATAGACACAGTCCATTTACGATCATTAAATCAATACACGTGAACAGTGTTGCGAAATAGCGATAAATACGTAATTTGTGCAATTGTAACGAGAAGCGGTTGCCGGTTAGGAACTTGTACGACACGGAAGTGCCGGTGAAAGTGGGGTGAAAGCGCGCGCAGCGTTTACCTAACGCGAACGCCGCGCCGCACTAGACTCGATCGCGACTCGCGACGTAACACACACTAGTCACTAATAATATGAAAGTCAATGTTAAACGAATGGTTAAACGCAACATATCGCCACAAGAATAGATTACAATTTACAGAATATGCCACATGACAACGTCACAATTCGTGCACTACGACTACAGTGCAGTCTACAATCCACATGTAATTCACCCGCATCATGGTGACCTCGATAATATAGTGAAAACAGGTGAACTAACGCATCGCTGAAGTAGTACATGTGGTTATTGTAGATCAAGAAATAGTAGAAATAAGAATAATGTATACTTCATAAAACTGTCAGTCTAGCTCCGCTATCCCCAACCCGCGGCCCGCGGGCCGCATGCGGCCCGCTGGGACTTTATTTGTGACCCGTGTGATGTTAAACAATTTTGAAATTCACGCCCACCGGCAAAATAACGTAGTCTACGTTAGTCGTTAAATTTTTTCCACTTTTAGATCGTTAATTTTGAAGAATGTTATTTTTTAACCCTAAAAAATTTTTGTTGCGGCCCGCGACACCAAGACCAAATGTTTGTGGCCCGCATTGAAAAAAGGTTGGGGACCACTGGTCTAGCTGCCAATTGAGCCAATAGAAATAATATTATATCTACTTATTTATGTTTAATATAACATTAAATTGCATTGAATTATAATTGATAAGTAATAAAAGCAAAATTAAAAATTACTCTCAGAATGAGTACAGAATGGTACAGCAAGGGGGTACACCTAAGCGAAATAAAAAATTACCGAATACATTTACATTTTACATACTACATTTTAGAGAGAAGACCGTTATCTTGAGCTATTTGAAGGAGTGATAGCTGATATCTATGTAGGTCACTGTAGAAACAAACTGGTGCAAATTGTTTATAATATCTCGAAAGTGTTGCCATTATCAGACAAAAAAAAATTGAACCCATATTACGCGTAAAGAACTTGCGGTTTTTAGTTTATATAAGTACTAAATACCTTCCACAAAGTTTAAGAAATACTCTTTAATTATTGTACTGTAGTAAAAAAAGAAGTAAAGGAAACATAACTACTGATTATAAATGGGGCACAACTTTAAGATGGCTTGCAAAAATTGAAGGAGAATGCGCAGTGTTCGATTATAATAAGATTTTAAGGTTATGAACGGAAGCGCGCCTATGGTGGTCAGTGATCACTGATCACTGACCTAAACTAGTCAAAACAAAATAGGGCCGGCCCACTTGGTTTTTATCATCGGTAAAGAAAACTATCAAAAAAATGTATTATTTATGGGTAGATGTAGTAAGGGTAAATAAAGTGTTATTAATTGCATAAACCAATAAAATAATGAAAATAACTTTAGTTTTCTTAAAAATACACATTAACATGAAAAAATACAAATTTAACATAAAAACTGTTTTTGGAAATTTAGATTTTTGTTACTTTGAGGAATAGGGCTGGTTACACAGGGGTATCTCTAGTATCGAGTGGGTCGTCCTCTGTTACGAACGCACTCTCTGAGCCTGTTTGGGACACTCTCAATTAAGTGGGTGACATTTTAAGTGGGTATTTGCTCCCAGCACTTTTTTAAAGTGTTTATGAGCTCCTGTTCACTATGCACTTCACTATAATTTGCTTTTAGGCTTCTTTTCATCTGGTCCCATTAAATTTTCGATCGGATTGAGGTCGGGGCTCATTGCCGGCCGCGGTTAAACGGAGATATTGGCTTCAGATAGAGCCCTCTGGGTTAGGCGAGCCGTATGCGCACGAGCATTATCCTGCACAAGAATAAAATTACTGCCCATACGTTGTGCATAGGACGATATGAGGTCGGACCACACGCTCGACGTAGCTGGCAGCAGTTACGGTACCCTCCTTTAAAATTATCAGCTTCGTTTCACCCGTTAAGCTGATAACGCCCCACACCATAACACTGGGCCCCCCAAACCGATCGGTCTCGCGGATGCAAGGGTTGGTAAAACGTTCGCCTTCTCTTCTTCATACTCGTACGCGTCTATCATCACTATAAAACTTAACTTTTGTCTCATCTGTGAAGAGTACAGTCCTCCAATTGTCCACGGTAGAGTCCAAATGCTCACGTGCGAACCTAAGACGAGCTGCACGATAAGCCCTCGTGAGTTTAATGCAAACAACACGCATTCTGGATCGTTTTCCATCTTCATGCAGTCTGTTGCGGATCGTTTGGTCGCTTACCAGCGTACCAGTGGCTTGCCGGAGTCGATTTTGTAGAGCACGGGCGGTGACGGTGCGCTCTCGACGGGCAGACAAACGAAGGTATCGATCCTCTGGAGTTGTTGTGGATCGTGTTCTACCTGATGCAGGTCTCCTAGCTACATTACCAGTCTCCTGATAGCATTCCCACACATTTCTGATCGCTCGTCGTGATACTCCAAGTCGTAATGCGACTGCTCGCTGTGACTCTACCTCTTGCAGCAATACCAAAGCTCTTGAAGCACTTTCCATGCTCATATTATGGTTCCGAATACGTGGCATTATAACGTGCTCTAATAACTCAGTTGAAAAAACAGTAAAATGAAACAAAAAGCGTCTGCAATGATAGTCGGAATACCACTGAATAAGAAATTCTGAATTAGGTGATTTTTACTTAATTTGTTTTGCCTGGCCACTTGAGGGTAAAAATAAAAAAAAAAGTGTGTTCAAAAGATCGATAAGAACTCATAAACATGTAAGTTTTACGGTACAACCACAGGGTACAACACTAGAACAGTAGGGTTAGTTCAGCCTTGTATGGGAATCTGAAATTAATTATAGTCAGAAATTTTTTGCACCTGTGTATAGGGGGGGGTCATGAACAGCTTAAATTCAAAAACTCGACCAGCCACGACGTGTGCGTTAGCCGCCATATTGGTTTGAAGATCAAATCTTTTTTTAGACATATCTCCTTTATTTTATATTTTTTTATGAAAATGATAAGAACTAAATTTGTTGTAAATTTAATTTTCTACATTTTGAGTTCTTATAATTTTCATTGTAAAATCAATATTTACGGAGATAAATGCAAAAAACAAGTCAAAGTATAATTTCGCTTGTATTTCAATTATTATCGAATTTAGCGAAAATAATTGTAGAAACAAAGTTGTTGGTGATAGATCATTAAATTTCCTACAAATTTGATCCTTATGAATTTTTTTAGAAATCAATATTTAAGCTCCTACACCTATGGTAAATGTACCGGGACCCAAGCGACAGGATAAAACTGAATATTTCTGATCATGAATTAGACCTTCTAACAATTACGGCACAACCTACACCTGAATAATTATTAAAAAAATGGCCAAGTGCGAGTCGGACTCGCTCATGAGGGTTCCGTACCATTATAAGGCAAAGATAGACAAAAATTTGTGCTTTTTGTATGGGAGCCCCCCCTAAATATTTATTTTATTTTAATTTTATTATTAATTATTAAAGTACAAATACAATTAAATATTTTATGCATATTTTAACTGTCTAAGTGCTGCTAGTTTTGATAAAGAACAAAAAAGGCCACTAAAATGCTGTTTGTTATAATATGGGAGCCCCATCAAATATTAAATATAATATGTTTTTTAGTATTTGTTGTTATAGAGGGTAACAAAATACATAATATCTGAAAATTTCAAGTCTCTACCTATCACCGTTCTTGAAGCCTGGAGACAGACAGAGACAGATAGCGAAGTCTTAATTTTAATTGTGGTTAATGTTAAGAGCTACAAGTTTATTTCTGTTTTTTTTTCTGTATTTGACAATAATCGCGATACAGGTCGAACAGGTCGAAATTATACTTTGACTTGTTTTTAGGGTTCCGTACCCAAAGGGTAAAAACGGGACCCTATTACTGAGACTTCGATGTCTGTCCGTCTGTCTCCAGGCTGTAACTCAAGAACGGTAATAGCTAGAGAGTTTAAATTTTCACAGATTATGTATTTCTGTTGCCGCTATAACAACAAATACTAAAAACAAAATAAATTAAATATTTAAGGGGGGCTCCCATACAACAAACGTAATTTTTCAAACATTTTTTGCTCGGTATCAACGATGACAACAAGTAGGAACTTGAAATTTTCACAAAAGCCTTAATTATATGTGTACTTTAATAATTAAAAATAATATTTAAATAAAATAATAATTTAAGGGGGGCTCCCATACAAAAAACGCAATTTTTGGCCTATTTTTGCTCTATAACGGTACGGAACCCTTCGTGCGCGAGTCCGACTCGCACTTGGCCGATTATTTGCAGTTATTTCCTGCAACAACTGCAACTGCAACAATTTTTTTGTGAACCGCGCACGAGTCGTAACTTGTTTCTACACGAAACTTCAAACACGATTTACTCAAAATCAAATTATTTACCTTCTTTAATTTTTTAATTTTTTTAATCGGTGGTCTTTTAGCTTCTTTTGGTCTAACCAGAATATTTTTAGGTGCCGTAGTTTTTTTTAATGATTTTTTTTTGTGAACCGCGCACGAGTCTAAACACGAAACTTCAAACGCGTTTTACTCAAAATCAAATTATTTACCTTCAGAGGTCCCTTTTTGGTCAACCACTCACATTTTTATTTTGCGAAAAATTTTGAAAATGGTAGCTAACAGAAATAGAAAGGATATCATACTTTGACTTTATTATTTACTCAAACTTTCATGTGTCAAAAACTAACATACGAAGATTACTATGAAACACTCAGGAACAGATAAAATATTTTATTGTACTAGCTGTCCCGGCAAAGTTGCTTTGCCATAATATATTATGTATTTGCCATATTATTTTATTGAAGTGACTAAGTATGTATGTTACCATGGCAACGTCGATCGCTATCCCGTCGCACAAACAATGGTCGCCGTCAGTCTCAGGTTGTAATAATTTACTATTATTTATTCAACAAATGTACCTATCAATATATAAAGTACCCAGTAGCCGTTACTAACTCAATCCAGTCGAAAAGTATCGACATCTGTTGGAATCTTTTGGAGTTAACAGATAATTGTGACTGTCAATTAATTATAGACAAATAATTTGCAATAAAATAAAATTGCGATATAATTAATGATCTAAGCTATCCTATCTCTCAAGTTGGAAAAAAGCACACATTTAAAAAAAATCATTAAAATCGGTTAAGTAGTTTAGGAATCCATCGCGGACAAACATCGTGACAGGAGATTTATATATATTAGATATGTCGTAAGATTATTTGATAAATCGAATTTTGCGAAAATTCTAGGGATTTTTCGAAAACACGGATAATTAGATAATGGTGATTACATTTTTCAATTATCCTAAAAAAATTAGGTTTTTGGGAAAACGCGAGTTGCCTTAGTAACAATGCACATTCTTAACGCTGATTGGCTTGATTTTTGCTTACTGGCCAACTCTTATTCTGATTGGTTACTATCTTTTCCTATGTATCTTTGAGGTAATACACCATAGAATTATAAAGGACATAACCTCAGAATTTGTTTCTGGTTCTGTTAAACTTTCCACTAATTTCACATGTATCAGTCATTTTGTATTTACAGACACACTTTTAGATAACTTTTCGCACTAATTTTGAAGTCCAACTGCAATTTTAAACACATTAAATATCAAAAACTGCTAGCTCGCTTACAAAAACAACCACAAACAAAACAACGCGTGACAATGAATTGACATTTAAAACGTCAAGTCTTCAACCAATCAGAGAAGATGTTGTTGTGAGGCGCTTAAACCGACCAAACAGTGATTTTTTTCGATAATAACTAACGATTCGTTTCGCAATCGTACTAAGGCGACTCGCATTTTCGCGAAAACACTAGCTTTTGTCAGTAAGATTGACAAATGAAATCAACATTATCTAATTATCCGTGTTTTCGCGAAAACCCTAGAATTTTCGCGAAAATTCGATTTATCAAATCATCCTACGACATATACAGCGATAACTTTACGTCCAAAAAATCGTTTACTTAGGAAGCTTCGTTCAACAAAAATAACATCTAAGCTATAATGATGGATGACTTCGAAACCTATTCTGATTTCTGACCTGATCCTGATACAGCTGGCCGTTTTTTAACCGACTTCCAAAAAGGAGGAGGCACTCTGTGGGAGGAGGTTATAATATTATGTTCGTCTGTTTATAATTTTTTTTGTATGTTTAACGATTACTTCGCCGTTTGTGGACCTATTTTTAAGATTTTTTCACTATTGTATAGGGTATAATCCGAATTTGGTACCATGTTCATAAAAGTGATGACTTGATGATGGGATCCATAAGTAATCGAGGGAATTCCTCAAAATTTGTACCGAAAAATCAAAATATATCTGGATGACATTGTGATTTCGATTCATCTTACGTATTTCAATTTAAATGGAAACATAATATTATGGTGATTTTTGATATACAATGTGTCCCGACACCGGTGTCCGATCCTTTAATGTCATCTATGGCATATTTTATCGACAAATTGGCTCTAAAATTTTTTCTCTCTCTCACGGTTGTAAAATGGCAGCCATTTTAGTTTTTCTCGGGCTTTCACACTAATCTGACCATTACTTCTTATGTAAATATCCTATGAAGATAAAAAAGGTCTCATTTGAGAGCTAAACTTGTGGACTACGCTTACACAGGCAATATGTTATAAATTTCGTGGAATTAAACATAGAAAAACCAAAGTTTAAGAAAAAAATTGTGTATTTTTTAATTAATGGCTTTTTGTGAAAAATCTAGCGCATTTAACTGGTTCTTTTTTTTTTAAGATAGAGGAGGTTTTCATCTAAAATAAATTCTTTACTTCAATGCTCTAAGTCAGATAGTTTAGAAGTTATAACGATTTTAATATGAAGTATAGGTCAGATTAGTTAGTATGAAGTCAGAGAAAAATTATTTTTTCAAAAGCTGGAGAAAAAAAAATTGAACTCATGATTTATGGCATATTTGCCCAGTTTTGTAGCAATTAATGATGGTATGTATTAGGTACCGATAGTTGTCTACCCATACGCCATCGAGTTACTAAAATGAAAACTGTTTGACAATCAAATTAAAAAAATAAGAAAATGCCTCATTGGGTGCAGAAGTAGTTGAGGTTTAGCCGAATTTTGGAAAAGGCACTAATGAAGAAATAATTATTTCATATATTTTAGATCATTTTAAAATATCGTTTTTACCTTGGAAGTCGGGTTAAATGGACCTTTTTTGGTAAAAAATATTTTTTTGTTTAAGTAAACTTAAAAGTGTTGCAGGTTTACGAATATATTTTGTGCACGTGTGTAAACTTTGTATTTTTGTATAGATCGTCAATCGAATTACTTGTAATAACATTTTATTATAGTGCAGATAAGATGACCTTTACTGTTGACCTCAAAACATTAAACCAAGGTCTAAATGCCAACGAAGTGAAAATTCTCATCATATTGTACAATTCACATGTAGTATGAATAGTAAAATAATCAAAGAATGGAAAAGTGCTTGATTTTGACTACCGTGGTATGGTCACATGATGTAAGTAGCCATTTTTCTAGTACATAACATTCCACTTATTGGATTTAAAATGTCCAAAGTAGATCATTTTAAAATTATATATAGTTTATGATTATCGTGATTAATTTTCTTAATTAATTCAAAATGAATACTTAAAGACAGTGCGTACGAAAGTATGAGGTATCACCGTTTCATTCTTAAATAGATTAAACGAGTAGCTTCCTCATCGTTGGTGCAAGGAGGAAACGCCGTTGCCCGCGAGCACGCCTTGACACACTTATTACATAGCTATACCTCTCTACGAGTTGAGGTCTCGCAATCGCAAGTTCGCGATGAAATCATTCGATGTAACTTAATATGGATGGGCGAAAGTTGTTGGAAAGTCAGGAGAATCGCAGGGTTAACTTTTAGATGTTATACTTTTTTCTAATCCTAACTTTAAAAAGTAGTACCTGACAGTACCACTTTTTTAAATTAAAAATTATCGAATCAAATTACTTTTTCAAAATTATACGTCGCCCATTTTGAAATCTGCACTATAGTCTATACTACGTGTTAAGTACTCAATAATATAATAATATATGTACATGTAAATGTACAAAAATTCTAGAAGATACCAAAATAGCACGTATGTTATCGATACAAAGTGTGATACAGACTACAGTACATATTTAGAAAAGCTGAAAATGTAGGTGACCTTAATATAATCATTATTCAGATTAAGGTTATCCACCTCTTTTTTAATGTATACTAAGTAGAAAGGACACGATTTTGAGTTGTTAAAAACAATTTAAATTAGTATGCTACCTACTACAGGTGTCTTTAATTCGGGAATTACTTCTTACTACATTTGGTGCATTCAAGAAATTAATTCATTTTGCATTGCTTTTAAATTTAACTGAGAACTTTTCTTAAATTTCTTACTTGCACAAATACGTGTATGTACATACATACAGTTTGTGCAAGTAAGAAATTATATCTTTGCAATTTAGGTTTGACTCTTAAAAATCGTGTAATACGTAAATATGAATAATGTATGTACTTACATTTGCCATTTATCTTTTCAGATCCCAATTAGTATACAATCCATTAACTAATAGCACTGCACACTTGTTTCCAAAGCATAACAATTGGAGAGCAATTACGTCTCCTTCACTTCACTCGAGACTAAAAAAACCAACACAGTCGGAGTTATAACAGCGTTCACTTCAGTCTTCACAGATTTAAGTATTTTCTAACGGAGTTTATAAACGATTACATAAAACTTCACCACGATCACACGACGTATCTGGGTTCACACCCAGTCCAAGTAGGTACCTGTAACAAGACAAAGAGCTGGTAAGTTCTTTTGAACAAGATTATAGTTACACAACGTACATTAATACTTTTAGAGGAACACACGTTTACGATATTGCACTCACTTGTCTTACAGATTTTGTAAAGTTAGGCCTATTAAGGGGAAGGACGTAAAGGTTTAGTTGCCTGTGTCAAACAACACGAGTTCACCGTACAACGGACGAACGCTGACTAGCTGGCGCAATGAGGGAAGTAGGAGGGGAGGGAGAGAGCAGACGGAGGACAGATCGGGGGAGGGAGACCGTCTGGCCGACTGGTTGGTCGACCTATTCGCTTGTCGTTTTACGCACACACACAACCAAATGTTACATTGTCAGTAAAGTTTCTAGGCTGGTTTATTTGCGCCTACATACTACATAATATTATTTACTGTAACAAAAATAGCTAATGAGAATAATTAATTGTAGAGCTTATAATTTAAGCTTCAATAATTTTATAATACAGTTCTAATAAAAATAAAACAAGTGATGCTGAGCGAATACGGAAGAATTTATAACCTTCAGGAGTTCTCATGGCCACGCGTTAGAGCGTAAAGGTTAAGTTTATCTTACCGCTGGCGAATAATAATAATTATTACAGAACGTTATTATTTTGATGCGAGTTTCAAAAAAGTTGCTCTTTAAATTGGTGTGATTGTTAAATTTGAAACTGATAAAATATACCGATAAGACCTGTATACTATATCTGAAGAACAAATGAAGGATTACGTTAGATACGTGTAGATATACTAGATAGCGATGTCTGATAGATATTCTTATAAAATAATAACTAATCTAGTATGATACTACATACATATTATACCTAAATATAACGGACTACTAAAGAAAATATGATTTGACACAAGAAGGGAGTGAAAATCGTGTTACTTGGGAATCAATAATTGCGGTCTGAGCAGACAAAATTGGTGATATTTAAAACTAGCAGTAAGTAAGTTAAAAAAGTATAACGTACAACAAGAAAGAGTTCCAACTTCCAATAAGATGTATGATGTATCGTTCGTGGACGATTGAACACAGCGAGGACGTGCAGTCACGCATCAACAGTTTATTTGAAATGTAAAAACATCGATCGATATTTTGCACGAAGCTGTCCTGTCTGTTTAACAACCGCTACGCATTCGAGATGAATAAAAATAAATACATCGATATCTTCGCGGGGGTAACGCACTTGTTCGGTCTGTTCCCACTCACGCTCAACTGTTCAAGTTTTTTTTCTTGTTCGCATGTCGAGTCATCGCCTTACCAGTTTTTTATTTTTAATGGCAACTCGTGGCACAGTCAACCTTTCACTTAACTTAGTTATATAAAATCCTTAGTGATATTGTGACATATTAAAAATATTAATAAGTATAACATAGAAGTAATGACTAATGAGAGAAATATTCAAAGACTTACAAGAGTCACTGCGGTCAGATTTTTTGATAGTGAATCAGGTGTTGCAAAACCATTTTCCAAGGTTGGAAACACGTTGTGAACCGCATGGACATAATATAAAAGTTAAGTCACGTTTAAACGTAGAGCAATTATTATTATCATTGAATTTTCTATCAGTTCACACGAGCACATTCGTTCATGGCACGTACATAACTGAGGAGTGAGACCGCAGACCTGTTTTAGAGAAAGTGACCGTTTTCAAGCGATTACTTTCCAGCGATCGTGCAACTTTATCTTTTGCACTGTGGGAGCTGCGAATTGCGATCTACCGTTACTGCCTTGACTATACAGTATTTTTTTTATTGCGCCAGACTTTTTCTCTCAAGAACCCTGATATTACTGTTTCAGTACGACGTAATACGTATCCATCAGCAAAATAGTATTCTTATAACGCCAATTAAAGGTCAAACATCAGATTTTCGGACTTTGGAAAAATCAGAACTAGTTTGTTTTGTTTTTTATGAAAATCCTTTTTTTGTAGTTTTCTTATAATATCGACTACTGGCTTAGATTATTATTTAAAGATTTTTTAGCAGAATCGACCTCATAGATGTATGATCATGGACTATGGTCTAACGCTGACAGTGAAGCGATAACAATATTTTATCTAAGATCGATTTGCCAATTATGATGAATTACGCACCCTAACGGTGCGTCCACATTTGTATCATTTGCGCGATCAGATCTCCGATCAGATCACCGTCGCGATCATCGCGCCGTATCAAGTATGCGTATCATAGTGTGGACGCCTATTAGATCATTCTGCCGATCATGCACGTATTTGATACGACACGTACTCGTATCAGATACGCGGTTAAAAGCGATCGGGGCGTATCATGATACGCGTATCATTTTGACACGTTTCGATGATACGCGACGGAGATCTGATCGGAGATCTGATCGCGCAAATGATACAAATGTGGACGCACCCTTTTTTTTTTTTTTTTTACGCAGTGAAATGCTGTAACACATTCAACGCAGGGGATGGGGACTCCCGCTGCGGATATGTGGGGCTCGCCGCGGCAAAGATGGTGAGTGCCGCGGCCCTACCCACTAAAACACTGCGATGTTCCTGACTCCTGCAGCTGGCGGATACACGGGTCCCGACGAGCATTACTCCGTTGGCCGTCAGCGCAGCGCCTGCTTGGTCTTACGCAGGCCCCTCTTCTTGGTGGGGTGTTGGCCCCTTAGGCCGAACAGAGGCCCCAAACGGGGGGCTTGTTTAGGCCATCCTCCTCCGGTGGTGTCGCGATGCGCAGGAACATGGGCGCATCACGACCGTCTCGGGACTCGGTGCAATGAGCAGCGGCGTCCCCACACCACCACCCCGAGTACCCCTGCTAAGGCGGGACGTTTCGGCCAACTTGGACGTTCCGTCTACGCCTCGGCCGTCGTCTCCGACGAGGGTCGAGCGCCTCCCTCTCTCTAACTCGCTCGGCTTCCTCTTTGGAGGAGATCACCTCCTCGGCGAATCTCTCCACGTCTCTCCAATGGTGCTCGCTGCTCAGCATGGCTTGCACCAGTGCCGGCAGCGAGAGGTCTGATCCGATGGCGGCCGTTAAGGCCGCTCTTTGTCTCGTCCATGAGGGACAGGCCAAGATGGTGTGATCGGCCGTGTCCCTGTCCGCGGTGCAGTGGTGGCACCGCGCTGACTCCTCTCTCCGGGCTATCTCACACAGGTACCGACCGAAGCAGCCTTACTAATTACTATAATTACGACGACGGGCTTGTAAGAACTGTAACATGCTTGTACCTAATTAAAATTGACATGACTAAAATCAAAACAGTTTTAGAAACTTATTGTTGTCAATTTTAGAGCCTAACTAAGGCTAGAGTAATTCAACCAAAATATTCAACTAAAAAAATCAACTGAAACCAGAAAACAAATATAATAATATGTACTAGACGTCCCGCGTGGCTTCGCCCGCGTAAATGAGATATTTCACAGACAAATTAGTCCACAAGAAATAGCCTATGATCCTTCACGTGGTCTACTTCTTATCCTTTATCTTATATTCTTCTTATGGGGGCGATACCGGTCCGTCCACGTCGTGTCCCTGGGCACCTCCCCCTTGCCATCGTGAGCTTTTTCACGGTGACACGGGAGGGGTGGCTGAACGCCGGTATTTGTCCGTGGGAGAGCCATGCTTTGGCACGAATGGGCCGGCTCGACCGGAGAAATACCACGGCCTCACAGAAAACCGGCGTGAAACAGCGCTTGCGCTGTGTTTCGCCGAGTGAGTGAGTTTACCGGAGGCCCAATCCCCTACCCCCCTAGAAATGCCGCAGTTGAAAAGCAATTTGTTACCCCAGGAGGGTACCAACTGCGTTGGAGAATCCCTCTCTGGACGTCCATGCTCAGGAACCCCTGGAACTGAACGTGGACGTCCAGGCTGCCCCTCGTATTCTGGGGAGGGCAAAACTGCGCTCCAATCTGCTCGGGGCAAGAGCAAACACACAAAGGCACCCCCCTCGATATTAAACATGGACTTTTGTAATATCAGGGGGTTACACTTCAACCTTAATGCCGTCCATTACCACCTAGAGACGGCAAAGCCGGCTTTGCTCTTTTTAACCGAGACGCAGATATCATCTCCGAGTGACACATCATACCTTTCCCACCCTGGGTATTATCTCGAGCACTCCTTTTTACCCAAAGCTGGAGTGTGTGTGTATCTCAGAGATGATATCAGCTCTCGCCGCCTCAGCAATCTTGAGGTCATATACCTGTCCACCTTATGGCTCCGCATAGATTGCGACGACCACCCTCGCGTCTATGCGTGCCTATATAGGTCCCATAGTGGTGACCCCGAGACGGACCGACTCTTGGAGCACCTGCAAGCTGCTTCAGATTTTGTGCAGCAGCAGATCCCATCCGCAGAGATCATAATACTTGGCGACTTTAATGCCCACCACGCCGACTGGCTCAATTCCAGTAAAACTGATCATGCGGGGAGATCTGTCTGCAACTTTGCCCTTGCGAACGACTTGACACAACTGGTTACTACGCCTACGCGAATCCCAGATGTGGATGGTCAAAAACCTTCCTTGTTGGACCTCCTGCTGACTTCAAATCCTGACGGCTACCAAATATCCGTAACCGCACCACTTGGTTCATCGGATCATTGCCTTGTTAGGAGTTCTGTGCCACTTACGACGGTGTTAAGACAGCGTGCTGTTAAATACCGTCGTGTGTGGCACTACAAGTCAGCGGACTGGGATGGGATGCGGTCGTTTTTTGCATCCTATCCTTGGGGGCACGTGTGCTTCTCGCCGGATGATCCCGACAATACTGCCAACTCTGTTGCCGATGTGGTGATGCAGGGGATGGAACTTTTCATTCCGTCCTCTGTAGTGCCAACTGGCGGCAGATTTCGTCCCTGGTTTGGTTCATCCTCCAAAAAAGCTTATCGCCGGAAGCAGGAGGCTTACCAATCCTGGGCCAACGCAGTGTCTGCTCAGGATTTAAATACCAGCACGTATAAAAAGGAGTACAACCTTGCCTCTAGGTCCCTCAAGAAAGAGATTACTCGGGCAAAGCAACAGCACGTCAATAGAATTGGCAAGAGACTTGAGCGCCTCCCCTCGGGAACCCGTGCATTCTGGTCTCTGGCCAAAGCTATTGAAGGAAATTTCGGCGAGCCAACCCTACCATCCCTACACGTAGAAAATGGATCATTGGCCCAGGACGCAAAAGACAAAGCCGATCTTCTGGGCAAGCTCTTTGCGTCAAACTCGACCCTGGATGACGGGGGGCAGAAACCGCCGACCATACCGCGATGCACGAGCATCATGTCGGATATTCGGTTTCATCAGCGCTCAGTGCGAAAAGCCCTCCGTTCCCTTGATATCCAAAAGTCGAGTGGGCCTGACGGAATCCCGCCTATTGTGTTGAAAAAGTGTGCTCCAGAGTTGGCTCCGGTCTTGACGCGTCTTTTTCGGCTCTCCTATTCCACTGGCATCGTCCCGGCTTCCTGGAAGACAGCCTTGGTGCACCCGATCCCCAAAAAAGGTGATCGCTCAAATCCTTCCAACTACAGACCAATCGCTATAACCTCTCTCTTCTCGAAGATAATGGAATCCATTATCAATAGCCAGCTTCTTCGATACTTGGACGGCCAGGGATTACTAAGCGACAAACAATACGGGTTTCGTAAGGGTCGCTCGGCTGGTGATCTCTTGGCGTACCTGACTCATCGTTGGGCTCAGGCAATTGAGTCGAAGGGAGAGGCATTGGCTGTTAGTTTGGACATTGCGAAGGCCTTTGATCGGGTTTGGCATAAAGCGCTGCTATCAAAGCTTCCATCATACGGGCTGCCCGAGAAATTATGTAAGTGGGTCACTAGTTTCTTAGCAGACAGAAGCATTAAGGTCGTAGTTGACGGCGAATGCTCGGAAACTCAGTCTGTTGATGCTGGTGTCCCTCAGGGCTGTGTGCTATCGCCTACTCTATTCATACTGCATATCAATGACATGTTACAGACCAACGGCATTCATTGCTATGCGGATGATAGTACAGGTGATGCTGTATATACCGGCTCCCCCAATATTTCTCGGCAAAATGTCACTGAGAGTCGAAACGAACTTGTGTCTAAGGTGGAGAATTCATTGGAGAAGGTCTCTGAATGGGGTAGACGTAATTTGGCCCAATTCAACCCCGCCAAGACACAAGTCTGCGCGTTCACCACTAAAAAGTCACCAATGGTCGTATATCCTCGTTTCGAGGGCACATCTTTAACCATCTCCCCTAGCATTGAGATACTTGGCGTCAACATATCGAGCGAAGTCCAGTTCCGATATCATCTAGAGGGTAAGGCCAAATTAGCCTCGAAGAAACTTGGTGTTCTTAACAGAGCGAGACAGTACTTCAGTCCGGACCAACGCTTACAACTCTACAAGGCGCAGGTTCGGCCTCATATGGAATATTGTTCTCATCTCTGGGCAGGGGCGCCTAAATACCGACTGCTCCCTCTGGATCGTATCCAACGAAGGGCCGCTCAAATTGTTGACTGCCATAGTGTTTCAAACAGCTTGGACCCCTTGGAATTACGCCGAGATGTAGCTTCACTCTGCATCCTCTATCGGTTGTATCACGGGGAGTGCTCTGAAGAATTGTTTGGAATCATACCACCGGCAACTTTTCGCCATCGTCCCACGCGAAAAACATACCATCCTCAGCACCTTGATGAGTGGCAGTCTTCCACAGTGCGTTTTTCGCGTAACTTTCTGCCGCGCACTGTAAAACTCTGGAACGAACTGTCACCAGCAGTATTTCCGGACCTATACGACCTGCAAACCTTCAAGAAAAGACCGTATTTCCTCTTAAAAGGCCGGCAACGCACCTGCAGCTCTTCTGATGTTGCGAGTGTCCATGGGCGACGGTAGTTGCTTACCATCAGGTGACCCGTTTGCTCGTTTGCCCCCTTATTTAATTAAAAAAAAAAATCTGTGCCAAATAACATAAAAATTGCTCCAGTAGTTCGTGAGATAAGCTCTTTCAAATAATTTCCCCCGTTTTTTCCACATTTTCCTCTATTTCTTCGCTCCTATTAGTCTTAGCGTGATAAAATATAGCCTATAGCCTTCCTCGATAAGTGGGCTATCTAACACTGAAAGAAGTTTTTAAATAGGACCAGTAGTTCCTGAGATTAGCGCGTTCAAACAAACAAACAAACTCTTCCGCTTTATAATATTAAAAATAAAGTATAGATAACTTCGCAGTTCTTCGTTCTTTTATCCAACGTTTTTCATTCTGTAATATGTATTCAATTCCTCTGAATTTCAAAATATGTCAGCAGTAAAAATAGAGATCAACATGTTGATTACGTTAAATAGTGTCAGTGGTAAGTATAGTTGCCGTTATATCAGTCACAGAATTAGGTCACCAACGGAGTTTTGGCCGCATACTAATCACATTCACACGCCATATGTTAGCTTTCTATTTCTATAACGTTAAATTTAAAGCACGTAAAATTTTTGTCAAAACATTATACTTAATTTAGATACTGAAGAACATGTCATCGATCTACTATTATTATTAAAAGTTTTTAAAAAATTTACGCCCGAAGGAAAAATAAAAAGGTGAAAAGTTATCTTGCAGATGGTTTGGTGGTAGGTAAACGACAGCATTTATCTTTAATGCGAATGTCAACGTCATACTTATGAGTTGTAACTTGTAAGTAAAGCAAAATAATTTAATGTAGCCGTGGAAGGCGAAACCAATTAGAGACAAAACCAAACCAAAGTTTGTGATCATGAATGAAGATGCGGCATAGAAATTGGATCATGAACTACCGAGTAAGTCCTACTAGCGGTTGAACTTGACTCCCGTGTACGTGTGCGTGTACGGTACCTAGAGTTAGTGAGAAGTGAGGACCAAATAGACAAAAGCGAGGCGACACCGGCTGGCACGACCTTGTCTCTCTCACGGACGCCGCAAGTGTGTCACTAGGTCAATCATTTCGCACTTTTTTCGCCACGCGGTGTGCAATCGATGCAATATTATTTGCACTTTCAGTCTAAAGGTCAGCAAAAATATTCAGAGATAAATCAGTGTGTTCAAGACTTAAGCAAACGCTGTTAAACTACAGAAATATTTTGGGTCTATAACTTAAATTTCGCATCTTTAATATTAAGAATATAATCAAAAATATAGGGTTTATACCTGTGTGAAGATTAAAATACATGAAATATTTCTTATAAAACAGAAAATGGTCATAGCACAAGCCGTCAGATAAGTATTTAATTTATGACATTTTTTTTGTTATTATCGCCAGTTAGGTTTATCTGACTTTTTCACGTTTATTATTATAAATCGTGATGTTTCAACAGAAGATAAAAAAGGGTCGTCGAATATTTTTTCTGGATAGTGTGCAGGTAGATGGGTTCCCCTTCCTAGCCGTGAATACAGCGCTCGATTCAAATGTTTCAACTTTTTACGTTGAGGTAAAAAAAAGCAAAAAAAGGTACCACGTATAGTACTTATAACTCAGTGAAAAAAAGGTATGAAAAAGGGTGTACATACTACATAGTATATAATATAATATGTATATTATTAATAGAATAAATCGTGTAACGAACACACATTTTACCTTTATGGATAAAATTGAAACAATCAGACGGCACCAATCTGCACACTCACAAAAATATAAAAACGAACCCATAGATTAATCATTGGTCTGGCGCGTAGCGCCGCGCGCGAAGACCAATGATTAAGGCCCTATAGACCCAATTTTACATGACTTTGAATCAATAATAAACAAACAAATAGTGACTTTTAAAAGCCAAAAAAATACACATTGTTGTTTACTTAATGTACTTTGACAATTTGTGGTTCGAAACATAATATTGAAAACTTCACTCGATCAAAAATAACTCCGAAGAGGAGGCTAAATTCGAATATTTTGTGATATTTTTCTTATTTTTCATGAAGCTTATGATAGTTTTACTTTCAAAAATCATATCTACGAAAAGCTCATAACTTAAAGAAGAATAATTTGTGGTTACATTTTGGTTTAATTATCAAAGAAAAAAGGTTTTTTTCTCCTATTTCGCCCTATCAAGTACGCGGCGAGCGTCGTAACCGCCACTGTACAAGGCGCGCTGATATGAATGTTATTTTAATGTCCTTTACGTCGATATTCGTACTGACAGACATCGACCTGCTAATTTTCGGGTCTATAGGGCCTTAATCTATGAACGAACATCTATTTTTCGTGTCTCGGGAGTAGTCGGAGTCACGCGTAACTGGACGTTTCGCCGGACCAATGCAATGTTGATGGCTATATTTCTTGCAGAAAATTCAGGGCTCCTTCGGGATTTTAATTTGCGCTTACGAAGTCGAGGAACCATCTCATTATAGATAATTAATATGTGGTCTGCTACGAGAATGTAACGTTTATGTGAATGTAAGTACATCATAATAAGTTCGCGATGTTTAACTTGTTGACTCTGGAATGGCCAATGGCCATGGGAGGTAAAGCAGTGACGTCACTTTATGCGGAAGAAAATGTCAAACGAGGTATTTATTAGCGTCTGATATAGCATAGTAATTAGTAACAAATTAATGATTAACTGTACCAAAGCGAAAAGTGATTTTTTTAGAATACAAGATGTTAAGTGAGTAGATGGAAGTTGTTAGTATCGCGAATAAGCTACTTGTTACTACATATTTGCTTTTCCCGGTCCATAACAGCCCTACTTATTTCGGCTATTTATGACTATACACATTATACTCTGGTACACATAACACATACACTTTCTCAGCTTCTCTAATCTCTATCCTATTTTAAGCATATTAATTTATCAATTAACTTACAATATAGAGAACTACATTTTTTAGCTTATCTACTACATGCTTTTCTCTGATTTTTCACTCGATTTACAGGCAGCTCTGCTCTTTCACTTATCTAGCAAATGTCAGCTTTTACAGATTTATCTATACTAATATTATAAATGCGAAAGTATCTCTGTCTGTCTGTCTGTCTGTCTCGCTTTCACGCCAAAACTACTGAACCGATTATAATAAAATTTTGTACACAGATAGTCTAAAGCCTGAGAAAGGACATAGGCTACTTTTTAACTGGAAAAAGGGGTTGTAAGGGGGTGTTTATGCGTAAATTTGTTCAAATTAAGTTAGTTCCAAAAACTGATAACAGATGGCGCCAAGAGTCGCCTAGATCGCGCTATCGCTTGCTCATACGTATTTCTATAAGAGGTGGTACCATATACAGTTCGAGTTTTCGATTCTTTCGATTGTTATACAGCTACAACAGCCTACCAAGGATAAATACTAAATAGTTTATGGGTAAAGCTAAAGTTGTGTAATGGGGGGGCTAAATAAGCTTTAAAATTTGGTATAAAAAAGTTTAATTAAAAAAATTAAATATTATGTGCACACTGCATAGCTGTTTTGGGTATTTTGATTTGAGGGGTACCAGGGTTTTAAAAAGCTTTTAAATTTGACACCAATTTTGTTGACACCGCGCGCTATAAACTGAAGTCCACGCGGACGAAGACGCGGGCAACAGCTAGTGCTCATTAATTTAGTTATAAACGACTTATGTCTTTCGCTTTCGCTTCTGCTATTAAGTACCTACTCTTTCGGCTACTCTATCCCATATTTTACCTGCATATTGCTTATCTGCTGCTTTGCTTATTCTTTCTTTCACTTACCTATCTTCTTAAGAAAAAATATAACAATACATAATATATTCAATGGTGAGGTGATGATTTTTTAACGGGAAATTGGGTACCACCAGTCACCACACACCACCACTGCAACTCCTGTGTCGCCAGGATCAACAGTGGTAACTAACCACGAAATCCCTTTGATTGATCTCAGGGGCGCCCGAGGGACAAGCTAAGTTTGTCTTGGGACCCGCAACGAAGTTAATCAGAAAAAGTGTAGGAGGAGTAGGAGATATCCAGTTTCCCTCCTCAAGCAAAGCGGAAGAAAGACAAATTGTAATGACTAGAACAAGAGGGGGGCACCACGGGAAACGCGAGGTGATGATAGGTATAGGACAGGTAACCGAACCAGGAGTCAAGCGTATTGGAAACACTTTGGCTGTCTACAATCTTTGTTGAATGCTATGTAGAAGAAGAACCTGGCACTTTAGCACCCATGCCTAAAGATGAGAATAGTACATTACGCACCTAGGGCAGGAAAATAAGAAATGTCTCAGATCACATGTAATTGTTAACAAACATGTGATCTGAGGTTTTTTTTATTTACTGCCCATGGTGCGTATACTATTTTTCTCATCGACGGAGACGGAAAACGACAACATCGGTAAGCGCAGCGGGAAGAAAGTTGACGCTTTCCGCCAGGTGAGAAAAAGAATTTGACACACAGAAGAAGAGTTAGAATGTTTTTATAGTAGCAACAGAAATACATACTTACATAGTTTGTAAAAATTTCAACTACAGTGCAACCTCGATATAGCAAATCTGAGGGGAATAAGAAAATATTCGTTATATCAAGTAATTCGCTGAACTGAGGTTTGTTATATTGAGGTTACGTCGGTCCAAAATTCGTTATAAAGAGGTAAAAAAATAGTTTAATTTACGTCAACATTACGTAGCAAGTAGGTACTAATTTTGATAAAGCGAATAACTTTTACAAAATATAAATGATAACACATTTTTATAAAATTATTTTTTGTAATAATTTTTCTATTTAAAAACAATTAAGTAGAGTAACATTTTTTTTTCTTACATGAAAATTAAATGCAGTAAAATCCGTAAAAGTAGGTACCAGGTACCTACATATCTTGGTGGGTACGTTAATGTTAATTTCATTATATTATGTAGGTAATTTAATGTTAATTTCAAAGATTCGCACAACGAAACTCACCAATTATGCTTAGCACAAACCTACGTGACCACGCGACTGCGAAGCGGCAGCGTCAATACAAAACACACATTTGACAATACAAACAACAACAACAACGACAACTTGTCAAATGTGTGTTTTGTATTGTCAAATGTGTGTTTTGTATTGACGCTGCCGCTTCGCAGTCGCGTGGTCGCGTAGGTTTGTGCTAAGCATTATTTTTCATCAAACAACAATGATTGTTTTACGAACAAATGTGTAATAGAAACATGTCGCGACATGAATCACATTTGTCATACATTTGCATTGGTGGAAACTTTATATAAAGGTTTTAGGTTGACAAAATTCGTTGATTAGAGGTATTTATACTTTTTCTTGATGGTTGAAAATTCGTTATATAGAGGATGTTCGCATAAATGTTCGCAATGTAAAGGTATATTTTATATTGACTCTTATGGACAATTCAAGGGGATTACGAAAAATTTGTTAAATCGAGAAAGTCGTTATATTAAGGTTGCACTGTATCTAGATAGAAGGGTCCCGTTTTAGCCTTTGGGTACGGACTACGGAAACCTAATAATAAACTGCTGTGCTCGAGAACAGCAAAGGTGGTTTCGATCATTATTTTTTGTTGTGTTTGTTATAGCGTTGGACGAAGATTCCTATGTAATAAAGTTTAAATTAAATAACGTGGAAACGGAGACAATTATTATAGATTCATATTTAAGACGGGACAACGTCTGTCGGTCCCGCTAGTAATAAATAAAAGAAATACATATTATATAATTATTATACTTAAAGTGTAGTTTGAAAATTCTGTATTACCTACGTTAGCAAAAAAGAGAATGATCGAGTATTTGAAAAACGATTCTATTCGCCGTACGACTCGGTCGGGTAGCGCTGACAAATAATAATAGCTCGAAGTGATTACAAACGAGTCATCGACCTTCGAAAAATCTGACCTGAGTACCTGACTCGCGCGCCGCCACTCGCAAGGTTGCGGAGCGCTCGGCGCGGACTCTACGACAACTATTTCTATATTAATTAGGGAGATCGCACACGTCACACTTTTTGTGTGATCGAGTCTGCAGCTTACATACAATCTGCATGGCGCGCGCCATCAGAATGTATGGAAGCCGCACACTCGATCACACAAAAAGTGTGACGTGTGCGATCTCCCTTATAGTACATTCAAATAAAATATATTTGAATACTGTTTTATAAAAATAAGGGCACAAATTACACAAATAATAATATTATGTTTATAGAAGTCTGGGCACTAATAATTAGGGGTAGGAAAAACAACATCTGGCTGGAGTAACGCGTAGGGTAACGCACACTATTTATTTCGTTATAGGAATACTCTATGAACATGATAAGATAATATTATACTCTAAAGATAGGTTACTAAATCCTTAGTATATTAAAATCGAGATCCCGCGATCTTTTATATTGATAAAGTACATTTCAGGAATACTATCAACGCCCTCTGCCCCTACCATGCAGGTACTAATAAAAAAGTGTCGAGGTCAAATATCGTTCTGTCTAGCCTGTCTAGTTCGCCGAACGCGCGATAAGGAACTTCGTTCCAATAAACACAGCAGAAAAGTACAATTTTTTACTGACGAATGCAATAGTACATGATTTTTACTTATATACTTACTTAAATGTCTCTAGCTGTAAGAACAATGTATCTATATAATTAAAAAAAAAAACTAAAAAGTAATAACTCTACTTCTCGCCTCATCGGAATTTTAAACATTTCATGGAAAAGAATAACAATTATTTGGTAAATTATAATATTACATATTTATTTGTTTTAATTTTTAGTTGAACAAAAAAATTAATATAAATAATTGTTAATTATTGTGCAAAAGTCAATGAACTAGCCTTGATCTAAACAATAAATTAGAAAGAATAACTCCGACATTTCTTAATAAGTAGATGAGCAAATACGAATTATTGATAATTTTTGCCAATCATCGGGAAAAGTAATCGTACATTCACCGACGACTAATTATCACTTATCAGTTATTTGCAATGATAACAAACGTTTAGAATAATAAGCTATAATAACATCTATGTAGTATGTCTATGCATCTACAAGATCATTCGAATAAGGTTTTTATTGTAATTTCTAGTATTCTAGAATGGTGGGTATCGGGTATGTATTAATGTTGTCAAGAGCGAAACAAGAATTTCTTGTTCATTAATCGAATGTAAAATTTTTCAACTGTCTGACCTTTTACGACAAGATTCAAGTATATCCGTAAATTATTTAAATAATAACTACGAGGGCTGCTATTTATGTATCCGGAACTGGCCACTTACAAGAACAATATTTAAAAAGTAATTACAACATTTGAAAATAGAACTCTTTGGTTGAAGAATACATTTTGTTTCATGTGACTGTCAATTATTTTTCCATTGTGGCGTCATTTTGAAAATAGCGTGTCTTCATTTGCCATGGATTTAACGCGTGAACATTTTCGTGCAATGATTTACTACGATTTTCGGCGTGGGCTAAATCAACAACAGTGCTTTATTCAACTCACCGCAACTTTTGGAGATGAAGCACCATCAAAAACCACTGTTTATCACTGTTACAGTGAGTTTAATCGTGGGCGGTCTATGCTCACGGATGAAAATAAAGAAGGTCGCCCAAAAACAGCTGTTGTCCCACAAAATATAGATGCTGTGCGGGAACTAATAATGCGTGATCGTCATGTTACATATCGCGAGATAGAGGCGTCCTTAGGCATAAATATGACGAGCATACATTAGATATTACACGAACATTTGGCTGTAAAAAAAATATGTTCGCGTTTGATTCCGCACAACTTGACAATCTATCAAAAACGGGCTCGTGTCGATTGGTGCAAAAAAGTGATAAAAAAATACAACCGTGGTACGTCAAAAGCCGATTATAATATCTACACAGGTGATGAATCTTGGATCTATGCATATGACCCCGAAACTAAACAACAGTCAACGGTGTGGGTGTTCCAAGATGAGCCGAAACCAACAAAAGTTACTCGTGCAAAAAGTACTTTGAAGCAAATGGTCGCCTGTTTTTTTGGAATTAATGGACATGTGGCTACAGTGCCATTACAGAATCGTAAAACGGTTAATTCTGAATGGTATACGACCATTTGTTTACCAGAAGTCTTTGAAGAAATAAGAAAAGACAACCGACAACGCAGAATCATATTACATCACGACAATGCTAGCTGTCACACCTCAGCTGAAACAACTCAGTTTTTGGAGGGTCAAAAGATCGAATTGACTGGTCATCCGCCGTACAGCCCTGATTTGGCACCTAACGATTTCTTTTTATTTCCATACGCGAAGAACAAATTACGTGGTCAACGTTTTTCGAGCCGCGAAGAGGCTGTTGATGCGTTCAAAATGCACGTTTTGGAGATACTTCAATCAGAATGGAAAAAGTGCTATGAAAATTGGTTCCAGCGTATGCAAAAGTGTGTCGATCATCGCGGCGAATATTTTGAAAAGCAATAAAACCATATTAAATGATATATGTTTGTTTCTTTTTTTAATTCCGGATACATAAATAGCAGCCCTCGTAGCAACAAAATCACACAAAATACACACACTGGCAAAATTAGCGGAACATAGGTAAAAAGGGCCACAACTTGAATTAAAGTGGGTCGGGCTGTGTGAAATCCTTTTTTATAGTTTCTAAGCTCATATAAGAAATAAAATATTGAACAAAACTGGCAAGTTGACAAATTTTTATTGCAATTATGCCCTACTAAGTGTTTTTCGATGATTGACGTTGTAAGTGTTTCTGATAAGAATGGCGTTTTTAGCGGGGTGCAAGGTATGCCATCTCATTTGATTGTTTGGTTTTTGGAAGAACACATGCTTATATACAAAATTAGTGATTTTCCAGCATCTACAACAGCTAGAGCTGTAACCACGATAGAGAAAGGTCACACCTACCGTATGGTCAGTCAGGCCTTAGGTGTGTCGGCTTTCGTGGTCCATCGTAACTTTCAACGCTACAGAGAGACTAGATCTTACGTTCGGAGACGAGAACAAGGCAGATATCGGGTGGCAATGGTTCAGGATGACCGTTTTGTAAGGGTACAAGCCTTAAGAAATCGACCTCAAACTGCTTTGCAGAGACGAAACCTATCGGAACAGGTCCGAGATGTACGTGTAAGTGATTGTATAGTAAGAAGAAGACTCAAATAAGTTAAATTAAACTCAAAGGTGCCAGCAAGGGCACCAAAACTTGAGACAGGACAACAAAGAGCCAGGCTAAGGTTAGCGCGTGAACATCAAAATTTGACAAGTGAGTGAAATCGTGTGCTCTACAGTGATGAGAGCAAATTCTGTGTAAATTTTTTTGACAGGCGATAAAGAATGTGGATAAATCGTAAGGAACGCTAAAGACCATTAAACTTAACGGAAACAGTGGCCTATCATGCAGGCTTCGTAATGGTTTGGGCAGGCATATGATTTGGAGCCCGCACAGAGCTGATGATTGTTAATGATGGTACTTTGACAGTACAGGGCTATAGCACAGACATCCTAGAACTGCATGTTGTGCCTTTTACACAGTTTTAGGCAGTAACTTCAATTTTATGCGCGTCCATAGAGTAAAAAAATCAGGCATTATTACCTAAATGATGCTGGCGTAGCCCAGGTGGAGAGGTCAGCACTGTTCACGGATGTGGATCCGATTGAGAACGTGTGGCACATCAATGGGTGAACGGCACGAGTTAAAACTCCAGCTCCAAAATGTGTTCAGGAGCTAGAATTGACGCTACTGGAGGAGTAGAAGAATATTCCACCAGGAAATTATTGACAATCAAAATGCAAGCATGGAATGGCGTATCCAACTCTCTTGAGATCCATAGAAGGCATTACAAGCTTTTAACATGGCATTTCTTGAGTAAAAATGAAGAATTTAACTCAAAAACTTACTACTGAAATTTCAAAGATTTTTCTTAATTTTTGATTTTTGCAGATTTTTTCTATTTTACACGTTTTTATGCCCTAAATTTATATAGGTTTCATTTTTTAATCATCAATTATTAAATTAATAAATAAATATACAAAAAACAGCGAATAATTTTCAAAAAAAATATTAAATGTTGTTATGTTCCTCTAATTTTGCCGGTGTGTTTATAACAATTATTATTATTATTATTTATATTGTATAGAGTTTTCTATTCTCCTTTGTTAGGGTTTGTTCGAAAGTTGCGGGCTTGTGGCCTAACAACTTCAGGGTTATATTATAATAATATTATGTTAGATAATAGACAAAAACTTTCTAACGATTCGACATGTGTTGAGGATTATCGCTTTTTGCATGGCATGGTGATGTATGAGAGTGGATGTTGCATGTTGAGTATTTTCAGGCTATTATGAAGTGTCTTGGGGGTGACTCCAGTAAGTACTTGAGATGATGATGGGCACGGTTTTTACGGTATTTACTTTCCATTGCGACTTCAATTCTATAGTGAGATCAGTGTACTTGGTAACTTTGTTTGTGTGTGTGGTTGTAAGATTATGTGTATTTGGTATTGCAATGTCTATGAGGTAGACTGTTCTATTAATTTTGTCGTGAAGTGTTATGTCTGGACTCTGGTCTGTTGTGATGTACGGTCTTGTCAGTCAATATTGTCCGGTCCCAGTAAAGCTTGTATTCAGATGATTCTAGTATAGTTTGTGGTGTGTACTTGTAGTATGGAGTGCTATCTATAATCAGGTTGTGTTTGAGTGCGAGAGTCTGGTGTATGATTGCTGCTACTTTGTCGTGTCTGTGTTTTATTATTGACAATTTGTAAGTTGTAATGTTTGACCCGGTCGAATCTAAACGTTTGCTAGCAAAATCATGCGTGTACCGTTGCATTGAAAGTATCATTACTGTAGGCAAAGCAAAATATAAATACAACATCAACCTAGGGTAGTGCCGTATGCTTTACCCTATAAGTATGTAAAGTCTGCTACAAAGTCGGCGGAAGTACGATCGCCTTCTTCGCGATACAACGAAAAAAAATGTCTGCCATCGCACAATACAAACATAACCTTAATTTTCGTAAAAGTCGTGGCATTTACACACAATTAAGTATTTTATTTGCTTAAAATAATTCGTGAAGGTTGTACACCTTGAAAATTAAGTATAGGTACCTATTTAATTATATATTTATTATCAGGTCGATATCCATGCTTTTGTTTTTGCGGTGCGTGTCGTATGAGGTCGCTCGAGGTGAACACCCCTTCAAGGAGAACCGTTGACCCTCCCGAACATATCCGCTTGTGTTGAGGCTCTTTAGGTATGAAAATTGCGTACCTACAATCGCAATTTTATCACGAAACGTAAGGACGTTTCAAGTACTTTTCAATTACTTGCTTTACCTGTCGGTTAATATGTTTATCGTGGAATTTTTGAGACGTATGTAAAAGGAAATTTGGCACAGCGTTATGCGAAAAATTACACCGAGCCCTGACACTGACTTTTATTACAATCAAATGAAAATTATTCAGTAAGTAGAGTACCTATGGGGATTTTAGATTTATATTTCTGAATTGACTCTGTTTTGCAATGAAATGGCCGACAGGGTATAAATTAAAATGTACGTTTTATTTACAGAGCGTTAAGCAATCTATTATGATTTATTATTTACGACCAGGATGATGAACCCCTTATTATGGCGTTATTATTGCAATCTGAAGATAATAGGCAACAACGCTACCGTTAGCTGGAACTACTAGTGAGCACCGTCTTTCCGGGTTCACACTGCAAGCGGGACGACTCCGACCGTGACTGCTTCGCGTTATACTCGTACGGGTAATTATAATATAACAATTAGAATCGTTATTTCGTTACGCATATACACTTTAACCGAATGATAATAATAATTTTAAATATGCAAAAACGGTGCGCTCACGTAAAAAAACTGTTTTGCTCGCATATTCTACCGTCGGTTTCTTATTCGTAATTCAAAATAATTTCCTAACAGTTACGAAAAAATCAGCTGGTTAGGGTTCCGTATTCAACAATGACTTGTTGATTACAGAACCCTAAAACGGAACCCTAACCAGCTGATTATTATTTTTTGGAACAAGTTCCTTATTGCGCGTTGCGAAAGGAGGCTAGATGGAAAAAGTTGTTACGACACATTTTTATTAGTTCCTGCGCTGTAGGGGCAGAGAGCGTTGATAGCATTCCTAAGCGTCAATTAGATGGCGTTTTTGAGAATAAACAGCGACATCTACCGGACGTTTAAATAAATTATATTACAATTTTATTACAATTCCACAAAAGTGTCGTTGTTAGTATGCCTAGGCGTCAACTAGATGGCGTTTTTTATAACTTCGTTCCACCCGGGTGTCCCTTGATATCTCTCAAGTTTTTTTTTGTTGTATAAGACGTAAGTGTAGATATAAAGTAGTAATTAATAGTTATATCATTTAAGTCATCAAATCAACATTGTCCTACAAATAGAACAATCCATATTTTAGGACCATCAAATCGAAATTTTATATCCTTTCTGTATCTGTTAGCTACCACTTTCGAGAATTTTCGAGGAAATTGTTGTTCGTCTTATCAAAATGAAGCTACTCACGAAAAATTTGTTTGATAGTAATAAAAAAAAATGTTCTAGGGAACCTGTATGTCACTGTAATTAATAGTTAAAAACTAAAAAACACGCTTTTAGCATGCACTAGGCCAATCCGCCATCTTGGATGTCCGCCATATTGGATTTAAGTCACGTGACTATTATTTTTTCATATTCCTGACAGCAAACCCTTTCATTTGATACTATTGGGGGTGCATTTCAAATAGCCTGTCTGCTATCTTGGGGAGGCCGCCATAATATTGGATTTGTAATGACTAATGACGTTTCTTAGCTAATCATACTGTATGTATTGTCATCAGAACTCAGAGCGTATGCAAAATTTTATCCTAATCGAAGACCGGGAAGTGGGTCAAATTAAGATTCCTCTTACATACATAGTTACAACCCTTCCAAGTGAAGCTAATAGTATAAGCGTGTTACCGTATTAAAAATAAATTCTACTAAACTGCCTCGATATCTGGATGGGCTGTCTGGGTGGGCTGTCGCGCTAAATCTTATTTGTCTAGGTCATGTCTAGGTATATTAGTTAATTATTTTTATTGTTATTTAAGTTGTTCCTGTTTGTGATTAGTTTATAATGATTTTTGTTATCCATGTCGTCACTTCTGGCTCTCGCGGAAGACCGGCGCTGAATATGCCTTCGGGTGCACCACCAGCATATGCCGAGCGTGGGCCAATTTGCAACTGCTATCTAGAATTGCTATATATTATAACATTATGTATATATGTACCGTGTTTGTAGTGGCAAATAAAGCTTATTATTATTATTATATTAAAAAAAAAACCAAACAATTATTATCAAAAATATTTTTTCCTTGCTTAATTATTGAGGTTTATAAATCAGAAATAGGACTTTGATTAACATTTTACACTGTAAGTATTCAGTTGAAAATAAAATGATAATGTATAAGCTTGAGCTCAATTTATTTACTTACCATTTATTTCAGGTATCTAGGTCCATAATACAAATACCTTACAGACTAACATACTTAATATTCAATATAATAAATACCATAAGGACGCCTAAATATTAATAATTATAATTAGGGCCCGGATTTATATGTAAATACTAAATACATATTTTTATTTTACGTGATTTTCAGCCTAGAATGTGTTTTTTACACGGATTATCATGTTTAGACTGTGAAAAACCAAGTTTTATTTTCCATATTTTTCCATATTTTAGGGTTTTGCAAGGATAAGTCCATATTTATGCAAAAAAATGTCACAATCGTCCATATTTTCACAATAATACAAAAAAAAATACGTATGTACGGCTGCGTATTTCGTTCCTCTCGCGTTTTATCGTCGTTCAAAAGAAGATTATTGAAGAAATAGATAATAAAGTTTCAGATGCTGTTGCTGACATGGCTAAGAACAATATATTTTTAATATTATTGTTTGTCAGAAATTATAATTTAAAATTATTATTAGTCAGAGTTTTATGATATTTTGAAGAAGCGCGTCATTTTGTATTGCAACCAATTTTTTAAGGCTAATTAATGTACATAATGTAAGTTAAATAAAACTGTTCTTTTTTCTTGAAATAATAATTTCGCTATCTTTTTTTATAGGTTTTTTTGTAATGCAGCCGTAATTATTTAGGGGGCGTCCACAAATTACGTGAGGTGTTTTTTTTTAATTTTTTGACCCCCCCTCCCCCCTGGTGAGATTTCGTGAGATTTTATTCAACCTCCCCTCCCCCCTCCAAGTCTCACGTGAGATTTTTCAAAATGTGGGATCTCCACTGAGGTTCTCATATTTGTGCCGCTTGCGGCTTGAGGTTTTCTGCTTGGTTTGCGGCTGCGCCCGCACAGCTCGAGGTGCCCTGAACATGGGACGAGGCGAGTGTGTCAACACAAGAAGCGTCCCACACAAGGGCCCGTCCCACGTTCCAGGGGACCAGGGTCATTCCATCGGGTCTCTTGCCATCGTCGCACGCCAAACCGGAGGGCTCTAGTATCGCTGGCACGCCGGCAGTGACAAGAGCCCGACAGTGATGCCGCGAAAAGCGTCCAGCGCTTCGCGAGCAGCACAACCCGTGGTGACCGTAGCTGTCTACGTGAACACACTAATGGGGGACGACATGGGGAGCACCAAGACGCAGGGCAGTGGCTAGGCGGAATGTGTTTCGGTCCAGCAATGTTCCTGTGTTTTAATATGGTAGTGCCCGCAGCCAAGCTCCCGACTCCCATCTCTCCACGGCCAAAAGCCGAGCCCGTTCTGCGACGCTGGTAGACGTATTTAACAGTTTATTACGCACGAGTTCGCAGACAGGCCCGTCCCAGAGCCTTTGGGAAGATGTGTTTTTGGGGATCCCGCTGCCGGCACTAGCAATATCCCAGGCGTCCTTGGCCTCGTCCGCAAAGGGAATGACTAATGGGCAAGATGAGGGCTCTAAAATTTTGGCTATAAATGCGTGTTTTGCGTGGACTGCGGACAAGTACGCCGGTAGGGCTACGTGAGTTACGTCCGAAGTTTTCCGTATTCCCAGGCCAACGAACCTTACGGGTAGTGTAGCTTGGGTCTAGGAACGTTCATCAAATTTTATGTTTAAAATTGTGGAGAGCGTATGTTTTAGGGTGTCGTCTAAGCTATGGAGAAGTTGTGGGAACTTCCAGAGCTGACAACACCGTAAAACATACGTAAATTTGGGAACGAATAAACAATGCCGAATCAAAGTAAATGCCATGACGTGACTGTTAATTTGGAGAAGACGGTCTAAACTTTCACTAAAATTTTGTACTTTTTCATTTATAAAGTCCGGAAACAAAAAGGATTAACATACATTTAAGACAGCTGTTACAGAAAGAACAAGGCTCATGTGCAGTTTGCTACTCCAGTAAACAAACATTCCACGTCGACGCTGAACCTTGAACTTTCTCGATATCTTCGCATCCGACTTCATTTACATTTACGACATTATTTTGAGTTCGAGTTGTACTAATATTATGTATTCTGTGGTTCGAGTTAAAATTTGTGAACTTTGAGAGATTTGAGATTTTCTTTATTAACAATTTATATGAATGTTAATTCAAGTTAACTATCTTTTCATAATTCAGTTTTCATTTTGTAACGTATATTATTACCATTTACTATCTTGTTGTTGAAATAAAATTATTTTTCCTTATTAATTTTGTAGGCATATTAATATTATTATATTTCCTAGTAGCCCGAGTAAATTTCGATGAATTACTATGAATCAATGTAAAGACCCAATTTACGACTAATTATCAGAAATAGTAACTCTGTATATTTTTGTAGCGGACAAAATATTTAGATATAATATTATGGTGTCAAAAATTTCTAGTTTATGTGGCGAATGGCGACTGACTAGTGACTATAATTTATGTGCTACTTTGCCGCCACGTCAGCGTCATCCACTGTTCCCATCACATCAATGGACAAGTAAACATGTCATGCGTAATGACTAGACTGATGCGGCATGCCACACTACCTATGTTACTTTAAAATGATTTCGGTTGGTTCCGTCTATTGTTGAATAAGTTACAACTCTCCAATATCCGTAGTGTAACTTAAATTCCAAGAAACTCTTGAAGATTGGACACATGTGGATTGTAAACGTTTTTTGTCACGTGCACTCTCGTTACGGACGAGTCGTCGGGTTAAACTTGACAGAAATCGTGATGAAACTTTCGACTATTATCGGCCGAGGAGGTTACGAAATGTTTGCGAAAGCGACGGTTGCGCCACTGCCCACGATCGTGTCGTTCTGACGATACAACCTTCCCGCGATAATATCATCCAAACCGGTATTTCAATACTAACCGCCTAACTCATACAATATAGCCGATTCATTCGGCACCGCCTAGCGCGAGCTGCCGACGTGGGAGTTCTGAGGCCAACCGTGCCCACATACGACTTTTTGCTCGCGGTGTCTATCGCTGCCAACTTTTTATAGAAACTGAATGTAACCCAGCAGGAATGTTTGGCAGGTAAGCGAGTACAGTATTCGTGTTAACTAGATAGAAGGCGGTAAGCTACATCGGTGTGTGGGGAACTGGTTCAGACTCGCAGAGGGGCCGGGGCGGGCCCCAGACGGAGGGCGTCATTGACCTGTGCCCCGCGGCGGGCGCCCCCTGGCGGCGGGCCCCGACACCCGCGCACCTAGCCACACTACACGCTGTGTTGAACAGTGCACTGCAAACCGACTTCAGCGAAGTGAGAATTGACATTGTGATCGAGATCAGGTTTTACTTTAAGGACTTTAAGTTAAAATTTTTCGTATATAGCTAGGGAATGTTATTATTCGACAAATTTACTATTCGAATAATTCGAATATTTTACAAAAGTTTTCGAATACTTCGAATATTATTCGAATAATTCAAAAATTATGAAATATGCTGAAAACTGAATAAAATTAACAAAAAGCTTCGTACAACCATGTACAACCAATTTTTTTAATATTATGAAGTAAACAATTCTTATTTTTACTTTTATCAACATAAATCTTTATAAATGACATAGTTAATTTTTATTGTTAAACACTTTAAAAATGTATATTTTAAGGTTACACTGGGAAATAAAAGAAAGGCTGTAAAGTGTAAACCGTTTTCGATCGTAGCACCTTTTACTTTTCTCATGTGATTATGCTTAGTCTTGCTAGGCAGCAGTTGAGATTAAATAATAGTATAATATTCGACGTTATGATATCTGTTCATTAATACTAAGCCAGCTCACTCGTCTTTTTGATATTTTAGATCCACGTTCACCTAGTTCACCTAGTCGGCTTCACCTGTGTCAACGTGGCTCGAAATTATAAAAAAGGGCCACTAGAAAACAAACACCGAACAACAAAGAAAAAAAATTACAACGAAGCCCTGGGGGAGGGCGAAACAATCTTTAGTAACTTGAAGTTTGATAACGCCAATAACATGATATTAAGGAGCCATCGACATGTTTTGATACTGCACTAACTGTTTCAATTATCAGTCGATGACTGCCGCGGTAAAGCTATTGAATAGCAAATTTTTATCAACTTGTCGAATCATAGATATCATCACATATCGTGAGCTTCAAGCCAGAAGGGCGTATAAAAAATGATCTTTTGTATTTTAACTACATATTTTCAAACTCTCAATATTGCACTTAGGTACATCTATAATTACCTTCTTGAAAAACGAGTTTGTTTTATATACACCCTTCTGGCGTAATACCTCGATCGTGGGAATCGCAGACACAATAGATTTTCAATTGTTATGCGACAGCCGGGTGCCGCTTGGGGATTGATGGGTTAAAGCCCGCGATATATAGTTATCACGTTAGACAAAAAAATTGAGAAAGCTTGAAAGAAGTCAATGGATACAGATTGTTGATTGACCATTACTGACGATACTGAAATTCATGACTGAAAGGAGTTTATATCTTCATTTGCATGTCTTTATGCAAAATAACGTCTAAAACATGGTCAACGGCGACGATGAATGGTCGTATACTTATTAGACTAAAAACAGATTTATATATATCATGTAGAATATTCAGAAAAAATATTATTTTTCTGAAATAAAATTAATTATGTTCTTATTCGATGTTAATTTTATGTTTGATAGCATTTTAAACAAAAATAAAAAATATTTTTACTATTCGAATTATTCGAAAAATAATTTGGCGAATATTCGAATAATAAAATCGTCGAATATTCGAATAAAACGAGTATTCGAATATTCGAATAACATACCCTATATATAGCTGACAGTAATGGGCAGAAAGATGCATTCTTATATTTTCTTATAGAAAAACATTTGAAAGTTACATCTGGGTACAATCTGGGTCAAGTTCGTTTACAAATTACATCGCGTCGCGTCGTAAAGATGTAAAGAACGTTGTTAGCGATATAGTAGCATTATATTTTTTAATTTTAATTATTATTTTTAAATGGGCTTTTTAAGAGTTCGTATACGAAATTTTGCCGATGAATATGAAATTGCAAAGGTTCGCTACAGAAATATTATTTGGTGTTTTCCCCTTATTAGATTTAAAAAATATATATTAATTATTAGATTTAAAAATATATTTAAGCGCGGAAAGCCGACTCGAGCCTTGCGGCGAGTAGTATAACTATAATGTGAGATTTAGGTTGTTTTGAATCGTGTTTTTGGGCACAATTTGTTTTTTTTTTTCTTTTTTCTCGAATTGGATAGAATTTTATCTATAGATTATTTCTGTCGTTTTCTTTTTATGAATTACAGCTCCAAGTTGCCGAAATTAACAGCAATTATTTGCCCATTTTCTCTAAAATTTTGCCGAGTTACATATTCTTTACTCAACTATTTCATATTAAAGTGGTAAAAAGTAATTACAACATTGTATAGACGACTTTCTCAACAGTACATTGTATTTTTTTCATACCGTTAAGACGTCAATACAATCCATAAACAGGTGATATTCTAAACCTTTTACAGCAAAAATCACAAAACTGTCGCGGGTTTGAGTTGGATTATTTAAAAATACTTTTAAAAAAATCTAGCTCCAACATTATATTATAATTGAAATGATCTTACATGTTGTGCATTAAAACTTATAGAAATATTGTATTTTAATTGTTAAATCACGTCTGTTAAATCAGCGAAATCGGCAAATTTCGTATACGGACTCTTAAATTCGTTGATAAAACCTAACCTAACCAGTCGAGTGACTAGTACTTTTGGTTAAAGTACTAGGCACTCGACGTTGATACCGGTAAAAACTTTATTCAGCTTAAAACCTAAACCAGTACTTACTTAAATATAAAAAACTGTCAAAAATAAATATTAAAATATATGTTGTTGTACTCACTGAAACTGGAAAGACTAATTATTGCCCGAGTTATTGTTGCCGGTGTTTTCTGTAACAATAAATTGACGCACATAAGTAGGTACATAACACAGTTACATACATTAATATAAACAGAATACAGATATGTGACTAAATGCGTATTGGTCTACTTTCATTTGTTTCGATCTTTCGAAACACAAAAGACATTTATAATATCAACAAACAGTTTGAGTTGTTACCTAACAGTCTTTTGATCCTTCTAACTGTAGCAGTAAAATGTATCATGTTCATGTTACATACAGTAAGTATTTAAAAGTAATTAAGCAAACATATTTAATAGATTAATAAAATTAATAAAACCAGTAATAACCAGAATATAATATCATATACTTTCAATCAAAGTATTCGGAAGCACATAATACCTATATGATGCGTCATATTTTGGACTTCCATAATCGCCGTGAAACGCACTTTCACCATTATTGAATTTCAAGGTCAAAATATAATGACCCGGATTTTTTTGGAAACCTCGACTACGGGATGTAATAATATGTAAGTTATAAGAAATGTTTTGATGTTCTGCTTGTTAAACTAATATGTATTCTGTGGTTCTGCTCATAATCAGTAAAATAATTTTCCTGCATAAGTGTACTATTGTTATTACCGTTTAACTCGCAAAAGTTAGCAAAGATTAAGTTTTATTAATAGATTTTCTGATAAAGTGACTCATGGAACATGGCGCCCTCGAAAAATTATTTGGTTCTTAAAACTCCAAGTGGGAAACTTTTTTTGATCGATAAGGAAAACATGATGTTATTCAAGGTTCAAGATTGTACAATGAACAGTACCTAGACACGGACTTACCCACCAACCTGTGCCTATAAATTACGATTTATTATAATCTACATTCTACAGTATAGTAATTATTCTAATACTAGCTTCCGCCCGCGACTTCGTCCGCGTGGAATAGTCACTTTGGGCTAACGCTAGCTTTAACCCGCGACTTCGTTTATTATCTATACATATAATAAAACTGTAGAAATGACAATTCTGTACATTAAACTTTAAAGATATTCAAAAAATAATAAGCGGGGGGTGTTACTACATCGCTATAGAAGCCAAAAATGTGGTTAGTTTTTTGTCTGTCTGTCTGTCTGTCTGTATGTTTGTTCCACCATCACACGAAAACTACTGGTCCGATTTGAATGCGGTTTTCGCAAATATATTTGTCTTCTTCCAACTTAACATCTGGTGTATAAAAAAAATTCCCCCCACCCCTCTAAAGGGACGAAAGAGGGGGTCAGATTTTGTATAAGGCTTTTGCTTTAACACGAAAACTACTGATCCGATTTGCATACGGTTTTCGCAGATATATTTGTCTTCTTCTAACTCAAAATTTGGTGTATAAAAATAATCCTCCTCCACCTCTCTAAGGGGAGCAAAGAGGAGTTCAGATTTTTTATCAAACTTTTTTCTTTAATGGACTCACATATTATTAACTGTTTTTTCCAACTTAACATCTGGTGTATAAAATTTTTCCCCCCACCCCTCTTAGGGGACAAAAGAGGGGGTAAGATTTTGTATCAACTGATGAAGTAGAAATACTTTAAATGGCAAAACAACGTTTGCCGGGACAACTAGTAATACATATAGGTGAGTAATCTTATATCATGTAGGTTGAAGGTAATTCTAAAAAAACTAAACTAAATAATGTTATTGAAGTGAAAACTTCTTTAGCGGCGTTGAGCACTTTTGTGGGATGGGTAAAAACTGTGAAACTCGCGTCAGATTTTCGTGTTGATCGAAAAACCATAGAAAAACCGTAAGACGGTTGGAGAGTAGTGTTTTGTGTCGAACTCGAACTCGAAAACTCGAAAACTCGAAAACTCGAACTCGAAAACTCGAAAACTAGAAAACTCGAAAACTCGAAAACTCAAAAACTCGAACTTGAATTGTAAGGCTTTCGATTAATTAAAAAAAATCGATTTTTTAAAAATCGATTTTCATTAAAAAATGGGTTAAAAATTTAATCGATTGTAATGGGTTTCAATTAATTAAAAAAATCGATTTTTTAATAATCGGTTTTCATAAAAAATGGGTTAAAAAAATGCACAACGTTAATAATAAAGTTTTCACTTCTGCCGGCACTCCCGGAGTGCAACCCGTCTTTTTTTTTAAAGTACTTCCGTTCCTATTGGCCTTAGCGTGGTAATAAATAACCTATACCTAGCCTTCCTCGATAAATGGGCTATCTAACACTGAAATATTTTTCTAATCGAACCAGTAGTTCCTGACATTAGCGCGTTTAAGGCAAACAAACCAACAAACTAATAAGCACAGATTAGGTATATATTAAATTGTAGACTAATTAAATAAGTATTAGTATAGTTACGTTAGTGATTCCGGAGCAAGCGCAACAAGTTCATAAGTCATAACCATCGATCGGCCTAAATGTTTGTGCACTCGGTTTAAAAATGTCTGCGGATAACCCCGGACCTCTTGCATACATAGTACGATAAGTGCGGACAAAGTCGGGGCTATTAACCTCTGACTATCAGCTGACGACATCACTCCACTGTAGGGGAAATTATCTTTCGTGCAATATTTCGGTCATTCACTACCCTCCCTTCGTTCTTCTGTTAGGCGTGTGCCCCAAATTATTTGTTGAGCTTGTCTTTGGCAAAATTCAGTCGCGTGTGTGACACAAAATCAATTAAATTGAGTTCTGCTGGTCATATGCATGGACAGTTACTAAAATGTCTATATATACGGGCTAAATGGCCTCGTAACCACGTTAAAACTTCATCTCTCTAAAAGCTTTATGGGAGACAACGAGAGTGACATAAAATGTTATCGATTCTCGCTGCCAAGTGCACAAAAGCCTGTAGGCACGTCGAGCTACGTATATAATATAACATAATAATGGATTTTTATGCAAGATTTTGAGTTCACCAACTGACTACACCGAGGTTACATACTTATCCTAAGGAATGTATTTGTCAGTTAAGGGGCCGGGTACCCTCGAAATTCTCATACATACGTAATTCCAAAATCATTTTGTCATACGAAAATATTTAACATGTTTGAGTTGTTTTTTAATGTTTAAATATTTTGAAGTACATTTTTGTGCAGGAACCTAGGTAATTACTATTTTAAACTGAAAAACAAACATGTTAAATGTTTTCGTATGAGAAAATGATTTTGGAATTACGTATGTATGAGAAATTCCAAGTGTACCCGGCCTCTTAACTCAATATTCCGAAAGTAAATAACAAGGTCTAGTGAACAAGTATGGCGAGTGTCGCTGTCTTGAAGATTTATTGGAAGTTAGAATGGCACCACACGATGGCATTCAGCATGTCATCGTGTGGTTTCGGTTGTTCGATTGTAGCTTTTCTATCATTTACAATATTCATACTTCATTCAGCTCGATGACTCTGCTGAATTTTCAGGGCTTGTTTAGTAAGTACCAGATGTTGGTTGTGGTCTGGTTGCATGGTACTTCAGGCCATCGGCATATAAATCCAGTCAGGAACATAGTCTTTAATCATAGATAGTGCATGTCTGTAATTATACACTATCGCAAGGCTAAGAATCCCGTTGGATTTTCTTAGCTAATATGATAATCACTTTTCACTCATCAGTTATTTATATGCTGGTTATATGTAGGTATGTAGTAGCACTAGTAGCTTAAACTTTCATTGCTGACCGTTGTCTAATCCGTCGATCGGAATTTCTCGGAATTGTTAAGTAATAAGTTAAGTCTATCATCATTATAATACCTATTAGGTTTGAAACCTTCATATTCAAAAGAAGTCCCAAAATGGTAAAATTTCCTACGATTGAAAAACTCGTCCTGTAAGCCTTGCAGCAGTTGGCCACTTGCCACGCCCATTAAGATTCACTGGACAGCAATTTTGCTCCTGCTGTGTCACGTTTATATAAAGTAGAAATAATTTAATTACGATCGATCTCATAGCGACTATTGGTGGAACGCTTCTCAAACTCATAAAACACGACGCTCCTTATCGTTTCTGTCTGTATCAATTTACAAGTCAGATTTTATTAAATAAAGCACATATCAAGAACAGCACGTTTCCGCGTACGTAATCATCAAGATAAAGTTATGACATTGAAGTGTAATAACTAATAATGATGTATCTGGCCGATATCTATTATAATACTTACTACAAACATGCTGTGAATCACTTTATCGCAGAATACATTCTAAATTTGGAAACGGTATCACTAATTATATTATATTCTGTGACGGGATGTACAAATTTTCTAACGATACCTTTTAAGGCTTAAAGGCTTATAGTGAAAGTTAAAAAGTATGTTATTAAAACACTTTGCAACAAAAGATAATATGATATTATTTTGTTAGAAGCCAATAAAGCTTATAAAACTGCAAGATAACGGTAACTACCAGTGCTCTACGTAGAGTATCCAGACATCTTTGACTTTTAAAAACGATCAAGACTCGCACAAATCATAATATAAATTTAATCGAAAAATAATAAAGAAACCATTCTGAACAAGACTCACCTTCAACGTAAACAAGAATTTTACGAGATCTCGGATTTTCCTTCTGAATACCGAAAGACGATCGACGACGCCAGCAACCTCGATACCACGATGTTCCGTTCGGCCACGAGCACTGTCACAAATACAACACAGTCGTAACCAACATCCACGGCACTGGCGGCGGCGAAGCGTGACGTTCAGCTTTTACACAGATTCCAAGCGTTTAAAAATCTACGATTAAACTACAAGTGAGTTCCTGTCGCACTCCGACGAACACTCTCTGACGCGTTGAGCAAGCGACTGAGGAAGCCGCCAGCCGATTACGAACGACCGCGATCCGAGTGGCCCTGGCGAGTGGAGGGGCGCCGAGGTCTCGTTCGCACTCGTGAAGCGCTCGAATATGACGGAGGTGCTACGAAATATTATATCAGCACGGTATGCCGTATGCACCAAGACTCGTGGACTGTGGAGAGTACGTGGTACGGACCCCACCAGCCTGTCTAATCCCAATTCCCAATATCCCATTATCCCTACGGCTATCGCTTGTCGCTGTAAATTGCCTGCAGGGCAATCGCGCTATTTTTAAACGTTTCAATTCAGGTTCACATCTACTTTGGTTGCGGTTCAGTTACGGTTTGGTTCCGCTGCGTCTGAACAAATTTCGGTATCGTGCTAACGTTTCAACCGTAGCTCAACCTTAGATGGAACTCGAACGAAGCGCAACGTTTGACCTATAAACAGACATTGCAGCGGACCAATCAGCGCTCTTCTAATTTAATTTTGATTGGTTTAAATATGAACAATTTTTTTCCGATGCGTTAATTGGTCAATTGACAAATTGTTTATACATATGGATGAATATGACACGAGTGAAGTTGTTTTGGTAGTTATGAATGCGAATGATTATTACTTGGAGTTTTTAATTTACGTAATTAAATTTATATTGTTTTACTATATTTTACAAGCGCCATAAGTGTTGAGTAGTGACTAGTGACTTGTGACAAAAGTTTTATGTGGCGGAGAAAACATTTACGTAAAGAAGTAATGTCAAAATTCAATTCACTTTTTAACAAACTCAAATAGTCCGTAGTGTTATTTTACAGCTTTGAAGTAAAACATAAGCTTAAATTATAATTTTATTATATCTTATGCTATATTTTTCCATCGATTTTCGTCAATTTAACATACCAAAATAAGAAACGTTTCAGAAACGTGCGAGTAGAAGTTGCATTGTATCAACTTTTTGTTTTGACAGCGTTTGCGCTTGAGCTGAGGTTCAGTTACGTCTCAACTGGCTGTCAAAACGTTAGCGCGATACCGAATCGTTCCAAAAGTCGATCAACGTCCGAGTTTCATTTACGGTTCAGTTGAAAAAATTTAGCGCGATTGCCCTGCAGCACCGTTATGTCACGCTCAGGTTCGCAAAATAACAATAAGTATAACATATTTTTATAGTTATCGTAGATACAATAATTATTATTGTCATGAGGAAAAGTTGAACATTTTTAACGCACACTTAGAATACGACCGCAATCAGTTACTCATTTAATAATGATTAAACTTCAATTTCAATGAAGAGTTTGACAGAATCAGAGTAGACAGAATTGTAGAGTATGCCGACTTAGAACTGATGTTGAAATTTTTTAATTTGACGTATTTTGACGAAAGTCGTCGCTAGGGTTGTTAACTTGTTCCATACGAATTTAAAACTATGACATATTTGCTGGACGTGTTCCTCTTTGGTCGTATTGTTGTTTGTGTTTTGGCACATGCGATTAAAATTGTCAGAATCCAATTTTGAAATCTTAATTTTAAATATTTAAAAATAAATTATATCAGCCAGCGCGAGGCACATTCAGTTCATAATCCTAGTGAAACCCGACGAATTTGACAGATATTGAAACCTGTCCGTTTCTTTGCAGTCGAACTACTGGTAGTTATGTCTATTGTGACAGAATATAATGTACTAGCGACCCGCCCCGGCGTCGCAAGGGTATAAAATATAAAGCCACTGAAAAATGATTCAAATCGATAGCCTATGATCCTTCCTGTGGTCTACTTCTTATCTGTGCCAAATAACATAAATATTGCTCCAGTAGTTCGCGAGATAAGCTGTTTCAAATAATTTCCCCCCTTTTTTCCACATTCTCCTATTGGTCTTAGCGCGATAAAATATAGCCTATAGCCTTCCTCAATGAATGGGCTATCTAGCACTGAAAGAATTTTTCAGATCGGCTCAGTAGTTCCTGAGATTAGCGCGTTCAAGTTAGCCCTTTCAAATAAAATTCCCCGTTTTTTCCACATTTTCCTCTATTTCTTCGCTCCTATTAGTCTAAGCGTGATAAAATATAGCCTATAACCTTCCTCGATAAATGGGCTATCTAACACTGAAAGAATCACCAAAATCCGTTGCGTAGTTTTAAAGATTAAAGGGAACAAAGGGACATGAGTAACGTGACCATTAATTTTTTTAGTCAGAGCGGGACATCTACGGATCCCCCCCATTTTTCTTTTATAATAAAAAGACAGTTTTTTCTTCATTGTATTATTAATTATGAAAGTGTAGAGGTAAATACAATTGATTGAGTATTTTGTGAATGTCTAGTGCCTATCATTATTATTTTAAATGTAGGTACTTTGTGTGACGTTAAAATTTTTGTTGAATAAACGTTTATTTATTTATTTTATTTATCTGTATAAGCAAATTTAATGGCAGACTAACCACATTTGTTGAATGGGAGTGCGTTATTTCCAGATATTACACAGGCATTTCAAACATAAAAATAGTTTAAAATTGTCGTTTGGTCTGTTTGCAAAAGCGGGACAATTTAGGCCTCGCGGGGGACAGCGGGACAGACTGCCTCAAAGCGGGACTGTCCCGCCCAAAGCGGGACGTATGGTCACCTTAGACATGAGGGAAAAAAAAGTGACTTTGTTTTATAATAAGTATAGAATGAGGCTTTTGTCAAAATCGTCATATTTTGTAGTTACGATTAATTATTATGTAATTAATATTCGTCTCTGCGTGCGGCAGGTAATAAGTATTTATAATTTATTTATACATTTACAGTAATGTATACAAATTATACAATATAATATATAATATTTTATAATTTGCGTATGTAGTTTAAAGTATTATATGATTTGGGTATGACAAATACGGCACCATTAAGTTATATTACTAAGGTTGGTATATGTTATGTTAGCACGTTGCCACTTGCCACTTCCAAATGCCGTTAGTACTAGTAGCAATTTGCATGCAACAAAAACTTGCGAATTTCTCCTTCAATAAAGTTTTTGCGTCTTTCATGGTTGGATACCGCGGAATTCATTACCCACTTCACCGTTCACAGATCACAACATTATTGAGCGAGGAAAGTAATAAGTACGAATAAACTTTGACGTTACACGGCTGACGGCTGCAACTTCCAATAATTTTGAAATAAAACAGCTAAGCACAGCTAAGTATTAAGTTTTTAACCAACCTCCAAAAAGGAGCAGTTTATATGTTCGTCTGTTTATGTACTAATTATTTATCATTCTGATTAAATTAAATATCATTTGGTTCAGTTAACAACATGATGTTCTTAGAATTATGCCCATTCCAAGTGATTTTATTTTTCTATATACCCATAATGACTATGATTGGTGCCTCTTCAATTGTTTGTAAGTAATATACTTACGCAATAAAAAGCAACGTTGCTACTCTACCTATGCCAAATTTTATTAAAATCGGTCCAGTAGCTTCGGAATTTATTAAATGCAACCGAAGTACAAACTGTACAATTTTTTGGTCATAATTTTTTTAAATAAGTAAAATATTATTCGAAGCTGATAGCCAGCTTAGCAAATAATAATAGGAGATAATTTTAATACTTAGTACTTACCCTTACATAACACTTTCCGGAAGTTTAATTCGGAATTACAATATATACCTATTACCTACAATAAAACATGTTTCACATTCTAATTTCTAAAACAAGAGCACTTACGCAAAAATCAAAATATATGAATTAGTAAACTGGTTAAGTAGACTTGCTAACTGCTAGCACCGTTTACTAGTGGTGCCCTGCACAGTGCACTAGATGCTATCTGATAGTGCTTGGCACATTTATATAAAAGTTCTCTAGCACTGCTGCTGGTACCTACGAACGAGCTTCGAAATTGTCACCACATACCTAACTAACGTTTCGTCTACAATCTACAGTAATTATGTAGATTGTAGACGAAATAGTATAGAACTTGTAACTTGCGTGTAAAGTTTAACCCAGGTGTTCTGGCCTTCTGGGGCCTGACTGGGCTCCTGGTGAATATAATATTTTGAAGTGTTTTTGATGAATTTATAAAAACCCGACAATGCTCTTGCCTTATCCCATACAAAGTTCGCATAACTTTCCGAGTCATTGTCTTGTGCTGAGTAATGACTTGATGAGTCTGAACTCTGATGGGAACACTTTTTTTTTAAATAGCGCGCTCATATTTCTTAGTCATTTTCTACGTCTTAAACCTTACTGAGAATGAAGTCTCACATGAATTTGAAATTATATTATTATTCTATGTATACTGGTGGGCTCGACGGTCGTCGTCCCACCTTAAGATATTTGTGTGTGCGCAGTACACAAGAGCACTCTCTATTCCTTTACTCTCATAAGTCATAACCCAGTGGGACGGAAGACCGACACGACTGGTCCCGCCAGTCGTGCTGGTCTTCCGTCGACATCGCGCAGGACCGACTTTTTGCATGCCCATCCGACGCATGGATCATCTTACTTGTCAATCAGGTGATCACTGATCAGCCTGCATTGTCCTAACCAAACTTGGAAATAACATGTTTCCAACGCGGGAATCGAACCCACGACCTTCGAGTCAAGAGCCGCGCTCTAAACCACGGAGGCTACTCTATACAGTAATGTTACTTAACTCTATTCCCCTATCTGCTGCTGCATTTCTTGTAGGTCAAAAGATGGTCAAAACTCAAAACCCCATGTGTTTCTCGACTCATATTCTGTAATAGGTATTACTACTGCTCGATAATATTCTGTTCGGTTAACCTGCTACTACGAATTGTTAGTAATAATTAGAAACTTGGATTACATAAGTTTTATTAAGCGAACATTCGCATCTCTGCGGCTGTGACGCAACGTTGTGAAAGCTGATATGCATGGAATTGGGTTATGCGCCCGCGCAGCCCGCTGTCTCTGCCGAGCGCCGACTGCCACTACGGCCGCTCTACCGCCCGTCTCACTTTATTTTCGCTAAACTTGTTGAGAAAAACGGTACCGTTGTTATTCTGAATTTCTACGAAACGCTATTAAGTAACTGTTGTTCTTAAATATAAGAATGGATTACAATTTGAATTAAAACTCGGACAGCTAGTAATTATGAAAAAATTATAACTTTGACTAAAGTCGCAGATGGTCGATTTTTGAAAATAACCGGCGCCCAACACAAGAAGTTGCCTGTCTCTTGAATTTTGAAGTCCAAACTCCAAGAGGACCCTTATACCCTTTGTCTTCCGGTGCCCTCACTTAACCGACGAAAGAATGCAAGCATCATGTCAGGCCGCTGGCCAATTTCTATGGTCATTTATCTACCCCTTTGTCTTCCGGTGCCCTCACTTAACCGACGAAAGAATGCAAGCATCATGTCAGGCCGCTGGCCAATTTCTATGGTCATTTATCTACTGTTAATTAATCTGAGTCATGCCAAACATTGATCTCCTATTAAGGTGGGTTTACACCAAAAGAACATAGAGCAAGAACAGCACAAGAACATTCTTTGGTATTCGTTTAGTGTAAACTATAATTCGTTACAACATACTTTAGATCGTTTACACCAATCGAATCAACAAGAACATCAAGAATAATAATTTTTGCTCTATAGATGAGAATCATATAGCTCCGTTTAGACCAAACGAGCGCATGCTCATTGCTCATTCGTCAACGATAAGTAGTTAATTTATTTTTATAGTCATCAAAGGTTGGATCCCATAAACATCTTTTGTTATGGTATAATTCTATCATCTGTAAACATTTTTCATTACTCCAATCCATATTTACGAAATAACCTTTGATAAACTACCTAAGGGGAGTATTAGATTATCATTTATAGGGAGATCGCAGACGACAGACTTTTGTGCGATCAAAGTCTGCGGCTTACATACATTCCGCATGGCGCGCGCCATCAGATTGTATGGAAGCCGCAGACTTTGATCGCACAAAAGTCTGTCGTCTGCGATCTCCCGTAAACGACGCAAGAGCGCTCGAGCAATTGCCTAGGCCCTAGAGCGTTCTTTCGTCTTCGGACGTGCTCGCTCTTCGAGGCGGTCTCTTCAAAGGGATTCTAGTGTTCTTGATATTTTTACTTTTTGGCGGCTGGTTTTAGGGGGGGTATTACATTATCATTTATATTGGATCATTTATAGGATCATATATAGGATCCAATAAAAATGATCATTTGATCATATCTACATATTAGGTACATTATCATATATCATTGATCCTATTTTACGTCATAAGTGGTTAATAGCCAATGGGGAGCGCTAACGCTGACAGGTATTGACATCAGTGTTACTAGATCTCAGAGAATTCGATTTGTCAAAAGACATCGTCATTTTTTATATGGCTTGTTTTTGTTATTTCAGCAAGATTATTCAAGTATATAATTAGAAAAAGAATTACATTACATTATTTGAAACATATTAACGAACAAGAAATTAAAAACTCTTTTTTTGTATTAAATAACTGGCAACACCAATTTCTATGACCGTATTGGATCCAATCTCTCAGCAAATGTCAAAAATCTATGATCAAGGAAGAAATGAATCATTTAACTATATTACATTATCCAATATAAATGACTCAATGATCTAGGATCCAACACCAAACGAGCGAGATTCTTAGAGCATTCTACCTATTTGGGAGATCGCACACGACAGACTTTTGTGCGATCAAAGTCTGCGGCTTCCATACAATCTGATGGCGCGAATGCATGCGGAATGTATGGAAGCCGCAGACTTTGATCGCACAAAAATCTGTCGTGTGCGATCTCCCTTAACCACCGAACACGTGGCGAACACACTAGAACAACGAAAGAATGCTCGTTGTTAGTTTACATCAAAAGAGCTTTACTAGAATGAGCATTCGCTCGTTTGGTTTAAACGGAGCTTAACGGTACATATTATTTTTAAAAGCAACTCTTGACTATTTGAATTCGTAACTTTTTTTCTCAAATTGTTAATAATCATTTTTTAGGTTCTTCTATATCAGCTGTCTCTTTATTATCTTGCATCCAAAAACAGTTAAATGTAATGAAACATACATACATAGGCTGTACTAACCATGAACCAGGCATGAATCAATACAAATAATAGAAAGGTAGGTAACACATACTTACTACTTTCCTTCGATCGAAGATTCTCAGAAATTCCATTGTATTCTATTGTTGTCGCGATCACCGGTGCTCGTACGGGGCTTGATGGGTTAATACATTATTTATATTATTACGTAGGTATAGGTATACATAAGGTGACCATACGTCCCGCTTTGGGCGGGACAGTCCCGCTTTCAGGCAGTCTGTCCCGCTGTCCCCCGCGAGGCCGAAATTGTCCTGCTTTTGCAAACAGACCAAACGACAATTTAAAACTATTTTTATGTTTGAAATGCCTGTGTAATGCCTGGAAATAACGCACTCCCATTCAACAAATGTGGTTATTAAAAAGGAAAATGATGATCATAGCGCTCGCACTGGCAGCCCAAACGCGTGGGCGTTAATCGAACGTGTCGGATAAATAACGAGTGTCGAACGATTTGTTCCACAAAAATGCTTGTATTTTCAGATAGTCGAAAAAAAATAAGTAGGCGAAAGCGTAATGCCATACTTGTCGGGTGCGGCTTACAGCATTAATTATTCATTAATCATTACAGCATTATTCGCGTCGGTATGGCGATACCGACGCGAATACGTTAATTAAAAAAAAATAGTTGAACCATTTGTACCAGGCTAATTTTTGCATAGCTAATCATCGTCGAGTAGCCATTCACGAAAATCACCTTGCCATACGTCTTGTCCGACAGCGCCCAATGGCCGCCATACCACTGCAAAGGTGTAAGATATTTTTTTTTTGCCAAACGATTTGTGCCAGTATGGCATTTAAATTTTTGGAAAGTATTTGACAAAATATGACCGTTATTATTTTTCCCATACTTCTGGTAGGGGGAAGAAGTGCTGCCAAACTTGAAATACTTATTTATTTGACACGTTTTAAAAATACGACTATAAGATACGTAAAATCATTTTTTACATCATGGCATCATTGTAGTCTCGTCATTTGACAATTGTACCAAAAAAAAATTGTTACAGATTGTAACCATGGGGCGGGATGACTATCGGACTTGAGCAAAAAAGTGATAAAAATTGGACGATTTGTACCAGTATGGCATTTGGATTTTTGGAAATTATATGATACAATGTGACCATTATTATATTTGCCATACTTGTAGTAGACGGAAAAAGTGGCGCCATACTTGAAAAACCGTTTGAATTACGTATGAAATCTTAGGATTTTGAAAAAAATATTATTCACATTCGCTGCCTCCCACAGGTATGGCATTATCAGACTCCTATTTATGATCATACAGGGAACTGTTAAAAAAAGTTTCAGGGTGGTACAAATCGTTTGGCGAAAAAAAAAATCTTACACCTTTGCAGTGGTATGGCGGCCATTGGGCGCTGTCGGACAAGTATGGCAAGGTGGTTTTCGTGAATGGCTACTCGACGATAATTAGCTATGCAAAAATTAGCCTGGTACAAATGGTTCAATTTTTTTATTAAAATTAACGTATTCGCGTCGGTATGGCGGGCTGTAAGCCGCACCCGACAAGTATGGCATTACGCTTTCGCCTACTTATTTTTTTTCGACTATCTGAAAATACAAGCATTTTTGTGGAACAAATCGTTCGACACTCGTTATTTATCCGACATGTTCGATTAACGCCCACGCGTTTGGGCTGCCAGTGCGAGCGCTATGACCATCATTTTCCTTTTTGCCTTTACCTAATTATACCCCTGTAAAACCGCCATACAGGCACAAATCACCAAGAATTTTGTGTCACTATCTCCAGGCCTATATATAGCTACAGATCAAATTATTCGTAAATCTATAACTTATATAAATCTATACCGTAGTCTATAAGTACCTAATAAACTTCGTAGTCTCTAGACTACAAAATTTATTCTCGTCGTCGTCGTACAAAAACATTTGCCGTAATAATATTAAAATTTAAAATCAAAGCCTAATGTATAATTGAGTGGAGATCAACATTGTTATTCCGGCAGCGACATGGCTTTGACCCGCGGATTTAGGTCAAGAGGAATCGATTCGTCTCTACCGTCGGTTTGTCTATAAACTCGCTTTATGTGCATTATGGTCGTGGTCTGTATAAAGTTGCATGTTATGGGTAGGTACCATTAGGTGCTAATTAGTTAATCTGAGGCTAAACGGTAAAATATGTAGAGTCAGCCTAAAGTAAATATGAATATCCATTTTAATATGTAGTTTACTCAGGTACCTGTAATATTTCGATGTACCGTGATTATAGTAAACGTACAATTTATCATATCTACTAAATTTATAGTTAAAAATTAGCTACCCAATGTTATGTACCTTGTAAGTTGTAACGAAATGTAGAGACTTGGACATTCAACACTACGCGTTGCGATGTGGTTAAGTTTTATGCCACAGTCGAAGAGTAGGTATTTTTGTGTGATATTAATTATTTTAAACACTATCTACTCAACTGTTAAATACATCCTATCGGGTATTGAGAAATTGAGCGCCTTCGCCGTGTTTGCGTTGCGCAAACGTAGCGAGGTCGCCGCGCCGCACGCCCTCGCGAGCGCGCCGCAATGTCACGATCAAGGCAACGTTTTGACTTTGCTTAGCTGTTGTCGGCTGCAGATGTTTGTTATGTTCACGACGTAGCCGGTCTAGGGAACTTATTTGAGACATAATTTGTGGGCACGTCAAAATTACACAATAATAACTCAGGGAACGTTAAAATACGGGAAGTTTTGTTGGCTTTGGGCTTAATCTAATACGTAACTAGCACCGGATTATTTTGGTTCCGTTTAACAAAAATTCCTAACAAAGGTAGTTACCTATTTCCTATTTCTAAACAAAATATTTCGGGAGATTGTTGTAAAAGCTCTTTAAACTGTTCGGGCTCGAGTCTCGACGTCGCGTCTTGGTAAAGTTATGCTCCGGAATATTAACTAGGAGCAGTTTAACGGAACCGTTAGTCGGTTACCACATTAGCACAAATGCTATTGTGCTAATGTGGGTTTCCGAATTACATATTTTTTATTCCAAAGAATAAAAAATATGTAATTCGGAAAACGTTTTTTTTAATTCCATGAGTTGTTTAATCATAACAATTAACTTATGCCTGTTTTTACCAACCGCCTCCTAACGCTGAGTGTTCCCTAGCGGTTTTTAGGGCCATGTATCTCTTAAAACAAACACGTTTTTGAAAAAGCTTATGTTTTACAAAAGTTCTTACGTAGGTTTACTTACATTCTTCGCTCTAAGAACGTCGCGTATGTGACACACAAAAAATAATGGAATCTTGAAGGATTGACCGCTAGAGAACTCTTAGCGTTAGGACTTAGGAGACGGTCGGTGAAAAAAGGCATTATTCTTAATATTGCAGAATATTTTGAACGCTTCTTACACAATTAGACGGGTAGGAACTAGGAAGGAACAGAGTGAATGGTATTTAACAGCTAAAAGGTTAACAATGCCACCGATGACACAATATCTATCGAGCATTAGTCTGAATATATAAAATGAGAAACAGGTAAATTATACAACTTAGTCACAGCAAATCTATGTATTCCACATACAATTTCCATCGAGCCGGATAACATCGTGATACAAATCAATTTCTTTCCGAAATAGACGCAACGATCAAGTAACAACGGTGACGATAAGATAAAATAAATAACATATTTATCTAAATCAACGTATTCTGGACATCAAATACAAACAAAGACTTTCTGAAAGTTAGTTTTTCCTTTAAAGTACTAAGCCAAAATTTTCTAATCGAAAATTTGCAAAGACTAAAAGTTGATCGAGCCAACATTGGTCGTGACTGCTATAATATGTACTAAACTGCAAGCAAAACGTCGTACATAGCACGCAACAAAAATAAACTCTCGGAATTATGAGCGGGTGACTAGGGATGCGTATATATGCCGAAGGCACAGCGGAAGGTTAAAACATGAAAACTGATAGGAACCACGTTGTACCAATCTTCAGTATTCCTCTACACTAAGAAAACAATACACGTGCTACTCGTATCAAAACTGGATGCGATAGTGGTGGGCTCGCTTGTTGTCCTTCGCGGACTCGGCCGAGCGGCGGCGGGCGGCGGCGTACACCGCTAGCTTGGAGGGGGAGGGCAGGCTGGAGTCGCGCGGTCGGACGAGCGACTCACGTGACTCGGCCGCCGGCAGCGACGCCGACGTCGGCACGGACGGCAGCTTCGACCGCACCGCGTCGTACGGCAGCGGCGAGCTGCGCGATGCCGTCGACGCGATAGAGCCCGACCCGTCTGAATCCTAAAATATCACCCATTATATTTGCAAAACTTGTGAGAATATTAATAAGTATTTAATAAGTATTCTAAAATTTATAAAGAATATATAGTCCGACAGTTGCGATAAACATAACAATTCCTTACCAATAAAAAGATCCACACTGTTTAGATACTACTACCATCTACTACTCCTACAGACGCTATGCTTATACTTTGTTTAGTCCTTAGAAAAGTTTAAAAGGCAAAAACAAAGCTTATGTCACGGAAACCTTTGTTTAGCTAGCGTGGACCTTTTTTCAGCAGGAGGACTGGTCTTTATGCTCTCTACTCCTACAACTAAAGCTTAACCCCCACCTTGCGCGCGTCTCGATGGTCGAGGCGGTCGTATCTTGCGGCGCGGGCCGAGGGCTTGCGCGGCGGGCGGGGCAGCGCGGACGGCGGCGGCGGCAGGCTGGAGGAGCGCGTCTGCTGCGACGCGCGGCCCTGACGCTCCAACAGCAACGCCTCCTCCCCGCGGCCCGCGCGCGCCCCCACGCCGCCCAGACCCGGGAAACAGCACAACCCACGCTGGAATCACACTCAGTTGATCTATTATGCGACAAGGCTTCAAATGAATGTGGGCGGGGGCGCTGCTGGTAAAGGAGAACTGTCAAAAATGGCGTTTGTGTATGATGGCAGTGTTAGTTCCTTTTTTCGCCACGTTCATTTAAAGCCTTGTCAAGCTCTACCTCTGATATTTTGAGATGGAAACTGTAGTGTAGATTAAAAAAAATGTGAGTAGGATTCATTGCAATCCGCGGTGAGTCACAATTTACTTTTATATGCCATTCAGATTTGAATGCCCAGTTTGTAAGGGTTTTTGTCAGTAGTTAGTTCAACAGCGTTGGCTAATATTTTAACGTTGCCAATCGAAGGCGCCAGTGAGTTTTCCAGGTAAACTTCAGAAACCGGGGAATCTCATCAGTGAAAGTAAAAAGTGTTGACTTTCTGGTGTAATGTAAGTAGAAAATCTACCGATTTGGTAGTGTGCAAAATTAGTGAAATTAATTTACTCACCGGTTACATAGGGAAAACACACGCCACGAACGAGCACAGTTTAAAATTAAGTTACTAAAATTTGATCAACAAAAATTGTAAAACGGTAAAAATAAAGCATTTCTGTTACCTTTATAATATGGGCCAGGCTTTCATTAGTTTAGCCACTCAGTCTAAACAACACGTTAGGTTTAGTCAATAAAACTACAACAAACAAAACATGTCATTTATTATATCAAAACATGCTTTTCACTAAAATATATCCAATACAAAATAATTTATGTAAATATTAGCTGTGTACATTTACTTAAATACTATCCTATGAGTATAGCCTCGGAATGACAATATTAGTATAAAGTATAGCTGCAGTTAAGAATCATTATCATCAAACAAAAATACACATTGTTAATATCGGCAGTTTGTCGTGAAATGAATTCAACAAATAAATATCAATTTATTAAGATTTTTCTCAAACTAGCGATTTTATTCAATAAAAAGTAATTCAATGTCTTAACATCAAGACAAAATATAAGTTACAAATTGCAATATATTACTTACAGCATTTGTAATTTATGTACAGAATATTGTATAATATTATTTTTTTATTTTTATCAATGAAATCTTATAGTGAGGGCCCTAGAACAATTTTTTTTTTATTACTAACAACTAACAAGCTATTTTTTTTGTGAGTAGCTTTATTTTGATAAAGCTCCGTTTAGACCAAACGAGCGAATGCTCATTCTAGTAAAGCTCTTTTGATGTAAACTAACAACGAGCATTCTTTCGTTGTTCTAGTGTGTTCGCCACGTGTTCGGCTGTAAATAGGTAGAATGCTCTAAGAATCTCTTTCAGGGTGACCATATGTGGCAGGTTCCTGCCATTTTGGCAGGATTGGCGTCTTATTTTGGCCTATGGCATGATCGGTTGACGTTTTAAAAACTTGGCAGGTTTTGGCAGGATTGGGGTATGAAAAATAAATGTTATTTTTGCATCAAAGAAGTCAGTGATTTATTAGAATCTGGTGGTAGCAATTCAAATTCTGTTTTAAGTGTAAATAATTTTTGGGGTGCAATAGGCAAAATGCAAAATTCTAATAGACAGTTTAATTTTAAATGTTTCAGAGGGATTTTTATGCTTACCAATGTCTTACGTTTCATGCGAAAGAATGTTCTCCCAAATCAATACAAAAACTCGGAACCGTTTTTAGTGTTCCGTACCCAAAGGGTAAAAACGGGACCCTATTCATGAGACTTCGATGTCTGTCTGTCCGTCTGTGTCCGTCTGTCTGTCTCCAGGCAGTATCTCAAGAACCGCTATAGCTAGAGTTCTGAAATTTTCACAGATTGTGTATTTCCGGTGCCGCTAAACTAAGCAACCGGAGCAACAAATACTAAAATCAAAATAAAATTAATATTCAATATTAATACAACAAACGTGATTTTTTTGCTCGTAATCTATAATGGCAACAGCTAAACGCTTTAAATTTTCACAAAATCCTCAATTATATTTGTAATTTCATTATTAATAATAAAATTTAAATAAAATAAATATATTTTAATCCCATTAAAAAAAAAACACAATTTTTTGCCTACTTTCTGATTTCTCTCTGTAACGGTACGGAATCCTTCGTGAGCGAGCCCGACTCGTACTTGGCCGATTTTATAAACAAACATGTTGCATCTATGTTGCATGTTAAGCAAGGCATTGGTGAGCATAGTGATTGCAAATTTTCCTTCAAACCTACAAAATAAATTTTGAATCGCATGAACAAATTATCTATGTATAAAGATGAAGAAATGGAAGAAGACGATGCGAATGTTAAATCTTATAAAAAATGCAATATATTATATATGTGTATTTTTACTTTTCTTACTTTGAAACAACAGTAAATAAAGATTTGTAAACAACAGTAAATAAATAGTATTTGGGCATTTTTTACTACAGGCTTTGGCAGGATTTGGCAGTTTTTTGACCAAAGTAAGGCAGGATCTGTAATTTAAATATGGTCACCCTGAATTCTCGCTCGTTTGGTGTAAACGACGCAAGAGCGCTCGAGCCTAGAGTGTTCTTTCGTGTTCGGACGTGCTCGCTCTTCGAGGCGGTCTCTTCAAAGGGATTCTAGTGTTCTTGATATTTTTACTTTTTGGCGGCTGGTTTTAGGTAGTTTATCAAAGGTTATTTCGTAAATATGGATTGGAGTAATGAAAAATGTTTACAAATGATAGAATTATACCATAACAAAAGATGTTTATGGGATCCAACCTTTGATGACTATAAAAATAAATTAACTACTTATCGTTGACGAATGAGCAATGAGCATTCGCTCGTTTGGTCTAAACGGAGCTATATGATTCTCATCTATAGAGCAAAAATTATTATTCTTGATGTTCTTGTTGATTCGATTGGTGTAAACTATCTAAAGTATGTTGTAACGAATTATAGTTTACACTAAAGGAATACGAAAGAATGTTCTTGTGCTGTTCTTGCTCTATGTTCTTTTGGTGTAAACCCACCTTTTGACAAACAACTTTTTTATCTGCGAAAAATCTTGAAAGTGGTAGCTAACAGAGATAGAAAGGATACTTTAATTTGCTGGTCCTCAAATATGGATTGTTCTATTTGTAGGACCTGTTACTATTAAATTCTATTAACCTACCAATATACAAAAAATCAGCTGGTTAGGGTTCCGTTTTAGGGTTCTGTAATCAACAAAACTTGGTTGACTACGGTACACTAAAACGGAACCCTAACCAGCTGATTTTTTGTATATTGGTAGGCTAATAGTTGTATAATTTAGAGTAACATTGTCCTACAAATAGAACAATCCATATTTTAGGACCATCAAATCAAAGTATGAAATCCTTTCTATCTCTGTTAGCTACCACTTTCAAGATTTTTCGCAGATAAAAAAGTTGTTTGTATTATCAAAATGAATTAGCTCACAAAAAATAGGCTTGTTAGTAATAAAAAAATATTTGTTCTAGGGCTCCCTAACTATTAGCTGTGTTTTCTATAAAGTCTTTACATAGTGTCAGTCCATTTTTAGTTACGCAAAAAATTCGTGGATAATTTTATATTTCTTGTAAAATCCAGCTGTTCTTTTTTAACTAGTAATATAATTATTTTAATCAAGTAATATTTACTGTTACTTAAAAAACTACCACGATATAATGACAAAATCTGTTGCAATTTTTTATTGATCTCTTTTTAAATAGGTAACTGTATTGAAATTCGCAATAGTCACTATGAATTTTAAAAATCTCTAGATTTAACTTCAATTAAATAAATATTTCGAAATAAGCTTCGTACATTTTCTGTTAAACTCTTTCTTCATCATAAAGTTAAGATATCATTTAATCACTCTTAAGTGCGGCCGTAAGGGCTGGTTTACACGTATTAAGTAGATAAGTAGTTAACTAAATTTTAACTTAATTTTAAGTTACTTATTGCATGTAAACACAAAATTTAGTAGTAAGTAGCAAGTTAAAATTTAGTTAAGTACTAGACAAGGAAATTAGAATGTTGACTATTTTCTGTTATGTTGGCAGGCGGGGCTTGTCACTTGACACATTTCGGGCAGGCACTTCAAATTAAGTTAAAATTTAGTTACTACTTGTCTACTTAATACGTGTAAACCAGCCATAAGTAAAATTCTATAACTATACTGTACTCGGCGATACATGGCGGTAGCAGTCATCGACTTCCTGTCAAAAACTTGTCATTTTCTACTACAAAGCCGCGATTGACAATATCTGACACTTCATTGTCAATCGCGGTTTATATAGAAAATTACAAGTTTTTGACAGGGAGTCAATGACTGCTACCGCCATGTTTCGCCGAGTACAGTATAGAATTTTATAAAGAGTAACTGAAACAAATTCTGTCACCAATTCGAGCTGTACCTACAACTTAAGTTAATACGCTGTTTCATTATATTAGCTTTGACGGTCTAATAATGCTGAACTGTAGTGCATGTTTCATTTATATTCGAAATGTAAAAATAGTTTCTTATACTGACAAAGTAACATTACCATGTACTTTCGGCAATTTTTAAGAGAAATGAGTACGCTACAGTACAGTGTCGTTAAGAACAGTCTGGCCTCTCTACTTAAATTAACTTTGGCGTATATAACTGTGACCAATTCCATAACTTTAAGTTGTTATGTCGTACAGTACATTACCCGTGGTACGGGTAGGAGCACTAACGTATTATGTTTTAAATACTCGTAGTAGATATTTTTACAAAATACAATATTACAAGTCTGTAAAATATGTAAGTGCTTGTATCTGTACGTCAGGCATACTCAGTCTCGGGCTTAGATCTTTAGTGACTCTACGAACCTATGTCTACCAAATACCTGTTACTCCAGATAATATACTATGCAACATATTCCCATAAACATACTAAAGACTAGTGGAGTGATTCCGTGGATATAGTTTAGAGATTCCTTACATCTACTTGGCACCATCTCGTGTTAAGGCCACAGGGAAGGCACTTAATGTTCAGATCATATAACACGCTGTTAGAAAGCTTCTACAGTCACTTCAAACAAACCACACGAACACAAAGCTCGAATGAGTTATTGTTAATATTAGGGTACATTCACAAGGCACTTTTATGTAGCAACAAAATGTAAAAAAAAAAAAAATGTAATAAATTATATTCCATCTACAAAAACAAATGTTTCCTATAATTGTAAATGAATAAAAATGAAAAGTTGCTAAATGCTAACTTATTAATTCATGAAGCCCCAAGCGGCCACATCCGGCCGCGATAACAATGAAAAAGCTATTGTGTCTCGTTTTGCCACGACTGATGGGTTAATAAAAAATTATAAATATTAACTGTGAAAACTTATTGTGACGAAAATATTTGAAAAATGTCAGATGCATGAAACGGAACTTATGCAAATAGAGATCGACACTGTTGAATCGAAATCAAATCGATAAAAAGGGCGGCCATTTTAAATCGCCAGCGCCACTCTGAAACGTCAGTACGAAATCGATAATTTCGATTGCAATTCCTTTACGAAGTGATTCGATATTTTTAAATTATCGATTAATTTTTTTAGGTTACTTCCCTACTATTGTCAATTATTATGTGTCACCCATATCATCTTAAAGGTACAATTCCGTACATCGCGATCGATCGCGGTCGTGCACGACCTACGACTGTCGTCGGACGCTCGCGACCATAGTCAACGTATGAAAATGTATGGCACCGCTTCCGAGGCCCGCGACTGACGCGCGCGGCCTACGACTGTCGTAAGCCGCGCACGATCGTGTCTTGAAGTTATGACAGTCGCGCACGACCGACGACAGTCGTAGGCCCCGCGCGACCGTGTCAAAGTTATATGGCACGATCGCGCGCGGCTTACGACAGTCGTAGGCCGCGCGCCTCAGTCGCGGGCCTCGGAAGCGGTGCCATACATTTTCATACGTTGACTATGGTCGCGAGCGTCCGACGACAGTCGTAGGTCGTGCACGACCGCGATCGATCGCGATGCACGGAATTGTACCTTAAAACGCACAAATACTTTCGCAGTTTTGCTAACATATAATAGTTTCTGATAAATAAAACACTATTTCTCAGATTATATACCAAATGTCGCTCACAAGCAGTGCACTGTGGATTCCCCTTTACACTTCAAACTGATGTTAGCGACAATCTAGAGCAGCGGACGGCAACACGCGGCCCGCGGGCCGCATGCGGCCCGCGAACGTCTTACTTGCGGCCCGTGAATGTTTTGTTAATAAGTTATGTGTATCAAAAACAATGTTTTCTAATATACTGTCAGTAGTTATCGCTACTTAAGTGTTAGCCACGCCACTTAGCTGTTTGTGCCATTTTTAATAAAAACTAATATTGAGCTTCTATCTAGATTCTAGGGTTAATACGAGTATGGGGTCTGCGGCCCGCCTTTAGTTTGTTTTGCTACCTTGTGGCCCTTGCCAGCCAAAAGGTTGCCGACCGCTGATCTAGAGCATCAGTGCTAAATCACATAAGCTGGACCGCAAGCTCCGTTACTTTTAATTAAAAAACTAAAGGAACTGACGGGGTATATACACTATACAGAAGCTCTTCTAATTTTACGCGCAAAATGAGCGCATCGTATTCAGAATTTTGTGTACTATCGACTGCAAAAACACTCACGTCCGTATCTAGAATATATCTATATTTGTCTCAACTGGATCTCATTCTTTAAATATTCTATGTGCGAGCTTGCAAGCAATTGCACCTATTTTTTTAATCATTTCTATCGTTTTTCTCGGAAACTAAAATGTCCCTTGAGGTTTGTTTTCACAGGTGACGGGAGACACGGCTCCTCAATTGGCGGCTGGTGTGAGTAGTCAGTAGTCAGTAGTCAGTAGTCAGTAGTCAGTAGTAGTGTGTGTCTGGTCGGTAACTCACGGCGGGCACGGGCGGTCGCTCGAGGCGGGACTCCAGGGCCGCGAGCTGCTCCTCCAGCCGTCCGTCCAGCCGCGTCTCCAGCCGCAGCGACGAACTGTCGAACGCACAACCTGCAACCGACACACACGATCATATTATACTTTGTAGTTAAAAGGGATAGAGGTCAACGAACGTGTTCAACATTTTTTAAGGACAAACGAGAGAGATTATAACGAACTGGTCGAGCATCCTTTTTGACTCTACCCCTCTCTATCTGTTCAAAACATATATATTTAGTTTCTATTTATGTATTAAAAAGCTGTTACAAAAAAGGTTTTTTTATATTAATCTCGTCTTCGCTCCAAAGCCCTCTTACTTACGTACTTGATTTTAAATTGAATATTTACTTGCAGATGTTCCCTTAAAACAATCTAAACGTACAAGATTGTCCCGTATAAGAGATTATTGATTAAACAAGTAAGGTACCGCTGGCGTTGTCGCGGTGCGGCGAGTAGTTGCGTCGCGCGAGGTGTCGGTAGCGGCCGCCGCTGCCCTCCGCGCTAGAGAACGACGCGCCCGGCGACAGACCCACTGCGACACACACATCATAATAATATTAGAACGAAGTTCCTTATCGGGCGATGCGAAAGGGGGCTAGAAGGAAAAAATTAAGACCAAAAGTTGTAACGGCACACACGGCGTGCGCGTGTTTCTCTGTCTGTCTTTCTCTCTCACTCTCATAGAATGCAAGCCAGTTATTTTCGTTCTGTTATAGCTTTAGTATGTATGTAACATCCCTTAGTCAGCCCCTTTCCTACCTATCCAGCATTTCCTTTGTGTAGCAGCTTCGGTTGCATTCCCAGTCCCACACTTTCCATCCAGTATCCAACCGCGCTAGACGTGTGCATCAAAAATCAAAAATTGTTTTTTTTAAAAAAGCCAAAATCCTTGTGCGTTGTAACATTGGTGGCAGCGAAAGGGGATTTTAAAAGTCCCTGGAAAACGTCTTCCGAAAACTCTTCTAAATCCTCAGTATCCTAAATCTTCTATATCCAGTGAAAAGTGTTTTGTGAAAGTGCTAATTCCAATCAACCACAAGTCGAACTCTTACATAAAAAATAATTATTTCTATTCTTGCACACTTTAAGTCTAGTTAAATATCGAACTTTAATCCTAAATACGTCGTGCATTCGCCGAAGTAACCTGACCCGCCGAGCCCGACGACTGCATCGAGATAAGCCGAGCTCCAGTCTAAACATGATAAGGTGCATCGCCGCAGCCAGATTCCTGTGAGTGATTTAGTATTCTATTTCTGGTCATTGCAATTTAATATTAAGAAATATTTTTGTTTTGTTTTAAAGAAATTACAGCTAACTTCTATTGAATATAATTTAAGATGTCTGAATCTAGAGCCCCTAGCCCTAAATTTGAAAGACCTGAAATAAATGTGAATGACATGGATGACGAAGCAGGTCCGTCCTCACAACCGGGACCGATCACTAGGTCCCAGAAAAAAAATAAAAACACTGCTGCACCTAAGGTAGAGTTAGATTTATCAACATTATTAAAATTTATAAAGCCTTACGACGGTGCTAGGGAATCACTAAATTATTTTCTAGTAAATTGTAGCAATGCCCACGATCTCGCCACAGATAGTCAAAAAGATATTATATTTAAATACATTTTATGCCAATTACAAGGGAGAGCACAAACTGCATGTTCTATTAAGGAATTCGTAAATTGGGCGCAACTTAAAGAATTCTTGAAGACGCAATTTAGTGAGCGCAAACACTACGCCCACTTACTAACCGATCTGCAAGAATGTAGACAGCAAACTAACGAACCCGTGAGCCAATATGCCCTAAGGGTAGAAACGTGTTTGTCACAACTATTAACAGAAATTTCAATTGCCCATGGAAATAAAAGTAGGGAAATGATAGGTCGTACAGCTGCGATGGAGGAACTAGCACTCCATCACTTCCAGATGGGTCTCACGCCGAGAATTTCAAACATCGTCCGGTGCAAAGCACCACGTACTCTTAACGAAGCAGTGAATTTTGCCATATCCGAGGAAAAACTCCAACAATTTATTTATAAAAATTCTCAATCGCAACCGCGACCGGAAAGACCGCGAATGATTAAGCCAAACCCCGGTAATTTCGTTAGCAACCAACCAGCCTTTAGATTCAATCGTAATAATATGCAGTCGCGATCACCACAACCTAATCAAACAAGCAGTGGGTCGGAGGTCATATGCAGATACTGCAAGGCACCCGGGCACACCCTAGAAGAATGTAGGAAGCGTCAATTTAATAATGAAAGATTTAGGCTCAATCAAAATCCGAGATCGCAACGGGTTAATTTCATATCTGAACCTACCGAAATTGATTCCGTCGAAGACACTAACCCTACTGAAGGCTACGACACTGTCGATATCGGACCAAAAAACGTATAAGCGTCTCGTCCTGTTGCCGTGCGGGACCTAAAAAACTTCAAACCGGCACAAAATTATCCTCTGTTTCCTCTGTTTCCTCTAGAGTCACGCAACAGGGTAACCAGCCCCAAACTGAAGACTCCTTAATTAATAAAAATAATAAATTATCCTCTGTTTCCTCTAGAGTCACGCAACAGGGTAACCAGCCCCAAACTGAAGACTCCTTAATTAATAAAAATAATAAATTATCCTCTGTTTCCTCTAGAGTCACGCGACAGGGTAACCAGCCCCAAACTGAAGACTCCTTAATTAATAAAAATAATAAATCATCCACTGTATCCTCTAGAGACACGCGACAGGGTAACCAGCCCCAAACTGAAGTCTCCTTGATTACTGATAATTCACTGAATCAAAAAAATAAAATATTGTCAACATTTTAAATCACTAATGACCCAAGCATTATGCTCTTACCTTATGTACTAGTCGAAACTTCTATATCCAAGCTTCCTATATCCTTGCTTGTAGACTCAGGTTCATCCGTAAGCCTAATTAAACATTCCTGCCTACAGATTCATCCACCCCTTAAAAAAGAATTTATACAACTCAAAGGCATTGACTCCTCTGAAAATCCTATCCTTACTAATGGACATTTTGAACTTAAGCTAAAAATCCAAAAATCCTCCGTATCACACATATTTCACGTTGTTGATAAAATCCATTTACCTTATGATGGTATTATCGGATCAGATATGCTCAATGCTCTTAACTGTAACATAGACTACAACAAGGATCTACTTTATATCGGAGAATCATCACTAAAACTAAATTTCAATGAACCGGCATATCTAATTCCACCCAGGACCGAACAAATTATTGAGTGTTCAGTATCAAATCCTGAAATAAAGGAAGGTTTTATTTTAGACCAAAAAATTTCTGACTCCTTATTAATTGCAAACTGTGTTGTTAGTGTAAAGCAAAATAATAGAATAAATTTGTCCGTCGTCAATCTTTCAGAAAAAAAAGTTACTCTAAATTCAAACCTTAATTTAAAAATAATAACGATAGAATCCAATAATTTAAACTGTTATCATACTGCCTCTGTAAATCATTTAAGTAGCTCACCTCCTAATTTTACAAAACGCACTGAAAAAGTTCTACAACAATTACGTATTACACACCTTAATGAAGAAGAGGCTAATGCATTAATGGAGCTTTGTTCCGATTATTCAGACATATTTCACTTACCCGATGAAAAGCTTACTTATACAAATGCTCTTAAACATGAAATTAAAACTACTACCGACATCCCGATCCACACGAAAACTTACCGGTTTCCTGAGGTGCATAAAGCAGAAGTCCGTAACCAAATCAATAAGATGTTGGATCAAAATATAATTGAACCATCCAATTCACCATGGTCTTCCCCGATTTGGGTGGTACCAAAGAAACTAGATGCGTCAAACGTTCAAAAATGGAGAGTCGTAATAGATTACAGGAAGCTAAACGACGTGACTATTGGTGACACATATCCTATCCCTCAAATTACTGAAATCCTTGACCAACTGGGTCAAAGTACTTACTTTTCCACGTTAGATTTAGCATCAGGTTTCCATCAGATCCCTTTAAATGAAGAAGACAAACCCAAAACTGCATTCACTGTACCAGAAGGTCACTATCAATTTCTAAGGATGCCGTTTGGACTGAAAAATGCACCGGCAACCTTTCAAAGACTAATGAATAACGCACTTTCCGGATTGCAAGGCTTACGTTGCTTTATTTATTTAGACGATATTATCTGTTATTCTCACGACTTGTTATCACATATTAAAAATTTAGAACTCATTTTCCAAAGAATAAGAAAATTTAACCTGAAGTTGCAACCCGACAAGTGCGAATTCCTGCGTCGTGAAGTTTTATATTTAGGCCACATTATCACAGAAGATGGCGTTAAGCCAAACCCGAATAATATCAAATCTGTTCTCGAATTTCCTATCCCGCAAAGTCCTAAAGACGTCAAATCCTTCCTCGGTTTAGTATCCTATTACCGAAGATTTATCCCAGATTTTTCGAAACTAGCTAAACCTCTAACCAACCTTTTAAAGAAAGATCAGCCCTTTATTTGGGAAAACCAACAGCAACTAGCTCTAGAAGCACTTAAAAATAAACTTACCTCCGCACCCGTCCTATGTTATCCCGACAATACTAAACCCTTTATACTAACAACAGACGCTTCAAACTATGCTCTCGGAGCTGTCCTTTCCCAAGGCCCCTTAGGTCAAGAGCGCCCCATAGCCTATGCCTCTCGAACCCTTAACAGGAGCGAGAGTAATTATAGTACGACAGAGAAGGAGTTGCTAGCCATCCTATTTGGTTGTAAACAGTTTAGACCGTATCTGTATGGACAAAAATTCCAGATAGTCACTGACCACAGGCCTTTAAAATGGCTTTTCAATCATAAAGATCCGTCCAGCAAATTACAGAGATGGCGTCTCAAGCTCGAAGAATACGACTATGAAATAGTGTATAGGAAAGGAAAGCTCAATTCAGCAGCGGACGCCCTATCAAGATATCCAGTTAATCCCATATATCCTGAAAATTCTACACCAACTGAAAATAACAATCCTATACCCCCTACAGAGCCATATTCTGACGTTTTCGATGATAATGAATGGACCACAATAACGTTTAGCCCAATAGACGAAAAAGACTTAGACTTCTCACCACTGAATCCTCCTACTCCGGTTGAATCCGATCCTCTAAATCAGCAATTTCAAAATCCTGTAACTGACAATCTTAACCCTGACTTGAATTTGACATTTGATCCACAACCGTCAACCAGTAGACAAACTACTGTACAACCCGAAATTGATAGCCCTGTAGTTAGTCACGCTCCCTTGATGCCAACTGATCACTCGGAACAGCCTTCTGCACCTCAAGAACGGTCAACAACACCGGATGAAACCTATAATAATTTCCTTAAATCACATTCTAGATCTTTTAATACCCGAATTTTAGAACATAACAGCAGCATCCTGAAAAGCAATTATAAAATCATAATTATACCAACTTCAATAGACATGGACGAAAATATACCTTACGTCCAAGAAATTATCAACAATTGTCCTGCATCTATACGCAACGACTTCGAAAAACTCGAAAGGACATTATTTGAATATTTGTCACTCGAATACAATAATAAAATATATATTTTCCTGTTTACAAAAGTACACCATTTCGATTCTTGCACTTACCCGGATATATTCAAATCGCTTAAAACTATAAGAGATCAAATAATAATAAATCACCCAACCGTAAACGATATTAGTATAACAGACTTCCGAAACCCTTTTGATAGGATATCGTTTGTAAAAATCTATAATATACTTGGTCACATTTTCGACGGAACAAATATTTCCATCCACATTTACCATAATAGCTTGATTTATCCTGTTCCATCTGAAATCCAAAAAATTCTTAAAGAAAATCACGATATTCCTATTGCTGGACATTTAGGGCAGAGCAGAATGCTTAGTCGCATAAAAGAAAAGTATTTCTGGACAAACATGCGTAGCGATATCGAAAATTATGTAAAAAATTGTTCATCATGCCAAACAAATAAGGCCTTAAGAAAAATTAATCGCGCACCCATGGTTATTACGTCTACTTCAACATCTCCTTTCGAAAGGTTGGCAATAGATATTGTAGGACCTCTTCCCGAATGCGGCCCTGCAAAATTAAAATACATTTTAACGATGCAAGACGACCTTACAAAATTTAGCTTAGCATATCCGATGCGGAGCATCACCGCTGAAGAAACCAGTGAGTGTCTCGTACACTGCATTTCATTATTCGGAATTCCCAAGCGCATACTCACAGATCAGGGCACAAATTTCACTGCAGAGTTATTTAGTAAGACATGTGAACTGTTCAAAATCAAACATCTTTTCTCATCTCCTTATCATCCCCAAACTCAAGGTGCTTTGGAGAGATCGCACTCCACTTTAAAAGAATATCTTAAATCATATATTAACGAAAATCAGGACAATTGGGCTCGCTACGTATATACAGCTGTATTATCATATAATACCGCTGTACATTCCACTACGCATTACTCACCTTATGAATTATTATTCGGACACAAAGCCCACATCCCGACATCAGTTTACGACGATACATCATCCACGACCTACCCGGAATACGTTAAAATGTTGCAACACCGTTTAAAATATTCCCACGAAAATGCTTTAGAACATATTAGAAAGTCTAAACAAACATCAAAAGATTACTATGACTCGCATACTCGCCCAGTAGAATACAAAGTCGGAGATTTCGTATATCTCAAAAATCATTTAAGACTAAGAAAAGCCCTATCTCCTGTTTGGAAAGGGCCGTACAAGGTAGTTAAAATACACGGCAATCACACATTGTCGCTACTAATTAACAGACGTCATGTTAAACACCATTATGACGAAGTAAAACTTGCAGAGATCCAAGGAGATACTCCAACTTGAAAACCTGAAAAAGAAAAGAAAAGGGTTATACTATTTACATATTTAATTTACACTTTATACAAAATTATACAATATAATATATATTACTTACCTATTATACATTATACATACTTACCTTAGTCGATAAGGAAATACCTAACGGAAGCAATCATCTTCCCTTACAGCATACTGGCTCACGCTCTTCAGGAGTTTACCCGTCGAATCGACACGAGTCCGGGCATATATTTTGATCCAATTGGCGAACTCAAGATCAATGTTGGCCGCTTAGATCTTATCACACCTTATGATATATCATATATGGAACCGAACATTAAGACCATTAACTCAATCTTAGGTACAGTACGGTTTTTATGTAACCAAGTTCAAATTGAAACAATAAAAGACCTGGAATGCCATAATATTCTGGAGCCACTGAGTGTAAGATACAATGATGTTGTTTCGGAATATTCTTCCATTTCACATCTTATTACCAATAAGAGATTTAAACGTGCTTGGATAGGTGCCGTAGGATCTTTGTCTAAAACGGTATTTGGTACTTTAAACGAAGATGACGCTATCAGATACGATAACGCCATACGAGATGTACAGGATAACGAAAAAAGACTAAGTTTATTGATAAAAGAAAACATATTGGTTACAACTTCAGTTTTGTCAAAATTTAACGATACACTTTTTAAAATAAAGCTCAATGAAATTAGTCTTACTGAAGCTGTCAACGACCTCTCACTAAAGATGAAAAATATTTCAAAAAATTCTATGGAACTAAACTTTAAAACTAGCATTGATTCTATATTAACAAATCTGGAAGCGTCACTACTAACACTGTCTTTCCAAATGGAAGATATAACAAATGCCATTCTTTTTGGTAGCCGAAACATTTTACATCCAGCTATTTTGCCCCCAAAACAGTTGTATAAAGAGCTCGTCGACAACTATAGGCACCTACCAGCTGACGTTACATTACCTTTAAGTTTAGAATTAAGAAACATTTATAAACTATTAAATGTGTCTAGTATAAGTTGTTTAAGCCTAAACACTAAGATAGTATTTGTAATAAGATTACCTTTGGTGTCCCCTAAACTGTATGATCTATATCATAATATAGCATTACCAACGCCGCATGATGACGTTAAACCAGACACTTTTAGTCTTATTAGGCCCAGTAGTAAATTTATCGCAATGACCAGAGATAAATCAGAATATTGTAAACTCGATTCTCTCACGGACTGTCTGGCAATCGACGTCAACGACTACATTTGCAATGTGATGACCGTCTCCCCAACAAGTGCAAACCCCAGCTGTGAAAGTGAGTTAATGTCAAAAGTTATCAGTGTATTACCAGTGCAGTGTCAAACCGATTCTATTAGTGGAATACTCAACGTATGGAAACCGATTTCCGATAATAATTGGATATATGTACAATCCGAAAACATTAAAGTTTATCTAGACTGTATTGACCAAAAGATCATAGAGCTAGATGTAATTGGTACAGGCATCTTGAAGGTGCCGCAAAATTGTGTAGCATTCTGTAAAAATACAAAATTAATACCTAGATACGCTGATGTTAAACTTAATGTTACAGTTTTTCACCCTACTTTTAATATAATTAAGGATCCTTGTTGTATTCTAGATAAGATCCCTAAAGTCCGTGATGAGTCCCCTATTAAACTTAAGAATATTGATTTAGACATTCTTACATCAGACGCCAATTCTAAATTTAATTCCTTATTGAAAGAAACAGATGAAATCCTAAATCAGCAACCAATAATTAAATATGGGACCCATTATTCAATTGTTCTAATTGTAATGTTAATTTTAATGTGTACTTATTTTGTAATTAGGTTATATTTTTACATTAAAGAGCACCGTCTATCCTATCGTTTTCCTAGGCCCTTTCAATCACCTCAAAATACTACTAATGCTATAATAATACCAGATTTAGCTACTTCCGACACAGTTAATTCAAAAAGAAATGTTGATGAAAATTCCATAGTCACACCTAGCAATTCGAAAACTCCTTCACGTGAAATACCCTCACCAAGCATTAGAATCAATATTTAAATTTCTTAATTTTTTCTAAACTTCAGGAACATAGGCCCCTGAAGTTTATTCTACCCCGGGGAGGTGTTATAGCTTTAGTATGTATGTAACATCCCTTAGTCAGCCCCTTTCCTACCTATCCAGCATTTCCTTTGTGTAGCAGCTTCGGTTGCATTCCCAGTCCCACACTTTCCATCCAGTATCCAACCGCGCTAGACGTGTGCATCAAAAATCAAAAATTGTTTTTCTTAAAAAAGCCAAAATCCTTGTGCGTTGTAACAGTTCCATCCGGGTGTCCCTTGACACCTGGACCACACCTATCATGCGTGTTCATGGGCGTGCATACCATGAAGGCAAAAATGCAGTGACTACCTAATGCATGACTTGCCATACACATATATTTTAATTTAACTTTCGTACGTTTTAGATGACTCATGACGTTAATTATTAAATATTAATAGTAAAAAATATAATAGAAAAAATGAACGCATTTAAAACGCCTACATTTATAAAATAGCAACAATCAATTTGCGAGAAATTAAACATTAAGTTAGGTACACGCGCGAACCGCATGACTCAAGGTCAAGGCAAGCAGATCTCGTGCGGCAGGCTCTGGGGTCATGTGTGCGTAAAGATTTTTGTGTCCGTGAACAGTTCGCACACGCACACAGACATGCTATATTATAGGCGAACTCCTGCCGCAGTAGCTGAGGCGAGCACCGGCGTGTATATAATACGTAACAATAGATGGCGTTTTTATTTATTTTAGCTTAGCGCACAATATTATGTTGTACGGTAAATTTTGGTATATTTTCATGGAAACATCGATGAAATAAACTCTCATTGTAGTTCCAACGCGTGACAACAGATGGCGTTTTTTTATTTCTTCATAACAACGTAATTATACTAATAGTTTAGAAAACATAGTTTTTAATTTTTATCCACACTATTATTATAATTTATGCGAAAATATCTCTTTTTGTCCGTTTGTCTGTCTGTTTTGCTTTCACACAAAAACTACTGAACCGATATCGCTGCATTACCAGTGTCAAAATCTTATGCACGCCGCTGTGCGTGTTGTCACGGTCGCGCGGATCTGGTCCTGATCATATTGCCCCCATGACAGGAAAAACATGTATAAAATGATAAGTGGGCAACTTTTATGCGGACAAGATCCGTGCGCGGGCAAATTAGTATAAGCCTAGGGTATAAATTTGCGTTTTCATTCAATATGATGTCATCAGGAAAAGGTTAAAATTACGCTTCCAAACGACTTGAGTTTAATTGTAAGGGGTCATTGCGCTAATGATTCACACACCTAAAAATACTTCGCGATTTACTGAAAATACAGTCCTCTTAGTTTCTAAAGTGTCGTTACGCAGTAGCAAAATATTCCTTATTTTATTGACAATATAAAGTAAGAATTTAAGTATGTATATCAGTTACCTAGAAAATGTGTTAGTTTTTACGTAAATAATAAATTGGGATTCTGACCTAGCTCCTCTCGGCTGGAGTTGTTTCGTAACGATGCCCCGCTTGTATGTTTTTGAAGAACTTTTATCATGGCGTCGCGTTCTGCCACCTTGGACTCCAACTCTTTCACCCTGTAACATAAAAATATTCAAGCGAAACTAGAATTATTATGGTGGTAGGCTTAGTTTATACGTTCTTTCTACGACGTTCAAAAAGTGTATTCATGATACTTATTTTGAATAAAAACATATATTATTTTATTTATTTTATAAGGACCCGCGTTCTGGGCCGGAGGCCGGAACGTCATTATCGTGTGGAAGCCGTACATTTTCGGCAATACAAACTGCGAGATGTCCTTTACCAGGATTTAAAGTATCTACATTCTACATACCTTTACAGACACTTGGGCATTTATAATTTTAAATGTTAGTATGCATATCAAGTTTACTAGTACACAATACAATATTAAACACTGTCCGTAAAAATATACAAATTTTTAGATCCTAAGGGCCTGTTTCATCACTTTCTGATAAAGTGGCGAATAGGCTATTCACAACTTTTTTGACAGATTCTCCTTACTTTAACTGTCAAGTTAAGTGGTGGATAGTCTATTCGGCACTTATCAGAAAGTGGGAAAACAGGCCCTAAGTGACGAACCTGCTCTCCAAGTCAGCGACTTTCTTCTGTGCGAGATGTAGCTCGTCCATGTGCCGTATCTTCTCGCTGCGCGCCTCCGCCATCAGACGTTCGGCGTCCGCTGAAGTTTTCTCCAACGCCGCAATTTTTGCGTCCCTGTAACAGGAATTTTAAAAATGCTTTCAGAACGTGGATACTACTGGTGCCTACAACCGGTTCGGGAACTAACCCGGCGAGAAAAACCGGCGTAAGAAACTCGCACGGGGCCCACTTTTTTACCAAAAAAAGTGAGAAAAAAATTAATCTTTTAAAATAAAATAAAATTTACAATGCTGTTACTTAAAATATACAATGTCAAAATACAATAAACATAATTGTAAGTCATACAATAGTGTAGAAGTAGCCTTGCAAGCAGCCATCCTACTCCCAAGATGTGCCAATAGGCTTTGGCACACAAACGCTCTTTGACTACTTTCTTAAATTTATTAATGGAAAGATTTTGAACGTTTTCTGGGATTTTATTGAAAAGGCGTATACATTGACCTTTAAAAGATTTACTGACTTTACTAAGTCTGATCACTGGCAAATCTAGCTTGTGCTTATTTCTGGTGTTTCTACAATGAATGTCACCTTTGGCTTTAAATTTACATACATTTTTTCTAACATATAATACATTATCCAAAATGTATTGAGAAGCTACTGTCATAATACCAATTTCTTTAAACTTTTCTCTCAAAGATTCAAATGTAGACATTTTGTAAATCGAACGTACGACGGCTGCTATTTATGTATCCGGAACTGGCCACTTACAAGAACAATATTTAAAAAGTAATTACAACATTTGAAAATAGAACTCTTTGGTTGAAGAATACATTTTGTTTCATGTGACTGTCAATTATTTTTCCATTGTGGCGTCATTTTGAAAATTGCGTGTCTTCATTTGCCATGGATTTAACGCGTGAACATTTTCGTGCAATGATTTACTACGATTTTCGGCGTGGGCTAAATCAACAACAGTGCTTTATTCAACTCACCGCAACTTTTGGAGATGAAGCACCATCAAAAACCACTGTTTATCACTGGTACAGTGAGTTTAATCGTGGGCGGTCTATGCTCACGGATGAAAATAAAGAAGGTCGCCCAAAAACAGCTGTTGTCCCACAAAATATAGATGCTGTGCGGGAACTAATAGTGCGTGATCGTCATGTTACATATCGCGAGATAGAGGCGTCCTTAGGCATAAGTATGACGAGCATACATAAGATATTACACGAACATTTGGCTGTAAAAAAAATATGTTCGCGTTGGATTCCGCACAACTTGACAATCGATCAAAAACGGGCTCGTGTCGATTGGTGCAAAAAAATGATAAAAAAATACAACCGTGGTACGTCAAAAGCCGTTTATAATATCTACACAGGTGATGAATCTTGAATCTATGCATATGACCCCGAAACTAAACAACAGTCAACGGTGTGGGTGTTCCAAGATGAGCCGAAACCAACAAAAGTTACTCGTGCAAAAAGTACTTTGAAGCAAATGGTCGCCTGTTTTTTTGGAATTAATGGACATGTGGCTACAGTGCCATTAGAGAATCGTAAAACGGTTAATTCTGAATGGTATACGACCATTTGTTTACCAGAAGTCTTTGAAGAAATAAGAAAGGACAACCGACAACGCAGAATCATATTACATCACGACAATGCTAGCTGTCACACCTCAGCTGAAACAACTCAGTTTTTGGAGGGTCAAAAGATCGAATTGACTGGTCATCCGCCGTACAGCCCTGATTTGGCACCTAACGATTTCTTTTTATTTCCATACGCGAAGAACAAATTACGTGGTCAACGTTTTTCGAGCCGCGAAGAGGCTGTTAATGCGTTCAAAATACACGTTTTGGAGATACCTCAATCAGAATGGAAAAAGTGCTATGAAAATTGGCTCCAGCGTATGCAAAAGTGTGTCGATCATCGCGGCGAATATTTTGAAAAGCAATAAAACCATATTAAATGATATATGTTTGTTTATTTTTTTAATTCCGGATACATAAATAGCAGCCCTCGTATAGCTCGCTTCTGTAGCACAAAAATAGTATTTATATCGGCAGCGTTTCCCCATAAAAGGATACCATATGCCATTCTACTGTGAAAATAGCTAAAATATTATACTAATCGTGCAGTGTTTTCGTCAGAAATTTCCCTAATCTTTCTGACTGCATATGCTGCAGAACTGAGTCTATCTGCGAGTTTAGCAATATGAGGACCCCACCGTAATTTGCTATCTAGTGTAATACCTAAAAACACAGTAGTGCCCACCAAATTCATTTTCTCATCATTTAGGGAGATCGCAGACGACAGACTTTTGTGCGATCAAAGTCTGCGGCTTCCATACATTCCGCATGGCGCGCGCCATCAGATTGTATGGAAGCTGCAGACTTTGATCGCACAAAAGTCTGTCGTCTGCGATCTCCTTTAATAGTACATTGGTTTGAACTTGCCGTACATTGGGCAAAGTAAACTTTAAACATTTAGTTTTCGTAGAATTCAAAAGTAAATTATTAACTAGTTAATGGAATCAGGCGTTACTTTGCGGAAATCCATGGCTTAAAATTTAGTTTGTTATTATTTTTAGCAATATTCCGCGAAATAATTATATATATTCCGCAAATTTCGCGGAATATTGCTAAAAATAATAACAAACTAAATTTTAAATTATTAACATTAAACCAATGTACTATTTTTGAAAGAGTACTGTTTACCTTGTCGTAATTAGACTGTTGTCTCTTCACTTTAAAAATAAGTGAAGTGTCATCAGCAAAAAGTACTATTTCATTATAATTGTCCTTAACTAGATAAGGTAGGTCATTTATGTAGATGAGAAAAAGAAATGGGCCCAAAATAGATCCCTGTGGGACACCTAATTCTATTTTGGTTCCATTAGATCTCTTATTATTAATTTTTTGTGAGTAGCTTTATTTTGATAAGACAAACAACTTTTTTATTTGCGAAAAATCTTGAAAGTGGTAGCTAACAGAGATAGAAGGAATTTCATACTTTGATTTGATGGTCCTAAAATATGAATTGTTCTATTTGTAGGACAATGTTACTCTTAAATTATATAACTATTAACCTACAAATATACAAAAAATCAGCTGGTTAGGGTTCCGTTTTAGGGTTCTGTAATCAACAAAACTTGGTTGAGTATCGTACCCTAAAACGGAACCCTAACCAGCAGATTTTTTGTATACTTGTAGATTAATAGTTATATAATTTAAGAGTAACATTGTCCTACAAATAGAACAATCCATATTTTAGGACCATCAAATCAAAGTATGAAATCTTTTCTATCTCTGTTACCTACCACTTTCAAGATTTTTCGCAGATAAATTAGTTGTTTGTCTTATCAAAATGAAGCTACTCACAAAAATTTTGCTTGTTAGTAATCACAAAAAAAATTGTGCTAGGGCTCCCGTACTATAAACGACGTACAAAAAAGACGATTAGTGATTACAAAATACGTAAAGCTAAAACTGTCTCACCCCTCACTAATAAAAAATAATTACCCAGTGGCTATAATATGCTCTACAATGTTTTATTCTATCAAGCACTTTTTCCAACGTTCCAAGAGCAGTTCACAATATAAATTATAAAGAGTAACTAACTTAATAATTGTGTAACTATTTTTCTTAGTAAGACAGTAACTGTGTACTGTATGACGTCTGTGTACCACTAGTGCGCGTGCTTGTGTGCGTGTGCACTGTGTATGTGTACTGTTAAACCGATTGTTATTCTTGAGCGGGCAACACTAGCTGTGTCGGCTCACGCGAATCCCAATGTAGTCGATGATGATTCGAGTTGTATCAAAATGGCGATATGTCGCATTTAGTTCTTCAAAAGTGGAGTCAATACAACTTGCTGCTTGATGGATATTCAGCTTTTAATCCTTCGATCGCGGAAAAACGAGACACAATAGCCTTTCAATTGTTATCGCGGCCCACTTGGGCCTTACGGGAGTTGAAGCGTTAATTTGCAATCAGTACGTACTTGGGTATGGATGCAGCGGAGACGGCGGCCTGTCGCAGCGCGGCCTCCTCCAGGTACCGCTGCTCCCACTTGGCGCACTCGCCCTCCAGCGCCAGTAGCCGCTCGTCGCGCTCGCGCAGCTGCCGCCGCAGCTCCGCCGCCCCGCCCTCCGCCCCGCCCGCCGCGCCGCCCCCCACGCCGCCCCCCGCGCCCGCGCCCGCGCCGCACGAGCACTCGCGCTGCCTGAATGTCACGTCATGTTTCTACATTATTAGTAGGTATATAAGCAAAATAATCAGGGGACACAGCACCAGACCTATGACAGAATTAAAAAATACTTTGCAACCCGTTTCGTTACGTCTCAAGACACAACAAATTGCAAATTTTTTTATGGTTACTATAATATACTTGCAGTGCAGAGCACTGTCGCTGTATTCTTTATGTTGTACGGCCGACGTCTCGTCACTTGTCGTTAGTATGATCTAGATTAGTTCAATAAAATCCTCGAAAAGCAGTAAGATTTAAACCTTTCTTTTTTGTTGTACAGAACAGCAAATTAATTAGCTTTGAAAAAAAATCTATTTACAAACGGCGGAATAATTAATGGACGAACATACAAAAAAATCCACAGCCTCATCCATTAATCTATAACTAGCAATTTGACCGAGCTTTTCTCGGTATTCGATAAAACACGAATAAAATGTCATTTTCCAAAAATGATTCCTAGCTAGATCGATTTATCGCCCCCGAAACCCCCTATATACTAAAGTTCGTGAAAATCGTTGGAGCCGATTCCGAGATTCCAATGATATATGTATATATGTACATATATACAAGAATTGCTCGGTTAAAAATATAAGATATACCATCGAAAATACAGGGAGGGTAAGAAATTTGTTCAGGAAAACTCAATATCAGTCATGATCTGGGTTTGACCAAATGACCTAGGTCCGCCATCTGCCTCAACTTCCCTGCCCTACTCATAAAGTTAATATACCTAGCGGAATAGAGCATCAATCTCGAGCTGTCGAACGAAATTGAAATTGATTTACATCTGTGTGTAAAAATATGTGTATGTAAACACTTACACAAGCATCTTTCTATGAGATTAAATTGTCAGCGTGCCGATAAGTGCCGATTGGACGTCAAAAAAAAAGGTTCTGCTGTCATGTATCACACGTCTCTTTTTACCACGCAGTGTTACTGATAGTGACATCTCGCTTGCTTAGGCCTTTGTTTCTATATTCCGCTAGGTATATATTAACTTTATGGCCCTACTAGACAAGTGGCAAGCGATTATCGTAAACGCCAACAAAAGTCATCGCTTCGCTAGCTAATACTAATGTCAAATCCCATACATTTTGTTGGCGTTTACGATAATCGCTTGCCACTTGTCTAGGCCCTCTGATCGTACCTGAGCGCTTGCAGCTCCTTCTCGAGCTGCGCGCGTAGCTTGCGCTCGGTGTGCTCGCGGCGGTCGGACGCCTGCTGCAGCGAGCCCAACGCGCGCTGCAGACCCATCACGCGGTCCACGTAGCCCGACGCGTGACGACACTGTGCACGTAAGTGTTACTAGTCAAATGGGAATGTTTAGCTGTAGAAATAAAACAGTAAAGTTTAAACTGGTAATTTCGTAGCAGTCGTTCTTTTAAATAAAGTTTCAAGTAACAAAGTCGTGACATAAAGTAGCAAATGTGCGTCGTTGGTGATACTTCGAGACTTTACAGCAGTCTTTCCCAAAGTGGGCGATAACGCCCCCTTGTGGGCGCTGAAGGTCTACAGCCCCTGTGTGGGATCCGGAAAAAATAGGGGCCTTGTGTAGAGGCTTGGGGGTGATTTATTTCATCTGGATGCATTTTAAATTGAAACAATGGGGGCGCTAAAACATAATTTGTTCTCAAAGTGGGCAGTGGACAAAATAAGTTTGGGAACCCCTGCTTTACAGAATGAAATATTATGTTATTAACAACTTTTGCTATGTAAGCAACTTCCGTGTAACGCTTTTTCTAAGATACTTAGCTGCTTTTTAAGCAGACAAGTTGCTCATGTTCATGATTATGTTTAATCTAGAAAATCACGAAACGGGAAAATTAACACCCTGCCTCTATACAGGGTGCAATAAAACCTTCCTGTCAAATTTTTTCCAGGGCTTAGGTATCATTAGGGGACTATTTAAGCACAAGAAATTGGGTGTTATTATTTTTCAATGACATATTTTATCCCATTTAAAATCGTTGCAGAACGGTCACTCGCGCGCGCGAGGGCACGACACGTGCGGCCGACGCATCGTGTCCATTAATTGTAGTGTTTTTAGGATAACTTTCGGAAGCTATTTCTCAACATTTTAGTACTGAGTAATTATAAAAGAAAAAATGCGTGTATTTTTATTTTTAACAAGACTCTAAAGTACCCCGCAAACGATCAAATTTGTTTGGCAAACACGTTTGACGTAATTTACGTTTTCATCAAACAGCAGCGCAGACGATCGAACGTGCATCAAACGTTTGTCAAACAATTAGCTAGAATCGGTTTGAGATCATGAGATTTCTTTAAAACTTTCGCGTTGCATTATATTTGATACTTATTATTCGGGACTTAACGCGACTTATATTCTAGTAGTAATGCTACTACATACTTTTCTCGACGTCCCCTCGTGACCACGGCCGTTGCAACACGACCGAAACGTCGAGAAAAGTATGTAGTAGCATTACTACTAGAATATAAGTCGCGTTAAGTCCCGAATAATAAGTATCAAATATCATGAAATTTCGTTTGACAAACACAGCGGAACACGTTCAAACACGTTTGTCAAACGCTACGCAAATGTTCTTCAAACACGTCAAACACGTAGTTTGTCAAACAAACTACGTGTTTGACGTGTTTGATGTTTGATCGTATGCGGGCTACTTTATAATTATTTAGTGAGTGGTACCTCCTCCTCAAGTCGGACGACGTTGGCCTGCGCGTTGGTGAGCGCGGTGTCGAGTATGTCGATGTGCGTGCGCTGCTCCTGCAGCGTCGCCCGCTGCGCCGACATCTCGATCTCCTGACGCTCCTTCGCGCACGCCAGCTCCTTGTCTACAATCATACGGTCAATTATTACTAATTATTTTGTACTCCACATACATATTGGTTTAAATGTTAACCATAATATAAATATTTAAAATATAAACCTTACTTAAACTGAACCAAATGAATGCACAACTAGTGGCAATATGTAGCCGCCAGAGTTTTGTATGAGTAATGAGTATGCTTAAGGCTTAAAGGTATAGTTTTAAATACATTTATTTTTTAGTTTCTCTGCTTATGAAAGTTAATGTTACCTTGTAGTTTTTTCTTTGATACTATGTTAATTTAATTGCAAATAAAATACATTTTACATAATACATCGGTGTCCTACATTAGTAACATAGTTTGTGAATTCAAATTCAAATTCTTTATTAAGCATACAATAATATACGATAGTATAAAAGCTAGGTAGCGTACATCACGTCGTCTAATTCCCTACTAAGTAAAACTTGTGTTATGGCAATCAGACAACGGATGCACACCGAACAATTTTATCAATTACTTTGCGTGATGAGTTGGGCGATGAGCATTTCTCGATTCTGTAATTCTTTTCGTAGAGACTCGGCGTTGCCATCGGATTCTGTTCGAACGCCTTGCGAGAGAAGTTCCACCTGCGAAGTTTAAATTTTTGAAATCAAGCGTGGTAACGTCAAATTTTACTCATTAGTCATTACATTGACAATAATGAAGAAACAAGGCTATAGAGAGAGATCAACTAAAAAAATCACATCTAACCGCAAAACTCTGTTCATTACATTGATATCTACAGAGCCATGAGTTCTTGTAGACAGCTTCGATGTCGTAATGTAAAATGTTATCGGTTATCAAATATAATATGGAAGTTATCATAAACGTCTTTGAATAAAGGTGCAGACAGCAACAATCAGACAACAGCGAATCAATCAGTCGGTTACCTTCTTTAATATAAAATAAAAAGTTTTCAATGTTCCTGGGTCATTGATGTGTATTAAAGAATCATGACCAAAGGTGAATGCCCAAAAAAAACCCATAGTCGATTAAAATAATTTATATACAGCAAAGTAGACCATTAATAGTAGATTATAAATATGTAACTAATTTTATTCAAAACCATATCCGAAACGGATAATTTGATAAAATAAATCTGAGATTTTGAGACAGCGCTTTGAATCAACTATGTAGTTTCTTCCTTTGTTTTTGTGTGTTACCTCATAAAAGCGATGGTGACACGTAAAAGAATATACAATTTAGAAAAAATAAAGTCAAAACCGGCCAAGTGCGCATCGGGCCACCGCTAGTTTTTGATATTTTTTAATGGTCAATGAATGTACATATTTTATAACGTGTTATACATTACTAACAACATCATCTCAGTTACGTTTTTAAAGGAACTTAAATTATAAGTTCCTTTAATACTTCTCCGAGTAGTTATCTACATTTTTTTTTAGTTGATCGACTATTACTCAATAACTTATGAAGTCTTCTTAGCCGTTATAGTTTTTCTTTTAAATTCAGCATATTTCCTGCTCCCGTGAATATTTTTCCAGAAGCAACCGTTTAGCTGGTAGAAGGGGTCCCCCCTGCAGGACCCCTTCTATTTTTCTTCAGCAATTACCGTCCATAAGTGACGGTAATTGCTTTCTATCAGGTGACCCGTTTGCTCGTTTGCCCTTTTATTTTCGAAAAGACGTAGATAGTTAACTGATATCATGTAATAATCGTTAAAAATACATGTACAGATTATACCATTTCTATGCCAAACTGACATTCTATACTTTCAGATATAAAAGTGATAAATATTTTAATATTAAATACATTAATATTAAATACATGAATATAAGAATCAGTACACAAATATAAATGTGTTTTTACTACGTACTAATCGTCACAATATCGTTTGTAACATCATGTCGTCCTAAATATCATAGATTCCTATAAGAAAAGTCAATTGGTTACGATCGTTTTTAAAGTACTTGGTGATTGTTTAATCCAAAAAGGACATTGTATTTGGGATACCGTAGATGTAGTCTACTATGCCCCATATAAATGGTTTCAATCGATTACGGGTTTTTGGTCCATACATTTTTGGGCATTCACCTTTGTATAGGAGCTGGACTCGACTTTTATTTTTGATGTCCCAAAATAAACTATAGTTAGATTTGATTGTTCTTATGCTCTAAACATAATTCCGTTTGAGAATTATGTCTAAATAGCCACGATTTTTTATAATAATTAATAACGTTTACAATTATTTTGAGGTTAGACTTAAGAACTACCTTTTTCCCGACTGCGGTGTAGCCTACAAGTGTATATTCGGCGATCGCGTTTCTAATTATTTCAATTTTTCCTAGAGTATTACACAAAAAATAGAACGAATGCAAATGATCGCCGGCTGTCAGAACATATGAAAGACAACAACGAAACTAAAATATATTGATCTTTTTTTTTGTGGCTATTTATGGACACATTTCTAATGTTTTTCGATGCCTTAAAATATTAGAGATTTTTTGCTACCAATGGCATATCGGGGCGCCATTTATCATCTGGTACGATTTGGCCATTGTTCTTTGTGTATCATATTACAATAAAAATCTTAAATAAGTGTATGTATATTGTATATGTATAGTATAAAAGTTTTTTTTTTTACCGTTGTCTGGTACCCATGATACAAGTCCTTTAGGTACTTAGCACGGGGCCAGACTGACGTGATGTGAAGTGTCCATAGATATAAAAAATCGGTTGTCTGTAAAGTCGGTTTACTGACGATAGTTGAACGTGACAACGTCATAGCCTTAACCCCTCAGTTCCGGGAAAAATCTATGCAAAAAAGTTGGCAGCTCAATGTGCAAAAAAATGGCTCCCGGCCTACCCTCTTTGTAAAATTAATGTAATATCCTTACATACAATCCATATTTTATGTTTGTGTGAACTACATTATAATATATGTTAAATTTTCTATCTATCAAGCCATCATAATATTATAGTATTTAGTCCGATGTGATATTAGTTTCTCAAATATAAACTTTCGAAACTATAATTAGTGACTTGTTCAGAAGAAATAAACGAATACTTTATTCTTCATATATTAAGTCATACCTTGACACGTAGGAAATAGAGCACAATTTTGAATAGCCGAAATAATACTAATAGCTCACAGATTGTTTATTTATTTTTCATTCAGAGTGTGGTCAATGTATCAAAGGTCATAACTAACCAAACTTCTTCATACAAAAGTATTCTCTAAGTCATCGAAATACGTAATATAATCGAAACCAAGAGCGCGGCAGAGTTGGGCCTTACGGTTGTTGAGAGACTTGAGAGTGTAAATGGAACGCCTCAGAGCAGCTGTCAGCGAGGTAACGCCGCATGAACTGTCATGTTTTTCGGGCGCGCACCCCATATCGAATTATAAGACGTTATCACGTCAAAAAAGCCATTGTACCTGGTGTTTGAGCGCGCGGTTGAGGTCGTGTAGTCGGCGGCAGTCGGTCTGCAGACGCGTGCGGGCGGCGCGCTCGAGCCGCTCCCGCCGCTCGCACGACCCCACCAGCTCCGAGTGCGCGCTGCGGATCTTCTCCACCTCCTCCTCCAACTGATAACACGACACATCCTTTAAAGCACTGGTCCCCAACCTCTTTTTCACACGGGCCACAAACATGTCTTGGTCTTGGTGTCGCGGGCCATAACAAAAAATTTTAATGTTAAAAAATAACGTTCTTCAAAATTAACGAATATAAAAGTGGATAAATTCACTACTTTTACGATGACTACATTACTTAGCCCAAGGCGTGATTTTCAAAATGGTTTAACATCACGCGGGCCACAAACAAAGACTTCTTTTTAAACTGAGGGCCACAGATAAAGTCCCGGCTGCCCGCATGCACTATTATGCAGTCCGCGGGCCGCGGGTTGATGGGGATAGCTGCTTTAGGGCCTTATCACACTGATATGTCGATGGAACGTCCGTGGCCTAGTGGGTAGACCTTTGGTTAGCTAATGAGACATTTTCAGATCTCAAGTACATATTTACGGACGCTCGTACGTTGAAGGAAAACATCGTGAAGAAACCCGCACATAGTCTCAGACGTATTGACCTGCTCATTCCTCTGGACTAGGCCGACTATGTTGCGAGAATGCCGTTTGTGCTTGGGCAACCATACGGACATTTAAATCTTGTCCCAGGCACTGCAGTATTTGAAGAGTGGTTACTTCGCTCTGAAAGTACTGTATAAATCATCCACAACCGATGCAGAAGGCCTTGTTTTATCACACTGATGGTGCAACAAAGTGACAAATTGGATTTGCGACTTTGTCACACCATATTGCGATTATTGTTTAGTATGCTTTCTTTTGTTAAATATATTATAATAATTTTATAGCGCGACTCGAGCCTCCCTGAAACTAAATAGCTTCAAGGTTAAATATATGAGTCACGGCCGAAAATATCAACATTTGGTGAGATTTACTTCATGATAAATTTCATTCAAGTTTACTACACATTTAAAAATAAACCACCGCATTTATTTTGATTACTCACTCGCGTATTTATAATTTATGACAAAGTAGCCAAGTCGTAGAAAGGAATAACATTTTACGAAAAAATATTTTACTACATTCAAATGCTATTAATTAGGTACGCTGTACGAACTTTTGGAAAGTAGCCGCAGGGAAAATGCGTGACATGTGAGTGATCAGTGACAAATACTATCACTGTCTCGTATCGAAACACGGAAAAGGTGTAATAGTAGGGGAGGGGAGGGTGCTATTTGTGTAGTCACTCGAGCGTCATGAAGACCTAGTATGTTTTTTACATCATGTAAAACTGATAAAAAAATAATAAGAGCGTTTTTTATTTTAGCGGTGGGTTCAGAAACTGCAGCCACTTGCGCACACAGCAGAAAATTGATTATTTAAGTCAGTTATAAATATATATCAGACAACAAGACTAAATCACATAGTTTAGTGCAAGTTAAAATATCTGCGAAGCTTAGTTAGGAAAATATGAAGCTTTATTTTTTAGGGTTCAAGGGTAAAAACGGGACCCTATTACTGAGACTTCGATGTCTGTCCGTCTGTCTGTCCGTCTGTCTGTCTGTCTCCAGGCTGTAACTCAAGAACCGCTATAGCTAGACTTCTGAAATTTTCACAGATTATGTATTTCTGGTGCCGCTATAACAACAAATACTAAAAACAAAATAAAGTTAATATTTAAGGGGGGCTCCCATACAACAAACGTTATTTTTTTGGTCTTTTTGGCTCGTAATCCATAATGGCAACATATAGACACTTGACATTTTCACAAAATCCTCAATTCTATGTGTACTTTAATATTAAATAATAAAATTAAAATAAATAATTAAGGGGGGCTCCCATACAAAAAACACATTTTTTTCCTTATTTTCGCTCTACAACGGTACGGAACCCTTCGTGCGCGAGTCCGACTCGCACTTGGCCGATTATTTATATTTTAAAATGTCCCTACAGGCTTACCTAGCCTTTGAATCGTCAGTGCTTTATTTGGAAGCTTCTTTGGGGTATACTTAACATTAGTCGTGTGCGTACAAGACAAAAAAACGAGGAATACGGCTTTTGCTGAACCAAAGATTTCCTTTGGTAGGATTGATCTTTATATCCCTAAGATAGGTTTACGATGTGAAGCCACCTGAATATTTCATGCAGGTGGGGGAGGGGGTTTTTTTAGCTTTAACAAGGTATGAGGTAAATAACTGCGTGGGATTTAGGTATATAGTCGAGTTTGATATCATTTTCGATTGAATCAAATGTTTACATGCCAGTTTTTGAATAATATTTAGATAAAATATAGTAAAAATAAAATAAAATAAAAAATTTAGAATATATGATTTTCAACCAACGAAAACGCTGTTGACAGGGCTTAATTAATATAAGGAGGCTGATAGCTGCATTATTCTGCATGCCAAAAACATGGTGATGAATGGAGCAATAAACATATTAATATTACTAGACGTACCGCGCGGCTTCGTCCGCGTAAATCTGAAATTTCACGGAAACCGTATATTTTTCACAAATTAATAACCCATATCTCACGTAGTCTACTATATATTCGTGTCAAATAACATAAAAATTGCTCCAGTAGTCTGTGAGATATTAGCCCTTTCAAATAATTTTCCCCGTTTTTTTACATTTTCCTCTGTATCTTTGCTCTTATTGGTCTTAGCGTGATAAAATATAGCTTATAGCCTTCCTCGATAAATAGGCTATCAAACACTGAAAGATTTTTTTCAAATCGGACCAGTAGTTCTTGAGATTAGCGCGTTCAAACAAACAAACTAACAAACAAACTCTTCAGCTTTATTTTCACATATTCCTCTGTATCTTTGCTTCTATTGGTCTTAGCGAGATAAATATAGGCTATAGCCTTCCTCAATAAATAGGCTATCAAACAGTGAAAGATTCTTTTAAATCGGATGAGCAGCTCCTGAGATTAGCGCGTTCAAAAAAACAAACTCTTCAGCTTTATAATATTACTAGACGTTCCGTGCTGCTTCGCCCGCGTAAATTAGATATTTCACAGACAAATTTATCCACAATAAATAGCCTATGATTCTTCACGTTCCTACTTTTTATCTGTGCCAAATAACAGAAAAATTGCTGAAAAAATCGTGAAATAAGCCCTTTCAAATAATTTCCTCCGTTTTTTCACATTTTCCTCTATTTCTTCGCTTATATTAGTCTTAGCGTAATAAAATTTAGCCTATAGCCTTCCTCAATAAATGGGCTATCTAACACTGAAATAATTTTTCAAATCGGACCAGTAATTACTGACTCATACTAAGATTAGCGCGTTTAAATAATGCTTCTTCTTCTTCTTTTTACGTTGTTTAACATCTTTATCGTGCAAATATGAGTCCTAAAATGAATATAGCATTCTTAAGTCATCCGAATATGGTACCGAACTTGGAATAGTACCATAATTAATGCCTCTATACAGATTGAGACTCTATTTTCCTCCAGAGCAGAAGCTGCTAAAATTAAAAAAATACTAACATCAAAAATCGCGGTGGCTCCACATCTTAAATCCATCCTTGGACCATAAGGACCAATCCTACCAAAGGAAACCTTTGGTTCATTAATAGCCGTATAATTCACCGTATACACGCAACTACATCGTCTATCTTAATCTTAAAGATCCGATGACATTACAATATTTAAAAAAAAAGACGGGTTGCACTCCGGGAGTGCCGGCAGAAGTGAAAACTTGATTATTACGTAGTGCATTATTTTTTTTAACCCATTTTTTATGAAAAACGATTTAAAAAAAAAAAAAAAAAAAAAAAAAAAAATATATAAAAAAACGATCGTTTTAATTAATTAATCGAAACCATTACAATCGATTAAAAAATATCGACAATTCCATTAGCATTACCATTCATTACCATCCATACTTCCATATCCATACTAGTATCATAAATGCGAAAGTGTGTCTGTCTATCTGTCTGTTTCTTCTTTACGCCCAAACCACTGAACAGATTATGCTAAAATTTGATATGGAGATACTTTGAGTCCCGAGAAAGGACCTGATACTTTTTATCCCGTAAAAATGTACGGTGCCCGTGCGATAAACGAATTTCGGCGTAACAGAGTTGCGGACGTCATAATATAGTTCCTTAAGACTACACGGTCACACTGACATCAGTTGAGTCCATCAGTCTCAGACTGACGCCAGAATGATGGCCGGAAAGTACATAATCATAATCAGTCCCTCAATCACACGATCATTCTCCCGTCGGGCGCATTCTCATTAGTCGTTAACTCGTACGGTATACATAACGTGACCATACGTCCCGCTTTGGGCGGGACAGTCCCGCTTTCAGGCAGTCTGTCCCGCTGTCCCCCGCGAGGCCGAAATTGTCCCGCTTTTGCAAACAGACCAAACGACAATTTTAAAGTATTTTTATGTTTGAAATGCCTGTGTAATGCCTGGAAGTAACGCACTCCCATTCAACAAATGTGGTTATTCAATATTCTGCCATATTTTGCTTATACAGATAGGCACTAGACATTCACAAAATACTCTATTGTATTTACCTCTATACTTTCAGAATTATTAATAATAAAATGAAAATAAAATTTATTTGGGGGGGGGGGTCCGGTATATGTCCCGCTCTGACGAAAAAAATAAATGGTCACGTTAGGTATACAGCATGCGGGGAGTCTATGACAACTAATTGACAACAAATGGCGCATTGTTATTGGTCGTGGCATGCGTTTCAGAAATCTCCCGCACCCCGCAAGCGGACCCTATCGACCAGTGAAAATGCGCCAGTCAGTCTGGATCAGCCTGATGGACTGAACTGATGCCACTGACTGAACTGGTTACACCGTCAATGTAACCTATGACTAATAACTATGATGAATCCTTGTACCTTGTTGGTCTTAGCGAGTCGTCCGCAGGCGTCAGCGAGCTGTCGTTTCAGCTGGTGGTTCTCCGCGGCGAGGGTGTCGAGGACGGCGGCGAAGGCGTCCTCCTCCGCCTCGCCCTCCGCCTCCCCCTCCCCCTCGCCGCTGCACCACCCGCTCGACTCCGACCCGCCGGGCACGCCGCGCACACCCACACTGAACATGTTACCACAGATTTAAGATAGTCACTATGTAAACTCCATAAACTAATGTCACACAAACAAGTTACTCCTTTGTGTCATATTAGTACATAGGCCCGTATTTTTGGTCAGTACTCAAGATGCATCTCGGTCTCAAGACACAATTCAAGCTCTGTGATTGGTTGGCTGTCAAAATTTGGACCAATCACAGAGCCGAACCGCGTCTTGAGACCGGGTCGCATCTTAAGTACTGACCAAAAATACGGGCCATAGAGTGCTTGCTAATATCATAAATGCTAAAGGCTGACACTGGATAGGACATAGAATAGTTTTTGTTGTGGAAAAATCTACTATTTCCACGCGATAAATAAATTTCAAAAGGATTTATCGTTATATCGCCATACAATTTTAGAGACAAGTAACATAAATTAGCTTTAGTACTTAGGGCAACGAAAATTAGCTTATGTGGTAATTCTTAGAATATTATAAAAATAAGTCGGAAGTGTCTGAGGTTCTGTTAGCACAGAACCTCAGACACTTCCGACTTATTTGACATAGCTGTCAAAACCAAGTTTTACGTACAAAACATACAGACCTAGTCAGATCCGGCTGTGAACGAGACAGGCTGAGCTTTTCCTTGCTCAGCTTCGCCTTGGAGCCCTTTCCCTTTCTCTCCTCTCGCGGCTTAGACGAGGACCTGACGGAGAGAGGCGAGGCGGGGGGCGTGGGCCCGCGGGGCGTCGGCGACTGCGCCACCTCCTTCGCCAAATGTTTGAGCACCGACGACTGATTGAGAAAATCATCCGGGATCTCGGTTATTTCCTGCGGTAAAGTTTAAAATGTATAGTAAAATAAAATGTATATTTTTTTGTTTTTTAATTTACAATGAAAATACATATATTTACAACCGACTTGTGAATGCAGTTAAAGATAATTTATTAGCACGAGACTTTATAACTTAACGAAAGAAAAAAATTATAAGTACTAGAAAAAACTATTGTTGCTATACATACTTGAACACCTTGATCAGGTGGACTCGTATAAATCCTTTGACCTCCAATGTCTATGTAGTTGGCAGTTGCAGAAATCTGTTGTTCCTTGTGCACTTTTGGCAAGGGTATACCGCTTGGTTTTTTGCTGCCATCACTTTTCTTTAGCGTGTGGTAGGGAGAAGATTGGCTGGGTGAATGTTTGATTTCACTACTAGTCCTTTCATGCTCCCTACAATCGATTATATAGTCATTACCAAGGTTGATGTTTAGTTAATTGAAATCATTATTATTCTGTACATTTTTAGTTAGTTATTTACAGTAGTATGCTAAATTGGAAATGGGCCGGTCACAATGTACTGTGTGTGTGTGTGTGTTTTTACCCATCACTTGGGTTACAAAAACACTAACACACAAAAGAATATGATGTTGGCCAGGCGTGAGATAGGAAGACGAAATTACCAAGAAAAGAAAATACTGGAAAGAGCTGAAGGAGGCCTCAGCCAACAGGCACACCAAATTATATATGAGTAGGTACATGTTAACCACTCCCCAAAAGCATTTAATATTATAAAACATTATTTCTCCAATAGCTATATTTTATGGTTAGAAAAAATCACTCACCTAATTGGAGTAGGCCTAGACGGCCAGGAATCATCTTGATTGTGTATAATAAGGGTATTGTATGAGGAAGAAGACACATCCAAGGAGCTACGGTTACTGTTGCTGCCTCCTACTGAGTCCTTTAATGAATTCCTGTTACTGCCAGAGACACTGTCCTAATGAATTATAAAAACACAAAGAAAACTTTAAAAATATTACTTCCCTTTTGCCTCCATATTAATAACCACATTACATTATTATTTATTACCGTCAGAAAGGTGAATGCCCAAAAATGTATAGACCAAAAACCCGTAATCGATTCAAACCATTTTTATGGGGCATAGTAGACTACACCTACGGTATCCCAAATACAATGTCCTTTTTGGATTAAACAATCACCAAGTACTTTAAAAACGATCGTAACCAATTGACTGTTCTTATAGGAATCTATGATATTTAGGACATGATGCTACAAACGATATTGTGACAATTAGTACGTAGTAAAAACACATTTATATTTGTCTACTGATTCTTATATTCATGTATTTAATATTAAAATATTTATCACTTTTATATCTGAAAGTATAGAATGTCAGTTTGGTATAGAAATGGTATAATCTGCACAATGTATTTTTAACGATTATTACATGATATCAGTTAACTATCTACGTCTTTTCGAAAATAAAAGGGCAAACGAGCAAACGGGTCACCTGATAGAAAGCAATTACCGTCACTCATGGACACTCGCAACATTAGTAGAGCTACAGGTGCATTTAAGAGGGAATACGCTTTCTTCCGAAAAACGTACGGTGAAAGACTGTCACTCATCAAAGTGATGAGGATGGTATATTTTTTGCGTGGAACGAGTGCGAAAAGTTGCAGGAGGTATGATTCCGAACAATTCCTCAGAACACTCCCCGTGATACAACTGGTACAGAATACAGTGAAAAGCCACGTGTGATTTAGTTTACTCATAAAATATATAACATAAGACATCTCTTTTTAGGGTTCCGTAGTCAACAAGGAACTCTCATAGTTTCGGTCTGTCCGTCCGTCTGTCCGTCCGCCCCTCTGTCTGTCCGTCTGTCTGTCCAGAGACTATAGGACCAACAAAGCTGTAATTCGGCATGAATTCACATATTAATGATTCCGATAAAATGGTATATAATGTCTTAAAAAAATGTTTAAGGTAAGTACCACCCCTTCACATATTTTAGCGGGGATGATTTTTTTTTTTCGCTTCCACCCCACCGTATGAGGTGTCGTTGGATAGGTTTTTTAAAAATATTATGGGTATAACATATCATTTTCCGATTTAGAGATGTGAAATATGAAGTTTTAAAGTGGAAAAAAAAATCTTTAGAGTTCTGCAGTGACCCCCTTCTACCAGCTAAACGGTTGCTTCTGGAAAAATATTCACAGGAGTAGAAATATGCTGAATTTAAAATAAAAATTATCACGGCTAAGAAGACTTCATAAGTTATAGAGTAATAGTTGATCAACTAAAAAAATTTAACTATTCGGAGAAGTATTAAAGGAACTTATAATTTAAATTCCGTTAAAAACGTAATATGAGATGATGACAGTTGTTGTTAGTAATGTATAAGTTATAACACGTTATAAAATATGTACATTCATTGACCATTCAAAAAATATCAAAAACTAGCGGTACTACTACTGAACCTTATATTGCTAGTGGCCCGACACGCACTTGGCCGGTTTTGACTTTATTTTCTCTAAATTGTATATTATTATACGTGTCACCATCGTTTTTACGAGGAAAACACAAAAACAAAGGAAGAAACTACATAGTTGATTCAAAGCGCTGTCTCAAAATCTCAGATTTATTTTTTCAAATTATCCGTTTCGGTTATGGTTTTGAATAAAATGAGTTACATATTATTTACAATCTACTATTAATGGTCTACTTTGCTGTATATAAATTATTTTAATCAACTATGGGTTTTTTTTGGGCATTCACCTTTGTATACCTAGGAACCATACATTTGATGATGATGATCCTATGTCCTTGCCCAGGACTAAAATATGTGTTTTGATGAAAATTGCTTCTAAATTGGTTTAACAGTTTAAGCATGAAGAGGTTACACACTAACATACTTTTGCTTTAATAATGAGTATGGACATTAAGAATTATTTTGTTATTATTAAAAAATTACCTTGAGAGAATTCCTATTATTATTAGCTTGGGTTTGATTTTCTTGACCCTGTGGTTCCACCCTGGCTGTATGTCTCACCACATACCTTTCCTCACGGGACAGATTTTCATTTGAAGTGGACACGTCAGTCTCGCTGCCTGATAAACTTTGAGGGAACCCGCTTGGAACTATGAAACATTGTCTGAATATTAGACTCGATCAGTTAAAAATTAGTCATAATATATTTTGTATGTTTATATATTTAAATGTGTATTAGACCATACTGAAGACATGAAACAACAATCCGTCTTGCGTCATCCATCAGCTGGGGGCCTCGAAAAAAAAATTTTAGGGGTCCTCGCAAGATATATCTTTCCCACATAAAATTAAGGTCTTGCCCAGCCACTGGTCAAATCCTCATTATGTAATTAACACCTCCATCGTGGGCATCACAGACACAATAGATTTTCAATTGTTATGCGGCAGCCGGCCTTTGGGGATTGATGGGTCAACCAATATTTTACTTTTGTAAGCATCTTAATATTTTTTTTTATTTAATTATAAATAACTAACTAAAACTGATTATTTCTAAAAATTTTATCAATAAGTAATCATCTAGTAAAATAATAAAGCAATAATAGTAAGAAGTTTATATTTCTTTACCAGGTTGTTTCTGTGTCCTTTGAATATTACTTGTAAATGAAAGAAATCGTCCTGGCGGTCGCATTGAACCCATTTTAACGACCTTACAAATCAGAAATTATTTCACAATGTGCATAATGCAATTCAAAAATTTCTTTCTCATGGACTTTACCATACCTAAAAAAAAAGTTGTAAATCAGGCTATACACAGACAATACAATAATAGCAGGAAAATTACATTTCCAGTTAATCACATTGCAACAAAATGTAACAGAAATGGACACCTTCTCTAAGCTAGAAGGTATAGTTCACAATTCTCTCTTTACATTATAATATTGAAGTAACTTATATTATACAAAATATTACTTACAACTTTTTGTAAATAAATTTATAAAAATGGGCAAGTTTATTTAATAATATTTTTAGAAAAACAAGACGTACAATATGTACCAACCTACTACAATAATTCAGATCACAGATGTTGACATTCTTAATTTTGACAGTTGACTTTTTTTTTTCTTCTTTTTTGGCAACTTGACACAAAGGATGTGTATGTTGTGCCACAGACAAGGAAAAAAGGTAAGGAATATGGCGGGAAAACCATATTCCTCCTATTATAATTTTCATCATCGTTTTCATGTATCGTCAGGTCTAAAGTCTAGTCAAAGTCTAAGTAAAAGTCAATACAGTCACAGGAGTCAAGTCGGTCGATTCAGTAAAGTGGTAGACGCTTTACTGAAACTTTCGATGGAGTTTTGGAGGGAACACAAAATAGCACGTTTCTGGATATTACATCACTTACCTACACTTGTGCATGAACACGAATATCTAATGGGTAATATTCTACCAATATTACACATTAAAAACCCAGCTAACACAATTTTAGGAAAATAATACAAAAGCACAACAGCACTCTTTCACAAGCCCGCCAAAACTCCTACAGTTGACTTTTGTTTTTCTCTGAGGTTTTGACATTTTTGACAGCAAATGATCCAGTTACCACAGATTAAAAGTAACTTAAGCGCTTATTCATTTCACTAAATTTAGAAGTCCTAGCTAGGATCCTAAATAGGAGACTAATTATTAGAAGCTTCTTATTCCACTTGTCCTAATTTAGTAACTAAATCAGTTGTGACCACGCGACGATTTTGGCCAGACGCATGGGCGCTGGCAGGGGGGTGCCAGGGGGTGCACTTGCACCCCTTGGGAATCTCGGGATCAACAGGAATTATTGAAATAAAAAGCATTTTGTAACCCTATTACCATGCCGTACAAATATAATTCGTAATGTTTAGGCGCTAAATGTATTCTGTTGACGTAAATAGACGGTCACTGTTGTGTTGTTCGTAAAAAGTAAAAAGAAATGAAAGAAAAGAAAAATCTGCACCCCTTGGAAATTATTTCTGCCGGCGCCCATGGCCAGACGTCTTCTTAATGGCTCCAGTTCTGTCAAAGCAACAAAAAATTGGTCTTCTCATAGGCTTAGCTGTTGGCTCAATGAAAATCAAAATAAATAAAAGGCGAAAAAGATGGTTGAAAGAATTTTTGCTCCACGAAAAATTATGAATTATGAACTTTCTGAACTACTTGGAACCAGCAGACTTTAGAAATTACCTACGAATCCTACGAATGCTATAATCTAGATTCTAGAGATTAGCCTTGTTCGTTTCAGGTTTCAACTGCGCATGCGCGGCTTTTTTGTTTGTCAGTGTGAGTGTCATATTCTAAAGTACTGATAAATTGCTGTCAGGTGAGTGTCATGTTCTAAAATACCTGTCAGATTTTGACAAAAATTGATCGGTATTTTAGAATATGACAATCACACTGACACACGAAAGCCGCGCATGCGCAGTTGAAAAACCAAACGAACAAGGCTATTGATGAGCAGTTGCTATCAAAGGACAAGATCCAACGTCCATACAATTTTGTGCTAATTTTAAAAGTGCCGGCCAACGCAAATAAACCCATTATTTAAATAGAACATAATCTAAGGAATAATTTTTATTATTACACCAAAGTTCTAAGTCAAGTCTCCGAGTTCTTATTCAAGGTCAAACTTTTTTTATAACATATAATAAAACTTATTTTATTAATTAAAAGTAATAAGTAATCGATCCCAACGTCCCTATCCGAGTCATAGAACAGATTAGAGGCCAAATACCTACAAATGATTTGGAAAAATTGACGGACGGAGCCACAGGAGCCACAACATTACATCCGCGACTCCATCGGCGGTCGCCTGCTGTTTATTGACGGACGGAGCCACAGGAGCCACAACATTACATCCGCGACTCCATCGGCGGTCGCCTGCTGTTTATTGACGGACGGAGCCACAGGAGCCACAACATTACATCCGCGACTCCATCGGCGGTCGCCTGCTGTTTATTGACGGACGGAGCCACAGGAGCCACAACATTACATCCGCGACTCCATCGGCGGTCGCCTGCTGTTTATTGACGGACGGAGCCACAGGAGCCACAACATTACATCCGCGACTCCATCGGCGGTCGCCTGCTGTTTATTGACGGACGGAGCCACAGGAGCCACAACATTACATCCGCGACTCCATCGGCGGTCGCCTGCTGTTTATTGACGGACGGAGCCACAGGAGCCACAACATTACATCCGCGACTCCATCGGCGGTCGCCTGCTGTTTATTGACGGACGGAGCCACAGGAGCCACAACATTACATCCGCGACTCCATCGGCGGTCGCCTGCTGTTTATTGACGGACGGAGCCACAGGAGCCACAACATTACATCCGCGACTCCATCGGCGGTCGCCTGCTGTTTATTGACGGACGGAGCCACAGGAGCCACAACATTACATCCGCGACTCCATCGGCGGTCGCCTGCTGTTTATTGACGGACGGAGCCACAGGAGCCACAACATTACATCCGCGACTCCATCGGCGGTCGCCTGCTGTTTGGGGTATAGCAGGCTCGTCTTGGGGGAAGTTTTATTTACCTTCCGTCCGTCAATTCTTCTAAATCATTTGTAGGTATTTGGCCTCTAATCTATTCTATTACTCGGATAGGGACGTTGGGATCGATTACTTATTATTTTTGATTAATAAAATAAGTTTTATAATACATGTTATAAAAAAAAAGTTTGACCTAGAATAACAACTCAGAGACTTGAACTAGATCTTTGGTGTCATAATAAAAATTATTCCTTAGATTATGTTCTATTTAAATAATGGGTTTATTTGCGTTGGCCGGCACTTTTAAAATTAGCCCAATTTGGACCTTGTCGTTTAACAAAAAAAATTACAAATGAAAATAATATACATATTTCTATCTTATTGCCATGTTTTTATTTTATTGACATGATAACGTCTTATTATTCGATATGGGCTGCGCGCACGAAAAAACATGACGCTATATGCGGCGTTACCTCGCTGATCGCTCTAAAGGCGTTCCATTTATCCTCTCAACAACCGAAAGGCCCACCTGGGCCGCGCTCTTTGTTTCGATTATATTACGAATTTCGATGACTTAGAGAATACTTTTGTTTGAAGAAGTTTGGTTAGTTATGACCTTTGATACATTGACCACACTCTGAATGAAAAATAAATAAACAATCTGTGAGCTATTAGTATTATTTCGGCTATTCAAAATTGTGCTCTATTTCCTACGTGTCAAGGTATGACTTGTGCTTTGTTCGAAGATTTTACTGGATTTCACGAATGTACTCGTATGTAGCGTTTTGTATTGCGAATAGTTTATTTTACTCATTATAAATATTTTATTTATAATGAGTAATTTATTTGTTTATTTCTTCTGAACAAGTCACTAATTATAGTTTCGAAAGTTTATAATCGAGAAACTAATATCACATCGGACTAAATACTATATTATGATGGCTTGATAGATAGAAAATTTAACATATATTATAATGTAGTTCACACAAACATAAAATATGGATTGTATGTAAGGATATTACATTAATTTTACAAAGAGGGTAGGCCGGGCGCCATTTTTTTTTGCACATTGACCTGCCAACTTTTTTGCATAGATTTTTCCCGGAACTCAGGGGTTAAGGCTATGACGCTGTCACGTTCAACTATCGTCAGTAAAACGGCCCATTCACTATCCTGCATTGCAGTCCTGCTGCAGTCCGCCGTGCAGGCCTGCAACACCATTCACTATCCTCCGTGCAGTCCGCCGGCTTATGCAGGATAGTGAATGGTGTTGCAGGCCTGCACGGCGGACTGCAGCAGGACTGCAATGCAGGATAGTGAATGGGGCCTTTAAACTGACTTTACAGACAACCGATTTTTTTATTATGTTAAGGGCCTGTTTTACCACTTCCTGATAAGTGCCGGACATTCTATCCACAACTTAACTTGACAGCTGATAAAGTATGGAGAATCTGTCAAAAAAGTTGTGGATAGCCTATCTGGCACTTTATCAGGAAGTAGTGAAACAGGCCCTTAGTGTGTTAAATTTTTTTATTACATTTTACTATGTATTTTTATTTAAAATAAATATAATTTGAGTATATTTTTATTTATTATACGATTATCACCTTATCAAGGCAATACGTATCCCTTTTTTCATAAAAAAGCGTAGATAATGATTAATAGGTTATTTTTTTGTTGACTTTAATACAGATTTAGCAGTTCCCACTATAGATAAAAGGTTGAAACCATCTAGCAGCACTGATTTAGGCTACGTTCCGAAATGTACTGCGACCACTGCAGAGTGTGACGTCATTTTAGTATACTGCGAAGCCGTTCCTTTATAGTTAGTATACTGTCGGTATACTGGTTACTATTTAAAACGGAACGCAATCCAGTATACTATCAGCCGCATTTTTGACAGCTCGTATTGAACATTTTCAACACAGTGTAATAAGGTTAATTTTTGCAATTCTTCCAGTGTTTTATTATTATTAATCCAAATTAATTACAGAAATTTATAACTTTGGGATTAAACTGTAGGTATTGTTATAAAACGTTAGACACTCGAGTGGTTTTGACACTTGACAGTTGACTTTTGACAGTTGACTGATCACGTGATCAAAGTACTCGAAAACGCCTGGTGTCTCAAGTTAAGCGCTTATCCTAGCTAGTTTCCTAGGTAGGATCCTAGCTAGGAACCTGGCTTTCTAAATGTTATTCCACTTGACTAAATCGGAAACGATTTAGGATCCTAGCTTTCTAAATGTTATTCCACTTGACTAAAGCGGAAACGATTTAGGATCCTAGCTAGGCTAGGAACCTAGCTAGGATAAGTGGAATAAGCGCTTAAGCGGAGGAAAGTCAATATTTTGCAACTTTTTTTGCTAATTCGATTGTTTGTCGTTTGTTCTTGATTGTTCGAACAAAAATAATGTTTGTTCGTTTTTCGTTGTTTTTATTTTAATTTTCGAAAATTTGACCTAAACCTAGCGCCGACAATTATTGTATCTAGACTTTTTTTCTTTTTTTCAATCAATCTAAGCTAGTAATCGTTTGTTCGATCAAAAAAAATGTTTGTTCGATCTTATTTACGCTGATAAATGATAATTAATTTTTTGGCGGGGGAAAGTCAATTTTTTGCAACTTTTTTTCGCTAATTTGATTGTTCGTCGTTTGTTCGTGATTGTTTGAACAAAAATAATGTTTGTTCGTTTTTCTTTTTCTAAAATGGAATCTGTTTGACAATCAAATTAAAAAAAAATAAGAAAACGCCCCATTGTGAAAACTTTTATGATTTTCGGAAAAATGAATAGTGATAATATCGTGAAATATCACGGGAAATTCAACAAAAAAAAACAAAGCTCAATTTTGAAGCAGTCATACTACTTTTCGCGCTCTTGCCCATTATAAACATGCTAAAATTAGACAGCTGTCGGCTAATTTCACCGCCACTTATTTCTTTTATCAGCGATTTTGTTGTGTTTTAAATTATGATATGTATCATCAGAATGAAATTTAACGCTTCAACTCCCGTAAGGCCCAAGTGGGCCGCGATAACAATTGAAAGGCTATTGTGTCTCGTTTTTCCGCGATTGAAAGAAATAGCCGACATCTGAAAATTTTATATATTTTTTAAAAAAAAAAAATATCATACAAAAATTAAAAGACAATTTCACATGCAGAAGGTTTAAAAAATTAACCGTGCAATTTTTTTCTACGTATTTTTTTACTTGTACACAATACACATACTTATATATGTGCTTGTACATAATTTAATTAATAAAAAATATCAAAAATTGTTTAACGACGGCTAATTTTAGTACCTATCATTCATCAGGATTCAGGATGGGAATCATTGCACAGGTATTAAGTATTATCATTGAGTATATTATGGGACTTGGGTAACTGACATATAATTGTCGAGGATTATAATTATAATAGGTAATAATAGTGATGCAAATAATCAAAAGTTGTATACAGGTAGTGTAATATGGGATATTAGCTTAACGCGCGTTGAAATCGTAGCGCGCGCTATGACACTTTTCTTTCAACGCGGGTGGATTTTGACGCGCGTCACGGGCATGCCACACCTTCGCTGTTGACTGCGCTATAACGCATGCCCTTGTTGAACAAAAAAAAAAAGGCACAATGTGGACAAAGCTTTTGTGGAGCATTGTCAATATTGTTGTACTTGTTGTTATTGGATGTAATATAGGGCGCATTTTCATTAGTCGTTAACTCGTACGGTATACAGCATGCGGGGAGTCTATGACAACTAATTGACAACTAATGGCGCATTGTCATTGGTCGTGGCATGCGTTTCAGAAATCTCCCGCACCCCGCATGCGGGCCCTATCGACCAGTGAAAATGCGCCATTAAATGACCCGCGCAGCAGTCGAGAGTTGGTGCATGCGCAGTCGTGTTTATTTAAACATTTAATTAAGGTGGGTGTCATGAAAGTAAAAAAATAATTATCAGTGTTCAGTAATATTATATCATCCGATGGTTGATAACGCCATCTAGTCAAAGAGTGGCGTAACGGAAGTGCAATGACATGAACACCGCGCGGTTTGCAGCAGCGTGACGTCGACACCCGCAGCGCCGCGCCGCATCGGGGGCAACTTCTCTCCCCTTCACCGCTGAACGCGTAATGGTCGCTATAATTATTGTCTTCACGTTAATTTTTTAAATTTTGTAATTTTTTTTCTTTACAATAAACGTAGTCAGAAGTTCAATAAAGCACGTTATTGAAGAGTTCATCCTGCTCCCGACCAAGTAATGGTCCTGCCGAGCCATATACAAGATACAAAGAGCCAGGCGGCAACGTGGAGCGTTACTTTGGAGAAGAGGATTCTCCAGTCCAGGATTGTCGTCAAGTCGCATCCGGTCAGGTTACAAACCCCTTTTCCCCCTTCCTTATCCAATATTTGCGTTAATATTGTTATTTTTTTTCGTCTTAGTTGCGGTATTGCGCGGCGCCAGTGCCGTATCAAGGCGTGGCCGAGCGGGAAACTGTAAGTACTGTTGCTTCTTATAACTTTTCAAAATGAGTGACGATGAATTTAATGCGTTAGAACCTCCCCAGGGGCCTATGAAAACAAATGAAAGGGCTAAATCTCCTCGCTTAAATATTAGCACAAACTCAAATAAACGTCTCGCTGATTTAAAAAAGCAGCGAGGTACGCTAAAAGGCAGGCTTACGTTATTTGAGAAGTATATTTCGAAACTAGATAAATTAACACTAAATTTTAATATGAAAACAGAATTAGATTTACGAATTCAGTCAGCTTACAATTTGTTCCAAAGTTTTAATGATATTCAATCTGAAATGGAACAACTAATTGATGAAACCGATTTACCTACTCAATTAGAATATCGGGAGTCATTCGAACAGCAATATTTCTCCATCATGGCTGAAGCGAAGTGCTTGTTAAATTCTAACGATAGTGAACGAAACCATGTTCCTTGTCAAGTTTTACATAATCCTGTGTCAATTAAGTTGCCAGAAATTAAACTACCAGCATTTGACGGTGCATATGATCAGTGGTTGGAGTATAGAAATTCATATCTCACCATGATACATAATCGTGAAGATCTTAACGATATACAGAAATTCCATTATTTAAAATCATCTCTTAGTGGTACTGCCTCTCAAGTTATAACGGCGTTGGAATTTACTGCTGAAAACTACTTACATGCATGGGAGCTTATAGAAAATAGGTTTCACAACAATCGTTTGTTAGTGCAAAATCATGTTAAAGCTTTGTTTACTGTCCAGGCTCTTCAAAGTGAATCATATATTCAAATTAGAAAATTGATAGACTCAACATTACGTAATTTGCGTGCACTAAAGTCACTGAACGAGCAGACAGAGACCTGGGACACGTTAATTGTCTATCTCATTGTATCTAAACTTGATCAGTCAACTGAACGCGAATGGGAAACCTATAAAGGTACTCTCGTGTCTAAGAATGATTCGAATAACATTAAATTAAATGATCTGTTAGAATTTTTAAGAAACCGTGCGGATATGTTAGAAATGATTAAGTCTAGTAATAATAAAGGTGTTTCTACAATTAAGCATAATTACAGTGATACAAATAAGTTAAATTCTAATTATAATAAAAAATATATAAGTAAATCAAATCACATAAACTCGCAACCTGTCACACATTCATACGTTTCTAATTCAAGTTCTAATAAACATAACTCCGAAAATAATAAATCTAGGCGTAATTGTGTTAACTGCGGTGGAGATCATTATTTATATTCATGTCCAAAATTTTTAAATTTGTCTGTCCAAGATAGGAATATCATTGTGAAAAATAAAGGCCTTTGTCAAAATTGTATTCGGTCTAATAGTCACTCAATAAGTGAGTGTTCGTACGGCCCATGTAAAATATGTAAAAATAATCATAATACATTACTTCATAATAATAACAGCGATAGCGTAGGTAAAGCTGCATCTACGTCGACTATTTTGCATCCGTCGGCGAGCGTTAACAAATCAGCTGACGTGCAAAGCCTACGGTCCGAGCGCAATGTACTTACGTGTAGTGCCGCTGTACAACCGGTTTTGTTATCAACGGCACTTATAGATGTTCCCGATACAAATAATTGTTATCATACAGTTAAAGCACTCCTCGATAATGGGAGTCAAAATTGTTTTATTACAGAATCGTTATGTAATCGTTTACAATTACCTATTATACAGTCCACAATTCATATTTCTGGTGTAGGACAAAGTGTTTCAAAAAGTTCTCACACTTGTAAATTAAATATTCGTTCTAAAGTTAATGATTTTAATACTAATATTCAATGTTGGGTTCTTCCTCGTATAACATCAAAGTTACCTTCGTTAGACGTTCACTGTAAACGTATACAGATTCCTAAACATGTTTCGCTCGCGGACCCTACGTTTAGCGTCTCGTCGGACATTGAAATATTGTTAGGAGCGGACATATTTTGGGATCTTTTAAATAATAATAAGATAAAACTCAGCAGTGGTCCATATTTGTACGATTCCAAATTAGGATGGATCATCTCTGGTCCTCTTCATATTAATAAGTCGTTTAAACCTGAAAAGGTTCAATGTAATTTAGTTCAAATAAATAATCAATTGCAAAAATTTTGGGAGTTAGAAGAATTGACTGACTTACCAAATATCATGTCGAATGATGATCGTTATTGTGAGAAGTTATTTACAGAGACTACTAAACGTGATGAATATGGTAGATTTTCCGTTCGTATTCCTTTAAAGGAGTCACCCGAATCGTTAGGGGACTCGTACACTATGGCAAAAAATCGTTTTTTATGTCTGGAAAGAAAGTTAGATCGTTTACCTAACTATAAAAAGCTTTATTTTGAATTTATGCGGGAATATGAGGCACTCGGTCATATGACTCCAGTTGCATCAAAGGATATCCCGGATATACTTAGTAAACCGCATTATATATTACCTCATCATGGTGTTTACCGAGAAGATAGTGTCACTACGAAATTACGCGTTGTGTTCGACGCGAGCGCGAATACGTCTAATAATAAATCATTAAATAATATACAACATGTAGGTCCACCGTTACAAAATGATATATTGTCTATATTACTCAGGTTTAGGCAGTATAAATATGTAGTGTGTAGCGACATCCAGAAGATGTACAGACAGATATTTGTTGAACAGGATCAACGTGTCCTGCAATTAATATTATGGCGGGAAGGTCGAGATTTACCTTTACAATTATATAAATTGAACACAGTTACGTATGGTACTGCGTCGGCTCCTTTTTTAAGTATGCGTTGCTTACAACAATTGGCTTTAGAATGTGATGATGATTTAGTAGCCAGGACTATAAAGGATAATTTCTACGTAGATGACCTTTTTACAGGATCCGATGACCTCGACTCGTTATTACAGTTGTGCAATAAAATATCTGCAACTTTAAAAAAGGGTTGCTTCCCGTTACATAAATGGACTTTCAGTCACGACGTTTCTGCTGATAAGTGTAAAGACCTAAATGTCGGTGAACATCGCTTGTCAAAAACGTTAGGGTTAGGGTGGTGTACAAAAAATGATGAATTTTATTTTACAACTAAAATTACACATAGTAATACAGTAGTTACAAAGCGTTTAATATTATCGACAATTTCACAAGTGTATGATCCTTTAGGTTTACTCACGCCTGCGGTAATAACAGCTAAATTATTGTTACAAAACCTATGGTTACATAAACTAGATTGGGATGACGAAGTTCCTAAAAATATTACGAATTCATGGCAAAGCTTTCTTTCAGATTTAAAATACTTACGCGATATTAAAATACCTCGTTACGTGGTTCGCGGGAATTATATAGAACTTCATATTTTTACGGATGCGTCGCAAAGTGCCTACGGTGCGTGCGCGTACGTTAGATCGTGTCACAATGGTTGTGAAACTACTATACCTATTTCTGTGCATTTGTTGTGTGCTAAAAGTAAGCTGGCGCCGATAAAGACTGTTAGTATTCCCAGGTTAGAGTTATGCGGAGCTTTAATAGGTGCGAAATTGTATTGTAAAATAAAAAAGTCTTTATGTTTAAATTTTAACAAGGTTTATTTTTGGACTGACTCAACAATCGTGCTGGGGTGGCTTCGTATGTCACCTCATCTACTAAAAACGTTTGTACAAAATAGAGTCGTCGAAATTAACGAATTGACCGGTGATACCATCTGGCGTCATGTTAAGGGCACGGAAAATTCTGCTGATATCATAACGAGAGGTTCTACATTAGACACATTAAAGTATGATCATAATAATAAATGGTGGTGTGGCCCTACGTTTTTACGAGAACCTGTGGCTAAGTGGCCAATTTTTGATAATAATATTGAATCGTCATCTATCGATTTACCCGAAACTAAGCCTGATACTATTAATTTATATTCCATTCAAGTTACTTCATTGATGGATTTTGAACGGTTTTCGTCATTTATTCGTTTGCAAAGAAGTTGTGCATATTTATTGCGTTTTATAAATAACGCGCGAGTAAATTCGCGCGGCGGTATAGGTTCGCGTTTAACCGGTCCGTTATCAGTAGACGAACTGCAGCGGTCGCTCGATGCATTGACGCGGCTCGTTCAACAAGAATGTTTTAGTGAGCAATATCGTGATCTAAAAAATAATATACCGTTGAGTAGTAATAAAAATAACAATAAATCTAATAAATTATTATATAAACAATTATCAGGCTTAAATATATTTTTAGATAAGTTTAATATAATTCGTATAGGTGGAAGGTTATCTAACGCGGTTGGATTTAATTATGAAAAGAAACACCCGGTATTGTTAAGTAATAAACATCGTTTCTCGAGGTTATTGTGTGAATATGAACACAAACGACTACTTCACGCTGGACCTCAACATTTAGTGTATTCTATGCGTGAAAGGTGGTGGATTTTAGGAGCTCGTAATTTGGCTAGACAGGTAGTACATAACTGTGTCGTATGTAAACGAATGAAAGGGAGAACGTTGACTCCTCTCATGGGTAACTTACCTACTGAGCGACTGGAGCCCAGCTTCCCATTCATCCAGTGTGGAGTCGACTATGGGGGCCCACTGTTCATACTGGATCGCAAAGGCAGAGGTGCTAAATTAATTAAAGCATATATTTGTTTGTTCATATGTTTTACGACTAGAGCAATACATTTAGAATTAGTAGGTAGCTTGAGCACGCAAGATTATATTTTAGCATTAAATCGTTTTATAGCACGACGCGGAAAGCCATACCAAATATTTTCAGATAACGGGAAAAATTTTGTGGGTGCTGAAAAAGAATTGGCAGCAATTTTTAATAAAACTAAGGATATTTCTGATTTTCTTACTAATAACCAAATTCGTTTAACATTCATACCGCCCTATAGTCCTCATTTTGGTGGGTTGTGGGAGGCAGGAGTCAAGTCCTGCAAGTACCATTTGAGACGCGTACTCGGTAATGCTAAATTAACACGCGAGGAGTTTGAAACAGTATTAACGCAAATAGAAGCTGTTCTGAACTCCCGCCCTTTATCCCCTCTGTCCTCAGATTCTGACGATTTCCTCCCACTCACTCCAGCACACTTCCTGATCGGTCGACCGCTGACTGCGCCTGTCTGCGAGAACCTCACGACGATCGAGCCTACGAGACTGGGACGCTACGACCGTGTGGAGCAAATTAGACAACACTTTTGGCAACGATGGTCTAAAGAATATGTTTCAGAGCTCCAGCAACGAACAAAATGGAAGGGCAACAATGAGGACATCACACCTAATATCTTGGTCCTTATCAAAGAGGATAATACTCCACCACTTAACTGGAAATTGGGCCGAGTAACAGAAGTATTCCCTGGGACTGATGGAGTATCCCGTGTAGCTGAAATTCGTACAGCGCACGGTATTATACGACGATCTTTCTCGAAGATCTGTCCGCTGCCTGTACAATTATGAAGACGAATATGTTGGAAGACCCTGGTTCTTCCAAGGCGGCCGGTATGTTCAGTAATATTATATCATCCGATGGTTGATAACGCCATCTAGTCAAAGAGTGGCGTAACGGAAGTGCAATGACATGAACACCGCGCGGTTTGCAGCAGCGTGACGTCGACACCCGCAGCGCCGCGCCGCATCGGGGGCAACTTCTCTCCCCTTCACCGCTGAACGCGTAATGGTCGCTATAATTATTGTCTTCACGTTAATTTTTTAAATTTTGTAATTTTTTTTCTTTACAATAAACGTAGTCAGAAGTTCAATAAAGCACGTTATTGAAGAGTTCATCCTGCTCCCGAACAATCAGCGTAAATAAGATCGAACAAAAATTTTTTTTGATCGAACAAACGATAACTAGCATTAGTCGTGTCGTTTGCTTTTTCAACTGCGCATGCGCGGCTTTTTTGTGTGTCAGTGTCATCAATGTGAGTGTCATATTCTAAAATACCGATAAATTTCTGTTAGGTGAGTGTCATGTTCTAAAATACCTGTCAGATTTTGACAGAAATTGATCGGTATTTTAGAATATGACAATCACACTGACAGTTGAAAAATCAAACGAACAAGGTTTTAGATTGATTGAAAAAAAAAGTCTAGGTCGGCGCTAGGTTTAGGTCAAATTTTCGAAAATTAAAATAAAAAAAACGAAAAATGAACAAACATTAATTTTGTTCAAACAATCACGAACAAACGACGAACAATCAAATTAGCGAAAAAAAGTTGCAAAAAATTGATTTTCCCCCGCCAAAAAATTTATTATCATTTATCAGCGTCAATAAGCTCGAACAAACATTTTTTTGATCGAACAAACGATTACCAGCTTAGATTGATTGAAAAAAAGAAAAAAAAGTCTAGATACTATAATTGTCGGCGCTAGGTTTAGGTCAAATTTTCGAAAATTAAAATAAAAAAAAAACAAAAAACGAACAAACATTATTTTTGTTCCAACAATCTAGAACAAACGACGAACAATCGAATTAGCAAAAAAAAGTTGCAAAAAATTGACTTTCCCCCGCCAACTTAAGGGAACCGAATACGCCAGTACTCACAGTAGAGTGCGTTTCATCAAATAGTTCCTTTGCCGTCATGTTGGCACTAATGCAAATTAATGTTGCCACATTACCCTTACTGTGCTACCTTAAATTAGGGGAGATAATATGTTATCACAAAATGCACTTAAAGAAAATTGTACATAATTCTAACAGCTTTCGCCCGCGGCTCTGCCTGCGTTAACGTCTATACTCTATCCCTCGGGGACCGTTCTTTTTCCCGGGATAAAAGGTACCCTATGTCCTTCTCCATACCCCGGACAACGTGTACCTATGGAAGTTTCATTATGATTCGCTTAGTGCTTTATGTGTGAAGGCGTAACAACCAAATTCACTTTCGCATTTACTAGCTAAAAGCCGAGCTTTGTGAGGGCTCGCGTCATTACACCTTCACTGACTGATGATAACACATTCACATGTAAATACTATGTTAAAGTACAAATCAATAGGCGTCATAGTTTGTCCGTAAAGTGTACCACAAAATGTACAGGTTGTGAGATGTACTAGGGCTCGCTTCGCTCGCCCTGATAATATTATTGTACTAGCTTTTACCCGCGCCTTCATTCGCGTGTATGTAGTTTTCGTTACTAGAAGTGCGTTTCATCAAATAGTTCCTTTGCCATAATGTTGGCATTCTCTGTTAATAACGTAAGCATGGTAGACACGCTCTGCAAGTATTCATAAGTTTAACTGTGTTTAAGGGTGATTAAACTGACGCTGGTAACCCTATTTCACTAAGCCGTAATGGCGGCAACCCGAGTTTAATGGAATTATTGGGGCCTAGTTACGTTTTTCACGTTCACAAAACTCTTTCACTCTTAGCACCATCATTGTTTCACCACTCTTTAATGTTTTCGGCATGATTTTCTCACGAAATCACAGTAAAACTTATGAAAACTCGCAGAGCATGTCTACCTTCTTTACATTATTGACAGACAGGAATGCCAACATGACGGCAAAGGAACTATTCGATGAAACGCACTATACAATATGGCGACGATTGATGACGTCATATCGACACCGGAAATATCACTTAAGGGGCCGGGTACCCTCGAAATTCTCATACATACGTAATTCCAAAATCATTTTCTCATACGAAAATATTTAACATGTTTGAGTTGTTTTTCAGTTTAAAATAGTAATTATCTAGGTTCCTGCACAAAAATTTACTTCAAAATATTTAAACATTAAATTTTTTTTTTTTTGTTTTTAATTTTTTTTTAGTAAATTTAGTACTTAATATTTAAAAACTAAAAAATTGAGTAAAACACTAAAAAATATATAAATAAATAGTAAATTTACTACAAAACATTTAAATACTAAAAAATATTTTTTAGACTAAATAATAAACTAAAAAATAGAGTAAAACACTAAAAAATATATAAATGAATAGAAGTTAAAAAGAATAGAGTTTAAATATTTTGTAGTAAATTAACTATTTATTTATATATTTTTTAGTGTTTTACTCTATTTTTTAGTGTTTAAATATTTAGTAGTAAATTTACTAAAAAAAATTTTAAAGCAAAAAAACAAATTTTGTGTTTAAATATTTTGAAGTAAATTTTTGTGCAGGAACCTAGGTAATTACTATTTTAAACTGAAAAACAACTCAAACATGTTATATATTTTCGTATGAGAAAATGATTTTGGAATTACGTATGTATGAGAAATTCCAAGTGTACCCGGCCTCTTAATGTAAGGGACAAAACACGACTTTTCAGGAGAGCGAAAAAACAACTATTTTTTTACAAATTAGTCTGTAACTTTTTATCATTTAGTCCGATCTTAAAGGTGTTTATTGCAAAGTTTCTTAGAATTTTTATGCTATATAACTATAAGAAAATATTTTCGTAAATTTACGCGTTTAGAAAATAGCATGTCCCTTGCATTAAAAAAATTGCTTATTTGTCCCTTACATCACTGAATTTTTTTATGTCAACTATGCCATATTAAAGTAAGCACCAAGTTTAATATGAAACTGTGACACAAATCTATTGTAAAGGACATAAAAAACTATGCTTTGGAGGAAGTTTGACGTAATATATTAAAATCTAACACATTAAGCCCACCACGACTGGCTGGTCTGCCACATAAGGGATATGATTTCCAGCAAAATAAGGGAACTTCGACAGACTGAAGCATTTCCCTTGGCACCGGGACTGTTCCCATCTACACCCAGAGCCCCTTTAGACAAGGTGGAACTTTGCAAAACCACGTCTCTGCTCTTTTGTCTTACCGAAATCTGTATCCTGAGCCGAATAGAAGATGGATCTTCCTCCCTGTTCCGCTCTGCGGCCTCTTTCTGTGAACCTGACTTAGCGATCGCACACCACAAGTCTAAATGTTCGTTCTTGACCTGGCATTAAGCTTCTCATTTCACCTTTTATGTTTAGTTGAGCCAGAATGGATGAGTTGGTTCTGAAAGCAGTTTATGGAATTCAGAGCATTTTCCTCCAGCACCCTCGACGGCGTCGATACGTCTGCGGTCTGCAGACTTCAGAGTCCATGTCTCGGATCCTTAAAGATAGATGAAGAATATGAGCACGTACACAAGTTTCCTCCTGGTTTTTAACGAAATCTTCCTGTCAAGCCAGGTTTTATGCATTTTGAGACATGGCGCTCTTAGTCATCCCAATTCTTCTACGTATATTTGATTAACAGGAGCCGTTGTTCGTAATGATCAAAGACAAATTTGCTAACCACTTCCAATTTTACCGCGCCAGTCAAAGGCAGAGTGTTGCTTCTGTCTATGACCATGTTTTTGGTTTCCCTTTATTAAATGAGAGGCCTAAGTTGTTGATCATTTGCTTCATTCTCTAAAACAGTTCTTGCATCTCGATTTCATTTGCAGCCAGGAGAGTATTGTCATCTTTAATGCTAGCTATATACAATTGACCGCATTACATATTGTGTATACGTATACCTAAAGGCTAAAGGTTTAGCTAAAACACTAAAACTTTATAGAAAACCTTAAACTTTTACGGATAATACTTTTTGAGTAGGTGCCAAAAAATATCTTCTTACTTGAAAAATGATATTTAAAATTAAGGTAAGGGACAAATTTTAGTGACGCTATGACAATTATTATGTATCAATTCTTAACGTAAAGGACATGTTAAGAGAATTGTACTAAGCTAAAGGTTAACGTAAGGAACTGAATTTTATTTTAAAAGCATTTACGTTATTTTTTTTAACACGTAAAAATATTTACGTCCGTTAAATCAATTTTTTTAGGAAAAAACCTGTCTTGACTTTAAAAAATGTGTACTGTAAGGGACATTTTTTTAAAGATAGAAGAATTTCAAATATGCCAAAAGATAGAGCTCGAAATTCTGAATCCAATGATATATATAACTCATTTTCGCCAAAATGTCCCTTACGTTAAGTGATATTTCCGGTGTCGATATATTTCACTAGGGTACTGCGGCAGTGTACTGCAACTCCATTACGGAACGATTTTTCTACAGTGATAGCACTGTGCAGTGGTCGCAGTACATATTAGGAACACAGCCTATATGTTTTTTTGCTTCGTCCCTTTAGTTTAAATTTCACAAATCGCATACACCTAAGCGATCATTGGCCTAAAGGTACAATTCCGTGCATCGCGATCGATCGCGGTCGTGCCACAGATTATTTGGGTCGTGCAAGACCTACGACTGTCGTCGGACGCTCGCGACCATAGTCAACGTATGAAAATGTATGGCACCGCTTCCGAGGCCCGCGACTGACGCGCGCGGCCTACGACTGTCGTAAGCCGCGCGCGATCGTGTCTTGAAGTTATGACAGTCGCGCACGACCGACGACAGTCGTAGGCCCCGCGCGACCGTGTCAAAGTTATATGGCACGATCGCGCGCGGCTTACGACAGTCGTAGGCCGCGCGCGTCAGTCGCGGGCCTCGGAAGCGGTGCCATACATTTTCATACGTTGACTACGGTCGCGAGCGTCCGACGACAGTCGTAGGTCGTGCACGACCGCGATCGATCGCGATGCACGGAATTGTACCTTAAGCGATTAGGCCAGTATACTTGTACTGGTAGTTTAGGAACATGCGAACTTAATTATACTTGTCAAAGTGAAAACTGACAACCGAAAGAGTTTTGGCGGGCATGTCACTTTCAAACTTCTTCTACTTTTTATTGTTGGTGTGGTTTTTATTATTTTTTCCCAAATTGTGTTTTTGATGTTCAATATTGGTAAAATATTTGCCATTAAATATCCGTTATCTTGCAAAAGTGCAGGTAAGATGTTGTCAAAACCAAAATGTATAATTCCTGTGACATTTGGTGTGAATATCGGTAAATATCCTATTTCTTCCGTGAGTTTTCACTAAAACATCGTTATAATAACTTTATTATCCTATTCATTGGAATATTATTGCGTCTTTTTCAAATTGAAATGTATCAAGTTTTACATTTTTTTGCCCAGTTTTGTAGCAAATAGCAATTATTGATGGTATTCCCTGGTATTACCGATAGTTGTGTACCCATACGCCATCTAGTTACTAAAATGGAAGCTGTTTGACAATCAAATTAAGAAAATAAGAAAATGCCTCATTCGACTACGACTACGCATGCGGCTAAAGTCGCAAGCCCCAAAGTCGTGCGGCCAATGGCCGCACAAAGAGAATATAATCACTACGTGTGGCCGCATGCGGCTGGTGACTAAAATCGACCGTGCAAACGCTCAGTCGCAAACGATCGCTTGCTGCAAATATATAGTTTGTCGGCACTAGTCACAGCCCACAGGCGATTTTTGCAGAATGTGTAAATGGGGTGGCGATTCGACTTGGACAGGCGATTCGACTCGTGACTTGCCGGGTGACTTAAAGGTACAATTCCGTGCATCGCGACAGTCGTAAGCCGCGCGCGACCGACGACTGTTGTAAGCTGCGCGCGGCCGTGTCATATAACTTTGAGACGGTCGCGCGGGGCCTACCAGAGATTATAATCACTACGTTTGGGCCTACGACAGTCGTCGGTCGCGCGCGGCTTACGACTGTCACGATGCACGGAATTGTACCTTAAAATCGACCCGTTAGTCACCCGTGTAAATCGACCATTATGAAATATATCGGACGATAAAAACGCAGCTGTGTGCAAGGAATCGGGACTAGGGTTGCAAAATTACGTAATTTTACCGAAAACGCTGGTAAAATACGCGTATTTTACGGTAATTTATATAAATTACGGTAAAATTACCGGCTACGTATGTATGGTGAATGATAGTATGACGGTGGGCGGGGCTAACGTGTTGCAAGTTGCATCTTGCGTGCACGTTGCACGATGCGACGTTGCCGATACGCGCTGTTTGCCATAATATTTTGCGCTGTTGCGACTTGTTGACAGCTGTTGACGTCACTCGACAGAGCATACTAGCCCAGTAGGTTAGTTCAGCCTTGTATGGGAAGCTGAAATTAATTATAGTCAGAAATTTTTTTGCACCAGTGTTTAGAGGAGGTCACAAATAGTAGTAGTAAAAACTCGACCAAATCCGACGAGTGCGTTAGCCAATAGCCGCCATATTGGTTTGAAGGTCCAATCTTTTTTTATATATATCTCCTTTATTTTATTTTTTTACGAAACTGCTAAGGACTAAATTTGTTGTAAATTAAAATTTCTACATTTTGAATTATTATAATTTTCATTGTAAAATCAATATTTACGCAAAAAACAAGTCAAAGTATAATTTCGCTTGTATGTCAAATATTATCGAATTTAGCGAAAGTAATTATTGTAGAATAGAAACAAAGTTGTAGGTGATTTCCTACAAATTTGATCCTTATGACTTTTTTAGAAATCAATATTTAAGCTCCTACACCTATGGTAAATGTACCGAGACCCAAGCGACTGGATAAAACTGAATATTATTTCTGATCATGAATTAGACTCTATAACAATTACGGCACAACCTACACCTGAATCATTATTTAAAAAATGGCCAAGTGCGAGTCGGACTCGCTCATGAAGGATTCCGTACCATTATAGACAAAAATTTGTGCTTTTTGTATGGGAGCCCCCCTACGAATAATAAAAACTAAGGAAACGTAACTCCCATACTATTACCGTTTTAAATTTGGTTCCTTTCGAACTGTCATCTAACGTCAGCCTTTATACCGCTCAAGGCCACCTAAATATTACAAATGTATTGAAATGTGTACCTAAGGTACACTTTTTTGACAAGTATTTTGGAGCATGTTTTTTGACGGAGTTACTCTTCCTTAGTTTTTATTATTCGTAGGAGCCCCCCCTAAATATTTATTTTATTTTAATTTTATTATTAATTTTTAAAGTACAAATACAATTAAATATTTTATGCTTATTTTAATTGTCTTAATAGTGCTGCTATTTTTGATAAAAAGCAAAAAAGGCCACTAAAATCCTGTTTGTTATATGGGAGCCCCATCAAATATTAAATATAACATGTTTTTAGTGTTTGTTGTTATAGAGGAAAACAAAATACATAATATCTGAAAATTTCAAGTCTCTACCTATTACCGTTCTTGAAGTCTGGAGACAGACAGACGGAAAGGCAGCGAAGTCTTAATAAATTTAATTGTGGTTAATTTAATGAGCTACAAGTTTATTTCCGTATTTTTTTTCTGTACCTATTTGACAATAATCGCGATACAGATCGAACAGGTCGAAATTATACTTTGACTTGTTTTTTGCAGTTATTTCCGTTAATATTGATTTTACAATAAAAATTATATGGACTAAAGTTGTAGAGAATCAAATTTGCGGCAAAGATCCTTATCATTTTCTAAAAAAAAATTAGACAAAATTAGCTAAAAAAAGATTGGACCTTCAAACCAGGCCTGGAAGTTATTTTGTTTTGACTGACTGCACTAGACGTGCATTAAGTAAGTAACCTGCTTATATTCCTATTATTAATGAAAATTATGCCACGAACTCAAAAATCGTTTTTTACCTAATTTTACCGTAATTTACCGTAAAATATAATATTTTACGTAAAATATCGTATATTACCGAATTTTACGAAAGTAATTTTACCGCTTTACATCCCTAATCGGGACGCATTATCGCAATACCGCATGCGTTACTACATAATAGTTATTACCGACCGATAATAACGCGCCTGTGTGCGGGAGCCTTTAATATTCGTCTCTGAGCACTGCAGTTACATTATCTATACTTATAAAATTACATGTCCTGACTGACTGACTGACTGACTGACTGACTGACTGACTGATTCATCATCGCTGAGCAAAAACTGTTAAAGTTACAGCCACGAAATTTGGTGAGTAGGGTTGTTTTATTAAGTAGACACACACTAAGGAAGGAATTTTGAAAATTTTACCCCAAAGGAGGTGAAATAGGGGTTGAAAGTTTGAATGAAAGTCCGTCATTTCTTGAGTTAGAAACATGAAACTTTATTTTTGGGTTACTGATTGAAAATGAATGGGTACGTATTTAAGCGTTTTTGGAAATTCTACCCCCAAGGGGGTGAAATCGGGGTTGAAAGTTTGAATGAAAGTCCGTCATTTCTTGAGTTAGAAGCAAGAAACTTTATTTTTGAGTTACTGATTAAAAATGAATGGATACGTATTTAAGCGTTTTTGGAAATTCTACCCCCAAGGGGGTGAAATTGGGGTTGAAAGTTTGAATGATATTCCGTTATTTCTTAAGTAAGAAACTTGACATTTTATGTTTGGGCTACTGATAAAAAATGATTGGATACGTGCTTAAGCGTTTTTGGAAATTCTAGCCCCAAGGGGGTGAAATAGGGGTTGAAAGTTTAAATGAAAGTCCGTCATTTCTTAAGTTAGGAACATGAAAGTTTATTTTTGGACTGCTGAATAAAAATGAATGGATAGGTATTTAAGCGTTTTTGGAAATTCTACCCCAAGGGGGTGAAATCGGGGTTGAAAGTTTGAATGAAAGTCCGTCATTTCTTGAGTTAGAAACATGAAACTTTATTTTTGGATTACTGATTAAATATGAATGGATACGTATTTAAGCGTTTTTGGAAATTCTACCCCCAAAGGGGTGAAATTGGGGTTGAAAGTTTGAATGAAATTCCGTTATTTCTTAAGTTAGAAACTTGAAATTTTAGGTTTGGGCTACTGATTAAAAACGATTGAATACGTGCTTAAGCGTTTTTGGAAATTCTACCTCCAAGGGGGTGAAATAGGGGTTGAAAGTTTAAATGAAAGTCCGTCATTTCTCAAGTTAGGAACATGAAAGTTTATTTTTGGACTGCTGATTAAAAATGAATGGATAGGTATTTAAGCGTTTTTGGGAATTCTACACCCAAGGGGGTGAAATTGGGGTTGAAAGTTTGAATGAAAGTCCGTCATTTCTTGAGTTAGAAACATGAAACTTTATTTTTGTGCTACTGATTAAAAATGAATGGATACGTATTTAAGCGTTTCTGGTAATTTTACCCCCAAGGGGGTGAAATTGGGGTAGAAAGATTCAATGAAAGTCCATCATTTCTTGAGTTAGAAAGTGATGTTGATGAAAGTTTTTTGACGTTTGCGTTTGACGTTTGCTTAAATAGGGTCCCGTTTTTACCCTTTGTGGAACCACAAAAAGGGGACAGCTATCCATCTTTGTTATTATACTATGTTAACGCGTACGAAGTCGCGGGCAACAGCTAGTATATTAATAAGTATTATGTAGATAACTTTATTCATCTGTGATCTGACCCATCGGTGGCCACGTCGTTGGACGTCGCTAGTTTAATCATACTTAGATAATTCATAATACAATATATTAATATACCTAGCTCCTAGGTACAGATAAGTTTAATAAAAAATATAAACCAATCATAAACCAATACTTACTCAATTTAATCGAGTTTAACTTTGACTTTTTGCGCACCTCCGCCCAAAACGATTTGAAATTAATATCATTTAAAATCACATTATTCTATGTATTAACTAGTAACTCTACTAAGTATATAATATACTCTTAATCTGTGCTAGTAACTCCAGCAGAAAACACTCAGCTTGTCTTAAAATTTGTTATAATATTATTTATAGTATTTATGTAACTATTTTAATTAGTAAAATAAAAGCTAACCTACATCAAAACAGGAGTGGGGATAAAATGTTGAGTCGAAGTATTGTGACATCTTTAAGAAACTTTTATAGCTCTTCATTGTTACTGTCAAAGATGGTTGATCCAAAGAGAGTAATTAGTTATGAAGATATGCTTAAAATTGTTCGCCAGCCCGAAAAAGTTATAATAGATGTCCGAAACCCTGAAGAAATTAGCTCCACAGGAAGGATTCCATCAAGCATTAATATACCATGTAATTTTTTGCACTATAATCTTATACCTAATATGAAATGTTGAAACTTTAGCCATTCAAACTAATTTTATTTTAACTATAAACTTATAAAATTGAAGTTATGAAATGCTTTTCAGTAAATTCAATTGATACTGTTTTGTCTTCGATGCCATCAGAAGAGTTTAAGAGACAATTTAAAAGGGACAAGCCTTCAGAATCTGATGAGCTAATATTCTATTGTCGCTCAGGGAAAAGAGCAACAGAGGCACTTGACAAGGCACTGAAACTGGGCTACTCAAAGTAAGTAATTGACTGAATTGTCCATTCAAAGAGATTCTTCAAAATATTTTATTCTTATTATACTGAAAGTTCTTACCATTTTTTATATTGATTTCATGTTAACTACAAAAATTCATTTCATATAATATCCACACATACCTATAAACAACTTTACTGTCTTGATTTTCAGCTCTAAAAATTACTTGGGCAGTTGGGAAGAATGGTCAAGCAAACAAAAGTAGTATATTATGGTAGTACCTATACATATTTTGTATTGATTTATTCTGTGACTACAATACATTCATTGCATATTTGAAGTGTGTTTCTATTTGCAATTCTGATCAAATTTTTATTTATTATTTTTCTTTGTCCAGTCTGTGTAACTTCCAACATAATTTTTTGCACTGAAATAAAAATGTATATTTTATTAGCATATTATGGGAATCAGGGAAATCAATATTAAGTTACCAGCTGACCCGGCAAATGTTGTTTTGCTATACATATAAATTTACATGCAAAATTTCATTAAAATAAATTGAGCCATTTTGGAGGAGTACACACACAAACACTGTGACACGAGAATTTTATATAATTAAGTTAATGGATACAAGTTGAGTTCAATCAAAATGTAAACAACTAAAATGCACTTTTGGGGTTGTAATAGTCAGATTAAGAGTAGTATAATAATATCTATGGACACTTCGCACCACGTCTGATCCTATGGTAAGTACCTCAAGGACTTCTGTTATGCCTACCAGACAATGGATTTAATACTTTTATACTATAGCTACATATACTTATATGTATTTAAGATTTTTAGTAAGTATATTATGATACACATAATATTTAATACCTCGATCGTGGGAATTTCAGACACAATAGATTTTCAATTGTTAAGCGGCACCCGGGTGCCGCTTGGGAGTTGATGGTTAATACACCTACATGCACCATGACCCAGAAACATTAAAATCTTTTTGATCTGTCTGTGGGATTTGAACCCGTGACTTCCAGCTTGCCTTGCCACCATGTGTTTAGCAATTGAGCCACAAGTGGTCAAAGTTTTGTTACGGTACTTACTTTTTGTATCCTAAATCATAAGCACTCTTCTGAGCCATGCCTGACCTCTTTCCTATTGCACAGTAAAATATAATTTGGGAGTCTTCAGTTGGTCGACTTCTTTTATATGTTTTTTTGAACACTTCATCATTAACTGTGCTTAGTGTTGTATAAACTTTATCCACTGAAAAGATTAAGCATTAATAGATAATTACTAGTACTAATATTTAGGTTTACCTTCTCCGACCAAATAAAAAGTTCACCTTCTAAAATTTCTTCTACGATTTGAAAATTACGCACTTACATGGAATATTAATGCTGTTAGGAATTTTCCCTAGTTCCTTAATTTCTTCAGGTTCCCGAACATCAATAATGTAAACATTATCGTTATTCACAGCATTTTTTACCTGCTCAAAATCAACGTCATGTTTGTTTGAATTCAAAGATTCTGAAAAATAACGGGGAATGTTTTTGGTGACTTCTCTCTTTTTACCTGAAAAATAATAAAAACTAGTTAAAATGAAACCTAATTGAACCTCCTATGACAGCATAGGACATAGGTTACTTACAAACACTTCTAGCTGTTGAAATAAGTGTTGAACCAAATTTTTCTGAATACTTAAATGAAAAATAGTTTATAGGAAGTATGATACGACGAAGCATGTTAAATATTAAACTGAATTATTTTGAAGTATGTACTGAAAATAATTTAAATTTAAGTACTTTGTGAAAATTAATAAATAAATTAAAAATTTGTACCAGTTTGACAATGGTATGTTTCAGGCAAAGTTTCAGGTTTGACCATAGAGGAAAATAATACACGGGGCATAGAGAGCGGGAGCCCGCTCGCAGAATTTTGTCAAAGCTCTAATGTGAATTGATAGCTACATTGCGCCATCTGATATTAACTTCCGCAAACTTTTGGATATATAAATAATAAATATATATATAAATACATATATATACCTATGCAGTTTCAGCTTCTCACTATTTTACTTGTATTAAAGTTGATAAGGTTTACAAATCGTTGACTTATCAACTTGAATACAAGTAAAATAGTAAGTAGCTGAAATTTAATAACTCTATTAACAACTTTATCAACTTGAACAGAATTGTAAATTATTAGTAAGGAAGCATGAAGTCAGAAAGTTTTATAATGAAACATACATAAATTAAAACAAATTTCAGTTTACAGTTTATTTATTCATAAGTAATTAAACGGTACATTATGCTTACTTACTTATTACCATGAACGTAGAAAAAAAAGGCGGACGGAGTCTTGTTATATACAAAACTGTGTCTTCAGTTTTCTTCAGAGTCGGCCACGCACACATTCTAACGCCTGTCAAATGGTATGGACTAGCGCAAGAATGTGTGCGTGCGGACCGTGTACATACAGCCAGCTGGCCGACTCTGAACGACACAGTTTTGTGTATGGTGGGACTCCGTCCGCCTTTTTTTATATGTCTATGCTTATTACATGAACACAGAATGTTGACAATTATGATTGTATGGAATTATAGAAAATACCGAAATCCTAATGATATATTAGAATATATCTTCAAAAAATTCGTACACTGCACTCAACTCAACGTGGATCAGCCAGGGCTTCATAACGTTATCGAATAACAGAAAAAATATCGTTACGTACCGTTATTTTCATAATGGTAGCCAGATAACGTTATTTTTTAACGATATCTAGTAAAATAACGTTATATTTACCGTTATTATTATAACGATATTTTTTCGTTAAGTATAAATGAACAAATATCGTTATAATAATAACGGTAAATATAACGTTATTTTCTGGTATCAGGTATGTGATCGTGCACGGTGCACTAAATCTCACTCGCAGCCCACTTTTTTTTGGAAGATTTGTGCTTACCTACTTTTAGGAGTTTAATACATAGAGAAATAATAAAAATAATAGTTATTTTTTTGGACTAAAAATGGGCCGTAAAAAGCAAAACACTGTATACAGGGTGTAATAAGACCACTTCCGATAACTTTGGGGTATGATTTTACTACATTTTCTGATTACGAAAATGTATTTTTTATTTATTTTTTTTAATTTTAATTTTTAATTTTTTCATAATTAATACCTTTTAAACATAATAACAAACCACATAGAAAAATAATTTAAAATATTTTTTAAAATTTTATTATTTTTACTCCAAATAAGCAATAAGAAGCGTGCCGCGCGCGGTCAACGATCTCGTGTTCGTACTAAGTTCGTACAATCAGCTGTTAGCTACGGCTTACGCACGCTGTCGAAAGGTCGTAAGCGACGAATGACGATACACTACGACAGAACACACAGAAACCCTAATGTATGTGGTTCAATTTCAAACGATAGCACAAAGGGAATCCTATAATATGGCGTGCCACAGACGTCACACTTTTTGTGTGATCTAGTCTGCGGCTTACATACTGTCTGCATGGCGCGCGTCATGCGGACTGTATGTAAGCCGCAGACTCGATCACACAAAAAATGTGCTGTGTGACGTCTGCGGCGCACTTTAGTATTACCAACGCACACCACGGGCAAAAAGACCGCGCCGCAGCTCCCCGGTGGGCTCTGGCGGCGCGGCATGTCCGCGGCTGCCCACCGTGGATCACACACACAAACCAGTTTACATGTGTATAGTATACGTGGGAGAGCCATGCTTCGGCACGAAATGGACTGGCTCGACCGGAGAAATACCATGGTCTCAAAGAAAACCGGTGTGAAACAGCGCTTGCACTGTGTTTCGCCGAGTGAGTGAGTTTACCGGATGCCCAATCCCCTACCCTATTCCCTTCCCTACCCTCTCCTATTCCATTCCCTTCCCTACCCTCCCTTGTTACCCTATTCCCTCTTAAAAGGTTGGCAACGCACTTGCAGCTCTTCTGATGCTGCGAGTGTCCATGGGCGACGGAAGTTGCTTTCCATCAGGTGACCCGTTTGCTCGTTTGCCCCCTTATTTCATAAAAAAAAATTCAGTAACGCAGACGGCGCGGCGGCGCGGGGCGGCAGCTAGCTCTATTCTCTCTATCTCCACTAGAACGAACGTCCTGAACTGACTGCCTCCACCCGTCGTGTGCTTTGTGTACCTACGCGGTGAGGGCAGCTGCAGACATCAACGGGCAGACGCGATCTTTATTCCTTCGTGGACAAAAGCCCGCCCCGCCCCGTCGTCTGCAAAACAACAGAGTCCGCCCGGCAGCCAGCGCACGGCGCACGTGCTGGCAATACAATAATTTACACTACAAACCATAAATTAGTAATATTTGAACAAAGATACTGAGTACTGAACTACTGACTATGTCATTCTCATTAGACGTCATTTTTCCTATAATATACACCTACTGGTCACCAGACACGTCTAGACTCTAGTTTAATTTTGTGCATACTGCATACTGAACTGACTGATTAAATTAAGTACTTATTTTACAAAAAGTTTAATCTGTCAAGAAAGTCATGACAGGCGGGAATTTTTTTAAATGAAATAAAAAATATGAGAACTTTATTAATTCGAGATAAAAATGTGCAAGGTGACAATATTTAAAATTTAATAAGCGTTCTCTGTTAAAATACAAAGAAAAAAATACACCTCAAAAGCGTGATTACGTTTAGAAAATTTTCCCGCCTGTCATGACTTTCTTGACGGACTATAATGTTATCAAAGAACATATATTTACCGCTATAAATCCTATATAACGTTATTACATTAACCGTTATTAATATCAATTTTTAACGTTATTTTTAATATCGGGTAAATTTTCATAACGTTATCTACGCCCTTGAAGCAGTAACGTTATGAAAAAATAACGTTATTTGAAGCCCTGGGATCAGCAGATTAATTTCACAAAAACCATTACAAAATCCGTTTTTAGAAACAAAACTACAATAATTAAGGTGAAGGGGGCAAAGTGCGCCTACCGGACAAGTGCGCCTACCTCAAATATATCGTAAACTGCTGACAATATACTAGTAACGACATCTTACATCGATGTAGGAAACTAAAACATAGCTCTGGGTAAAAGTCACAGATGGCTCTATAATTGTTAACTCGAAATATGCGCCATCATTTTTTTCTGTCTTTGAAAGTGGTAAGCAGAGTTGACCTCGTGAAAGTGATCGTTAAAAATCTCAAGAAGCTAAATGTTTTCCAACAAGAAAATATAATAAGTAAATAATTAAAACATTTTATTTTTAGGCTTTGACTTTATTTCAGCTGTAACTAGTCAACTTTATAAAATTATAGAAGATAAAAATTTCTAACCTCAAATTTGGCAAGTCGGCTAAGTGCGCCCTATCATTGGGTATATGGCGCACTTCCCCGAAATACAGAGGTTGTAAACATTTTAAAACGTGGCATTTTTAACTCTCTTAAGAATGTCCTTATAAAAGACGTGGCGTCTCCACTTATTTAGTTTTGAAGTTAACTAACTTAGGTTTGACAAATAAATATGTATTAAAAAATAAAATAAGTACTACAAAAGAACACTAAGTACCTACTAATGTACTTTCGTATAAATAAATTTTAAATTAGCGGTGACGTATTTCTTTTTATTGCTATTCCTCAGAAAGTTCTTCAAAAGTTAGTTTTTTGCCTTAGATCTGATTAAAGCCTGTCTTGTTATTGGGAACTAATTTTTTGAGCTGTTATTTAAATATTCGAGATGTTATTATGATCAGTTGAAAAAATTATTGAGCAGTTATTTAATTTAATAGCGGTTGATTAATTATTGCGACAGTAAAACATGGACAGTAATAAAATATCAATTGGACGGTTATTTTCTCATACAATGTAAATTCTAAAAATAATCGATCAGTTCGGTAAAAATGATGGAATGGTCAGTAAAAATGATGGAAAGGTCAGAAAAAAAGATGGAATGAGCGGTACGATAACCTAAGTAATATGTTTCGAATTACGTATGTTTAATAAAAGTTTATATTATTACTATAAAAACCTGCTCTTATTATACAATAAGTTAATTTTAGCTGCTACTAAGCAAATTATGTGGTTGTTATTATTTGTTTTTATAATATTATGTCATTTTGATAAAGAACCTAAGTATGTTTCGAATTACGAATAAAAGTTCCTATTATTTTTAATTTAGTTTTAAATTGATTCAGTGTTACAGCGCCTAAATCTTTTAATGTTAATTTAGTTTCTTTTGTTTCTTAAAATTATGTTTTGCAATGTAATTTTTACATGCGTTTTAATATTTTTTATTTTTGCTAATTGGTAGGCGGTAGTCGATATATTCTTGTCTCGTCCATTCTTTTATTGCATTGTAATGTTGTTCAATTGTTACAAAACTAATATACAAAAGTTCATATAAATTGCATTTTATTCAGTATCCTCAAAATAGGATCAAAGTTAACTAAATCCAGTTTCAATACGATACATTCAATGAAAGTAAAAGTAATTTAATTTTTCATCACCAAGTACCGTCTGTCCGTCCCTCCGTCCGTCCGTCCGTCTGTCTGTCTCCAGGCTGTATCTCAAGATTATGTCTTAGACCACAACACAGAGTCTAAGTGTCTAAACACTCTATGCTGAATTACGCCAGCGTAATTTACGTGGCCGAAATTATACACACACTATAAATTACGCAAAGAACCGAAATTTCGCGTCGTAATTTCCGTTGCTGAACGCGCGCGAAAATATTTAAAATTCTCAGATGTAATGTGTGCGTTAACGCTTATCGTTTACAAAGCTAGCTTGAACGGTTTTTCAAACATTTACGTGTTTGAAGCTCGTTTGATGAAATTTCATATTTTTGTTTTGTTTGACGCGCCGTTTGATCGTGTTCCCACTTCCGATGCGTTTGAACAAACTCGGCTTAGTTTAGTACTGGACTTGAACTTCAAAAAGTTTGAGAGCAATCTTGTCTGCATCACACACGTCTAATTATGGCGGCGCACTGAACCAAATGCGCAATGCCGTTTGACAACCGTTCAAACCGACATCAAACGGTTTCATCAAACACGTAATGTTTGAATCAAACCGTTTGACCGTCTCGGGGGCCCTTTAGATTGCTTGCAAAAAATGGAAAGGGCGTAAGCGACAAAATGGTTTTTGTCGCGTAATTTAAAAACCATAAATATATTTCATATAAGCTATGGGCAAATTAGAGTGTATGCTTGAACCAATTTATGTACAAATTTTGGAAGCTTAAATCACTCTCCTCTGTTGGCAAAATAGAAATCCATTTTTTTACAGAGGTCTTTTTGATTAATTATTCTGTGTTATAAAAGTTGACCAATCGTGTTATGCTATGGGTAATTCAAAGACAAAGACATGATGAATACTGACAATGAACTTTAATTTCTTAGCTTTAGTCATTCAACCTCATTGTTTAAGGCGACGCCTTAAACAATGAGGTAGTAAAATAAAATAAAATCGGCAAAGTGCGAGTCGAACTCGCCCATGGAGGGTTCCGTAATAAAGCGAAACTAAGGCTGGTATAAATAGTCAGTACTCAAGATGCATCTCGGTCTCAAGACTCAGTTCAGGCTCTGTGATTGGTTGGCTGTCAAAATTTGGACCAATCACCGAACCGAACCGCGTCTTGAGACGGGGTCGCATCTTAAGTACTGACTATTTATACCAGCCTAAGGGCCGGGACACAAAAACACGATACGACGTCGTACGACGTCGTGTCGTGGGAATCTACGACGCGCGTCGTAAGAAGCTACGACACGATATCGTGCGGCGTCGTACGACGTCGCGTCGTAGAAACTCACGTAGAAATTCAAAGATGAGTTTCTACGACGCGACGTCGTACGATGTCGTGTCGCGACGGGCGTCGTAGATTCCCACGACATGACGTCGTGCGACGTCGTGGGAATCTACGACGCGCGTCGTAAAAAAACACGACACGACAACGTACGACGTCACGTCGTAGAAACTCACGTAGAAATTCAACGATGAGTTTCTACGACGCGACGTCGTACGTTGTCGTGTCGTGTTTTTTTACGACGCGCGTCGTAGATTCCCACGACGTCGTGTCGTCTTTTTGTGTCCCAGCCCTAAGACGGCCCTAAGGGTCTAAACACACTAGGCTGAATTACGCCGACGTAAATTCCGCCGCGTTTACGCCGCGTTTCAAATCCATACAAAATATGGGCGGAACGCGACAGACGACACACTATGCCGAAATGCCGTCGTGAGCCGAATTTCCGTCGAGCCGAGTCGAGCGTAAAATTCGGCAGCGATTCGGTGGACTTTAATTTTGACAGTTGATAATGTTACTCTTTCTAACTAACGATTAAGTTAGTTTCACAGTAAGTTGAGTGAAAGAGAAAGCTCATATCGGTGGGTAAACGGGCATTTTCTAAAACCCGGTACGATACGACACGACATGTTATGACACGATTCGACACGACAGGTTACGTCACGTGACATCAGTACACGACACGACACTTCACTAGACCCTATTAATTTTCAATTCACTCTCAATGAGCCCTTTTATTTGATGCCCATCTTGCAGAAGTGCTTTCAACTATTCCCATATCTTGGATAAGCAGCCATATTGGATGTAGAATGACATTACATCTGTGGAAATTTCAGAAGTCTATTACTATAGTGGTTCTTGTTATACAGCCTGAAGACAGACAGACGGACGAACGGATGGACAGACGGACAGGCAACGAAGTCTTAGTAGTAGAGCGGGCTGCGGGACCCCACTACTACTGGACTTTTTACCCTTTGGGTGCGGAACCTTAAAAACGATAAATTATGTATGATAATATAATAATATACTTAAACTAATTATAAACTACGGATGAGTATGTTATCATTTCAACATTCCTAGATAATTAGTATACTTAACTAAAAAATATTTTCATATCGATACAACTTATCGATAACTTGATGCAGCCCTAGTGTAAAATAGATGAAAATTGTTTACACAAAATATCCTTAAATTGTGCACCATGGCTAGTCAAGTTATGTTTTCCATATAATGAACCATTTAAAGAAGTGAATTATCATAACCAATACCAATAACTCGTAAGTAATTGGCAAAAATAAACTTAAAACTAGGTCCTGTCGATGTAGAATAATTCACCTGTGAAATGAACATTTGTCCGGGTTTTTTCGATGTGTGGATCCAGAATCATTCCACAAACATTTAACCATGTTTCTAGAGCAGTATTTCTAAAAATTATTCATTATTTAACTTAAAATCACAATTTTTCTGAGAGCCCAAATTGACAACGATCGGCTCAGGGTCAGACTGTCAAACAGATGAAAAAAAAGCTATGCAACCTCAAATCACGCTTCTCTTTCTACCACGCAGTGTTACTGATAGTGACATCTCGCTTGCTCAGGCCTTTGTTTCTCTATTCCGATAGGTATAATAACTTTATGGTAGGTATCAATGAGGTACATACTATTAGAGGTAACCTTATATTTTGACAGTTGATAATGTTACTCTTTCTAACTAACGATTCAGTAAGTTGAGTGAAAGAGAAAGCTCATATCGGTGTGTAAATGTCAAAAGTTTGTAATGTTATGTCCTACCTAATAGGACATAACAAAGGAGTCGGTCTGCAATATTTCATGTTTAAAAAGTGCTAATAAAAGTGTTTAGTGAACGTTAAATGCAATATCTTGTTGGGTTTTCTGGTTCCGCTATATAATAAACCATAAAAACGGCCAAGGAATGCCTCAAACACGGGGATTTAACATAACATACGTAAGTTTTCAACAACGTTTTTTAGGCTTATCAATCGGTATTTTTTATAAGCTAAAAAGAAAATTTATAAGTTTAATAATCCCATAATCATGCTATTTAAGGCATTAGTGATAAAAATGTCACATCAAGATATAATTTGGCTTCAAATATTGCATAGCTTTTTACGTGTACTTTAGGGATGCACTTTACTTGAAGTATAGTTTATCGATAAAAATATTGTCATGGACTAAATGATTTTGTTTTCAGGATTTGAAAATGCTTCATAATAGACGACGAACAGAAATATTTAGACGCAAGTTTCATGCAAGTTTTTAATTCTTACTCCCTCATGAAGACATCACAATATTGGGATTATCATTTCAAACGTAAGTTTGAAACAATGATTTTATTGAAATTAAAAAGTTCTAACGGAGAGCAAAATAATTGCATGATCAACAGCTCTCACACCTCCTCCCTGTAAGTACTCAGTTCGTTACTTAGATCTACTTTTTGAAATTTTATCCTGGCATTACTCTTTTTTATTAAAGTAAAATGTAAAAATTTAATAAGGCTAAAGTCATAATCATTTAATAAAATAAATTTAATACCTCGAACATCGAATTCCAGATACAATAGATAAGTATTCAGTTGTTAGTCGGCTTGATAGGTTAAGCATGAAAAAGTTACATAAAGCATATTGCCCCGTATAATATAATATAATATAATATAATATAATATAATATAATATAATATAATATAATATAATATAATATAATATAATATAATATAATATAATATAATATAATATAATATAATATAATATAATATAATATAATATAATATAATATAATATAATATAATATAATATAATATAATATAATATAATATAATATAATATAATATAATATAATATAATATAATATAATATAATATAATATAATATAATATAATATAATATAATATAATATAATATAATATAATATAATATAATATAATATAATATAATATAATATAATATAATATAATATAATATAATATAATATAATATAATATAATATAATATAATATAATATAATATAATATAATATAATATAATATAATATAATATAATATAATATAATATAATATAATATAATATAATATAATATAATATAATATAATATAATATGTACATATATACTTTATGGTAATAAGTACATTTAATGACACTAAACCAACATTTTTTTTAGGTTATTGGAATGCTCCTAAAGAAGCGTTCAATATGGTGGTGACGGAGAGACCTTTCTTTAATGAAGATAATAAATAAAACATATTGTTTTAATAACTTGAGCGGTATGAATTTGAGTAAGCGAAAAATAAACTAACCAAACGACTAATATTGATTTATAATAAAATCCAAAACGAGCTTACAAAAAGTGGATTGTGATTAATCTATTTCATGTTGAAATTGAAAAGAAGTGGATTATAAAATGCAGTCGGAGGCATAATATTTTATGATTAATGAATTTAATGTTAAACTTGGTGCGACATGCCTCCGACTGCATTTAGTAGTCCACATTCTTCTTCTACATTTTTCTATGTAACCTTCTATTTATCCTGGCATGAAACTCGTAAGCAAGAGTCGTATCCATTAAAACATGGATTCGATGCCTCCGGCAGAATTCGGTCTTATAATTCGATATGGGGTGCGCGCCCGAAAAACATGACGGTTCATGCGGCGTTACCTCGCTGACAGCTTTGAGGCGTTCCATTTACACTCTCAAGTCTCTCAACAACCGTAAGGCCCACCTGGGCCGCGCTCTTTGTTTCGATTATATTACGTATTTCGATGACTTAGAGAATACTTTTGTATGAAGAAGTTTGGTTAGTTATGACCTTTGATACATTGACCACACTCTGAATGAAAAATAAATAAACAATCTGTGAGCTATTAGTATTATTTCGGCTATTTAAAATTGTGCTCTATTTCCTACGTGTCAAGGTATGACTTAATATATGAAGAATAAAGTATTCGTTTATTTCTTCTGAACAAGTCACTAATTATAGTTTCGAAAGTTTATAATTGAGAAACTAATATCACATCGGACTAAATACTATATTATGATGGCTTGATAGATAGAAAATTTAACATATATTATAATGTAGTTCACACAAACATAAAATATGGATTGTATGTAAGGATATATATATATATATATATATATATATATATATATATATATATATATATATATATATATATATATATATATATATATATATATATATATATATATATATATATATATATATATATACATTAATTTTACAAAGAGGGTAGGCCGGGCGCCATTTTTTTTGCACATTGACCTGCCAACTTTTTTGCATAGATTTTTCCCGGAACTGAGGGGTTAAGGCTATGACGTTGTCACGTTCAACTATCTCAGTAAACCGACTTTACAGACAACCGATTTTTAGTTAACATTTTTTGCAGTCGGGTTTTTTGATTTTTTAATTAATTTATTTTATTATATTTTTCTGTATAACTTTTAATACATTTTAATAGGTAAAATAAAATAATGCACCTAAGCGTTTTTGAAATTACTTAATTGAGTAGGACTGAAGCCCGTCACAGACCTAGCTATAATATATATTAATATATTTATAGCTAGTCATATTACTATATATTTTCTATACTAATTTTCGCGTAACCGCACACTCAGCTATAATATATATTTCCGTGACATGTGGATTTAGTATAGAAAATATGCCTAGTTATAAATATATTAATATATATTATAGCTAAGTCTGTGACGGGCTTGAGATTAATTCTAAAGTACCCGGCAAACGATCAAATTGTTTGTCAAATTTTACGTGTTTGTCAAACAGATTGGTAGTGTACAGCTTTGTTTGAAGCGTTTGTCAAACAAACTACGTATTTGAAGAAAATTTGCACTGGCGTAGCGTTTGACAAACGTGTTTGAACGTGTTCCGCTGTATTTGTCAAACAAGATCTCATGATCTCAAACCGATTCTAGCTAATTGTTTGACAAACTTGTTTGATGCACGTTTGTTCGTCTGCGCTGCTGTTTGATGAAAACGTAAATTACATCAAACATGTTTGTCAAACAAATTTGATCGTTTGCGGGGTAAGTACTTAATATTTCTTTGTTAATATTAATTATTGTAATTAAATAAAAATTATTGTTGTCTATTTTTATTGTTAATAGTTAAGTATAATAAAGTATATATTTTGTTCTTTCGTTGTGTTTTAATATAAAAAATGGTTGATTTTATTGATATTACACTCCGGACAAGCCTTCGTGACTTATGGAGTACTTATATGTATATTTTTAACTAGGTATTTGTGTGATTTATAAAAATACTTATAAAAACAAAATAAGAAAGCGACTTCTTATTTAATGAGCATAATACCTACCTATATTATCCTATATTGAACAATCGGGTCGCATTTATAGCCTCCTTTTTTTGTCGCTTAGTAAGAAATCTAAAACATAAAAGTGGTCTACTCTTCGTCGATAGTCTAATTTTATTTTGAATTTTTATCGATATACAAGAATGATATACGCCCATCCCTACACGCACACTACGGCAATGCACACAAGCATAAAATGGCCACGCGCTGGCGGGCTAAGAAGCCATCTACCTATATCCTTAATCTGTGCAACTAACTAGTTGATCACAGATGTCGATTAAAAACTACAGATTAAAACCTAAATTCACAGATTATGCTACCTAAATTTGCCATTGTATGGAAATGTCCTACCCCTGGGTTTGACACTACCGTGTACCTCCATGACCGTAATATTAATTTGTTTACATTTGTCGTCTTCGTTTGGTTTTTCAATTGCGCATGCGTGATGCGCGGCTTTTTTGTGTGTCAATGGGAATGTCATATTCTTTAATTACCTATCAATTTCTGTCAGATTATGGTGTCTACAGACCATTGAGATAATATACACTAGGAGAGAGCCAGTGCCCCGCAAACGATCAAACATCAAACACGTCAAACACCATTTAAACTACGTGTTTGACGTGTTTGACGCGTTTGAAGAAAATTTGGATTTACTACGTGTTTTGACGTGTTTGACGGTTTAATGTTTGATCGTTTGCGGAAGATTTATCGGTGTATAAGCGTCAAAAGCGTGTAATGTTATGTCCTACTTACTAGGACATAACAAAGGAGTCGGTCTGCATATTTCATGTAATAAAAGTGTTAATAAAGGTTTTCAGTGAACATTTTATGCTAGATATTGTTGAGTTTTGTGGTTTCGCTAAATAATAAACCATAAGAATGGCCAAACAATGCCTCAAACACGTGGATTTAACATTAAATACGTAAGTTTTGAACAACGTTTTTTGGGCTTTTCAATCGGTATTTTTGTAAGCTAAAAAGATAATTTATAAGTTTAATAATCTCTTATTCGTGCTATATAAGGCATTAGTGCTAAAAATGTCACATTAATTAATAATTTTACTACGAAAATTGCATAGCTTTTTACGTGTGTTTACGGATTCACATTACTTGAAATATAGTTTATCGATATCTTGAATTATATGACTTTCTTTTCTGGATTATAAAGTGCTTCAAAATGATCGACAAATAGAAATATTCAAGAAAATACACGCACACTACTTGTATGAAAATAAGCACAAAATGGCCACGCGATGACGGGCTAAGATTACATCTATACGTAAATTGGGCGCAACTTAAAGAATTCTTGAAGACGCAATTTAGTGAGCGCAAGCACTACGCCCACTTACTAACCGATCTGCAAGAATGTAGACACCAAACTAACGAACCCGTGAGCCAATATGCCGCTTATTAGATGATTATTTGACAGATCCTTCTGCTCTACGACTTCGATGTATGTAATCTATGAAAAGAAAAGATGGCCGAATGGGCTAAAAACTAGAAAGTATTATCATTGATTTCGGCGATTGTTAATTTAATAACACTAAATGTCGTTTCTTTGTTTTTTCCAGAAACCCAATTGTGTTATTATTTACTACGTAATCGTCGAAAATCCTAAGAAGTAGCTTTACATAAAATAAAATCATATCTTTTCACCAAATTGAAAGCGACTTCTAATTTAATGATATAAATACAGTATCAAACATTATTATGAAATAATGTTTGATACTGTATAATATAACTTACTTTAAGATCTTTGTAAACAACATTCTTTGCTAATAAATTATTATTACATTATATTATTAATATTATATCCTAAATTGAACATGCGGGTCGAATTGATAACCTCCTTTTTTTTTTGATGTCGTTTAATAAAAATCTATAACATAAAATTATGGTCGACTATTGGTCGATAGCAGTTGTAGTCTCATTTTATATTTTTATCGATATATACAAGCAGATCGCCCATCCCTACACGCACACTACAGCAATTGCACACAAGCATAAAATGGCCACGCGCTGGCGAGCTAAGAAGCCAAGAACAAATTTTTTAATGTTTAAATATTTTGAAGTAAATTTTTGTGCAGGAACCTAGATAATTACTATTTTAAACTGAAAAACAACTCAAACATGTTAAATATTTTCGTATGAGAAAATGATTTTGAAATTACGTATGTATGAGAATTTCGAGGGTACCCGGCCCCTTAAGTGATATTTCCGGTGTCGATATGACGTCATCAATCGTCGCCATATTGTATAGTGCGTTTCATCGAATAGTTCCTTTGCCGTCATGTTGGCATTCCTGTCTGTCAATAATGTAAACAAGGTAGACATGCTCTGCATGTTTTCATAAGTTTTACTGTGATTTCGTGAGAAAATCATGCCGAAAACATTAAAGAGTGGTGAAACAATGATGGTGCTAAGAGTGAAAGAGTTTTGTGAACGTGAAAAACGTATCTAGGCCCCAATCTGATCCATCAATCTGGTACGGATCCATCAATCTGGTCCATCAATCTGGTACGGATTGACGAAAATTTGATCGTGTACGCCACTGATTTATGGATTATGTGCATTATCTGATAACATATTATTATCTCCCCTAATTTAAAGGTAGCACAGTAAGGGTAATGTGGCAACATTAATTTGCATTAGTGCCAACATGACGGCAGAGGAACTATTTGATGAAACGCACTCTAGTTTTGGCGTAAAAGCGAGCGAGACAGACAGACAGACAGAGATACTTTCGCATTTATATTATTAGTATACTGTATAGAATGGTATAGATAAGGGCTCCCACACATAGGTAACTACGAATTCGCATCGCAAATATCTGCGACAAAATTAATAATAAAAATTACAGATGCGATGCGAATTCGCAGTTCTGTGTGGGAGCCCTAACTCCTAAGACTAAACAGTAAACGACGACGACGCGGCGCTGAAATTCATGAATAGCGCTGGAAGTGGAACCGTATATTCTTCCACAGCAAAAACTTATCAGTCCATTCCTGTCTTTCAAAGTTCCTATCTTCATACCTTTCATCCAAATTGGTTCAACCGTTTAACATACAGGCATGGCAGAGTCTCTCTGACTCAGACACTTTTAGATTAGTAAGGATGATGGTAAAATAATAACTGAACATTTAGGAAAGTAAAAAATTTATTGTGACAAGCATTAAATGCACAATGCAGAATTTTAACATCAGTCTTGAACAATAAACAATATTATTAAGCTCTCTTAATATAATACAGTTTTAATTTCATAAGATTTTAAAAATATTAAACTTTGTGACAGTAATAAATATTGGTCCTGTTTTTATTAATAATATATTTTATATAATATATTCCCTCGATCGTGGAAAAAACGAGACACAATAGATTTCTTTTGTTATGCAACCACTTGGGACTTGAAGCATTACTGATTGTAACTTATTGTGACTGGTTGAAACATAATATAGGAAATAATATGGTAAAATAGATATTTAAAAAAAGTATACAAAATTTTTTTGTTGTACTTACTCTATTTTACTTGTATTGTGATGATGATGTATAATTATATTAAATATTATTATAAATGCTTAACATGTAACAACTAAAGGTTAAAAGGAGACCGCACTACATGAAGTGTCCTGTGTGGGGCTGTGTCGTGTCGTGTAGTGCGGTGTCGCCTTAATAATTATTATAAAGAATCAAAAAGTATGGTATAATATATTTTCAATTATTATCACTTATATTTGCCTATATTTTACGTCATTATAAGATTGAACCATATTATTATTGAAGATAATTATATTTACTTACAACTTATCTATTTTGCTGTTCATGTCTGTCAAATGGCTTTTCCAAGTATATCAGACAAATACATCAACAAGGAAGTGTGTGTAAGTAAATATTATTATATGTATAAGGGGGACACCATTATTTTTAGGATAGAATGTTGATCCTTACTGTGAGCAATTTTGGTACTTACATTACTTTGACATTTTTTCAAAATATTTTTTCTTTTCATCTGGGTTTGGAATTATCTGAAAACCATTAAATTTTGGTTAATCACAAACTCAACAAAGAATGTTCTGTTCTACATTAATAACAAATATTGCAAAGTAAGTTACATTTATAATGATGGTTTATGCAAATATTAGCATAATGCTAAGTACTCACATACAACCGTATGTGAGTAGCATAACCTTGCTTGATAGTTTTACTCCAAATTGAATCCAAATCATAAGAGAAAAAACATAGCAAAAATATTAGGATTGTGCTAAAACATTATCGTAACAAGATTTGCTAATATAAAGGGTAGGTTTTACAACAATTGTATACATACTGTATCTTGGCCTGGTTTCCATCCAGCAGGGCAAACTTCACCGTGATTATCAGTATACTGAAATGCTTGAACTAATCTCAATGTCTCATCTACAGAGCGACCAACGGGTAAATCATTCATGGTGATTTGTCTTAAGATACCCTTGTCATCAATAATAAACAAGCCTCTCAATGTGTGTCCCACATCTTCTAAGTAAACACCATAGTCTTTAGCAATGGAATGTGTTAAATCACTAAGAAGTGGTATATTTATTTTTCCAAGGCCACCTTCTTTTCGGGAAGTATTTATCCATGCAAGGTGAGTAAAGTGTGAGTCAACCGAACATGCTACAACTTCAGTATTTATTTTTTTAAATTCCTCAATTCTCTCAGAAAATGCTAAAATTTCAGTCGGACACACAAATGTGCTGAAAAAGAATTTTATTATTTTTAGTCTATTGTTGGAATTTACAAAAGGTTTTTGAGAAGTACAAGTACAAACTTACAAGTCCAGCGGATAGAAGAAGAAAACTAAGTATTTGCCTTTGAAACTAGATAGTGATAACTGGGTGATTTCTCCATTAACAACAGCAGTTGCCTCCCACTCTGGAGCCGGTTTTGATACTAGAATCAAAGAAAGTATATTATTATGTCATTGTAACATATTAATTAATAAAATTTATAAGGAAACACATTAAAAAGTAATTATTTACTCATAGCTTTAGTAAATTGTAAGTTGTGATCAATTCTCCTAGCACCACCGGGGAAAACATTGCCGCTACCGAACGAGTAACACGAATCGCTCTCAAACAATGTTCCATTACATGTTATAAATAGAGTTGAAATGAATATAATTAAAATATATTTCATGTTTTTATATTTGTTGATTTTGTTAACTTCGAAAACATAAATTAATACGTCTAAAATTAATAAAATGAAAATTTTAAATGCGCTAATAGGTTATCTTGTTGTCTTGTTGTCATCCGTTGACAATATTTGACAATGACAGCAGACAGTCTCAAAAAGACACGTCACTTGCACGTCTTTCGACAAACAGACAATAAATTATAAGGCTCCTTCACTTCCACAACTATTTACCGTCATTGGACAGCTAAGGATTTTTTTACAGAAATAGCTGTAAAACATTAAATAGGTACTTCGCATGAAATAGAAATACCGTAAACTACCAGTCATTGGGCAGTTAAGGATTTTTTTTACAGAAATAGCTGTAAAACATTAAATACTTCGCATGAAATAGAAATAGATATTATATTTGTGTTCACAAATTATCTAGCTTAAGATATGCAAACATAAAAATGCGATGGTTTTTCAGTTTATATTGTTTTTTTTGGTAAAAACTGAATGGTAGGTAAATCACAGTCATGGGACGGAATTACAGTAGTTGGGGCACCCAAAACCTACTGGTTTACTGTTGGACAAGCAGTTTGATTGAAATTTGGTTAAAATTGGTATTGTAATAGGAAACATTATAAATAATTGTTGTTTTCACTTAATATATTTTTATTATTTATTGCAAAATAAGGTAATTAAATATTAAATATTAAAAAAAACTGACTTCAAAAAATTAAAATTCTTAGGTACCTAACAATATTACATAGTAATAATTCAAATTCTTTATTAAACATACAATAATATACAATAGTATAAAAGCTAGGTAGCGTACATCACGTCGTCTAATATCATGCTAAGGATATGGGCGAACAGCCCATAGACGGCTCCAATTTTATAAATTAAAAAAAAAAAACATGCTAAGTAAAAACTTGTGTTATGGCAATCAGAGCGCCGGATCTTCAATTTTTTTAGGCGGGGCAAAAACTGAAAAATGGCGCCCCGTCTACCTACTTATGTCTCCATATAATTTCAGCTATCAATATGTAGGATATACTAGCTGTCCCGGCAAACGTTGTTTTGCCATTTAAAGTATTTCTACTTCATCAGTTGATACAAAATCTTACCCCTTCTTTTGTTAGGGGAAAATTTTTATATACCAGTAGCCCTAGCACGGCGACCAGTAGAAATGCGAAAGTATAGACAAACTGTGGACATTAAGTAATAAGGTGCCGTTCCGATCTTTACCGCGGCTAATCGTGACCGCCAAAAATTCAATTAACCGATTCAGTGCGGTGTCATTTTTTGCAATTTCACGCGCCTGGCTGCGAACAAATATTTCATATTACATGCTAGTCATGTATAACGCCAAAAAATGTATCTTTTTATAGCATTTTATAAACAAATAAACATTGTATAAGTTGTAGTTTTTTAATGAAATATCTGAATTCAACAAATCAATCAGAAAGGAAATTATGTTTTCTCACCTCCGGGCGGAAAGCGTCAACTTTTTTCCCGCTGCGCTTACCGATGTTGCCGTTTTCCGCCTCCGTCGATGAGAAAAATAGTATACGCACCACGGGCAGTAAATAAGAAAGCCTCAGATCACGTCATGTTTGTTATCATTACATGTGATCTGAGACATTTCTTATTTTCCTGCCCTGCGTAATGTACTAATTCTACGAATAAAAATCGGTTGTCTGTAAAGTCGGTTTACTGACGATAGTTGAACGTGACAACATCATAGCCTTAATTGCACAATAATTTACAACTTAAACTATATTAATATGAAAAAGATAGATTATTATTTCATAGAAATTATTATAATGTATATCAGTATGCAGTTAATTTGGAAAATAATGAAATGTGTATTATGTGTATATTGTTTTATTGTAACAATACATTAGGTTATTAACTATACTTAATAATTTATGTAAACTGTATGGAAATGTAGTAAACGAAAAATGTTTCATTAATTTCAGATTTTTAGGTCCCTATACAGCTAGTTTGCAACATTTTAGTCTGCAAGCAATAGCTGTTACCTCGATCGCGGATTGTAGGAAATCTTTTGTTCTCGCGGTCGCATGTGACCGCATGCGACGCATTTTAGGAGAAGGAAGGTATGGGATTATGAGTGGTACGGCCACCAAGGAAAAATCCTCTGATCAAGTGAGGTGGTATGCAGCTGGCCTGAGCCCACGCGATAGATTTCAGCTGTCGTATACAGAGTGTAAGAAAACAAAGTGTGTATGTATAAAGGTGCGGTCCACTGGATCGGAATCGGAGCGTAGGTACGCAGTGGACGGATTTGTTGCTTTGTATGGTACTGACTACTATGAACTGCACTAGAAGTACTGGAACGTCATTCTGCGCCTGACAAGTATATGACGACACGACGTGCCGTCCGCACCGTACGTCCCGATTCCGACCTGCAGCCGTAGCACGGCGACCAGTAGAAATGCGAAAGTATAGACAAACTGCGGAGATAAACTTAAGGTGCGGTTCCGATCTTTTTTCGTTCCGAAAAATTCAATTAAAATGCCACTTTATGACAGACTATAGTATATGTCATAAAGTAGGATATTATTTGAATTTTTAGGACTATAGTCTGTCATAAAGTGGCATTTTAATTGAATTTTTCGGAACGAAAAAAGATCGGAACGGCACCTTAAGTTTATCTCCACAGTTTGTGACTATAGTCTGTCATAAAGTGGCATTTTAATTGAATTTTTCGGAACGAAAAAAGATCGGAACCGCACCTTAAGTTTATCTCCGCAGTTTGTCTATACTTTCGCATTTCCACTGGTCGCCGTGCTACGGCTACTGGTGGACGCGCAGCTTTAATCCCCTCCCTATATAAAGTTTACTGTATAAGCCAATCAAGTAGTTAGTAGAGTAGCATAGACAGCTATTCTATTATATTTATAAATAAAATACATAAAACTATACTGTAATATTATAATATTTAATAATAGAAATTAACAAAAGCTTGTGGATTAAATCTGTTTTATTGGTTAATTTACCTCATTACCCTATTTATTAAGTTATGTACAATATTTTTTATTGAAATAAAACATTTATTTGAGCTCATTTCTTTTTTATTTTTATTTTTTTAAATTTTTGGTATGTTTAGAGTGAAAGGTTTTGCCAAGAAGTTTAAATGAAAGGTGGAGTGCACAGTATAGCAATATCCCTACAGTAGTGAAACGAATGTACTTGCGCAGAGCAACGGAGGGGTACCCGCGGGGAAGCGGGCGGCGCGGACCCGCGTACACAAACTCGCAGAGTTTGTGTACCTGCCCGCGCAGGGGTGACGTTGGCGCGTTGTCTACGAGTTTTGTGTTGTAAAACGATAACTTATCTTATAAACAATAGGATATAACATGTGTTCAGTGTCCGGATGTGAATCTGATTCAAAAAACAAAAGATTTCAATTTTCATAAATATCGGCTCACAGTTCACACTAATGTTGTGTTGGCCTTGGCGGCATTTATTTGCATAAGTATCTGTTTTATTGTTTACGTTGTAAGAAGTGTAACATAACAAGGAGAGAAACAATATAGAATAAATTAAAAATCTGTCAAATACCCTGTTACACACTAATTAGTACCTACCTAGCTAGGTACACAGGGCCATACATCAAAAAATGTTACACTTAGTTTACACTAAAAGGTCCAAAGGTTAAAATGTTACCATTTTGACCTTTGGACCGCCCTTACCGCGCACGTAATAAGAGCGAGTTTTGAAGTGCTTCTGTTACACCTGACGTGTGGCCTACCGTACATACCAATTGTTATATGATTAATTATTGTTGGATACTTTATACAGGGTGTAACAAAAATAAGTGATAATACTTTAGGGTGTGTACGTGTTCCTTGTAGAGAGTTCACTGTGAAAGTAGCGGCGCTAAAAGACCAAATTTTTTTTTCACTTTTGTATGGGGAAACTCGTGACGCTCGGACCCTTGCCCATACAAAAGTGAAAAAAATGTTTCGTCTTTCAGCGCTGCTACTTTCACAGTGAACTCTCTACAAGGAACACGTACAGACTCTAAAGTATTATCACTTATTTTTGCTACACACTGTATATTCCTCGAATGCGTCTTCATTATTTTAATCCTTCGATCGTGGATTCTTGGAAATCTATTGTTATTCTATTGTGTCTTGCTCACCGGTGAGCTTATGGGGCTTGATGGGTTAATGAAATTTTTAAATCCATACTAATATTATAAATGCGAAAGTGTGTCTATCTGTCTGTTACCTCTTCACGCCCAAACCGCTGGACCGATTTTGCTGAAATTTGAGGACACTTTTTGTCCTGGAAAAATGTACGGTTCTCGCACGATAAACGAGTTTTGGCACAACAAAGTTGCGGGCATCATCTAGTAGAGAATTGAAATCATCTAAAAATAAAGTTTCACGTAAATATCGATTAAACAGATTAAATGATAACATTACAAGCACAATATTTAATTTTTATTTTATTTCCCGTTTCGTGGCAACCCTGCCGTATCTGCTCGATACCTACACCGGTGGCGGCATCGTGCGACATCAAAGGCGTTTCGTTACTGTAGGGATATTGCTATACTGTGGTGGAGTGCCTACTTGTAATAAAAAAGTGAAGACAATTAATTTTACCTTGAAACGCTGTCTCACTCTTGGTGTGGATGCCTTCTTTCTCTAACATAGGGTATCCATAATGATCAACGTTTATTGGACATTTTTCTGTATCGATGGGTATTTTACAAATTAGTTTGATGGTTTTACATAATATAGGGAATGATTATTTTTTTTTTGAAAATAACACTTTCTATCTGTATAGAATTGCATTATTGACGTGATAACGTCTTATAATTCGATATGGGGTGCGCGCCCGAAAAACATGACAGTTCATGCGGCGTTACCTCGCTGACAGCTCTGAGGCGTTCCATTTACACTCTCAAGTATCTCAACAACCGTAAGGCCCACCTGGGCCGCGCTCTTTGTTTCGATTATATTACGTATTTCGATGACTTAGAGAAAACTTTTGTATGAAGAAGTTTGGTTAGTTATGACCTTTGATACATTGACCACACTCTGAATGAAAAATAAATAAACAATCTGTGAGCTATTAGTATTATTTCGGCTATTCAAAATTGTGCTCTATTTCCTACGTGTCAAGGTATGACTTAATATATGAAGAACTAGATGACGCCCGCAACTCCGTTGCGCCAAAACTCGTTTATCGTGCGGGAACCGTACACTTTTCCGGGACAAAAAGTATCCTATGTCCTTTCCCGGGACTCAAAGTATCTCCATGCCAAATTTCAGCAAAATCGGTCCAGCGGTTTGGGCGTGAAGAGGTAACAGACAGACAGACAGACAGACAAACACACTTTCGCATTTATAATATTAGTATGGAAGTATGGATAAAGTATTCGTTTATTTCTTCTGAACAAGTCACTAATTATAGTTTCGAAAGTTTATAATTGAGAAACTAATATCACATCGGACTAAATACTATAATATTATGATGGCTTGATAGATAGAAAATTTAACATATATTATAATGTAGTTCACACAAACATAAAATATGGATTGTATGTAAGGATATAACATTAATTTTACAAAGAGGGTAGGCCGGGCGCCATTTTTTTTGCACATTGACCTGCCAACTTTTTTGCATAGATTTTTCCCGGAACTGAGAAGTTAAGGCTATGACGTTGTCACGTTCAACTATCGTCAGTAAACCGACTTTACAGACAACCGATTTTTTTATGGAAATAATGGATTTTTTCCTTGAACTGATCACCCTTCTTCAACAAAGTTCGAATTAAGAGTCATGTAAATTTTCACAAATTCACAGACTCATTCAGTTTCTGTCGTGGATAGAACAAAAGTATTGAAATTATGATTCTAATAATTATGAAGGAGAAGGTGAGTCTAAAAAGGAGAAGACTGTGCTGGGAACGTAACAAACGTAATAAACTACGACACGATGGAGATTCGTCGTGATTCGTATTGGATTGAATGTAATTGTCGCCCATGATCAAATGAAGAGAACCATTCCAAAACATCACGAGATTTTAGCTACGGGGGGACATACTAATGTCGTGACTGACTTTTACCAGTGAAACAAAATAAAACGCCATTTAGGTAACTTATGAAGTCTTTTATTTATTTAAAAACAATATCCAACCCATGGACGTATAAAAAAAGGAGGACGGAGTCCCACCATACACAAAACTGTGTCGTTCAGAGTCGGCCAGCTAGCTGTATATGCACAAGGTCCGCACGCACACATTCTTGCGCTAGTCCATACCATTTGACAGGCGTCAGAATGTGTGCGTGGCCGACTCTGAAGAAAAGTGAAGACACAGTTTTGTATATAACAAGACTCCGTCCGCCTTTTTTTCTACGTTCATGATTCAACCCTTAAGACTTACGAATTTGTGTAACCCTTTAGTATTAAAAATTGTAAAACATGCATCACCAAACAAATAAAACAAGATGTTGGCATAATATAATAAAGGGTAATAGTGATCGATCAAAGATACATGCGCACTTTTTACATTATTTTACATTTCACATACACTTACTACTTACATTATTAATGATATTTTGATATAACAAAAGAAACTAATTTTGCAAACATGCACATGCCTCATGCTCATGCCTTATGCTCATGCCTCATGCTCATGCTCATGCCTCATGCCCCAAGCTCATGCTCATGCTCATGCCTCATGTTCATGCTCATCTCATGCCTCATGCCCCATGCCTCAAGCTCATGCTCATGCGTCATGCTCATGCATCATGCTCATGCCTCATGTTCATGCTCATCTCATGCCTCATGCCCCATGCCTCAAGCTCATGCTCATGCGTCATGCTCATGCATCATGCTCTTTATTTTATAAATATATAACATTTATAAAATAATTCGGTGGCCATATTAATCACCAATTGAAAATGTTTAAGACTCCTGAAGTGTAAGTTTTTATGCAATATCCTAAAACTAACACTGTACACGTAAAATAAAGCCACTTTCATTGAGGGGAAACCTCTGAAAAATGTAATTTCATCATAGTTTTACAGGTAAACATTTTAACTCCTCTCAGGCGTCACACGCCATACAGAAAAGATACCCATGGTGCCTCTGCGGCGACATCCGCACGGAATCGGTTAAAATGCCACTTTATGACAAACTGTAGTATATTATGTCATAAAGTAGGATATTATTTGAATTTTTAGGACTATAGTCTGTCATAAAGTGGCATTTTAATTGAATTTTTCGGAACGAAAAAAGATCGGAATGGCACCTTAAGTTTATTTCCACAGTTTGTGACTATAGTCTGTCATAAAGTGGCATTTTAATTGAATTTTTCGGAACGAGAAAAGATCGGAACGGCACCTTAAGTTTATCTCCACAGTTTGTCTATACTATCGCATTTCCAATGGTCGCCGTGCTAGGGCTGCATAATTATGTTAAGTTGGAAAAAACAGTTAATAATATGAAGTAAGTCCATTAAAGAAAAAAGTTAGATACAAAATCTGACCCCCTCTTTGGCCCCCTTAGAGGGGGGGGGGGTGATTTTATACACCAGATGTTGAGTTGGAAGAAGACAAATATATCTGCGAAAACCGTATGCAAAACGGATCAGTAGTTTTCGTGTTACGAGGGCTGCTATTTATGTATCCGGAACTGGCCACTTACAAGAACAATATTTAAAAAGTAATTACAACATTTGAAAATAGAACTCTTTGGTTGAAGAATACATTTTGTTTCATGTGACTGTCAATTATTTTTCCATTGTGGCGTCATTTTGAAAATTGCGTGTCTTCATTTGCCATGGATTTAACGCGTGAACATTTTCGTGCAATGATTTACTACGATTTTCGGCGTGGGCTAAATCAACAACAGTGCTTTATTCAACTCACCGCAACTTTTGGAGATGAAGCACCATCAAAAACCACTGTGATAAACCACTGTTTATCACTGGTACATGGTACATGGTTTAATCGTGGGCGGTCTATGCTCACGGATGAAAATAAAGAAGGTCGCCCAAAAACAGCTGTTGTCCCACAAAATAAAGATGCTGTGCGGGAACTAATAATGCGTGATCGTCATGTTACATATCGCGAGATAGAGGCGTCCTTAGGCATAAGTATGACGAGCATACATAAGATATTACACGAACATTTGGCTGTAAAAAAAATATGTTCGCGTTGGATTCCGCACAACTTGACAATCGATCAAAAACGGGCTCGTGTCGATTGGTGCAAAAAAATGATAAAAAAATACAACCGTGGTACGTCAAAAGCCGTTTATAATATCTACACAGGTGATGAATCTTGGATCTATGCATATGACCCCGAAACTAAACAACAGTTAACGGTGTGGGTGTTCCAAGATGAGCTGAAACCAACAAAAGTTACTCGTGCAAAAAGTAATTTGAAGCAAATGGTCGCCTGTTTTTTTGGAATTAATGGACATGTGGCTACAGTGCCATTAGAGAATCGTAAAACGGTTAATTCTGAATGGTATACGACCATTTGTTTACCAGAAGTCTTTGAAGAAACAAGAAAGGACAACCGACAACGCAGAATCATATTACATCACGACAATGCTAGCTGTCACACCTCAGCTGAAACAACTCAGTTTTTGGAGGGTCAAAAGATCGAATTGACTGGTCATCCGCCGTACAGCCCTGATTTGGCACCTAACGATTTCTTTTTATTTCCATACGCGAAGAACAAATTACGTGGTCAACGTTTTTCGAGCCGCGAAGAGGCTGTTGATGCGTTCAAAATGCACGTTTTGGAGATACCTCAATCAGAATGGAAAAAGTGCTATGAAAATTGGTTCCAGCGTATGCAAAAGTGTGTCGATCATCGCGGCGAATATTTTGAAAAGCAATAAAACCATATTAAATGATATGTTTGTTTCTTTTTTTAATTCCGGATACATAAATAGCAGCCCTCGTAGAGCAAAAGTCTTATACAAAATCTGACCAGCTTTTTCTTCCCTTTGGAGGGGTGGGGGGAATTTTTTTATACACCAGATGTTAAATTGGAAGAAGACAAATATATCTGCGAAAACCGCATTCAAATCGGATCAGTAGTTTTCGTGTGATAGTGGAACAAACATACAGACAGACAGACAGACAAAAAACTAACTACATTTTTGGCTTCTATAGCGATGTAGTGACACCCCCCGCTAATTATTTTTTGAATATCTTTAATTTTCAGCAAATAATTTTTGTTCAGCAAATATGTAAATATCTAGGTATAGCTTGTTAAACTTATATGTATTCTGTGGTTAGCCTTGTCATAATTTAACTCGTGTGCAATACGATTTTCTATCGCATAAGATTGCAAGATAAGCGTTCCTGGCTCATAGAAGATCGCAAATAATTCTTAATAAGTTTTAGTTTGCTAAAACGAGCTCTGCGATTGCTGCAGGCGAGCGGGAGCCGGGCGCGTATTTTGAACTATGCCTACTAGTACAATCATTTGGTGCTCAAAAAGAGGGTTACATGGAAAGTGTTCCGGGAGTTTTGAAAATTGGTGGTTTTATAGATTTCGACGTGCTCTTTTCGAATTTTCACTTTGCCATCTTTGCCGCTCGCGCCGCCATATTGGAAAAATGGCGCTCAAATACAGTTTTTTGAGAATAACTCCGATCCAACTCATTTTACAATGAAAATAGTTATGTAATACATTAAACTAGAGAAAATTTCCTACACTTTATGTAGGAACCGTTTTTTTTTGTGAAATCAATAGTTTCAGCGTACGAGAGCCGCAAAGTTCACTCCAACACGCGTTTTGGCCAAATAACTCATTTCCACACCACAATGACGCGGAGTAAGTGGCGCGGTTTTTTTTGTGGTATCCCCAGTAGGCCTAATCTGTGTTTGTTTGAACGCGCTAATCTCAGGAACTATTGGTCCGATTTGAAAAATTCTTTCAGTGTTAGATAGTCCATTTATCGAGGAAGGCTATAAGGAATATTTTATCACGCCAAGAATAATAGGAGCCAAGAAATAGAGGAAAATGTGGAAAAAACGGAGGGAAATTATTTGAAAGGGCATATTTGAACGCGCTACTTTCAGGAACTACTGGTCCGATTTAAGAAATTCTTTCAGTGTTAGATAGCCCATTTATCGAGAAAGGTTATAAGGAATATTTTATCACGCCAAGAATAATAGGAGCCAAGAAATAGAGGAAAATGTGGAAAAAACGGGGGGAAATTATTTGAAAGAGGGCTTATTTGAACACACTAATCTCAGGAACTACTAGTCCGATTTGAAAAATTCTTTCAGTGTTAGATAGCCCATTTATTGAGAAAGGCTATAGGTTTTAATTTTTCACGCTAAGACTAAGAAATAGAGGAAAATATGGAAAAAACGGGGGAAATTATTTGAAAGGGCTTATCTCACGAGCTACTGGAGCAATTTTTCTGTTATTTGGTACAAATAACTGATAAGAATTAAGAAATTGACCACGTGAGGGATCATACGCTATTTTTTGTGGACTAATTTGTCTGCGAAATATCTAATTTACGCGAGCGACGCCGCGCGGAACGTTTGGTAATAAAATATTATTTGAGAAATAATAAATATCAGAATTATTATTATTTAACAGGTGTACATTTTTTATTGCAGGTGACTCGAAAAGATAGAATATATTTTTTTAAAGGTAGGTTTTGGTATTAGCTTTATTTTAGGGAATACATTTTTATAATGAATCAATACTTTACTAACATATAAGTTTTATTGAAAATCCAATTTTTTATTTATAATAATAATAATAACTCCCACACCGGTTTCGGTGACGGTGGCTGATTTCATTGAAACCAGGCAAGTTACGCAGGAGTAATTTTATAGCGCCCAAGTATGTGCGCAGTACACATGAGCACTCACTATTCCGTTTAACTCTTATAACCCAGTGGGACGGACGACCGACACGACTGGCGAGAGATCAGGCGCAGGACCGACTTTTACATGCCTATCCGTGATCCGATGCATGGATCATCTTACTTGTCAGACCTTATTTTCCTGTTCTGAGTGTCAGACAATCAGGTGATCAGCTTGCAATGACCTAACCAAACTTGGAAATAACGTGGAAATAACAATTAACAATATGTTTCCAACGCGGGAATCGAACCCACGACCTCTGAGTCAAGAGCCACGCTCTTAACCACTGGACCACGGAGGCGTTTATAATAATAATAATAATAATATAATCAGCACGAATATGGATAAGATTTTTATGCCCGCTGTACACTCTCGCCGAGATCTCTCGGGCGAGAGTCTCGTGCGAGAGCCCCTTGCCCGAGTGCGTTCATGTACATTCTCGCTTAGTTCAATCGCAGTTAAGAACTCAGAGAAGATGGACGAAAACGACCATTCACCACTCTCCATGCATCGAAAGATATCATTGTAATCCAAAGATTTATAATCATATTTAATTTTATTTCTCACAGATAATGACTGATAATGACGTTTATTATTGTTATTTTTCTGTTCTACACTGTCCAACGGCGGGACTAGTACTGAACGACGCGAGAGTGTACAGTAGTGCGCTCGTTTTCCTCGCGAGACCCTTTGTCTCGGGCGCAAACTACCGACAACGGACCGAGACAGGCGAGACGAGGCGAGCGCACCCATTTACACTCTCGCACTCGGGCCGCGCCGCCTCGCTGTGTCTCGGCGAGAGTGTACAGCCGGCTTTAAAATAATCATTATTCTGAACAAATTGTCATTATTCTAAGTAAACACGTCATTTTCCACAAATTTCTTCATTGTCATGAACAACAGTTTTTACTTAATATTAAATATCTCTTAAATTATTTAATTTTTTTTCGTGACTCTTACAGAAAGGGAATTATATTTCGGTGCCTTTTAACACCAGAAACATTCAGAGCAATATTTAAGGGTTTTTTAACCTCTTGAACCCCACCGGCACCTTAACGTGCCACCCGTAAAAATACCTCTGTCATCTGTGTACCACCGGCACGTTAATGAGCCGCCTGATACATTCGACCTCACGCAGTTTTTTAACTTATTTTAATGAACATAAGAATTAATTTCGTTTGTTCGATGCATTATTTTTAAGAGTATGAAGTTGGCTACAAAATGTATGCACTAAATTTTGTTTCTGATTGGCAAATTTTTGTAAAATTTGAAAAAAAAATACGAAATTTTAAATGGCGCCATAGAACTCGGGCTTTACGGCTGAATCGAATTTTGATATCCCGGTATTCGAGAGGTTAAAAACACAATTTTTGGCCTAAAACAAAATTTTGAGTAGATTCACATTCACCTACTGTCCAATCACTAATCATGCACTAGTCATGTTCGTTTGGTTTTTCAACTGCGCATGCGCGGCTTTTTTGTGTGTCAGTGGAAGTGTCATATTCTAAAATAGTCACAGGCTACACGGTCAAATTTTCATCAATCTGATCCATCAATCTGATTGACGGAATATTGACGGTTATAAAAATTTCACATTAAAAATACGATCAATCCATCAATCAGTGGCGCACACGATCAAATTTTCGTCAATCCGTACCAGATTGATGGATCAGATTGATGAAAAATTGACTGTGTAGCCGCTGACATCAATTTCTGTCAGATTTTAGAAAATCTGACAGGTATTTTAGAACATGACAAGGTATTTTAGAATATGACACTCACACTGACACAAAAAAGCCGCGCATGCGCAGTTGAAAAACCAAACGAACACGAGACTATTATGGTGTCTACAGACGGACGAACCCGGTACGAAGTGAAGATAGGCGTAGGCGAGTTTGACAGCTGTCAAACTCGTATGCAGGTACTTCACTTGGTACGAATTTGAAGGTTCGCAGCGAACCGTCAAATTTGACACTTTGTATTTTAGTGTATATGAGAAAAAATGAAAAAATGTATTATTATGATAGTTTAGAGGAAAAGCAATCGAAAAATGTTAGTTTGACTTCATAAGATAGCTTATATTTTTAAATGTAGTTTAAAGATTTTAGGATTTTTTATCTGTCTTTGAACGCTCCGAAATCTTTCCGCCATGCTAATGACGTCATTGGGATAGTAAACAAAAAAATGACAACTGTGTCAGCTGTCAGAGACCAATGTTTTAAGTCTAAAGGGACTTGGCTTTTGTCAGGATAGGTCTTCATTGTAAAGTGCTAGTTCAAGACAGTGGCGTGGGAGACGGGCGAGGGAGAATAGTACAAAATACACCTTATAGTCCCTCTATTGTAATTCTTATTGAGCTTCCACTATTAGAGATTATGAAACAACGACAATTAGTCGTAATAATTTCCAATTGAAACTATGGCGTCCGCCAAACACTTGAATGCGAGCGCCTCCAACACCGAATCTAATTTAGAACCCTTTTCTTCTTCTCCTTCTTTTTTTTTATCCATAGACAATAAACCATAGTTTTGCCATATTCGGCCAGTACCATTATAATTGGCCGCCTATTCAGTGTTTAGCATTACGTCAGAGCGATAACTCTATTTCGTTTGGAAATTACCAATTACAATATTAATCTAAATACCAAAAAATCATATTTGAAGTACAACTATTTCGGCAGCGCCGTCACGGCCAACCCTGACAGTCGCGGGTCCTCGCGCGTAGTGTGACTTATGGTTTTACTCTTCAGTACCAGCAAAACAGACATGTCAATTGCTAATACCCGCTCAGGCATTATTCCTGACATATTATGCGAAATAGATGAAAGCTTTAGCCTTTCTTGAGTCAAATGCTGACTGGACACACTAGGCCCTTTTGTCTTACGTCATAACTCATTGTCTCTTAGCTCATACGCTGTAGACCGGGCATACTAGGCCCCTTTATCCCATTCTGCGGACCGGGCATACTAGGCCCTTTCATCCAACCACCATTACCAAGACATACCTGTCGTGTAGACCGGGCATAGCGCCCTGGCCCTTACATCTAGTAACCAATGAATGAAACAAAACTCAGCTGGCCCGGGCGCGAAGCCCCTTCAACCAGGCGTAACCAAAACTTAGCTGGCCCGGGCGCAAAGCCCCCTCAACCAGGCGTAACCAAAACTTAGCTGGCTCGAGCGCGATGCCACTACAACCAGAATAACCAAAACTCGCTGGCCCGGGCGCGAAGCCACTTCAACCAATATGACAAATAACAAAATGTGGATGGGGCGTAGTAGGTTCACCTGCAAACACACCTTTAACAACAAGAGCTTAGTATGAATCTCACTTACATATTCACCACGACCTGGTAAGTGCCCTCGTGAATGTTATTTTCTGATGTCAAGCTAAAGTCTAAAGATGCGGTTAAGGTGACACCGCGCTAAAGCAAAAAAAAAAAAAAACATGTTGGACATGATTCCGACCGCCTGCCCTCCACGAGAGGCCGGCCCAGCCCCTCACAGAAAACAAGAAATGGAAAAGGCGCAAGCGACAAAATGTCTTCCGCCGCGCAATCCAAAAACCATAGATACACCTCATACAAGCCATGGGCAAATCACAGAGCATGCCCGAACCGATCCATGCACAAACCCCGGAACCCCAAATCACTCTCCCCTTCCGGCAAAATCAGAATCCCCTTCCTTACAGAGGTCCCTCCGACCGACCACTCTGCGCTACAAAAGTTGACCAACCGTGCCACGCCATGGGCAATCCAAAGACAAAGACACGACGAACACTGACAAAGAACTTCAACTTCCCAGCCCCAGCCACTGCGCCGCCGAGAAAAATCGACATCGCCACAGCCAAACCATCAAGGCGTAGCCTTAACGTGTGTGCACGAGACTGGTAGCGTTTCATTATCAGTAAAATCTTCCTGACGGATTCCATCTTTATTAATGACCGCCGTCTCGGCCCAGTTCGTTTCAAATGCATTTCAGAATCATCTTCTTAATCTCGATTAATAAATCAGATTTTATATGAGGTTTCGCGACAATTTTACACGTTTTCCTAATTTCTGAACCATGTAACGTAATATCAACAAAATAGCAAGAAACGATACGCAAAGCAACCAACTGTTACATTTTTATGTTTTTTTTTTAATCCGCCATTCAGACAGGACTTGAATGGATTTCATGAAGTTAAATCTCGAACACTGAGCGTTCAAAAGACAAAGCTCGGATTAGCTGTGAACTCGTTTAGTTTATGTTGGTGAAATGCAATTCATTGTTATAAAACGCGTTTATACGTTAAAACCCGGTTTAGTGCGAACTAAGCGCGTTTAAGAATGCACCTGACCCTAACCTGACCACATACCCAAACCCAGATCCCAAAATTTGTAAGGTCTAGAAAATTGTTTTTTTTTTTTTTACACAAGTAACTTCATTTCATGAATATTAAATATTAAATGCTCAAGACGAAAACACGATCACTGAACAAAATGCTCGATAGTTTCTTTTTTTTTTACAATATAAAACCTTGTTTGAGACACACTTTTGCTTGGATCCTCGAAGTTCTGAAGTCTCGAAGGGACAGCGCTTTTTCAATATCCAAAAAGGCATTGATAAAACCTAAATTTGCTCAAAATACCCCCTTCATAATCATTATAGTTCGTCATTCATTCAAGCAAAACTAACTTGGCGATAATTCCATGTCGTCCTCCCTTACCTGGCGACGACTACACGAAAGACGGGTGCGAGTGTGAAGAGAGAAGGACGATGCTTGATTCCTAATTCCTTGTGTCGGTTTCTCTTAATTTCTTTGGTGAAATTACACCTTAGAGTAAAATAACAATGTACGCTTGAGGAATGTTTAAATTCCCTCTGAATCCACCCACAGATACAAGCATGGTAGTCGAAACATTCTAATCACAAGCACTGGTAAACGTAGTTCACTTACTTGACCGAATTAAAGCCTTAGATCAACTCGCTGTCATCAATAGAAGTCGCACGCATTAGGTCGTACAAACCGCACGCATTTACATTAAGGCGCTCCCCTACGGAGACGCCGTAATTTACCATAATATCTTAAAAGCCCCACAAACTCACAATTTGAAAGCTATAATAAAAATACAGCAACAATCCTAAGCATATCGACATTCCTTTCCCCGTCTTCAATTTCCTATCTTTGTTCATTACACCCATGATACCAGCCTCCAAAGCAACACTAATCCATCAAAACCGAAGCATACCCTCGGCATTAATAACCCAGCACTCACAAACCACGTCTACCCGAAACGCACGACAACAGATAGACAATTTCATGAACCACGCATTCCATGCTTCAATCCTTTCCTTTAGATAAATCTTGAACAAAGATATGTAAAGAAAATAGAATCCTTGCGCGATCCCGGCAACGTGTCAAATGCATGGTCAAGGTCGCCTGCTCGGGGGATGGCCTTAATTAGAGAATATCTTTATAGTCCGCGCGGAACCATGCGAAAATCGCTCGTAAGTAGGTACAGCTGTATTCTACCAACTTTAAAAAAAATACATTGGTCTTATTTCTTTTTTACTGTTCCATATCATAAATTCATCGAAAAACCTCTTAGCAGCCTTCAGAATGACAATGTCCAACCATGAGTTAAAACTTAAAAGCCATTCTACTGCTTAAAAGTTCTAACGAAGTATGCAAAAAAAAAACGAAATCGTCCCTACACTAGAAACGTCTGTCACTTCACCGTCAATCACAATGTGAATAGAAAACATGAGACTTTTTTTTTACACGGGTCAATCACCGCTACCGCATCGCCCGATTACATACGGCATTACGAATATACATGGAATAAAACTGAGATTGCATAATATAGTATACACTATACTTTTAATTAGTGTTGGTAAAAATAGCAATAATAATTAATTGTGAACTGCCCATTAGCAATAATTAATCGTACTTGCTAAAAACATACGATTGCTAATATTATCGTAAGTAGCAATAGTTTGCGATTAGTGATCACGATAAAAATCACGTCCGCGCTGTTTCACACCGCGGTGCTAACTTGTTATTTTTCACTCGATGCAAAATAATACTCGACGCGAGCGGTGCAATGCGAACCGATAATTCACTATGCCGCGTTTTTATCAAATAGCAAAGTAATAATACTTAGCATGCTGTGACATCAAAATTAGCATGATAACCCATCAGTCGTGGCAAAACGAGACACAACAGCTCCCTCATTGCTATCGCGGCCGGATGTGGCCGCTTGGGGCTTCATGAATTAATGAAGTTATTAGGAAATAGCATTAATTCCCATTACTACTTTTAATAAATGGGCAAGTCAAACCGTTGTCAAATAAAAATGGAAAGGCCTCACCAGTTTTTGTCGTTATTGTACCTCGCGTCTTGCGCTCGCACATGTAAACCTCCATCCTAAACGATCGCTCGCTTACGGTTTTGTTCTCCATGCAATTGGTGCAAATTCTCCTCAGAATTCAGAATGAATTAGCCCTTCGATCCCGCTTCTGATAAAGGGACTTGGCTTTTGTCAGGATAGGTCTTCATTGTAAAGTGCTAGTTCAAGACAGTGGCGTGGGAGACGGGCGAGGGAGAATAGTACAAAATACACCTTATAGTCCCTCTATTGTAATTCTTATTGAGCTTCCACTATTAGAGATTATGAAACAACAACAATTAGTCGTAATAATTTCCAATTGAAAGTATGGCGTCCGCCAAACACTTGAATGTGAGCGCCTCCAACACCGAATTTCTTTTCTTTCTTTTTCTTCTTTTTTGGCAACTTGACACAAAGGATGTGTATGTTGTGCCACAGACAAGGTAAAAAGGTAAGGAATATGGCGGGAAAACCATATTCCTCCTATTATAATTTTCATCATCGTTTTCATGTATCGTCAGGTCTAAAGTCTAGTCAAAGTCTAAGTAAAAGTCAATACAGTCAAGGAGTCAAGTGGTCGATTCAGTAAAGTGGTAGACGCTTTACTGAAACTTTTGATGGAGTTTTGGAGGGAACACAAAATAGCACGTTTCTGGATATTACATCACTTTCCTACACTTGTGCATGAACACGAATATCTAATGGTTAATATTCTACCAATATTACACACTAAAAACCCAGTTAACACAATTTTAGGAAAATAATATAAAAACACAACAGCACCCTTTTACATTCCAGGCAAAACTCCAACACCGAATTTAATTTAGAATCCTTTTCTTCTTCTCCTTCTTTTTTTTATCCATAGACAATAAACCATAGTTTTGCCATATTCGGCCAGTACCATTATGCAGGCACTTCACATGGCTATTTGTATTTGCGTATTTGATGTATTCGCCAAACAATCACCATGTGTAGACGGTATGTTTGACAAATATTGGCTTTATTTGCTTATTTGACAAATATGACCAATACCAAATACACGTATCCGTACCTTTGTCGGTTTTTGACGCACATCAAAGGAGTCAAATAGGCAAGTAAAGAAAATCAAGTAAAAGTTTGGTATTTGACGTCCATGTGTGGAAGACCGTATTTGCCTTTATTTGCTTGTTTGTGTATATGTCAATAATTTTGCCAAATGCAACAAATAGCCAAATAGCCATGTGAAGTGCCTCCATTATAATTGGCCGCCTATTCAGTGTTTAGCGTTACGTCAGAGCGATAACTCTATTTCGTTTGGAAATTACCAATTACAATATTAATCTAAGTACCAAAAAATCATATTTGAAGTACAACTATTTCGGCAGCGCCGTCAAGTCAATTGATGCCTGTTTGTTTACTACCGCAATGACGTCATGAACTCATGACCATAGAGCAAACATGGCGTCCACTAGCGGAAGCGTTTTTGCAAAATACGCGCGAAATTTTAAGTTATGTAAAAATAAAGTTTTTTTTTCATACTTAACGTGCGAAAAAAAAATATATTTTATTTTTTAGCGTCATATTATCACTATAGAATTGTTTTTGGATACATTTCAAAAATTCGTGTAATACCCTATTTAACAAATATCTGCCTATACATAAGGAAAAATATTTATTGTATTAAATTTAACGCAAAACTTAACATTACTTACGGCTCCTGTCTTTACTTTTAAAATAATTGGGGTTAATTCTTCTTGAATAGTTAATTAATATTTTCGATCCAGCTGTAATGCGACCAAAATTTTAATTGCAAACTAAGGATATTTTCCACGATAATAATTAAAACCACTTCTAGATACAAGTTTAACAACCATGTTACAGTCTGTCAAGAAAGTCATGACAGGCGGGAATTTTTTTTAATGAAATAAAAAATATGAGAACTTTATTAATTCGAGATAAAAATGTGCAAGGTGACAATATTTAAAATGTAATTAGCGTTCTCTGTGAAAATACAAAGAACAAAATACACCTTATAACCGTGATTACGTTTAGAAAATTTTCCCGCCTGTCATGACTTTCATGACGGACTATACAACCGATATATTCTCAAAAATAAAATTCAATTATTTAATGGACAGCATCAAAATCCTTTCTACTTCTCACAAAAACATTTTTGTCCTTAATCTGTGATTTTTGTGTCACGTCAGCGGGCGTATTATATTGTACAGTAAATATTTTCCCCACACTGTATGCAAATACAGTGTGGGGAAAATATTTCTTTCAGAATTGGTAACACTTTACGAAAATGAAGCTTTTGGGCATTTGGAACTCTATTACAATGCAATAGAGTTTAAAATCCGAAAACAATTTTACAAATGTCATTCCGGTTTGACGGACGAGGTTCGTGTAGTGTGTAGCGGGACGAAGAACCGTCAAAACTGTCAAATTTGTCTCTCACGGACGGACGGCGTCCCTCATGGACGCGGTCTGCAGACCGGGTTCGCGCAATTTGTAGAAGCCATTAGTCGTGTTCGTTTGCTGCTTTTTTGTGACTGCGCATGTGCGGCTTTTTTGTGTGACACTGTGAGTGTCATATTCTAAAATACCTTGTCATGTTCCAAAATACCTGTCAGATTTTCTTTTAGAATATGACACTCCCACTGACACAAAAAAAGCCGCGCATGCGCAGTTGAAAAACCAAACGAACACGACTAATGTCTTTGGCACAGACTAATAAGGGATACTACAAAGGTTGTCGAAAACCATAAAGTATAAACCAAAATTTTCTAATCTATCATCAAATCTATGATTTTTATCTGTCGTGATCTTGGTTTTTGCTGTGGTTTGCGTTCATATTGCAAACGAATGTTTTATTGTAATATTTATTAAGTTTAGTGTTCGTAAGTTTAAAAATGTGTGGATTATGTAAAAACCAATTTATATCTTGAGTTTGGTACATTCGAAGTCCATCGCTTGTTTTGCGGTAAGTTTATTTGCTTACATTTATGAAGCACTTGTCGTTCATTATGGCGGTGTGATTATTTCTTGTTTTCTTTCTTGTTGTGGTATACGCCGCAGTGAGATGATAAACTCAATATATTTTATTAGTAAGCTCATTTCAACACATGTTTTAGATGGACGTACCAGATGAAGGAGTTTTAGATGTAGATTTGTTAGGTGATGATGGATCCGAAGAAGAATGCGAAGCCCCTCCGTCCGCAGGTACTTGGAACTATTTTTGTATAGCCATTCGTTGGTATATTAAAAGTTAATATTCACCCAACTTTGCCCAAAACAAAAATTTTAACAGATTAGTTTGTCATAATATTTTGCAGACTAGACATTGTTTTATTTGTATTCATTGGAACATTGCAGAATTCTATGCAGGTCCTGCGTCAACACCAACATCTTGTGCCTCGTCTCCACAGGGAGAGGAACCAGCTTCTCCCCATGCAGCTTTATCTCAACCAACATTTTTTCACCAGCAACCTTACACTAGGCCATTTTTCACATCTGGAAGAAGAGGGCCCGGTAGACCTAGAAAAGAGGGGGCTAAGTTAGCACGAGAAGGAAAAATTGTCAGGAGGTATGTTATTTTTAATTTGCTAACCTGCCAATGCCAAATGCTGTTTTTATTTATAAATTGTGATGCTTTCCTATTGGATGTTAAATATTTGTCTAAAAATTGTTGTGCTAAAGTGTACAACTCTAAGCATTCATCAAATATACTTGTTTTATTGAGTTATCTAATTAGTGTGTGTTTATACTGTAATGTATTCATGTTGCACATAATTTTTGTTCTTTTAGGTATAGAGGAAATCCAGGCTCATTGAGAGGTGCAAAGCGTCATAGAGGCAGTAGAGATGAAGCTTTGGATGATGTTATAGATGAGGATGACTTTACTATGCCAGCACCAGAAGAACCACCTTATACTCCTGAGAAATGGTTAGATTATATTGGCTTTCTTTTACTAAATAAACACTTTGTAGTTTTGTGTGTTAAGTAGGAAAGGAAAATAAGTTATAAAAGATATATTAAATGAAAGAAAGATGCCACATGTAGTTGAAGCACACAGCACAAGTTTACAGTATAGATCAGGGGTCGCCAATTAGTTTCGCTCAGGGTCCATGTTAAGAAATGAAATGACCTTGGCGGTCCACACATTAAAAAAATATTTATTAAACAAAGGTAATTACGGAAACTACAAAGGTATTTATTTACATATCAATGAGACAAGTTACATTTTTGTAGCTAATTCTAGCTCTCTGATGTTTGGAGTGAAATTGGTGCAAGCTGTTGGCATTACTGGAGATTTTCATCAGTAAAACGAGACTGAAATATATTATTAACAAAGTTCATCCTCAACTGGTCTGCACACAATGGGTCGGCACGGCGCACACTGGTCCCAAAGTAAAATAAATGGGACATTAAGAATTTTCGGATCGAAGGTCAACGGATCAGGCTGATATTTTTTTTGTAGACAGCTGATGCAATTACAATTCACTTTTATAAATGTCGTTTTTTTCAAATATGCCGTATCTACAGAGATAAAAAATAATGAATTTTTTTTTGTATGGACGAAATCATAATTTTGTCATTTTTATCCAAGATTCAAACGTATTCAAAATAAATCATAGCATAGCTTATAGAGGGACTCTTGTCGTACATTTTTATCATACACACTCAACTGCGTTTTTTGCGCCTTTTAGAGCTACAGGCACTTTATTAATTTTTTTTGGTCAGTGGATGAAGCTGATTTTTTTGTAGCATCTGATGCAATTACAAGTAACTTTTATAGACGTCCTTTTTTTCGAATATGCCTTTTCTACATATTAAAAAAAATATGAATTATTTTTTGTATGGACGAAATCATAATTTTGTCATTTTCTTCCAAGATTCAAACGTATTCAACATACATCATAGCACAACTTATAGAAGGACTCTTGTCGTACATTTTTGTCATAGACCACTTAACTGCGATTTTTGCGCCCTTAGGAGCTACAGGTACTTTAATTTTTATTGTTTTGTATAATTCATTTTCGAGTATTTCATATGGATTTTAATAAATATTGTTAAGGATAGACAATGTTTTCTTTATTGACAAGTAAAGTAACTCTTACTAGTAATGTCTTATTTATAAAAAAATCCTATTATATACTTAAAATAAACAAATTATTAAAGTAGAAATCTCAAAACATGTACGTAGTACGTAAATTATTTTATGACTCAATAAGGTCTAAACTCTTATACTTGTTATAAAAGAGCATTCATTATGCCAATGTTACTTATAATGGCACATTATTAGGTGATTTGGCTAATATTACCTTTATTCTTATAATTTGATTGGGTAAACGTTAATAACTCTAATTTATACGGCCACTATAAGGCTTCGAAATATTTTCATCTTATAGTGGCTAATTACAAGGCTTTTAATATGATCAATTATTCTTATAAAAGTAATGCACAAGGTAACTATAATGCTTTTAACTTATAGGGGCATTTAATAAGACATCTATCCAACAAACGAATGCTAACATTTTATATGACCTTAACAAGGATGAAAGCAATCCCTATTCTCTTATACAGTGATTATGAAGATATTATTCTCTTTAAGGTTACAATAAAATGCTTGACATAACTAAATTCGCCATTTTAAACGTACAAAACATTGTGTGAATATCTTGCGGAGCGGAATAATCGGTCAAGTGCGAGTCGGACCTGCGCACGATGGGTTCCGTACTTTCATAGAGGGATTCAAAACAATGGAAGAAGTTGAAAAGGAGCGATGGTTACAGAAGAAAAGTAAAAAATAAAACAATTCATTTGATAATCACGTGTCTTTGATAATATTTCAAACTTAAAATTAGTGCACAAAAGTGAGCTAAAGTATCCTTATAAAGAGGTTTCTTTCAGCCAACCCAACCACAGTGGAAAAAAATCATTTTTATATAAAATATATGGGAATAACACTAGCTAGGTGCGATTTTTTAGTGTGAAAGGAACCCTAACTATATGTAAAATGGCGATAGCATAATAAACAATTGATGCCGTTCTAAAGTCTTTACTCTCATAGACTCCTTATAGACGATGTGTGAATCCTGTTGTTCTTTTAAAAGCACTGTACTTAACTTGACTAAATAATTAATGACGTTTTTAGCACAAAAACAGCTTAAATTCAATACCAAAACACACAGCGTATCACATTTTATTAAAGTCTTTACTCTCATAGACTCCTTATAGACGATGTGTGAATCCTGTTGTTCTTTTAAAAGCACTGTACTTAACTTGACTAAATAATTAATGACGTTTTTAGCACAAAAACAGTTTAAATTCAATACCAAAACACACAGCGTATCACATTTTATCATGCATTTAAATTCCCATACACTTTTCACTATAAACGAGCACTAAATCAGGTAAATTAACTATACATAAAATAATGACTTATCGTTTACTTGACAGTAAAATGGCTGACGTTTCTATTTCTTCTCCAAGCTGTTGCGAAAATGTAAATCACTTATGATGGCAAAAAGGGGTAACGGATTTTAAGAGCCTTTGATTTGCCGCATTGAGTTTAAACTCCTTGTATCGTACAATAATATAACACGTATAAGGGTGATCGCCCGTATTAACGCTTTCCATATGTTTCTTATAAGTTGAAGTACCTTGTTCTTTGAAATTATATAACACGTATAAGGAAAAAAGCGGACAATATAGCAACTATAAGGAGGGTATAATCTTTATAAATTGTGCCCAAATGCACTATTATTAGCGATAATACGACTCCTATAAGAATATTATTTTTGGCTATATAAGCCACAACAAGAGCAATTTTTGTTAGTTGGGTAAACATTGTTTGGTAATGACTCATTGCCTAATTACCTCTATACTTGGAAAATTATGATTTCGTCCATACAAAAAATAATTCATATTTTTTTTATCTGTTGATAAGGCATATTTGAAAAAAACGACATCTATAAAAGTTACTTGTAATTGCATCAGATGCTACAAAAAAAAATCAGCTTCATCCACTGACCAAAAAAAATTAATAAAGTGCCTGTAGCTCTAAAAGGCGCAAAAATCGCAGTTGAGTGTGTATGACAAAAATGTATGACAAGAGTCCCTCTATAAGCTATGCTATGATTTATTTTGAATACGTTTGAATCTTGGATGAAAATGACAAAATTATGATTTCGTCCATACAAAAAAAAAATCATTATTTTTTATCTCCGTAGATACGGCTTATTTGAAAAAAACGACATCTATAAAAGTCACTTGTAATTGCATCAGCTGTCTACAAAAAAAATATCAGCCTGATCCGTTGACCTTCGATCCGAAAATTCTTAATGTCCCATTTATTTTACTTTGGGACCAGTGTGCGGCGGTCCGGATGCGGACCACGGTCCGCCATTTGGTGACCCCTGGTGTAGTTAATAAATCTGTTTATATAAACCTTTACATCAATGTTTATATAAACCAAAGGGTACAACCAGCACTCTTACTAATGACTGCTTTCAATTTGTCTGTCACTTTGCTGTTTCTCATGAACTAGAATAATAAGATAATAAAATTTGTAGATTTGTTGCTACACAATATTAAATAATTTTTTGTTAAAAATATAAAACCAGCATAAAAGGCTTATAAATGCATTTGGCTGGTCAAAAAATTTTAGTTAAAATTTTCTTTACAGGCCAGGGAAAGTGTGCGCACTATGTAACCTGAGTGAACGCAGCCAGCTTGGGCAGGGGGAAATGAGGCAGTTTGCTTGCAATATGGAAGGAGAAGGTGGCATCACACCAGCTACCAACTCCGCAAGCACCACACCAGGCAATGTTACCCCGGCTAGCGGGACTCCGTCTACCCCAACACAATTGCCGGCTGGACTTACCTCACCACCCCCCGAGTTGGTTGATCCCAGTCAACAACAAATTGCATTACCACTGAGTAGAAGACAAAAAGCTTTCAGTAAATGCAAGTGAGTAATATTTTATTTTTCGTTATTTTTATTATACAATAAAAGAAGTAGGCAATAAACATGCCATTTTTAGGGTTCTGTACCCAAAGGGTACGGAACAAACATGATTTTTTTGGCCTTTTCGGCTCTATATCAATAATGGCAACAGGTAGGTACTTGAATTTTTCTCAAGGTTCTTAGTTTTATGTGCACTTTAATATTTAATAATAATATTAAAATAAAATAAAAAATTAAGGGGGGCTCCCATACAAAAACACAATTTTTGGGCTAATTTTGCTTTATAATGGTACGGAACCCTTAGTGCGCGAGTCCGACTCACACTTGGCCGATTATTAAACACAAGTTAATACTTGTGTTATGGCAATCAGTCAATTTGGCATGACAAAAACACTGATTGTTTATATACTGTAAGATAACGAGAATATTTTCACACTTTTATATGTTAGTTTAAAAAAATATATGTTTCAAGTTATTGATTATGATATAATATTAATCCATAATTTTATTAGTCTATCTGAGTCACTTGCACAATAGAGATGTTATGTATTATTGCTTCTTACTTCTTATAAATAAAACGAAGAGTCTTATGGCTGTATATTATTAGAGCTTATTGTGTACGAATCTTATGTATTTATTATAAAAATTGTTTTCAGAACACCTCTATACAACATAGAGCACACAGATGAGCTCTCTATAATTGGTCACGTAGAGCCTTTAGAGTTGTTGGCGCTGGTATCATCAGATTTTTTTTATGTTCACCGATGTTGCCTTGAATTTAGTCCACCTTTTCAAGATCAAGTTGCTAGTGCCTCAGAATCTGAAGAACAAAAGGAGGAATTAGAGGAAGCTAGAGTCAAAGGAATTGTTACCTCGGCTCTAAATAGAAAATGTGGTTTTTGTCAGAAGCATGGAGCAAGTATTCCTTGCAAGGTATAATGTTAATATGTAAAAACAATTTGTCTACGTTTAAGTAATGGATTAGCTGCTGACATATTGTATTTTTTATTACAGATGAGCTGCAGTAAATATTTTCATTTTCCATGTGTTCTCGCTTCCGGTGGACTACTTCACTATTTGACTAAATCGGCATTTTGCAAAGATCACCTATACCAAGCTCCATTGATAAGTAAGTATAGTGTGGGTACGTAACTATTGATAAGTGTTAAGTTTGAGTATTTTATTTACTTATCAAAACTTTCCTCAGGTCCTGCAGACATACAGTGTAGAACATGTCACACTATCGGTGACATTCCAAATCTTATGACATGCGTAACCTGCGGCGGACATATCCATGGGACATGTGTGGGTCTGGCACAATTGCCTGGTATGATATGAAATTAATATTTTTAACCAGTAACTGGTACCCCAATTTCACTTTTTAATGCAATATTATTATATTTTTCTTGATCATTCAAGTCTTATTACCCATTAAACAGCAGAATAGTACCTATATAGTAAGGGTTTTTTGTGACTTACAATGACAATAATATTTGTATTTTGATGAAACGGATTGGACAAACTAGGACTTGTGTTTTATGTATAACTAGTTGATGCACGCAAGCATTGCGCCAAAATTCGTTTATCGCGTCGGTCCCGTACATTTTTCCGGGATAAAAAGTATTCTATGTCCTTTCCCAGGACTCATACCAAATTTCAGCAAAATTGGTTTAGTGATTTGGGCGTGAACAGGTAACGGACAGACAGACACACTTTTGCATTTAAAATATTATTATGGATATTTAGAAGTCATTTTAAATAATAAATATTTCATCAAAAAGTAAAAAAATATATGTATAAATTACGAAAAAACTGATTTTTGTGTGCAATGTCTGACAAACAGTTATTTTCTAATCACGTAATGTGTAAAGGCCTACTCACTATCGGTATTACTCGATAGTTTTATTCTAAATCGAGCTTAGTAAAAGATGGCCCTGTGCGAGTTTCTTACGCCGGTTCTTCTCGCCGGGGTAGTTCCCGAACCGGTGGTAGACAACGTAGTTTCTTCGTTCTTTCTACGACTTTCAAAAAGTGTATCATGATACCCATTTTGAATAAAAATATATTTATTATAATAAAGAACATTCAAAAATTCAAAAAAGAAAAACATTCAAAATCAAAAATCAAAATCAAAATTGTTTTATTTCTGAATAAATTAAAAATAAATATTTTCAGTATGTCCTACATGATGCCTACCATCGGTTCAGGAACATTATCGTGTGTACCGCAAAACTCACAACTCGAAGGCTCGCATCGAGACGGCTCTATAGAATTAAATAAATCTAATTTCGAAGGAACTCTTACTCTACTCTCTACTCTACTCAAAAGTGTACGAATTGCGAGACTTGCTAAATGTAGCATGTGTCTGACAGGTGTCCGTGCTGGGTGGGCCTGTCGGTCGTGCCGCGTGTGTCAGGTGTGTCGCGGGGAGGGCGGGGCGCACGACTCGCGCGCCGTGTCCTGCGACCACTGCGACAAGCTCTACCATGCTGTCTGCCTGAGACCCGTCATGACCACCGTGCCCAAGTACGGCTGGAAATGCAAGGTGCGGAACTTTACGACTAGGAGTTTTGTATCTAAATTGATTGGTTGTATGATGTATCCTAGAAATAAAAAAAAACTATGATACTTAGGCTTTATTATAATAATTTCAAGGCCATATTTTATCACTACTATGTAACATATATTTTTCATACTCTGTATTTTTTTTGCCTGTAGTGAAAATTTGTTATTGGCTCTTTATTTTCTACTACATAATTTAAGTTATATTATAGTATGTAGCTGTAAGTTTTATAAAGAAAATGTATATAAATAAAAGTGAAAATATAATGAAGCGATTTTGCTTATTTTAGTTTTGAAATAGAAGTCTAAGGAAGTTTTAAATTACAAAGGTCGTGATATGACGTTCACTGGGTCATGTAGGAAACTAATGATTTCAATAATGTTTAGTGTTGCCGCGTGTGCTCGGACTGCGGCGCGCGGTCGCCGGGCGCGGGCCCGTCGTCGCGATGGCACGCTCACTACACAGTGTGCGACTCGTGCTACCAGCAGCGCAACAAGGGGTCGTGCTGCCCGCTGTGCCGCCGCGCCTACCGCGCCGCAGCCTACCGCGATATGATACGATGCGCCACATGCCGCAGGTAACACAAGTAAAATTATATTCAGAGTGAAAAGGTTTTCTTTACTTAGGGCCTGTTCCACCACTTCCTGACAAGTGCCGAATAGTCTATCCACCAATTAACTTAACAAATCGAGTATGGAGAATCTTAAAAAAAGTTGCGAATAGCCTATTCGGCACTTTATCAGGAAGTAGTGAAACAGGGCCTTAATGTAATGAATGAATGGAAATTCATTTTGTAGCTATTGCCATATTATTTTAGTGTGCGAAAAGAACCTTGAGAACCAAATTCAAAAAGATTGAAGTATGGGAGATATGTTTCCTTAGTTTTTATTATTAGTAGATGTTTTGTGTCATTTTTTAGATGCAAAGCTTGTGGTAGGCTGGCTTCACAGCTATCCAGGATACCCGTAAGGGCTGGCATAACGGGTGCCCAGAGCGGGAGCACATGAGACACTAGAACATCGTTTCACATCATCATTGTTCGACGCGGATTGGAAATTGTGAAACAATGTTCTAGCGTCTCATATATTATATATCTCATATTTCTTCTGCAATAATTTTTCATATAGACGGTAAACAAAAATATCTTGTATTTTATATTCTTGTAAATGTAATAGGTATGTGCACGGTACATGCGACTCAGAAGCTGACCCTCAACAATACAGACAAAAGAAGGAACAAAACCCATCATATGAGTACACATGCTTAATATGCAAGTCACAAAATCTTCAGGCACCTGTTTCTAAATCATCATGTGAGTTTTGTTCATTTAAAATTGAAATGTATAATTTTACATTGGTATAATTGTAATAAAACTGCTAATTTCTATTGCCTTTTATTTACATTTCTTTTCTTTATACAGCATTTGAAGACGACAACATGGCATCAACGTCACAAGATTCATCATTTGGCGACGAAAGTTCTCAAGAACAAGATCCACTCGCCATAGAACCAAAGGTAAACATAGCGGAAATAACATTTATTAAAGGCTAAAGCCTTAATTGCTTCAACTTCCAAGCGGTCGAATTCGACCGCGTAAACAATAGATTTCCAGAAATCCACGATTGAGGGATTAAGAAAAATAATAATTATGTGATTTTTTTTTCTAGCCTGACATAGGTCTCGGGAAGGGAAAGCCATTTACAGCTTCGTCTAAAGTGGCAAAGAAAAAGATGAGTAGCTACAAAATGAAAGGTGGATTCCAGGCCGCCGGGAAGTTTGGTTTTCCCAAACGCCAGCGAGGATCATTGTTGGATATTGGCAGGAAACGTGGCACAAAGCCGAAAATGCGGGGTGTGTTTGGAGTACCGGGCTTGGGCTTACAGAGACCACAAGCTCCTGATATTAAAACAGCTGAGGATGATCCAGGTCATTTATAGCTTATACTACCCCCTTACTTAGACTATTGCTTAGTACATAATAATAATATTTACACAGTTTATAACTATACAAGGTCTGCTTGCGTTTGCCTGGCGCACTGGAAAAACACACGACAAAGACACCAGATCTTGCATAGTTATATGCTGCGTAATTTGTATTTTATTAGTAGGACAATTACAAATGAAATGATAGTTTTACATTTTTACAAATTACTAATTTCTGTTGCTGCTTTAAAAACTAATGATAAAAACACAAATAAATGAATATATAACATTGTAATTACTCATCAATTTTTTTAGGTGTGGAAAATAAGCTTGTGCTGTGTTCAAGCAAAGACAAATTTGTGCTGACGCAAGATCTATGTGTGATGTGCGGTGCCATAGGCACTGACTCAGAGGGCTGCTTGATCGCGTGCTCCCAATGTGGTCAAACATATCACCCTTACTGTGTTAATATTAAGGTAAGTATCCAATTTTGTGCAATTGAGAATACGTAAATGTAACGTCATTTAAGCAGGAACATTATTTTACACTTTATGTGCCCAACATTTGTTATAATATGATTTTACCAAACTCAATGTCTTCGTGATTAATAATAATTTATCGCCTTTTGAAGTGTCTGTTAGTATTTGAGCTCCTTATATTAAGGATTAGTTTAGTGCTTACTCCTTTTAGTACCTAAAGGCCAGGTTGTTACCCAAAGCGGCTAGGACTCAATGTTTGAGTACTATCAAGAAATTGATTCAGAGGCAGATGGCGGACCTACGTAAACTAGTCGGGCTATGTCGAATTCAGCCGACAGCTCGCGTATTAAACAAATAACTTTTTGGCATAACATGGCCAAGTAACGTAGATCTGCCATCTGTATATGAATAAATTTCTTTACAGTACATTGAGGGCGAATCCAAACGAGCGTAATTTTTGAGTTGCAGAATTTCGGCTGGCAGAAATTCGGCTTCATTCAGTTTCATAGAAAATTCGTACTTCATTCACACGAGCGCAATTTTATGAGTCATGATTTGTATGAAAAAATATTTACGCGACCGAAATTCTGCGACACACGACTCACAAAATAACGCTCGTTTGGCTTCACCCTAAAGCGGGGAATTCACTACCGGGCTGCTCGTGGGCCGCCCGGTCTGGCACAAGTCTGCCGCTTGCCCCTATTGAACACACACAGAACAGGCAAGTCAGTCGAGTAGATAGAGGGCTGCAGCTCGGTCGTGGACTCATGGACTCGATCTTTTTTGTAACAAATGATAGATCAGCATCGGCATTGATTTCTTTGGATTTTTCAATAAGTTCGCCCGTGACGGGCGGCCCGTAGCGGGCGGCCCGGTCTGGCACAAGTCTGCCGCTTGCCCCTATTGAACATACACAGAACGGGCAAGTCAGTCAAATTGATAGAGAGCTGCAGCTCGGTCGTGGACTCATGGACTCGATATTCTTTTTAACAGATTATAGATCAGCATCGGCATTGATTTCTTTGGATTTTTCAATAAGTTTGCTGTAAGCGGCTTTACGTAGATCGGTGTTCATGTAATCCTTGCTTTTATAACTTTCCACAAACAATGATGCGACCGGTAAATGGAAATAAACGAATGTTAAAATTGTTTTTGTTGGTTTTTCTTAAGTTTAATGTTTGTATTGTTTACAATAATATGTTTTAAAATAATATATTAAGTGCACTCCAGTCGTTCTCCAAGGCGCAAATGACGACGGGCCGCCCGTTGCGACCATTCATGTACAGACTTGCCCGTGCCCGCGCGGGAAAAATGCCGCCCGCTACGGGCCGCCCGTCACGGGCAGGTCTGTTGCATGTCTGCTCGTCAATTCCTAGGTACGGGCACAGACATGCCCGCCGGCCCGTGCCCGCAGCCTGCCCGCGAGATCGCATTTTTCCCGCGCGGGCACGGGCAAGTCTGATCATGAATGGCCGCGACGGGCGGCCCGTCGTCATTCGCGCCTTGGAGAGCGACTGGAGTGCACTTAAAATATTATTTTAAAACATATTATTGGAAACAATACAAACATTAAACTTAAGAAATACCAACAAAAACAATTTTGACATTCGTTTATTTCCATTTACCGGTCGCATCCTTGTTTGTGGAAAGTTATAAAAGCAAGGATTACATGAACACCGATCTACGTAAAACCGCTTACAGCGAACTTATTGAAAAATCCAAAGAAATCAATACCGATGCTGCTCTATCATCTGTTAAGAAGAATATCGAGTCCATGAGTTCATGACCGAGCTGCAGCTCTCTATCTATTCGACTGACTTGCCCGTTCTGTGTGTGTTCAATAGGGGCAAGCGGCAGACTTGTGCCAGACCGGGCGGCCCGCGGGCAGCCCGGTAGTGAATTCCCCGCTTTAAGAGCAATCGCTTGCAGGTGTCGCAAGTGATAGTGGAGCTGGGCTGGCGGTGCCTGGACTGCACGGTGTGCGAGGGGTGTGGCGCGCGGGGCGACGAGCCGCTGCTAGTGCTGTGCGACGACTGCGACACGGCGTGGCACACGTACTGCGCACGCCCCACGCTGCCCGAGGTGCCGCGCGGCGCGTGGCGCTGCAACCGCTGCCGCCGCTGCCTCGTCTGCGGCACGCGGGATACGCAGCTCTGGTGTGAGGACTACACTGGTGCGTAGTCTTCTATCATCATTTTGTTTTATAGCACTGACCTCCATTATACAAGTACGCTGGACTTATGATACCCTTTGAAATGACAGCTGTTTTTTGTGCCTATTTGAAGCGGAATCAGCGCCCCCAATGCGAGGGAAGATAACAGTACTGATAGCTGTAGTGGGAGTACTTGGAACTAATACTAGTTTCTACCGTATTGTATTCTCTTTGGTTTCTTGTATTCTCTTTGGTTTCTACAACCAATAGCGATTTTGCGGCCATTTGCAAGTTACGTCAGATTTAGTTCTCTTCTCTCGCATTGGGGGCGCTGTTCCGCTTCAAATAGTCACAAAAAACAGCTGGATATCATAAGTCCAACGTACTTGTATAATGGATGTCAGTGTTCTATATCCATAAACTTGGTCAATGGTAACCCATATGTAAAATATTTTTGAAAATCATACAGAATGCGCGCCGTGTGCGTCGTTCGTATCCTGCTGCGTGTGTTCGGAGCCTTACTCTGACGGCGAGCTCATCATCCAATGTACGACGTGCTCGCGCTGGCTGCACGGCGCCTGCGACTCCATACGCACGGAACAAGACGCCGAGACCTGCTGTCGAGCTGGGTATGTTATACAGGTTTATCACAGGACCACAATTAATGACAACTATTAATTATGAAAGTTATAAAAAATACATAATATTATTATTAAAGCTTAGAACAACTTATTAAACAGAGCTTAGTCCAAGGGATAGTCCAGTTCACTCTATGTGTAGCTGATTATCTTAAATGTATTTTTAATCGTTAGGTACTATTTAATTATTACCTATTAAATTAATTAATACTGTTACGGATACGGACACACAGAGCCATCTAGCGTCGAACCGGCAAAACTAGGGGACACACTACACATAAATCCCCTACTCGAAACTAGATGACGCTAGTTGGTACATGCTCGAATCTCCTAGAAAGTTCCGACCGTTGTTTACTTGTTTACGTGTTTACTTGTTTACGTGAATCGAGTAAGGAACTTTCTAGAATTCGAGTCGCCCATATAAATAGGCGCAGGTGGACGGCCCGGCATTCAGTTTTATCTGAGCGATCTTCGAGGCGACTTCGAAGTGAAAACAAGTGATCAATAGTGAGTGATTGTGATAGTGAACCTACGACTCGGCTAGGACCTAGGACAGTGATAGTGCTCAGTGATTTGGATCTAGTGCTTAGTGTTCGGACTTAGTGATTTGTGTGAGCTAGTGTCAGTGAATAAAGTCTTCCAGAGAGTCACCAGGTCTTTCTCTCCGAATCCTCGAACCCTAGCACGTAACAACTGGTGTCAGAAGTGCGATTTGGAGATGCCATTGACTCCGAGAGAGGACTTCAAGGGGAGTGTCAGGACAAGGGCGCAGCGAGCTGCTGCCATTGACTCCGAGAGAGGAGTTGGAGGTGGAGCTGCGGAGGCCACACCCACTGGGGACCAAGCTCCGCCCACTGCGGGGCAGGCCCCACCCGCTGGCCCCGCCCACAAGGCTCCGCCCACTGACCACGCCCCCAGGCTCCACCCACTTCGGGTGAAACCACGCCCACTGGCTCCGCCCACCGGGATCCGCCCACCGGGATCCGCCCACCGACCACGCCCCTCAGGCCCCGCCCACTCTGGACATGGCCACGCCCACTAGCTCCGCCCACCAGGCCACGCCCACTCAGGCCACGCCCACTGGCCCCGCCCACTTGGCCCCGCCTGCTCAGGCCCCGTCAACTAACTCCATCCATCCTGCCACGCCCGTAGTTTCTACGGCCCCTCAAATGGCTCCTCAATTGGAAAGCATAATTGAGTTAATTCAGGCTTTGCAAGAGGCCCAAGACCGCAAGATTCTCGGCGCTTTGCAAGATTCTCAAAGGGCAATGATGGAGGCACAAGAGCAACAAAAAGTCCTCCAAGAAAAAGCACTTGGAGCTATAAAGGATGTAAGTGACACTGTGGTTAAGCTCCGAAAAGATGTCGACATAATGGACGAACGAGTTACGGGGTTAGGATTGGATGTGGAAAATGTGAAAACCGGCCTTACTGAACTTCAGAAGAAAGTAGTGCGCCTGGAAACCACAGGAGTGGCGGTGTCTAGTGGAACTACCGGAGTGGTGCAAGTGGTACAAGGACCAAGAGTTAAAGTGCCACCATACGACGGTACTACTTCTTGGAACGCTTATCGTCAGCAATTCCAGACGGTTGCTTCTGCCAACGGATGGACTGACGAACAATGCCTGACCGCTCTCACTGTTGCGCTCAGAGGGCAAGCTTTGTCGGTCCTAGAAGCACATACAGGGAAGGGGTTCCAAGACCTGATGGAGGCCCTTGAATCCAGATACGGGGAGCGACACCTGGAGCACGTGTTCCGTGCTCAACTTCGTGACAGAGTCCAACGCTCAGGAGAGGGACTACAGCAATGGGCGTTGGAAATTGAAAAACTTGGAAATTGTTGCCTTCGCACACCCAGGAGCCGATTCCAAGATGATCGACACGAATATTGTGCAAGCATTTGTCGACGGAATCAGGGACCTCGAGGTCAGAGCTGCAGTGAGGCTACGTCACCACACCTCGCTAAAGGAAGCATTGGCGCATGCTTTGGAGGTCGAGGCTGTTCGCCGTGACATACGACAGACCCATAAGATCCATGAGGTCTCTGAGGATGTTAAGGAGGTCAAGGCTCCCCCGAAGAGAAGTTTTGGAGCCATGTGCTACAAGTGCGGTGAGAGGGGCCATCTTCAGCTCAACTGCCCGCAGAAGGAGACTCAGATGGCAAGAATGAAAAGGCTCGAGGAACAAATGGAGGAGCTGATGAAGCAAGGGGCTTCGTCCCCGAGCCCGGGAGCAGGGAAACGAATAAAAGCCAGGACTAAGGGGCGAGTGCTGGCTGACGCGGAGGAAGCCCCAATAACTGTTGTTTCCCAAGCAAGCAGCGGGAATAGTCTTGTGATCCAGGGGACTATTAACGGGACGGATTGCAAAATGACTCTAGACACAGGAGCCTCTAGAACAATAGTGAACCCAAATTTGGTAAAAGCCGCAAGGAGGCACAGGAGGAGAATTAACTGTCGGCTTCTTACTGCCTCCGGTCAGCCAATACCCGTCCTGGGAGAAATGTCAGTTACGATTAATGTAGGGGGGTCCTCATACCCTCATGACGTTATCGTGGCTGAGATTATGGATGATTGCATCTTGGGTTTGGATTTCATGAAGAAGCACAACTGCGGAATTAATGTCGCTGACGGAGTTTTCAAGTGTGGCGAAGAAGAAATTTTCATCCTTGGAGGCGCCTGCGGGAAAGTCGCATGTGTAAAGGAAGTCATTATACCTGGACGAGCGGAAGCTAGAGTGCTGGTGAAACTACCGCCAGCCGGAAAGAAGAAGTCAAACAGATGTGTGTTGATCGAAGACACACCTAGCAAGACATCAGCGCAAAAACTGATGACGGCGAGAACCCTTGTTAGTGGAAGCAGTAACGCTGTGGTCAAGGTTTTGAATCTTGGTGATCGCGAGATCTGCTTGAACAAAGGTGACGTCATTGGAAAGTGCGAGGAAGTTGTCTGGATGAGAAAGTGTAGTTCGATCACAGGCTCAGACTCAGCCAACAGCAGCAACTATGGAATAGTGACTGAGCTACTCGATGACTGCAAGAGTAATCTGACTTATTCGCAGAGCATGAAAGCTAAGAAGTTTTTACAACGCCACGCGAATATCTTCTCCAGTCAGGAAGGCGACCTTGGAAGAACTTCGATGGTTCAGCACAGGATAGATACCGGAAGCGAGAACCCAATTCGTCAACGAGCAAGACGGATACCCATTGCAAAGGAAAAAGAAGTTGAAAGCCTTTTGGAGGACATGAGAAGGCATAAGATTATTGAACCGTCTGCAAGTCCGTGGTGCTCACCTGTTGTGTTAGTGAAGAAGAAAGATGGCAGCACAAGATTTTGTGTGGACTACAGGCGTCTCAATGATGTCACTAAGAAGGACAGCTATCCATTACCTCGAATTGACGACACTCTGGATACTTTGAGTGGCATGAAATGGTTCTCGACCCTGGACCTGAAATCTGGATACTGGCAGGTGGAAATTCACCCAAAAGACAAGGAGAAGACAGCTTTCTCCACCGGTAAAGGTTTATGGCAGTTTAACGTCATGCCCTTTGGATTGTGCAACGCACCTGCCACATTTGAGCGACTCATGGAGTGTGTACTGGTAGGCTTAGTTGGAGAGGCTTGTTTAGTCTACTTGGACGACGTCATCATTGTTGGCCGCGACTTCGAGGACCATTTGCGAAACTTAGAACGTGTTTTCGCCAAAATAGAGGGGGCCAAGTTAAAGTTGAATCCGAAAAAATGTCGTTTATTCAGGAGTAAGGTCAATTATCTCGGCCATGTCATCTCCAGTGATGGAATCCAGACGGACCCGGAGAAACTGGAAGCAGTTCAAAATTGGCCAACCCCTAAGAACAAAACCGAAGTGCGGGCATTTCTCGGCTTATGCTCCTACTACAGGCGTTTTGTTAAGGGATTCTCGGAGATAGCCAAGCCATTACATCGGCTGACAGAGGATAAACGACAGTTTATTTGGGACGAGACTTCTGAAGATTCTTTTCAGAAACTGAAGAAACATCTGTGTGAAACACCAATCCTGGGGTATCCACAACCTGCAAGTCAGTTTATAGTCGACACGGACGCAAGCAACACGGCCATTGGAGGGGTGTTATCTCAAAAACAGGGTGAAAGAGAAGTTGTAATTGCATATTTCAGCAAATCTTTATCTAAGCCAGAGAGAAACTACTGTGTGACAAGAAGAGAACTCTTGGCTGTTGTAAAGACGCTACAACATTTCAGCAAATATCTCATCGGCAGACAGTTTTTACTGCGAACTGATCACGCAGCCTTGAAGTGGCTACTGCAATTCAAGAACCCAGAAGGCCAAGTAGCTCGATGGATTGAACAACTACAGGAGTATGACTTCAAGACAGAACACCGCAGCAGAAAGGCGCATGGGAATGCCGACGCACTTTCACGAAGGCCGTGTTCAGAGGACTGCAAACACTGTGTTAAGCAGGAATCTAATGAAATGACATTAAAGTTAACCAGAACAAGTCCCTTGGGTCTCTGGGAGAATGATGCTATGAGAGAGGCTCAAGAAAGAGACGACGACCTTCGGCATATCATCACATGGAAGAAACACGGTGACGTAAAACCAATCTGGAGTGAAGTTGCACCCACTGGCGCTGTCACTAAGGCGTACTGGGCGCAATGGGACAGTCTGATACTTCAAAATGGAATACTTTACCGGAAATGGGAGAAGACTAACGGCAGAGAGTTCCATCTTCAGATAGTTGTCCCAAGGACGAGAGTACCAGATGTTCTCCGTGAAATACACGATGGCGTATCAGGAGGTCATTTAGGTGTCAAGAGGACGTTAACAAAAGTGCGAGAACGATTCTACTGGTTGCATTGTCGAGCTGATGTGCAGGATTGGTGCCGCAAATGTACTACTTGCGCTGCAGTGAAGGGACCACAAACAAGGAGCCGTGGGAACCTGCGCTTGTATAACGTTGGCGCACCGTGGGAACGAATTGCAGTTGACGTAGCTGGGCCATTCCCTGTAACGGAATCGGGAAACAAGTATTTTATGGTGGTCATGGATTACTTCACCAAATGGCCCGAAGTGTTCGCCATACCAAACCAGGAAGCTACAACAGTTGCTTCTAAGCTAGTCGAAGAAGTGATATCACGCTTTGGTGTGCCTCTAGAAATCCATTCCGATCAGGGCAGGAATTTCGAATCGCAGGTCTTCCAGGAAGTGTGCAGAATTTTGGGAATGCATAAAACGAGGACCACTGCGTACCATCCACAGTCTGATGGAATGGTTGAGAGATTTAACCAGACCCTTGAGAGGCATTTGGCGAAACTGGTAGATGACAAACAAAAGGATTGGGACAGGTATATACCGCTCTTCCTTCTGTCGTACCGTACCGCCGAGCATGAGAGCATAAAAGCTACCCCGGCCTATGTCAATTACGGTAGAGAACTGCGAGTACCAGTAGACCTCTTGACAGGAGGGTCACCGGAGGAACCGAAGACCGTACAAGACTATGTCTGCGATTTAAGGGAAAAGATGCGCTATATACACGTCATGGTTCGGGAAAACGGGTTGCAGTCAAGTGAGAACATGAAGACCAGATACGACCGGAAATCGAACACGAGCGGCTTCGAAGAAGGGTCACTGGTGTGGTTGCATAACCCAACTCGGCGAAAAGGGAAATCTCCAAAGTTGCAGACCAAGTGGGACGGCCCATACAAAGTGGTTACCCGATTGAATGATGTGACTTAGAGGATTCAAAAGCAACCAAGAGGGACATTCAAAGTGGTACACATAGACCGTCTGGCGCATTACCATGGCAGTAATAATGATGCTCGGGACGAGCATCTCTAAGAGGGGAGTAGTGTTACGGATACGGACACACAGAGCCATCTAGCGTCGAACCGGCAAAACTAGGGGACACACTACACATAAATCCCCTACTCGAAACTAGATGACGCTAGTTGGTACATGCTCGAATCTCCTAGAAAGTTCCGACCGTTGTTTACTTGTTTACGTGTTTACTTGTTTACGTGAATCGAGTAAGGAACTTTCTAGAATTCGAGTCGCCCATATAAATAGGCGCAGGTGGACGGCCCGGCATTCAGTTTTATCTGAGCGATCTTCGAGGCGACTTCGAAGTGAAAACAAGTGATCAATAGTGAGTGATTGTGATAGTGAACCTACGACTCGGCTAGGACCTAGGACAGTGATAGTGCTCAGTGATTTGTATCTAGTGCTTAGTGTTCGGACTTAGTGATTTGTGTGAGCTAGTGTCAGTGAATAAAGTCTTCCAGAGAGTCACCAGGTCTTTCTCTCCGAACCCTCGAACCCTAGCACGTAACAATACTATGTTAAACAATATGTTATCTTCCTTTAAATCTATGGATTTAAAGGAAGATAAAAAATCCTAATACCCAAATTCAAAAGTTATTTTTTAATACCTCCATCATGGGAATTGCCGACACAATAGATTTTCAATTGTTATGCGATATCCGGGTGCCGTTTAGGGATTGATGGGTTAATTATAATTATTAGGGCCTGTTTCACCACTTCCTGATAACTGATAAGTGACGAATAGGCTATCCACCACTTAACTTGAAAGATAGAGTATGGAGAATCTATTAAAAAGTTGTGGATAGCCTATCCGGCACTTATCAGGAAGTGATGAAACAGGCCCTTAATGTGGTATGCGGCTCTATCAGGTACAAGTGTGTGATATGTCGCGGTCGGGACGTGCCGCCGGCGCACGTGCGTGTGTCGTCGCCGGGGGCGGGGCGGGGCGGGGCGCGGCTGACTGCGCACGCGCTCGGTCTGGCGGGCGAGTACTACGTGGACGACGTGTGTTTGTCCCAGCGCGGTGCCCACCACGTCAAACAGCTCGAAGCGGATTTGGGCATCACGCACACGCGCCGCAAGAGACGCTTCAAGAACGACAACAATGAGAAGGATGCTGGTGAGTTTAAATGCATTATTTTATTGTGAAACTGCGATTAATAATAATCCAATATACAATATGTATTTAAAGATTCTCGTATCACAGTGTTTGTGCGCGAACTCCTCCAAAACGGCTCAACCGATTTTAATGATGTATGTATATTCGTTAGGCCTGAGAATTAAAAGAATTGGAATTAGGCCTTTATCTACTTTTAAACAAAACAACGTTTGCCGGGTCAGTTAGTATACTATAATATATGATTCCCGCAGGCTGCAAATTTGTTTATCGCGCGGGAATAAACAGACAGACAGAGAGTCGGACACAAAAAATGCTTTGTTTTAATTTTTCTACATGCTTAAATTCTATTCTATGGAGTATAAAATTACTCAGAAGACTCGAATTTTAGTTTAGATTTACCACTCATACAATTGTAGTTTACATACATATTAAAACTAAAGCTTACTTATTTTTTGTGTGTGTGTTGATGCTCGCAATAATGGATTAGAAATAATGGCATCTATTGAAACAGTGGTTCAGAACGCAGAAGAAGGGGGAGATGACACCAAACCTGACAGTACAGCCGAAGTCAAGGAGGAACCGGGTATGTTAAACTAATACATGGGTTTTAAGCTCTATTACTTGTGAGAATAAGGCCTGTTTATGTAAGAGATAAATGCCACGACTTTGTATTGTTATGTTTAAAAAAAGAATAAAATAAATTATGTCACAGTTTAGTATACATATATAGAAGTCTATTTTCTGTAGGTTTGCCTGGTAATGTGAATCTGAAAGAGGGCATACTTTGGAATGTGGCCAATGATGGTCCGGTGCCAGAGGGATTCACTATCTATACGACCGATTCAGGCCTCACGGTACTGAGGCGGAAGCGGCAAAGGAATCTAAATAAACTCGGAATAGGAGGGTTCGTTGTGCGACAGAGACAAGCTACACTGAAAGCACAAGCCGATGAAGAAAATCTAGATGGAGTGCAGGGAGCTTCAGGTGAACATTTGTTTAAATTATCAACATATTATTTAATATAACATTAACTATCGAATCGTAAATAATAGCCACTTAAATTTAAGTAATAAGATAAATTTTTAATTACAATATAAATCTTATGAGTTATGACTTATGACTTACAATGTAGAAAATTATTAAATCTGAAAATTGCATGGTTTTTCGGGATAAGCATATTTTAGTGCAATGAAGGTCAGTCTTCATCTAGTTTTCATGTAAATAAAAAAGTTTATATAATAATTATGTATTTCAATATCTTGATAAAGTAAAATTTACAAAATGCTTTGAATCATTTCAGAGTAATCAACCAAAAGGATTAAATATTGTAATTAATTAGGCTAGTCTCTGATAAAATTTATAACTTTTATAAAATGTTACCAAAAACTTCTTAAATTTCAGATTCTCCTAGTAACAAGCGAAAGCCTCGCCGCAAACCGCGTTCTAAGTTAATGGAACAATTCCCGCCGTATATGCAAGAGGCCTTCTTTGGTAAAGAATTGCTGGAGCCTATAAAACCGACTGTGAGCTCCTCGGGTAAGAATACTACATGTATTACCACTCCTAGGATTTGTGACTTTGTGTTAACTTTGCCACCAAAATCTATATAGTGCTCAAATAAATAAAAAAAAATTGTAACAGAAAGTCGAATAGTTCATATTTAAAGTTTGTAGTTAAAGTTCATCAGTACACTATAACTTGACTAAGTATGTATAAAACAGCATAACTGGAAATAATGAAAACTAAGGAAATGTAACCCCCATACTTCAACCGTTTTGAATTTGGATCCTTTTCGCACACCAAAATATGACAATAGCTACGAAACACGAACACTAAAAGGACATCAGGCATTCTTGTGTAAAAAAATACGCGGCCAAAACTAAGAATATTTCCAATAGCCATATTAAGAACTTAAAAAAAAATATGGACTTAACACCGTAACTGCATTTTCTGAGTAATTATTTAGTTAGGGAAAAACGTTAAAAGCATTTCCTTTTCCTTTCTTTTCTTTCCCAGTAAGGCCCCTTTAAATGTAATGCTGTTAATAATTTTTTCCTAACGAAATAAAGCCGTTGACAATAATTATTGTCACTTCTATAAATACATAATATCGTGTACTGAATACATGCATAATATTTTATGCATTTATTCGGGTCTCATTTTGTAGCCTCTTGGTGCACTTTTTTTGACGGAGCTACTCTTCCTTATAGTAGGGGAGGTCGCGCTCAGTTTAAAAAGTCATTTCATACCATTTTCATACCCAGCGAAAATCGTTACAATAATAGAATTCCACTAATACATAACAGCTTTGATCGTCAGCTGCTTGAATAAAAATTGAGAGTATCTCAAAGTTGTTGTTGGGAATCGTATTGAATTGACATTAAAAAAAGATCCCAATTCGCACCCAATAAAGGTTCATATCTAGATTATACACGTTTAGGTTGGGTAGGTGTCGTTTTAGTTTTAGTATATAATTACAGATGGCGCTTTTAAAGTAAAATTTATATCATTCTTCTTCACAAATATTGACTATCGAATTAATTACTTAAAATTGCTATGAGAGACAATTTTATGGTTAATTCAAACGAAAATCGCCGTCAGCTGAATGTTTGCAGGTGGAAATGTCGTCTACGCGACGCCCTAGGATACATTGAGCGCGAAGTAGGGCTATATTGGTTATAACTTATATAGCTGGCTGACGGTTTTTCCACCGTCGTATTAGCGACTGACGGTTTTCTTTATTATATACAAAGTAGAAACATTCACCTGTATAAATTTTGTACGGTTTATAATGACTTTATATTCAAACATTTTTTACATGTTCAGTAACGCGACTGACGTTGAATCCCCCGTCTGCAACACGGCTGACGGTGATTTTTTGGTTAAACATGACCTCAATAATCATCCATCAAAGTTTCATTCGGTATAAAATCACTTTTCGCAACTATTTTTTTTACAACTTTGAAATACTCTCAGTTAACATTCCACCACGGGTGCGGCGACTGACGCTGATTATATTGATTGATAAATATTAAGCTACCGCTGGACAAAAACTTGGTCGGTATGAAATCACTTAGCAAACGATAGCACTACCTCCCCTACTATTAGTTTTTATTATTCGTAGGCCAAATCATATCCTTTCTTTGCGACAAATAAAAAAAAACATGCCGTCAGGTGCGGCCTCTGCGAGCCCGGGCGCGCGTTCGCCGGAGTGGCGGGAGCGCGACACGCGAGCCGAGTGGCGCGACCGCGACGACAACTCCGACAGCGACGGCGACGACGTGCTCGCCGCCCTGCACACGTACGCGCGACACGACAACTCCGTGTACATCACACTCACACAGGTATGTATGCTGCCGTGTATATCACGCTCACATAGGTGGTGTACTATAAATTTACTGTAAAAAATGTAATTTTTTTTTCTAATTCTGGTGCGCTTGTCGGTTTAAATAAGGTATCTTCAAGCTTATACCGCTAATCGATTTTTATAAAATTTGCTCTTCTGAGTACTGGGAAAGCATATAGGATTATTTTTGTTCTAAAAATGTACAGTTCTCGCGCATTGAAATGAGCTCCACTAGTCTCTGAGCCACACGTAGTACACAAATCACAATAGATGAATTACGGTTTATGCTTAAAATGTTTATAAATGTAATAGAATGTTGTTTAATTATTTTTTATAAAAATCCTTGTTTAATTAAACTGGATTCCTTGTTTAATTAAATTAAATGGAATTTTTAGTTTCATAATAATTATAATTTATGCCTGCAGGAAGAGTCTGACTTGCTGAAAACACTCAAGCCGAAAGAAGAAAAAGAGGAAGGCAACTTGAGTGGTGCGGATACTAAGATAAAGTTGGAATTTCCTGAGGAAAGCCAACTGAAGCATACCGAAGACTCCACGGCTCTAAAGAACGCCATACTCGGCCCACAGCCCAGTGAACAAGACGCACCTCCTGATATTAAAAATCAACACTTCAAGTCTGAAAGTGGTGAGTTAGAATTGTCCTTCATTAGACCGTCACCATAAAAATATTTTTACAACAGATCACTATCGTGTTTTTTTCTGGTATAAGTTAGAAAACTGGTTGACAGAAAAAAACATAGTATATTCTTTTAATTGTGTAATGTCTTATAAGTAAACATCGGATTATATGCACGATCAAAGTGCCGAAATATGCATGCAAGTATGCACGATAAATGGTCGAAATATGCTCAAAATATGCACAATCAAGTCACTTATTACTAAAATTTATAATTTTTGTGAAGAGCTTTCCGGTGGTGCCGATAGTAAAAGCGTCAATTTTATAATTTCATCAAATCCAGGATTTTTAATATTTTATACAGCACCAATAATAATTTTGTACCAACATTTTCCGATTGCAATATTAATGCCCATGGAAGTTTAAGAAATCGGCAACTACTTCATTCCAATTTTTAACTAATGTTGCCAACTACAAAGAAAAATGTTGTTTCTAGAAAGATATTGTACCTATTGGATGTATTGCATTCTTTTAAGGTGAACGCAGATTTGGGCCGCACCGCACGCACGCAGTCGCCGCATTCGAATTCTTTATATGAAGTTATAGGCAAGCTCGCATACCTACCTACCCGCGCCGCAGTCTTCGCAACTTCATAATAATATGAAGAATTGCGAATGCGGCGACTGCGGTGCGTGCGGTGCGGCCAAATCTGCGTTCACCTTTAATGAAAATGGTTAATGGAGCCACATATTTGAAGTGTTTTGATCTATCGTACCTCTGTTTTGTGGCCTCAGTGTGTGTCATGATAGCTAGTTTGGAGACTACGAGGGCATAAAACTACCGAAATATGCACTATCAACGAAAAATTGCCAAAATATGCACTAACGCCTAAAAAGTGCCATATAATCCGATGTCTACTTATAAGTAAGGGGGTAAATATATAGACAATCTGTTATGATTGTCTACATTTACGTTTAAAATCAAAACATTGCAATCTAATATCTGTATACAAAGTGTGCATCTTGATATCAGTAAGGCGATAGTAGTACATATTACTTTTAATGATGTATTGTCAATTGTCAACACAGAGGCAGGTGGGTCGTCGCAGGCGTCTACCATTTCGCCGAAGGACGATCTCTCTCTGTTGGGCGTGAATTTGGACGCAATGGTCCGCGACACGCTCCCCGATATGGACAGCAATGACGTCGATGAGATATTCAAAGGCGTTCTCACTGATGATTCCCAGGTAATTCATTATTTATTATTATTAGCGGCTTTCAGTGTCCCACTGCAGGGCAAAAGCCTCCCTCTTTCTTTCCAAAGTTCACGTTCCTGTGACGTTACTGGCCACTCTTTATGGTAAATCATTAAATTAAAGAAATTGAAATCCGGGTACGTAGAGCGTAGAATTTCGTATGCAAGTAAGATTTTTGAATTTAATGAGAGTGATACGAGCGAGTAAAATTAACTTGTACGGAACATATAACGAAGAATTTCTACATAGCGAAAAGCTTGTTAATTAATCTTAATGCTTACTTTATTAGTTTTGTGAAATATATGAGGAGATTTATTATGTGGAAACCGTGAAATTGCTCTTTTTTGTCTAGGAATCTCAGGAATCATCAGTCTCGTATGTTAACACAATGCCGAACTCTCAGTATTCTCAACAACGCCAGCAACTGCAAAGCCCCTTGGAATATCCTAATCAGTATCAAAATGAATTCAACAGCAAGTACGTATTATAATAATTTATAAGTGACAACACTAGAGAAAAAAAGTACATAGTATTAAATAATAATATTGAACAAATCACAATACTGTCCCACATATCTAACTTTTTGAATCGTGGAGAGGTTACATGAATAATTTTGAATACTTTAGTATTTCTTAATAAATAATCAAGACGTGAGTGGAAGAATAATGAAAATAATAAGGGATAAAATGAGTTATTGTCCGTATGTTACGAAATGTTACTTATTCGATTCTTCCACTCACGTCTTCTATATTTTAGTATTTGGTGCCTCTTAGACACATAACGAGTTTTACAACGTTGTATCCTGACTATATCCAGATCCCCGATTATAGATAACTGATCGATCCTGGTAACGATAAATGTATTATGCAGTAACAGCGCCGGCAGTAGTGTGAGCGGCGTCGGCGGTAGTGCGCTCAGCCCGCTGTACGGTGAAGGCTGGAGCGAGCAACCCGCGCAGCCGCCCACATACAACCAGCGCAGCGCCGACAAGATGCGAGCGGACGAGAGTATGTTGTTCATTTATATTGTATCTCCTATAAAGTTTCTCTACAAAACTCCGTGGATTTATAATAAGGAAGCCTAAGATGATATCGTCAGATTTATAATAGTAATTAATAATTATTGTTGTTTATCTACCGCATACTTGTAAATTTTTTAGTGTCTAGGGAAATAATAATAGGACTCTTGGTACGCCTAGGCTTAGGGTCGGCGGCGACAATATCGGCCGTGTTGTACGCGAACACCAACCATCCCGAGTGGAAAACGGAGTTTCCTAATTGGGTGGACAGGTGCAAGCAGATCCTGAAGAAATGGCGCGCTCTGCCGTCGGAACAAAAGGCGCCGTACTTGCAACGCGCCCGCGACAACCGCAGCGCGATGCGCATGAAGCGAGCGCAACAGGTACGTACCCCCGCCCCGCGCCGGTTTGCCCCGTGTGACCCCGTGACCCCCTGTGCTAACCCACTCACGCCCTGTGCTCACCGTGTGCTCACCGTACAAACTACACTACGCAACGTTCGAAAGACAATGAAAGTGTACTTTGTACAATTTTTCAGCCTTGGGTGATATAACAAAGTTTTTGCAATTCATAATATATCTGTAGAAATTATTTTGGCAACTAGTACATGTCTAGTTTATCAGCTATGATTATCAAAAATAAAAATTCAATTATACTTATACAAAAAACAAAAAATGGTGCCAAATTAATAGGTATTTATTATTATTATGTAGCCGCCATCAAATCGCTCCTTTTCATTTTAAATATAAAACCCAACTCTGATCTACGAAGTCGATTCGGTTCGCACATTAACGAGTGCGCCGCATCGGTTTCGGGATCCCATCGGAGGAGTAACCGGCGGATTGTGAGCGCCCAAGATAATGGCAATATGCGTTGGTTCGCGCGGCAGAGTACGAGTACGTCGGCCGGTAGCGCGGACACGGAGAGCGGGGCGCGGTCCCCCGCCGCCGGCGCGTCGCCCGCGCCCCCGGCCGCGCCCCCCGCGCCTGCGCCCTCGCTCCCCGCGCCGCCCGCGCCCCCCGCGCCCTCCGCCCCGGTGCGCGCGCCCAACGTCACGGTGACGGCGGGCGGGCTCCTGGAGGCGGACGCGCACATTCGCGTGCTCACCCCCTCCGAGATCATGCGCACGCTGCCGCGCCTCGCGCCCCCCGCCGCCCCCGCCGCCCCCGAACCGCACGCCCGCAACACGGTACACGCGCGCCGCCGCCTCGCACGCGCACTTCGCACGCACACCCCGCCCACCCCTCATCCACACACCTATATCCACATCCACGTGCCTACAAACAGTATATTTCTACAGTATATTGTATTTATTACACGGTATCTTATTGGGGTTACTGCTAGTGTCGAATGGAAGATTTTAAAATTATGTATAATATTTTTCCGTTTCATTAGTTTCATATTAAAACTGGGAAAGTTGTAATTTATATTGTATAATATAATATTCCACGGATGAACAGGCTTGTGGTAACATGGGTCTTATTCAACTGTATACACTACACGATGACAACAGCGCCGTGCGTGTGCGAGTAGGTTTTCGACTCTTGTTGGGTGATTTCGCGCTCTCGCACCTCGCGGTCCTTGCACCTTCTGACTTCTCTGAATAACTTCAAAATTTGTCATCACCCAACAATATTTTTTGGACTGTTAAATGTTGTGATTTTATTTTAATTTATTAGCTTTTAATGATAGGTCCCGCAATTGAAACGCCTCCTGGACTCGCGTCCGCTCGCCGTAACGACGTTTTTTTTATTTTCGCTTTGTCTTGGTAGTCGTTGGCTTTAACATTGGATTCGGTGGCTGGTTTAGTGCTAACAATTCTAACAAATTTGACTTACATTTACTTTTACGTTGTTTTGCGCATGATACGTTACATTTATATGGAAGTTGTGTAGAGTAAATGAAATATTGTATATTAATATTATTTACTTAAGTTAATTAAATATGTCGATGATAATGATCAGAATATTATGGTTATTGGTTTATAATTTAAATATTGCATTTTATTTTAATAATAACAGTACACAAGATGTCAGGAATAATTTGCATCAATGCCTATGCAGGTTGTAATTAGTATTATTAATAATTATTTATTGATTACCCATTCAAGATGTGAGACAGAAACCTTTAAATACTTTTTAGAATACTAACGACCACACTCTGAAAAATTTACTGCTTACTTAACTTTAATGTATTGAACAGTATGACAGAAGATGTATCGAGCTTAAGAAATTAATTCATTAAATTACAGTTAAGTAATAATTAGGTGTTTCTGAGTGCGGCCGTCAGAAAAATGAAATATTAAATAACCACAATAATTAACTAAGTCTCACAAAACTAAAATTAACAATTTTATAAACATAAATTAAATAATAATAACATTGATTATGTTCACGGTAATGTTAATGTGTTGTAACAATATAATTAATTATTATTAACAGTCAATTATAATAAAAATTGTAACACAGCATGTGAGTTAAAAATATAATCCTCTATTAGATTATTATTACTTAATAACACATGTACAGCACCAAACTATCTTAAAAGGTACTGCGACTGTCATTTCAAAATTACGTAAATATACTAGGATTTTTTTAAGTCATACTTAAGGACATATACAACGAGGACTAGTGAAATTTCATGTTTTTATTTTCACTAGAACTTTGACCAGAAGTAATTATAAGTATTTAAACATTTTTTGTAGGTTTGTTACGTTCCTTACCAAGGTCCCAGTCAGCTTAGAATTTTGATTTAAATCCATTTACCACTAAAAAAAGAGTAATAAAGAATGCTACTTTCAAAATTTTATTTCGACTAGAATTCAGCGAAAATAAACGCAGGAAAAAATATTTTTATACAAAAATGTTTAAATTATGATTTCGAAGGTTAGGGTCAGCTTCGTTTTTGATATATAATAACAATAATAAAGATAAGTCGTTTAGATCACAAATTCGAACGATTTATTGATTTTCGAATGCAACGCCTGCTTTCAATATTTGCTATAACAATTCCACAGGCGTTTTGATGGATAATAATTGAATGACATCTGTCTTTCAGTGACTGATTGTCTCTTACAGAAAAACTAGAGTATGTTCACAAATATATCCCAGTATACTGGCCAGAGCTCCTTAGGCCTAGAATCGCCGTGGTCCCATACTGTTGATTCGTTTCGAAATATTTGCCAGTGCATTGTCGTATACTTAAGTGTGTTTATTGTGATGTGATCATAATACGTTACACTTGTCTTACTAGTGGAATACCAGTACAATACAGTGCGGCGTCGTAAGATGACGTCTTGATCACTGGTAAGTAAACTGGGTTTTATTTCAGAACATAGGCAATATGTTTGGTTTACAAATATTACAATATTGTTTTGTAACCTAATATTTGGTGAGAGACTACCTTATTAGGTATCTTATTGATTTATTTGATAATTTACATTCGCCAAATGATCATTTATACGTTTTTGGTAGGTTTGAAAGTCATAAATGCAAATATCACGGCTAAGTTGGATAATAATGAACAGAGCATGAACAGAGTGCCTCAACACAGAGACACATTTTGAGGGATGTGTTAAAACATTGTAAAATGATAATGATATTATTATGTTAAACAACAATTTTATCGAACATGTCCAATCCATAGCAATGGAAAGATATAACATCTTATAGTCAGGGAACCCTAGAACATTTTTTTTATTACTAACAAGCAAATTTTTTGTGAGTAGCTTTATTTTGATAAGACAAACAACTTTTTTATCTGCGAAAAAATCTTGAAAGTGGTAGCTAACAGAGATAGAAAGGATTTCATAATTTGATTTGATGGTCCTAAAATATGGATTGTTCAATTTGTAGAACAATGTTACTGTTAAATTAAATAACTATTAACCTACCAATATACAAAAAATCAGCTGGTTAGGGTTCCGTTTTAGGGTTCTGTAATCAACAAAACTTGGTTGACTACGGTACCCTAAAACGGAAGATTTTTCGCAGATAAAAAAGTTGTTTGTCTTATCAAAATGAAGCTACTCACAAAAATTTGCTTGTTAGTAATAAAAAAAAAAATGTTCTAGGGCTCCCTGACTATTAGCACTGGAGTAAAATCGTAAAAATAATATTATCAAGCGGATAGATCCAAATTCATAGATACAGCATGATCTTGATACGATATTATGATAAACTACAATTTTATCGAACATGTGAATTCCATTCTTTACACAAAAAATAATATTGATCGAAATGAAAAACCTTTATACCTTATTTGATTTTATCAAAAACATAATATTTTGTGAATAAAAATCACGACGACACTTAAAAGTAGAGAGCAAAGAAATTACATTTTATGCAATTATCAATTTTTTACTCACGAGTCACGACAATCTGGTGTAATGTACTGGTTTATTGGAAAGTTGGCATAATATAAGTCTTGTTCACTACCATTTTTCATTCTAATTTTGTTGGGACCCATAGCAAAAATAAACAGGAAAAAAATAATATTGTAACTGCCGTACACAGAGATGAATATTTATAACTTCAATCTATACTAATATTATAAAGAGGTAAACTTTGTTTGTTTGTTTGTTTGATTGTAATGAATAGGCTCAAAAACTACTGGACCGATTTTAAAAATTCTTTCACCATTCGAAAGTTACATTATTTACGAGTAACATAGGCTACTTTTTATTTTGGAAAATATAGGGTTCCGTAAGATATTTGGGTTTTTCTGACACAAGGTGAAAAAAATCAACCAGAAAAGTTACTTATTTTGCGTACGCTGCCTAAACTATAAAAGATAGAACCATACAATGCTCTAAGTAAATGTAGATCTTATAAATATCTACAAAAATGCCCGCGACACACTATACCTATCTATGGCAAGTGAGGCACAACAACCATTTTTTTATTTAAAAATCTTGATTTTTTTGGACTACATTTAAACGCATTTATTTTACTTATGCTGATAATCCTTATCAAAATAAATTATTTCATCACTAAGTACAGTTTGTGTAGATAATATTTGGTGTTTAAATGATTAAAATTGGACGTTTAGTTTAGAAGTTATGGCGAAATTAAAAATTGCGTTACGCCCGTTTCGAAGTGGGCGCTACCAAGGCGGGGGTGCGCAGTAGCGAAGATTATGACCGGTCCTGCAGCTGGTGAATTAGCTCATATACCCGTTGCATATACCAAGAATACCAATAATCCCGACATAACAGCTGATTTGCCTATACCCTGCAAAAGGCTCCAATTCCCTGTGAGACGTAGCTTTTGCGGCGGTACCGACTAATGCGGGCCACGGGTAGTAATAATGAATACAAGTCAAAACTGCTGAATCGATTTTAATCATTTTTATACCCGTATCGCACGGGTATAAAATATATAATATATATTTTATACCCGTGCGAAGCTGGGGCGGGTCGCTAGTGTATCATAAATGAAGATTTTGACATAAACCCCATATATTTTATCTTTAAAATTCTTTATTAAATGTTTGACGCTATGTAGCCGCAGGGTCTTTCGTGTCAAATGTCGTGTCAAACAGCTACTAGAACAAATTGATAGCCACTATCTCGATGCAAATTCTTCAAAAAATCGTTCATGGCGTGGGAACCGTTAATTTTTTTCACGTTAAAAAGTATCCTTTGTCCTTTCTTCACCAAATTTTATAAAAAATGGTTCAGAAGTTTAAGCATGAAATGACAGACAGACTATTCTAATAAGTATTAGTATTGTTAAAGTTTAAATATTATAATGAGGTATTTCGTAAATATTTCAAACACTTACCGGTTGCCATTATTATTGTCGAGCAGAAAAGGCCTAAAAACCGCGTTTTTGTTTTGAATATTTCAAACCTTTTAACATATTTATTTTATTTTGTTTCTATTTGTTGTTATGGTGACAACATAAATACATAATTGAAAATTTGAGCTCTCTAGCTAGCGCGTTACTTGATATACAGCCTGGAGACAGACAGACGGATAGACAGCGAAGCTAAGACTTACTGGGCCAAGGGTTTCTTTTGGGAACAGATTCCTTATAAACGACTAAGAAAATATGAATATGATCTGCATAACAATAATGAATATAATCTAATATTCATTAAAAACTTGTCAAGTGAGTCAAAAACGTTACCTGTATTGCAAGAGATATCGTTTTTGAACTTGTGGAGGGTGTTATATACCTAGATTCCAGAGGATGCTGCAGCATCAGGTACAAGTAATCGTCATGGGTCTACATCCTATTTATTAAAGGTATTGCAATAAACCCAAGCACAAAAAATATTTGAACCATAAAAGTCATAAAATAACCTCAGCAGTGAGCGAGCTGACGATGATGAATAGCTGAAGATGATGAATGACGATGATATGTACCTAAGATAGCTATATTTTTCCATGCATAAGTTTAAGCAATGCATATGAGTAATACTTTATTTTGTTATACATTGTATAATCAATTAATACATGATATCTTGTATTATTGAGGAAATAATTTTTTTTTCATGTTCGTGAGTACAGAACAAACATATTAAAATAATACATAATTTTATTATAATACAAAATTAATTAAAGATTTCGTTTATTAAGTTGTGAACATGGCCTCTCTGTTAATCATTAGTCTGTATGTCGAGTTTACCACGTGATCACATTATTTCTGAAAATTATTGAAATCAACGACGGCTTGAAAACTAAATATGTACCTATCGAGCGCCATCTATTGAGCTTGTTTTTCGCAAATTCTAAAATGTCAGTTGCCTATAATCCCGCCTTAATCTATAACTTAAGAAAAAGTGCTTTACAAATCTACTTTATAAGAATGTTTGTTAAATACTTCATATAAAGATTAACAGGGTGGAAAATTGTTATTGGCATGTTATAAACTTAACAACAACTGGTTCTTGAGAGGCTATACAAAACTTTTCTATTTATACACAAAGTACAGATTAAAAACAATAATTTCTGTATTTACTGTCTATTATCCATATGTCCATATTAATGAATTTTGTTGCAAAAACAACAGGTATAAAATGATATTAAAACAGTCCTTCAAATATATTTAAAGACAAGAAAGAGAATATTATGTTTAGTTCACCAGTGTGAAAAAACATATCGTTATATAACACGCTGCATAAAGTAGAAGGGAAAAAGATTATAGGAATGTATATTTAATGCACCTTTCGCTGTACCTCATAAATGTTGAGAAGATACCGTTCACAACTATCCACTCTGTGTATCGAGTTAGTAAGAAGCACAATTATGTATAAAGTGTATTGTTGTATTATGATTTACAGAATGTATTGAATGTAGAAAACATTAAAAACCAAGCAGTCGTTACTTTTTTGTATATATTTTAAAGTAGGTGCGTAGTTGTGTTTTTGCAGTAGCTTCAAAGAATTGCACATATTATGTGTAGAAATTGAACGTTATTAATTTTTACACTTTTATAGTGTAATAATTTATAACAAGTCTCATATTTCCCCCTCACAAAAATCTACACTAGAAGTTGCTTGACAGACACGAACAAAATAAATCTATCGTACTTTAAAGTGTATTTTTTTAATTTTCATTCAATTCTTGAAAAAATAATTTATCCGCTTAACAATTCCTTGAAGCTATGTATGTATATTCAGCATGCCTGAGACCTTTTAAGTGAAGATTTTTGTTGCTAATACGTCGTGTTTGTGTAGGACCAGGAGAGAGCGTGCAATCAACATAGAAATGCACGGGAAGCGGAGCAGGAACGACAGTGGAAACAGTTGCAACAAATGCGCCAGCAACAAACACAACAACAGCAACAGATTATACACGACCAGAGAATGCAAGGTACTAAAATGATATATTTTATTGAAGGTATTTTAGTTTAATGTAAGGTCTATGGCATCCGCTAGAGTTCATTCTAATTTAAAAAAACTACATCGAAATCGATTTGAATTCTACGATACCACGGACAGACAGAAATTTCAAACTTATAACATTCTTCTTTTTTGTCGGGGGTTAAAATAACGTGTACGAATGTTTGTTAAATTGTAGCAGCCATGCAGCGTCTGCGCGGAGCGGAGACGAGTCCGCCAGGTGTGGTGGGCGTGGCAGGCGGCGGGGGCGTGCCTGCGGCCGCGGGCGAGCGCGCGCCGTTCCCCCCGCCGCGCTTCCCAATGTACGGCGACGACATCAACCGCCAGCTGCGCGACCTGTTGCAGCGACAAACTGACAAAATGTGGCCACCGCGTATGTATAATTTTTTATTTTATTCCGTTTTAACTCGTGCAAAAAATATCTACCCCATAAAATAAAGCATTGTAGAGTTGATGTGTTGATTTTGTGCAATATAATATATTAATAGATGACGCCCGCAACTTCGTTGCGCCAAAATTCGTTTATCGCGTGGTAACCGTACATTTTTTTGGGATAAAAAGTATCCCTTCCCGGGACTTAAAGTATCTCCATACCTAATTTCAGCAAAATCGCTTCAGCATTTTGGGCATGAAGAGGTTACAGACAGACAGACAGAAACACTTTCGCATTTGTAATATTAGTATGGATAGTATTATTTTTTTTAATTTGTAGTGCCTATCTTCCCTACTGTGTTTGAATGTACTTTACGTGTGTCATATTATCTACTGTTGCGTGGAAGCCCACGGTTTTCATAGATATATTATGTGAAGGTCGTAAACTAATTACTATAGAGGGCGGTGCGGACGACGTACCCGGAGGCGGGGCGGTGGGTGTGGAAGGGCCGCCTTTCCGTCCGCCGCTGCCCGTGCAGCAGCGCCCGCGCGCGCCGCAGCCTGCGTTGCTACAGCGAGATCACAGTTAGTACCAGCTTAATCTTTTTGATCATCAAAATATATTTTATTTTAATTACTTTTTAGTAATACATCGAATACGAAATAAGATCCGTGTCGTTTACTTCTGAATATGTAAGCGTCTTTATTCTTATGTTGCTTATTGGTTTTTTTATTCTTAACAAGAAATTGCTATATACAATATACATATTTTTATTTTCCACTTTTACCATTTATACAACAAAATAGTTGTGGTTCCTATCGTTATTATGAGCTTTATTTCTTGCAGCAATCATACAACAACGTCTTGTCGCAGCGGATGGAACGCTCATACAACAGAATATTATAAACGCGTCAAACGCTCAAGCCATGGAACAAAAGCCAAATATTATGACACAAGGAAACGGTATGATTTTTATTTTAGTTATTTATTTAAATAATTAAAAAAAACTCCACAACGTTCTGCTGGTTGAATTAAGATATTATCAACTCGCTTTTAGTGTGGAGAAAATAAATCGTAGTTTTTATCTTAACACTATCCTGATTATGTGACATTTAGTTTTATTTCCACTATTACCGACCTCTACTGGGGTAGGTAGTAGTGGAAATAAGGCTAAAGATAGTAAAGACACGTACATTTTTTTCTTCTCTGCAAAGTTTCGCTTTAAAAATTATTTATACTTACATCTAATAACGAATACTTGTGCAGCTTCAATGGGTGACCATAAGCCAGAGGGCGGAGGCGATCAAGGTACTGACGAAATGGACATCGGAGACATGGATAAGCTCGAACAGGACACGGGAAATATTGGCGAGGTAAAATCATACTAAATATTGAGTTTTTGTCTATTTTATAATCGTTTTTTTTCGAGTTTTTATTGCACTAGCTGTCAGTGGCGTGCAGAGCAATATGACACAGGGTATGCGGGGCCCAGCGGAGTAGTTGGATGGCCTATATGGTCGGAAAAAATCTTAATAGCACAATGTAGCCAGCGACAGCAATATTGCCAGCGCCATCTATCGAGAACATCGAGAACTATTTTAAGTACTCACCTAATCGGCTTCAATTTTCACATACTCATGGTTCCGGACTCCGGTTACTTGAGATTTACTATATTCTGATGTAAATACTATAGATGCAAGATTTCGGCCACCTCAAATATCTTATGCAAGTGAGTGATAGTTACAGAACACGTCCCTCGCAAGATATCCGATGTGGCCGTTAAAAAGGCCGATTTTCATGTGATTCCCAAAATATATAAATAAACTTAATAATAAAACTATGGGTTCGTAAAAAACAAACTACTCATTCATTTATAGATTAAATCTATGCGCCTATCCTTTTTTAAATATAATTTTAGGATATCGTCATAGAAAGTTGGATTGCGTTTTAATTCTATCATTAATGCCTTTTCTATAGAAATCATGGAAAGGTCTGCGAGTCGTTGTTGATTTTGTGTGTTTCTCAAATATGTGTGGATACGTTTTAAACTCGAAAATGAACGCTCTGCCGATGCGCTGCTTGCTGGGATAGTCACAATGAATTTCGCTAATCGTAACACTTCAGAAAAAACTTTATTCAAATTGTCATTATACAAATTTTGAATAATACTAAATACACAACTATTTGCAAATTGAGGTGATCTATAAATACAGCGCAATTCATTTTTCAATTTATCAAAATTAAAATTTGCCTGATATTTACTAGTGAATTCTCTGATTTCATTTTCAGGGAAACATTCACTATATTTTCTAAAATTCTCACAAGAAAATAGCTCAACAAACTTTAAATCTTTAATGTTTTTATAACGATTTCTTAATTCACTCACTACATTATCAATTATTTCAACAAAAATTCGCCGATAATGTATTTTTACATCATCGACATTGCGCTTTCTTTTAGGTGGTCCGGTTATGTGAACGGCGGCATCATAATAGATCTCGAACTTCTCTCTGAAACGTTCTAAAAATGACTCTAACTCTTTTATCTTTCTTACACAATACGCGATGTCACTAGTTTTTTTTTGCAAAATATCGTACAGAATATCCGTTTCTGCAAAAATATCTGCGAAAGATTTTAATAGAAAATTAAATTCAAATTCTTTCATATTAAATAAAAATGAACTGACTTGTGTCAGTGTTTCACCATCCCAGTCTTGTGTATTTTCGTTCATATTTTCAAACAATTCTAGGAGGTGGGTGGACTCATTATTAATTACATTAACCGTGCGCGAGTGATACGTCCACCTTGTTTCCGCGACACGAGGCAGTTTTTTCATATCGGCAAAGTTGTTGTAATGGGCCATTTGCTTTGTACTAGTGTGAAAAAAAGCCGCGATTGATTTTAAAATACTAAAAAAGCGTTTTGTTTCAGCAACTCGTTCGAAAGATTTCGATAAAACTAAATTTAATACATGTGCTGAACACCAAACGTACATAGCTTGTGGACATTTTTGCCTCACCAAAGCCTGCACGCCATTAATTTGTGAGGATAAAACTGCTGCCCCGTCGTAAGTTTGTGCAACTAATTTGGATACACAATCGAACTCTTCTAAAACTTCCAAAATTATAGAACTCAAGGCTACAGCGGTCCGATCCGCGCTGACATCAACGTGCGTTTGATAAATCGATCAACTACTTCTGAATCACGAAAATATCTCAAAATTAATACTAATTGTTCACGGCCGCTAACATCAGGAGTCTCATCTACCATGACGGCGACAAAATCGGACTGTTTAATTTCGGCTTTAACGCGATCGATCATCACAGATGCAAGGCTCGAGATCAAATCATTCTGCGTACGGTTCGACATGCCCGTGAATGAGGTACTCGCATTCTGTAAATGGGTTTCTAAAACTCCATCATACTTGGCTAATAAATTTACTATTTCTAAATAATTACCCCTATTTAACGACGATACTCACTCATCGTGACCGCGAAAAGCTAATTCTTGTTTTCCCAGAAAGCAAACAACATCAATCAGCCTATGAAAAATGTTTCTATTGCGATCGACTTTAGCATTATGCCTCTCAATATCTAATCGTAACTGACTGTTGATACTCATTTCAATACGAGATTTACCAAAAGTATTTAATTTTAAGCAGGCCTCAAGATGTTTTTCTGTATGGTCATGCTTAAAGAAGCATAAATAATTTCTATAACGCGGCAAAGGCCGCGTTATAGAAATTATTTAAATCTGAATATCCTGAATCAGTCCACACTGAACTACAATTATTAAACAATATGCAAGGAAAACAATATAATTTAATCGTGTGCACACAACCACACAGCCAGTTATATGATTCATAACTTTTAACATGAAACTTCCGAGTTACATTGCCTTTTTGCTGGTTTAATTGTAACTCGGGTACACACCTACCTTTCGACACAATTTGAATCTTTTCACTGAATGACAATTGTGAAAACTTGTTATTTTTAATTTTTAATAAACACACATTCTCAACACAGACCTCACAGTCAAATAACATTTTTAAGAAATCAAAAACGCACTTAATATAGAAACTCAGTAATAACTATTAAACTGTTAAAATGTGCAAACTTTTAAATGTTAAAACAAAAAGTCGTTTTAGAAAACTATAAACTTGCGCAAACAAAAATTATCGTAACAGTGCTCATCACATGAAAAAAGAAAATGGCGTTCCAAAAATACTAAACATTAATGTAATGTAAACAAATATAACCCTTACTAAACAAAAATGCATTATACATGCATACGCGTAATTAGATTTCCGTCCATTATTTTTACTCGGATTTTAATAGGCAACGAAGTGTGAAGTGCAACGAACCCGAACCGAACGCCGCGTCGGAGGCGCTCGGATAAGTTCGGAAATCGGAAGACCTGCCGGCTGCCGCAGTCCTTGAAGCTACTTGCCCGTACTAGGCAAATGAGATATTCATGTCTGTGTGCGTTTGCAATCTGTGCACCGATACAAAAATCTCATCGCACACATATGCCCGAGGTCTGCGAGGCCTCAAATGCATATATCTCCGCTCGGCGGGCCGTTGCGATCAAATAATAATGTTTTTATGAAGTTTTGCAAATTAGTTTTTGCTATTTTATAAATTTAGGCGTTTTAAGTGTATTCATTTTTTACTTTATATAATAACTAACGTCATCTAAAACGTGCGAAAGTTAAATTAAAATATGTGTATAGCAAGTATTTATCATTAGGTAAGCAGTGCTTTTATGCCTTCATGGTACGCACGCCCATGCTAGCTGTAGACCTCTCAAATATGAGCCATGTTAGATAACAACGTACGTAGTTTTTTAATTCTATAATAGTTTTTATTAGATCGCGCTATTGAAGTTTTTGAGATCGGAAAAACATAATATAATATAAAGTATAATTTACACAGAGCCAGTACTGGCTGCCAATAAGAGTGGCAGCCAGTATTGGCTTGACATAATATGCCGCGTGTGAACAGTTTGGCCTGGCTTGAAAAACTGTTCACACGCGGCATATACCAAGCCAATACTGGCTGCCAGTCTTATTGGCAGCCCGTACTGGCTCTGTGTAAATTATACTTAACGTTTGAAATGACGTCATAGGAGTTCGTCCTGACCGAGCATAGAACCTCGCTCGGTCGGAAGATCTTCCTTTGAGGCAAGCATAATACCACAAGTTATATGTGTATTAAATTTGGATGGTTTTTGGTCAATACGCAGGTGGACATCCTGACGGGTCTCGGCGGCGAGGACGACGAGGAGCTGCTCGAGTCGCTGACGGCGGAGATGGGCGAGCAGTTCAACATACTGGAGTACGCGGACCCCGAGCTCGCCGCGCTCAACGACGCCGAGACGCTGCTCGACGGCCTCGAGCTGGCCATCGACGTGCCCGAGCGACACGCCAAGCGCACGCCCGAGTGAGTGACGACTGACGACTCCGTCATCCATCCGTCCTTCTAAAGCTCTGGGTTCCTCCAAAAGCGGCGCCGTCATGCAGCGGCCGCAATACAGCGGTGAATGACGTCACTAGAACGTTGTCCATGTAAGCAATATGGCGCGGTTTCCTAGAGAACGATAATTGACACCGTTCTCTAGAAAACCGCGCCATACCGCCCACATAGACAACGTTCTAGTGACGTCATTCACCGCTGCATCACTGCCGCCACACGACGGCACCGCTCTTGGAGGAAGCCAGAGCTATAGCAGGCCCCTAGACGACCAATTGTATTGTCAATATCACGCTTCGATTTTATTGATCAGTTTATATTTTGACAAATATATTGAAGGCGCGCGATGTTCAATATCAAAATCAATAATATTACGTATTGTGCAATAAAATTGCTCGTCTAGGGGCCCGCTAACCATCAACTCGCATCGCATCTCAAGACAAAAAAATATACAGCATTTTTCCATCCCCCTAACAGTGAGGGTATCTATGTTAGGAGGATGAAAAAACCACCATCACGCTTGAGACGGTGACAATACTATAACTGCACTGTTACGTCACAGTTTACGTTAGACATAAGTATTACTAATATCGTTAAACCGAAAGTGTATCTGTCAGGTACAACTGTCCTCTTAAACTTATAGACTTTTCAGAGTATCCCCAGCGCATCATAACATTATCATCTATCTTCGTTTTTAGGGACGAAGCAGATCAAAGGACGGACGACAAGATGGACAGTGAACTGCAAAAAGCAGTGAAAAACATCGAGTCTCTAAAATCTGAAGTGAAATCTGAAAATAACGGAAGCAAACCTGAATCACAGGACGGGAAATCTGAAGCTCCCTCTACGGCGACGAACCGCATTTTCTCAGACTCCCAGAGGATGTCGAACCAACAGATTACGTTGCAGGTACTTATATATTTACTAATCGTTATATGGTATAAAATTTCTATTCGTGATTGTTAACTGAGAAATTTCGATAATGGCCTATCACTCTTGTCTCAAAATTATGTTATATCATTTACACACGCGATAGAACGAGGACATTATTTTCGTCTGTGAGTGAAAGAAGCATGAGCAATAGGTCAATATTTAAAACTATTCGTCATTCGCAACCGGATAATGGCCAGGCCTGCCAAAGGGTAAAAACAGGACCCTATTACTAAGACTTCGTTGTCTGTCCGTCTGTCTGTCTGTCTCCAGGCTGTATCAAGAACCGCTATAGCTAGACTTCTAAAATTTTCAAGGATTGTGTATATTTGTTGCCGCTATAACAACAAATACGAAAAACAAAATAAAGTTAATATTTAAGGGGGGCATAATCACATACAAAAAACACATTTTTTTTCTACTTTCGCTCTATACTGGTGCGGAACCCTTCGTGCGCAAGTCCGACTCGCACTTGGCCGACTATTTAAATGACGTAACGGCATTATATTTTAAATTTTTATATTTTTTAGTCCGCATTGCAAGCCATCAAAGCAGAAGTTAAACCTGAGGGCGACGACACCAAGCCGGACAACGAATGGCAACGTCCCATGTCACAAATGTTTAATTTGCAGTTACAAGCACAGGTGATAAATGTAAACGCAATATTTTTAATGATTTACTAGAATAATAATTATATTGGTGTTGGTAATTAAGTTTACAACCATTTTTTGGTTAGTAATTATGTGATATTATGTTTAATACCATATTTGGACTGATTTTTAATTTGTTATTTACCTGCACTTTAACAAAAAAAATGCGTTTAATAGAATTTTAGAAAATTCGGAATTTAAAGCGTAGCTTTGGCCAATAATTACTTAGGGCCTGTCCAGATGAGGCGTTTTACGCGCGAGTGAGCGACTGGCGCGTTTTACGCGAGTACCCGAGATACTAGAGCTACATATATCGCGTCCAGATGCCTACGCGCGTTTTCTTACTCGCGCGTAAAACGCTTGCAATGAGCGGGACTCGACTTGCCCGTGAAACGCGCGAGCGACGCGCGAGTCGAGATACTTGGTGCCATTGCAGCGTCCAGAACTACGCGCGAGTCCGTTGCGAATTATTGCGATAACTTCGAGTCCATGTTTGTAACGTAAAAACGCGCGTAAAACGCGGTATCTGGATGCAATAGAAATTAAAACGCGCGTATGGACTTTGCGCGTAAAACGCCTCATCCGGACAGGCACTTATGATCAATGCTAGGCTTGGCTGGTGCACGTGATGCTTAAATCCGAGAACTACACATCAGGCCCCTTGTAAGGTAGATAATGTGTGTCATGTTTCTTTGCAGCAATCTCAGCAAGTGCAGCACCCGCAGCAGATGCAACAAGCGCAGCAGCAGCAGGGCGCTCGCGCCATGTTGCAGCGCCCCCAATTGCAGTTCGCCGGACATCACGTCAACTTCACACATGTATGTATCTGTATAAAAAAGTTCTAGGAACTTAAACTATAATTCAACAACAAGTATTTAATACATTCTTCCGTTTACAGAGTGCCGGTGGAGTTACCGCCACAGGAGGCGTGAGGCAACTGCCGCCCGAGACCATTGCACTATTGCGCCAACAGAGAGAACGCGTACTGGGTAAGATTACGAGTTTTTATTTGTAATGATTATTATTGCATCGTTTTAAATTTTAAAGATGTGTAGGTATTTTACTCGACACGTTTTTAAGGCCCGTATTTTTGGTCAGTACTTAAGATGCGACCCGGTCTCAAGACGCGGTTCGGCTCTGTGATTGGTCCAAATGTTGATAGCCAACCAATCACAGAGCCTGAACCGTGTCTTGAGACCGAGATGCATCTTGAGTACTGACCAAAAATACGGGCCTTACTCAACATCCTGTAGCACTCCTTAACAACTAAGAAATTATTTTGTTTAAGAAAAATACCTATTGTTTTACATTTATAAACGAAAATATTTTTGAAGTTTAGTGTGATGTTAGTTAAAATTACTAAGAGATGAGGAGTGACAATAGTAAACAACTTAATTTGTCCATGCAGCGGCGAACGCTGGGGGCGCGGCGAACGCGGGGGGCGTGTCTAGCGTGGCTGGCGCCGTGCGAGCGCCGCCCCCGCCGCCGTACCCGGGATTGCGCGCGCCACCGCCACCGCCGTACCCACAATTACAGGTACTTGCCTCACATATTTTAAACACGTAAATCCAAACAATGTGTTGAACCGAATGACCTTTGATTTGTCTTGTTACGATAACATCCACACTATAAAATGGACAATGGTGGTATCATTGTGTATGAGTATGGAGATACTAAGGGGCGATTTCACCAAAGAAACGGAACGCGTTTAGTGCTCACGGAACCAGTTCTAAACGTATATAAACGCGTTTATAACACCGAATTGTATTTCACCAACATAAACTAAACGCTTTCACAGCAAATACGTGTTTTATCTTCTGATTTCTGAACGCCCAATGTTCGCGGTTTACTTCATAAAACCCGTTCAAGTCTTGTCAGTGTAGTGTCATGGCGGATCGAAAATCATAGACGAAAAAAAAATTTCAAAATGACAGTTTTGACAGATCCGTTCGGTTAGTTTACTCTGTTTATGTATCGTTACTTGCTATTTTGCTGATAAAATAAAAAAATTAAAAAAAGATGTAAAATAATCGCGTGACGTCACGTGAACCTAGCTCAGCCCTGGATCTAGGGGGGGCGGCAAGCCGGGGCCCGTGCCCCGGGCAGCAAATTCAGGGGGCGGCCAAATTCACACTTCAGGGACCAATGGACAACTCATCATTTATTTAACTTTGACCACGGAATAAACAATAGCACAATTACAGCAATTTCATGGCCATTGGCCATATCAACTTGACCGATACCCTGAGCGCGGAGTGAGACGTTCTGCACGAACATTTATTATTCGCGACTCGCGAGGCGCGTTCAAAATACGCGCCCGGCTCCCGCTCGCCTGCAGGAATCGCAGAGCTCGTTTTAGCAAACTAAAAGTGGTTAAAAATTATTTGCGATCTTCAATAGCTACGTACTGACTACTGAGCAAGCGAGCAGCCTCGCTGCCTCGCCCGAGCGTGCCGCGGCCGAGCCAAAAGTTGTCGGTTTTTGTTTTCCTATATAAAAAGGTACTCTGTGGTTTTTGTCGATGCTCAAAGGCGCCTCGGACGTTTGCCGCGCACTAACACGTACTGACCGACCGAGCAACTGCGCGCGAGGCTGCCGCGGCGAGGCGGCTCGCTTGGGTTTTGTAATCTTAGCGATAGAAAAACGTATTGCACACGAGTTAAATTATGACAAGGCTATAGATTTATTTGCTGAACAAAAAGCTCGAAGAGTAAAATTGTAATTTCAATTCACAAATTTAATAATAATATTCGATTTTTATTTTTATTATGCATATTTATTTTTATTTTAAACCCTACCCTGTTGAATATTTATCCTACATATTGATAGCTGAAATTATAGTCCGTCAAGAAAGTGAAGAAATTAAAAAGTGGCAACATCGTAGTGTCATCCCTTTTTACTTAGATTGATTTGAAAGGGATGACACTACGATGTTGCCACTTTTTAATTTCTTCACTTTCTTGACAGACTATATTATATTATGGATGATAAAGGTGAAAATAAATATAAGTAAGGCGGGGCGGCATTTTTCAGTTTTTGCACCGCCTAAAAAAAATTGAAGATCCGGGGCTGACCTAGCTTTAGGGTGGGTTGCACCAGAGGCGTTGTTATCGTCAAATATGGCGTCCATTATTGACTTTTACTAGGGATTTGACAGATCATTTGACATTTTGTTATAGTTAAAGTTATAGTTGAAGTAAGTGAAGTAAGTGGTGCAACCCACCCTTATTAATCGCGATTAAAAGAAGATTGTGAAATTCGTTTGAGACAAAACGAGATTTACGTCGCTGCGCAGAACTAAGTTTTATAAAACGAAGTTTTATGTGTGATTGGTGAAATCCCACCTTAGAGTCCCGTCAAATGTACGGTTAAACTAGTAAGGATTTAAAACTCTCTCCAATAAGAATGAACATAATTCATGACAATTTTAAGTCAACCTGTGTACTTTGACCGATTTGGTTGTGTTGCCTCAGAATAACATTGTTTTAAAAATATATCTTAAATATAAATCAGACTTTAATGTGTACTACATTACAAAATGATAGTGTAACATCGTCATTCAAAGGCCATTCCAAACACATTTAAATTCATATTATAATAATATTGTTTAGGAGATACATATATTTAAATTAAGACTTCATTAATATGATGTGCATGTGGTATAAGTACTTTATAAATGTTGATGGCCTGAATATACTTGAGTCGTACATTTTTGAACCGATACGAAAGCTTTTCTTGTATTGCGTATGCTATAACATAAGGGGACTCATATTTAAAACCGAAATGGCTGTTTAAATATGAATCCGTATAAAATAAAAGACGCTTAATTTCGATAGTAAGTGGTCAATGAAATCCAGCAATATTATTTTTCCATCGGTGAAGGTTAACATAACGATTTGGTCATGATTTCTACATAGTCTTTACCCGCGACCATCATAAACTAATATTGCATGGGACAACGTTGTATTCTGTAAACCTCGTACTATTATTTAATGTAAAAATACTGCGAATGTGATTGTGTTCGTCGTCGTTAGTTGTGTGTTTTGTCAATGGCTTTGCATAAAATTTTCAAGCTGACAAAAAAGTGATGATATTATTATATTTTAAAAAAGCAACTATGACCCAATAAAAATAGTAATCGATTAAAAACATACCTCAATAGAATTATTATAACCGTTTGAAATTTATGTTAATGAGCACTGATACGCTACGTTTTCTGGTTTTTGAAATGACTTAAACATTTCAAACAAACTAGAAAATTGGCCAGGCGTGGAAATAAATCGTACTTGGTAGCATGATAAGGCCATTTATGTAGATGGTGAAATATTATATTATAGTAGTTAACTACGTCTCTAGTCTCTACCGTCTGCGCTCGCAAACCGAACGAATGTCGAGGAAAAAAAATTACCATGCGTTCACTTTATGCTATGTTTTATTCGCCATCGTCGTGTTCGTTCGTCTTGATCACTTCCGATACGAATACATGGCTCTACTCTGTCGCCGTGAATTCATGGTTTGCTCTCGCCCTAAAAAAAACGCGAGCCAACGCTCAATAAAATGCAAAATGAAAGTTGAGCACGGGACAGGTGTAGAGCCGGTACGCGGTAGCGTTAGGTCGGCTATGTTGGCGGAGATCGCGATTCAGGGTGTTGTTGCATGTGGCGTAGGCGCCGGGCGCGTGTGCGGACTGGCGCCGCCGCCCGCTGCTGTTGCAGGTCAGAGCTGACGCCCCTCCCCCGTCCCTGCCCGACACGCCCCTCCCACCGGCACAACCCAAATAAAGTCTATTGAATTGAAAGTATGGAATATGACAAGTTAAAACTTTATGTAACATGTCGATGCCAATCCACAATTCTTATTCACCTTATACGTCGATACGTTTAATTTTTTGAATTGTTTCCTGTATTAAAAATTATATGATTCCAAAATCGTTAGCTAAATAAATATTATAATCTTCCATATTATCATACACACGTCCTAAATACTCTTACGACACAAAATTGGGGCTCCGGTAATGCTTGTCACGGTTTAGTTAGCGCCTTTTTTGCTTGTTTGTTGCACGCATGCTTAAAAATACTAACTTTTACATTTTTCAGCATCTTTTCTAATATACACTAACAAAATAACAGTATTTTTATTACGTAAAATATTTTATTTTAGAAAAATAAAAAATTTGCCTGTCTCATCTATTTAATAATATTTAGTTGTATTTTATAAGCCCTACATGTAAATGTTTGAAACACTTTTAAAAACTTTTTAAATTATTTAAAGCAACATTGAAGGATAATTTAATGGCAAAATTTATAATTTGTCTTGAAAATCTCTATCTTTATTAGATTAAATGAGAAGTGTACAATGTTTTCCCAGACAATTAAGAATATTCTTTTAGTTTTTACACCTCCTTAAACTAAAACTACACTACTTTCTTCTTTTTAAGTTGCCATAGAATTGCACCAAGTAGTTTTCGACTAGTTACCAACATAAACTGGCGTTAATGCACATTTATGGTAATAAAAAGCTATCATGATAATAAAGTATTGTTTGTTAGTAAATATTTAATTAAAGTGCATGACAACAACCAAAGGCCTCACTTGTCTATTGATTTATATTTTACTGTTTATGAGCTTAAGTAAATAAAATTGAAATGTTAAAAAAATAGCATCCTGCGATGAGACAGGCTATTTTTGATTCACCTTTAAATCATGATAAACATCGCCGTAACAACGTGACCGACTCAGGAACGGTTCGACAGCGATGTGAAAACAAACGTTTAACCGTCAGAACGTAAACCAGGAGCAACCGTTGCTTCTGGAGGAGCTGTTGGAGCAGGAGAAGCGCGAGCAGGAGCGCGACGGCGGCGAGTGGGGCGGGGCAGGGGGTGGGGCGCCGCCGCCGCCCGCGCACCCCGCGCCCCCCGCCGTGCCACTGTACGCCGGAGCACCGCCGCCCGCGCCGCCCCCGCCCTCCGACGGCGACCAGCACGCCCGCCTCGTCTACGAGCAGTGGCTCAAGCAGTACAACGCCTTCGCCTCCGACCAGTTGCGCTACTACGAGCAAGAAGTACAAAAACTGCGCAAGATACGCAAGGTGAGTCCGCGTAGTGAGCTTTTGTGTTCGTGCGCTTTGTAGTCGCGTGTTTTGCGTCCGTTTGATTCGTGATGGCGATTATAGATCTCCGCCTAGGGAAACGTGTCGGTTCGCGTGCGCGGATCGACAGGATGATTAGGTACTCGCGTTGCCATATTATCACATGTATTGACTATTTAATTCACGATTTCGTTTGCAGTCGCTGAATAGCAAGCAGCGGCAGTTGAGAAAGTCTGGCAACGAGCTGATGCCCAACGACGCGGCCGAGTTGCAGCGTGTGTCGACGGAGCAGCAGGCGCTGCAAAAACATCTGGAGGCGTCGAGAAAACAAGCACGTCAGCACAGCATGCTGATACAGGTAAGGATTTTGTATCTGTTTTGAATAAAACTATCGATTCATTAGTCACATTCTATAAATTAAAATACATGAATTTTTGTTTCAGGAGTATGAAACAAAGCAACGTCAGCAAAACCCACAACTTGCACAACAAAGTATTATAAACCAACCACAAATTTCAAATCAAACTGTTTTCGGCCAAAATCAAAATATGGGACAATCGTCTCAGATTCAACAGACGACGATCAATAGACCTATGCAAATAGGACTCCAGGGAACCGGTATTCAACAACAAACACTTATAAGAACACAACAAGCTGTGCTCAGCTCCGACGGTCAACAGCTATCACAGCAAAGAATCGGGCTCGTGACGTCCCCGCTTAATACGCAAGGCCGTATCATTCAAAGCGGTCGCACGCTTGTTATAGAGCAGACCGGTGCTCCTCAACAGCAGCTCGTACGTCAATTGTCCGGGATTCAAGAAAGACCTCAATCTGTGGTACAGTTCAGTCAGCAGCAGCTGGCGAACATCAGGAATGTAATGCCAGCGGGAAATCAAACCACACGCCCTCCTGGATCGAGGCCGGCGATGTCGCCGCTGCATATTCAGTCGCCTCATTCTCAATCTCCCCTCCATACTTTGGCGCCGCAGTCGCCTTTACATCATATGTCGTCGCCGATGCAATCCCCTCTGCACTCCCAGCAGTCGCCGTTGCATCACACTTCTCAGTCGCCTCTGCATTCGTCTACTCAGTCGCCGCTGCATACCCAGCAATCTCCAATGCATTCTCAGCAATCTCCAATGCACGTTCAGCAAACTTCAAATCTCCCCCATCAGAGTCCTCTGCATCCACAACAGAGTCCGATGCATCCCCAGCAATCACCTATACACCAACAATCTCCGATGCATCAACAGAATCAGATGCAGACCCAACATTCTCCGATGCATCATCAGCAGAGTCCGATGCATCCGCAACAGAGCCCGATGCATCCACAGCAAAGTCCAATACATCCACAACAGAGTCCGATGCATCCGCAGCAGAGTCCGATGCACCCCCAACAGAGCCCCATGCATTCACAACAGTCGCCTATGCACTTGCAACAGTCTCCTATGTCTACGCAGCAATCTCCGTTGCAATCGGCGATGTCGCCTCAACAATTCTTACAACAACTTCAAGCTCAGAGGACGAGTCCGCAACTTCCTACACCGAGTCGCAGTCCTCAGGTAAAAACGAATCCTTGGAAAGATATGTCTATTATAACTTATTATTGTATAATTGCAATTAACGGATATTAATAATTAATAATTATGTGTTAATTTCAGATATACCAACAGTCACAGATACAGAGTCCTGTGGCTTCGCACTCACCTCAGCTACAGAACGTATGTGTTATACCATATTAATATAATACAAAATATAATGTTTGCATGATGTTTAGTGGAACTTACTTTATAAACTGGGAATGGGAAAAATAATTTGTCTTCACGTCTTAGATCTCCTTATAGACTGAGAGCGAGTGTTCTGCAGACGTACAGTAAAGTAGCAGACTCCATAATATTAAGCCAGGTCTACTTTTTCATCCGCCGTTGATGCAATGGGCATTTACTATTCCAAACGAGGGTTCCGTTGAGTGTGGTATAAATGTATATTTATTTTCAGACGGATTATCATACTGGACGATTTTCACGCCCTGTGCCTGGGTCTGGCTTGCCTACACGGTTTGCTCGTCCACCTCACCATCAACAAGGTAAACCTGGGCTATATCATAAGTTTTTAATGTAATTACGCATTTATTTTATCATAATATAACTCATATATTCTTAGGTATGCGTATGGCAGGACCGTTTGGAAACCGACAGCAAACATCACCTCTAGGTAGCCCTCAGCCGCTACCTTCGCCCGGAAATACAAATAGCGAAATAACTGTAAGTTTTAATTTTGTACGCATAAATGAAATTACATTAATCATTCATTATTTAAATAATTAATAATAATAATAATAATAATATCTATGGACGCTTCACACCACGTCAGTCTGGCCCCGTGCTAAGTACCTAAAGGACTTGTGTTACAGGTACCAGACAACGGAAATATATTTAATACTTTTATACTATACATATATTTAAGATTTTTATTATATAATAAACATATTTAATACACATCCAGACCCGGGAACATTGAAAACTTTTTGTTCCGTCGGCGGGATTCGAACCCGCAACCCCCGGCTTGAGCGTCCAACGCGCTTACCACTGAGCCACAGAGGTCGTCATAATTTAAATCGTCTGCTTATTTAACAACAACATTAGCAACTTGTTCATCTAATTTTAATATTAAAACCTATATGGCTGTTAAATATTTGAGAATTTTATTCTCAGCGGCAGCAGATGTTGCAGCGTCAGCAGTATAGCCCCATGGGTGGAGCGCCGTCGTCGCCGTCCGTATGCCGCTCGCCGCACGTGCGCACGCCGACACCCAGCGCCTCGCCCGCCGCCTCTCCCGCGCCCTCCGCGGCCGCCCAGCAGGATCACGGCGGTGGACACATGCACCACGCTGCACCTTTCCCACCCGGATATCGCTACTTTAAACCGGGCCTGTTCGGCGGCGCCCCCGTCTGGCCCAAGGACGATGAGCGTCGCCGCCCGTCTCATCTGAACAAGGTCTCTATACTCAAGAGACGCACGCCGCCGCGTCCTCGTTTTGCTGGAAAAACTGCCGCCCCTCCCTCGGAAGAAGTCGGCGAAACGAGCGATAACAGAAAGTACGTGTTGTACTCTTCTGACGGCGTCGAATATACCGCGGCAGATGACTCCGCTAGGATGAGCTTCTCTAAGGAAGAAGACGATGAGGATATCGACGATTATGACGACCAACTGGACGACGATGATATAGTTGTCGTTGAGCCGGGTGCGATATCTCCCGAGGAGCGTATCGCTACCGAGGAAGATTTTGAGGAACTTATTGACAGTGGTAAGCCCGAAGACGAAGCCGAAGAAGAAATAGCATCCGACAAAACAGCGACACGAACTGAAACTACGACAAAGACTGTGGCAGTTATTAGTTTGGCTCCCGCAACGCAACCTTCGGGTGGACATCAGTACAAAATTTTCAATTCTTCTCAAAGTTCGGCATTGTCTCGCCTTCCAATGCTGAGCGCTACAGTGTTATCACCTCATACGAATACTAAAATCCTGAATGAGGTTTCCCAAGCTACAGTCGCTTCGGTATCTATTGCCAATACTACTATATCTGTTCCAGTTCTAAAAAGCCTTTCGGTTCCAATAGCTAACGTCTCCGGACACGGCAGTGGCATTGCGAAAGCGCAAATTAAAAAAGGTCAGAGCAACTTAAATAGTTCTCAGTTAGCAGTAAATATGTCTTCGCAACCCTTGCAAAAGCCGATAAACTCGGTGATAAGCGTTATCTCGTCAAACGTTCCGAAGGGAACAAATTTAAATCCAGTGATAACACTAGCAACTTCTAACACTGCGGGTGGTGCTCCAAGAGTTCCAGTTACTATTTTAACTCAACATCAAGTTAAGCAAAAAATCGTTAAAACTATAGAAAAACCAATAAGTCTATCTTTATCGAATACAAAGTTGGGATTATCCATGACGCATGATGCTACTTTGCCAGCAAAAATATTCCAGGATGAAGCTGCTTCTCCAGATAGTACAGTGGTTTCAGAGAGTAACTCAGAAATTCACTGTTCAAATGCAAGTACTTCACAGAATTTAACATCGATAGAACAATTGAACAAAGGAAAACCTCAGAGGGAGACAAAAGATATCGATATAGAAAGTGAAATCAGTCAACAAACTGAATTACCACATTCATTATGTTTAACAGATCGAACACCCCTTCTATTGGGAAAAGCTGATATTAAGAGTCCAGATCCTGTGCCAGAAAAAATTCCCGACAATATTATGGAGGGAGATGATGATGATAAACCGGATGATAATTTGCAAAGTAATAATGTGCTTCTGTCCTATAACAATAAGTCTTTACAAGAGCAAGTCTCTAATAGTCCATCACCATCAAAGAGTAAAACAGAGGAAAATGTTGTTAAAACTATTAAAGCTATAGCAAATCAAACTAAAGAGATGGTAATCGATTCTAATATGCAAATAACATCAGATATGACTCAAGAATCGGTTCAAATATCGATACCATCTCCGACACCTTCTCAAGAACGATACCTCAATGACATAACCATGCGCGAGCACCCGGAAACCGTTGAAGAAAATACGAAGCATGTAGAATCATTTGAAGATATGCTATCTATTTTCGAAAATATAACAGATGATGGAAAAACGTATGGTGTTAAACAACATACTTTAAAATCATCAGGCGCTGTGAATACAAATATAAACGTTCCTAATCTTGCTAAAAAAGAAACCAAAGAAGTCACTGAACAAACAGCATTTCCTGCAAGAGATACTGAAAGACTGCAGTCAGCTACAGTGCCTCAACTGTCGCCACTATCACAACCAACTGAACTCACATCTAATATGGCTAATGTATCACAACAAGTGTGTACTATTATGTCTTCGCTTAATAACAACGCTCCAAAAGTTGAAGCGCAGACTATGATGCGTAAGAATAGTGATTCTACAACTCCCACGCAAGTAAATTTCGAGACACTACTACCCTCTTCAAAAGTTGAAGTTACTACTTCCCGTCCCTCTCCTGTTCAGAGAACAGAGAAACCACAAAATTCTGCACCTTCTTCAGATGCGTTACCTATAAGCGTTGCACAAATCATCGGTTCACGGATGAATACTCTTTCAAATATGGGACAATTACGAAAATCACCTATCGTATCGCCGATAAGTTCTCCGGGAGGCATACCAAACACGTTAATGAAATCTCCAGCACAGTCACCTTTGGTATCAAACCAGAGTTATTCTGGAGACGATTCTCAAATGATTAATTCGAAGCCATCTCAAATAATTCAAATGCCAGCTTTATCAAAAATACAAAATAATTCATCAGCTCCTATGATGCATTCCAGCAATACACTGAGTACAAGTATAGGAGGATTCCCTAAGGGACCAGGAATATCTACAAGTATTTTAGGACATACATTGCTTCAACCTTCGAGACAAATAAGCACGGCAAATTTACAATTTAATCCACAAAGTATTAGTTCAAGTCAACCTCCTGCATTAGTTATGACATCCAGATCCTTAATAAACAATAAAGAGCCGCCTCCCAATGTAACTGTACGCACTCACGGTATCGTTACTCCAGGAATAAGTCAAATTCAATCAAAACCAACGCAGGGATCAATCAACTTTATTACTTCCTCGAAGTTACTGCATACCCAATTAATTTCTCCACTTAAAAGATCTAAATCAACAGATGAACCTAAAAGTGAGGTTGTCGTCGGTCACATCCAACCTGCTAAGCGACATAGCGTTGAATCTGTTATTATAAAATCGGAGCCTATGGAAACAGATGATCCTAATCCTACAACCGCGACAGCCGAAACCTCAAATAATAAGTCTATGCAACAACAGAGTCTCGCTAACCAAAAGAACGATGAGACTCAAAATGTTTTGTTAAAACAACTACTACAAACAACAACTACGTCAGCGGGTGTTGTGCCTCAACGTACTGTAACTATACAAAGAACAGCTCCTGCGCTTGGTACGATACCATCTTTAGAGGCCCAATTAGCGAGACCGTCTATACCGCCGCCAACCCTCCCCCAAGCCCTAACTCAAGAAGTGGAGATACCGAAAAATTCTCCTAGACAAATAACTACGGTAAACTCTCCATTCCCGAATCGCTCAGTCCTTACATCGGTTCCGACATCTTCGATGTCACCTTTGATACAAACATCAACACAATCGTTAATGGATGTTAGGAAGCAACCTATAAAGATATTAAACAAAGAAGAAACTACGCCAGTACCCGAATGCTCACCTAACATGAAGTCGCTCCCGCTTTACGCAATGAACTATGAACATCAGCAAATACAGCAAGCAATAAAAAAGGAGGTTGCTCCGCCTCAACAAAGTCCCGTACATAGACCCTTCACGCCATTGGATGTTAAGAAAGAGTTGCTCGATGAAAGTTCACAGCAGTCAGCCACATCTGGTGTTTCAACAGCATCAGATCAAGGTAAACTAGATCAACCAATAAAGGAGGAATACCCCGAAAACGTTCATATAGATAATTCTTCCGAAATTAATCCTTCAGAAACGCCTTCCGAGGCCAAGAAAAGAAAGCGTCGAGAATATCAACAGAAAAAGCGTAAACAAATGCAAATGAATATGAAAGCAGCTGCCGAAAGTAATATGACTGCAGCTAACGCGAAAAAGCGTTTTCGTAAAGGTTCTAGGTATGAGGAAGATTATGATATGTTTATTGATAATTTGATGTCTGAACTGAGAACTTTGACACCGATGCAGATACAGGAGCCTTCTCTCACTACTAATTTCGCTGTTTGCCCTCTTTTTGGTTCAGGAGATCTTACAAAGCTTAAAAATAAAGACTACGACATACTCAAAGGCGATTTGGTTGGTGAATTCGGCAATGCGAAAATTCCGAATGTTGCAGATTATTATAATACCAAACCATTTGGTGAGGAGGAACCCCTCCCAGAAAAACCACCAGCATCAACACAAAGAGGATTTTACGACCAAGAATTTCAACCGATTGTTTTTGAAGAAGATCCAGAGGAGAAAAAGCTCGAGTTTATTTGTAAGGAAAGAGACACTGACACTCCAGACACAATCGTTAGTTGTTCTAGTCCAGAGAGTTTTGATATTGAACCTAACGATAGATTCCCTGGTCTTAAACTTATCGATGACGACGAAGACGAGGAAGAGGAGGAACAACTACAGTCCGGTCGCGCATCACCTATTATTCCATTAATAGCACCGATTCCAATTAGAGTTAAACCTTTATCTCTCTATCAAATTAAGGATGAAGAAGACACACAGAAAGCATTGAAATGTATCGACACACCCTGTCCATTGAAAACTAAGTCGGAAGATTCTCCTGGTAGCACTGACAGTAACGAAAATGTCACAGTGACACTAACGCTTACGTCTGGTGCCGCCGAAGACATACTAGGCGTTTTAAAGGAACTAGCTGGAATATTGCACATACCACCTCCAACATCATATCAAATTATTGAACGAACGGCGACTCCCCCATCTCATAAACTCGGATTGTACAGATCAAAGGGTAAAGACGGAAAGGAAGGTACTCCAATAGATATTCAAAGTATTCTCAACGGAGCGGCGAAGTTTTGCCGTCATTGCGATGTAGTTATCTTAGATTCCGTCGTCAGAGCGAAAGCATCGGAATTCCCGCTTCTGTCGGCAAACAAAGGAAACGCCGGAGAGATACTGTGTGATAGTGATTCGGAATTATATTTCTGCAGCACTCAATGCTACGAACGATTCGCTTGGCGACCGACAAACATTATTTTAGATGGAAAGTCTAAAGGTGGCACCAAGGAGGATACAAAATCAGACGTAGAAAACAATCTATTGAAGGACAGAGACGACTTCGACACGGCTTCCACCGAAAGCATGGAGACCGACGATCTAGATATAAAACCGGATATTAAGGACGAAAAAATGGACTTGTCGTTCATCGACTCTCTCGACAACGACGAACTAATGAAGGAGGTCGGCGACGACGTGAGTGCCCTAGACGAGGACCTCAAGAGCGTGGAGCGCGACGAGAGCGGGGACCGACCGGCGGAGAAGGAGAAATTCAAGGGCGTGCGATACAAGTCGTGGTACCCGGGCTGCATCGGACCCCCCTCCAGGTACAAGCGGCCCACGGACCGGGAGCTGACGGAGCTGGTGTTCCGCACGGGGGTGGCCATAATGCCGGTGACGACGGAGGACACGCGCAAGTGCGAGCTGTGCGGCGTGCAGGGGGACGGCGTGGGCGACGGCACGTCGCGTCTTCTCAACTGCGACGTGGACCGCTGGGTGCACCTCAACTGCGCGCTGTGGTCGTCCGACGTGTACGAGACCGTGAGCGGCGCGCTCATGAACGTGGACGGCGCGCTGGCGGCCGGATGCACCGCCACCTGCGCCGCCTGCCGCCGCCTCGGAGCCACCGTGCGCTGCTTCAAGGTGCGGTGCGGCAACGTCTACCATTTGGGCTGCGCGGTCAAGGACAACTGCGTCTTCCACAAGAACAAGACGGCTTACTGCACTTCGCATGCACCAAAGGTTGGTTTATTCATCATGCTAAAGTGTATGAATGTAAATTTAATCATATAAAAGTTATAATAGGGAAGATGCATATAAAATATAACTAATTATTGTACGACTACAATGTAAAAGAAACTCAAAAGAAGGCGCATTGTTATGTTTTCAGCTCGATCAATATTAGTTTTAATTAAAAAAAGAAATTGAAAAAACCTGGATGGGAAAGTGTTTTAAAACATAAAGTGACGTCACATTTGTTTCGGTATTGCATTGGAAATGCACATTTTATGATTGCTTTCGTAACGTGTAACGTGATGTATGTAATACAGAACGAGAAAGACAACGAGCTGACGACGTTGAGCGTACAGCGGCGCGTGTACGTGTCGCGCGACGAGCAACGGCAAGTGGCGTCGGTGATGCTGCACTCCGACACGAACCACCTCATCCGCGTCGGCGGACTCATCTTCCTCAGCCCCGGACACCTGCTGCCGCACCAGCTCGCCGCCTTCCACACACCCAACTACATCTACCCGATTGGATATAAGATTGTAAGTAATAAACAAGGTAATAAATGATAAAACTTAAGGTGTGTATGAGTGTGCGTTCGTTCTTTCATTGCCCCTACTTTCACGGTGAACTCATGAACTCTACTTTCACAGTCAACAGGGACACATACACAATACAGACCCTAAATTATTATCGCTTTGTTGTGTTACACCTTGCATATTATTGGGCATAAAGAAAAGCCTTATTAATAAGTATAGTAGTTAAGAATAGATGTATTTTATACTACTACTAATCGAGTTTACAAGTAAATTTTAATTTAATTTTAAGTAGTTAAATGTTGTATGTATGTAATTCCTTGTGTTATTGTTATTTAACTCTGGCTGTGTTCTGTCCCTTGTATGTTTAATAAAGTTATTATTTTTTTTTTTTAATAGAAGCAAATAAACAATCAGTTTTTAAATAGAAGCAAATTAACAATCATTTTCTACATCAATAATTCGTAAATCTTTTTATTAATTGATTTTCGAATTATTAAATATTGTATTTTTTTCTTTAAGTGATACGAAAAGACAAGACAATACCTAGTACACATTTTGATATCCAGCGAAGTTACATAGACAATTTGAAATGTGAATTGTATCGTAAGGTGCGGTTCTACTGGTCGATGCGGCGCGCCAACAGCCGCAGTCGCTACGTGTGCTGGATCTCGGAGCTGGAGGGTCGGCCGCAGTTTCACGTGCGGCTGCAGGACGAGCCGCGGTACGAGGTCGCCGCGCCCACGCCGCGCGCCGCCTGGGCACAGGTAACTCCACGGACGTCAAATAATGTAGACAACTTCATTGCAATACCAAACGTAGCACTAGCACAGCCTTTCCCAAAGTGGGCGATAACGCCCCCTTGTGGGCGCTGAAGCTCTAAACTCTAACCCCTTTAGCGGTGTGGGACCCAGAAAAAAACGGGGGCGTTGTGTAGAGGCTTGGGAGGTGATTTGGAATTTCATTTCATCTGGATGCATTTTAAATTGGAACAATGGAGGCGCTAAAACATATTTTTTTCTCAAAGTGACAGTAGACAAAATAAGCTTGGGAACCCCTGGTCTAGCACGTGAGATTTTGAAGTGCAAATAAGGCCGCACCCTTAGGCCGCGTTTCCACTGAAGCGGAGCGGAGCTTAGCGGTGCCGAATTGACCAATCACCATGCTCGAAATCTTCGTTGTCATTCCGCTGGAATAGCACGATTGGTCAATTCGGGCACCGCTAAGCTCCGCTCCGCTTGAGTGGAAACGCACCCTAAGTGTCCGTCTTTGTATAAAATATAAAATGTCTTAAAAGACAGGTCAATGCAGACCGCAACGCGAAGCGTAGATGCATTTCTAAAGGTGAACGCAGATTTGGGCCGCACCGCACGCACCGCAGTCGCCGCATTCGAATTATTTATATGAAGTTACTAGCTGTTGCCCGCGACTTCGTCCGCGTGGACTATAGTTTATATGTAGTTGTTCCCGTACATCGATTGAATAGTTAACGTGCAAATCATAAAACTTATTAAAAGTATAAAGTGTGGGACAATATACTTTTATGGTATGATAGATGTTCCGCGCGGCTTCGCCCGCGTAATTTAGGAATGTCATAGAAACCGTACATTTTTCCGCAAAAAAAGAAACATAATATGTATGTCCTTTCACGTGGTCTATTCTTCATGTGTACCAAATAACATAAGAATTGCTCCAGTAGTTTCTTAAGATAAAAAGCAATTTTAAATAATTTCCTTCGTTTTTTCCACATTTTCCTCTATTTCTTTGCTCCTATAAGTCTTAGCGTAATAAAATATAGTCTATAGCCTTTCTAGATAAATGGGCTATCTAACACTGAAAGAATTTTTCAAATCGGACCAGTAGTTCCTGAGATAAGCGCGTTCAAATAAGCCCTTTCAAATAATTACACCTGTTTTTTCCACACTTTCCTCTATTTCTTCGCTCCTATTAGTCTAATCGTGATAATATATAGCCTATAGCCTTCCTCGATAAATGGGCTATCTAACACTGAAAGATTTTTTCAAATCGGATCAGTAGTTCCTGAGATTAGCGCGTTCAAATAAGCCCTTACAAATAATTTCCCCCCGTTTTTTCCACACTTTCCTCTATTTCTTCGCTCCTATTAGTATTAGCATGATAAAATATAGCCTATAGCCTTCCTCAATAAATGGGCTATCTAACACTGAAAGATTTTTTTTAAATCGGACCAGTAGTTCCTGAGATTAGCACGTTCAAATAAGCCCTTTCACATAATTTCCCCCGTTTTTCCACATTTTCCTCTATTTATTCGCTCCTATTAGTCTTAGCGTGATAAAATATAGCCTATAGCCTTCCTCGATAAATGGGCTATCTAACACTGAAAGAATTTTTCAAATCGGACCAGTAGTTCCTGAGATTAGCGCGTTCAAACAAACAAACTAACAAACTCTTCCGCTTTATAATATTAGTCTATACTAATATTATAAAGCGGAAGAGTTTGTTGCGAGCTTGCCTATCTATATAGGCAAGCTCGCACACCTACCTACCCGCGCCGCAGTCTTCGCAACTTCATAATAATATGAAGAATTGCGAATGCGGCGACTGCGGTGCGTGCGGTGCGGCCAAATCTGCGTTCACCTTAAATTTGAATTGTATTGACAGATTTGCATGACGACTCACGCAATTGAAGTCTGTCAATTCCATAGAAATTTAGAAATGCATCTACGCGTCGCGTTGCAGGCCTGTCTTAATTGACCCTTAGAGCCATAACTCACCTATAGGATTAGCATAGATAGTCAATATAGAAATGGTTTCTTTCTACGGAAGAATAGACTAAGTGACAGACAATGGAAATCCGCCATTTTGTCGATAAAATCTGTCAGTATGTCGATTCTTTCCCATTTATACTGTTGTTATGCTAAGCCTGCTGGACGCCATCGCGACGTAGCCAGCGACATTAACATGGCAACGTCTGGCGTCTCTACGTCGCCGCAAAGCGCTGTTTTTTATAAAGTTAAGTTTAAAAACACCGCTTTGCGGCGACGTAGAGGTCACATCATGGTAACGTCACTGGCTACGTCGCAGTGGCGTCCCGGTGAGTTATGGCCCTTAAGAGGCTTTAAGTTATGATTCGGCTGTTGATTCTAATGTTGACAATGCTTCTGGTACTCACAATAATATTATTATTGTCTAAGATTTAATATTTTTAGTATTAACACCCCTTATCAAAAATAAAATTAGTAACAACAAGCTTTACCATTAGTACACCTTAAAATTGTATTATTTTTATGCAAATAAAAATCCATCCACACAGGTTTTGGACGCCGTGGCTGCTTTACGGGAGAGTAAATGCTCTGAAGGTGTATTGAAAATATGGCCGAACTATGTCACCGGAGAAGATCTTTTCGGGTTGACTGAACCAGCAGTTGTTCGAGTTTTGGAGAGTTTACCCGGTGAAAACATTTTTCCAATTTGATTTTTTTAATATAAAACTTTTGAATTACTATCTTACTTCAGTAAAACTTTTAATTGACAAAATTTATGATACGTCTACAAAAGTTAATTTAACTTAGCAGCGTAGTAACACACCACATTACATATTTTGATAAGAAAGACTTACACTTGACTAAGCTTGAAGTCGGAGTTCGGACCTCGCATACCTCCCTATTACAATCGTACTTTTTCCTACCAAGTGCTAATAGATTTTGTTTACAGGCATAGAGACGTTGACGGACTACCGTTTCAAGTTCGGTCGGTCAGCGCTGCTCGAGGGCGGACTCGCAGTGAACCCGACTGGGTGCGCGCGCTGCGAGGGCCGCACGCGCGGGTGGCGTCGCGCGCCCCGCCCCCTCCCGCTCGCCCCCGCCCCGCCCACACCCGCACCGGACTCCCCCGCCTGCCCGTACTCCAAACAGTTCGTCCACACCAAGAGCAGCCAGTACCGAAAGATGAAACTCGAGTGGCGTAACAACGTCTATCTAGCTAGGTTAGAGTAAACCCTATTTGATTAATATTTTTAATAGGTTGAAGAAATTATTGGTATAATAGTATAGACAGCCAAAGACAATTATAATGTTCTTGCGAAATTCAACCATTTAAATTGTCGTTTTTTGAATAGCATTAATGCAATTTGTTTGCATAATATATTCAACAACAAATTATAAAATGGCAGTGCAATATTAAATCAGTAATATATATTTTCAGATCTAAGATTCAAGGTCTCGGTCTATACGCCGCACGCGACCTGGAGAAGCACACCATGGTGATAGAGTACATCGGGGAGATTATTCGGTCGGAGCTCTCTGAGATACGCGAAAAACAATACGAAGCTAAGGTAATTTATATACATTCTAAAAATGGAAATATATATATATTTTTTCATATAATTAAATTAAGTGATCGCCTGCGATTGATTGATTGTTTGCCAAGCCAGAGGATTCTGATTTCGATAGTTTTGCACTTGTAAGCTGATTTACATCTTTTCATCATGATTTGCATCTGCATTTTTGCCGTTATTGCCATGTGGAATTACCTGCGATCAGTGGCGTAACTATAACATCCGGGGCCCGTGGCAAATTTATGGGGCCCTATCAGTAAAAATCGTCACGTTAATAATAAAACAATGTATAAAAAAATTCTGACCTCACGGACTCTTGGGTCGGGGGCCTGTGGCATTTTGCCAGCCCTATAGTTACGCCACTGCCTGCGTTGATGTAAATGTCAATGTATACAGAACCGCGGTATCTACATGTTCCGTCTGGACGAGCGGCGCGTGGTGGACGCGACGCTGAGCGGCGGCCTCGCGCGCTACATCAACCACTCGTGCGCGCCCAACTGCGTCGCCGAGACCGTCGAGGTCGACCGCCAGCTGCGCATCATCATCTTCGCCAAGCGACGAATCGCGCGCGGCGAGGAGGTAAACCCATTGTAACACCTTATAGTTGGGGAGGCCAGTGTGCTATTTGTGTAGTTACTCGAGCCGTGGATACCTAATCTAATTTAATTATTCGATCGGGGATTCTCGGAAATGCCATTGTATTCTATTGTTGCCGCGATCACCGGTGCTCGTATGGGGCTTGATGGGTTAATTAAAGTAAATCAGATTTTTATACCATGGTAACTAGAGACATGTAGGAAGCCTATACAATATACATGCTTAATCTTGCTCGAGCAGCTCGCGAAATCCCCTCTTGGCCTCCCCTACTATTGCTAGATAGTGATATCAATAGGATTTGAAATTAGAATTCCTTATTAATAAGAAGTTTTAAGTCTGTTGGAAATTTTTATATACCAAATGGAGTTTACTGTTAAGTATCATGAGGGTTCATAATCATAATAATTGAGATTCCACGAGATGTAATAATCTCAACGCGATGCACAACTGAAAATAGCTAAATATTTGTTTTTGTCCGCAGCTGGCGTATGATTACAAGTTTGACATAGAAGACGACGCTCACAAGATCATGTGCATGTGCGGCGCCCCCAACTGCCGCAAGTGGATGAATTAAACGCCACGTGACAACTTTTGATTATGTTTCGTCAAACTGACCGGCCTAGTTGACGACTAATGAACTCAACTCTAGGCGAATGGTGTGATTATAATATGTTTGAAATGAAAATGCTACCTTGTCGGGCTGGAGTATTAGCGTTTGATATGAGCGCTCGCTTCATACCAAAGCTGCACTCATTTTTGCTACGGTTCTCGCAATTCACGACCCATAGGCTAATTTCGGGAGGCTAAGCGGTAAAACGTTTATACAGTAAGGAAGATCGCAGACTTCATCTTCATCACACTTTTTGTGTGATCGAGTCTGCGGCTTACATACTGTCTGATGGCGCGCGCCATGCAGAATTTATGTGCGCCGTAGTCTCGATTACACAAAAAGTGTGCCGTCTGCGATCTCCCTATACATGATTGAATATATCTTAGTGTTGACAGTGAATTGCCGCAGCCGAGTACGCGCTGAGGACTATATTTTTACTGTACAGATTTATCTTAAATAAGCTGATGCGTGATGTATTAATAAGACAATATCCACAAAGTTTTATGAGTAGAGATTGATTTATAATATTTTTGGTGGCGCGACGCAGCGCCCCGTGTAAATAGGTTATAAGTTACGACTTTATTATAGAAATCATCGTTGTTATCGAGTTTTACGTTTTAGATGTGACCGTTTTGAGACTATACGTAGAGTTAGGTGTAATTTAATTTTAGATGTACTATATACACGCGTTTTGTCGTCGCTATTTTTTTTTTATTAAAATTTTTATGATTCTTATTGTTGCGCGGAAATTTATTTACTCGTTTTCTATCGAACGTTCACCGTATAGTTTAGATGTAAGTAGGCGGTCGCATGTCGCGACACATTACCAGAAGAATGCACATTTAGTGGCAACTCTATACCGTATTGTGCCTGATGACCTCAGATCCAGCACTAGAGGTGCAGGAATGCAACGTGCGGGGGCTAAATTTACAATCATGTTACTAATACCGGACAGTATAAGCAAAAGTTTTTGACCACAAAAGGTTAACAGAGGTCCATAAGATGACCGCACGCTGCAACACCTGCACCTTTAACGGCCGTGATCGCAGCCGACGTCGGACGCGATGTGAGCGTCGGGCGTCGGCTCGGGTCGGCCTCCAGTCGGGATGTCGATTCCACGTTCGTAGAGCTTGTAGGTTCGCGCGCACCGCTGTAGCACATCAGTAGTACAGTAGTGTTGTAGAATATAGATTACTACATTATTCTAAATCATTTGTCAAAACAATCGTTAAAGTCAATAAAATCATTTTATTGGTTAAAAGGATATTATGTGAAATTTACCTTTTATCCAAGCTAAAAAATAAACAATAAGAAATCTCACGAGTTTCTAAATTTAACTTCACTTACATTTTGTTAAATAACACTTTTATTAACCGTTTAAACTTGAATCTAGAGCATCGAGCGGGCGCGCGAATAGTTATTGTAAGTAGGTAGTGTAATTTATGTACAATGTATATTGTGACATTGTTTCACAAAGTCAAATACAAATATTAATTTTGTATGAAAAAACCTTTTGATACACGTTAAAGCTAAGTGTCTATAAAGTGTATAATGTACTATTTATGACAAAATAATGTGGGACGTCAAGTTACTAAATATAATTAAAATAGATCAGTCGGTTCTGAGAATCGAAATAGAAATAAAACATCGGGAGCCAGGCACCGTGCGTGCGCGGCCGCGCCGGGCGACCGCGGGCGACGCTCTCCGCACCGCACCGGGGTTCAATTGTGATAATAGATGTCGTTGTATTCGATATAGTAGTGTAGCGGAGAACGCGCGGCGCCGCGGCATTCGCCGGCGTCCCCCTCGCGACTAGCTGTAAGTGTTACTTGTGCAATATCATAGCGTCAGACCCGAATGTAAATACAGCACCACCCGTTTAAATGAGTGATCATGTATTTTTAAGTTGTAACAGTAGGTACGAGAAAGTGAATTTGCTTTACCATCAAATTATTTATTTAAAGCATTCCCATTTAAGAGATGAATCTGAGTACCGTTCCACTAGACTATGTTTCTAGCGGAATTATATCTTTTAGAAATAATATTCTATACTTAATATTTTTATCGCATTTTTCATTCATTAAAGATTTTAATTAGTATCAAATAAATTTTATTTCTTAGACCCTTTTCTTCCTTTAACCAGCATTGTCCCACGGGCCCACGGCCCACCACCTCAATTCCTGTGAGCACAGGTCGACAGAGGAAATCCCAGGCTTAGGCTCTAAACACACTAGGCTGAATTTTTTTAGGCTCTAAACACACGCGTTTCAAGCTCATACAAAATACGGGCGGAACGTGAGAGACGACTATAGTTGTAAACCAGCGGCTTGTAAGCGGGTAGTAACCGATAGCAGCCGCTAGAAACGAATAAACAGCTGCTTGTTACCGGGTAAACAGCCGCTTGTTACCTGACTTGAGCATCGAAAAAAAAACTATTTTCAATACTTTTTTATTGTTAAATTATTATTTTTTTCATATTGTAACACACTGTTCTTTTATTTTTGTTTTTATTAAAAAGCACCGAAAATACTGTTTATACCTACTAATTTACTTAATTCAGAGATGATTGTCGTAACTTTACTTTAGGTGGCATACGAAATTATAAGAATAAAGGTAGTTTAATTAGCTTAGTTTTGATTATCTAACGCATAATCAATAATAATTATCAATCAATAATGATTATCAAATACATATAAAAATTAAACTGTTTTGGTAGTATTTCTGTTATTTTTTAAAAACCTCCAATATTTTCTGCATAATATTAAATCGCTCATTACCAGTATATTGCTCAAGTTCATGAGATATTGTTCATGAGATTGTGTATTTAACACTTTAACATAGATTGAAATGTCATCGTTTATGTCTATTTAACCCTTTCAGAACTGGCGTGCACAATTGTAGACATATAATATAAATTGAAAAATAAATATTTAACTCGCAACCTTTCCTTTTCAAAACTGCTGTATTCATTTGTTCACATAAATACGCTACCAAATTCAATACTACTAATGGCATCTCTTAGCGTATTCTAGCAATTTTTTAAAAGTTTCGGCCAGTACCCGTGAGTGATTTGATCTGTGCAGGTAAGCTCTTTATTTTGTTTCTAAGCAATATAAATTAGTGCAAGAAATGGTCTGGAAAAATAATGAGCATATATCTTATATTATATAGATTATGTGTAACGTAATTTTTGTTTATTTTGTTATCATTTTGTATTGGTAATCTATATTTTTACTTTTGTGCTCAATTGTTCCCATCCGGACTCAACTGAGTTTTTTTTTATAGTTAACGGTTTTTACGAAACAATGATTTAGTCATATTTTTACTGTTTTACCATTGTATGTTACTAAAATAACTGTGTGCATTTAATTATAATATTATTTATTTACATTTTCAGAGGAAATAACACCATTACGTTCTCACCGGAGGCGTTACAATTGCTAGATGACGGAAATCTTTCTGACATTGTTATCTTCTGATGACGAAGATAATAATGGTGAATTCGCTGTCGTTCAATTCATCCAGCACCCTTGCCTGCTAGTGTTGGCACATATGTCATTCACCCAAATGATAGCGAATTATTTCCACCAGAGTCTGATGACGAAGAAGGACCTAGTCGCTAGGTCCTTCTTCGTCATCAGACTCTGGTATGACGGCGTTGCTGATCAGGAACTACAAGATTCAGTCAAATCTGGTAAAATGGCTGAGAATCAACCAGAAATACCTTCCACAGTTGAAGATATTTTACAGAACCTGACACCAAAACAAAGGATTTTTAGAATCCTTACCAGAAGCCTAACTAGGCACTGCAAGCTCAACAAACACCTAAACAGAATTGGTATTTGTAGCATAACGACTTGCAGATTCTGTGAGGAGGAGGATGAAACACCTATTCACCTTCTCCTCGACTGTCCTGCTCTACCACAGAGCAGGAACAGGCACCTTGGTCGCCACGAATACTCATTTACAGAGGAAATTCGTGGCACCAACCCCAACCAAAACGTTTAATTTATGAGCAGTATCAGGTTGGGGATGATACTCTAGTGCGAAGGAGTCAAAATAGATCCTGATGGGTCGCAGTGACGTCAGGGCTACAGCGACCTGCCTTCTTTAATGAAAAAAAAAAAACAAAGGATTGCATGGAGACACCGAGAATGGGTGAATAGTGAATACTATACCATCAGCTTGGCTGGGACTAGGTGTAAAATGCAGGGTTGCAAGGGAAAATCCCGTGTAAATGCATAAAGTGCAACGTTCATCTATGTCTAACCAAAGACAAGAATTGCTTTCTAGCTTTCCATACATAGATAAGATATATATTTTTTGTCGCTAATTATTATAAGTAGTTCTTAATTTTTTGTACTTGTGTCAGTGACTGATTATGCCAAAATATGCCAAATGTTCCTTTTATTTCTGTTTATTTCATAAGAACAATTTAATTATGTTAATTCATTAAAATTTTCATAATAAAACAGTTTCTAAACAAACATTATTTCATTTCTGAACAACTTGACAAACCTTATTCTTATTATTAAATATGTAGAACGGATGTCCACATTTGTGCACATTAAGAAAAACTAGTTTTTCTCAAAAAGTTTAAGTCTAAGAATTTTATTTTTATTTTTTTCACAGTCTCTTTACTATACTTTAGATGCATGGAATTTTCCAAATCAATCGGATGAAAAAAAATAATTCAGGTCTGAAAGGGTTAAGTTAAATATATCCTATTGTAAGTAAATCAGAATAAAAACCATAAAAAATAAACGAACTCATGTGATTATACCAATAAAATGTAAGAAGCCGTTACCAGCCGCTATTTATCGCTAGTATTGATAATAAGCCAAAAAAGTCGTTACTCGCCGCTTGGCTAATAATGTTAGCAACCGGCTTCACATCTATAGAGACTACGTAGTATCCCTTATTAGTCTGTGATAGAGACTACACACTATTCCGTCGCATACAGCGTTTGACATTTGCGGCGGAATTTACGCCGGCGTAATTCAGCCTAGTGTGTTTAGACACTATCACCCACCTAAGGGCCGCGCTACACCGGAATGGCAGTAGCGAGGCGAGCACTTTCAGTGTCATATGATTTTAAACTTTATCTTCATTATTGTAATACATAGTATCGCTTGAGAAGTCTACGGCCGCCCGTGGACGCTCGTGGACGCTGGCGGCCGCCGGCGGCGATTTCTCAAGCGATACCTGGCGATACTATGTATTACAATATTAATAATAATAATTTTAATAATATCTATAGACGCTTCACACCACGTCAGTCTGGCCCCATGCTAAGTATGTACCTAATATTGAAGATAAAGTTTAAAATCATATGACACTGAAAGTGCTCGCCTCGCCACTGCCATTTCGGTGTGTCGCAGCCCTTATTGTCTAAACCAGTGGTCCCCAACCTTTTTTTCACGCGGGCCACAAAGATGTTTTGGTCGCGGTGTCGCGGGCCGCAACAAAAATTTTTTAGGGTTAAAAAATAACATTCTTCAAAATTAACGATTTAAAAGTGGAAAAATTTCGGCGACTACATTATTTTGTCGGTGGGCGTGAATTTCAAAATGGTTTAACATCACACGGGCCACAAATAAAGTCCTGCCGCACAGTGGATCGAATCGAAGATTTCGGGGACATAGAGACCGACTTTTGTTTTTCCAATTTTTCTTTGTGCCAATGGATAGAGCTAATTAATGTGATCAAAAGTTATTCTTTGCAATTTTTTCTTAGGCTTATTATTTAGGTAGAAAAAAACATATTTTTAAATTTCTTGTATGGAAAAACATATATAATCCCAAATTTTTGCCAAGTCCTGATAGATCCCGCGTTCAAACCTTTTTTTTCTTATATTTTGGCTACATTGCTAGTATTATGTACCATAAATAAGTGCTTAAAGTTGCAACTTTGCCAGAAATAGAGGTAAGAAAATTACAAAAAAAATAATTAGTAACTATTGACTTTTCTAGTTTCTAAAACTATTGTAGGAACTTTACATGCATAAAAATAATTATTCTAGTAAAATAATGCTTATAATTACTTAAAATATTTTTTTTTTAAAGAAACTCGATTGCATGTCAATATTATATAAGATCGAATATTAACTTGTGACATTGGTTAGCGCATTAGCGTTTAGCGTTAACGCATTAGCGTTTGATAATAGTAAATAATCCTTTGTAATGTGTATTTTCTAACAATCGCTTAATGACAATGAACCGAACAGCATTCAAAATAAAGAGCATTAAATTTAAAGAGCATTAATAGTAATTGCATAAGTGCTTATGCTATACAGGGTGTAACAAAAACAAGTGATAATACTTTAAGGTGTGTACGTGTTCCCTGCAGAGAGTTCACTGTGAAAGTAGCAGCGCTGAAAGACGAAATTTTTTTTTTACTTTTGTATGGGGAAACTCGTGACGCTCGGGCCCTTGCCCATACAAAAGTGTAATTTTTTTTTGATCTTTCAGCGCTGTTACTTTCATAGTGAACTCTCTACAGGGAACACGTACACACCTTAAAGTATTGTCACTTGTTTTTGTTACACCCTGTATACCCTTATTAGCCAATCATTAATATAGTCATTAGTGTGGCATGGAATATATTATCTTTGTTAGGTCTAGAAAATAATAAAATCTTGTATTGTTTTGCTAATAGCATTGTGTTTTAAAAATTTGCGAAGGAATTAAAAAAAATCCAATATTTAATACTTAAATTTTATTATTAAGTATCGAAGAAAACATTTAAAAATAGCATCAGTATGGTTTTTTAACAATAAAGATTACAAATAATAATATTTTATCCATTTTAGCATCACGTACATATCCCTATTAATAATAAAATTGAAAAATAAAAAGTAGTGAGTACATAAAAATTACTATACTTACTATACATTTTTTTCTAAATATGTACATATAACCTTTAACGTAAGATTTTTAAAAAACTCTTTAAAAAGCTTACTCACTATCAGAATCGTTATCCTGTAATTTGTTAACGTCAATAAACTCTATCTCAGAGTCAGTCGGCAAATTCAACAGAAGCTCTTTAGCCCGTGAAGAGAGAGCTATTTTGTTGAGCTTTGATAGTCTTGGTCTAAGACTTGTGATCTTTGGATCTGACGATGTCAAAAGATTATGTAAAATATCCTCATTTGTGGCTTTTCTACTTAATTTTCTGGAATAGCTCTCTCTGAATTTGCGAAAATCTTTGTTACGAGCTTCTGCTGCTTCTTCTGACAGATTGCCGATAGGTATAGTACCAAAATGCTGAATAATATCAGTGCCATGTATTAGCAATTTGTGCAAACTAGAAGGCATATAATACCAGGGATATAAATTTATGTAGAGCTCTGCAGTCTCTCTACAGAATAAAGAGAATTTAGAAAGATGCTATAGTCTAGAGTATTACGTGTAACCTTTCTATTAATTCTTTGCTTATACCAGTAATACGGGCTGCAGTGTCTGCATCCCTGAAAAATCTTCGGGCAGTATTGCCATCATTAGTGGTTCCCTCTCCTTGTTTCACCTGGTCTATTAGTAAGCCGCAATCTTCTCTAAACGCTCGCTGTATTTCGGACTTTCTTAACTTAATTTTTTGTTGATTTTCACCCCTGCCACTCCATTTTTTAAAATCCATACGATATGCTGCATAAGAAAAATGGGACATTACTAATAATGAAAATGAATATTTTGTAAAATATCAATGACTCGCAGCTGTAAAAGTAATTATTAGCTAAGGTATGATAAATAAGAATAATTATTGTTACCTATGTGAAGAAGGCACTCCATACACCTGATCCAGCAGTGTAAAGATGACAGTCCGTACTGGTGAATTTCTTCATTCTTGTGTTTTTGGTCAAGCAGTTCAATATTGTTCATTTCCGATGGCTTTGCTTTGCAAATATCGCAAACGGCTGTCGACGTATCTGATAAATATGACGTTATTTTTCCGTCAATCATCGTCAAAAGTAACTGGTACACTTCAATTTGATTCAGTCTTGATGGCTGAAGCGCTTTTATTTCTTCTGTTATTCTGTTTTTAATTGACATAACAGTGGACTGGGTTTCTTTCGTAAATTGGAACATTAACGGACGACAGTAAAACGTGGATGATGGTCTTTCGTTTTCCCAAACAATAGTTCCATCCGATTGTTGAAGCCTAACGGGCACTAGACTGGCCATAAAAATACTGGAGTCTTCAAATTCTTTGTTTACTTTTTGCTTGTACACACTTTAGCCGGAAGCTCCGTCAAAACCTAATTTACTTACAAGCTCTAAATTTTTTGTTGCGTCCAAATCCATAGAGATTGCATCCAAGTCTTGATACAGTCTAGTTGAGTAAAGCTTGCAGTTTAATTGAAGCCCCATCCTCAGTAATACTTATATCCTTTTTATCTGGATAACAATTCAATTTAGCTTGTTGCAATTTGTAATAGGATGGATATAACTCTGAACCATTTTCACTCGCAGACTCTCTTAAGTTTATATATTGCCACTTTGATAACTTTAGCGAAACTAATAAAGCTAGTGCCTTATCAGGTGAATACGTATCACTCTTAACCTTCTCGTTGCTTAAGCATGCCTTGACTTTATTTAAATCTTCTGGGTGATTGAGTAAATGGTTCATTATTTTTGAAATTTCTTCGTTTCCACTGTTTTTTAAATTCCTTCTTGATATGGCAGACATTTCTTCCGGAGAAAATGAAAGATTTTTATTTATTTCGTCTAAACGTCTCCGTTTTTGTCGATCACTTATATCTTCAAAAGGCTTCCTCGGAGTAAAGGTAGATGTGGAAGCGTCCGAAGTGGAAAGTGCTGGTGGTATATACTCAGTATTATCATAAGCCTCGAGTTCTATTGGTTCAGTATTGACAACATCAAAATTGATTTCTTGGGGCCAATTTATTGACGATTCTAACCAATCACCATTTTTTTTAAATAAAGTTAGCTAATACTCGGCTGCATTTTTACCATCTGGCACATACATTAGAACAAAAACGCGTACAGAACTTTCTAAGCACAGCACTATTTTCTTCAGTCACATTTATTTTCGATTGTAGAAAATCAAATAGTTTTTTACTATCTGACAAACTTTTCAGTTGGTCTCATTCATGAAGCCCCAAGCGGCCACATCCGGCCGCGATAACAATGAAAAAGCTATTGTGTCTCGTTTTGCCACGACTGATGGGTTACCATAAATAAATCTATATTATTCACAAGACCGTCCATTATACCAAAATAAAGAATATTAAACACTGAAATGATGTATGTAGTAGCACGTTTATGCAATAACTAATTTTGAAATATCTATTACGGTCCTTTTATAATTTTCCAGACCTAACAATTAACAAAGATAATATTATTATGTTCCATGACACCCTAATTAACTGATGGCTGGAAAAAATTATTGGCTAATGAGGGTATAATTTAAGCACTTATGCAATTACATCAGTCGTGGCAAAACGAGACACAATAGCTTTTTCATTGTTATCGCGGCCGGATGTGGCCGCTTGGGGCTTCATGAAGCTGGTTATTTTGAACGATTGTTAGAAAATACACATTACAAAGGATTATTATTTACTATTGTCAAACGGATTAGTTACAAGTTAATGTTCGATCTATTCACATGAAATCGAGATTTTTTTGTTTTTTTTTTCTAATTTTTAGTAATTAAGTATTGTTTTAGTAGCATAATAATTATTTTGCATTCAATATTCCTAGAATAGTTTTGGGAACTAGAAAAGTCATTAGTTACTAATAAAATCTTTTGTAATTTTCTTACCTCTATTTCTGGCAAAGTTGCAACTTTAAGAGGCCGGGTACAATTTCTCATACATACGTAATTCCAAAATCATTTTCTCATACGAAAATATTTAACATGTTTGAGTTGTTTTTCAGTTTAAAATAGTAATTACCTAGGTTCCTGCACAAAAATTTACTTCAAAATATTTAAACACAAAAAAAATTTTTTTTTGCTTTAAAATTTTTTTTAGTAAATTTACTACTAAATATTTAAACACTAAAAAATAGGGTAAAACACTAAAAAATATATAAATAAATAGTTAATTTACTACAAAATATTTAAACTAAAAAATATTTCTTAGTATTTAAACATTTTGTAGTAAATTTACTATTTATTTATATATTTTTTAGTGTTTTACTCTCTTTTTTAGTGTTTAAATATTAAGTACTAAATTTACTAAAAAAAAAATATGTTTAAATATTTTGAAGTAAATTTTTGTGCAGGAACCTAGATAATTACTATTTTAAACTGAAAAACAATTCAAACATGTTAAATATTTTCGTATGAGATCATGATTTTGGAATTACGTATGTATGAGAATTTCGAGGGTACCCGGCCCCTTAAGTACACATTTAAGGTACGTAATACTAGCAATGTAGCCAAAATATAAGAAAAAAAAGGTTTGAACGCGGGATCTATCAGGACTTGGCAAAAATTTGGGATTATATATGTTTTTCCATACAAGAAATTTAAAAATATGTTTTTTTCTACCTAAATAATAAGCCTAAGAAAAAATTGCAAAGAATAACTTTTGTTAACATTAATTAGCTCTATCCATTGGCACAAACAAAAATTTGAAAAACAAAAGTCGGTCCCTATGTCCCCGAAATCCTCGATTCGATCCACTGTGTGCCGGGCCGCGGGTTGGGGATAGCGGGTCTTAACACACGCGGCGGAAATTTCGCATAAATTCGTCAGAAATGTCAAACGCATACAATATAACCAATACGCGACCATGAAACGCGACGGTATTTTGGCATGGTTTGTCATCGGTAATTTAAAATATAATATTGCAGGCGGAAGCATGCCGAACTTCGTCGCGGAAATACGGCATAGTGTGTTTAGACTTTAGACCAGTGGTTCTTAACCTTTTAGTCATGAGGGACCATCTTGCCAAATGTTTGTCTTGCCGGGGACCACCCTGTTGGTTTACCTAAATTAAGGCTGGTTTGATAAAGAAAATAAGCACAACTATAAATAATTATACAATTAGCACCCATTTTTCAAAAAAATCTAAAAGTTAGAGATTTTATTTACTAAATGTGATTTTTGTACATGCGTAATTGCATACTCTTTACTAACTTCTGATTTCTAACGTATTATTAGGATGGCTTCGCGGACCACTTGGAATGCCTTCAGGGACCATACCAGTGGTCCGCGGACCACCGGTTAAGAACCACTGCTTTAGACACTAAGAAACTCATCAATATACAAAATAAATTAATATAGACCAACAAGGTTAAAATTTTGAACGTAGGTGGGGGGCGCTCCCGGTAAAGGAGAATGTCAAAAACATGTAAAAAATGGGGTTTTTGTATGATGGCGGCGGTGGCGGTTCCTTTTTTCGCCAGTCGCCACGTTCATTTAATTATGGGCCAACGCTAAAACACGGGCGTGGCCGCACGCGTCGGAAGACCGCCGCGCCCCGCGGGCCACGAGTGGGCACCCGTCGCGTGCGCCCATCTCATTTAGCGCTGCTATTATAACTTTTATCTCGAGCGTGTACAGTTGTGTAGAGTAGATTACCATGGATAATTTACCAATTTATTATTGGCAAAAAGACGTCAACGGAAACTACGTCGATTGCGAAAAGCGTGCGCCCGCGCCGTATGCCCGCCCTCCGCCGCGCGTGTGACAGTCCGTCGCCTGCGTCTGCGCTCCGTCGCACGCGCCTGCGCTGCTCATACTATTTTTCATTAAGGCTCCATTCCACCGCGGCGCACGCTGTGCACGGCCACGCGCACGCGTGGACGTGCACGGATTTATTTCTTTGACTTGAGTCAATTCGTGCGTAGCGTGTCCGTGGGTGGCAGTGGTCACAGTCACATATATTTTCTTACAAAGCGAAGCTTGACGCATGTGCGTAGTCTCTCCGTGCGCCGCGGTGGAATGGAGCCCTATACACGCGAGCGTGCGCCCGCGTGAGTTTTAGCGTTGGCCCTAAAGCCTTATCGAGTTCTAGATATGAGATTGTAAGACTCGCAATTTAAGAGGGTGGAAAGGAAAATAAAAAGTAATTTTCTTATAAATTTTATTACAAATTTATTTTTCACTTAAACTGCAAATTATATACCGAAAAACAACGTTAGTCGTAGTACGACTGGAAAACTTTGATAATAATACATAGTAAACTGAATACGGCTTTCACTTTCATTACTTGGGTTTAAAAAATGTGTAAAACGATCGCGTGGGACGCACTTTTTAAGTTATTATAATATTTTAGTTTAGATATTTGAATATAAATCGAATCCATACAATTGTATATACTTTTGTGCATTGTATTATGAAATTAACAAATATGAAAATAAAAATTACAACATTCCGAATTACAGCCGTTTCCTATTAGAATTATTTCGACGAAAATAATGATTGAACGACAAAAAAATCTAAAAATATAGTCATAAACAGCGCTCAAGCTTATACACCACATCGTCGCTATTCTGAGTCAAAATTATCACGCATTGTAAATGGAATGAGAAACATAAAATCAAAATAAATATCGATAGCCAAATCATAATCACATTATGTTTGCTACATATTAAAACTAAAAGGGAAGCGAGGATCACGCTCAAAATCGTTAGATCTGTCAAAAGAATCAAAATTTTCTCGTTATAAATTTTTAGGACAGTGACCAAAAAATTAACTATTATTTAAACCGTTTTAGACGACCTATGATTTTGAACTTGAAAATTATCTTACCAATACATAAAATTGCACCATTACCTAATAGAATATGTAAACGAGTTATAGCCAATCTGTAACTTAAGTGGTTTAAAATGTACAAATAAGGCGAAAATTTAAGATTTTTAAATGTTTTTAACCAGAAGACGCACCACAAGAGACCTTACCCCTATGAATGAACGAAGAAGAAAATTATGGCCCTTGACTTTTCGCTCACTAGTAACACAACTTTGTACATTTTATAATATAATTAGAATTACAAGTTTTTCATTAGCTTTTACAGGCATTCATTAATATAAGTTTCAAGAAACCCATTCCATTGAGTAAAGATAATATAAACTTAATATCAAGATCCATTTTACTTGGTATGAATATTAACAATATTTATTATTTACCAGAAGTTTTGAAGCAACTAAAATGTTAAATTGTTTATATTATAATAGCATTATAATAATAACTGAAATATCATTACTAGGAAGCGAAATTTGACATTCTATAGCATGGCCATTTCAGAACGCACAATAAGCCACTTTACTTGTTGAAAACGAGTGGCAACCAATACTCAAAAAATATAATTATACAATAATTCATTACCATACTTTGTTGCATACTTTGAGCTTTCGTTAAAATCGCACATATTTTGGTTATGTTGCTATCATAATATAATATTATGACTTAACAAATAGTCAACCTGCATTGATAAATTCCAGGAAAGTTAGCAAGTTAATCCGTTTGAGTGCTAGCATCTTCACTTAAAAGTATGGAGTAATGAGTAATTGAAATCAACAAGATTTCATTCTGTATGTTCGTATGGCCAGTTGATAACTTTGAGATCATGTTCAAATGATATATTTGGTGCCTTTATCTTGAGATTTCAATACTAACATTGCAGTGTATTTACTACTTATCTAATACCTTATCATATTATTATATTGCCGATTGCCATTGTAAATGAAGCAACGCTAGATACTGTTGTAATGTATGTTTTTAGTCTCCATTGTTTACAGATCTTTTAGAATGCCTTTTGATTTGTACAGGCTCAACACACTACACTTTGCTTTAAAATACTCAAACAGCAGCCAAAAAATAGGAAAGTAATGTTCAGATTTGTGAATAATATGTATATTATATTCAAGAAACTAATAACTTGTAATATACATTGGCTAGCTGGACTTGTTCCTAATAGTTAAAAACATGTGCGACTTTACCAATAGCCAAACGAGACAGAGTTGTGTGGTGTGTACTGTGGAGCGCTCAGTCGATGTACTGCGCGAGCCAACGGAAGCCTTCTCCATAGCCCTGGCGCTTGAGGACAGAGCACATGAACAACTCCAGCGGTCGCCCGGGCAACTCTGACCTTGATACTTTACCCTGGAAATTAAAGAACATTGTTTAGATTACACATTGTAACAATGATTGTAACATTGAACAAATTAAACAACAGGTTTTTTCACTATAAGGCTAATGATTATGAATAAAAAATAATATAAATCAGTTTTAATTATAATAATTAATACTGATTCTGATAAACTTATTAAATTTTACCCAACTACACATAATGACCTAGTGCAAAGTAGAAAAAAACTATTAGGTATATATTCACATAATCATGACAGCACAAGCTCATAATTCATTACTGTTCTCGTCCCTTTATACGGTGCGTTTCCACTGAAGCGGAGCGGAGCTTAGCGGTGCCCGAATTGACCAATCACCATGCTCGAAATCTTCACTCCGCTTCGCTGTCATTCCGCTGGAATAGCACGATTGGTCAATTCGGGCACCGCGAAGCTCCGCTACGCTCCGCTCCAGTGGAAACGCAGCCTTAAAAACATTCAACAAGCCACCGAGAGCGACCGAGACGAGAACGAGAGCGCCCTGTGCACTCGCGCTCGGCCTGTCTCGGGGTGTCTCGACGAGTGTGTACAGGCGCCATAAGAACTAAGCAAGTCTACCTTGCCCGTGGTCTGCTGGTAGAGGTTGAAGGTATGGCGCAGCTCGTCCTCGCTAGCGGCGCCGGGTTTGTCGATCTTGTTGCCGAGGATGAGCACAGGGCAGTTGGACAACGTCTCATCCGTGAGCAGCGAGTCCAGCTCGTCCTTGGACTCAGCGTGTCTCGCGCGGTCGCACGCGTCGACGAGGAACACGATGGCGTCTACGGCGGGGAAGTAGTCGCGCCACACGCGCCGCGCCTGCTGATGCCCGCCCAGGTCGAACGTCGTGAACCGCATGTTGCCTATCGACAGCTCCTCCGACGCTGACAAAAATAATGCAAATATTTTTTTTGAAGCCAAATTAAAGGTCTACTGCAGTCTTTTGAGATACTTAGGTTTTCACATTATTAACAGTGTAAAGAAACCTCAGACCTTAGATTATATTGCAGTGAACACCTTTTAAAACATGGTACATAATTAACTAGAAACTTAGGGTTTACAATCTTATTCCTAATGATACCCCACAAGCTCAAACGGAATGAGCCTGTGTATTCTAGAAGCCTAGAGTATGCCAAAGATAATATACAAACACCCAGAACATAACTTTTTCTAGCACATTCAGCTGACCAAAACATTGGTCTGAACTTGTATTATATACTTATTGGAACTTTAATTATATTAGAACAGCTATTATTATTTTTCTTTTATGACTTCAAAAAACAATATTATATACTCACTTGGATGGAGTGTGGGTACATGCTGAGCAAGTCTGTCATCTTTTAGCATGTGAAGTAGTGTTGTCTTTCCAGCATTGTCTAGACCCAAAAACAGTAGTTTCCCTGACTTTTTGTATAAACCTACAAAATAAAAAAGAATTACACATGAATTATGTTATATTTTAAGTTTAATCCTTCAGGCCCCGCGTGTGCACCGGTGATCGCGAGAACAAAAGAATACAATGGGAATTCCTAGAACCTCTGATCAAAGGATTAAGTGTGTTATATGCTTTATGCTTTTACAAAAAAATATATGAATAACTGGTTAAATTCTAGTAAAGCAAAAAAGTTTTGTTTTTACTGTTACCATCAAAATAATTTAAGATTTTAGTTTAATTACAATCATAATTATTTTGTTTCTTGAATGTTATTTTAGAATAACTTGATAATTTTATCTGAACTTTGAACCCTTACTTATTAGATATTACTTAAAGAAATAACTAAGTACATATTATATGAATATTTTCCTTGCATACAATTTCTTGGTTATAACGTAGTAGATAAACAGACTTGTGGCATACAGCATGGATTAAAATATCTTCAAGGTTGAAGTATAACCAGTTGATTTTATTACTTAAGATTATAAATACATAACTTGGTAATATTATAGTAAGAAAATATTTTAAATTCATGTTAAATAGGATAATACTTGTAATGCATTATAATACAATTTACAGTATGTTTGTAATCTAAGTTCTAAATACTAGAAATTTTCAAGGTTTTTGCTGCTGTAATAAAGCAAGTCCTATCTAAACAAAATAAGGTCAGTTAAACTAATATTAAACTTATATTTCTAAGCGTCAAATAAAATTATGTATTGTAGCACTTTAGAACTCAGTTTAAACATAGCGTAAAAGCTAAACAGTTATTAAAATAGAGTCTTATTAGAATTAGGTACAACTACAATTTTGTAGTATAATGAATAAGTTTACGAAGTTAAATAAAGTGAACTTACCCAAATATCCTAAAACACCAGCAAACCAGTCCCAGATAAACATTTTTAGTCTAAAAGAAAGAAAATGCAGATGAGAACAATTCACAGTATGAACACAATCCACTGTTTCATAATGACTTGCATATAAATAAGTAACACGCAGATACGCACTGGTAAAACTCTCGTATGATAGCAAAATATGTGTACAACGAAAATCGTGTTAGCTATACCCAAGCTCTAGTAAAATCGTCGAATTACGAGTGAATTGGGTAACATGAATGACTAAACGTCATTTGCTTTTTACACAAAAATCGCATCAAGATGTCAGTAGATACTCACTTATTAAAATTGTACTAGATTAATTAACACTAATGGAAGTTTATCACAATATTTCGTGCTTAAATACAATATCTTCTGATTATAAAAGTTACTAATTCTTGTAGTAAAAGACGAAATCTTCAATCTGTTGGTTGGCTGCCAGCAGTGACGTATACTTGTCTATGGTACCGGAAGTGGCAAGTTGTCACACACTGACACTGGTAGCTCTATTCCATAAAGGCTCCCCCACACAGGCGCGTTTATCGGTCGATAATATCGCATCCGTTATTGCGAATTGCGATATCTGTTTTCAGTATATTTTGTATTAGGATGGCCATGTAGTTACACACTGCTGTGATAATAACGCCGCAATCGAAGCAGGACGTTGCGTTTCTCCGATATGAGTTCAAGAATGTTTTGTATCAGGATTCAGGACGCAAACGACCGTATACACACCTGCGATAACAATTGGCACTCTCTTGTAAGAAATATTGCAGGATAAAAACGCAGCAGTGTCATGTGTGCAAGGAATAGGGACGCATTATCGCAATACCGCATGCGATATTATCAACAGAATAACGCGCCTGTGTGGGGGAGCCTTAATCCATGCTTAATTCAAAGTGCATTTTTTTGACTGCAAATTAGTGTCTGCAATATTATTAAAATTTGCTTTAAGTAGGTACTGTCTGGTACTTAAAATATTCGTGAAAAGTGACTATTGATCAAACAATATCACGAGTCACGACATATAAAAAGGGTACGGTACATAAAAAATGCTTCATAGCACTATTCACTATCATTAGTACGTGTCTTTCAGCAAAAGAACTCGTCACCAAACTATAGTCCGCGCGGAACTAGTTGGCCGCGCCTGAGGTATGTGAGCGGTGGGACGGAGAGGCAGGGGCGCTTCGCACAAGAGATTGCAATAGCAAGATGAGTCCACCGATAAAAAGACAATCTAAGGAAATAATATTTAAAGCGCATACGTTTTTTAAAAAACGGAAAGCCGATGTCAATAGTTTAGAACAGTGGTCCCCAACCTTTTTTTCATGCGGGCCACAAACATGTTTTGGTCTTGGTGTCGCGACTCGCGGGCCGCAACAAAAATTTTTTAGGGTTAAAAAATAACTTTCTTCAAAATTAAAGATTTAATATTATATTTAATAATATTATTAATGATATTTAGACTTTACGTTATTTTGCCGGTGGGCGTGAATTTCAAAATTGCTTAACATCACGCGGGCCACAAATAGAAGTCCTGGCGGGCCGCATGCGGCCCGCTGGCCGCGGGTTGGGGATAGCGGGCTTAGAATATAAAACTGATCAATTGTCTAATGTCTTTAATTTATTCTTTCCAATAATTTAATAACATTATTGTTCACTATATCGCGAGATTGGTCGTCACTGTCTAATCTCATGTGCATTGCGAGCAGGAAGCAACCCGCCCCCTCACCCCCGTCCCTACCTAAGGCGCGGCCAACTAGTTCCGCGCGGACTATAGCTAAATGAATGCATTACGGAATATTAAATCCTTTTACTTTGTCGTGGGTCGAAATAATAATATAATAATAATTATTATTATTATATATCTATGGACGCTTCACACCACGTCAGTCTGGCCCCCGGGTGCTAAGTATTGAAGGACTTGTGTTACGGATACCAGACAACGGAAATATTTAATTAATACTTTTATACTATAAATATATATTTAAGATTTTTATTAAATGATACACATATTTTATATACACCCATGACCCAGGAACTTTGAAAACTTTTTGTTCCGTCGGCGGGATTCGAACCCGCGACCCCCGGCTTGAGCTACGAACAGCCCACCAACTGAGCAACAGAGGCCGTGCGGCTCGTGCCACAAAGAAATGGCAAAGGCCTGACTTTGGTTTATTTGTAATTTTTTCTTGCAATTTTCCATTGCTGGTAAAGGGGAACTGTCAAAAATGACGTTTTTGTATGATAGAAGCTATATTAGTTCCTTTTCTCGCCACGTTCATAAACAGCCTTGTCGAACTGAACATCATAATGGAGGTTAAATATCTTTGATAATGATAATATTATGCCGGATGTGACGTCCAATTGTAACCCCAATGTAAGACCCATGAAGATTTGTATGCAAAGATTTTGGCAAAGATATGGTGAACATGTTTAGTGATTGGATAGTACTTAAAGGCGTAGATTACATGCATCAATATTATCACGATTCCGTGATAATAATGATGGTGTAATAGGCCGAATCGCAGTATCGCAGTACTATTTGTGAATCCCGTGATACTAGAATCGTGATAATATTGACCGTGTAATCTGCGCCATAGAGTTATAGTCCTTGGACAGAACCAGGGCTTCAAATAACGTTATTTTTTCTTAACGTTACTGCTTCAAGGGCATAGATGGGCATTTCTCCAGATTTGGATTATTTAGTTGATTCCCTGGTACATTTTTATTTCTGAATATTTTTTAAAATCAATAATCGCATATAATTCTTCAGTGAATTATAAAAATAATTATCTATTTGGGCCCTTTTTCACTTCACAATTTTAGAAGATATTTTGATTTAAATTTTTCTAACCTAGGGAATCAACAAAGCTAATAGAAAAAAGCTTTGTCAGCTAAAAAAACATGTTCAATTTAAATATAAACATGTATAAAATTGACTACAAACTAAACTTGTTCGTTAAAACCAAATACAATGAATGGAAAATGAATTTATTTAAAATATTTTACTTTAAATTTTTTTTTTATATATTTTACTTTTTGTTATCATTTATTTGTATCAGTATATGAAGAGAATTCATCAATCAGTACATAAAAAAATGCAGTAACGCAGACGGCGCGGTGGCGCGGGGCGGCAGCTAGCTCTATTCTCTCTACCTCTACTAGAACGAACGTCCTGAATTGACTGTCTCCACCCGTCGTGTGCTTTGTGTACCTACGCGGCGAGGGCAGCTGCAGACATCGACGTGCAGACGCGATCTTTATTCCTTCGTGAACAAAAAGCCCGCCCCGCCCCGTCGTCTGCAAAACAACAGAGTCCGCCCGGCAGCCAGCGCACGGTGCACGAGCTGGCAATACAATAATTTACTCTACAAACCATAAATTAGTAATATTTGAACAAAGATACTGAGTACTGAACTACTGACCGTGTCATTCTCATTAGACGTCATTTGTCCTATAATATACACCTACTGGTCACCAGACACGTCTAGACTCTAGTTTAATTTTGTGCATACTGCATACTGAACTGACTGATTAAATTAAGTACTTATTTTACAAAAAGTACAGTCTGTCAAGAAAGTCACGACAGGCGAGAAAATTTTTAAATGAAATAAAAAATATGAGAACTTTAATTCGAGATAAAAATGTGCAAGGTGACAATATTTAAAATGTACTCTGTGAAAATACCAATGACGTAAGAAAAAGTACAAAGAAAAAAATACACCTTAATAGCGTGATTACGTTTAGAAAATTTTCCCGCCTGTCATGACTTTCTTGACGGGCTGTAACGTTATCAAAGAACATATATTTACCATTATAAATCCTATATAACGTTATAATATTAACCGTTATCAATATCAATTTTTAACGTTATTTTTAATATCGGGTAAATTTTCATAACGTTATCTATGCCCTTGAAGCAGTAACGTTATGAAAAAATAACGTTATTTGAAGCCCTGTTTCTATTACATTAAAAACAGGCAGTTGCCATTGCCAGTTTTAAAGCAACCTTAATAAATAAATACCGATCAATTTCTGTCAAATTTTAGAAAATCTGACAGGTATTTTAGAACATGACAAGCATATGACAAGGTATTTTAGAATATGACACTTACACTGACACACAAAAAAGCCGCGCATGCGCAGTTTAAAAAGCAAACGAACACGACTAATATTTTTGTGCTTTGTCCAATGACTGGTACTGTTCAATTATTACTCTGTAATATACCATAATCTGTGATGCAAAGTGTCAAATGTCAATGAAATTGACGTGAAATTGACAAGCGGCTGTCAAAAACTTTTGAAGTTTCTTTTTAGTGTTTGACAGCTTTCATAGTGAAAGGTATTAAAAATATTTTATGAAAAAGATGCAAAAATAAGTGATTTTTTAATGCAATAAAGCGATAATCAGCTCTAGTATACAATAATCTTTGTAGTGAAAAGATTCTACACTAAACTGTTCAGTGATTGTTTGGATTTTCTCAGATATAAAAGTGTTTCAAGTGTTGTCGTTACTTGCAGGCTAAGCCATGGCTCCGAGGAAAAACAAAGTTGCAAAAGAGGAGGTACAGGTTACCTTAGGCCCCCAACATTTAGCCGGTGAAACCGTCTTTGGGGTTGCCCACATCTTCGCTTCATTCAATGACACATTCGTTCATGTTACTGATTTATCCGGACGGGAAACCATCGCCAGGGTAACCGGAGGCATGAAGGTTAAGGCTGATCGTGATGAAGCTTCACCTTACGCTGCTATGTTGGCTGCCCAGGTAAAATTTATGCTCTGTTTTATGTTCCCATGTTCAGGTCGATCAATGTTTTGGTTCAAATTATTATAACCTATAAATGATTATCAATCTTCTTGTGGTATTAGTACAACAATTTATGAATATTGGTAGCAGTTTCAGTGTATTTATTATGCATTTTTTATTAATTTAATTAAAAGTTAATGAGAGAGCTGTCACTATACTGAAATGTATAATATTAACCCATCAATCCCCAAGCGGCAGCCGGCTGCCACATAACAATTGAAAATCTGATGTGTCTGTGATACCCACGATGGAGGTGTTAAAATGTTTATACAAAGTTTTTTAGGTATCTAATAATTCTACTTTCACAATAATTGTTTACAAAACGTATGTTTACTTTCAGGATGTTGCTGAAAAATGCAAAACATTGGGCATCACAGCTTTACACATTAAACTCAGAGCCACCGGTGGCAACAAGACGAAGACACCTGGACCTGGTGCTCAGTCTGCTCTGAGAGCTCTGGCTCGCTCCAACATGAAAATTGGTCGCATTGAGGATGTTACGCCCGTGCCATCAGACTCCACACGTAGGAAGGGTGGTAGACGAGGACGCAGGCTGTAAATTTTTAAGTTTATTCTCATTAACTGTGAATTGGAATAAAGTGATTTACAGTTATATGCTTTTTTTATTGTATCAAATTGCCCCATTGACATATTATAAAAATATTTTCTCTTTAAAATACATTTGCAATAAGGTCCAAAAGTTTTTTCAGTCCTATACCAGGAGGGTGAAAACAGGACCATAATATTACTAAGACTGCTGTCTGTCTGTCATTAGTTTGTATCTAGCCGCGTACTGACCAAGCGAGCCGCCTCGCCGCGGCAGCCTCGCGCGCATTTGCTCGGTCGGTCAGTACGTGCGAGCGCGCGGCAAACGTCCGAGGCGCCTTTGAGCATCGACAAAAAACCGACAACTTTTGGCTCGGGCGAGGCAGTGAGGCGGCTCGCTAGGTCAGTACGGGGCTTCTTGAGTGCTGTGACTCAGTGCCGTAAATAGGGCGGTGCCACCGGTGCCCAGGCACAGGGCGTAGACTGGGGGGGCGCAAGAATAGCCAGACCAGGGAGGCCTGTGGCCTTGAAAGCATTGCTCTCGGTACCTATAATATCTAAAAAAACCGGCCAAGTGCGTGTCGGGCCACGCGCAATATAGGGTTCCGTATTACCCCTAGTTTTTTTTAAATTTTGTATGGTCAATGAATGTATAGGTACTATATTTATAACGTGTTTTACACTACTTACAACTGACTAACAACATCATCTCAGTTACTTTCAAAGGAATTTGAACGAAAAGTTCCTTTATACTACGCCGAATACATTTTTTTAGTTAATCCACAGAGTACTATAATACTGGCGTAAGTAATTGATCGAATATTACTCAACTAGACGTTCCGCGCGGCTTCGCCCGCGTAAATTAGACATTTCACAGAAAAATTAGTCCACAAAAAGCCTATGATCCTTCCTTCACGTGGTCTACTTCTTATCTGATCCAGTTAACAGAAAAAATGCTCTAGTAGTTTGTGAGATAAGCCCTTTCAAAATATAATTTCCCCCGTTTTTTCCATATTTTCCTCTATTTCTTCGTTCCTATTAGTCTTAGCGTGATAAAATATGGCATATAACTTTTCTCGATAACTAGGCTATCTAACACTGAAAGAATTTTTCAAATCGGACCAGTAGTTCCTGAGATTAGCGCGTTCAAATAAGCCCTTTCAAATAATTTCCCCCGTTTTTTCCACGTTTTCTCTATTTCTTCGCTCCTATTAGTCTTAGCGTCATAAATATAGCCTATAGCCTTCCTCGATAACGTATCCAACCACACCTATCCAACGACACCCCACACGATTGGTTGGACGCAAAAAAAAAATTCATCCCCGCTTGATGTGTAGGGAAGGTGCCATAATTTTTTTTTTTTAAGATTTCTTGTACCATTTTGTCGGCATCACTAATATGTGCATTCATGCCAAATTACAGCTTTGCAGCTCCTATAGTCTCTGAGCAAAACCGCGGAAAGACAGACAGACAGACTGACGGACAGACCGAAACTATAAGGGTTCCTTGTTGACTACGGAACCCTAAAAAAACAAGGGCGCAGTTATAGAAGCTCGCACAGGGCGCGAAAAAGGCTATTTACGGCACTGCTGTGACTAGCTATCACGGCTGAAATTTTCACATTATAATTATTATTATGTATTTACTGTTGGTATCACAAATATTATGTACTGAAAACAAAACAAACACTCAACTTCCATACCATTTATTGGTATCAAGAAAAACTAAATAATAATATTTTAGTTTTGTTTGATATGTACTTTTTTATAGTATGGAAATTGGACTTACGTGCGCTATTTCGACTGGTACCATGCAAATTTTTTGGGAATTAAAGGTCTAATTCAGATATTCACTACCTATTCCATACTAATATTATAAATGCGAAACCTTCACGAATCACGCCTAAACTGCTGAACCGATATTTTGCTAAAATTTGGTATGAAGATACTTTGTTTTCGGTTATGTTATGATTATAAATTTGCCATAAGAAAAAATAAGATTTATTCATTATGGCAAAGCTGTATTCCAGTCCACAGTTAAAAATTTAAGACAGTGGTAATAATACCACTTGTCATCCATAACATACCCATGCAATACAGTTTAGGCCTTAGGGATAGTATACAAAAAGAATTGCTGTTAAATAATATATTAATATTTCAGATAAATACTATGCATTTAAACAGGCTTTCTATAGTAAACATGTAAATTTAGACAATATTTGACTATGATTTTCATTTGCCAAAAATTACTAGTCACAGTAAGTACTAGTTTAAATTCATACTCTTTTGACCAGGGTAAACCAATAGAACTAATTTTAATAAAACACGTCTTGTCAGCCAGTTACAGTTACATTCTAAAGTAAAATATTATTATATTTATTGCACATGAAAAGTATCCTATCACTTCAGATATTTGCACCAAAACTAGAAAATAATTTGTGATAACTTGATAAGACAAGTTTGCCTACATTAAGTTTATTATGCCTATATTATTATTTATTATATTATTACTTTACAAATTTATCACGTAAAAATAGCATGTTACATAATATACAACTCATGAACATAATTACTTAGACAAATAATAGCAAAATTTTGTTGTCTGCTAGGGGTCTCGTAACTGTACAATATAAAACATAATATTATGTACTTAACATTAATTTTGCTCATTTCTCATAAATGAATACAAAATAACAACATAATTTGGATGGACAGAATGCTGACAACATAATGGTTAGCTTGCATGATTACCAATTCAATAGAATTATTTGGTGATGAGTATTAACTAATAACAATATTTTAAAGAAGTATTTTGCATTCAAATACAATGCTTATATTATAATTTATTAAATGTACTTAATTCTGAATTTTAATAAATAGAACAAGATCACTAAACAAATACCTTTCAGGATCAAAGTCTTTTCAGTCAATTAACCAAAGAGATTACCTATATATTATATTTTTGCTGTAGTCTTGTTTTCCAAGAAAACTCATTAAATAAATTGATACATGTAGGTACTATTTGAATGAAAATGTACGAATGTTAAATGAAATAAATTATTTTACAGTCAGTCTCGCTCAGACAAATAAAAATAAACCAATTTGGTTAAAGTAAATTAAGATGAGTATAAAAACTACATCCTTGTAGTAAGTAGGTGCAACCAGCATTCAGGATTATAATATAGTCCCAACTGTATTACTACTAAATACTAAGTAAAAACTGACTAAATATGGTTCTTTCGAATAGCTACTTGAACATTTTTCCAAAATATTAAGGTGGTTTATACCACCGCGTACCTGCAGCCTCCTTATTCTAGCTATACAACTATTAATAATTATTAGAACACATTCGATTGACAATCCTGATTTTGATGTTCATTACGGAAAAAGTATAGCACATTAAAAAGTCAGGGTACCAAAGATTTATAAATTAATGCTAGTCATTACAATCGAGGGGCTGCGGCGGATCGCGCGCGGGGTGTGCGCTACAACACATTCTTCAGTCGGATCTTCTTGTGGCGCGAGGGGGAGCGGGCGGGGTAGGGGCGGCGGCGGGGGGCGGGCGCGGCGTCGGCGGGGAGGGCGGCGCCCAGCACCGTGCCGCCCGCCACCTCCTCCCACCCGCCCACCTCCGAGGACGAGGACGAGGGGACGGGGCGCGCGCGCGTCCCGGCCCGCCCGGAGCGCGCGAAGCTGCGCTTGCTCAGCTTGCTCGGGATGGCCGACGTGCGCGGGCCGTCGTCGTCGATGGACCGCCGGCTCGCTTTGGTCTTGACGCCGCCGAGCTGCGCCTTCGTCGGGTTCGGTTTGCGAACCGCCAGGATGTTCTTTCGCTTGGTGCTGAGCGTCTTCGGCTTGGGCTCGTTCTCGGCCAGGTACCTGATGCGGGCGGACGACTTGACGGGCTCGTTCCGCTTGGCGAACTTCATGTTGTTGGCGTCGTGGCCGGAGCGCTGCGCCAGCACGGGCGGGCTGCGGCGCCGCTCCGAGTCGCTCTTGGCGCCGGCGTACGCGTTCTCCTTCCTCTCGTCGGTGGCGACCTTGGCTTTGGAGCGGGTGAACAGCGGGGGCCGCGACGGTGACGTGGTCTTGGGTCGCAGTCGAGACGCGGTCAGCTGAAAAGTTTACGCTGAATATACGCCGCCGTCGGAATCCCGGCTTTTAGGGGGTAATCCTTTGCACTTTATTTTTAGTAATCTCGAGGAGGAGGGAGTTAATTTATTAGGGACGACACATTTCACTCAAATATAATTCTTACCCAAAGAATTTAGTAAGGGGCTGGAGATTTAGAAGTTTTGGGTTGTTTAGCACTGAAAATTAAAGACTCGTGTTACCATTCAAACAAAACAAAAAAGAAACAGTTACATTGTTAAAATTATATTGTTGTGCACAATGCGAAATTTTGCATGCATAAAATAAAAAATAAATAAAAGGGAAATAAAATAAATTTCTAAAAAAAAAATTATAATATTTTATTGTAAGCTTGTTATTTATCGTATTGTAAGTAAAAACAAGTGTTTAAAAGTGTATGTTGGCATGCCTGTGCGTTACTTAAATCTTGTGTAAGCTACCAAAACTGTGTGAAAATAAGTACGTAATTGCTTATTCGCGTTCGCACGTGCACAGTGCACACAGATCGTAGTCTGATTTATAATAATAATACACAATACAAACAAGTCTTTACACAAATCTCCTTTGTCCATTAATAGGGGCAGTAACATCTGGCTGTTACTTTAGCATATCAGAGTATACAATGTGTGAGCACGGTAACATTCTCGCACGCTATCACAGTGCGTGTACGCCAGTGCGTGCACGCACGCTGTGTATATAGTTTTATTTTTATTTATATAATGCTCTTGTCTCTGATTTTTATTCGAGGGATTACATTGTATTAATACAATTTATACTGTCCTATGTCTACACACTTATCTTCTATTTATATTTTCTGTTCTGTTGATACAATTTACTCCTTTTATTATTTTAAGACAATATAGCAAAAATTCTTCCCTATTTCGCTATGTATAGTTACCGGCGGGCGCGGGCGGGCGTGCGCGCGCAGCCAGTCGCGCACGGCGGCGAGGCTGCGGTGCTCGGAGCACGGCACGCGCGAGTTGGGGTGATGGCCCGTCACGTCGAGTATAGACGCGCCCAGGGATCGACCCACCTGCGACATATGAGGGTTGAGATTGCTGTAGGTGTTTTACTTTACAGTTTTTTTGGTACGAAGTTCCTTATCGCGCGTTGCGAAAGGGGGCTAGACGGAAAAAGTTTTAACGACACGACACAAAAGTGTCGGTATATATTACAACTAGAGCAAAAATGCTATAGCTGTAAGCCGTGCGGTAGCCAGTGTTACTCTCTCTGTCTCTCTCTCTTTCATACAAGTTTTTTGTATATGTGAAATAACTTCGTTCCATCCGGGTGTCCCTTAACACTCTCAAGCTTTTTTTAATTTATTTTTCCAAACTTATATTTTTTCTGTAGTTTAGTCTAGACAGCTCCATCGTGTACCATAAATATACATAAAGATGAAAACATACACAACCATAACTAAAATAATGAAACTGTACTAAAAGGCAGCTTTTTTATGGCTTTGGCCATCTTTTCACAGTGAAGTTACACCCTTACTTTATATAGCAAATTATTATACATTTTACACTTGAGATCTCATAAACCTTATAAAAAGAAGTAAGGTGTTTATTTGTAATGAGCTTAGATGTAGTAAATGCGATGCGATGAACTTTAATGACACAAACTTACAATAATACAAAAAATACTAGTGTGATTGGAAATATTAATCTAGCTACTAGATAAAGATATTATGTTACAATTGTTCCATAAACGTAAACGTTGTCATGTGGTTGTAACATTCACAAGCACTTAGTACAGTTACAATACAGTACTACGGAAATATATTGCTTTTCTTCTTACAGTACATCATTAAGAATTATATCTATGTATTATATTATACTAGCGACCCGCCTTGGCGTCGCACGTGTATAAAATATATAGCCACTGAAAAAATGATTAAAATCGATAGCCTTATGATCCTTCACGTGGTCTACTTCTTATCTGTGCCAAATAACATAAAAATTGCTCCAGTAGTTCGCACTTCGCGAGATAAGCCCTTTCAAATAATTTCCCCCGTTTTTTCACATTCTCCTATTAGTCTTAGCGTGATAAAATAAAGCCTATACTGCAGCCTTTCTCAATAAATGGGCTATCTAACACTGAAATATTTTTTCAAATCGGACCAATAGTTCCTGAGATTAGCGCGTTCAAGTTAGCCCTTCCAAATAATTTTCCCCGTTTTTTCCACATTTTCCTCTATTTCTTCGCTCCTATAAGTCTTAGCGTGATAAAATATAGCCTATAGCCTTCCTTGATAAATGGGCTATCTAACACTGAAAGAATCATCAAAATCCGTTGCGCAATTTTAAAGATTAAAGGGAACAAAGGGACATGAGGGAAAAAAAGCGACTTTGTTTTATAATAAGTATAGATACTACTACTACAGTATGAAACTCCTACTTAAATCACTTGGCGTGCGCCCACCTTGAATGGGTTTACCTCTTCGAATATGTGCGGCGTGTATTTGGGCGGTGTGGGCGGGGCGGGGGGCGCGGCGGGCGCGGGGGGCGGGGCGTCGCGCACGGGCGGCGGGAGGGCGTTGACGAGCCGGCCAGTGTTGTAGTTACACTCGAGCGTGTAGGACCGCACCAGACCCGTCGCCTTCAGCACCGCCACGCGCCCGCTGCCCTCGCGCGACATGCCGTCTCGACGGTCTCTACAATATAAATATTATTATATTAATACTAGCTGTCCCGGCAAACGTTGCTTTGCCATAATATAAAGTATTTCGCCCATATTATTTTATTAAAGTGACTAAATAAGTATGTCGCCATGGCAACGTCGATCGCTATCTCGTCGCCGTCAGTCTCAGTTTGTAATAATTGACTATTATTTATTCAAAAAATGCACTTATCAATATATAAAGTACCGAGTAGGCGATTCTCAGACCTACTGAATATGCATATACAATTTAGTAAAAATCAGTAAAGCCGTTTTGGAGGAGTTCGCGGACTAACATTGTGACACGAGAATTTTATATATAAGATGTAATACACTAATATAATATGGCGTTCATTGAGAGAGGCCTATGTCCAGCAGAGGACGAATATAGTCTAATAAAGAACAATGGCCAAATCGTACCAGATGATAAAAGGCGTCCCGATATGCCATTAGTAGCAAAAATTCCCTAATATTTTAAGGCATCGAAAAACATTAGAAATGTGTCGTTCAATAGCCACAAAAAAAGATCAATATCTTAGTTTCGTTGTTGTCTGTCATAATATGTTCTGACAGCCGGCGTTTATTCGCATTCGTTCTATTTTTTGGGTAATACTCTAGGAAAAATTGAAATAATTAGAAACGAGATCGCCGAATATACATTTGTTAGTCTACACCGCAGTCGGGAAAAAGGTAGTTCTTAAGCCTAACCTCAAAATAATTGTACACGTTATTAATTATTGTAAAAAACCGTGGCTATTTATACATAATTCTCAAACGGAATTATGTTTAGAGCATAAGAACAACCAAATCTAACTATAGTTTATTTTGGGACATCAAAAATAAAAGTCGAGTCCAGCTCCTATACAAATTTGGCCATGATTCAAAATTATGATGATGATCATATTAATAATATATTATTCCGCAGGGCAACAGCCCTGTTACATTGCTGTTACAAGATACATAATAATTTATCTAGCAACAGCAATGTAACATAAAGCATTGTACTATCGGAGAAGTTGATTCATAGGCAGATGGCGGATCTACGTAATTTGGTTATAGAATTATAACCTTTAGAAAAGGCATTCCATACAATCGTCAGCGCGAAAATGTGTCATCCTCGAAATGAGTGAGCTCACTCATCAGAGAGCAGTGTGCCATAGGACGCGGTGACAGTCGGACGTGTTTAATGCATTGATTACGTAAAGTATGCATTGAAAGCGTAAAATTAGTGAAAGAGAAAGTAGTATATTGCTATTACTGTAAGACAAAAAGGACGACAATATTTTCTCGAGACATATTTTGCATGCAAAAACATTGCTACAGTTTTGATGGCGTATGCCATATCCAGTATTGACATCGTTGAATTTGGTTGTGTTAAGTCAAGCCCAGCAGTGGCGTGGGGTGAAAAAAAATAAAGGTAAAGCCGGACCAAAAAACGGCTAACTCGTGAATAAGCAAAATTTCAATTCTTGTAAAAAAAACGTGCAATAAATTACATACCTGTATTAAGTGTGTTAGTTTACCTTTTCCATAACTACTAGGGTGCTTTGCTTGCATTGTGTGCGTTGCATGCAGTGTTAGTGTTGTTAGTATTCACCACCTTCACCATACATGACATCACTGGTATTATATGAACAGTGCATGTCGAGTATGATAAAAGTGGCTTTAAAAAAAGCCGTTTTAAGCACACGTCACTCACACTCACACACCAAAAATAAGTGAATCCTGACTTGCCAGTGTAGATGTTTGTTACTCAATCATGCAAAAACTGGATTTAGATGAAATTTTGCATGCATCCCATGTCAAACATGGAAAGGAACATAGGCTACCTGTCTGAAGTCCACGCAGACGAAATCGCGGGCAAAAGCTAGTAGCAAAGAAATATCAGCAGAAATACGTACCTAAATGTTTAATTTTGTTATTTGTCGTCTGTCGTCGTTATTTAATATTATTATAAAATATAATAGGTAATCCGTAAGACAACAGTCAATTTGTACTAATGCTGCCATTTCTCACCTAACCGTGTCACGACAAATTACAAAGTAAGTAAAACAAACCAACCTTTACGATGTAACAAACAAAAACACAACACAACACTTGGCAAGTAAAATTTCACTACTTTCGATTCTTTTAAACTATATAATATTACAATCAAGCTAGCCCACTAACTTAATAAACAAAATTTTGCATATTACAATAATAACAGTACAAAATGAGTGCAAATTAGCGCGTAATATAATTGTTTATGTGAATTGAAATGACAGCACGCGCCGGTCGCGTCGCGCGCTGCAATTAGCTCTGTTGTGATTGGACGAAATCTTTTAAAGCGAAACATGCGAAACTAAACCTTAACACATGACAAATAAAGACTAGGTAGGCTATGTGGGATCGGCTTGTTGTTCGACAATATCGACGAGTCGTTTGCATGTAGTAGTAATGTGTATGTGTGCGTGAATTTTATACATTTCAAATGTTTGGATTCCCGATGTTTTGAGCGAGTTCCCCAGGAGGAGCAGTACGTACGCGTTCTGAGTGCGATCGTAAAAACGGGTATGTGTGCGTTTGCGTGATTTTAAATACATGGCGAATTATTTTTATGAAATTGTAGGAAGCGGGGTAAGCTATAATTATTAATAATAAAAAATGTATATATTAAAATTGGCCAAGGTAAGCCGGTAGGAATCGTGTTCTATGGAGGCTTCGCCACTGAAGCCCAGCTGACAGATCACATCTAATATATAATTGACATAACCGGACCACATGACGTAGGCGAAAGGTCCGCCATCTGCCTGTGAATAAATATCTTCGATGGTACAATATCGGCTATCAAACGCCTGTTGCATTGATGTCGCAACTCGCAAGACACATAATCAGCGTGCCAAGGACTTTACGACTGTTCATAACAGTTAGTATCTAGAATTGATTAATTTTATATATTTTTTTTACAACTGTCGATTATTTATCTCTCATTGCTGTGTTTGTGATTCAAGATGAAGTTTTGAATTTTGAATGATCTGCATGGCCGGTCACCGGATGAACAGAAGTTATCATTGTTTCACACGGCCATTTATCATTGTGCGAAATGGCTCACTCACTTGAGGTACATGTTCCTCTCGGTGAAGTTGCAGGAGGAGAAGTGGAAGTGGAGGGAGTTGAGCGACATCATGCGCGGCAGCAGCATGCACTCCACGCACCGCTCCGCGTCAGAGAAGTGGTTGCCGTACATGAATATACCTGGAACCATACATAATAATTATTAATTATTGATACACATATTAGATGTGTTAGCATTGTATATAATTTGTGCATAGTAGAATAAAAACTTGAGAGGTGTCAAGGGCCACCTAGATGGAACGAAGTTATAAAAAAAGCCATCTATTGACGCCCAGGAATACTAACAACGACACTTTTGTGGAATTGTAATAAAATTTATTTAAACGTCCGGTAGATGTCGCTGTTTATTCTTCAAAAACGACGATCGACTCTCTAAATGACGCACAGGAACAGGAATACTAAGTACCACCAGGCCTGTCCCACTCGCGCGAATAGGCATCGAACTGTTAGTACCACCCGCGGGTGGCAAATCAGTAGGGACTCACAAGCGAGCGGTGACGCACGCGCACGAGTTGTTCGTTGCATACCTGCGTATAGCGTAACTTATTCGATCGGTATCACAGAATTGATATTAATCTCACAATGGACAATAAAAAGAAAAGGGCAAAGAAATATTGCGCAGTGTTTAACTGTCTTAACACGGATTGTACTTATACCAAATTTAACTTTCTTTATTATTCGAAACCTCATTTATTTACAAAAATAACTAAGTTATACAAACACTTTAAGTAGGTAATAATATAAGACCGGTTTCAATAATCAAGATACGGTACCTATCGAATCTAAGTACGCGTAACTAGTTACACGCGAATTTATGATAATTAAATCTACATAGTACTAAGACATAATATCTTAGATTAATTCTAATTAAATAAAATGTAGTTAATTAAATATAAAGATCATAATATTATTTTTAAAAAGAGACAACCCTGATTTCTTCATAAAAGGTACAAGTTATGCGATAGAAAGAGAGCGGAGATGTAGGCAAATATAATTGTAGGCACCTAGCACTGCGCGGTCGGAATTTGAACTTTATAGTATCGTAGCATGAGTCGTTAATTCTTTAAACGGGTTTCGCCAGTGGGAATTCTGTTGGTACAACTAATATATATTCTGTGGTACCACTCAACATATTTATCAACGCCATCTGCCCCTACTTCGCAGGTACTGAAAAAAGTGTCGAGGTCAAGTGTCGTTCCGTCTAGCCTCCTTTCGCAACGCCGAACGCGCCATAAGGAACTTCGTTCCAAAAATATTTAAACTGTGTGTAGGTATACTATGCAATTGTGCATTGTTACATTGGAAAAAGTGTTCGACAGATATTGGCAAAATTTGTATAATATAGTACTATCGAAAAATTGATTCATGGCAGCAATGGGCAACACGCTACGTCATTTTCTAGGTTTATGTCAATTCAATATAAGTCATGATCTGACGGCTGGGTTTGACATAAGGCGACCAAATGACGAAGGTCCGTCAATAGGCTACTTGACCTATTTTTTTTCTTCATTCTAATCGCTTCTTAATCATTCATTTTCACCAAAAAAACTAATATTTTAAACAGTAAAAACCCATAAAAATGTTGAATGAAAAATGCGCCGAAAACACTGTCCGCCATTGTGCCGCCATAGTGTGACGTCATGTTTTTTGTATTTTATACTTTCTTTATTGAAAAAAGTTTTTTGTGCTAAGCTTACGAGTCTAACAGTGCTAAAAAATTAGAAAAGAATTTAGAAATCATTTGTAATGTTGAACAATTTTGTAGAAAAATTTTGGCCATTTCATTTCCCAACTACAATAAATGGAGATAATATTTAAAACTGATGTTTTATTTGAATTATTCAAGAAAATATATTCCATAAATCTTTCTAGGCTTATTCATATTATTTATGTACAAATAAACTTACATATAACGAGCGCAATAAATAAAAGATATTAAATTACAAATGGGATGACGTCACATCCAAACCGGAAGTACCACAAAAGCGTTTTCGTCAGTACAATTAATATTTTCATAAAATCATATTTTCAAATCGACTTTATTTATCAATCATAAGCTTTTATTTGATGATAAGGGTGAAATACGGTTTGCTAGGCCAAGTTCTACTAGAAATATGCATTTTTCAATGAAATTAAATATAGGTCAAGTAGCCTATTGCCTATGAATCAATTTCTTCGATGGTACATCCATTGTGTACAAATTTTGATAAGTATGGGAGGTAAGAATTTTTATTGTTTAGAACGATCAAATCCTGACGAAACGAATTCCTGTCATATTGTCAACTTTTCGGGTAGTTGACACAACACACACAAACAAGACGTAAACTAACATAACCTTAAAATGGCTTGATTTAAGGCCACGCACGACGACAGACACTAAATTTTATAGGATTATATTAAAGGCCGTACAATGCACCTGCAGTTCTTCTAATGTTGTGGGTGGCCATGGGCGACGGTAGTTGCTTTCCATGAGGTGACCCGTTTGCGCGTTTGTCACCTTATTTTATAAAAAAAAAGGATTCCATTCACTGACCTTTTTTCGAGGCGTGTCCGTGCAAGTCAATGTAGAGGAACAAGCCGGAGTCCTCCTCAGTCTCTTTAACCACGTCACGTGGTCGCGGCGTGCTCGCCGCCATTTTCTTCTTTGGGATCTTTGTTGCTGGTTTTATGTTTTCATTCTTGGATTCTGGCGTATTGTCAACTGAGTCCCCTGCACTACCACTTGAAGGCTCCATTTTTGCACCCGAAGAGTCCGCAGATTTTTCCTAGAACCATACATATTAAATTGTTAATACAAAGTTAGATTTTATAAGAAACAAAACAGCATATTATTTATCTTCCAAAATATAAGGTTAGGATACCTTTACACCAAAATTATTTTACTATCAAAGTAGAAATCGTCGCGTCGTGACAAAAAATATATCGAGGCAAACTTCTTAATTCCTATATGGACTTTATATAATAATAATTTAAAGACCATTTTAAGTTATGGTGAGACCATTTAGTGATATTCAGCAAAAGATATAAAGTGTGTCTTGATACACAAGAAAACTGGCTCGACAGAAAAGGAAAAAACATTGCATAACATAATATAATGTATGTATATGTCGCAGCCAACTGGTTTAAATAGCCGTTCAATCAAACAGCTAGCCCTTTGACCGAACAACGCCATTCAATCACAGGTCTAGCTTTTTAATTGAATATTTAAGTCGCTCAAAACGTTCAACACTACAGCTGATTCAAAAGCCGCCGTTTTATTGAATTAGTTCAGCGCTCACCACCGCGGCGCTAGGTGCGTTTTGTTTACAAAATGCCAAATGGCGTCAACTATGCCGGTGTTTGTGATTGTTTCAAGATAATATTTTTCGGAAAGAAAGAACTAAATATACGTAAATCTCCCAAGAAATTACAAAAAGTTTTCCTATTCTTTCAAATTACATAATTAACTAATGGTCACCTTAGTTAATTTGCCATTTAACCAGTTGGCTAAGCGTCATCTAGCTGTAGTGTTGAACGTTGCAGTCAACAAGTCGGCTAAACGACGTATAGCCGTGTGATTGAATGGCGTTGTTCAGTCAAAGGGCTAGCTGTTTGATTGAACGTCTATTTTAACCAGTGGGCTGCGACATATACAATATGGATCTATCTAAAATCTTTGTCCGTGTATCACATGTTGGTCTCACATGACTAGAGCTACAAGTAGTAGTAAGTAGTATGAATTACAGTTGTCTCGGTGGGCTGTGTGACGATGTACCTCCTGTAACAGTTGGTGCAGAAGTACACGTTGTCGCCGTGCGGCGGCCGCGCCGCGTCGTGGACCTACAAGTTACAACACAAAATATACTATAAGAGCAATGAGGATTTTTAACCGACTTCAAAAAAAGGAGGTTATCAATTCGACCAGTATGTATGTAATATTTCCCGAACTGCCCAATTTTCGTATATTATGTTATTCTATAGTCTATACTCTATAATCTATATCAACGTCTGAACAAATGTGCCTTTGAAATGTGTAATATGTATGTTTTTATGTTTGTGTATATCTCCGTGTACTATGTATTGTTCAAGTTCTGCAAGTTTCATCAAAATCGGTTCAGTAGTTTTTGAGATAGGGAATTTTAATTCTTAATAACGTACAATTTTGAATTAATATTCCATTTTGCCGGTGAGAGGCAGACTCGCCTTACACGAAGCGATGCCTGGTGGACTCGTGTTTTCGAAACTTATCAGTAACATTTTTCCGATACTTCACTAGTCACTGCCTACCAACTGCCACCAGGCGGCTAAGTAGCAACCTATTGCTACGAAAGCGGGGAAGCGGCCCGCTACGGGCCGCCCGTCACGGGCAGGTCTGTCGCATGTCTGCTCGTCAATTCCTAGGTACGGGCACAGACATGCCCGCCGGCCCGTGCCCGCAGCATGCCCACGAGATCGCATTTTTCCCGCGCGGGCACGGGCAAGTTTGTACATGAATGGTCGCAACGGGCGCCTGGAGTGCACTTAAAATATTATTTTAAAACATATTATTGTAAACAATACAAACATTAAACTTAAGAAAAACCAACAAAAACCATTTTGACATTCGTTTATTTCCATTTACCGGTCGCATCCTTGTTTGTGGAAAGTTATAAAAGCAAGGATTACATGAACACCGATCTACGTAAAGCCGCTTACAGCGAACATATTGAAAAATCCAAAGAAATCAATGCCGATGCTGATCTATCATCTGTTAAAAAGAATATCGAGTCCATGAGTCCACGACCGAGCTGCAGCTCTCTATCTATTCGACTGACTTGCCTCTTCTGTGTGTGTTCAATAGGGGCAAGCGGCAGACTTGTGCCAGACCGGGCGGCCCGCGGGCAGACCGGTAGTGAATTCCCCGCTTTAGCCGCATGAATTGACACGACAGACCCTAGTCTGTCGTGTCAATTGTTGTGTCAAACAGATGTCATTTGTCATGAGGTCATGAACTTAAGATGCGCTCACAGGGGCAATAATTACGGCAATAACTGCTCGGTGGCACGAATGGAGCGATCTGGAGCAATTAGTGCAATTTATTTCATGTCGCTCAATGTCACAGAAATAAGATCTAGATAGAAGCGCTATGTCGCTCCATTTGCATGAACACGAGCGTGTCACTTTTTTCATACCTACTGTGACGTCACAAGAGCGCTTTAGTGATGGGAATACCCGTACGCGCGGAATCGATTCAAAGGAATCGCCGCGCCCCGCTTCTTTTGCCATTTTAATAGGTATATCGATTTTTTAATCGATTATTATTCGAGTTCATAGACAGAGGAATGATAAATCTTAAGATACGTGCTTGCCAGGACAGCTAGTAATATAGTATATTATTCTAAATTAAATCACTAAACAGGAACATAAATACATATTACATAACTAGCTGTCCCGGCAAACGTTGTTTTGCTATTTAAAGTATTTGTACTTCATCAGTTGATACAAAATCTTACCCCCTCTTTTGTCCCCTAAGAGGGGTGGGGGGAAAAATTTTATACACCAGATGTTAAGTTGAAAAAAACAGTTAATAATATGAGGTAAGTCCATTAAAGAAAAAAGTTTGATACAAAATCTGACCCCCTCTTTGGTCCCCTTAGAGGGATGGTGGGAATTTTTTTTATAGTTGGAAGAAGACAAATATATCTGCGAAAACCGCATTCAAATCGGATCAGTAGTTTTCGTGTGATAGTGGAACAAACATACAGACAGACAGACAGTAAACAAAAAACTAACTACAGTTTTGGCTACTATAGCGATGTAGTGACACCCCCCGCTTATAATTTTTTTAATACCTTTAATGTACAGAATTTTTATTTCTACAGTTTTATTATATGTATAGAAATATAATTACCGAGTCACAAAATATCCCAAAGCGAACATTATCATTCCTCTGTTTCATGTCTGTTTCGAAAATCGATTAATTAGAATCGAGAATATGTACAACACTATTTGCTTCATTTGACAGAAAAATGAGAATATTGACTGTACCTCGAAACTAAGCGATGAGTGAAAGTATCGATTGTTTTATTTCCATTGCGCGCTCAATAGCGGACAAACAGAACGGGCTCTATAATTTTCTAACTAAAGCGGCAATGTATTATGAATCATGCGGTACACACGCAGTTGCGTAGATTTCATGGTAAAAACTACAGCCACACACGATTTACATTAAATAATTGATTTTAAAATAAAGGACACATGATTTAATAATAAAATTACTTACCGATGATAAGAAACGTGTCCACTATTTATACCAACGTTTCTATTCGAATTTCCACAGCCCAATACGGCACAATTAGGCATTTTTAGAATTCCGATTGACGTCCGATTCCGATAACGGTGGAGCGCAGACTAAAGAACAGACTTTCGAAAGATTGAAATGTGTGATCGTTTGGGAACGCGATGGCACGCGAAGTACATACATATGGCCTATCTAACTAGATAGAGATCTGTGCTCAATGTCATATCGCTCAAATATTCGATGGCCACATCACTCAATATTGCGCAATATTGCTGCTAGTTGCCGGTGTGGCGGTACCCACAATTCGCCTAACAATCCTGCATCGCGCTATCGAAGTTTCGGAGAACGGCAAGATATATACAACGTCTGAAATGACGTCAGTGGGCTTCGGCCTGACCGAGCATGCTATCTCTCTCGGTCGGAAGATCTTCCTTTTCGGCCGCCACTAACAACGTTAAACCGCAAATTGCTTGATGTAGTCGTTACGTCAAAGTTGACGAAAATTGACAGGAAATGAGCAATTTTAGTTGCCCTTATAAGCGAACCATTACATACGAATACAATAGTGATCTATCGGCCTCCGATTGTAATTACTTACGTAAAATATGATTACCTTTCCCTCTTGCTCGTCAATTTGTTGTCGTTGATGTTCTCTGTACTCTTCTATTGTATGGTACACGGGAGTTTCAGATCGGACCTAAAATTACAAAGTAAGTTTGCAAATTAATTTACAAAAGCCGCCTGCTGTGTATTGTCGCTAAAATTATACAGCAGTAATGCGACGCGACGCGACACGTCACATATAAATATTACTTGCATGAAATCGTAAAAAAACTTTTTATACGATAAATTGTATATCAATGTCATAGGACACAAAAAAAAAAAACAATAAATTCGCGTAATAATCGATTGATTTGCCTGGTACCATAATATGAATGATACTCACGGGCATATGCGACCGGCAGTCGCGGCACCAACCCATTCGCACACTGCTGCCTCCCTCAAGCTTTGAATCATTTGATTCACTGAAAAAAAAATTAGCATGGTGCTAAAATCCAATTAATTACATCAGCGCATTATGAAGAAAAATATTGCTATTTGAACTACTTAAGTACTATGTGTACTAGTATGCTGTGCTTTTGAGGCTTTTGGGCCCAATTCAGTGTGTATGTCATGAATTCATGACTCTTTACGATGTGACGTAGTATGTGGGGTATCATCGTTCGAGAATAACTTAATAAAATCAATATACTGTTGTTACTTACGTATTTGACTCCATAAGAAGACTTATACTGTTTTTCAACGTTTCCCTGACGGGCTTTAGGGGATTTTTTCCGGAAAAGTTTAGTTCCTCGCTTGTGCTAAGATGAACATTGGTACCCAAACATGTTCGTAGTACATTTTCGTCCAATAGCGACGTTTCATCTGATTGAGCGTTAGTGTCGCTAGTTTGTGCTGACATCTCTTGGAGCTTCAGATCATATACCTGCAAAGTTTTAAAATTAATATTTTCTATCCAACTGCACCAGGAGATTGTGTTTAATTATTTAGTACGCTCCAGAGCCTAACCACCATCGGCCATGGCCCATGTAGACCAGGACCAATACCTTCAAAAATAATGAAAAGTGAAAAAAAATCACAGTAAAATGACGGTCCAATTTTCGATTGAAAATTAGGGTATTTTTTCAATATAAATTCAAAATAAGGTAAAAATAAATAATTCTAATCAAATAAATGACAGCGTATTCGGGACTTAAAAATGTAAGTTATCACCAAATTTCGTGAAAAAAAAAATAATTTTGTAAAAGATATAAATAAAAAACCAAAAACATGGTTTTTTGAATTTTTCACATAAATTTTGAGGTTATGGAGAAAAAGTGTGAATAGAAAAGTTTTAGATCTTTTTCTTACCTACAACTTTGCCATTTGACTTTTTTTCATAGGAATATTAGTTTTGCCAGAAATCGAGATAAACCGTTTTTCCCCCTTAAAACCTCCCCCCACACTTTTCCCTAACTCAGATCGCCCGTAAATTATTTTTCCCTTAATTTTTATAATATTCTCCTTCTTTTGTAATGGGTTTCATCCTACTGTGATTTTTTTTTGTTTTCAAAATTATTGGTCCTGGTCTAATGAGTCATGACGCGTTTAAGATTCAGACTTTCGAGGTACCAATCGATTATCGACATGTCCTAGATATGAGTGTGATACATAAGTTTTTTTTCTTAAACGATTATTCTAATATTGTAAAAAATAGTTTTCACGAATGGTGCGATAGGACTTCGAATCAGTTCAGTAATTAACTAGTATAAAAAATTAATAAAAGCCACGCGCATTTAATTAACCAGATAAGCTCACTCTAGGCACAGTATATATTGCTATACTGTGCCTAGAGTGAGCCTTAATTCGTGATTAACACAAGCTATCGACGTTATAAGTGCTACCTACTGAGGCATAAACTTTTATCTTTTAATTAAAATAATTTGGATAAACATGTCAAAGAGTAGTGAGAGAATAGAGACAGCAAAACATTTTTAAAATAAGAAAAACTTGTGGAATAGTGACAAAACATAATATTACCTGCTCCTCTAAAGTAGTGTCTTCACCCACAGACTTAGAATCTTTATTGAACGATAGCGACATAGGTGTGCCGCATGCTTTATTGGTGGTTTTAATAATTCTCTTGTTATAAACATCATTTCTGGAGCTATCATTCTGACCTTTCTTTTTCTTTGTATCTAAATTCTGTAAGAAAGTAGATTTTTGTATATTATGTTACGTTCAAATACCGACATAGCTAATAGGGAATATTACACAAAGATCGGAGCAGAGGGCGCTACTAGCACACATACTTTGTAAATAATCCGAGATGTTGCGCACGCGACACTGTCAATATTCTGGTATGACAACAGAATATTGACAGAAACAACGTCAAAAAAAAACTTTTTGTTTACAATGTTGGTGCTGCCTCTAGCCCGAAAACATTGCAGTAATATATGTAATAGAAAAAATATATAATATGTATTACACAAATATTTATGATTACAGAAAGACATTCCACATCGCGAGATTCGCATGAAAACAACATACTGTCGCTATTTGGCTGAACATGGTTTAAAAAGACCACATAGATAAATTTATGTCATGGCTGATTGATATATTGAATTTTGCTTTTAGCGATTTTTCGTTTAATGAGCAGTATTGGTATTGGAAAGTAATGTATTTAAAGTTTTTGTCTTACCTCTGTATTAATAGAAGTTAGGCTTCTAGAGGTTAAGCTGTCTTCGATTATTTCATCTTCCTTTTCGAAACCGAAATGATGATACCTTAAAGAAGCACACAAACATAAGATAAAGTAATAAAGGAAGTGACAAAAATTAAAAATATATACATAAAAGCAGGGCTCGAAAAACGTTATATTTTTCGAAACGTTATCGCCTTAAATACCTAAAGAACGTTTCATTTCGGTTTCGTTCGGAACGGAACGCTATTCGGAACATTATTTGAGAACGTAATGATTTTTTCGTTTTTGACGTGATAACGTCTTATAATTCGATATGGGGTGCGCGCCCGAAAAACATGACAGTTCATGCGGCGTTACCTCGCTGACAGCTCTGAGGCGTTCCATTTACACTCTCAAGTCTCTCAACAACCGTAAGGCCCACCTGGGCCGCGCTCTTTGTTTCGATTATATTACGTATTTCGATGACTTAGAGAATACTTTTGTATGAAGAAGTTTGGTTAGTTATGACCTTTGATACATTGACCACACTCTGAATGAAAAATAAATAAACAATCTGTGAGCTATTAGTATTATTTCAGCTATTCAAAATTGTGCTCTATTTCCTACGTGTCAAGGTATGACTTAATATATGAAGAATAAAGTATTCGTTTATTTCTTCTGAACAAGTCACTAATTATAGTTTCGAAAGTTTATAATTGAGAAACTAATATCACATCGGACTAAATACTATATTATGTTGGCTTGATAGATAGAAAATTTTACATATATTTATAATGTAGTTCACACAAACATAAAATATGGATTGTATGTAAGGATATTACATTAATTTTACAAAGAGGGTAGGCCGGGCGCCATTTTTTTTGCACATTGACCTGCCAACTTTTTTGCATAGATTTTTCCCGGAACTGAGGGGTTAAGGCTATGACGTTGTCACGTTCAACTATCGTCAGTAAACCGACTTTACATACAACCGATTTTTTTGATCCTTAAAACGGTTTTAAACGGTTTTTCCCTTTTCCTCGATCAAAAGTTAAATATATATAACAAAAACTATTATTTTTCGGGCATTCGTTTGCGGTATCACGGCGAGGCAATAATCGGCCAAGGGCGAGTCGGACTCGCTCATGGAGGGTTCTACGGAACCTTCCATGAGCGAACGAACGGTACGAACAGTACGCCGTTACAGAGCAAAATAAGGTCGATATTTGTGTTTTTTGTATGGGATTAATTTTATAATTTTTTATTAGTTTTATTAATTAATAAAGAACTCATATATTCAAGGACTCTATGAACATTTCAAGAGCCTACCTATTATCGTTATTGATATCGAGCAAAAAAGGACAAAAAATTACGGTTGTTGTATGGGAGCCCCCTTAAATATATCTTGTTTTTTAGTATTTATTGTTATAGCGGCAACAGATATACACAATCAAATCAAGTCCAGCTATATTAGCGGTCGCACAGACGGACAGCCTTCGAAGTCTCAGTAATAGGGTCCCGATTTTACCCTTTGGGTACGGAACCCTAAAAATCAGGTACAGCATAGATTTAAACAAAAATTTGGGATCGATTACGTTTTACCCTTTAATTTAAATTGTCATACTACGTAATTGCGCTTTAAGGGATGGATTTTTTTACCCCCCTTGTTTTTAAATTTTTTTTTACCCCTTTTCCTAAAAATGCAGATTTAGCCATTCTGGCTTAACTAATTGTGTTTAATTAGGTAAAAAAAATGTTTTTTTTTTAATTATTTGTATTTATGATTTTTTATTATATAACTACTAGCTTTCTCGACAAAATATGTTGCTTTGCCATATAAAGTGTTTCTACTTCATCACGAATAAACTTTATTAATATAAATTAAAAACTTATTTTTATAAAAAAAGCTCAGGGAAATTTTAATCGAAATAGAGAGAAAAACATTAAAAAAAACATTTAAAATTAAAATAATATAAATATTTGAGGGGGAATCCCATACACAAAACACAATTTTTGGCCTATTTTTGCTCTGTACCTAAATATGGTACGGAACTCGGAACCCTTCGTGCGCGAGTTCTGCTTGCACTTTGCCAATTTTTTGTATATTAATGAATGTACATTTAATAAAATGAAGGGTTGTATACATATATTTTTAATGTCACATTATAGAAAAATAAAAAAAATAAAAATTTACCAAAAATAAAAAATAAATGTAAAGGGTGAACACTGAACAACCCTTACCACAAAGGGGCATGAAAAATAGATAGTAGCCAATGCTCAGACCAGTAGGTCAAAGAATCGGCTGCTTATATCTTTTTTAAACTGTAACGGCTTTACTGATTTTTACCTTTTAATTAATATGCATATACAAAAATATGTGCACATAGGTAAAAAATCAGTAAAGCCGTTAGGGTTCCCTAGAAGTTAGAACATTTTTTTTTATTACTGTCAAGCTAATTTTTGTGAGTAGCTGCATTTTGATAAGACGAACAACATTTTTATTTGCGAAAAATCTTGATATAATATATAAAAATCTAATATTATTTCAAGTTAGTGAGCTATAGGTGAATACGTATTTTGTTTTTAGGCAAGTAATTAAATCTAAGTATTCAAACTTAAATAACGGTAAACCGATGCATTTTATGACATGTACTTCCTGAACACTTTTTAAAGTGCTCAGAAATACCTTTCGAATGAGCACTATAGAAAGTTGATAGTATGAAAATTGTACAAGTTATGGTAAAAATAAGATGATACCTTGGATTTTTTTTGGCAAAAACAAAAAATAAAACCTTTACTATTCCTATACAATATTATTCTACTTTATGGTTATCATCAATTAGTCTCTCTCTTAGTTTAAAAAAAGAAATTATTCTCTTATTATCATTTTGTTTTGAAAATAACTTCATAAACATTGAATACCTAGGTATTCGTAAAAAATGACTAAGGGAGAAATTTAAGTTCTTTTTGTGAAAAATATTTTGTTTTCTTTTTTATTTCTAAAGGATAAAAATAACCAAGGTAGAGCCTGACTACTGTTACTGCGAGAACCATGCAACCGTGACCTTTTAATCCCCCTATTTTAAAAAAAAAGTGTGTCAGCTCCGACGCACGACTGGAGTTTACTCCTTAAGTACGAGTATAGCAATATAAATACATCGACACTGATAGAAACAAACAAGCCCAATAACATAAAGTACGTCTTAATCATAAAGTTAATATACCTATCGGAATATAATATTATATAATAATATTAAATATATATATATATATATATATATATATATATATATATATATTTTTTTTTTTTTTTTTTTAATAATATAATATAATATTCCGATAGGTATATTACCTTTATGGTCTTAATACACTCACAGCCAAATTAGAAAGTTGCGCACTGAAGGTGCGCACCAAAAACGTGACACGATTTTTCGTTACTTGTTAGTAGGTTTTACCCCTCGGATTTTTCTCGTACCGGGCGCCTTATATATGAAAATCGATTCTTAAGGAGTAAACTCCAAAAAATAAGGGCTTTTAAAATACTTTTCAAAACGTTCTAAAAGCTCGTAAAACTATAACTTTTGACATGCTTTTTGAATGAACCCGATAACTTCAAAATTAACAGGGCTTAATTGTGATAAAACGAGTTCTTTTTCTTAATTTTGAAGGAGAGATCTGGGACGCAAATATTGTAATACAATAATAATTATTCTTATTTATGTTTGACAAGAAAAAAATGTCCAATACTTTTTCTTTTAACATAAGTTATGACCTCAAAAATTTTCCCTGGTTTAGAATGCTTAGTTTTTTTTAAAAAGACGTAATAAAATAACTTTTTCAAATTTTTCTAAATATCATTTTGTTTTGAAAATAACTACAAAGATATAAATATTCGTAAAAAATTATTAAGGAGGAAATTTGAAATCTTTTTCTGAAAAATATTTTGGTTTCTTTTTTATATCTATAAGATAAAAAATAACCAAGGTAGAGCCTGACTTTTACTGCGAGAACCATGCATGTTAGCTACATGTTAGTTTGTTCCCAAAAACGTTATTGCAATGAACCGTTCCGAACGAACCAAAGCGTTATTTTAAATAACGTTTTCGAGCCCTGCATAAAAGTAATTTATATTTTTTATGAATTTGAAATAATAGGAATTTTACCTGATGAGAGCTCTAGCGGCATAAACCGAGGGATGCAACGTAAGGGAGGGGTTTAAATACACTCTATTTAAGTTCACACCCCTAGTGTCCGTTCTATAATGTCCTCTGGCAACACCATCAGGATTTAAAAATGGAACCATTTTGAACACATAGAGCTTGCGCAGTTGTATTGCTATGGGGTCATTCTTTGTAAGAAGTAAATTGAGAAAACCATTGAACACGAAACTTGATGGAGTTTCCCCTGGATGAACTCTTGCTGATATGAAGATGACCTAAAATAATATTGCCATCTTTAAAAGTATTCATGGTGTTAATATTTCAGTTTTTAATTTTGTCAGCCAGCAGTAGCAAAAGTAAATAAAAAAAGGTAAATATTTACTTTTTTATTTTGAAACCTAAATGGTCTCTCTTTATTGTCTGGAAACAAATTTTTCAATCTAGTTTCCCGCTCGGCTGTGATTCCATGGTGTGATGATATTGTCAGTAAATCAACTCTTCTTCCTGTAACAAATCATATCGTCAATAATTGTTAGCATATCGAAAAACGAGAAAAAAATTGGTTGTTTATACTTTTTTGTAACAAATTAAGATATCTTATTTAAATAAAATAGGGTCACCTTCAAGGGAATATATAAGATTTTCTCTACAGTAGTAAATGTCATCAGGGGCTGGTTGCGATGGCGAGGGGAGCATTTTCTCATCTATAGCATTTAGTGCAATTTGCAACTCAGCATATGAGTATGGATATGTGAAGGCAAAAAATGTTGTTGCCTTTGGGTTTTCTGCAGTACGGTACTTGAAGCTCAGAGTGAATGTGTTATCATCAGTCTGAAATTATAAAATTAAAGTAGTTTATTGAAATTGTACCTTAGAGGTAATATAATCAGTAATCACTTTGATTTGAGAAGTATTAAAATATGATCTTACTGCCCCCAATACACAAGACAGCTAGGCTTCTGAAGAAAAAAAAAAATTACTTTGTGGGTGCTCAGTGCATGACCAGTGACCACTCATATAATATTATCATAAACATAACTTTATATAGCTTCTGTAGGCTATCCAGAGTGCAGGTGCATTGCTGCCTTATATGACACAGAACTGATTGAAACAATTACCGAATGAACAGGTCTATCTCTTATCCTCTCCCATTGTGGTTTACCAGGTAATGTTCTGGTAACAGGGGCCATTCCTTGATTGTACATTTTGCCTTGTTTGTTAAGATTTATTAGATTCAGCCGCACCTAAAATATTATACTGTTAATTATAAAAATGGTGATTTTAAGCAAGCTTCTTTTTGTTAACAAATAGTTACCAGAACATTAGGTTCTGCCGCTTGAATCCCAAAGTAGAACCATGTCCGGTTTCCATTTTCAAACTCAGTGCCAGCACAGTCGGGACGTGTCCATAAATTGAATTCATAGTCAGGAGTTTCTGGGGAATTGGTCTTTACATTCACTGATGGAGCTAGTGAAAAAGAAAAATATAGAATGTTATGGTAATATATATATATTTATCTTAATTGATGTATTGTGTATTAGAAATTAAGTCATGAAAGTCATGAAAGTCATGAAGCAAATAATGACTTCGTACTTTCTGTCAATTATTCATAAAAATAAACTGTTAGATATTTACCGATTAAGTCTGTTTGCACCTGTTCCACATGTCCTAGATTTCCAGAATCGAAATTATGTATAAAATAAAATCCAGAACACTCTATAAAACTATTATTTCGATCCATTATCTCTAAAATATTGGACTACATTCTACAGAATGTTCACTGGTCACAATCACTCGTAATTCTTGAGATTTTTTGTTTTTATTACAGTTCTAGATTGACTGATTTTCTGTAGAAGGCACCAAACAATTTTTAAACACACACAAAAATTTATAGTCACTGTTTTTCTAATCAAAATTATGTAATTTGTTCATTGTTGACATCGATTGACGGCTAACAGCTGATTCGATTTATTGAAGAACTTTTTGCAAGTCGTGGTTAAAAATACATCTATTAAATATGTATTTTAATATTTGTAAAATAAATATTAAAATTTATACCTCCTTTGTCAATCTTTAAACCTTATTTAATTTAGCAAGTACAATAATTTAAAGTTTTATTTGTGTACTCGGAAATTGAATTCAAGATGGCCTCCGTCTAGCATTCACACAAAGGAAGTCGATTGATATTGGTAAGCTGCCAGTACCAAAAACTGTGAGGTTAGTTATTTTTATCTTATCGCTTCGTCGATGTTATCTTTTTAATGAAAAACATAACGATAAAATTATTCGTACTTAGTACTGACTTATTTAATTCTAGACAAACGACTAGTGTTCACAGTAACTAACTTACTCGTTAGTCGTTATTAACGTACAAAGATAGCAACACCATGAAATGCGCAAACGACCAATACACACCAGCGTTATTTTGTTGGAAAGAGTTGTAAATCTTGTAACTGGGTCAACATAACAGATAATGTTGGCTACGTGGGACTTTTATACTACCTACGCTACGGTCCACAAACTTTAATACGGTCTTGTAGCAGTACCTACAAAGTACCTACACGTTCGTCGTGGAAGATTGAAACATAGAAGAAAATCGTTCTGCCACGAACGTACGTTCGGAATAACGAGAGAAACCGTCCGTGTACTATTAAGTGCTTGTGCACCGGACATGAAAACAGCCCTAAAAAGGACTTTTTCTAATAAGAATTCTTCGCAACACTTCACTACGCGTCTTGACATCATGCCTACATCGAGAGAGGAATCTTCGCAGCGTAGCTACAGTCTTCATGGCGTTTGCAGAGCTTCAGAACATCTTCACAAAATGGCAGCACAACTACTCGCGACGGCGTGACGGCGACTGACAGGGAAACGACGTCTGTATGAAATTCGCGCGCGGACTGAATTGGCCGCGGGCCGCGAGCCTATATTTATACTCGCGCGACACCAGCGCCGCGTATCGCGGGACGGCCAGTTCTCGCGCGGCAATCTTTTAGTTTTGTAAATATTTCTTATTCTATTTTTTTCTCTTTCTTGTTTTGTAAATATTTTTATCTCTTTCTTTACATCACAAACAACCTTTTTACCTTTGTACAGATTTGTAATAATAATAATTAACTCATTTTTTTGTATATAAGCAGCGCACTTTTGTAAATAAATCACTCCAGTTCACCACAGTAAATCAAGTTTTACTCTACTCCTCCGACCTCTAGTGAACTCTTAGAGAGACCAACCGGTCCTCTAAACTGGTGACCCCGAAGAACAACAAGCACCTTCAAGAGGAAAATCTGCCCAAGAAAATTCTGCTCGGACGAAGCGCTGCACCACGAAACGCTGCTCAACGACGCTGCACATCGAATCGCTGCACCACCAGCTCTCCACACCATGGAACACAAAGGCGAATCCCTGCCCGAAACCTCGGCACTCACCAGCAACCCGGCACCATAATCAGCATCATCACAGGAGATCGCCGGCATCGCACTTTCGATGCGAATACCGCCTTTCTGGAGGGACAAACCCAGGCTGTGGTTTGTCACGTTCGAGGCAGCCACCAGCAGTCTACACAAGAACCAAAGTCAGCTCTCGCAAATGGTCATCGCTCGTCTAGAAAAGGAGGATATCGAACAGATCGCCGACCTGTTGTACAACCCGCCAGAGACGAACGAGTACCAAGCACTGAAGGACCGGCTCATCTCCGCATAATTATGAGGAATCTGATAGCCGGCAGTTTCAACAGCTGCTGTCAGATATGGAATTGGGAGACCAGAAACCATCACAGTTACTCCGACGTATGCGAAACCTGGCTCGCAAGAAGGTCCCCGATTCCACCCTACAGCTCATGTGGGCCAATCTCCTCCCGGCAAACATTCGCTCCGTTCTGGCCGTCAGCGAAACTTTCCGGTCGAAGACCACACTCGACGAACAAGCAGCACTGGCCGACAAAATACTCGAGCAGTCAACTGTAAATAATGTAAATAGCATCTCATCTCATCGTGTAAATAGCTCCGCATCACCATCATCAAACATCGAGTGCCTTCTTATCGAAGAAATACGAAAACTCTCCCTAGAGGTCGCCGAGTTGAAAAAACAACAATACAACGGCAACAATAATTATCGAAGAAATTATTATCAATGCTCAAGGTCAAGACACAGATCATCGTCAAGATTCCGGCAACGATCAACTTCGCGTCCACGGTCTGCATCACCATCACCGTTCTGCTATTACCACAGCAAATTCGGAAAAGAAGCGAGAAAATGTACACAACCGTGTACATTCAACAACCCGGAAAACTAGACAGAACGTTGGCAGCGGCGGAATCCGGCGTTCACAACAAACAATACCGCCTATTCGTCATGGACAAGACTACGAATCTCACTTTTTTGGTAGACACGGGTGCCAATATATCCGTCATACCGAAAAAGAAAGGCCTTCATCTCCAGCCGCTACCTTTTCAACTCTACGCCGCCAACAACACCGTCATACCTACATACGGCGAGAAAACACTAGAACTTAACCTTGGACTTCGCCGACCGTACAAATGGAAGTTTACCGTCGCAGCTGTATCAAAACCAATCCTCGGTGCCGACTTTCTTCAACATCATGAACTCATAGTCGACTTGAAGAACAGAAGACTCATCGACAGGAGAACCAGTCTACATATCAACGCACCTGGACGCTACACGGACGTACCTACAGTCCGTAGTGTCGACAGCACGCAGTCATATCACGACATCCTGGCAGACTTCCCCCGGCATCACGAGATTGACAGCGATGAACATCACGCCGAAACACAGCGTCGAACATTATATCGAAACGTCTGGCCCACCGCTACATTGTCGCGCCCGACCACTACAACCGCATCGCTACAATCAAGTCAAGAAAGAATTCGAGAATATGATGCAGCAAGGTCTCTGTCGTCCCAGCAAGAGCGCCTGGTCTTCTCCGCTTCACGTCGTACCGAAAAAGAACGGCGACATAAGGGTGTGCGGCGACTACCGACGACTCAACGCAGTAACGAAGCCCGACCGCTACCCTATACCACGACTTCGTGATTTCACTTCCCAACTCGCCGGAAAAACTATCTTCTTGACGACCGACTTGAACCGAGCCTTCCAACAATTACCAGTCCATAAAGAAGATATAGAGAAAACAGCAATCATCACACCATTCGGATTATTCGAGTTCCCGAGAATGTGTCCCGGCCTTAGAAACGCAGGCCAGATATTTCAACGTTTCATACACGAAATACTGCAAGGATACGATTTCGTGTTTTCCTTCATCGACGACTTGTTAATTGCATTCAGCAGCGAAGAAGAACATCGCCAACATCTACGGTGTGTTCTTCAACGTCTAGAAGAAAACGGAATCACAATCAACCCAGCTAAATGTGTACTTGGCAAGCCAGAAGTCAAATTCCTCGGCTTCAGCGTAAACAGCAACGGAATCAAGCCGCCACAAGATAAATTACAAGCCATAGAAGAATTCCCGCTACCGAAGAATATAGAAGAACTACGTCGTTTTCTCGGCATGCTAAACTTCTACCGAGACAGCATTCCGAACGCCGCTACAATTCAAGCCCCGCTACACGCATACCTACATAATGCGAAAAAGCGAGACAAGACACCGATCGAGTGGAACGAGACATCAAAAGAAGCATTCACGGCTTGCAAAACTAGCATCAAAAACGCTGTTTTGCTTGCCCACCCGAATCACAAAGCACCGATCGCTATTTTCTCCGACGCCTCGGACACCGCAGCGGGAGCCGTAATACAACAATACTACAATAACAAATGGCAACCACTCGGCTACTTCTCGAAGAAATTTACTACAGCGCAAACGAAGTACAGCACCTACGATCGCGAACTTCAAGCTATCTACATGTCAGTAAAATACTTCATAAAAATATTCGAAGGCCGAGAACTCATTATATTCACCGACCACAAGCCATTGACATTCGCCCTACAGAAGAAAACATCGACATCGGAAACTCCAAGAAGAACTCGGCAACTACTTTTCATCTCCGAGTTCACGCACGACATTCGTCATATCAGCGGAAAAGATAATATCGTCGCAGACACATTCAGCCGCATAGAAACAATCAACACGCCGTCAGCTGTAAACTACGAAGAGTTAGCTCGCGCGCAAGAGCGAGATAGCACGCTACCTACACTGTACGGTCAAGAAAACTTAAGTTTCAAAACAACAACGCTACCTAACTCCGATATCAAGATTGTATGCGAAACATCAACAAAATACGTTCGCCCGTACATTCCGCAAGACTTTCGACGCGCCATTTTCGACTCTATTCACAACATAAGTCATCCTGGAACAAAAGCATCAAGAAAACTCATCGCGCAAAAATTCTTCTGGCCGTCAATGAACTCCGAGTTCCGACATAAGTGAGTGGACGAAAACCTGCATACAATGTCAGCGAAGCAAAATACAACGACATACATCGAGCGCCGTGTCGACATTTCCACAAGTCGATAGATTTCAACATACGCACATCGACATAATCGGACCGCTAAGTACAACAGCGAGTGGTCATAGATACCTACTTACTATGATCGATCGCTCGACAAAATGGCCTGAAGCTGTACCGCTCACCGAGATCACCGCCGAAACCGTCGCAAGAGTATTCTACGAACAATGGATAGCAAGATTCGGGTGTCCTACTACAATAACAACCGATCAAGGACGCCAGTTCGAGAGTCAGCTGTTCGTCAACTTAACACGTTGTATGGGAAAACAAGACTCATCAATAGTAATACATCGTGGATCGACGAGCTACCTACAGTTTTACTCGGACTACGCGCCGCAATACGAGAGGACACCGGAGTCAGCGCCGCCGAATTAACCTACGGCCGTAACCTACGCTTACCGGCCGACTTCTTCGAAACAACATCATCATCGAGCCTAGATCATACCTACATCGAGCAACTCAGAAAAAACATCGATTCTCTCAAGCCGAAAAACAATGTACATCGCCACGGTAATCAACGCAACATAACTTCATACATCGTGATCTACTTACGTGCAAATACGTATTTCTACGAATAGACGCCGTTCGAAAACCACTCCAAAGTCCGTATGATGGGCCGTACAAAATTCTTCGACGAGAAGAAAAATACTACGTGATACAACTACCCGATCGCACAGCAACAGTATCCATCGATCGTTTAAAACCCGCCTACATACTAAGTGAAGATTACCTCGGCGAGTCAACGAGCAATGTACAACAGTCACCGGTAATTACGAACTTACCTAATACCAATGTACCTGTTACCTTACCTTCACATACCAATAATTTACCTCAAAATACCTCATTACCTTTACCCGTTACCTCATTACCTTTACCTATTACCTCACAACCATTACCAAGTGCATCACCGATCAAGCAGAAGACACCAGCAAGTCCAGCACAGAAGACAACAAGAACGGGCCGTGCCGTCAGACTGCCGGTGCGCTTCGCTTGAGGGGGAGCACTGTAGCAGTACCTACAAAGTACCTACACGTTCGTCGTGGAAGATTGAAACATAGAAGAAAATCGTTCTGCCAAGAACGTACGTTCGGAATAACGAGAGAAACCGTCCGTGTACTATTAAGTGCTTGTGCACCGGACATGAAAACAGCCCTAAAAAGGACTTTTTCTAATAAGAATTCTTCGCAACACTTCACTACGCGTCTTCACATCATGCCTACATCGAGAGAGGAATCTTCGCAGCGTAGCTACAGTCTTCATGGCGTTTGCAGAGCTTCAGAACATCTTCACAAAATGGCGGCACAACTACTCGCGACGGCGTGACGGCGACTGACAGGGAAACGACGTCTGTATGAAATTCGCGCGCGGACTGAATTGGCCGCGGGCCGCGAGCCTATATTTATACTCGCGCGACACCAGCGCCGCGTATCGCGGGACGGCCAGTTCTCGCGCGGCAATCTTTTAGATTTGTAAATATTTCTTATTCTATTTTTTTCTCTTTCTTGTTTTGTAAATATTTTTATCTCTTTCTTTACATCTCTGTCTAATCTAGTTAACCAATCACAAACAACCTTTTTACCTTTGTACAAATTTGTAATAATAATAATTAACTCATTTTTTTGTATATAAGCAGCGCACTTTTGTAAATAAATCACTCCAGTTCACCACAGTAAATCGAGTTTTACTCTTTACTCCTCCGACCTCTAGTGAACTCTTAGACAGACCAACCGGTCCTCTAAAGTCTTTTCTAAATTCTACGTCTTCTCAACAGTTTGAAAGTCCGTAATTATTAGCATGTTTAATAATATTATTGTACACAGTACGTTTAAGGAAATTGAATGTTTTGCACATTTTAATAGGTAAGTAAGTACCTATAGTTTTTGAATCATAATCATTATGCCTGTAGACTGTAGAGTGTAGAGTATCAATCTAATGACCTAATTTCTTTCTATTCGGCTACTATATTCTAGGACACAATATAAAATATTTATTACCTTACCAGAAAATTAGACGATAGAGCCGTTTAGGAAATCAGTGTGAAATAACTTTTTTTAAATTTAAATCAAATAATCATTGCCTCTATAGTCTATAGAATACCCAATGTACCTAATTATTTCTTTTTTGCAGCTACCAAATTTTCCTAAATATCAAGGCGTAGGTATTCATGTTAGCAGTGCCGTAAATAGTGCCACCGGTGCCCAGGCACAGGGCGTAGACTCTGGTGGGCACAAGATTAACCATACCAGGCAGGACATATTATTTTTTCTGTTTTCTCCCGATAAGTTCTCGCTGCGCTCCTAGTGCCCCAATTATAATTGGTGCACCAAGTTTTGTTTTATCTGGTTGTCTGGTGTAAAATGGTTTCGGAGAAAAGTGGCTGTGACATACGGACAGACAGACAGACAGACAGACATGACGCGAATCTATAAGGGTTCAGTTTTTTGCCATTTGGTTACGGAACCCTAAAAATCAGGGATAGGGGCAATAATGCCAATGCCAATATAGCATGGAGTAAAAATATAGGTAGCTTATTGGTAAGGTGCGATTGGATTAGGTATTATTTTATAATAATACCTAATCCAATCGCACCTTACCAATAAGCTACCTATATTTTTACTCCATGCTATATTGAACAAACTGTCTGTTTCATAGAGAAACCACCTGTTAAATTTCTGTCTGTTCTGGGGGGGTTATAATATTATTATATTATAACACCCTTGCGTGCAAAAAAATCGACCACCCCGCGCATTGCTGTTCAAGTCGCTATTTATAAAAAAATATAGTAATTATTAATTATTTCTTTTTATTAATAATGTGAGTTAATATGACAGGGAATGTGTATTGTGTACGTTTAAGTACTCTACATTTCCTAAACCCAACATAAGGAGTTCTAACTGAATATTGGCAGGGTAACTATGTCAGTCAAACTGATTAAGAAAGGATTTATGAAAATTTGTATACTTATTATCCTTCGCAGCCAATAAGGCGGGATTTCTCAATTTGGCGGGATATTAAAAACTTCCTTGTGCGGGCCATCTAAAATTCTTTCGCGGGTCATAATGTGGCCCGCGGGCCTGGGGTTGAGCAGCCTTGCTTTAGAACGTTATCTCAAATTCCAGACTGCAACTTCACCCGAGTGTAGGTATCGTCTACCTGACGTCGTCTTCTCCATAGGGTACACGCACAGCACCAGAAATGAACAAACCATTTTAAAATCAAATTTGTATTTTCACTTGATTCTTATATCTAGAATAACAATATTAAATAAGCTTACTTATGTATACAATAGGTATAATTAGGCGTGGCACTTAACTAATTAATATAACACACCGGTACATTCTCTCATCAACTCGGCCAATAAATGCCATCATCACAAATTAAATATTTGATGTCCTATGCTACCTACAGTATATTATGTGATACTACGTAATGACAAGAATGAAACTATACAAGTTGTGACATACAAAAGCTTAGTAATAGAAAAAAAAAGATGCACAGTCGAGTACATTTCTTATAATAACTGTTGCCGCAACAATGTTTGTATTGAACCACGTTTGTCGCCGACTGTACCGTGTTGATAATGTTTCTATGTATATTTAGCTAAGTTATAAAATTATTTAAATTCATCTATTTCATTTAGATACCTTTACCAAAAGGCACATTATCTAATATATAAAAATAAGTCGGGTTTTCCTTCCTGACGCTATAACTCCAGAACGCACGAACCGATTTACACGGTTTTTCATTCGTTGGAAAGGTATCGGGCTCCGTGAGGTCTATAGAAAAAAAAATATCAAAAAAAACTTCAAGAGAAAAGCAGGAAAACAGGGAAAGTCATTTTTTACATACAGCGCCATTTCTGATACATAGCATGTACTACAACGGCGCCAGAACGTGGTGTGTGAGTATCCCTCACGAAAATAAGTACGTTTAAATATTCTCAACTTGGGATCAACTAAACTTGGAACAACTTTAACATCCACAGAAAGACAATCTGTGCAGCCTGCGGAAAATGACTGCGTCGTCGATGTTTCTGTGAATTGACCTGGGAATCATTTTGCTGACCGTGTCTTTCCTGGGTAGGCTTTTTGCAGCGGTAACCGACATCCACGCGGGCGGAGCCGCGGGCGACCGCTAGTCTCTATTAGACTCAGGATGATTCTAGGCTAGATTTGTTCGAATTATTTTTATGTCATGTGCTTAGGTCAGAAGCTCCAAAATAATTCTAGTCTTCTTTTGTTCGAGTACGAAGATCAAATAGCTATTGAGATCGCAACTTGTATAATTATTAAGGTGAGACCACACTAGGCATAACTGAACTGCAGCGGAGTGACGCGATACTGGGGAGTCGCGTAGTTCCCCTGCCGCGTAGAGCGCTTTAGCTCATACGAATACAAAGAATATTTTGCCTATATAATATATAGTGTAGTTACGATGAGTGCGGTTTCACCCATCTGCATCCTTTTTTTATCTACATGGAAAAAATGTCTTTTATGAGCACGATTCAACAGAAATGATGACACTAACGCTATCCGTGGACGTCATGAGTTGTGTTTTGGCAACCATCGAATCTTGGCTATTCCAGATAATGGGGTGCTTCCACACGGCAGTTAAGTAATGTTATATTCCACTTAACTTGACCGGTATGAAGTTGGTACCTATAATCAACGTATTGTGATTATCAAAAAAATACGTTATTATTGTCTAACTAGTTGCTTACAATATTATAGTTATGTAATATTATCTAATAACAATATGTCTTCCATGTTAATAGTAGTCGGTTTCATTGAAACCAAGCCCGCTGAAGTTTTTTATCCAAGTGAACTACATAACGATACCTAACGGCAGTGTGAGAGCACCTTTAACAATACTTATGAATTCAATTAGGTAAAAATGCAAGCTACGATTCAAGTGCATGGGATAATGAATCAATATTTAAAATATATATCACATTCCAGATTAATGTCTACGTTTCAAGTATGGTTGTGATTGTAAACTATGTAATCTCATTTGAAAAAGGAACACTAATATTTTAACAAAAAAATACCATTGAATAGTTAGGCTGAAGACTAGACGGTCGAAACGAGCGCAACTGCAAGTTTTTAACGTTTGGCGCAATCAAATGTATGAACCTAGCTAGGATTAACAATGTAGAAAAAAACATTTATTGCCTTAATTAACATATTATTTTAGGTATATAATATTATAATAGTATAATAAATATTTCTTAAAGGAAGGTACACTGTAAACACACGTTCTACTCTCGGTTTCTCGGCAAAATAACAAGACATTGGCAGGATATTTAAACAAAACAAACAAACATAACTATACTTACGCATTATATTATAATATGTTAATTAAATATAAGTGAGCAGCAGTATTAAATAGCACAACATTCATTTTACAGGCTGTAATATATACAGAGGTAACATTTTATTGCTTTGAAGTAATGCATAGGTAGAGTACTACTTATTATATTTTATTACATTGATGGAAATAAAAAATAAATTCGTACTGGTAGACTCTAGTGATATTTGCAGTATTGAGTTGGCTTCCAGTATTAAATGCACGTCTATTAAAACTTTTATTGACATAATATATTATATTAATTTTAACAGTGTCCAATGGTGTTATTTTGTTACTCGTGAGCTCTATCGGAAGACCAATGTGATAGTTTGAGCAGATTATATTTATAATTTAAAAGTAAAATTTTTAAATTATGATTATAATAAATCACAAAGTTCTGCGGTCAGATGGAATGGTCACTCGGGCGACTCCGTAGCGAACGAGGCCGTCTGTACTCGAACCGAAACACTATCACTTTCGAACCTATTCCAATATCCGACAAACATAAAGAGGAACACAATCGTTTGGAGTTTTTTTTTATCCTTTGCCCTCGTCGGGTATGGCGACACAGACCGTGGCGGGGCGCTGCCTGTCTGTGACGTGGACGCTGGCGGTGGTGGGCGCGCTGCGGCGGATCTCGTCCGTGGTGGTGTACTTGCACTCCACCACGCGGTAGTTGCACGGCGACCCGTACTCGAACTCTGACCGCTTGGGCACCGCGTTCGGTATGCTCTCAATTATTTTTGTTTCGTCAGAGAATGTAGGGTAGCTGTAACAAAAGGTAACAATAGGAACGTTGGTCATGTAACAAAGGAATTGCGAATTGTGGACGTTACAATTAAGCTTTATTACCAAACTCTACATTAGATAAATCAGAGTACGTAATCAATCATATGCAGTAGTTTGCAGTTCCATAAAATTTTTGTACCTTTGTTCAATACTAAATGCATACTCATTGCTTATTATCATTTATTAATTTCAAAATATTAAATTAATTTCAATTTCCTTTACCTTAGAGGCGGAGGTGTTGGTGACCGAGACAGCGGGAAACTCGCCACTTCTCGCGATATCGCGAGCGACTTTATGGAGCCGAATGTTTGTTCAGGACTTAACGGCGCCCCCAAAACCGACGCCATACCTCTGTAAAAGATAGTAAATGCACTTAATACCTAATACCTAATAATACACCTAATACATAATAATATGTAACAAGTTGAATGAAAAGTCTTTTGAAAAAAATTCCATATTATAAAAATAAATAACAGTAATTAATGTGTCCCTCGCACACTGAGTATTAAGAGTCCGTATACGAAATTTTGCCGATTTCGCTCATTTAACAGACGTGATTTAACAGTTAAAATACAGTACATATTTCTATAAGTTTTAATGCACAACATGTAAGATCATTTCAATTATAATCTAATGTTGCAGCTAGATTTTTTATTTTTTTTAAGTATCTATCTTTAAATAATCCAACTCAAACCCGCGACGGTTTTGTGATTTTTGCTGTAAAAGGTTTAGAATATCACCTGTTTATAGATTGTATTGACGTCTTAACGGTATGAAAAAAATACAATGTACTGTTGAGAAAGTCGTCTATACAATGTTGGAATTACTTTTTACCACTTTGATATAAAAAACCCTTTAAAAAACAGAATACCTATAACTGCCCGCTAACTTGGCGATCGTCCTTTTTCACCTGGCATATGAAAGACGGGCGTGAGTGTGAAGAGAGCAGTAGAAAAGATAGTACGGGCTCTTAAGCAACTTGTATTTCTCCTTTATCTTCTTTATTAAATCCAACAGTTGTTGATGGGACACTTTCTTTATAATATTTCTATACTATGAAGACAACAGCTACTCTATGGCTCGACTAGTCTATGTTCGTCAAAGAGTACATAAGGGTGGCAAAACAGAAGAGACACTCACACAACAGAATCGCTAGGCACTAAGAAGGGTAATGGGGGCGGGCAGGGCGCGTCCGCGCGGGCCGGCGAGGCAGGCTCGGTGTAGCGCGGGCAGCGTGGTGCTTCGCCCTCCTCTACCATGCCCAGCCACCCGCGCAGCCAGCGCCATAGGCCTCGTGGGCTACCTGTAAAGTAAAAATAAAAAACTTGAGAGGTTTCAAGGGACACCCGGATGGAACGAAGTTATAAAGAATTTTAAATTTCCCACCAGTTGACATCATCGCCACATCAACGCCATCTGCCCCTAGTCCCTACTTCGCAGGTACTAAAAAAGTGTCGTTACAACTTTTTCCGTCTAGCCCCCTTTCGCAACGCGCGATAAGGAACTTCGTTCCTACTACTCGAAACGAAAATACTCATTTTGTAAGAGAGTATTGAGATTTGTGATGATAATTGAGAGAACTTTGATATAATAATAATAATTGTAGATAACTAAATAAACACATTACGAAAGGGTTTGTTTAGTTATGACTTATGAATATCAAAGTCAACTTTCATAATCAAAACTTAAAAACTAAATAATTTAACCCAACCACGCAATTTATCCTGTTGGGCGCTACATTGAAATATACCTACGACCTACGTGCATAATTCAAACATACATAGACTGTACCCATATTATAATTTCCATTATATTCTTCTTCACTATAGCTAGTAAAATACTCGTAATGTAGATCTACATGCTTTTGAAAGTTAGAAAGAAATAAGTCTGTAAGGTATAATGTTGCTTGGTATCTTTGTTTAAGACTCGAAGATTGACGCGACATAACAGATAGTTTTTACTTCCCACTCCTTATGTTTGACAATCATTAGTAAAGCTAAATACGGCGTTTGCATGATTTCAATGTTTAGGTAGGTGTAACGTTTTCTCATCCTGAAAGAACGCCAAGCTATTTGTAGAACGCTAATTGCCCGTGTTACTATAGCGCTTGACGAAACATACACTGAACGGTGCCAGAAAGACAGAATTATAGAGTATGCCGAATTGATCAAAATCCTTTCTTAGCGGATGCCTACGTCATAACATCTACCTGCACGCCAAATTTCAGCCCGATCGGTCCAGTGGTTTGGGCTGTGCGTTGATAGATCACCATGTCAGTCAGTCACCTTTTAGAACTGATGTTGAAATTTTTTAAATTTGACGTATTATGACGAAAATCGTCGATAGGGTTGTTAACTTGTTACCTACGAATTTAAAACTATGACATATTCGCTGGACGTGTTCCTCTTTGGTCGTATTGTTGTTTGTGTTTTGGCACATGCGATTAAAATTTTCAGAATCCAATTTTGAAATCTTTATTTTAAATATTTAAAAATAAATTATATCAGCCAGCGCGAGGCACATTCCGTTCATAATCCTAGTGAAACCCGACGAATTTGACAGATATTGAAACCTGTCCGTTTCTTTGCAGTCGAACTACTGGTAGTTATGACTATTGTGACGGTGCTGAGAAATCGAATTGTCAGACAAAATAAAGGGGATGAAAACGGAAAATTGCGACTGCATTTAAACTTGGAGACATTTAATGATTAGCTTTAATTTAATGAAAAAGTTTACATAAAATATATTATGGCGCTTATGTCAAAAACCTTATTAATCTTAAGTAATCATTAAATCTTCCGAGTGCGAACGTAATTGATTGAAAATTATTATGTTGCAACAAGCCTCTACGAAGTGCTACGGACTGCGGGGCGTAGCACACAGCTACACGCTCTATATTTTGATTGTAGTTCATATAATTACGATATTTATAGTGTGTAGTATTATTGTTTTCTATTTATATTTTAGTATTTACGAGTAATACATTATTTATAGCACTCACTGTTGATATACGAGCGTTTAATATTCGCCTATGACGTTGCTATATCGCACAAAATTAAGTACTTCTATTGTACTATGTACTGCAAGTGTAAATATGTTTTACTTACGGGAATATTTTCTAGTATTCTGGGGGCTCAGGGGGTAGAAGTCACCATGTATGGGACAGTGGTAGGCCAACCTTCTTTGTCGGCGCTGTGCGGCGCGCATCAGCATGCACAGTACGATTCCTGAAATAAAATAAAAAGTACCTAAATCAAAAAAGACATACCAAGTTATTCATCCAAGAAAATATTTTAAACTCGAAATACATTAAACAGTTTTGAAAATGTCAAACTTTAGATACGAAACTCTACGTGGAGCGAACGACATGCTTTCACCGAACTTTTCGTCTCTATAGAAAGTTTCAGAGAAATTCAATACACGTGAATAAGCACCTGCCAATTTTCGGAGATTCAAACGAGGGTTGTTAAAGCTTAAAGACCGTGAGCGCATAGCGTTTAATTTCTAACATCGTTATTGCATGCTACGAATAAAAACGTTTATAAAATTTCAAAGCAACGCGGTATATTCGCGTGGAACAGTGTTTTTCAACCTGTGGGTCGAATCTTGGCATGGCGGAAGCTTCTGTAGGGGTCGCCAGAGGTTGAACAATTTCATAAAAAAAACCCAATAAAATATTGATATATCAAGTACGAGAGTTTTAATAAAACGATAAATTGATAAACTTACTGTACTTATACTTCATAAAAAAGCACGGTCGCATCATAAAAAAGGTTGAAAAACACTGTCGTAGAACATCTGTATAATATTTAACCCGACGAGACGAGAGTTTCTTTTCAACGCTATACTTAGTGACCCAGTTCTATGCAAGGTTTCATACACACTACATAGGCGAGTAGAATCAGAACCATTCTTGAAGTCTGTATACGACGCGACGGGGAGATATTAGATAATTATATCTCAGTTTCAACACTTTTCAGTGAGTTTTTCAGCATACGCTCTCAATTTTCTTTGCGATAACATTAAGATGCTGGGAGTTCTTAAGAATTATATTACGAAATTCGCACATATTGCTATAATCGCTTATTAGTAAACTAAATTATGTTTTAAGTATGTCCCTATAATATTGTTTAACTTTTTAAAGATTTAGATACTTATAATTAGATGGATATTATTTATTTCAAGCACTTTAGTCATTATGCGACAAAGGCGAATTTCACAGTTATAATGATATTATGTTTAATAGTAAAATATTAATGTAAAACTATTGCCAGCTCCGTTGGAACTTGGATTATAATATTATTAAGGCGGTCAGGGTTCACAGATATAAATAGTTCTACTAAAACTGTTAACAGTTTATTCTAAATTCTAACGCAATCTTTGGATGAGTATCAACAGGGAGTATAACTATGTAAAAATAGTTTATAACGCAATAGGATTAACTCTTAATATTGAACTTGAAAGATATCAGTGTGATGTTGTGACTAGTTTTTATATGACACATTTATGACTCATTCGCGTAAGAATTCGATGTGACCAACGATCTCCTAAACACCCACAATTTTTCAGGAATTTCAGTGAATCGAAACGTGACGAATTTTTCAAAATTATATGCTCCAATCTCCTTAACAAAATATCAGTTTAAAAAGATGAATCATTATCCACGATGAGATTAGCTGGTGGAAATATGTAGCATTTGTATTAGATCGTGTCAGTGCCGTAAATAGGGCGGTGCCGCCGGTGCCCAGGCACAGGGCGCAGACTCTGGGGGGGCGCAAGAATGGCCAGACCAGGGAGGCCTGTGGCCTGTGGCCCTGGAAGCATTGCTCTGGGTACCTATAATATCTAAAAAAAAATTGGTAAATGCTACCAAAAAGTAAGACTTCGCACCAGGTTTTATAATATATACCCTGGATCCGAAGGTGCCGAACAGAACTTTTGAATCCTTATAGATAGAGGTTCGGGGATTTCGGCGTTGTTTAAATAACTGAAAGTATAGACCAACACATTAATTTGATTGATCATCATCATTATAACCATAATTATACCATGGGTCATCACATTATGACCCAATTATTTGTACCTTTCGTAATATATTGGCATCGAAACAGATGTTTTTGATGATTATTTCGCTGTTTGTGGACCGATAATACAAAATTATTATGTTTTTATATAGGATATAATCTTAATTTTGTAAAATATGTAGTTACGAAAGTGGTGAGCTGATGATGGGATCTATGAGCAATCGAGGGAAATCCTTGAAATTTATCAAAACACTCATAGTGGTTAAAATGTTGTTTCTAGTAAGTTAAACATAATATGTTACGAATAATAGAAATTTAATATGAAGGTGTCTCTTGGTCCAAAGGCACTGAACAGAGCTACTGAAACTTTAAAGATAAAAGTTTGGAAATTGCAGCATCGCTTAGATTTACCACAATTTCGCTTACAGTAATATAACATGGATATACTTAGTATGCGTAGTGGTTATCTACGCATAAAGCCTTATTTAATGTTTTGTAGATAACTAAAAAGAGTAAAATTATTATTTTTTAACAAAAAATTGAACCCGACTTCCATGGAAAAAATAATATTCTTAAAATGACCTAAAAAGCATGAAATAATTCTTATTCTTCATTAGTGTTTTTTTCAAAATTCGACTAAATCTCAACGAATTCTGTACTTTCTCAATTTTCATTCTTTTGAAGTCGGTACTGGCTAAGTTCTATGTCAAGTATCTCAGTTCTGGGCTGGTACCGACTTCAAACGAATGAAAATTGAGTACAGAATTCGTTGAGATTTAGTCGAATTTTGAAAAAGGCACTAATGAAGAATAAGAATTATTTCATACTTTTTAGATCATTTTAAGAATATTGTTTTTTCCTTGGAAGTCGGGTTCAATTTTTTGTTAAAAAATAATAAATTAAGCATATTTCTTACTCCCATGAATTTTTTCACATTTCCAGAAGCAACCGTTTAGCTGGTAGAAGGGGGGGGGGACACTGGACTTAGAGTGTCTAAAGTCTAAACACACTAGGCTGAATTACGCTGGCGTAAATTCCGCCGCGTTTACGTCGCGTTTCAAACTCATACAAAATACGGGCGGAAAGAGAGAGACACTATTCCGTCGCGTTCCGCCCGTATTTTGTATGAAATTTTGAAACGCGGCGTAAACGCGGCGGAATTTACGTCGGCGTAATTCAGCCTAGTGTGTTTAGACACTAACGATTATTTCCACTTTAAAACTTAATATTTCACAAACGGATCTCTAAATCGGAAAATGATCTATGAATACTCGTAGGTAATATTTTAAAAAAACCTATCCAACGACACCCCACACGATTGGGTGGACGCGAAAAAAAATTCATCCCCGCTTGATGTGTAGGGAAGGTACCATAAAAAATATTTTTCCAAGAATTCATGTACCATTTTGTCGGCATCACTAATATGCCAAATTACAGCTTTGCAGGTCCTATAGACTCTGAGCAAAACCGCGGATAGACAGACTGACAGACGGACAGACGGACGGACAGACCGAAACTACTTATAAGGGTTCCTTGTTGACTACGGAACCCTAAAAAACAAGGGCGCAGTTATAGAAGCTCGCACAGGGCGCAAAAAAGGCTATTTACGGCACTGGATCGTGTATACGTTTCTTTAAAAACACTTGTCTCTTTCTTTCACGCTTTGGCGGAAGCAACCCCTTATTTTAAATTGTAGTATATTATCTACTCTACTACACTCTACTAACTCCTCTATACATACTCTGGTTTAGAGTCGATCAATGTAGGAGTTAGCGCTTCTGACCTGATAAAGGCGTGTTGTCGCGTAGTGGTCAGGAGCCTCGTTCCTCCTCTCTCTTTCTCTATCACTCACCCTCTATCTCTATCTATCTCTCTCACCTGCTATCGTCATGAGCGCCCCGGCGACGATGCACACGGGTCCGAGGACCCGGGAGTTGCCGGTGAAGGCGATCCGCGCCGCGTAGTGGTCGGGCTCCTCGTTCTCGCCACAACCGCGGTATGATGCCGCTGTGAATGAAAATGACATTGCTTTAAAAAAAAGTTTTGGAGTTTACTCCTTAAGAATCGATTTTCATATATAAGGCGCCCGGTATGAGAAAAATCCGAGGGGTAAAACCTATTAAACAAGTAACGAAAAAATGTGTCACGTTTTTGGAATCATCGGACATCGGAATATTATATTATATTATTATACTAGCAACGTTGTTTTGCCATTTAAAATATTTCTACTTCATCAGTTGATACAAATTCTTACCCCCTCTTTTGTCCCCTAAGAGGGGTGGGGCGAAAAATTGTATACACCAGATGTTAAGTTGGAAAAAACAGTTAATAATATGTCAAAGTAAGTCCATTAAAGAAAAAAGTTTGATACAAAATCTGACCCCCTCTTTGGTTCCCTTAGAGGGGTGGGGTGCGGGGATTTTTAGACACCAAATGTTGAGTCGGAATAAGACAAATATATCTGTGAAAACCGTATGCAAATCGGATCAGTAGTTTTCGTGTTAAAGCAAAAGTCTTATACAAAATCTGACCCCCTCTTTCGTCCCTTTAGAGGTGTGGGGGGAATTTTTTTTATACACCAGATGCTAAGTTGGAAGAAGGCAAATATATCTGCGAAAACCGCATTCAAATCGAATCAGTAGTTTTCGTGTGATAGTGGAACAAAGATACAGACAGACAGACAGACAAAAAACTAACTACATTTTTGGCTTCTATAGCAAAGTAGTGACACCCCCCGCTTATTATTTTTTTAATATCTTTAATGTACAGAATTTTCATTTCTACAGTTTTATTATAGTGTATAGATAGCGGTCGCCCGCGGCTCCGCCCGCGTGGATGTCAAAGCAAAACATTCTTTTCATAAATCTATTCCTACTAATTTGAATGTTTGGCCCTGGGATTTACATAATATTAATTTATCGTTAGTGCAAAATAATTTTTTACAGGAAATTGGAGCCTTTTGAAGGGTATAGGCAAATCAGTAGGGATCATTGGTATTCTTGGTATATGAGCCAATTCACCAGCTGCAGGGCCGGTCATAATCTACGCCTTGGTAGCGCCCACTTCGAAACGGGCGTAAATCGCAATTTTTAATTTCGCCATAACTTCTAAACCAAACATCCAATTTTAATCATTCAAAGACCAAATATTATCTACATAAACTGTACTTAGTGATGAAATAATTCATTTTGATAAAGATTAATGGCATGAGTAAAATAAATGCGTTTAAATGTAGTCCAAAAAAAAATCAAGATTTTTAAATAAAATAATGGTTGTTGTACCTCACTTGACATAGATAGGTATAGTGTATCGCAGACTTTTTTGTAGATATTTAAAAGATCTACATTTACTTAGAACATTGTATGGTTCTATCTTTTATAGTTTAGGCAGCGTACGCAAAATAAGTAAATTTTCTGGTTGATTTTTTTCACCTTGTGTCAGAAAAACCCAAATATCTTACGGAACCCTACATTTCCCGAAATAAAATGTAGCCTATGTTATTCGTAAATAATGTAGCTTTCGAATGGTGAAAGAATTTTTTAAATCGGTCCAGTAGTTTTTGAGCCTATTCATTACAATTAAACAAACAAACAAACAAAGTTTACCTCTTTATAATATTAGTATAGATAATTATATTATATATAAATATAATTAAATAATTCGGCCCCGCCGAAACTCATGCGTCGTTCAGTAAACTTCGCAGTTAACTCGTGCTTGCTTGCCAGCGAGGCCCCGGCTCAGTTCGCCACCATCTATTTAATCGTGTTTTAAGATTATGTGTTCCAGATTAGATCCAAATCAAATATTAGCACTTCGTTTTATTTTCATTAAAATGTCTAAACTTATTTTTATCGAAATTCGCTGCGATAAATTGATTATATTGTGTGTGAGCTTTATTTACTTAAGAAATTTGTTTGACTCTTTGTTGATCTCACCATTATAGTATATAATATTAGGATATAGGTCGCCTCACTCCCTTTTACCACGCGTTTTATTTAAATATTTAAAATTAACTTTTATTTTATTTAAATATTTAAAATTAACTATGGACACGTAATCTCTTAGACCGTTCCTACCCTGCTATAATCTTATCTAGCACACTTCCCCGTAAGCTTCACTCTTGCAGCCCTCAGTATATTTTTCTGGTTTAGTGGCAAAACGCCTTCTGGAGCAAAAAAACATGTGACGTCAACTGTAAGTTTGCTTAGTAATTTCGTTAAACTTCGACCGCGGTCGTGTCCATGTTTCCCATAAAAATAATATACTGCAATTGGTTGTGTTTTCAGTATTACGTCGTTAATGTCTAAGGGAGGATTTCACCAATCATACAACTTTGTTTTATAAAACTTAGTTCTCATTAAACGCATTCCTACGGGGATGTAAATCACGTTTTGTTTCAAATGGATTTTATAATTTAAAATAACCAGTAATAAATTGCCCAGCAGTGGGACAGCGGAGGTTAGTAAATAAAAATCGGCCAAGTACGAGTTGTACTCGCGCACGAAGGGTTCCGTACCACGACAGAGCAAAAATAGACTAAAAATTGTATTTTTTGTATGGGAGCCCCCCTTAATTATTTAATTTATTTAAATTTTATTATTAATTATTAAAGTGCAAATACAATTAAGTATTTTGTGAATATTTCAATTGCCTATGTGTTGCCGTTATTGATTAAGAGCAAAAAATTGCAAAAAAATCACGTTTGTTGTATGGGAGCCACCCTTAAATATTTAATTTATTTTGTTTTTAGTTTTTGTTGTTATAGCGGCAATAGATATACACAATCTGTGAAAATTTCAGAAGTCTAGCTATAGCGGTTCTTGAGTTACAGCCTGGTGACAGACAGACGGACAGACGGACAGACATCGAAGTCTTAGTAATAGAGTCCCGTTTTTACCCTTTGGGTACGGAACCCTAAAAACGATTTCTATTTTAGCAGGCAAAGTATTTCCTCCAAATATTTACGAGTCAAGATTATGTAAATTTTATGAGACAGGAGTATTTAGGGCGACCTAAATACACGGAACTGCACTTCGTACTCTTCGTAGGCTTGATTAGCTCTGTGTCACAACCCTTATCAAGATGAACTCCATCTAATAATGGAACATGATAGGGGCTTCTGAATTTCATACTATGAAGTCTGACGGGTTATTGTTATAAATAGCAATACAAAAGATGTTTACAATGCATTGTCTTTGCCTCGTGTTCCTAAAATACGAAATCAGAGGAAAAATACTTTGTGATTGCTATTTATAAATGCTCCCTAGTTGTTTACTATGTTTCTTGGCGATAAGCTCGAGAAGTTATCACAGGGTAATATTATAATGGTACTGAATTTAGTACAATACAGTGTTCTGCAGCAGTATCGTAGAGCATAGAGCTATCAAGTGACACATTTTTATCGTGAGACTCAACTGGTCTCTAAATTCTATCTTAACTTTTAAAAACTCATAAAGGTATCCTAAACTTTCTTTCTTGTTGCTGTTACGCTGTTAAGCGTTTCTTCATACAATGTCTGTTCTTACAGCAACTTATATAATATTATATACCGTGGGAGAGCCATGCATCGGCACGAATGGGCCGGCTCGACCGGAGAAATACCGCGGGCTCACAGAAAACCGGCATGGTACAGCGCTTGCGCTGTGTTTCGCCGAGTGAGTGAGTTTAACGGAGGCCCAATCCCCTTCCCTACCCTCCCCTCCTCCCCTATTACCCTATTCCCTCTTAAAAGGCCGGCAACGCACCTGCAGTCCTTCTGATGTTGCGAGTATCCATGGGCGACGGAAGTTGCTTTCCATCAGGTGACCCGTCTGCTCGTTTGCCCCTTATTTTATATAAAAAAAACTTTGTCAACAACCAATGAGAGAAAAGACCTCAAAAGATTTCCTACTACATTCACCAATGTCGAGAGAAAAGGCCTCAAAAGATTTCCTACTATATTCACCTGTAAGCACGCATCCGACCAGCATGAAGAGGAAGCCGAATATCGGCAGGATGATCTGGCAGTTGGCGGCGACGACCACGCCGGCGACGGCCAGCCCCCCCTCCACCTTCTCCACGCGGAGGCGCGAGATGGCGGGTGGACATCGCGGCTTGCCCACCGGCGCGCGGACCAGCGGCTCGCCTGGTGGGGACGTCGTCCTATGGAAGAAAATGACATGTTAGTTAAGGGAAAGGCACTAATGCTAGTCACGGAACTAATAGATGACACTTACGACAAAAATACTATAAAAATAAGAATTAGGTACTCTAATTATTTCTCAACACTGTAAATTTTAGAAGCTTCTTAAGCTATCTGTTGATGTGAAAAAATATATTAGGGACGCCTTCGGGAACAAAATTTTAAAATGGGATCAGTTTTCGTAAATAACTTTGAGTATCAATAACATGTTATTAATACTCTAAGGTAAATATTGTGACCGCGTCAACACGCGCTCGGCAATTTCTTAGCAAATAGGTTAAGGAAGGCGAAATTTTGCACGTAAGTTTTGAATACATTTATTAGATTTTTTGTAATTTCTATTGATTGTTGTATACACTAATTAATGTTTGTTTATGATTTTTTTATCCATTTTCCCTAACAATATAAAGGGTGTCTATTATTAGTTCTTGAAAATGTAAAAAACCTAATAGATGACATGGGTCTCATCTTTTAGTTTTGCAATACATACTAAAGTTATTTTGTAGTTTATTCTACTGCAAATGTCATCACTATTCTCTGAAAATATAATTCTATTAACAAACTAACAACTTAGAACTAATGTACTTACCTAAAAATTGACATGGTGTCTAATATTAGACCTTGTACTGATCTAAAAATCGATTGCTTTAGTTTTTTAGCAGTAAAAAGAAGAAAAAGGAGAGCTGAGAAAAAAAAGAAGAAAAAAGAAGAGACAAGAGAAGCATATAGAGACTAAAGGCTGAAAATAAATTTGCTAGGAAAAAAAATATGAAAAATAAAAATAAAAGGAAAGATAGTTTCAGCATGGAAGAAGAATGGATAGAATCTGGAGACAACATGGATAATATTTCGGGGCCGTACATAAAATACGTCACAATAAAATTAACAATTTTTGACCCCCTCCCCCCCGGTTGTCACGCTGTGTCACACTTTCTGTGACCCCCCCCCCCTGTAAATATTACGTCACAAAAACTAAGCCCCCCCCCTAAACATGATTTTTGATTGATAATACACAAATTATATTAGAAAATATATTTTTTATTTTTATAATAAAATTTAAATATACATATCTTTAATAACAAACAAATAAATAATATTTCTATTTATTAGAAGTCCAAGGATTCTGTAAATGCTCCGAAACATCTATAATTGGTATTGCAACATCTTCTTCTACATCTTCGAAACTACCATCCACTTCATCGTCATCTATCCATTCTGCATTTTCCGTACCAGCGTTTTCATCTCCTAATATACATAACAGCTCTCGAGCTCGCCGAGCTGCAGTGCGAGTTGGTTGTATACGTCGAACTACTTCATCTTGTCTTTTCTTTTTTGGATGTAAATTCTTCAATTAATGCTGCAGTAAGGTTTTATTAGACGTATGATATAGGCTACATTCTTTACATGTTCTATTCGCCAATTTATCATGGACTGATGGACAAAACCAATCGTAAGGAATTTGCTGAAAATCTGCAGCTTCAGGCTGAAATTTCACTGCAAGACGAGCACATAGATTAATAAATGTGCCATCATCAGAATTTACTTGCGATACTATTAATCCGTTTTGAGTTTGTTGTAATTTAATCGGTGGAGGCAAAAATCCGTCTGAATTAAACTTCTTAAACTACTTCTAGTTTGGCCACAGCAGTCTTCGTTTGAGCATTTCAAAATTTGTAATAAGTATTGTGATTCACGAACATGTTTACAATACCAATCATCAATTATTACTATTTGTACATTGTCACTATCATCTTATTTTGGTGCTATATACTCCGCATCTACATCGTAACCATCGACTTTTAACGACTTCCAAACACTAACCAAAGTTGTCCCAGCATATTCAAAGTTATTTTCTTCCAAATCTTTATCAATAGTTTTACCGTAAGAATCTAAATGCGATCCATAATGTAAATTAAATATCAGTATATATTTACTAATACGAAATAAATGACTTCTATCATTACAAAATTGAAAAAAAAGTCGAGAGAATGAATACATACTCAGTAAATTTTTTTAAAGAACGGCGAACGTCACGCTGCCGTAGACCCCCTGTCCCCCCTTGTCACATCTTGTCACACTCGGCAAAACCCCTCCCCCCCACCTTGTATGCGAACATATTTTTTGAATGGCCCCTTCTGATGCATGTAGTTATTATGATGAAGTAAATGAAATCTTTTGAAAAACGGCAAATAAAGACCTAATAATATGAAAAATGTAAAATGTAATTTAATGTTCTATGTCAACTATAATTACAAATCATATTGGTGTCTAGTATTAAGTGATGTTCGTTTTTTGTGATGTCATCTATTGGCTCTTATGACTAAGTTTACAAAAAGACCAATAATATATTTTTTTATTGATTTGTCAGAGAATAAATAAAATAGTTTTATTTTGTAAGAGTTACTGAAGACATGGAAGAAGTTATCAATCCTTTTTTTTCATAAATATATATTTTATAACATTCAAATGTTTCATGTTTCCTTAAAGTGTCTGCCATTAGTGCTTTTCCCTTAATTGACATTTAAATATATGAGAGGATGAAGTGGGAGTCCGGACAATTTCTCATTTTTTTATTTACTTATTACAAAATAAGGTATTTTAAATTAATCCTTCGATCGCGGATTCTTGGAAATCTATTGTTATTCTATTGTTGTCGCGATCACCGGTGCTCTTATGGGGCTTGATAGATTTGAATTTTTTTCTCTCAGTCTTTGTAACTTATCTAAAAAAACGTTAATTTTCAAATTGTTGGTTACCCGCTTCATCAATCATGATCAATTTTTTTTATGTAGAAGCAATGCAACATTTATTGGATGGTAAAAGCTAAATTTTAAATGCCCCAGGAAATTTTCTTTGAACGTGGTCCTGCAGAACAAAAATGACTAGTACCTATAGTACCTACTACGGCATGATTTATCCTCCTAGTTACCCCCTAGTTGGTCTATAATCTGGTCAACAATTTATCTGGCAGTTCTTAGGAGCTCTAGTTTTATGTTTATTCGTAAAGATTGAGGGCACCTAGATATAAGGCAGATTACATGATATTTATTATTTAGACATTCTACTCGCTACTCAACTAGGTATTAATAATAATGTTATTCATACTTTGTGTTTGTCTTTTATTTTAGGCGATTGTTGGTCCTTTTATTTTCAGGAAAAGACATAGGATCACAGGATAGTTTCTTTTACGGAAAATGTATGATACCTGGGCGATTAGTGGTTCATATTAGACAAATATAACATCTATATCTTTCTTATATATAAAAATGGATCTTCAAATGTGTTAGTCGCGCTAAAACTCGAAAACGGCTGAACGGATTGGGCTGATTTTAGTCTTAAAATATTCGTAGTAGCCCAGGGAAGGTTTTAAAGTGACACAAAGTTCACCGGGACAGCTAGTCTTATAATATAAAAATGGATTTTCAAATTTAAGTGATACGAAGTTCACCGGGACAGCTATTTTGATTATATTTCAGCATACAATTTTATATACAGTATATAATTTCGGTCAGGTAGACGACAGATGCAGTATTTTAGAACGCTTTCACAATCTTGGCGCACTAGAACAGTTTAATATAGTCACAGCCTTGAAGAGAACACACGGTACGAAGTATTTTCGTAAATCTAATGTGTTCCTTAATTACCTCATTACATCTCGTAAGCTTGATAAACACTATAAACTAGCAGTAAGTGTGATTAGGTTTGGTATAAATAATGTAGGGAGGAAGAAACATTATCATAATAAGTTCGGTATTAGGCAAAGGCAAAATGTATGTCGATATGTATTCGTAAGCTCTAGCCCTTCGCTAAGACGTTTTCTTTATCGCTTCGGATTTTGATATTTGTTCGCATTTTGATCGGCGATTCTATAAAAAAGCGATAAATAAAACGTCTTGGCTAGAGGTTCTGATTACATTAGTGGTGGGTCGTCGACGCTTTTTCGATCAACGAAACGAGACTGTTTATCGTTCATCGTAAACTAGTTGAAAAAACATTTTTTTTTTCGACTAGTTTACGTCTTCGACGAAAAGTGTGGTGGGTCGTCGACGCTTTTTCGATCGACGAAACGAGACCGTTTATCGTTCATCGTCAAAATAGTCAATGGCAAAACAGATTTTTCTTCAACTAGTTTTCGTCTTCGACGAACACTGAACTAAACAATAAACTATGACAAACAAAGTAGTTTTTTTGACTAAACGACTTTCAGCATTAACTGTTTTGACAAACTTGTTGTCGTTTTGCTGATCGACGCGACGACTGATGACGACGAACGACGAGACAGTTTAATCTGTGAGCGGTGGAAATGCACTTCCCTACCATAGTACATACTTTTTTCCAGGCTTAGGACTGGCAGGCAGGCAGATTAATTACTGTAATTTTACATTTACTTAATTAATTTAAAATATCACCACCTATCCGTCGATCGCGTCGTCGCGTCGCGACGAACGGTCTCTGTCACACACACCGTTTCGGCATGGCAACCGTTCACGCCTAAACCAAACTGATCAGTAGACGCTAAACTAGTTTACCCGTTCATGACTAATAAACAGTTTAATAAAACGGTTCGTTCATTCAACGCCCATCCCTAGATTACATAGGCTTATCTCAGTGACAAGTTGCTACTTATCTAAATTGAAGGTAGAGCATACGTTAATTTGCCTTTCAGTAGTAAAAAGATTTCATGCTGTTTCAACGCAAAATCTCAATGAGAAAAGGTCGTTTTCACGTAACGAGTTTAAAATTACAACGTGCTAATAAATGTCACTGTCACGTTCCGTGATACGCGCTATACAGTGTCCCGCGTACATTGTGACGTCCACAAAACGTGACAACGAAACGTGATTTGAATAAAAACTATGAATGCTCAAGACAGTTTTAGAACACTCGTCCACTCGCTAAAAAGATGAAAAACATAATATAGACACAGCGGGAAAACGCAAAAACAGATGCCGTATACGTAATATACGTAACGTAATATTCATTTTAGCGATATGAAAAATACCTTGCTATGTTCTTGGTTCTTTATTTTGGTTACTCATCTAATTAACAATCGTCTCGGCACGCCATATTTAATTGACGCAACCCTATTACACAGACTTTGTAATTACGTTAAGACGATTCGGCTTGTTTCTGCAACAATAAAAAAACCGTAAACAGCGGTTCGGTTGGACCGAGAAAAAAACAATTTACGTAATGATCTGCACGAACGGATGTACTCATAAAATGTTAGTGCACGTTAATGTCGATGAAACAGAAAGCAGAAAATGTGAGGAATTTATAGTGGGCCTGGGTATTGTGTCGATATAATTTTATTGGCAACACGCGAGGGGCCTACGTAGTGGGATGTTCCAAACCATTCTTTACATTCTTACTAGATGTAAGACATAGGCGATCCTGTCTTGTAAAACATCTGATACACGGTCATCAACGGCGGTTGTCAACAGCAAAAGCGAGTATGCGCGTTGCCACTTGCCAGCCACACTGTTGTCAACGTGTTGTCAACCCATAAAGTTAATATACCTATCGGAATAGAGAAACAAAGGCCTGAGCAAGCGAGATGTCTCTATCAGTAACACTGCGTGGTAGAAAGAGAAGCGTGATTTGAGGTTGCATAGCTTTTTTTTCATCTGTTTGACAGTCTGTCTGACCCTGTGCCGATCGTTGTCAATTTGGGATCTCAGAAAAATTGTGATTTTAAGTTAAATAATGAATAATTTTTAGAAATACTGCTCTAGAAACATGGTTAAATGTTTGTGGAATGATTGTAGATCCACACATCGAAAAAAGCCGGACAAATATTCATTTCACAGGTGAATTATTCTACATCGATAGGACCTAGTTTTTAGTTTATTTTTGCCAATTCCCTACGAGTTATTGGTATTGATTTTGATAATTCACTTCCATATATGTTTAATTATATGGAAAACATAACTTGACTAGCCATGGTGCACAATTTGAGGATATTTTGTGTAAACAATTTTCATCTATTTTACACTAGGGCTGCATCAAGTTATCGAATATCGTGAAAATATACTAATACTAATTATCTAGGAATGTTGAAATGATAACATACTCATCCGTAGTTTATAATTAGTTTAAGTATATTAATATACTATCATACATAATTTATAATTAGTTTAAGTATATTAATATACTATCATACATAATTTATCGTTTTAAGGTTCCGCACACAAAGCGTAAAAAGTCCTAGTAGTGAGGTCCCGCTCTACTACTAAGACTTCGTTGCCTGTCCGTCTGTCCATCCGTCCGTCCGTCTGTCTGTTTCCAGGCTGTATAACAAGAACCGCTATAGTAATAGACTTCTGAAATTTCCACAGATGTAATGTCATTCTACATCCAATATGGCTGCTCATCCAAGATAGGGGAATAGTTGAAAGCACTTCTGCAAGATGGGCATCAAATAAAAGGGCTCATTGAGAGTCATCAAATAAAAGGGTCTAGTGAAGTCGTGTCGTGTCGTGTACGGATGTGACGTGACGTAACCTGTCGTGTCGAATCGTGTCATGACATGTCGTGTCGTATCGTGCCGGGTTTTAGAAAATGCCCGGTTGAAACCGGTCACCCTTCATGCGCGAGTCCGACTCACACTTGGCCAATTTTTCAGATTTCCTGCTGACCTGGATACCAGAAATTCATGGCTTTAAAATAATTAACCGTCCAAACTGGACTCCGAAGAAAAATTCATGCATATACTTAATTATGCAGCAAGCATTTTGAAGAAAAGTCATATTTTACTTCAAAATTACAATTTTTATTATACCTATCTATGCAGTTTTATTTTATCCCATTCTGTTTTTACAATCTTACAATTATTATTCCATGATCGATATTTTGTCGAATTACAAGATGTTTGTACATCACTGACACGCACACGTAAACATAATTGTATACACAGATGTAAATCAAATTTTGGTTAAGCTTGACAGCTCGGGATTGTTTCTCTATTCCGATAAGTATATTACCTTTATGTGTCAACCACAGTGTTGAATAGATTTTGCGTTGTCGTCAACCGCCGTTGACGACCGTGTATCAGATGTTTAAGTCGGTAGAGTTGTAGAGACTAGAGCGACGCTCTACAACCTTTAGATATACTAAGGTTTACTTTTTAGTTCCATGAAAAAAGACTTTGATGGACCAAGATCGCATATTTTTGAATCGTGCTATCAAAGTTTTTCAGTCGGTACGATTTAAACAACGTCTGATCGTCTGAAATGACCAAAGTGGGTTTGGGCCGGACCGAACGAGCAAGAGCCTGACGCCATATTACCACAAGCCTTTGTAATTTGAATGTGTTAAGCAAGATGTGAGTAATAGACTTTCTTTTAATTGGATGTATTGTGTGGGTAACTGATGACATCATGGAGTACCGTATACGGTTAGTACGGTACCGTACTCCAGAACGGAACACCGGGTTGATCACCGGCGAAAGAAGGCGGTTTAGTAATCAGTAGTCTGCAGGCCGCTTCTGCGCTGACAGCTATTACAATACAATGGACCAGGTACAGTCACCATCCAAATTACTGAGAGAAATGAGAGTTAGAATATCGACGCGATGAAAAAGATAAGGTAAACTTTGAGGTGTATCTATTGAGCTATGCATATTATATGGTGGTTTTTAGTTTTTACTTTAATGGCGATAATAGGCTTGATGACTAATTTTTTTTCTTATTGGTAATTGAAAGACCCTTAAAAAATAGAAACATCGCTGAAAGAATGACTCTGATAGCTTTAAAATTCACCAAGATATGACAATTCAAACATCTCATAAAATAGACCTGCCCGAAACGCTCCATACAAAGTGCTACGAAAGACTGACGTCACTCTTTCGTAGTTTGTACGGATCGGGAGAGAACTTTGTTCGATAGGTATGTTAAATATTGCGTTTATGAAAGTGGTTTCATAACAAAAGTTGCTTTTAATTGCATAAGTTATCTAATGGTATACAAATATTAAGAAATAAAATTGAAAAAAAATTCGACTTGATTATCCAACTTTGAAGGCGCATAACAAAAAAAAAATACAAATGCTGTCGAGCTGAAATTTTGGGAACACTTATTTTTTACCGTGATTTATTTATTTTATTAACAAGATTCGCTAATCTTTAACCTTGTCATCATCCCTATTTTCCTGTTATTTCTTTATTTTTCACTACATGATGCCCGTAACTCAGTTGCGCCAAAATTCGTTTATCGCGCGGGAACCGTACATTTTTCCGGGATAAAAAGTATCTTATGTCCTTTCCCGGGACTTAAAGTATCTAAATATAAAGTTTGGGCGTGAATAGGTAATGGACAGACAGATTGACAGACAAACCCACTTTCTGGTTTATAATATTAGTGTGGATTAAAGAATTTTGTACAATTATAAATAAAAGGTTTCAATTTATCACTATTGAATTAAGAAAATAGACGATGAAATTCAGCCCTCGAAACTTACTGTCACATTTTCCCCAGCGTAGGGTCTGATTAAAATGCAGTTCCCCACGGCCGTCAAGAGGTCTGTCGTAAAAGTAATTAAACCTGACACTGGGGTTAAAAGTAGATGATAGATAGGTAGTAGAGGACTCTTGTGACTTGTTTTATTGCTTCTATTAATTTTTAATGGATTCAATGTTTTCTTTGTCATCCAATGAAAGTCATATTTTATTTTTCTTAGACTACGGATTAGGAATGTAAGTTGAAGCCCCAAAAAGAGTTTTCTGACCAAGCGAGGTGGTACGTCTCGTTAAGTCGCAACTGATAGTGGGATTTAGCCCGACTGATTTCGAATTCTGTGGCTACTTGACTTGCCACAACATTATAAATTAAAAAAAAAAATTACTAGATTATTCGTTGAATATCGTATCAATTCCCTCCTAATGTTTCAAGACCTAAATAATCCAAATTAATTTAGCCGTTTATCCGAGTTTTAGCAAAACTAGAAAAATTTAAAATTTCTTTTTAATTAATGTTAGGGCCGATTCACACCGGAATGGCAGCGGCGTGGCGAGCAGTTTCAGTGTCATATGATTTTAAACTTTATCTTCATTATTGTAATACATAGTATCGCTTGAGAAATCGACGCCGCCGACGGCCGCAAGATGCCACGAGCGGCCACGAGCGTCCACAGGCGGCCGTTTATTTCTCAAGCGATACTATGTATTACATTAATGAAGATAAAGTTTAAAATCATATGACACTGAAACTGCTCGCCTCGCCGCTGCCATTCCGGTGTGAATCGGCCCTTAGACAAAAAGTAGGCAAATAATTCGACAAACTCTTTTGCCGACTGTACTCGGCAACCAATGGGTGAAGTTGTTCAACAATGGTGATTCGAATAGTCAATGCTTATGAAACAGGCGACTTCCGTCCAACCATAGCATGTGACTACTTTGGCATAGTGGGACAGAGTACAGACTACAGTCATAGCTGCAGTGTTACCAACTTTTAAAAATATGTATTTACACCTAAATGGTCAAAATCCCGAAATTTACGCATACATCTAGTCGCACGTACACAAACACGGCAAACACCGTCTCGAAGTCTGCCGAACTGAAACGATGTTAGACGAGTGTTACGCTTCTTTCGTTACAGAATATCTTGATTCTGTCGCAGCGCTCGAAGCCTGCGATAAAAGCTATGCAATAGCTTAAAAATCCATTCGATGTTTATACCCTCTAAAGGGGGCAAACCCTTAGGGGTTTACCAACTTAGGTTGGTAACCCTGCATAGCTGGTGTCGCTTAAAGTACTTTTAATTTTTATGCTTAAGTGACACGGTCGGTTAAGCGCGTGGGTTTTAACTTTTATGCATTGGTTTTATGTGATTAATAGAGAGTTAGATATTTAGTATCGTCGTCGTCATCAAGCTTCCTCTATCTTTGATAAACTTTTTCTGTAGGTACAATATGAATTTGATATGTTGTTTTTCTCGACTGTATAAAAATAAATGTTGCTTACATAAAATGTAGCGCGCTGAACAAAATATAGAGTCGGTCGTTTTACAATTATTTATTAATTAAGACTCTATGCATCAAATTAACTACCATTATATTACTTACAAGAATACGTAGATTGAAGATCCATCATCTTAATATCAAGATATAATAATATAATTCATACAACAAAGCTTTTACGTCACTCATCGTACGTTTAGTTTCGTCTTGCTGTATTAGTTATTACATTCTACTTCAATTGTAGCTACTTAAGTTCTTCTTAAATATAATTGTTATTCTTCAAACGAATAATGCGTAACTATGTTTTGTTCTGCGTGTTACAAATCATGTTTTATGTTTGTTGTTGATGATATATTTTGTTTTATGGCCCATAAACAGTATCGCCATTCGCCATAGTAAAAGTATTAATTCGTACAGTAGGGTAACTCAACTGTGTTCTTGAAACGATACCAAAAGTGCCTGTGCCTATAATATGTGTGCGAGCGACGATTGGACTGGTATTGATATTATGGTTTACTCTATTCTTTACAACTATTATGAAATTTAGTTCAAACCGCCAAACTAGTTTCGATAAAATTTACTATGGAAGGATTTGAATCCTAGATAAGGACATAGGATACTTTTTATCATGGAGAAATAAACGGTTCCCACGCAATAAGCGTGTTTCGGCGCAACGACAATAACATTTAGTTATATGTTTACCCTATCGCACTGGGTGAACCTGTAATGATAGAAATAAGTATGGAAATAAATAAATAAATACTGTATGTCGAAGGTTCATCGCAACAGTAGCTGGTACCGTACGCTTTCCGACTCAGTGGCCACGAACAAAACTCATTCGTCATAGTCGTACCCGCTGTTCAGACAGTTTTTATTCCTATAGCTAGACGATTAGTCATAAAATGGATTTTATTGCTTTAAAATTGGGAAATAATAAAACGAGCGAATAAAAAATTACTTAGCGACTGATGATGAATATACTGTTTTAATAACTTGAGCGATATGAATTTGAGTAAGCGAAAAATAAACTAAACTAACGACTAATATTGATTTATAATAAAATCCAGAACGAGCTTACAAAAAGTGGATTGTGATTAATCTATTTCAGATATTAAAATTCTATCCGAGCGACTGTATTACTAAGTGAGCGACTGGAAATACATAGCGGGCAACTTCAATATTAAAGATAGATTCAATTTTTCTAAGTGAGGTTATACATTACGAACTACTAAAAAGTTCACTTTGAGCAAACTTTTGTGAGCTGCTTTATTAATGATTATTGGTTACTGATATTCTATTTGAGGGCTTATATTTATATTTTGATACGTGTTTTAATGAAAACTACAGATTGTAAATGCGGGAAATTAGAATGGGGGCGGGGCGACGAATCGTTGTAATCAGGTGAGTTGGTCTGCGGACCAATAGCGTTGCGTGTTTATGATTGCCATGCGCTTGCATCACTGGCTCGCACGCAGCATTGTGCGTACTGCGTAATATATAAATAAATAGTAAATTTACTACAAAATATTTAAACACTAAAAAATATTTTTTAGTGTTTAAATATTTTGTAGTAAATTTTTGTGCAGGAACCTAGGGAATTACTATTTTAAGCTGAAAAACAACTCAAACATGTTAAATATTTTCGTATGTGAAAATTATTTTGGTATTACGTATGTATGAGAATTTCGATGGCACCCGGCCCCTTAACAGAAGGCCTACTTAACCAAGGTTACCGAAGCTGGGGGACGAGGGGGGCTCGGGGGGCGCAGCCCCCTGCCAAAACAAAAACAAACACAATCCAGAAAGTCCAAAAGTACGTAGAACTTAGACCACAACACAGAGGGAGCCGAGCGAGCGCAGCGAGCGTGCTGCGGCAGCAGCCGGCGACCGCCATAAAACAAAAGGGGGGCTCGGGGGGCGCAGCCCCCCGCAAAACAAAAACATACACAATCCGGAAAGTCCAAAAGTAGGTTAAGCTAGGTTAGAACTTAGACCACAACACAGAGGGAGCCGAGCGAGAGCAGCGAGCGTGCTGCGGCAGCAGCCGGCGACCGTCATAAAATCGCGATCCCTGATTAATAGTGTTACATCAAATAGTTATTTCATATTCATTTTTTTTTGTTTTAATATGAGCTCATTATACTCTGCTCATTAGTGTATTTTTCAAAGTCGTTTTAGTATTCGAAACACTTCATTTAAGATAAAATGCCGCTCAGTATAAAAAATACATTTGCCAAATATTGAAAAAAATGCAGGACGTAACGTTGACACTCAAACAGATATTAGGTCGCTCAAATATTATAAAGCTGCTCATTTTGTATTTTAAGTAACTCAAATAAATAATTTGTAAGTTGCTGTTTTGTTAATTTCTCGTCACTCACAGTCGGTCGCTCAAATAGTAATTCTTTAACCCAAATTAATTAATTTTGACACTTAAAACGGTAATTTACAGTCACTCGATTAAATACTACCCTTTAAAATTTATGGTAATTTAAAGTCAGGGAATTAAAGATTAATTGTAAAAATACAACAAAATTATAGAGGACACTGCCGCACTCAGAGATTCATATCAATTACTTAACTGTAATTAAATGAAGATTTTGACATAAGCCCCGTATATTATGTGTCAAAATTTTCATTTAATTGAAGTTTAATCTTCATTAAAATATGTCCCTGAGTGCGGCAGTTAGTTATTTATAATTACATAAAAATATGTAAATACATTAACTCCTTTAGTAAGTATTGGATAAGCTCGAAAAAGAAAAAGTAAAAAATTGTGCAAAGTATGAATTAGTTTATAGCAAAGAAGTCATGTTAAAACTCTTTGAAATCGGATCACTTTCAAAGCTATCTAGTTAAGCGTCGGGGCTCGTTAAGCGTTCCGACTAACAAAAAATATGGAGGGAAAAAGTCGGTGCGCCAAGGCTGTTGACTCTACCTTTTGTCACGACTACACTCTGAAGTACTTTGCTGGTAGGTAAACTGTAAGTTCTTTGTGTTTTAAGTACTTTAAAGGTACGATAGTCTGTACAAACTCCGTGATGTTCAATTCTACATCACCCTCCCTCAAATTCAACTGAAAGCCAGACATCAAAAGCCAACAATTATGGGCCTTAATAATTGAGATACGTTATTAACGTGAACTCACATGTTTCTTTTCAGCGCCCCCACCGCGTGTTTAAACATGGGTTAAAGGTAGGCGTCCACGTATCGGTATCGTACGCGTCGGCGTATATTAGATATGTACGTAGCCCTATACAGCTCAACAAGCACCTAAACAGAAGGTGTTAGTAGTAAAACGATTTGCAGACTCTACGAGGAGAGGTCGAGGCACCTATTCACCATCTCCTTGACTAACATGCTCTACTACAGAGCAGAAACGAGTAGGTACCTTGGGCGCTACTAATACTCATCTACAGGGGAAATTCGTGGCACCAATCCCAACCACACCGTTCAATTTATGAGCAGCATTGGGTTGGGGACGATACTCTAATGCGAAAGAGTCACAATGGATCCTCAAGGGTTGTAGTCACGACAGAAAATAAAATGTCCTAAACTCTACGAATAATAAAAAACTAAGGAAGAGTAACTCCGTCAAAAAACATGCTCCAAAATACTTGTCAAAAAAGTGTACCTTAGGTTCACTTTTCATACATTTGCAATATTTAGGTGACCTTGAGCGGTATAAAGGCTGACGTTACATGCCAGTTCGAATGGAACCAAATTTAAAACTGTATTAGTATGGGAGTTACGTTTCCTGGTTTTATTATTCGTAGCCTCAACTAAAATCCGTTGCGTGTGTCTGATGCGGGCCTGTGGAGTGTGGACGCTCAGCTTAACACGCGCCGCGGGTGTTTCTACTATTCTGGTCTCGGTGGGAGCAATTTGCCGTCATTAATACGGGAGGACGAAAATAGCGTCCCCCACGCCGCCGACAGAGGACGCGGCTAATGACTGTATCCTGTGACGCGTACACGACTGTACTTTTAAACATTTTGAACTCGTCTGTACCAAGTCTGTACTTCGCATGCCAATTAGTACCCCGATTCTGTAATTTTAATTCTACATTCATGTAGATTGTAGATTCAAAATTCTTAGCTTCTTTTTTATTATGGCGGCCTCAGAGAGTTTGCTAATGTCTCAACTCTCAGTGGTTTTGTGTAGGCTTTGCTCTATAATGTGGGTCTGGACTCTGGTGAAGCAACAAAGCACAGTGATACCTTATAATTTAGATATCTGTGTAATTTTGATTCGATTATTAAACCTGCCTGTCAATGGCAAACTAACGTCAGGAGCATTCTGATTGGTCAAAACTACGAAAAATTATGTATTGTTGTATGACATTCAAGTATGACACCATAAGAGAATACTGTTTTGTTTTTTATAGGATCTGGATTTGATCAAATTTGAATTAACGTTAGAACAAATTCTGAGTGGGCTAGACCGTAGACGATTAATTTTACAGTATCATTGAACAATATTATTGTACAATTTATTTGACAATAAGATTGAAAGGCTAGCGCGTTCATCTAGACGCTCAATAATATTGCACAATACGTGATATTGCGCAAAAAAGATCGTCTACGGAAAGATGGAATTTATTTCAATAATTTTTAATCAAATCCCCCTAAATGAATCCAACCGTGACTTAGGTAACGTAGCTAAAAACTATTTAAACAATTGCAAACTCCTAAGTACAAGCTCACTTCCTTCTGGCCGAAGGTGATAAGCACCTTGGATTGTCAAGCGTGAAAATTACAAGGTTTGCGTAATTAAAAAGATAACACCGACTTATTAGTAATGGCTGAAACTTTCTACTGCGATAGCACTTTCCCAAATGTTGGTTTTGATCTAGATAATGTTCATTGTTTATCTTTATGACAGGTAGTCTTTGTGATTAGGTAATCAAAGTAAATAAATGAAAGATGTTGAAGGTCCTACGTTAAATACCAGAGTTAAATATGCTTAGCGCGGAAGCCAAATGTTGCCAATAACTTTTCGTATAGAACTTAATAAGGTAAACTCTTTACTTTACGTCCAATTAGTCCATAAATACTAGAAATGTTTGGTGTGCGAGTGTACAAGTACGTATATGGCATTATATGGCATTAATGAGATATTTCCGCCTCTGGTTTGATGTCGCCTGTGGAATTTTTCGCTCTTTATATCACGAACTAAATGCGCAGTATGCACCATGCGTGTGAACGCTGTGTGGACTTTCATATAATATATTATATATAGGAAATTAAACATTATATAACTATTCCAGCAAGAGTAGTGGAGCGTTGAACTCGTATTATACAGGTTGTAAGAAAACAAAGTGATATTAATATTTTAAGGGTCTGTATGCGTCCTTTATATATTTATAATATATGAGTGTACTATAAAAAGTAGCAACCTGAATGAGCAACTTTGAACTCCTATGTTTCTATAAGAAATATCTCAACTAACTATTACTAACTATTACTAGGTAACTTGTATTGTTACTTATAGTGTTATTTGTAAAGTACTATTACTTAGTTCTTTTGTTTAAAGCATAATGTGGGACCCGCATAAATGTTTAAGCAGCTGACAAATTAAGCAGTGCAGTGGTCTCAGTAGTCAGTAGCGACAATCTTAGACCACTAAAAAGGTCATAGGCTACTTTTTTGTGGGAATATGTACGGTTCCCGCAAATACCCTAACATAAGCGGGCTGTGCAATTTTGCTGTGTTTTCTAATAAGTATTACGATCCCGGAAGACGATTGACTCAAATGAAATTGAGATTTATTTAATCATTGTATATTTATCTGAAACTTAGCTAATGGAAAACACGATTCACTTATTTTGACTCGATAGTTTTATTTTTCGAAATTATGGATCTTTTTGGGCATTTCAACAAATATCTGTTAGACTTATTGAGTTACTATCATTAAATAACTTGCACTACTACAATCACACACTTTATTAAATAACAGCTAAAGGAAATATTAGTATTGTATTTAGTTTTTAAGTAATCATCAAAAAACAGTTTTGGGACTTACGATCTTTACTTTCGTGCTATAATGCGGGAACCGTTATTACGCGATATTGTTCACTATTAGCTGCAGCCTGAAACACATTGTCCGGGAGCACGATTCATGGAATTATCGTATCACGATTGGAGGATAGCGTTGTGTGTAGGCGGGGCTAGCGTTTTGACCGTAGGCCCTTAACAAGTTAAATATTATAGAATCTATAATAACTCACTGCAGTATGTTGATTATGATTAACAAAGTCTAATAATATCAACGTCTAACCAAAACATTACAAGATGTGTTTGCTGAGTAATGTGGAAATAAGCAAACAGACCAAAATATATCCGTGACCTTTCCCAACTTATTATTTTGTGTGGAGCAAAATGCAAATATTTGTTTACTTTGTATTAATATACTATTAGTATAATATATGAGCTAAGTCTTAAAATATGCAGCAGTCGACGTTTATTAATTAGATTATATCATATACATATTATTATATAATTTTTGGGATAAAAGTGGCATATATGAATTTATTCCGAGCCTAGATACTACCATGCCGATCAAAATCCATTCTGTAGTTTTATGGTTTTACGGAAAAAAGTAACAAACGTACTCAAAGTTTTGCCTTTATAACATTAGTGTGAAATGTGTTAAAGATAAAATAATTATAATTACGATATTATTTTTTTATTTAATAACTACTAGCGACCCGCCCCGGCGTCGCACGAGTATAAAATATATAGCCACTGAAAAAAATATTAAAATCGATAGCCTATGATCCTTTACGTGGTCTACTTCTTAATATCTGTGCCAAATAACATAAAAATTGCTTCAGTAGTTCGCGAGATAAGCCCTTTCAAATAATTTCCCCCGTTTTTCCATATTCTCCTATTAGTCTTAGCTTGATAAAATATAGCCTATAGCCTTTCTTAATAAATGGACTATCTAACACTGAAAGAATTTTTCAAATCGGACCGCGATCAATTTAGCCCTTTCAAATAATTTTCCCCGTTTTTTCCATATTTTCCTCTATTTCTTCGCTCCTTTTAGTCTTAGCGTGACAAAATAAAGCCTATAGCCTTCCTCGATAAATGGGCTATCTAACACTGAAAGAATCATCAAAATCCGTTGCGTAGTTTTAAGGACTAAAGGGAACAAAGGGACATGAGGGAAAAAAAGTGACTTTGTTTTATAATATGTATAGAATAACAACTTTAATAATCAATTAAAATTGTTTGAAAATAGAATCATGATTGCATTTTACATAGAACTGACGTCTGACACGGACGGCGATGTGCATTTTTATCCGTTTGCGATAAGAATTAATTATTACTTAGGTATCATTATTTTTACAAAAGGTAAAACTGCAGTCTGCAACGGCCAACGCGTCTATCTAGATAGCTAGACCCGTTGGCCAGAAAAAAATCCGTATGCGCCCACTATAGCTAGATAGCTATAGTGAGCGCATACGGAATTTTTTCTGATGTCCCGAAATCTTTCTTAATTAGAATCTAGGTGGCTATACATACTCATCCATTTGGATGCACTCCGAATTAAAGAGTCTTCCATATTAAATTAACGTTTTAACCATATACGGAACTTTGGACTGTGAACATGCCATTTGGATTGATGGACGGCAATGTCAGCTGTATAATATTAACTAGCTGTCCCGGCAAACGTTGTTTTGCCATTTAAAGTATTTAAATCTTACCCCCTCTTTTGTCCCCTAAGAGGGGTGGGGGGCAAAATTTTATACACCAGATGTTAAGTTGGAAAAAACAGTTAATAATATGAAGTAAGTCCATTAAAGAAAAAAGTTTCATACAAAATCTTACCCCCTCTTTGCTCCCCTTAGAGGGGTGGGGGGGATAATTTTTATACACCAGATTTTGAGTTGGAAGAAGTCAAATATATCTGCGAAAACCGTATGCAAATCGGATCAGTAGTTTTCGTGTTAAAACAAAAGTCTTATACAAAATCTGACCCCCCTTTCGTCCCTTTAGAGGGGTGGGGGGATTTTTTTTTATACACCAGATGTTAAGTTGGAAGAAGACAAATATATCTGCGAAAACCGCATTTAAATCGGATCAGTAGTTTTCGTGTGATAGTGGAACAAACATACAGACAGACAGACAGACAGACAAAAAAACTAACCACATTTTTGGCTTCTATAGCGATGTAGTAACACCCCCCGCTTATTATTTTTTGAATATCTTTAATGTACAGAATTTTCATTTCTACAGTTTTATTATATATATAGATTAACGGCTTAATGAGCAGTACTAAGTAGTAACAAAAGAAGTAGAGAATCATCGATGCGTGCGGGCAGAGGGTCAACGCCCCCGCTCCCGTTTTAACACCGTGCACCAGACGAAATGCACATTACGTAATATCTCGATAACGACATCCTTTTGTTTCAAAAATGATTCATATTTTTTATTAAAATATTTTAAACACAAATACTTATATCTATTAAATGGCACCTCGTTGTATCCTACGTCTTTTGTCGGGACTCAAAGTATCTCCATAACTAATTTCAGCAAAATCGGCTTAGCGGTTTGGGCGTGAAGAGGTAACAAACAGACACACTTTCGTGTTTATAATATTGGTCTGGATATTAAGTATGGCTTTGTATTTTATTTTACGTATCCCACGTAAGCTCTATCAAAAAGTTGTATTTGTTTCACTAACTTTCACCGTTCGGTGCGGTAGCCACTTCGAGACGCGCGTTGATCGAATCATACAAATTACATTGTTTGTGATAATCTCCTAAGGGGGCGTCCACAAATTACGTGAGGTGTTTTTTTTAATTTTTTGACCCTGGTGAGATTTCGTGAGATTTTTTTCAACCCCCCATAATCCCCCCCCATAAATCTCACGTGAGATTTTCAAAATGTGGGTTTCTTACGTAAACGTTTGGTTTGACAGTCAGTAGATTTTCTTGCGAACGAATTTGTGAATGATCTTAATCGTATAACAATTACGCTTACGATTAAATCTTACGCATGCGTACAATCTGGATGAAATGGACTAAAATAGTATCATTTTGTTGAGAAAAATCGTAATTTAGAAATTACGTGAGATTTGCCGAGACCCCCCTCTCCCCAACGTGAGATTAGGTGAGATTTGACTCGACCCCCTCCCCCCCCTAAACACCTCACATAATTTGTGGACGCCCCCTAACTCTCTCACACACACACAGGTGCACACACACAGAAACAACCCACATTGTGTATTGACGTTTTACTTATACAGTATAGTGTTGTCTTGTCCTTACTCCTTGTAAATTGTACAATACGTTAGAAAAGAGGTAGCGTATTACTATATAATATTTTAGAAAAGGTTTGATAAATATTCAACTGGACAGTTTTTACGAAAGAGCTAAAATTCTTCTTCAAAAGAAATCTCTTTAATTCGCTTATTTTTTACACTATCCTTTTTTGCGAATACAGTTATGAATAATCTTAATCAACATAAAACCCCTGAGCATTTTGAGCATGTTTTGCACTTTATTTGAGTGCACTGTCTGTCTATCTGCAACTCAAATTATTTTTAGAGCTTTCCATTTCAAAAGCTCTGCAAATAAAATATTTTGTTAGCATTATGTAAAAAGCTTAGGTTTGTTTAGCACAGAATAATCTGTACCTACTCATGTGAACTATAAAAAAATGTTATCACACATTCGTAACTTATTAGTTATTGGAATGGCTGAAAGTTAATTTATAAGTAATTATTGTTATTTAAATTATTCTCTTGTACCTAGACAATATACCACTGATTTATAAATGGAGGTCAGTACAATATACTAATTGTGAATAACATGAATTGTATTTTGTTGAATATTATGAACTATGAGTACAACAAACAGGAGTTAAAAAAATTGCATTGTTATTTTCTGGATACATGGTCAACCTACATCTGATACTTTCGATAGTGATGTTAAGAATTCAAAAAGTCTATATGATTTGATAAAAGGCTTACCTACTGTTAACGACGGGTCTTGCAAATCCCATAAGTTTTTGGAATCCATACTTCCATACTTATGCTATATAGTTATACTATATACTATAATATTATAAATGCGAAAGTGTGTCTGTCTGTCTTTCTGTCTGTCTGTTACCTCTTCACGCCTAGTCAGCTGTCCCGTTTTTCCGAAATTTGGTATGGAGATATTTTGAGTCCCGGGAAAGCACATAGGATACTTTTCATCACGGAAACATGTACGGCTCCCGCGCGATAAACTAATTTTGTCCCAACAGCGTTGCGGGCGGTAGATGACGCCCGCAACACTATTGGGTTTTCTAGTAATAATATAACTATTTGCAGTCGAAATAACTCAATTTGACTAATTGCTCATTCTTGGCTGACAATGCATGTACAAGGCCTAGGTGTTGCAGTTATGCATCAGACAGCAATAAAATGACGTCAAGATGATGCAGATCGCTATGTCAGCGATTATTCATCTGATATTCCGTGAGAGATAATAAACGGTTTGACTTGATTACCTCATAACGACATTTAGCTAGAACTTAGTGTATTAGCCATAGGTTATCCAGTGGCGGATTTACCCTAAGGCCCAGTAGGCCCGGGCCTAGGGCGGCCAGATATAAAGGGCGGCAAATCGTGCAAAAAAAATTGTAATGGGTGCTTCTGCAGTCATGTGAAGCTAGTGGCAATAGGCGCGACTCTGGACAGACGCTATATTGTGATAGTGAATAATAGGTCTCAATATCTGAATCTCCATAATACGTAAATAAATAAAACGTACTGGAACCAAGTTTCATTATATATTTTTTTTTGTTTTTTAACAAACGAAATTTTGGGAATTAAAGTTGTGTGCAGTAAAGATGCGTGGTGGCTTCTCAGTTATTAAAATTTTGCGCGGGTTTTTGTACAGCCAGTTTTTGGTGAGATATTATTTAAAGCTTCCAACCCTCATCTTTCATAATAAGATTAAGAGGGCGAATAAAGCAAAAAATTTAAACATAGTCCTTCTCTCTTTACACTCACGCCCGACTTTCATATACTGGGTGAAAAAGGACGACGCAGAATCATTGCAAAGTTAGTTTTTTAGGGTTCCGTACCGTAAAAACGGGACCCTAGGCTACTACTAAGACTTCGATGTCTGTCCGTTTGTCTGTCTGTCTCCAGGCTGTAACTCAAGAACGGTAATGGCTAGAGAGCTGAGATTATGTATTTCTGTTGCCACTATAACAACAAATACTGAAAACGAAATACAAAACAACTGCAGGTACCTGAAATGTTCACAAAATACTCAACTGTGTTTTAAATACTTTATTAATTCATAATTAAATTTAATTAAAATTAATGGAATAGAAAATATAGAAAATATTAATTATTATTCTACGAGAGTTTATACAGGATGCAATTAAGGTTTAATTGCACCCTGTATGATGTTATAAAAATGCAGAAAAATTTTCTTTTGCGTTTTAAGGTTACTCCGTTTGGTTAAATTGGCTCGTTTTGTTGTATTAAATATGTTTTTAAATATAGCCAGAATCGACGATTCTATAAATAGCTTGCTTTTCTCAGGACTCAACAGTCTATCTGGTCTGTTTTTAATGTTTTATTTAAATGTCCATAAATATTCTAAACTAGCTTTATAAGCTAACGAGCTTTTGCCCGCGGCTTCGCTCGCGTTTAGAAGTATTATTATATACAAACTTTCATTCCCTATTTTAACCCCTTGGGAGTAGAATTGATCAAAATCCTTTCTTAGTGGATGCCTACGTCATAACATCTACGTCATAATTTCAGCCCGGTCCGTCCAGTGGTTTGGCCTGTGCGTTGATAGATCACCATGTCAGTCAGTCACCTTTGAGTTTTATATATTTAGATACTTTTTGTTAAACAATTTTCGGAATCAATTAATAATGGAATGGGTGCTGAGAAAAAGGCGGCACATGGCCTGGGGCCTACAGCGGCCAGGACGGCAAATCCGCCACTGAGGTTATCTATAGACGTGAGGATATCCTAAGAAATTTCATATACCTAAGATCTAAGTAGCATATTATGGTAGCTTTACAAAATATTGATATTGGTAAAGATATTTATACTATCGCTTGTAAGTTGTACCATAGACTAAGGAAAAGTTGAACGTAGTACTATTATATCAGAGATTATTTACAAGCATAAACCTATAATGCTAAAGACCAACAAAGAGTGCGAGAGAGAATAATCCTTTATGGAATTATAACAAGATGAAAAGAGAGAGGCAGAATAATGTAAATTGTAACCACCTTTATTTGACAGGTCGTCACCAAGTCGTCACTCGTTTTTATGCCCTTTCGGTATTTGCAATTTATTGTTTAAATCCTTATTATTTTCAACAAATACTATTACATATAACAATGGTAACTTGTTCTGTGAGTGATTGCAGTGTAAATCATAGGAATAATCCTGAAAAATATACATTTCACAGGTAATTAATCTTCATGTCCTAATTGCTACGATGTGTTTATTTTCGCTATATTCTGTCTTTAGTTCTCTATTTCAAATAAAATATTGTCAACCCTCCCTTTTACTTTCTTATTTTGCATGGAACTATTGTTCTTAAATTACACAATTTTTGAAGAAAAATTTTTCATCAAAATTGTTTACATAGACACTAGGGCTTGAATAAAATTTATCGATATTTAACACTAACATAAAACTAATCTAAAAAAAAAGGTTGTCTGTAAAGTCGGTTTACTGATGATAGTTGAACGTGACAACGTGCCTCTTTGTCGCTCGTTCCGCGCTCTCGCTTGCACTTCAAGCCTTAAATGGAACGCCTCAGAGCGAGGTAACGCCGCATGAGTCATGTTTTTTCGTGCGTGCAGCCGGCTCCATCGAATTATAAGACGTTGTCACGTCAAAACTCATTTCCCCGACTGTACATTTCTGCTTAGCACAATTTTCCCCGACTGTACATTTCTGCTAAACAACTCAGTTCCCCGACTGTACATTTCTGCTAAACAACTCATTTCCCCGACTGTACATTTCTGCTTAGCACAATTTTTCCCGACTGTACATTTCTGCTAAACAACTCATTTCCCCGACTGTACATTTCTGCTTAGCACAATTTTCCCCGACTGTACATTTCTGCTAAACAACTCATTTCCCCGACTGTACATTTCTGCTAAACAACTCATTTCTCTGACTGTACATTTCTGCCTAGCACAATTTTCCCCGACTGTACATTTCTGCTAAACAACTCATTTCCCCGACTGTACATTTCTGCTAAACAACTCATTTCCCCGACTGTACATTTCTGCTAAACAACTCATTTCCCCGACTGTACATTTCTGCTTAGCACAATTTTCCCCGACTGTACATTTCTGCTAAACAACTAAAATGGAACGCCTCAGAGCGAGGTAACGCCGCATATTGTGTCATGTTTTTCCGTGCGCGCAGCCCATATCGAATTATAAGACGTTATCACGTCAAAATGTAATGGGGGTGTAAGGGTATTATGATATGTATTTAATTTAAGAATAAATAATATACTATGTGTGTCGTTTACTTTCAACTTTATATTTGCATTTCTATTAATGTAAGGGCTGATTTGTCAGTTAGCCTTTACCTGAGTAATAAGTAAGTAACTTTATAATGTGTATATTATTTACCCTTATAAGAACCTCATGTCATAACATATCCGACGATGAAAAATCACCGCAAACGAAAATGTGTATCTACTTTTCAATCGTCACCTTTTTTCTGACAAATAAAATATATGATACCTAATTTGAATTACAAAATCTGTCAAAGTTGCATATAATTTATTTCTCATAGAAACGCAGGTAAAATAACTCGAACGGACTATTATACTATCGATAGTAAAAGATACATCACTAGCACACGCACACATTGACAGATCAAAAATCGTCACGACTTTTCGGGTTGTCAGGTGGTCTATACGACAGTATATAATATTATAAGTCTATGCTTACAAGCAAAATATTATGGTGAACCTATGGGAGATCGCAGACGACAGACTTTGTGCGATCAAAGTCTGCGGCTTCCATACAATCTGATGGCGCGCGCCATCAGCCATGCGGAATGTATGTAAGCCGCAGACTTTGATCGCACAAAATCTGTCGTCTGCGATCTCCCTAAACGTCACGTAGTAGGGTAATGTCAATTAAATTAAAGCCGTGATCTGTTGTTTCGATTCGATGTCCGTCGATCAGTTTCTCTGATAGTAATACTATATTGTATAATAATATTTGTATCATTTTTATATATTTTTTAAGGAGCACTATAGAAGATAAAATTTTGATATTATAGGAGCATTAATAACACAGTGGAAGGAACTATTCATCACGCCCGTATTAAATATTTCGTAACTCATACAATATATCCTTAACACGAGTGGGGTGAAATGTTATTAAAAACCTGTAGCACGTTTTTGCCTGCAACCTGTTTATTTTAGGGGCAAATACTATAAAATGTTGTCAGGAAAATGTATCAAAATTATATATCTTTTGTAATAAAATTAGAAAACAACTACTGTCGCCTATAGACGCTAGCAACATCAGAAGAGTTGCATGTGCGTTGCCGGCCTTTTAAGAGGGAATACGCACAAGTCCTATAATGTTGGAACCTTAAACAGAAACCTTAAATCCTGACATTGGATTCCTAAATTAATGAGAAGAATTAAGCAATAATAATAATAATAATAATAATAATATCTATGGACGCTTCACACCACGTCAGTCTGGCCCCGTGCTAAGTACCTAAAGGACTTGTGTTACAGGTACCAGACAACGGAAATATCCCAAGTAACAAAGTTCTCCTATAGTGCACAGTTTATAGGCTTGCAGCACTAGTAACTCTCTCTTAGTGGTTCCAGGTTTTACTACCAAGCTTATAACAGGTTAAACGGAGTATGTTTGGGTTTGTAGTAGACCTGTTCTTATAAGTTGACTTATAGTTGTGTATAGAACGAGATTATAGACGCAGTAAAGGCTAAGATGGTCTATACAAGTGTTTTAAAGGTGTAAATATACTTGAGAAAACTTGCTCCAGTAAGTTACACTTGTAATAGACTACAAGAAGTGATTATAAATCCGCTATAAGTGTCATACGCCAGTAATAGTAATTTAAAGAACGAAATGCACTTAGAACCATTTGACTTTGTTACTTGACCTTATAGTGGTGTATAAGTCAACTTTATGTGCCAATTATAAGTGAATTAGTTCTACAGTGGTTTCTTCCTAGAGTAAGTGTACTTAGTATTATTGTGGGCTCTTGAATGCTGTTATAGTCTTAATTTTTATATAAAGGTTTCTTGAAAACTATTAGTGTCCAAAGTATATTTCATGAAGTCCATCTATGCTTTTAAAAAAATTTATCACACCTTCACAGCCATTTTAATGATGTTAGGACTGATATGATTTTTAAACACAACTTAGTAAATACGCCGTGTTCAATGGGCGAACAAAAATTGACATGTAAAACACAATATACTTCACCGGAGATACTTACGCGTTTGCCGTTCAAACATGTATACACGTATAATATTACGTGCGAAATACTTACTTGTTAATACATTTCATTTAATATAGATTAACTCACATTTTATTTATTTTTTTCATCAACCTCACAACACAATTCACAAATGTTTGAAGTAGCTAGTAATAGAAGCGCGGAGTACGTAACAGGCCTGCCTGGTTCTATTAAATGATAGTGAGCTTCACGGGAGCAAATAGTTCTCTGGAGTCTAACTATAAGTGTATTATGGGCTCTCTGGTTCTATTAGATGCTCATAGTTGGCTTCGTGGGAGCAGATAGTTCTGCGTAGTCCAACAATAAGTGTATTATTGGTCTAAGTAGTGCTGGCAAGTCTACTATGAGTGTTTTATTAGCAAAAGTACGTGTATAAAATGGGCCCTTTTCCGTGGTTATAAACGTTTACTAGCCTATTATAGTCCTGGCCCCGGAAGACAAGACCAGATTTTGTTACTTGGGATATTTAATACTTTTATACTATACATACATTTAAGATATTTATTAAGTATATCATACACATATTTAATACACATCCAGACTCGGGAACCCGCGACCCCCGGCTTGAGCTACCAACGCGCTCACCACTGAGCCACGGAGGTCGTCAATGTTCCAAATAAAATCAGAAGCAGACCTACGTTGAAGACTTGATATGAACCAAGCTAGTACGATAAAAGGTAGACTTGAAGTAACAATAGGAAACGCGTCTAAAGAAAGCTATTTTTAGTCGGAGCTAACATTAAAGTATGCTAAGTGCACGTTGAATGAGAATACTCTATTCAGTCGTCTATAGAGAATTTTAAATTGTGCGTTATTATAGTTAGCGTTATTATAATATTTAGGCAACGCACCTGCAGCTTTGACCCGTTTGCTCGTTTGCCCTCTTATTTAATAAAAAAAAAAAAACTTGCCCGCAACTTGGTTGCACTGAAATTAGTTTATCGCGTAAAAATCTTTATGTGTTTTTTCGCAAAAAAAGCTTATGTGCTTTCTCATATCGAATCGGATCAGCCACTTAATGTGAATAGATAACGTATTAATAAAGACACAGACTCACTTCCCTACCTATTCTGTAGTAAAGTCTTGAAAGCTATCTCAAAAAGGCAAATACGAAAAAACAAAAGGAGCTAAAGCTAAAGTTAGAGCACTATAGCCACATAAACGCAGATGAAGTCGCCGGGTACCACCATAATGTTCGAAATTCAAATACTTTCCTAAGTATTCGTATAAAGAATGAGAACATTTAATTCCCTTTTTGGGTTGTTTTTTATGGCGCGTACCTAAGCGTTTTGTGGGCGACGGCCGGCGCCAGTTTGGGTGGTGTTACAAGGTCAACGAAAGCTGAAAGGCTCTATATTTAGATGAAGGCGATGACACATTTCATCTTCGCGATGATAAAGGTCCAATAATAGATGTGAATAATGGTTTAGGGATAATGGCTGTGATTTTGCCTGCATTGTTTGTACTATTTTATGATTTGTTCGACACCTAATATCTAAGATATTATCTAAGACTAGGAGCGTTGTTAGTTGAGATATTTAAAACGGTTTTTTTAAATTTTTTAACATTAAGTATACTAATATCAGATATTAACTGGTTTTAATTTTAATAACTCGTTTCGTAGCTAACATAGTATTATAATATCTACTAAGGCTCAATTTCACCAGCGTCTGTTAGAGTGGGTTGCACCAACTAACTTTAACTTTAACTGTAACTTTAACTTAACTTTAACTTTTACTTCAATGCAAAATGTCAAATCTCTGGTTAAAGTTAAATATGGCGTCCAAACACCCCATATGCTCATACGACATCTGTCAATTTTTTCGGTTAAAGTTAAGGTTAAAGTTAAAGCTAAAGGACGCCATATTTAACTTTAACCATAACTTTAACCTTAACTTTAACTTTAACCACGCCATGGTGCAACCCACTCTTAGTGTATCTTTCATTGATATGAAAAATTTAAGAGGAAACGTGTCAATACTAATTCAAGCATTAACTTTAACAGTCGTTGATGAAATGTGACCTTAGTTTTAAATTAATAAAATACATATTTAGGGCCTGTTTCACCACTTTCTGATAAAGTGGCGAATAGGCTATTCACAACTTTTTTGACAGATTCTGCATACTTATCTGTCAAGTTAAGTGGTGGATAGCCTATTCGGCACTTATCAGGAAGTGGTGAAAGTGGCCCTTAATCTAATGAAACTTATAAAACCATTATTTATCACGGTTTAAGGTACATTTTTCAATAAAAAGTTGGAATATTACGATGGGTGGAAAAAGTTACCATAACATGAGTTATGACGTCATCGTAAGAGATGTCAGTCACGGTTATTGTCTGTTCTATAATTATAGGTTACAACCCCTATGTAAGTTGTGACGTACTTTTTATTTTTGGTTCGTGTGAAAAAATAGATTCACCGTGGCATTTATCAATTTTGTCGTCCAATTATTTTAATTTTTTATTATTTGTCGATAAAGATTATTAATTATTATTGATCTATCAACGTTTGATGATAAATTATGGGCGCGACATGAATTGAAATTTGATTGTTAATTGCTTAATTTTGAGACTGAATAAAAATAATTTTGGTGTGCGCGTGGAGTCTAAAGTTAAATCTCGGTTAAGCATTTATGCTTAACCAAGTCCTTAAGTTTTAACTTGAGGACTTGGTTATTAATATTTCAATCAAGTTTTAATTGCAGACCTCAAAGGGTAGTCATTGTTCGAAATTCAAACTTCGACCCGATAGAAACCTTCTTTCTAAACGTTCAATGTTGGGTTTTGATCTTGGGTTGATATTGAAATGGAATATTTTTTAACTTGACCTGCGAATTGAAGACCCGGGTCGGAATCGATACAGCTCGGCTCAGCCGTTTGTCGCGACTCCGCTTAGCAACAGACTTCCCGATGCGGATAGCAAGAGATATCTGATGTTACTAAAAATAAACCGGGAAACTTTTCCTGTTGGGACCGAATAGAACATTCTAGGATAGACACGAATTGAAATGAAAAGACATGGAGTAGAAGAAATCATGATTTTCGAGTGTAGGTAAATGCATACATAATATATAGGTAATGACTATAATGAGTGATGAGTGCTTAAATAAATTCAAATATGAACAAAATAATAACTATTTTGTTCATATTTGAGTCTATTCATGTTTATAATTAATCATGGAAACTATAAAAATGTTGAACGCTATTAAAGACAACTTTAGTAATTAATATTGAGTGCCAAGCACCAACGTATGTAGTAAATACTTTCATAATGTCAATTTTGATATGAAGTACATTTATCAAGCTCTTAAAAGCGTTAAAAGCACTTACATCGTAAAGAATAATGATATTGACATTAAAGGAATGGGGCCGATATTTTGGAAGATTCTTAAAACCGTCGACAACGCGACGAGCTCTCGGCAATCCCCATTATAATAATGAGAGATTCGAGCATCAAAATTAGGAAATATTCCTTAAAGAGTTCTTTCGAGTAATGTCTTTTGTTACCTTCAAAATGTTCCTCTCAACTCGAGCATGTTATGGATCTCTCTTACCACTTCCTGCGGGCTTAACAAACCCACAGTCGAAATGCGAAAAGTTAGAAATTCTGACAGATTTTGGGGAAAAATGACAGATTTCCTTATCAATTTCTCACTTCGTCTATTCCTTTGTAGAAAGAAACCCTTCTATGGTGGTCATGCTAAGCAGGCAGGATGAGATCAATATAAATTCCACAGTGATTTGCTAAGTATGTAATCTGTTTGTCGGAGATGTGGGCAGTGCTGTGGACTGCCGACTGTAACAGTAATTGGATAACCTGTAAACGTGACATGCGACATTTTTACAGGCTTTACCGTAAATAGAAGGCTTATTAGGGGCAGATTTACAGTGTTTATCTTGTACTGTGTAATTAGTTCACGGCATTGGCATACTATGTTTGGATTATACAACCGTCTGTTGTGACAGATGATCGTAAAAACACATGCAGAGTATATGGATTGATTGAAGCAACCTCGCTACTATTGTGACAGATGTTCTTAAAGCCCGTTGTACACATTGGGCTAACGCATTGAGCCAGCGCGTTGGGCCAATGTAGAGGCCTACTTGGCCATAAGTTGGGAGCAAGTAGCAACACTCCATACTCTACATTCCACAAGTTGGCCCAATGCGCTAGCTTAATGCGGTCCAAAGTGTACAGCGGGCTAGTTTCTGATAAAAAATACTGTATTTTGTATAAATTTGATATGAGAAGTAAAATATACACCAATAACTTATGAATAGGAATCAAAGTTTGTAGGTATGTCTATGTTACCGTTAAAATGCAGAATGCTTGCACATTACCTAAGTAATCTGCAGATTCCAGATACCATCCGTTAAAGTGTGAAATTTTTAAGTAAAAAAGCTTATATTTGCATTTTACCTATTTAGTTTGCATTCTCTTACTTCGTAAAAGTCCTAAAAACTTTGACTAGCTGCTCAACCTAAGACTGTTGTAGTTTTGATTGTTTTTTTTTCTAGTTGATACGATCTGTTATATTCTGGGTTGGTCCTTAGTGGAGTAAATTTTTTCTTAAAATTTAATAATTTATTCCTTTGTTTGAGTCCAAAAAATTATATAAATAATTCTCTACATCTAACATGTTTTTTTAAACAAGAACTTGTTTTATGTGATTTAATGAGAATGAAATAAACTTTTTGCGCTTTAACTGACTCTCCCAGATAATCTGCAGTCTAACAGGTTTACGCACATTAACGGTAACATCTATACTATTATAATAATAAACCATTTCATCCGGCAAAAGCCGCAGGAAAAAGCTAGTTAAATCAAATATTGTTGTTAGTTAATGCGCAAACCTTTCAACCATTTGTAACAACTTATCGAATGCACTTGGTGGGCTGCATGCATGTTATGCCAGCAGGGCCCCCGTAAGGGCTACCGGCGCCTGTGTGCAAAAAAAAGGATTTCGGCGCCCCTTTAGGCAAATTTTTTGGGTCCTTGATTTTGGCGCCCCTAAAGATGGCGATTTGGCGCCCCTAGAGGATGGCGCCCGTGTGCATTGCACACATTGCACATATGGTAGCGGGGGCCCTGTATGCCAGGCATTTAAATCCAAATATCATTTTCTATATTGTTGCAAAACAGTTTCTTTACTTCGCCAAATAAACACACAGTCTTGCGAAAATTTACAGCAAGATCGAAATATACAACTAGAAAAAAAGTTGAAACTGAGAAAATTGATATTGTTTCAAAAATTATATTACAGCTCTTTAAAAAGCTATATTATTATAATTTATACATAACAGTTTATAAATGCATTTAATATTAACACTGTCGCAAACGCACACTTAACTAATTTATTGTCCACACGTGGCAGATATATCGCGTTATGCGTAATTCTCGCGAATTACGCATATTGTTACGCGCCATTTTGGATATTTTGGTCTAAAACATCGCTTATAAAATGATATATTATAAGCTAGATAAAGCCTAGCCAATTTGTTGGCTCCAAGGCCGGCTATGTCGTGTTTAAATGTTATTATTCAGCCGTTGTTTTCCCAACAAATTACCATTGAAAGTGGAAACTCGAAAATGCATTATTTGAATTTGTTTACGGTAAACATGTCTTCTTTTAATGTTCTCGTTATTTTCAAATGCATTTCATGTTTATGTTGCTATAAATAGAACCAACTAAACATATTTACTGTTTTACTTTTTAAGAATTGTAAAATTAAATTCCCCTTTCTTTCGCATTTTGTGTATCTGTCAAAAGTATGAATCTATTACTTACTATTTGCTTACTATGTAAAATAAATTGCATCTCCTAAATAAAAATGTTAATCTAATGCAAAATAATCTAAGCGTGAGTTTGTATTAGTAATTCATTCGAGATTAATGTCATGTTTGCATGGAATTATACGGTACCGAGCGAGCGGTAGCGTGCAAAAGGCTTAAGGCGATGTGCCTTTGAAATTAGATATTTTGCGTGAAGTCGTAACAGAGGGTCACAAGTTCAAGACCAAAGGTTACCCACAGATAACACTTTCCAACATTTTCCTTTGCACCACCGGGTTTATAAAATATAGATGTTGCAACTTGCAACCGCACCTTTGTTTTTATTTTGCACAGTAATTTCAATTACTAATTTGTTTATCGTTCGATAATAATGTTTCTTTTTCCACAAAATAAACATTTAATTACCCAAGGCACCTCCATATCAATTTCACCTGAATCCGTTCAACGCTTTAACCGTGAAGAGGTACGTAACAGACACACTTTCACATTTATTATATTAAAATAGATGGATGGATAAAGAGCCAACAGTAGAGTTATTATTCAATACAAACTCTATATTATTTCATTTGTAATTTGAACCGTTTCATTGTAAAGTGTTTTTGATTACGGGGGTGACTTAATCACTAAGAGATCAAACCCTTTTAAAAATAAAGATAAAAAAAAATTTGAACCGTTTGTAGTATCCAGACTCGACAATGCGATGCTTACCTGAAACAAGAAAAAATTACCTACATTGAAATTTTGTTTTGAAAATTAAAGATTCCACTGATATGAGAAAACAAACAGGTTGGTTATTGTGTTAGTTTTCTTAATGTGCATAATCTGCAGATTATGTTGAGTTGATTATAATATAGTTTGTAAGTGCGTGTATTTATAGTGAACCCAAAGTCAAGATGTTTTCGTTAATCCATGAACGGACTGCAAAGTGCCATGTATTTTGCTATCATGTGTCAAAACCAATACATTTAAAGTAGCCGCAGTACACAATGGCCCAGGATAGCCCACTCCAGAGTGTCCAGACCACGCCATTCCGCGCCACGCCTCGAAATCGTCCACCATCATACAATATCATTACCGCGTCTACACAATAGCGATAGCTTGTAGTGGGTCAGCATGGTCCATTGACAAGAGGCACCTTTAGACTTCGAACTTCAACAAAACAATTGACCAAAGCACCTTGACTTTGAGATAAGAAAATACAGGTAACATAACCCAGTTATTTATCGATTGGATAATCTGCACATTTGATGTACGAACCAGTGAATATTTCATTCGCTAATTATTCTGTCGTGACAGTAATTGCGACTGCTGTTTTGTGAACGAAAAATAGATCGAATAAGTTCTATTTCTCTACATAAATACGTGGGCTGTAGAAATTAAAAGATTTAATACGTAGCGATAAAAGATAAGTACGCATTGCGTATAAAATATGGAATCCTAAATACGTAAACAATGATAATTTTATTTGGATAATAAATGTAATGGGCAATATAGTAATATAATTAACGTATCATATTGTTAGGTACATATTTAAGTGTCTATTATATTATGATTGGTCCCATAGGACAGGCTACCTAGTGAGGGGAATGGGGATTTGTCATAAAATTATTATGTAGTTATGTAATATTATGTAATTTATTGTACGAAAAATTAGTAACAAAGGCTAGTTGTTATCTAGTTTAAAGAGTCATAGTAGCAAATCAATATGTTTAAATACCTACTTAGTACAGCAATTTAATGATTAAAGCTTTAATTAAGTGAATATATTTTGCCCAATTTAAAAAAAAAAAAAGTATGAACTCTCCTTGACGACCTCATTAGTCAACGGCCAACGCTACGAATAATATAATTTTTCATAACATTTCCTTTTCAATTTCTTTGAAATCGTGGTCCATAATTTTGATGGAATCATAAGTATGCTTTTCGTTTGCTCTATTTATGTCAAGTGCCTCTAAAGCCTTAATTTAAAGCTTAAAGAAAACGGAGAAATTTACCATAGTAAGAACTGCGCGGCTAGTCGCAATATTATTTTAAAAATTATGAAAATCACATAAAAATTATATATCGTCGCTGCGCGTGCGATACCGCGTATGAGCAGTTGGTAAATACCGCGTATCTGCTTTTTGATGATTTTACAGGAGGAAGAAAAAACTGAATATCTCAGCTATTTTGACTCCTATTACCGACTGAACTTAACAGTTAGTTCTTTGTACTTTCCTTTAGTGGTTAGTAACGTAATTTTGTTCGCAATTGGCTTAGGTTTTGTGTAAAGTCACTTACGCGTTTTTGTATTGAGTAAATACAAAATAAGTAGGCTTTATATTGAAGATACGCGGTTTTGAAATCAGTAAAAGGTTGCATTTTTTATTAGAAAAATCAAATATTTTATATTTTTTACACAGTAACCTAGCAAAAATATGATGTGTTAATTACCAAATTCATTTTACAATGTTATCTATTCTTAATTTTTAATTGATATTCCAATTTTTCATAGATTTTTGACTTTATCTGACAGAGATCATAATAATCATTTAAAATAAAAAAAAATGATTTAATACATAAGTACATACTAAAACCCTGCTCTTTCATGGACCTGAAGAAAAGGTCCACCTGGAGCACTTCTTATCAGAGGGTCGAAGGTAAAATATACGATTTAAAATATAGGTATAATATTATTATACCTATATCGTATATTTTTTTTCAACAAAGTTAAATATAAAACAAAATATCAACAAAGCAATTTTGACGAAAGAACTAAACGGAGGCTTAATTTTCTCACCATAAAACTAGTTTTTTTAGTAGACAGGCCTTATACCAGATTACCAGCCTTTCCTAAAGTGGGCGATAACGCACCTTTGTGGGCGCTGAAGGTCTAAACTCTAAAGGGACTCAGAAAAAAATGGGGGCGTTGTGTAGAGGCTTGAGGGGTGATTTGTAATTTCATTTCATCTGGATGCATTTTAAATTGAAACAATGGGGGGCGCTAAAGCATAATTTGTTCTCAAAGTGGGCAGTAGACAAAATAAGTTTGGGAACCCCTGCCTTATACCTATAACGTTTAATGAATGTTAGTTTAAATACTAAATTATTCGGTCTGAGTCTTGCAGAGTTGGCTCCTGTTTGAATATTGTGGGAAGAGCTGAAGTGGCGGCGGTCTCGTCTATGTTTCTAGACTATTGATTGTGTTAACTGGAAGTCTGATGTCTCCCTCTCAACTTAATGTCCTTACTAATAAGATTTTTGTAATTAAAATTCTAATCTGTCCGTCTGCCTGCTACTTTTCACGCTCAAACCGCTAAACTGATTTTGGTTTGGTAATTTGAGCTCCTGGTTCCTAGTTAATCCTTCAAGCCCCATAAGAGCACCGGTGATTGCGACAACAATAGAATACAATAGCATTTCCAAGAATCCACGATCGAAGGATTAATATTGAACAAATTCTAATAATATAAATTAGATACATTTTTAATATGTCGAAGGACTGGTTGGTAAAAAGTTTACCTTTGTCCGTAGTTATAAAGATGATTCATTTGATATTTCGAATTTAAATTAATGCTCATAAATTAATATTCTTTATGCGTTTCGTAAGTATGTAGTCTTTTTGCAATTCACCAAGTAAAGTTGATTAAATATAATACACAGAAACTGATTTTAAAACTTGTAAAACTGCAGTAACAGTATTTTCTCACCTCCGGGCGGAAAACGTCAACTTTCTTCCCGCTGCGCTTACCGATGTTGCCGTTTTCCGCCTCCGTCGATGAGAAAAATAGTATACACACCATGGGCAGTAAATAAGAAAGCCTCAGATCACATGTTTGTTGACCTCGGCTTCGCCTCGGCCAACAATTACATGTGATCTGAGACATTTATTATTTTCCTGCCCTAGGTGCGTAATGTACTATTTAATGAAGTCTTCGATTTTTTTCTATTTTTTACAGCTTGGCTTAGTAGAACGTTATCTATATTTCATTATTTCCATAGATATTTTTATATCATAATCGGCAAATACCTACATTCATAAAATCATTATAAGAAACGTTGGCACCTGTACGACGATTCAAGGATACCAAACTGGATTGAGGAGAAAAAAGACACATTCAAAATTGAGTTCGTTGACCGGCCTATCTACGATCGCTAGGTCTCAAACGAAGCAAATCCTGTCTAAGTTGAAAACATTTTAAATATGATCAGAGCGAAAATATGTTAGAATTTAAAACTAAACAAAAATATCACGAAAATATTAAAGTTATAGTGAAAACATCTTTAGTGGCGTGGTCTATTTATCTATTTGAATCAATTCAGAATACTTCACTTCTATCAGAAATGTTCTTATATTTTTTCTTATTTTTACTGTATTCAATTTTGTCACTGGCATTTAAAGGTCTGGTTGCAGGTGAAATGCAGTCGCAATGGGTTTAAAAAATATACGGACGTTTGAAAAATGTTCAGTGAAACTTGATTGATGTGACCTTTAAATTTCTCGTTAACGGCTATAGGTAACAGACATGTGGTTATCCAACATCCATATAACTATTTAATATTATTAATGTGAAAGTGTTTTTGTCTGTCTGTTACTTCTCTTCACGCTTAAACCACCGAAACGACTTAGATGAAATTTTGTATGGAAATATTGTCATTTCCGAGACAGGATATATCTCAGAAAAATAAGCGGCCCCCGCTTGATAAAAGTTGAATTATTTATAAAATATAGTTTATGATATGCAACTATGTACTCAGTATACATATTTTCTTCTTACCGTAATAAAGCATTTTTTGGTTTGCTCTTTGCACACGATATTAGGAAATAAGAGGGCATATAATATGTCTGTACTTATATTTTTATCAATTTTAAAAACGCATTTAGAATTATTATGTCGATACTATGTGTATGATATTTATAGCGATGTCATTACACAGGATGCCAAAAGTGATGCGTGTTTCGTTACAAAACCAAATATCTTCAGACTCGTCCGCACACGCAATTCGGTCCTCTACAGGCGTTCACTCGGATTTGTCATTAATTAGATTCGATTGTTTCAATTAACTTTTACTTTTGTCGTGTAATTGAAATTAAGAGACAGTCTCGAATGTAATAATCGTTTATTCGATTACGCGCCCCTCGCGATTGTGATTGAATTATTGAATCGAGTTCACTCGCTTCAATGTCAATAACGACTATTGACATTCGCTACGACCCGTCAGTCGTCACATGCGAGATGTAAATTGATACAAAATATGACGAAAATATTATGCAAATAAAAAAATTATAAATACACAAGCTGACCTACGTAGATGTCGTGGACGTAAAAACATTTTTAGTTGCGATGATGATGATGAAGAATTGCCTATGCCTATACTAGGGATATTGCTATACTGTGCCTATACAGGCCTATACTATAGCATGAATATCTATTGTATCAATTTGAAGCAAAATTGGTCCAGCATTTTTGTGTAACGCGGAGACCATACAAAAATATAAACGTCCATAATAATACTAGTAATATAGATACTTCCTGCATTAATTTAAATGTCCAAATGTATGTTATCTCGGATACGCCCCAAATGATCTAGATATAGAGGTTGTTGGCCACCGCGACCCACAATCCACATCCCAAATCAATGAATCAGTCGAACCATTACAAATTAGCTAACACGCGGTAAAAATTTGTATCTGGGTTTGTGGGATACATACAAACCACGTACGTAAAAGCGAAATTAACGAGTTCCAAAAACAATTTCAGAATACCCTATTTTTTCGTTTCATCGTGTTTGAGTTATATCAGGCGTCCTACCATCAGGTGATTATTATATTATGCTACACGTGATTAAGTTTATGATAAGCTAAGGATTTAAGCTCTCGAATCCTGAATTTATTATACCCACAATAATTACTGTTAAATAAAGAGTTCTATAATAGATTCAGTACAAAATATTGGTCATTTCAAACTTAGGTTACAGTTCAAATTGAGATTAGTACTTGGTTGAATTTGAATAAACTTAGGATAAAAATAATAATATTTTTTTATTAGTATCCGATTAATCAAAAATTAAGTTAAGTAGATTTCTTTTAAAAATACTTAAATCTTAGGTAGGTAGGCTTTATTATCTACTATAGCTTATAAATTATAGTATATTATTATAAGTGTAAGGTCTATTACAGTATGTTGTAGTATCTAATTTGTTACTTTGCTTTTGTCCTACTTAACTAGTCTTTAAACCTTAAGCTGTAATTAAATTACTATGGTGGGATCACTGTAGAGATGAAATAGGTAATACCACTTATGCGAGTACTGTTACATGAGTAATCGACGGTACCGTTAAAGTGTATTGATCTGTGCTAAAATTGTTATTTTAAATCGACCCAAATACTTCCGCTGAAAAGTTTGTTTCTCTTCATTTTGCTTATATAAGAAGTACTCTGTGAAAAATAAAAGCTCTATATTATAATATGGTTATATTTAAAAACTAGCTGTCCCGGCAAACGTTGTTTTGCCATTTAAAGTATTTCCACTTCATCTGCTGTTGATACAAAATCTTACCCCCTCTTTTGTCCCCTAAGAGGGGTGGGGGAAAAAATTTTATACATCAGATGTTAAGTTGGAAAAACAGTTATTAATATGAAGTAAGTCAATTAAAGAAAAAAGTTTGATACAAAATCTGACACCCTCTTTGGTCCCCTTAGAGGGGTGGGGGGTGATTTTTATACACCAAATGTTGAGTTGGAAGCAGGCAAATATATCTGCGAAAACCGTATGCAAATCGGATCAGTAGTTTTCGTGTTAAAGCAAAAGTCTTATACAAAATCTAACCCCCTCTTTCGTCCCTTTAGAGGGGTGGGGGGAATTTTTTTTATACACCAGATGTTAAGTTGGAAGAAGACAAATATATCTGCGAAAACCGCATTCAAATCGGATCAGTAGTTTTCGTGTGATAGTGGAACAAACATACAGACAGACAGACAGACAGACAGACAGACAAAAAAACTGACCACATTTTTGGCTTCTATAGCGATGTAGTGACACCCTCCGCTTATTATTTTTTGAATATCTTTAATGTACAGAATCTTCATTTCTACAGTTTTATTATATGTATAGAAATAAGATGTTGTATATTAATGACTAGCTGATGACACCCGCGACTCCGTTCCGCCAAAATAATTTTCCCGGGATTCAAAGTATCTCGATTCTAAATTTCAACAGAATCGATTCAGCGGTTTGGGCGTGAAGAGGTGACAGACAAACAGACACACATTTAGTTAAGAAGCTTACTCTGTAGATGTAAAAATAAATATTTTAGAAATTGCTTGTGTTTTTATTAATGATCCTTCGTTTGCCTTTGTAATTAAATGGTTTAAAAGGTATTAAAGCGTTGAGCATCGTGTTTGCGTAATTTGTAGTTCACACAACGGTCGGACAAGATAGCCAGAGCAATGTCTTGTGTTTACCCTGGCCGAAGATAAACGCGCTATTAATTAACATTTTGCATAAAGCCAGGGTTTGATCACTTTTATATTAAAAAAAAAAATGATTACCAGACATGATACAAGAAGAAATATACCTTAAATCTTAAAACTGAATTAATGAATTTGAATAAAACGTTGAATCTAAAATGCTTTTGAGGTCTGGAGTTAGTAATCCTTTAGAACGACATATTTTTAGTTTTTGTATTTTTGCAGCTTTGTTTTTCAATTTCATATTTGATCATGAAGCATATTTGCTATTGCCTATATTATAACAATTAACAAATGAATAGGTAAAATAATAACTTTTATAATATACATAGCACTATGAATTTCTGCACTTTTACAGTCTCTTTATTATTTATTGAGTATATTCTTATTTCTACTTATACATGTTGCTATCGTTTACATAACAAATGAACAGTCAAAACCTACGAATAATAAAAACTAAACAATATTTTTATACATATAGCACGATGTAATAGAATCAGTTCCAAGTACCTCGACCTATTCGATGTTATACGAGTGCTGACGTATCTTCTGTATAATTTTAGTTTATAGTCAGATAATAATAGACATTGCTATTTTGGCTCGTGGCTGTAATTTATATCGATTTTGATAGACTCTTCACTTGAATTTCGCGGTCGGTCATTAATTTTAATACGTTTTAATCTTCTCTAAAATTTTAAATTTTAATCTTCTCTAAAAGAGTTAAAAATCTATATAATGTATATTAATAACAATGAATTTTAAATTTTGTTAGTCTCGCTGAAACCCGAGAGGCGAGAACGGCTGAACTGACGGTTAATAATATTTTGAGGAAAATGATTAGAAGTTTACCGAGTCATCTAGTTTATAAGAAATAAAGCATAAAAAATTAGACTACTATAAAAGTTTACAACATAAATCTAACACTAACACATACTATATGAGATGGTTTTTAATAAAAAAAGAAACAGGAGATAAACCAGCTACTCTACATAATTTTGTTTATTACAAAGATAGATTTGTTATTTTTTCATTACTGACCTAAATAAATCAGGTATCTAGACTTCTTTTTAGCTGATTTACGCTCATTATAAACCAATTCAAGCAGTGAATATGATTGTCTAGGAGCATTTTGTCCACGATCACCCATAATCGTCATCGATTGTGTATGCTATACTTAAACAGCTTCGCAATCTTGGTTATCGATCATGACATCTCACACCGTTTGGCGAGAGTCCTATAAACTTTGATTATTTCAATATTTTCTCCATTTTAGTATAAAACACTTATTTAAAAAATAGAATTACAAATTCCATAGCGGATAACACTAAAATTAGGTTATCTGCTCTAGTCCAAAGCAGTATGATAACTAGCCATTGAACAAGATTACACTCAAATATGATAATATTTAACATTTGGGTATTTATTTTTATTGCGTTCCTATTTGCAACTTCCCAAATCACAAGGGAAGAATTATTTACTGAATGTGCCAGCAGCGTCCTTTGCTCCAGAACTTGGGTAATATAACCTATTCAAGGTTGTTACTTGTCAGTATTAAAAATTTCAAAGTTGTTACTTGTCAGTCTAAAGTCTTAAAAATTTCAAAGTTGTTACTTGTCAGTCTTAAAAGACTGTGATGTTTTAATTTTTATTAATACAGTTCATGGTCACTTTTGACGTCTTATTTATCCCATGTTATCCATGTATAAAGTTCTACTAATTAAAAACCAGAGCACGTTTGTCTTTATAATTCTTAATTGCGTTCATTATTATTTCAATCAGCACCTATTATTATATTATGTACCTCTATAATATGCTGGGTTTCTATTTGGCTGCTAATATTCGACATTACAGTAAATGAGATAATTGTTCTAAGATACTATCTATTTATAGAAAGATCTTAATATAAAGATATTCGGAAATTTATATTTATCAATATTAAGGGCCTGTTTTACCACTTCCTGATAAGTGCTGGATAGGCTTTCCACAACTTAACTTGACAGATGAAGAATGGAGAATCTGTCAAAAAAGTTGTGGATCGCCTATTCGGCACTTATAAGGTAGTGGTGAAACAGGCCCTTGAAGTACTCTTTCTCTTTCGTTTTAATGTAGAATATAGTAAGTTGGGTTTAAGATTGGTAGATAGGTTATTAATAACAATAGCTTACCTACGCTAGGTAAAATATTGTGATGGAAGCTAATAATATTGTGTACGGTAGGTGGAATTCTGGTATTTGGATTGTACCACCAAGAGGCTAGTACCACCATCACCACCATCATTGCAGTGCGACGACCATTTCACGACTTCTATTTTAGTACACAAAGTGCATCACGAGATGATGTGTCTCATCCTTTTCAACTAGCGATGATTGGTTAATAGCTTAACTGGCTCTCTATTTAGCCTGCAGGATCTTACATAGGGCTGTTCTGAACACATCTAGAAAATAATGTAGAAAGTATCAGGCTGTGAGCCCTGCCAAGTGAAAATTGACGAACGTGAAAATTTCATCCCAACTCTATATTGGTTCTTGGTTTGTAACTTGTAAGGTACTTAAACTGCACTCGGCGAAACATGGCGGTAGCGGCCATTGATTCCCTGTCAAAAACTTGTCATTTTCTATATAAACCGCGATTGACAATGAAGTGTCAGATGTTGTCAATCCCGTTTTTGTATAGAAAATGACAAGTTTTTGACAGGGAGTCAATGACCGCTACCGCCATGTTTCGCCGAGTACAGTATAATCATCAAAATATTACACACAATGTCATTTTGACCTGTTGTAATTTTTATAATCTCCGCGTTGCAAATTTTTAATAATAATAGTAGTTGTTGTAGTAAAACCTTGCAAAAATATGTTGAATATAATAACATGAACATAATTTATTACGCGTATAATAAAATTGTAGACAATTTAAAATCATAATAATTTTTAGGAGGTTGATTTTTTTAAGGATTTCTTATTTCCTTTAAGTAAAAAAATCTTAAACTTATACATAACATGGCATTGAAATTTCATACTAGAGAATTATAGGAGATATCTATGTTATTCGTAATCTTAACAAATTAGGCACTGTAAGGATATGTACTTTTTATGGCAACAATTCATTTATTTTCATAACACGAGAAATAAATGTAATTGGTTAAATACGTACATAATAGTATAATCATTATATAATATGAATACAAGATGTTCTTTGTTCGTCCAGAATGCATATTTTCCGAAATGAGTTTATATTATATCCATCCAAAAGATCAAAATTGGTCCGAAATTCAGTAGCTCACGGGTAAAAAAGTAATAGACAGATATACACTCTCTTAATATTGCTGCGAATAATCCTATTTTCCAAGTCTTTATATAAAAAAATACACGTAGGTAGAGTTCTTAGAAATTTGCTACCGCACGCGCCGTAGCTTTTGTATAGAAACCCGGGAAAAGCTCTACAGAATAAAATCACGTTAAGATAGAATTGACTCTTTTCGATTCGTTAATTGTATGTGATATTCTGTGACTTAAACTTGTATAACAGGATATGCAACTTTTTTCTCTCCATGTACAATAATTAAGTTGTAGCTATAAACCATGAAGCTAATTAATTTTTAACAGCCGGCAAAAATATCACCAAGACCTCTTTTTTAACTGTAGAATACAAATAATAAATTCAAATTTAGATTTTTTTTCGAACATAATGAGGCTTCGAATGACTTTTTAGTTCGAGGGTTTACAGAACACTCTACAATTTTCTTGAATAATATATAATTTATGTTTTTAAATATTATTCAGTCTTTTAATTATATTTCAAATAATTTGAAATTCAATTGTTATAAACTAGGTATACACAATACACATGGAACCTACCATGGAGTATATATTTTTCTATCTTGAACATATAATATGTGTAAATCTTAAAAATATAAAAAATAATACCGCATTAACAATGTAAACTAATTATTTTAAAAATATAAAATTTAGATTATTGAACCGTAACTTTGTTTTACGAATATTCAGGCCAAATTTTCAGTTTTCTTAATACTCTATGTAGATTGTAGAGGCATGTGAATTTTCCCATAATTTGTCATCTGTCGTATTGTAGCTGAGATAACTCTCTAATCGCTACATCTTTACTGTAAAATCACGTTCCTAATAATCGTCAGCAACGACTTCTGTGAAAACGGTAGCCAGGAAGTCATCCGTAAGACGGTTTTGCTGTGACTTCTCTAGGTAGAGAACTATATTTAGGAAAAGATGTCAGAATTCTTAAACATCGCCTTGTTGTGATTAGAGGCTTTCTAATCTCACACGTGAGTGAACTCACCAAACCGGTTGTCCTCTCATGTCGGCCGCTTTTGTCTGCAGTAGAGCGCGCAAGTGCATCACCCTCTACACTACAGTTAAGTTTCACCGGTCATCATTACCACAACACATGATCAGAATATAAATAACACAGTTGGCACACAACACACACGTCCTCCTCGTGCGACGATCGCCGTAAGACTACAGAGTCAAACAACTCCCAGCTCCGAAATGCGGCACAAAAAAGTGACTTGTGGACGTTCTCCGCGGGGAAAATTCGACCTTTATCCGTAACGATACGGACGAGAGTAGCGTCGACGTTAGTATAAATTTACACTCTTGTTTGTATACGAAACTAGATGCAGAGGAAAGTAGGAACATTTCCCAGTAGATGCTGCAGGTTACGAGCGTTAACATTGCGGTCACTGTCGCATACAGTGTATATTACACGGCTACACCTCCGCCCTCCTAATTAAAGCTGCATTTTTACATACCTGAGTAATCTAAAGTTGGCACTTGGCAGCGTTTCATCCACCTTCACTATTGTCAGGTTCCAAATAAACTAGAACTATGTTGACATCATTAAGTTAAAAATTGGCAACATTTTAAAAGTATTTACTTCTCTATGACAAAGGAGAGATATTTTTAAATTTCGCTAATATTGATTTTGTTCGGTTTTGTTATGTTTTATCTACTGATTCTTAAAGAATGCTTTAAAGTTATCTTTCAGATTTTCAGTCTTAAGCTATATACTATTACATAAAAATATACTATTCCTCAATTTTCAAAGTATGGCGCGGCTGAGGCAAAAACAGTAAAGCGAGAATGTAGAGCAAATTTTTGCGGAGGTTTTTGTGAAATGTTCGAGCTTGCGTGAAGTTTGAACATGAATGTAGAGCGTTTTAAATGTTCCATTATATAAATAATGGAACATTTAAATAACTCCACATGAAATATATTACGATAAGGCTTTTCAGAGCCTATTTTCGAAAATTTTAATTTTTGCGTCTTTATTTTGGCCATTTTGTTTGAATAAAGTTAACTAACTTATAATTGGCACTTCGTTATGGTTATAATGAACTCTCTACAGAGGACTGAAATATTAATTGTATATTTATTACTCTATGTTGTAAATGAATAAATAAAGGTTATCTGTAACATTTGTTGCGCAGATAATATTTTGTGTACTATCATTTATCAGTTATCACACAGGAGCCGTACATTTTTCTCCGACAAAAACTATACTATATCCAGAGCTATATCTTATCAAAGAAACCAGACCTATTTTTGCCTTTATGTGTAAATATAGATTAAGATTATTTATTTTAAGTACTAAAACACAACAAAACATTTTATATACGATTTGATTTGAAATTATACACCCAACACAACATGGTAAGTATCCATTGCATAAAAGCTCTATATTTTCCTTGACAGTTCCGTTCGTCCACCGCCGCGCCGCGGTCACAGGGACGTCACCCAGGTTATAATTCTATGACGTCACCGACAAAAAGTCAAATAAAATGCAACTTTTTTACCTAGGCTATAGATTTCGTTTTGCTCTACAACTCTACAAAACTGCGTTGGCATGGGTCGCTAGACCAATGTCGGTCGAAATAAAACCTATAGCAGCATCAGCTATTGGTCTACCAGAATCTGATGGCAAATTTTGACGACAGATTTTCAAAAAATATCCTTGATCATTGGATAAATTTATATATTTGCATGTTTAACACAGAGTCAGCTGCTATAAGAAACAAAAAAGGTTCAAAATATTTTATTGCAATTACCCCGGTATTGCTAGTCAATTTACTTTCTCACTTTTTGCCATCAGATTCTGGTAGACCTATAGGTCTTAAAGTGGTATTTGAATTTTTGTCGTGACGTGGACGGTGGACAAACGGCCATAGACAGAGGCGAGTCTGTGGTGGGGCTTAGCAATTTCCGTCCGTTGATATTTCAAATGAGACTAGCCAGATTCACTTAGGTGGGATTAGAAACAAGTTTGTGCCTATTTCGTGGCAGACAAGAAGTTGTGAAACATTTGAATTTATAAATTATCCTTAGTACACAGTATGGTTAATAGTTATAGCATACTTTTGTTTAATTGGGGAAAGAATGATAATTATTAATTACAATCTGTGTACCTCCTAGATATGCCAATATTTTTACAGAATATTGGCATATCTAGGAGGTAGAGGATATCTATACAGAAATTTTCCCAAAAAACTAGTGAGCATAAAGCAGTAACATGAAGTAAACAAGTATGGATTACAGCTGTAGTAACTATGTCAAAGTAATTTTTAACTTGAAATTGGTCTTTATAACAAAACATTTGCTTGTTGCTCAAGTGTACTTAGCCTAGTTCATTCTACTGCTACCGAAAAGGTGTGTAAACTTTTCGGTTAAAACATCTGTAGACATAATTTTAATGACATCATATTTTGACCTGGTTAAACTCATGTAGGTGTAAAAAAGTATTTCTTTAATGCGAAAGAGAAGATGATTACAGCCTACTTTCTTAACTTACCGACTAATGATCCTTTGCCTTTTATATGAAGGAGATGACAAATGATGAAAGTGTGCCACGATAGATAAATCTCGCTATTTTTTGCTGGAATAAGGTTTCTGTATTTATGACTGTATAAGTAACCGAGGAAAAAGTTTTTACTACAAAAAATATCATGTAATAAACATTATAGTGTATATTATAGTTACAATATGGACGTATTCCAATTTACGTAGTCTCCAGACTGGGCAGAATAAGATTGAAAGTTAGCCTCGTTTCTAGTTCACAAACAGTTCTTTATTAATCTGTGCTGTGACGTCACGTCGACTACTTGCACTACTAACCGCAGGCTACTTTTCTTCCATTCTAGCTTCACCAGAGAATAAAATAACTATTGTTACAAATGTCTCGAAGAAAGTTGACCTTTCTGCAAATGGAATGAATCGGGAAATGAAAAAGTGGTAGTAATAAAAGGTTAGGTACTGCTGTGATAAGAGTTAAGACCTTTAAGTAGTACTCGTAAGTACCTTTTACCGTTTGGTAAAACTTAGAACTAGATATTTAGATGCACTCAGCGTAATTGTATCTTCTGAATTTGACGATGTTTTAATATTATCAAATTGCGGGTAGTTGTACTGTTGTCATAAAGTAACTAATTTCAGTGAATGTTAAATGTTAATACGAAATAATATTAAGTACTTTTACAATTTTTTTATGGAATCTACTGATGGGTGATCATAAAAAAGTGAAGACTTCTACAACACATACTCGTATTCGAAGAACGTGTAAAATGTAGTCACTTATTTCTTAAAGTAGCATACAATGTTAAGTTAAAGAAGAAAAACAAGCTGCACATAACATCAGTGTTTGCTTCAATGGCCTATAGTACTAATATAAAGATTTAGGTTTAATCGGGACCGTGACATGGTGACTAAGTGTAAACTGAAGCCGTAGTTCAAGAACAGCGCTAGTCTGGTCTAACACGTGCCCAACGTCCTATCCCCAGCGATGACAATCTTTATTGGATTTTATTTAATTCGGTTCCTATCGATAAAGTACTGCTATTTATTTCAAGTGTTGCGTGCTACATTAAAGTTTGAATTAAACCTTTGAAATGTTTAGGAATAATACAACAGATTGTACAGATTGTATGCGGAACGTTTTAAAACTGTTATGATTTATTATAAACCTAGGTATAGGTCGATTGTAAGTGACTATTTATTATAAACCTAGGTATAGGTCGATTGTAAGTGACTATTTATTATAAACCTAGGTATAGGTCGATTGTAAGTGACTATTTATTATAAACCTAAGTATAGGTCGATTGTAAGTGACTATTTATTATAAACCTAGGTATAGGTCGATTGTAAGTGACTATTTATTTTTCAAAAACCAAAAGCCTCGCTAGTCGCTATAGACATGTCACGTAAAGTTATGAAGATGATGAGATTTCTGTATTTCTTCCGCCCTCCGTAACTAAACCCCGTGGCGCCGCGCCGGGCGGGCGGGGTCACGGAGTCTGCCCAAGCCGCGATAAATCACAATACTTAATTTTTTATACTCTATCTAATGAAATGTCATTATGCTTCGATGATATCGGAGAGATGCGATGGCCTTGTCGACGGACAAAATATTATCATGTGGGTTAACATAACAGTACAGTGTTTTTTTTGTTTATGTAGTGTAAAGTTTTGTTCATTTTAACAGAATTCCAATAAGCCTCAAATTAATTGCAGTAGTGTGCATTCACAAAAATAAAATAGCTCAGCGGTGTAGCTACCGTCGTGCCATTTCCTTCTATCTTACAAAAAATTAGAAAAGTAAAAAAGGCAATCTTTCCTAAGGACCCCAAAAAAATCTTTGTATGAGGCAACGACAAGGCAAGCTACGCTTTTGAAATAGCTGTAGTTTTTTAGGACACAATTAAATTTTTGTAGTTATGTGCAATGTTTCAGAACCGCGAGGCGAATCACAAAACTAAAACTTTGATATCAATATTAATATGAGATTTTGTTATTGGTTAGGTCCGTTACATCCGTGACGTAACACTGATAGTTTTGTTTTTCACTGAGGGGCCGAAAGAGAGTGATTCTGTGATTGAGCCCGTCGTATTGATCCCATGTTGTTTACTATTCTGCGCAGACCGCCTTCTGCATCACACAAGATTAAATTCCTTTATTACATGACTTGTTTTGAAGGTTGATTAAATGGTAACAATAACAATACGTGATATTTCTTCGTCTACTATGAGCATTGAGCATCCATAAGATTAACTTAGTGAAGCTCGAATAAACTTAATCCAAAAACCACAAAAAGTAGTTGTTCCAGTAATAAGTATAGTGGCAACTAGGATTTGAAAATTTAATATCATGTTGCGAAATGAAATATGTATTGGGTAACTAAAGCAAAAACGGTAAGACAAAAATTGATCCTTCAAGCCCCATAAGAGCACAGGTGATCGCGACAACAATAGAATGCTATTGTGCATTTCCAAGAATCTCCGATCGAAGGATTAAAACAGTTTTTGGATAAGTAGCAACTAGCACCTAGCATGAAAAAATTGAATATCATTAAAATAATAATGGTGCCTAACAGTACCTACCACGGCCGAGCGGTGCAAAGTTCTGCTGAATCTTGCATGCTATTCGTTGAATTATTACTTATTAATAATTATAATTATTAATTTGTATACTCAAATCCTTAAACAATAATTGTTTAGAGACATTCTAGATCTATAATGTTTTGTTATTTAACCCATCAGTCGTGGCAAAACGAGACACAATAGCTTTTTCATTGTTATCGCGGCCGGATGTGGCCGCTTGGGGCTTCATGAATTAATTGTTTGATTCGTTAAAAAAGTCGCTTGAAAGACAGCAACATATTTTTTTAATAGTATGGGGTATAAATATTACTTTAGTTTATCTATTCTTACTGCGAGTTTTTATAAGCTGAAGCCGGAATACGTTATGTAAAATTATAAATGAGGAAAAAACCTCCAGATTTGTTTTCCATATTTCGAATTCTGGACGCGTTCATTCATAAGATTATTGAGAAAACTTTAAAACAAAGAGTCGTTGAGAAAGTCATACACAAAACACAAGTAGAAACAACGACATGGTTTTCCTAATCCATTAGGTGAAGTAATTTTACTTGATAAGATAAAGCTACTGTTTATTTAACCAACTCTTATGTGTGTTTGTCAAGACTCAAGACATTACGTTCCGTGGCTTTATTAAATGGTTTTACCATTACTATAGTAGCACTTATAGAAATTAGAACTATTATACCAACACTCTTTTATCATCAGTAAACTGTCGGTCTAAGGTCATTACATAACATCAATTTTGTGATAGACCGTTTAAAGGGGAATGCGTTATGCGGTAATAAACCAGGAACCACCGCGTCGGATAAAAATATAATTAAAGGTGTATAAATAATAAATAAATTAAAATTAATATATATTATTACACTCCTGACCTACTTGCGGGTGTGACCGGAGTCCCACCCGCAAGTAGACAAAGAAAGAGCAATTTTACTTCTATGGGCATGCGCTCCAGCGTCATGAGTTTCCCCATATAAAAGTGAAAAAAATTTTGGTCATTCAGCACTGCTACTTTGATATTTGACAGTAACTCTATGTCAGGAAGTAGAAACACATACACGGTACACCCCCTAAAGTATCATCACTTTGTTTTGTTACAGCCTGTATATTAGGTTACTCTATGGTGAGTATGGTGGACCCATCCCTTACCCACTAAAAACTGGATGCTGTAGAGATGGAGTACTCTATGCCCCGGGCGGCATCGCGTGTATAGTCTGTCAATAAAGTCATGATAGGCGAGAAAATTTTCTAAACGTAATCACGCTTATAAGGTGTTATAGGTGTTATATATATATATTTTTTAGGGTTCCGGAGTCAACAAGGAACCCTTATAGTTTCGGTCTGTCCGTCCGTCTGTCCGTCTGTCCGTCTGTCTGTCTGTCCGCGGTTTTGCTCAGAGACTATAGGACCTACAAAGCTGTAATTTGGCATGAATACACATATTAATAATGCCGACAAAATGGTACATAAAACATTCAGAATTTTTTTTTTATGGTAACTCCCCTACACATCAAGCGGGGTTGAATTTTTTTTTCGCGCCCATCCCATCATGTGGGGTGTCGTTGGATAGGTTTTTTAAAAATATTATAAGCATTCATAGATCATTTTCCGATTTAGGGATTCATTTGTCATGAAATCCCACTTTATTATTGACTCTACCCGGTTAGCAAAAAACATTCTTAATTTGCGAGGTTTTGTCCTATTGTCATGCAAATAGCCTTAAATGAAAGGTAATTAGATAGTCTACCTTTCAAAAACACAAAAAAGAGTATTTTAATTCAAAAAGCTTAAAAAAGTCATAAAGTTTCTAAAAAAATAGAGAAAACACGTGCAAATTTTACAACAATTGTATTTTTTTACAGAAACAGCCCCCATAACATATTTTTTTTGTTTACTGTATCCAAATAATTTCAGTTAAGCTGTAATACTACGTTTAAATTACGTCTGTATGTCAAATTGCTCTTAAGTTATTATTAGTTGAACATAGCCTATGCGTAAGCACTAAAAACGATTGTGCGCAACTTTATAAGGAAATCATGAAAAAAAAAACACTGCACATTTTAATAACTATTTTACTGTCTAATTACACTTGAAAATTCACAAATTTGGCTCAAAATGCTCAAAAAGCTCCAAAAAAAAAACATTTGGTGTTCGCGCACGACCAATGTTCAAAGAACAATAGCTCTTAAAGTATTTGACATACGGACGTAATGAATATGTTTATTCAAGCTTAACTTAAATTCTTTGGATATAATAATTAATAAAAATGGGTTATGAGGGCTGTTTCTGTAAAAAAATACAATAGTTGTAAAATTTGCACGTGTTTTCTATATTTTTTTAGAACTTTATGACTTATTTAAACTTGTTGCATAAAAAAAAACCCTTTTTGTGTTTTTTTAATGGTAGACTATCTAATTCCCTTTCATTTAAGGCTATTGTCATCTTGCAACGAATTCTCATATTTTTTATTTCATTTAAAAAATTTCCCGCCTGTCATGACTTTCTTGACATACTATAGTCTCTGCTATAGTTATTAACTTAGTACCTAAAATATAAGTAGTAGTAGTCTCATAGTCCTAACTCCTCGTCCATACCGGTTACGTGGAGCTAGACAACTTTCCTTTTAGTCTACAACTGATCTATCAGGTCTGTGAAGTTGTCACACCAATGTACAAACACAATTTATCACCTAGAAGTGAGAACCTAGATATCAGTGCTCAGGTAGTTAGTTAGTACACTTTCGCAATCAAATTTGCATGCTAAGAACCTTAGTGTCTAAGCACACCATGCCGAAGTTCCGCGGCGGAAGTTCGCCATGATTCCGCCTGCAATGTATTTTAAATTACCGATGACACACCATGCCGAAATTCCATCGCATTATATTGTATACGTTTGACATTGCTGACGTAATCATGCCGAACTCCCGCCGCTGAACTTCGGCATGGTGTGTTTAGTTTAGAGATCTTTGGTTTAGGCACTCAGTGTGAAATTTAATATAATTGATCAAATATTGTACTCGTATTTAAGTGCCACAAGTGCGTAGAATTATGCGTACCTACTACTGCATATAACGAGTGAGATCATAATAATATCATAAGAGAGGCCAATCCAGAGAATACAAAAGCTTCTACTTCCTAGTTAAGTCAACACGATCATAATAATATTATGATAACTCTACCAATGCCCAATTTACGATTATTATTTTCCTCAAATGAGGTAATATATCTCATATCCTATTGATAGCCTCTGGCCCTACTTTCTAGTGGACTGATAATTTACTGCAGTCATAATTCCTTTGAGACTTCCAAACAATTCGAAATTAAAGTTTAGTTAAATACCAAAATAGATTTATCACGACCCGCCAGTGAAGTTGAAATAGCTCGACCCAGTTTCGCCCTCTCCCAAGTCCCATAATATTTAGAATACTACGAAATACAAAAAAAGATTAACACTCGAATCTGTTGACGCAATTTTAAGATTTTTAAGATACAAAAATGGCCTTTGTCTCATTCAGTATATATAGTTTCATTGAGGAACATATTTTAAAAGTCCTGAAAGAAATATTTAAAATCGATCGATCGATCTTTAATATCAAGTTTTCGTGTGACTTATCTACTAATCGAATGTATCAATATTTAAGCATAAAATTTAAGCATAAAATAAAGCTTATTGGTTGGTAGTCTGGTCTAATTATTTATATTTTTCGCCTGGCTACCATCGACTGGACTAACAGTCGCGATTGGCCACCCCTGCAATATATGATATTATCTGTCAATCAATATTAGGTAAATGAGTAAAAAAATTATGTTTCGTTAGTGCATTGGGCATACTCTAAAATAATATTCTCTGAATTGTCTGAAAACACGGAAACCCGAAGATTTTATTACTGCTATTGAGGCGAGAGTTGCAACAGAAACGTTTGCGTAAATAATCCGCTTAGCAGTTAGCGCTGAATTGTAAATAAATGTTTCAAATTTTAGGAAAACTGATTCATAATCATAAATGAGTAACGCGGATTTGTAAAGGAAATCGTTGAAGTTTTCTTCTCTATTTTCCTTCTTTTTTGCCTTTAAATGTTGAATTATCGTTTTCTGGGCAGACCGCAAATAAGGAGTCGATTTTTCGCAACTTCGCTAGCATGAGACAGTATGACGTTTAGACGTCTTCTCTACCCGTTTTCCTTTCTTGCCTCTAATTAAGGATTTTTAATGCCTGAGGTAGGTAAGGTAAGAAAAAGATTACTCCCGACTTCGACAGTGTGAGACGTTCATACGTCACACTATTTGTATCCGTGTTGCAGTTTGTTGAAGCCAAGAATTAAGGAAAAACAGGTAGAGAAGAAAACTATTATTACGAATAGAGCCCGTAGTCTGTAGAAATGTGATATGTTTAATATATTTGCACAAATTCGGATAAGGCTTTGTCGTTCAATCCGAAACCTAATATCATTGTGAGCGACCATTCGTAACTATAAACACTTTTATGGTATCGCCATTTTTACGGCTCCCGCTGTTTTCTTAGATGGAGTTATTATTTTACTTCCACTTACCATTGTTCCGATTACATTTACTAGATTGTTTTTCTTAAACGAAAATACAAGAAAATAATCAGGTTCAATCTTTTCATATCCCTTTTTTATTTTTCCTAAAATAAGCACTTAAATCAACTTAAATGTAATTATTTAATGATGATTTTAACATAAGCTCCATTACCAATATATTATCTGTCAAACTCTTTGAATGTCTCGAGTGCGGCTGGCGGCAGGACTTGTTTACTACAACTTTAAGTTACTATAACCTTATTATTAAAACTTAAAACCATATTATATTTTTGTATCTTTTAAACTTCGTTAGCAGTTCAGCAAAGTCATAGATTTTTTATCAAGAACTGAATTCATTTAACGGAAAACATGATTCAGGAGATAATCGTATCTTTTCAAACATCCGAATTGGTGATTTGCCAATTCTTTTATTCTGTTTTCGCGGAAATATAGGTTTAGAAATATTGGATTTCTTGTTAGAAGAATTTAATAAGTGTATTTTTCGTGTTATTTTTATAACGAAAGTAGATGTTATCCGCAATTTAAATAGCTCTACCCAGTTATAATGTGTTGAGGCCCGTGGCGAAGAGAATCTTCGGGAATGAAACAAATTAAAATAGGGCCCATCCGCCCAAGTCGCTAAGGATGACAATCACAATTCAGAGTGTGCCTACTACCGACTACGATTGACGAATGACGACTTAGGTAATTCGCGGGACAGAAACACAGTTTTTCTTCTCTAACTCTTTTTAATTATTCAATAAACGTAAAAACAAATAAAGTGAAAACATCTAAAACGCTTTTTAAACTCTACTGCCACTATTGAACGATTTATCGACAAATAAAACATGTCCGGTCTCGGCACACTAATTACAATAACAAATGAACTAAATTATTGCCACATAAAATATCATTTCTAACAAGTTTCAACAAATAAATACTGAAGTTTCAACACTGAGTAATGTTATGTGCGCAATATCTATTTCACTTAAATAAATAACTTGTTGGTAACCAAAATAAATGTAATGAAATTTAGCACTTTGCTACAGCAACGAGTGATAGAATCTGTTAGGTTTCTTACAATTTATGTTTAGAAAAAGTAGTTAAGTTTCCTAATTGAAACAAAATCACTTGTTAGAGAAAACAATAGATAGGAAGTTAGGTACCTAAGCAGTAAGCTTACATCTATAACTAGTTTATGGTTTGGGAGTATTGGCATAAGTATCAACTTTTATTTTTAAGAGAGTAAAGGGAGTCTTTAAGAACGGTGCAAAGTTTTTAGAGAACTTGTAGAGTTGGATTATGAGGGCTTAACAACATGACATAACACATTACACACCCAATCATGCATTTAGAAAGTGACAGTAAAGTACCAGCTACGCCTGCCTCGTTTAAGTACCTTAGTTGATCTGATGAGGCAGTCTAAACAACATTCACGCGGTTAGGAAAAGAGCTTACGAGGAAGTAAAAAGTGAATAATTTACACTGATGATAATATTACTGACTTGCTAGAAAACTTTATCTTGACGGAAATCCATACTTATTACTTATACCTATTATAAATCCGAAGTTGTGTCTGTCTGTCTGTTACTTCTTCGCGCCCAGACCGCTTACCTAACCGATTATATGAAAGGTATGGAGATACTTCGAGTCCCGGGAAAGGATTGCTGCAGTATTTTATAATTTGTTTTATACAGCTGGCAGCTTACTGTGCTTCACTATCATCGTTAAAGTTCCCATTTACAGGCACTTACGCACTTAGCTTAATTGAAGTGCAATGATCTCTTAATCGCTAATGATAACCTAGACTAGCTTCTGGCATAAATGGGTCAGCTATTATAAAAGGGTAATTCTTATCATGTAGATGACGTTGGTAATAGTCGAGCTGCATTTGTTTTAATTTATGTCGTTAGGGCATCATCAAACTGACTTCCTTTGGAAAGTATTATTATTAATTCAAAAGTGTCTGAGCATGAATGCTAAATAAAAGATGATATTTGATATATCAACTTCTCTGATAGTACTTTTCCGGGTATCAAATGAAGTCTATAGACTTAATTTGATACCCGGAAAAGTACTATCAGAGAAGTTGATTCCTAGGCTGATGGGGGACCTACGTAGTTTGGTCGCGTTATGTCAAACCCAAGTTAACCCAACCGACAGATCACAAATCACAATTATTAACATTGAATTGACATGATCCGACCAAATTACGTTGGTCTGTTAACTGCCTATGAATCAATGTCCTCGATGGTATATAACAAAGATTTTATCAAGAAAAAAAATTGCAGTTTCTGCGCCATATAAAAATTTTTGCGCGACAAAGTTGCGGGCAACCTAAAGGGTATAGAGGTTGTGTTTATAGAAACAAAGACACTATGATATTTCTTTGTCTCTTTCACTGAGATGGGTGACGTATGACGACATGAGCCAATAATAGCGATAATTGCATTGCGACTCGCGGTCCGCGGACACATGTCGGTAATTAGTAATTAGTCATGATAATGAAACACGTGATTGTACTGTTATTGATTTTTACTACACATTGTCCGTTATCTATTGATAACTGTAAAGCTATCTGGTGACTGGTGAGTTGTTTGACCGTGCCGATAGGAAAACTACGAGATAGAGCGGGTGCTAGGTAGAGTTGTCGAGTATGTACGCATTATTATTTTTAACAAAAAATTAAAACCGACTTCCAAGGTAAAAACAATAATAACATCCTTATAATATTATGAACTAAAAAGTATTAAATAATTATTCCTATCTAATAGTGCCCTTTTCCGAATTCGGCTAAAACTCAACTATTTCTGTACTCAATCTTCATAATTCATAATTCGGAAAAAGGCACTATTAGATAGGAATAATTATTTAATACTTTTTAGTTCATAATATTATAAGGATGTTATTGTTGTTTTTACCTTGGAAGTCGGTTTTAATTTTTTGTTAAAAATAATAATTTCACTCTTTTTAGTTATAGTCGTGTGCGTACAAGACAAAAAAACGTGGAATACGGCTTTTGCTGAACCAAAGATTTCCTTTGGTAGGATTGATCTTTATATCCCTAAGATGGGTTTACGATGTGGAGCCACCTGAATATTTCATGCAGGTGGGGGAGGGGGGGTTTTTTAGTTTAACGAGGTATGAGGTCAATAACTGCATGGGATTTAGGTATATAGTCGAGTTTGGTATCATTTTCGATTGAATCGAATGTTTAAATGCCAGTTTTGGAATAATATTTAGATAAAAGATAGTAAAAATAAAATAAAATAAAAAAATTAGAATATATGATTTTCAACCAACGAATACGCTGTTGATAGGGCTTAATTAATATAAGGAGGCTGATAGCCGCATTATTCTGCATGCCAGAGACATGGTGATGAATGGAGCAATAAATATAATAATAATACTAGACGTTCCGCGCGGCTTCGTCCGCGTAAATCTGAAATTTCACGGAAACCGTATATTTTTCACAGATTAATAACCCATGTCTCACTAGTCTACTATATGTATATTCGTGTCAAATAACATAAAAATTGCTCCAGTTGTCTGTGAGATATTAGCCCTTTCAAATAATTTTCCCTGTTTTTTACATTTTCCTCTGTATCTTTGCTCTTATTGGTCTTAGCGTGATAAAATATAGCTTATAGCCTTCCTCGATAAATAGGCTATCAAACACTGAAAGATTTTTTCATATCAGACCAGTAGTTCTTGAGATTAGCGCGTTCAAAGAAACAAACTCACTAACAAACTCTTCAGCTTTATTTTCACATTTTCCTCTGTATCTTTGCTCCTATTCTTCTTCTTTTTCTTTATCTCTCTCGATTCTTTCAAATCGGAAGTAGCTCCTGAGATTAGCGCGTTCAAACAAACAAACTCTTCAGCTTTATAATATTACTAGACGTTTCGCGCGGCTTCGCCCGCGTAAATTAGGTATTTCAAATCGGAAGTAGCTCCTGAGATTAGCGCGTTCAAACAAACAAACTCTTCAGCTTTATAATATTACTAGACGTTTCGCGCGGCTTCGCCCGCGTAAATTAGGTATTTCACAGACAAATTAGTCCACAATAAATAGCCTATGACCTTCACGTTCCTACTCTTTATCTGTGCCCAATAACAGAAAAATTACTCCAGTAGTTCGTGAAATAAGCCCTTTCAAATAATTTCCTCCGTTTTTTCCACATTTTCCTCTATTTCTTCGCTTATATTCTTCTCTTAGCGTAATAAAATATAGCCTATAGCCTTCCTCGATATTCTAACACTGAAATAATTTTTCAAATCGGACCAGTAATTACTGACTCATACTAAGATTAGCGCGTTTAAATAATGCTTCTTCTTCTTTTTACATTGTTTAACATATTTATCGTGCAAATATGAGTCCTTAAATGAATTTAGCATTCTTAAGTCATCCGAATATGGTACTGAACTTGGAATAGTACCATAATTAATGCCTCTATACATATTGAGACTCTATTTTCCTCCAGAAAAGAAGTTGCTAAAATTTTAAAAAACTAACAGCAAAAATCGCGATGGCTCCACATCTTAAATTCATCCTTGGGCCATAAGGACCAATCCGACCAAAGGAAATCTTTGGTTCAGCAATAGCCGTATAATTTACCGTACACACGCAACTATTACCTAGTAAACCCAAAGACTTCTATTTAATTGAGTAAACCATCGCGTACTATACGTAGAATAATACACCTGTATATTATTCTATTTTTTTTTAATTAAATAAGGGGGCAAACGAGCAAACGGGTCACCTGATGGTAAGCAACTACCGTCGCCCATGGACACTCGCAACATCAGAAAAGCTGCAGGTGCGTTGCCGGCCTTTTAAGAGGGAATACGCTCTTTTCTTGAAGGTTTGCAGGTCGTATAGGTCCGGAAATACTGCTGGTGACAGTTCGTTCCAGAGTTTTACAGTGCGCGGCAGAAAGTTACGCGAAAAACGCACTGTGGAAGACTGCCACTCATCAAGGTGATGAGGATGGTATGTTTTTCGCGTGGGACGATGGCGAAAAGTTGCCGGTGGTATGATTCCGAACAATTCCTCAGAGCACTCCCCGTGATACAACCGATAGAGGATGCAGAGTGAAGCTACATCTCGGCGTAATTCCAAGGGGTCCAAGCTGTTTGAAACACTATGGCAGTCAACAATTCGAGCGGCCCTTCGTTGGATACGATCCAGAGGGAGCAGTTGGTATTTAGGCGCCCCTGCCCAGAGATGAGAACAATATTCCATATGAGGCCGAACCTGCGCCTTGTAGAGTTGTTAGCGTTGGTCCGGACTGAAGTACTGTCTCGCTCTGTTAAGAACACCAAGTTTCTTTGAGGCTAATTTGGCCTTACCCTCTAGATGATATCGGAACTGGACTTCGCTCGATATGTTGACGCCAAATATCTCAATGCTAGGGGAGATGGTTAGAGATGTGCCCTCGAAACGAGGATATACGACCATTGGTGACTTTTTAGTGGTGAACGCGCAGACTTGTGTCTTGGCGGGGTTGAATTGGACCAAATTACGTCTAAATATCTAAATATCTTATTACAGTCACACTTACAAAATATAATATCAGCTGCAGCCTGCAGGTAATTTTAAACAATACATTTTATAAAAAAATGAAGTGAACACGTGTGACGTGCTAAGTAGCCGGTCACCGGACTGGTTTCAATAGGCTGGCACTTGCTCGACTTGTCGCACACGCAGCGCACATAGTACCCGGCCCGCGCCGCCACGCCGCTCGCTTGACAGCCCTGGCAGATTGAAACGAGACGGCAGACAGTTATTGCACTATGAACGCTAAACGCAATGCAAAAGGTTGAAATTAGGTTGTTTTCCAGAATATCTCGGCGAAGTGAGACAGATGTTACATTATCGAAGCAACTTACTTCTTAGAAGTAATGTCAAATGTGTACCTTATGCTCTGGAGATAAGGTTGAATTTGGTGACATTGGTGACCCTGACGTGGTAATGGTGATGATGATGATGATGATGATGAATGTAATTTGCATAGTAGCATATGCTTTTAGTTCTTAAAACAGCGCCTAAACTCCCAAACTTGTATCTATAAGGAATCCGGAGTTCTCTTAGTATCTTCGGAACCATAGTATACCTCGGTGCAAAATCTTGCGTTTTGGTAGTATATGCTTAGGATGCTTCTCATAAAACCAAAATCACCATATGTTTCCATATAAATTTCGAGAGCTCCCTCGATTACTCATGGATCCCATCATCAAGTCACCACTTTTGTGAACATGGTACCAAATTGGAGTGAAACCTAATACAACAAAACAAAAATTTCGAAAATCAGTTCACAAACGGCGGAGTAATCGTTGAACATACAAAAAAAAAAAAACCACAGCCGAACATATAACCTCCTCGTTTTTTGGAAGTCGGTTAAAAATGTAAGTACCACATGCGGTGAATGATTTAGAAAAGCATGCAGATTGTGATTCTGTATCATGTCAGGAAACGTATATTGGTCCATTAAAAAATGGTAATGGTCATGGTAACAATAATATTATAATCTGCATATTTCCTGAAACTATGCAGGAAATATTATGCAGATTATAATATGATTGTTACCATGAGTCGCATTGGTCCAATTTTTTACATCATTTTTTTAATGGACCAATATACGTTTCCGTCGTGACTCGTGATCCTCATATATTTTGCGTACTCAACTCCACCCAGCACCTGTCCTAAGATAAAAATGATATTTAATCTAGCTTAAGCAGGTGACATACATTTCTTATTAAATTACTAGGCAGATTAAATTGAATATTTTGATGTGAGTTTTAAACTGCTTCGATGTTTCTAAATATGGCTCTACCCTATATTTATTCTCTACCCTATACTTAGTGCAATATCAGTAAGTATAGGGTAGATATTTTATATCACAAAGAATGTATACAGCATAACATAATATTGTATTTTCCTTTAAAACAATGAAAGGGTGGATATTTTACTTGACAAAAATCTTGTAAGTACAACATATTAGTATTTTAAAACGTGTTCCGAGATATCTCGGTACAACCTACATCGCTAATGTAGCGGGAAATGGAAAACCCAGTGGCTGGGGCTGATCGAATCACATCTCGCCGAAACCGTTCCGTACGTGTGCACATACGATACATTGACACGTCTTATGATCGAATAACGTATAGGCTATAGCGATGCGTGTATACCAGTGGTTCTTAACCTTTTAGTCACGAGGGACCAATTTACCAAATGTTTGGAAATGGTTTTTATTTGGACAAAAATCTGAAAGTTACAGATTTTAATTTATTTAATTTAATGTGATTTTTGTGACTGCATAGGTAGTGCATACTCTTTACTAACTTCAGAATTCTCATAATATAATATTATTAGGATGGCTTCGCGGACCACTTGGAATGCCTTCCTCCAGGGACCACCGGTTAAGAACCACTGGTGTATAAAAATAAATTAGATCTTCATTTGGATATAGGTTTGCGTTTTGTATAAGGTGTAGGTGTAACCACAAGGTGCGCAACAAAACTAAGTGATAAAACTAAGTGATATTAACATTAGGGTGTGTAATGTGTGCGTGTCCCTTATAATATTATAGAGTTCACTGTGGAAGCATTAGCGCTGAAAGAGAGAATTTTTTTGCGATTTGTATGGGCATGCATAATTAATTTTTCCACACGAAAAAAAAAAAAAAATGTAAGCCTTAAATGCTGTCTCTCCATGTTGGCTCAGGATGAACTAATACGTAAAGTGTAGAGGGTTGTATTATTTACACAATGATTTGCCACGATTGATATCGCTTGTGCATGCTATAGCCTCAGGGATCGGGATATTGCTATACTGTGCTATAGCTTCGAAATCATGCAGACAGTCATGCTTATTCATCATGATTCATGACATAACATGGAGAGAAGCCTAAATTAAATCCACGGATGTTGCCTGTTGGACTAATTTTTAAGAAGTATACGTGATGAACAACCAATCAAGCGTTTAGCTCTTATGAGTTATGTATGAGGCCACTCCATTTTTACGCGCTTACACACACATACATCAAACTGATCAAAGTTTAAACTACGCCACGCGTTGTCTTCGCGCGCAATTCACGCACAGTTGGCAGCGCAGTAGCGTATTTTGACTCACACATGTGTGAAAAATGACCCCTCTTTCTTGTTCGTCGTTCGTTTGTTGATATATTTTTTAACCGACTTCCAAAAAGGAGGAGGTTATATTATGTTCGGCTGTGGAGATTTTTTTTAATTTGTTCTTACATATTATTAATTATTATCTAGGGTTCATGCTCCACATAGGTAATTTGCAATACGGGCTTCTAGTGTTACATTTCCTCAATGTTCGTGACTTATAAGTACAGGTTTTGATTTCACATACAACACGGTCACCGCTTGCCAGCTGAAATCGATAAGGTCAAATGTCGTAGTAGCCCTGACCGTACTCGCTGGCGTCGCGCCAGGAGCTTTCATCGCTCCTCAGCTATACTAGCTCGATTCTGCTTAACAATACAGCTTCGATATTGTTTCGTTGTAGCCTCGGTATAATAATAAATAATCGGCCAAGTGCGAGTCGGACTCGCGCACGAAGGGTTCCGTACCGTTATAGAGCAAAAATTGGCCAAAAATTGTGTTTTTTGTATGGGAGCCCCCCTTAAATTTTTATTTTCTTTAAATATTATTATGAATTATTAAATAACTCATATATTTAAGGCCTTTATGAAAACTTCAAGTACCTACCTGTTGATATTATTGATATCGAGCAAAAAAGGCTAAAAAAATCATGTTTGTTGTATGGGAGCCCCCCTTAAATATTAATATTATTTTGTTTTTATAGCATTTTATATATGTATTTGTTGTTATAGCGGCAACAGATATACACAATCTGTGAAAATTTCAGAAGTCTAGCTAAAGCGGTTCTTTAGATACAGCCTGGCTACAGACAGACAGACAGACAGACAGACAGACGGACAGACGGACAGACAACTAAGTCTTAGTAATAGGGTTCCGTTTTTACCCTTTGGGTACGGAACCCTCAAAATGTGACAAAATTGTGTTTTTTTTAAAATGTCAAATCAATGACCAATAATGCGTTCTAATTAGCCAAAACTGCAAAACACTTGTTGACGTAAGCTGACGAAGTAAAAAAAAAAACAATATTATTTCGCTATTTGAGAGGATTTAGACTGGATCACAGCTTTAGTCTTAATAATATTATAAATGCGAAAAGTGTGTCTGTCTGTCTGTTACCTCTTCAGGCACAAATCGCAGCACCGATTTTGCTGGGTATGGAGATACTTTGAGTCCCGGGAAAGGACATAGGACACTTTTAATCCCGGAAAAATTTACAGTTACCGCGATATAGGACGAATTCTGGCGCAGCAGAGTTGCGGGCGTTATCTAGTAGGTACAATATCTTATATCTATATATGATCTATACAGGGTGTCAAAAGACCGCTTCCGATAACTTCGTGGGGTTATTATAGGGCATGAGATATATCCATTGGTGCAAGTAATTTTCTTTAAATCGCCAGTTTTTAAAATAGTCAAAATTTTCAACACGCAATGTATAACGCTGATGTAAATGCGCGATAGTATCGCACGCCAGTGGAGCCCCGGGCCGAGTCAGCCCCCACGCGCCGCCCGGCCCGCGCCGAGTCCCGCGTGCGCGGCCCTGCGCTAGACAAAACAGCTGATCGTGGTGTGCCCTAGCCCGTAGGTAGTGAATACTATACACCAATATTGTAATAATTATTAGATAACATAATGTTAGAATTTATTAATTACCGTTTCTTAGGTTATTAGTTTATTACTCAAAAATACTCAGTTTTTACTTCCGGCCAAAAAGGAAAAGAAATCATAATTCACATCCGAATCAGGTTGTAAAAATACAATACACAGTTACTTACACCTATCTATGGAAAAAATACTTTATAACATGTTCACTGACCTGTGATCAGCTGTCTGCTTTTATGAAATGCAGTTCGAGCTATGCTCCATCTAACTCAATGAAGATTGCAGAGTTTTTCAACACGAAACAAAAGTAAACAGGAGACATTCCAATTCTTTAAACACTTTTTACTGCACTGTTTAAACCGCACTATCGTCTATCGACGACGACGCGATGTTCACCCCCGTTCCATAAAGGTTTACGAGTATTAAAATGTCATTCACATTTCATCGCACATTCATCGGACACGTATCATGTCACGGCCCGTTATTAATTACAAACATAGAAAAAATATTAATTACAAACATCCATAAAATTACAAAACTTAAACAAAAACGTCACAGTACACAGCGCGGCGCGTGTTTACAGCCGACTGAACAAAATTTGATAAAAAACTTTGTAAAATAATAGGGATGTATCCCTGTGCATATTTTGAGTTATCGCTAATTTTTATCGATAAATCGTATTGTTTTACATACGAGTACGTTTTGATTTGTAGTCAAACTAAAAATAAGCAAATACCTACTCAATCTTAAGAATAGCGACAATAATTAAAAGTTATTTAATTAATTAGGTATTATTAAAGTATTTTCATTGCGTACGTAGACGCGCATAACGCGTGCCATGGCTTATCAATCACTTTATCACGGTAATGTCGGTATCGAAATTATCGAACGCAACTTGACTATGTATCCCGATAAAAACTTTCTGAATTTATAACCTCTTAATAGAGTTAATTTTAAAAATGAGAATAGTAGACCTACTAAATAATAGTTATCATTTTTATTATTTAATAATAATTTAAATATCGACTACATCGTTTTGAATTTATAGGGTACAACACTTAGATTGTCCTTGAAATGGATTAGCAACACGTGCGTCGTACACCTACAGAGCGGCCGGCGCGGCGGCGCGTGCGGCGGCGCCTACCTTTGACGTTGCCGCCAAGCGGTCTGGTCGTCCCGTCGGTATCTTTGAATTTACCGAAAGTCGATACATGTTTTTAAAGACGATTTTCGCTTAATTAGACTTTAGTTCCAATTTGCATCTTGAGGTTGAAGGTTGTCCGTTGAGTTAAGTTCAATTAATAAGCGTATTACGATCTTTTTAAAACGTATTATTGTGATAACTAAATGTGTAAAATGTAAATTAATTAACTATTATTTCTTATTTGTTTGCGTTAAAAAAATAAGACGTGTCGTGTAAGATATCGTGTAAAAAGAGATGTGTTGTTATTGGTGGTGTTATTGATTGGTGATATGGACTATTTTCAAAATGCATAGAGAGCACATTCAAAAGTCAGAATTCAACATTTTTCACGTAAGTAATTAATTGCTAGTTTTTTCATACTGTATCGTCTGTAGTAGATAAAAAGCGATAATTGCAGATCTAGGTACGGTCCATCCACAATCATCGTTCTGCATAACACGGAAAATGTGTTATAATTTTTTTGTTTAAACTTTGTGTTGTGTTAGATTTCGTGTAAGAAACGTGTTGTTGTTGGTGGTATTATTGCTTAGTGCTAAAGAATACTCACAAAATGCATAGAGTCTAGAGAAATAAGAACACTTTAAGAACTTAACATCTTACACGTAAGTTTATTACCATAGTTTTACGTACGGAAGTTTTCATGCATCGTCTGTAATTTCGATAGAAAGCCTGACTCCTGAGATTGCGGAAGACGGTGCATCCGCATATCACACAAAATCGGTTTTGTTCCTTACGAATAACTTTTTAACTAATCGATAAATAAGTTGTTACTCATGCTCAGAAAGTTACTTACAGTTTTGTACATGAGTTAGGATTAAAGTTTTAACCCACTAAGGCCATTACGAGTACCAGTGATCGAGACAACTCTAGAATACAATAAATAGCATTTCCAAGAATCCGCGATCGAAGGATTAAATTAGCCTAGGTAAGAGATCATAGGTCAAAGTTCTGAGTTACTTGAGAGAGTTGAATGTCATGGTTCTTGATAGGTTGGAAAGAGCATAAGGTTAAAAACTGCCGCGACCGTACAGTATGGTCTTTTACGACCTTATGTTATTAAGCGCGCTACATTTGATATCAATGACTCGCGTCTTTTACATTACGTATCGGGATAAAAAAAATAAAAGTAAAAAAAATATTATAAATATTTTTTGTAAATGGTTTATCGTTTTGTCTAAAGGTTATTTATTATAAAAAATATATTAAAAAAAAATTTTTTTTGAAAAAAAAAAATTAAAAAAAATTACATTTTTGTAATCAGAAAATGTAGTATAATAATACCCCAAAGTTATCGGAAGTGGTCTTTTTACACCCTGTATATGATTTTCATGAAATTTTCATGAGATTTAGTATATTTTCGGGGGTTTCGGGGGCGATAAATCGATCTAGCTAGGAATAATTTTCAGAAAATGTCATTTTGTTCGTGTTTTACCGAATACCGAGCAAAGCTCGTTCAAATAGCTAGTTATATTTATATAACAAAATCAGGGTACAGACTACATTGTTCAGCTATTTCACCTCTGACAGGGGCTGTATGCTAACGACACAAGGTCCATAGAAACTCATACAAGCTCTGAACGGAGAATATGGCTTCTCTTTACTTATTATAAAACAAAGTCGCTTTTTTCCCTCATGTCTCTTTGTTCCCTTTAATCTTTAAAACTAGGCAACGGATTTTGATGATTCTTTCTGTGTTAGATAGTCCATTTATCAAGGACGGCTATAGGCTATATTTTATTACGTTAAGACTAATAGGAGCGAAGAAATAGAGGAAAATGTGGAAAAAACGGGGAAAAATATTTGGAAGGGCTAACTTGAACGCGCTAATCTCAGGAACTACTGGTCCGATTTGAAAAATTCTTTCAGTGTTAGATAGTCCATTTATTGAGAAAGGCTGTATTTTATCACGCTAAGACTAATTATAGGAGAATGTGAAAAAAACGGGGGAAATTATTTGAAAGGACTTATCTCGCGAACTACTGGAGCAATTTTTATGTTATTTGGCACAGATAAGAAGTAGACCACGTGAAGGATCATAGGCTATAGATTTTAATCATTTTTTCAGTGGCTATATATTTTATACCCGTGCGACGCCGGGTCGGGTCGCTAGTATTTTATATAACAGAATATTCTGAGCTATTTTTAGAAGGGTAATTAGCGAAGATCAAGTAGTTTTCTACGTGTTACGTGCACAATTTTGGCAACTCTTCCAGAATCCAGAGTAATCTACAAGAACGCACGAAATGGTAGCTACTATGATAATATTTTAGTATTAATGATTATAAGTGTAGGATGCGTTTTAGAAGGTTTTACATGCATTTATGACGAACTAATGTGTTAATTAATAATTGTATGCGCTTAGCCTTAGTGTGACAATACAATCGCAGTTCTGATATCATTCCAACGATTGCTATCACATAATACATATTTTAGCCTTTGATGTCGTGATCGTGCCCTCTTGCACGGTGGTGCAAGAGGGCCTATGTTGTTACTCATGCAACTCTACATAATACATTTCTCTACTTTTGTCGAGATAAGTTAGAACTATGCCATGCAGTCATGGTAGGCTTTAAGGCCATAGTAAACTATGGCTAGGCTATTGTTACTATCACACAAAATAATTAATATCACGTTGCTTTCTATGAAGGGTGCAATTAAACCTTCCTACCAAATTTTTTACCAGAGCTTAGGTATTACTCAAAAAAATTTGGGTGCTATTTTTAATGACATTTTATCCCATTTAAAATCGTTGCAGAAGGGTCACTCGCGGCGGAGGGTATAAGCGGGGATGACGCGGGGGGAGACGCGCGCGGGGGGCGGGGGCACACCTTGTAGTGTTTTTAGGATAACTTTCGGAAGCTATTTCTCAACATTTTAGTACTGACTTACTGAGTGATTATAAAAGAAAAAAATATGTGTATTTTTATCAAGGAACAATATCATATCAAAAGAACAACGAACCTTATTGGCATTCCTGTCGTATTTTGGTGTATGAAACATACACCAATCGAAAGAAAAGATGTTTAGAAACAATAAATATTCTTTGACAAAATATCGTAAATAATATACTTTCTGAGTTATTTCAGTTTGAAAATGTAAAATAAATAATATTTTAGACAAAGAACCTGAAATATTTAATAATCGGCCAAGTGCGAGTCGGACTCGCGCACTAAGGGTTCCGTACCATTATAGAGCAAAATTAGCCCAAAAATTGTGTTTTTGTATGGCAGCCCCCCCCCCCTTAATTTTTTATTTTATTTTAATATTATTATTAAATATTAAAGTACACATAAAACTAAGGATCTTGAGAAAAATTCAAGTACCTACCTGTTGCCATTATTGATATAGAGCCAAAAAGGCCAAAAAAAATCACGTTTGTTGTATGGGAGCCCCCCTTAAATATTAATTTTATTTTGTTTTTAGTATTTGTTGTTATAGCGGCAACAGATATACATAATCTGTGAAAATTTCAACTCTCTAGCTATTACCGTTCTTGAGTTACAGCCTGGAGATAGACAGACAGACGGACAGACAGACGGACAGACAGGCGGACAGACAGACGGACAGACATCGAAGTCTCAGTTTTTACCCTTTGGGTACGGAACCCTAAAAAAGTATAATATTTACGACATTTTGTCAAAGAGTATTAATTGTTGTTTGTAATTATTTTCTCTGTCGATTGACGTATGTTTCATAGGTGTACACGAAAATATACTATTTTAAGTACCTACTTGAAACTAATTAGGTATGCCACGCTCCATACAAAAAAGGTTCGAACTCTTTTGGCAGGAAGGTTTAATTGCACCCTGTATAGAAGCTAATTTGGTTCTGAAACATTAACATCGAGGTAGGTACTAGGCATATTAAGGACGTCGTCGTCTCAATGGAAAGGTGATAAAACATGAAGAAAAGGAGAAAAACATATCTAGAGTTGGTTATTAAATATATTCTGCGCAGTATTGGGAAGTTTGATAATGTCTTCTGTAGATAACTTATCAATGGCAATACCGTTTCAACTGTAAACACGTTTTGTTTGCATACTCCAGAGTCCAGACAATACAAATAAAACCCAATTATCATAAGAATACCAGTAAGGTCTATTATTTATTAATTAGTAATTACATAATACTTACATAGACGTATTACACAATACTTGTTAAACTATTATGCACGGGCGTAGGTATATATTATAGTTTTGATAAGGGGGGGGGTCCCTAACGTAAAAAAGCGGCCAAGTGCGAGTTGGAATCGCCCATGAAGGGTTCCGCAGCAGCAAATAGGCAACGTGTTTAGGAAATCAAAAATATTTTTTAAAATACATGTACCACACCGATTTTAATCGGCGAGGTACATACCTATATTATTGTCGGTTGGACAAGTAAGATGGATAGTAATGGGGGGAGGTCCGGACCCCCAGAACGGGGTGTTCTCAGAACACCCCCCTTATATACGCCCATGCTAATATGTATTCTTTGACAATACATAATTATACATTACAATAAACGATAGATAGATACGAGGGCGGGTCAATAAGTCCGTGACTTTTGGAATAAAACACAGACTTTTTTAAAAATAAATCATTTTATTTTTCAACGTAGTCGTCTAGTCTCCCTTGAGCTCTATACACTTTGTCCAACGATTCTCCAATTTTTTTATCCCTTCCAAAAAATATGATTTGTCGAGGTCCTCAAAATAGGCCTTTGTTTGCGAGATGACTTCATCATTGGAGTCAAATCTTTTTCCACCGAGCCATTTCTTTAGGTTTGGGAACAAGAAGTAGTCACTCGGAGCCAAATCTGGAGAATAGGGCGGATGAGGGAGCAATTCATAGCCCAATTCATGGATTTTTGCCATGGCAACTGCACATGTGTGCACCCTTGCATTGTCTTGGTGGAAAAGAACTTTTTTCTTGGCCAAATGAGGTCGGTTTTTTCAAATCGTCATCGAAGCGGTCAAATAAGTTGGCATTATATTCCCCATTTATTGTTCTTCCCTTTTGAAGGTAGTCAATGTGGATTATCCCACGTGCATCCCAAAAAACAGTCGCCATAACTTTATTGGCTGACAAACTCTGTTTCGGGTGTAGAGACTTCAACTGGGCGTCCAGGACGTTCGGCATCTTCAGTGCTTGTACGGCCACAACGAAATTCAGTAAACCACTTTTTTAGGGTTCCGTAGCCAAATAGCAAAAAACGGAACCCTTATAGATTCGTCATGTCTGTCTGTCTGTCTGCCTGTCTGTCCGTCCTTATGTCACAGCCACTTTCTCCGAAACTATTAGAGCTATACTATTGAAACTTGGTAAGTAGATGTAGTCTATAAACCGCATTAAGATTTTGATACAAAAACGGAAAAATTATTAAAAATTTTAGGGGTCCCCATAGGTACAACTGAAACAAAATTTTTTTTTTTTTCATCTAACCTATGCGTGTGGGGTATCTATGGATAGGTCTTTAAAAATCATATTGAGGTTTCTAATATCATTTTTTTCTAACCTAAATAGTTTGCGAGAGAGAATCTTCCAAAGTGGTAAAATGTGTCCCCCCCCCCCCCCCTCTAACTTCTAAAGTAGGGGCATTATAATTCTAAATAAAATATATGATATACATTACTATAAAAACTACTAACGAAAATTGGTTTGAACGAGATATAGCAAATAGTTTTTTTTATACGTCATATATAGTAAACCTTAATTTAACTTTCAAAATCAACTGAAATATATAAATAAATCAAAAACCTTTTAATTTCATAGAAATAAACCTTATTGCTGCTGCGGAACCCTTCATGGGCGAGTCCAACTCGCTCTTGGCCGGTTTTTTTTACCATTGAAATCGATGGTGCAGAGTCCCCATAGTATTTATCAAGCTTAGCCTTGGTCTCGGTAATGCTTTTTTTTTTCGCAAAAAATAATGCTTAATAAGCACACGAAATTCACTTTTTCCATTTTTTCCTCAAATTACTGGGTAGTCTGATAAAGATAGCTGTCAGACACAAACTAACTGACGCAGCAAGTTCAAATTTTGATACGAGTCAACTGACAGATGCCTGTTGACAGGAGTAGTGTTGCTTTTTCAGTAAAGAGGTCAGAAATTCAAAAAGTCACGGACTTATTGACCCGCCCTCGTACTTTATAAACGCGGGAGCGGGGGGGATTTGGGGGGACCCAAAGTTGGGCTATGATGGAAAACCATGATTGTCACTATGACATAGAATATAGATAATAATCGACGCCCATTATGGGCAATCGTAGACAAATACGTCCGTCTATAGTCAGGACAATTTAAGGTGGCACCAGCGGTCATTGACCTTTTTAGTCTAGGAGCTATGTGAAAAAAACTCGCACTGCATTCTGTTAACTTAAGAATAAAAATGAATTTTTGTAAAGAAACAGACTATTATAGTTTCATCGGAAAACGTCTTGGTAACTCGTCGTATGATAATCTCCAACTATTTATGAGTTTTAAGTGATAAAATTCATAATCTATCCACATCGTATACGCAAAATACAACATTGCCTTTAGACTAGAAACATCTGTTACTTCATTGTCAATCGCGGATATAGAAAACGACGAAATATGACCAGTTTTTTGATAGGGAGTCAATGACCGCTACAGTCAGAATTCCTCAATTTGAGAATACACGTTATTGCTTGTATTGGTCCATCATGAACCAACGTGGAGACTTGACAACTCGTTTAAGATAGTAATATTATAGAGTAAGTACGAGTACTTAGTATATCAACTATCAAAGCCTGGGTATTTTATAGGATCTAATAATGTGGTTTTATCTAGCGGTCGTACACTATTTATAAACCTGTGGTGACAGAGGGCTAACCACAATGCATCTTGCATTTTGTAATGTAAAACGACTTCCTCTATCCAATTGACGAAAGGTACAAAATCCTACAAAATTCTTTACCCGTTTCGTTGCAGAAAATTTTCTTTTAACATTATTTTGAATTTAATTAATTATTATAAAGTTTTACTACAGTATCTATAATATCTAATGCATCAGTATTGACGCAATACTACATGCAATGAAAATGTAATAGTGTCGTGCCTTGTGTACATTCTTGAAAGCGCTACTATCTTTATTCTATACTAATATTAATAATAATTACAAAGCTGAAGAGTTTGTTTGTTTGTTTGCTTGAACGCGCTAATCTCAGGAGTCAGGAACTACTGCTCCGATTTGAAAAATCTATACATATAATAAAACTGTAGAAATGAAAATTCTGTACATTAAAGATATTCAAAAAATAATTAGCGGGGGGTGTCACTACATCGCTATAGAAGCCAAAAATGTAGTTAGTTTTTTGTCTGTCTGTCTGTCTGTCTGTATGTTTGTTCCACCATCACACGAAAACTACTGATCCGATTTGAATGCGGTTTTCGCAGATATATTTGTCTTCTTCCAACTTAACATCTGGTGTATAAAATTTTTTCCCCCCACCCCTCTTAAGGGACGAAAGAGGTGGTCAGATTTTGTATAAGACTTTTACTTAAACACGAAAACTACTGATCCGATTTGCATACGGTTTTCGCAGATATATTTGTCTTCTTCCAACTCAACATCTGGTGTGTAAAAATTTTCCCCCCACCCCTCTTAGGGGACAAAAGAGGGGGTAAGATTTTGTATCAACTGATGAAGTAGAAATACTTTAAATGGCAAAACAATGTTGCCGGGACAGCTAGTCTATACTAATATTATAAAGCTGAAGAGTTTGTTTGCTTGAATGCGCTAATCTCAGGAACTACTGGTCCGATTTGAAAAATTATTTCGTTGTTAGATAGTTCGTTTATCGAGGAAGGCTATAGGCTATAAATAATTATCACTCTAAGACCAATAGAAGCGAAGAAACAAGAGGAAAATGTGAAAAAATCGGAAAAATTATTTGAAGGCGAACTACTGGATGAATTTTTAAGTTTTTTGGCACAGATGTAGAGTAGATCACGTAACATGATATTTTTGGCGGCAAAATGTACGGTTTCTGTAAAATTCTTAATTTATGCGGGCGAAGCCGTCCGGAACGTCTGCTTATGAATAACTCGAGTCTCGACAACACGACTTTTGAATCTTTCCAAATTCTAACAGATGGGACATTTTAGGCAGCCAGCATGCTGTAACCAAAGACTTCTATTTAAACTGAGGTAGACAGGCCATACGCACCAAATGTTCCGCCGTTCCAATAGAGCTAATTCACACCGTTGCAGTCAGTGTTCACTGGCGCGCTGTACGCGACGGTCGTATGCGAGTGTGTACAGTTAGCAAGGAAATTTTTGAAACAAACTTTGTTTTATTTTCATACCTATGCTAAATTGTATTCAAAGGGCAAAATGCTATCTTGTATTTAAACAAGATTTTGTAAAAATTATACAATTTATAAATCTTCAGGGATTACCTTTCACATGTAAGTATCATAGTTGTTCACAATAGATGAATAATTTTTACCTGACTAGAGTAAAGCAAAAAGTAAGGGTTATGTGTCTCGCAGGCTATGTATGTATGTATGTATGTAATATGTATATTATGTTACCGTTAATTTGCGTAAACTAGTTAGCTGTTACAGTGCAGATTAACGCGGTATTCTGCAGATTATCTGGGTGAGTCAGTTAAAGCGCAAAAATTTGATTCTATTCTTACATTACTAGATAATCTGCAGAATATCTAGGTAATCTGCAGACTACCGACCATGCATGCATACGGTAAATTGCATAAAACAGGTTCTTGTTTGAATAAATCATAATATTATTATTTAGTTGTAGGGATAGGGATTATTGAATTTTTAGAACATTAACAAAGGAATAAAATATTAAAATTTAAGTAACCAAAATATTACTGCACTGATAAAATATAACAGATCGGAGAGGTCTACCTGTGCAGGTATGCCTGCGCAAGTAAATCGGAATGTGTGTGGGAATAGACCTGTGCAGTTGCTTGGACCTGCGCAGGCGACCGGCGCAAAACGAAAATCAATTCTTTCGAGTGACACCTACGCAGGCATACCTGCAGGTGACCTCGCCGGTAGACCGTAGCGTTTGTGGTAGCCATAAGGTTAACATGCTTAAGTCAAATTTTTTAGGACATAAACGAAGGAAGAGTTTAGCCGAGAATGTGAAAGAGTGGCGTAGTGTTTTGTATTATGTAATTTCCTAAGATTGTTCTGGGTTTTTAATGTGTTTTATTGGTATAATATTAACCATTAGATATTTGTTATCATGCACAAGTGTAGGCCAATGATACTCCATCGAAAGTTTTAGTAAAGCGTTTACTGAATCGACCGACTTGAGTCCTTGACTGCATTGACTTTTACTTGGACTTTGACTAGACTTTGGACTTTACCAAATAGAAAATCGATGCTAAATATTGTTACAAGAACATAGATTTCCCGCCATTTATTTGATAATGGCCATGGTTATATAGCCGAAGCGCCATAATAAAAAAAAAGAAACGAAGGATACAATATTCAATATTAACTTCAATGTTGTTGTTGTTGATGTTACTCAATAAACAATAAACTTAATAACAAAAAAAATTCTTAATTTGTAACAGACTTTTTTGCAGTCAGTACTTGTTTGTTTACCAGTCTTTCGGGGAGTTACGCTTGCGTTCGGTTTGACGAATGCCATAGGCCTGCATCCTTGCCACTCTTGTTACAAAATAATATTGGCATCTCGCACTTGACTACGTAGATACTTATAGTTTGTTGTTTTAGGATTTGAGTGTATTGTTTTAGGATTGCTTTTCAAATGACATTTCGTAGAGTACGGCACGTCTACCTCAGTTTAAATAGAAGTTTTTGGCTGTAACCGGTATAATATGTAAGGATGTAATAGAAAATAGAATTTAACAGTCGATAAGGAGGTAGGTAGGTACTTAATCTGAAAAAATGTACATACTTAATTTGAGCTTAATTTTTTGATCGAAATAACCAAGGGTACTTTTATTTATTGTTTAGTGGATGCTGTGGAATGTGGACTGCTTGCAACATTGATGGCGCAGATTACCTACGTTCGTTTATCGCGTGAAAGCCGTACATTTTTCCCTTTATCTTCTATTGCGTCTTAAAATGATCCAAGTTCCATCAAAGTTGGTTCAGCGGTTTAAATATGAGGCGTAGAGAAATGTAAACACTAAACAGATATGTTTTCGAGTTAATGGTAGTAAGTCAAAACTCACATCTAAATATTCTGAAATATAATAAATTATAGTAGAGAAAACGTGGTCGGACTTACAGCTAAATAGTCAATAAGCTTTCGGAATCAACTTTGCGGCTTCCTTAAATCACATAATCGTAGCGGCCTAAACAATAAATGTGTATTAGGTAAACCTAGCAAGTATATTGTAACTTCTAACACATACTAATACAACCATAATATTTTGTTTAAATTACAAAGAAACTAATACAACGTCGGCCGATAACCACTGATATGGTTAGTACTATCATTTTTGTATTAAAATATTAAAATATAACATTTCTTTTCTTTTTTTCATTCTCTAGCTCGAGCCCTTTAAATAAGTCAATAACATTTCTTTAGTTAACTAACTAGAACCAATTACTTCAAAAGAACAATCAGGGATATCACGTTTAAGGGACACTTCCTAAGTTTCACACCCTAGTGCCACAACTAGTTAAGTACTCACCCGGTATCTCTGTTATCAATGGAGTTGTTGGAGGAGCGCGGCACGAGTGGCCGGTAGCTGGACCTCGTCATCTTCACACGCGAACAACACATACACTGACAACACCAGCGCTCATTGTTTACGCCGCTGATAACGTATCAGCGACATTGATAGATAATAAAAACGCCGAAAACGGCTTACAAAAGTATTTACGTTTGTTGAATGACACGATCAATAGTGGGGTGAAAGCTCGCGGAAACCACGCCTCCGGTCCGGCCGGTTTCGATTCGTAGCGCCATCTAACGGTATTTGTGGGAACGTCGTAAGGGTCCTTGTTCACAATGTCATTAATTCATTATAAACTCCATCCGAGGGTTCTCTATCTTGCGTTTTCAGAAGTGGATAAGGATAGTGCGTCAATGGAAATAATGATGCACTTGAATGTGGCATGAAAAATAAAATTGATAATAAACTTTTTATTTGGTGATTTGTACATAATAATTAATATTATATCGTTAGTATACAGTTATAGTTATATAGTATACGTTCATTATTATTATCTTTTACATAATACTTGTGATAAAATTTATAATTATTTTGGTTGTTGCATAGGTTAGGTAGTTAGATAAGAATTTTTAATTATCTATTAGTAGATACTATAATAGTTCCTTTAGTTTTGCCATTATTGGCACAAGGAGAGCTAGATTGTAGAGACTAATATTATCAAGAATATGCATCGGTCATCGGTGATTTACTTAGGTAATTGGTAAATGGGTAATCTTTTGGCCAATTCATTTATCCAATTTTTGGCTAGTGATAACTTGGTAATCGAGTGTTAAATATTCAATCCCGGATACCTGTAGGTCAATTTTTAAATGGTGGTCCTTGGTGATGATGAAGATCATCTTCATCATGAGTCGCGACTCTTATCTTAGAATACGTTGACGTCATCTGATTTATAATTCCTTCTTATTTTCTTCTGTAATGGCGGTTTTAGATTCTTCTGCTTCTGTTTTGTTTTCATCGTCGTCTTCTTCAAGCATCTTTTCCACGTCATTCTCTAAGTTATCTATTTCCTCTTGCGTTATGTTCAGATCGGGATACCTCTCCTAAAATTAATTAAAATATCATTAATAATAATTTAATATTGTTTTATCTATCTTTATCAAATATCAATGCTTGTACTTAGTACATACTTTATCTAGGTATGGCAATGTAGGTATTGGTTTTTATTAACACAGTGCAGAAAATAACACTCCATCGCAACATTTGAGACCTAAGTACTCTACTTATTTACTAAGTAGGTACTTAATTACATTTTTGTAGTAAGTATAGAGTATAGACAGATATTTATCTACATCATTTAATATAGATATCAACATTGTATCATGTGAAAGCAGTGTCGTAAAATAATTTAATTTGTAGGGCGAGTAATTGGAACGAAGGGTTCTTAATTCTTATATCGTTTTCGTCATTCTACCTTACACGAGGAGTGCATCACCACGGCGTTTTAGCAAAGATACATCTATGCTAATATTATAATTAATACGAAAGTGTGTCTGTCTGTCTCCCTATCTGTCTGTTACCTCTTCACGCCCAAACCACCGAACCGATTTTGCTGAAATTCTGCAAGGAGATATTTTGAGTCCCGGGAAAGGCCATAGGATACTATTATCCCGGAAAAATGCACGGTTCCCGCGCGATAACCGTATTTTGGCGCAACAGAGTTGCGGGCGTCTTCTAGTTTTATGTCAAGAGAATTAGGCCCTACGCTGCTTTATCTTACCTGAAGTTGTTTCAAAGCGTTCTGAACATTGTACTGCTGCGCCCGGAGTCGCCGCGGCAGCATGCAGGCCACTTGGAACAGCCTCAACATGAGCCACACCAGCACCGCCAGGAACGCGTACACCATCATCGTTTTACCCATCGACCAGTAGTCCACGTTTACTTGTTGGTGCTTCATCTTAATTAGCAGTAATACTCAACTATTTGATAACATTTAAGGGTCAATTCAGATCGCAACGCGACGCGTAGATGCATTTCTAAAGTATGGATTTGACAGTCTCACGCTCACGAAATCTGTAAATTCAGTACTTTAGAAATGCATCTACGCGTCGCGTTTCGGTCTAAATTGACCCTAAGTCTCAATTAATATACAGTGTTGGACGTTGGTGTGAAAAACAAAATGATAATACTTTAAAGTTTAGGGTGTGTAATGTGTATGTGTCCATGTAGAGTCAACTGTGAAAGTAGCAGCTTTGAAAGAGTTAGTTTTAAGTTGTATGTTTCTATGAGAAACGCCCTAACGCGTAACGTCATGAATTTGCCCACACAAAAATAAAAATAAAGATTTTTTCCGCGGTGCTACTTTCACAGAGAACTCTGTACAGCTGGGACCGTGGCTGGGACGCATAATATACACATTACACACCCTAAAGTATTAACAATTTGTTGTTACTCTCTGTATATCTTTCTATTTTTGGTAGATAGACGTCCACTGTTGCAGGTGGTGACTTCAAAATGACCTATATCCTATCGATTTAATGCCGACACGCCACCAATTATTTATGTATCAGAGGTAGCAAACTGTTACATTGATAGATACATTTTCGATAAATTGACTAAGGGCCTGTTTCACCACTTCCTGATAAGTGCCGAATCGGCTATCCACCACTTAACTTGGCAGATAAAGTGTGGAGAATCAGTCAAAAAAGCTGTGAATAGCCTATTCGGCATTTTATCAGAAAGTGATGAAACAGGCCCTAGCCCCTAAGTACCTACAGATAGACTGTAGACTAAAACATGATAAAAAAAATAAAAAATTGGAGCTGTATCCCGACATTGAGGACACTGCTTATAATAATATGTTAAACCGTGTTTATAGGAGGATCTCGTGATTCGTTAACTAATTAAAATTACTCAAAATCTCTTTGACAGTATCTCCCCAAAGTGCGGTAATTTTGTTTTCCCATGTTTGTTGACCTCGGCTTCGCCTCGGCCAACAATTACATGTGATCTGAGACATTTCTTATTTTCCTGCCCTAGGTGCGTAATGTACTATTGCATAGGGATAAAACTTATATTCCTATTTCACGAACGAACGAAAGTTACTATAGTTACCTACCTTTTTTAAGAGCCTATGGTATCCCACTGCTGGGCAAGGGCCCTTTATTCAATCAAAATAAATCAAATCAACAATAATCATCTATCCATTTCAGGCATTCGTTTCTTATATCAATTAAACACTAAGCTAAATTCTATTTTATAAGTGTACAAAATGTTGACTTTATAAAGTAAAGGTCAAGCTAGGATCGATAGTTTTACGTACTCGTCGCATCACATGCTATTATGTCGTGGGACAGTGACATATGTTCCGGTGCCGTCTTAGGTACAGATAACAAGGGAGAGTCCTAGCGGCTATAGTCAAAATGAAATAAGGTGTCCTCAGCGGTCATTGACTTTGACGGCCTAGGAGCTATATGAAAAATGCGCGCACTGTATTCAGTTGACTTACGAAAATAATTGATCTCTTAGAGATGACACAGACTGTTATAGATTCATCGGAAAACCTCTAGGTAACTCTTATGCTAAGGACTCACATAATATGGTCTTGCTCAATCGAGCAATAACGTCGAGCAAAAACCGCGGCTCGGGCTTTTGTCCACACATTCAGCATTGCTCGATGTGGTTTTATTCTAAATCGATATATTTCATTCCATCAATCTGGCTCGATCCGGGTCCATCAATCCTTCGAGCGGCTCGATGCGAGCCTTCGAGCTGTCAGTTTTGCGGTCCACACAGTAATTATTACTCGATTTGGAGTAAAACTATCGAGCAAAACCGTATGTGAATACTTAGCATTAGAATAATAATGTCAACTTTTTATGAGTTCGAAGTGATATACTTCATACTGAGTTCTCATCGAGTATGCAAAATACGAGATCGCCCTTAGATGGAAATTACCAACATATTTAAAAATCCGTCAATCTGATCCATCACTCATCAGTCCATCAATCCGGGGGTTAGCGATCAGTTTCGCGTCAATCTTACCAGATTGATGAAAAACTGAACGTGTAACCTAGACTATTTATAAATATCTGTCACTTCATTGTCAATCGCGGTTTGTATAGAAAACGATGAAATATTATGACAAGTTTTTTTTGACAGTGAGTCAATGACCGCTACGGACAGGATTCGGCAATACAAGAATAGTCTGAATTAAGTACCATAATACCGTAGTCTGTGGCTTTACAGCATGACTGGTGAGACATGACCGATACTTAAGGAGAGTACTTGGTAGTCGATTCTCATTATAATTATTATGTAATAAAATTTAATAAAATTTCCTGCGCCTGTTCTCTCTCCAGTCGTGTCGGTCGTCCGTCCCGCTGGGTTATGAGAGTAAAGGAATAGAGAGTGCTCTTGTGTACTGCGCACACACTTGGGCACTATAAAATTACTCCTGCGTAGCTGGCCTGGTTTCAATGAAACCGGCCACCGTCACCGAAACCGGTGTGGGAGCTATTTTTATGTAATAAAATTAGGTACTTAATTTTTGACCAAATTTGCCTTTAAATAAATGAATCATGGACACTTAGTAAATTACTACGGCCAGCGCGGCGCGGCGACGTGCGCCCCGCGCCCCGCGCCACCCCTCCCGCGCGCGGTGTCCATGCGTTGGGTAAATAATTATTTAACTTTAAGCTACATTTACTCAGTGATCCAATTGATATTATTTTTTTATATTTTTTTTTTCAACTACTATAATAGCCTAATATCACGTCCTCGAGTATCGAACATGTCTCACCAGTCATGCTGTATAAGCGTTACTTGCGCCTTAAATCTCACTAATTATTTATACGACAACTAGCTGTCCCGGCAAACGTTGCTTTGCCATAATATAAACTACCTATTTCGCCCATATTATTTTTTTGAAGTGACTAAATAAGTATGTTACCATAGCAACGTCTATCGCTATCCCGTCGCACAAACAATGGTCACCCTCAGTCTCAAGTTGTAATAATTTACTATGTATTATTTATTCAACAAATGCACTTATCAATATACATATTAAGTACCCAGTAACCGATTCTCAGACCTACTGAATATGCATATAAAATTTGGTAAAAATCAGTAAAGCCGTTTCGGAGGAGTTCGTGGACTAACATTGTGACACGAGAATTTTATATATGTCGCAGTCATCTGGTTTAATCTGCGATTCGATTGAATGACTAGCGTATTCATTGAATGACTCCATTCAATTGAATGACTCGGCCGAACGTCGATTGAACAATCGTCATCCAACGTCCAACTAGTTAGCGGATTGTAACATAGCCCTTTGAAAAGAGCGGACATAAAATCAGTCAGGCTATTATATAATTTTAGTTCATTTTTTCCACTGCGGCGCTAGTAGTGGCCAATACCAATATGGCCTCAAACAACTTGCGCAAAGAACACTGTTGATATTTTTTCCGATTGAGTTTTCTTAAAGTGCTTTATTGATTATAAATTAATAGTGTGACAAATGGATTTCACGATTATTACTCCGCCGCTGGCTACTCTTAAAGAAAAATTTGAGGCGAAACTGGCCGAATACGAACAACAAAATCAAGGTTAGTTTATTGTTATTGTTTATATTTTGTGCTATTTAGGGGTTTGTGTTTTAGTGTTCTTGATTGCGTGAACACAAACTTAAAATACAATAGGTAGGTAATAGGTAATAGGTAGGTATAGAATCATAATATATTATGGCCGTGTCCTCAATCGTTATTTAATATCACTAATTATTGTTATTCAAAATAAGGTTGCAAACTCTTGGTCACCCTAAACAAGCATTACAAGGTCGGCTATATCGCCTATATACCATTCAACGTCTTCACTATAATGACGTTTAGTCAAGACGTTAAACGTTTCAGTCAACGTCTTGACTAGTTGTCCTTCAGTCATTCAATTGAATGGAGTCATTCAATGAATACGCTAGTCATTCAATCGAATCGCAGATTAAACCAGATGACTGCGACATATATAAGATGTAACGACACTTACAATGTGTCTCTCTTTCTCATTGTTCAGCAGTGTGTTAGTGTCTAAACCAATGAGTTTCTAAAATACTAGAGTAGCAACGTCTTACAAAAGATTCTCAGAAATGCGTAACCACTTGATAGTTCAAAAGACAATGTCAATTCATAATGTTATTATGTCATTATGTAGGTCAGATATCTAAACACATTAGAGGCCGAAAAAACGCAGCCGAAGTTCGGCATTATTACGCCTGCAATGTATTTTAAATTACCGATGACACACCATGCCGAAATTACGTCGCGTTTAAATATTGTATGCGTTTGACATTGCTGACGTAATCATGCCGAACTTCGGCGGCGTATTTTCGTCCTAGTGTGTATTGTGCCGCGGCACACCAGTTAACAGTTGCGGAACACTGGTAGTACAATATGAATACATATTTGGTATAGCTCACAGTTTAGTTACAATTAAAAACATATTAAATGGTTTTAAGGCATACTAGCAAGACTATTCGAGACTGTATTCGCCCATAGGTTTTCGCCGCTGGCTCAGATCGGACTCGAAGACCGAGGCTACACCGGTAATCTTGCAGAGCGGGGGCGTAAATAAAACACACGAGAGTCGAGGAGAACATTGCTCCCGAAACGCACCTCGCTTACCTGGCTCGGGCGAATGTCATATAGTAAGCCGCTCCGATTCGCAAGTTTTCTGTCTCACTTTGCTATCGGAGACGGCTACTTTTCCCCTATTTTCGCCATTTTCCGTGAGCCAGGTAATTAAAACGCGTTTCGGGAGATTATTTATTCATCGTTCCACAATATGTACCTTAATCTAAGTATCACCACTTATATTTTAACGTAATTATAGCTAAGTAAACATAAAAGTTAATAGAATTTACACATTTTTACACACAATTTTCCTAATATTTTCCAAACTACATATGTTACACAACTAATTTTTCCTGTATTTATTAGATAACTCATTAACTTATTAAATTAACTATATTTTATCTCTTAGGGAGCCACAGATTTAACGTAATTCACTTTTAAAGTCTGTTTGTAAAAACACTGATTTGCACTGAGTCTATTTCTCACATTTCACTTTAATTAGTTTATGTGCACTCACTATACGTTTTTCGGGAGCGAGGCCGCTGTCCTCAACAAAGACGTAGATAATTATTTATAGTATTTGATATTCCTATGAGAACAAATCATTATAATGGTTATAAAAACAACAACATGTAATTTTTCATTAGAAAAAGATTTATTTTAGTGAATTTGATGCACAAAATACACAAACGAATATAACATGTTTGATCTCCGTATATCGTCCCCGTAGAAGGAAAACTAAATAACTCGATTTTTGGCGATTTTCACTTTTCCCTATTTTTAAATCACCCAAAACACGACGCATGTTTGAGTCTAACAGGGGTCTTCCTATCTTATTTCGTTCCAAAAATATAGCTATTTTTGTCGTTCAGATGGAAAAATACACATCTTCAAACTAACTCTAATTTTTTGAAGGAAAAATAAACAACTCATTAAATAAATCAATAACTGTGGTCAATGATAAGTTGAATTTTCGATAAATTAAATAAAACAAGTTGTTGAATTTTGCCTCAATTTGCTATATCTATCACAAAACTAACAAAGTTCTAGGAAAACTAAATAACTGTATTTATTTAATTGTCCTACTCAGAATTCTGGCAAAAAAATCATTACTTTATAAATACTTGATGTTATCTATTTCTTCCACAACTAGATGATTATTAATTACGAGATGATAGGCAAATACAATTAAATAGATTAAGTTATTTATAATTGCCATAAAGATAAAATGTACGTGACAAAAGTTATTAAATTTTTAAGAGAATTTGGCGCGAAATATTGTAGTGTTTATGCAATGAATCGGAACGAGGAAGAGCGCGGGGGAAGCGCGGGGGTGAGCGCATGCGACTGCAATGCTCGCACGCGTCACTAGCACTTTATACGGTAATGCGTGACCTTCTAATGCGTTTACTTAGTGACCATAGTGAAAGTAAGATTTTATGCTATAATGGATTCGCGGGGTAGATTTATGGTGAAAATGTGCCGAAAGGAAGATAATTTACCTAAGGTATGTAGCTACAATAATTTAGAACCAATAAAATAGTAAGTAGAAAAACTCTTAAGTGCATCTTCTATTAAACCAAGACTGATTTATGTCATCTTATTACCGAAATTATTACTTTATTTTTTTCGCGCTTTATTAGTTAAATGAACTTTCATACTATTATGAATAATTTTAAGATGTGGGAGAAGTAAATAACTCTTCAGGCGTTATTTGAATTTTGATCTTTAAGCTTTAGGCTTAAGGCTACTTTTAACTTGTTGCATGAATTGTTTTTGCTAGGTATTTTGAACTATTTCGATTCGGTTTTGATCCACTTTACACACAATTTTATTCAAACTAAGTAGACATAGATTTGACGACCTCTGAGGCTCAGTGGGGAGCGCGTCGACGATAAACGCCGGAAGTCGCGGGTTCAAATCCCGCCGATGAAACAAAAAGTTTCCTGTGTTCCTGTCATGGATGTGTATTAAATAATATTATTATGTTTATAATATAATAAAAATCTATTATTATGTATAGTATATTATGTATGTATAGTATTAAATATATTATTATGTATATTGTATAGTATACAAATATTAATCCTTCGATCGGAGGTTCTAGGAATTCCCATTGTATTCTTTTGTTCTCGCGATCACCGGTGCTCGCGCGGGGCCTGAAAGATTAAATATATTTCCCGTTGTCTGGTACCCGTGATACAAGTTCTTCGGATACTAAGTACGGGGCCAGACTGACGTGGTGTGAAACGTCCAAGGATATTATTATTTTTATAGGGCCAAGCTACACCGGATGGCAGTGGCCGGCAGCGAGCATTTTCAGTTTTAAACTTTATTTACATGCTATCACTACGTAATCTGCATACTCTTGTCACACTATTATTGTTTTTCTTTTTTCGTAATTGAATACCTATAATACAGATTTTTTATTGTTTTAGGGTGAAAATAAGCCAGTAAAACAACAAGACCAAAGTACAGTCAGCCCAGAAAAACATAATATTATAACATGCCAGAAATCACCATCCGATATTAACAATCATGTTTGGAACGACATAAATTTCAATGTTGATAATATTACAATAGAAAAAAATCATAATAAAATCCTTCCAGGTGTTCTTAGTCTACCTGAAAATGACGAATTTAAAATTATTACATGTGAATCGGCCCCAGCATCAATAATGCCTAGCGAAAATAATACTAATAACATTAAACCACCCCAATCAGCACCTATGCCCGTAAATGTTAGTCCCATGTCTTTGTGTAGCAGTAAAATTAATTTAAGTGAAGATGACAACATAATATTATTCAACTATAAAAGTGTCAGAGGGTCAAGTCCCATTTCGGGTGTCGAAACCATGCCACCTTCAACAGATGAAGAACTTTTTTCTGATTCTGGATCGTCGTGGATTCCGGACTCAGAAGAAGAAAATAAAATAGAAAAGAAACGTAGGTCTTCAATGAATATCAATATTGCAGAAGCTAAGAAGAAAAAAAGAGTTAAGAGATTTGAAGGTATATATATTTCCTCGAGTGATTCTGAAGATGAAAGAGGTAAAATTACAACTCGCACTATTATTAAAACTCCTTTAGGCCAAGTCTCACCAGTTAGCCCCGACAGAAGAATCAATGTCACAATTGCAGAAACAACAGATACAGAAATAGAAACAGAAAATAAGAAAAAAGAAATATACAGATGGAAGAAAAAAAATCAATCAAATTGGAAAAGAAACAAAGAGTTGGAGAAGAAACGAAAATGTTTGCCATATAAGAGTAAAACTGGAAAGCTTTGTGCAGCTAAAATGCCTAAAAATCCTAAATGCAGTAATAATTGCCGTCAAAAATGCACAGAAAAGTTTACACAAAACGAGCGTGAAGAAATTTGCAAATCCTACTGGTCTATACAAGATTATAAGCTACAAAAAGAGTTTTTGCTTAGGCGCATCAACATCAAACCGGTGCAGACTGCTAGAAAATCTGTACCGATCGACAAACAAAGAAGTACCAGCAGAGAATATGGTTTTTATAAAAATAAGAATGTGTTTGAACGAGTGTGTAAGAACTTTTTTATGTCTACTCTGTGTATTTCTACTGGTCCTATCGAAACTGCAGTAAAACATGTGGATAATAATGGTGCATTCACAAAAATGGATAACCGTGGCAAACAACCACCTATAAACAAAACTCCTGAAGAACAGATAGAAGAAGTAAAAAATCATATTGAAAGTTTTCCTGTAATGGATTCCCATTACTGTAGAAAAAAATCTGCCAAGAAATATTTAGAGCCTACCTTGTCAATATCAAAAATGTATGATTTGTATGTGGAGAAAATGAAAAAGAACAATAAAACACCTGTTAAATTTAACATTTATAAGAGAGTATTTGGCACACAATACAATTTAGCATTTTATCATCCCAAGAAAGACCAATGTAGCACGTGTAACAATTATAATAAAGATAAAACTAATACAAATATACTTAATGAATATACTCAGCATATAGAGCGAAAAGAGGCGTCTTATAGATCTAAAGAGCTGGATAAAAAGAGGTCAGAAGAAGATGGTTCATATTTGTGTGTCACCATGGACTTGCAAAGTCTACTGCAGATTCCATCGACTGCAGATAGTTTAATGTATTATTCCAGAAAATTAAATTTATATAATTTATCTATTTATCAGTTTAAGCCCCCACAGAATGACGCTCACTGTATGATCTGGACAGAAATAAACGGAAAAAGAGGCAGTGTGGAAATAGCATCTGCTATTTATTTATGGATTAAGAATCTACCCGAGGCTGTTACGCACGTCACGATTTATTCAGACACATGCTCGGGGCAAAACCGGAACCAGTACATAGCAGCATTTTTATTGTACTTAGTACACACGCATGAGACAATAAAAGTGTTAGAACAAAAGTATCTCGAAAGTGGTCACAGCTATATGGAAGTAGATTCGATGCATAGCGCTATAGAAAAAGAAAAAAAGTACACAGACACTTATTCTATTATAGATTGGAAAGGAATTATGCAGAGGGCAAGATCAAAAAGACAAAATAAAAATGTGACTCCGTATAAAGTAACTGAATTGTCGTATCAAGACATGATTGATGTAAAATCACTTTGTTCAAAAATAATTAAAAACAAATCTATATCGGAAAACGGGGAGAAGGTGTGTTGGTTAAAAATTAAATGTCTCAGATTTGAAAAGGATTTACCTGGTTATATTAAATACAGATACAATTATGATGGACCCTATAATTTATTAAATGCTATTTGTAAACCAGGAAGATCGACTAGAAGAACTCAAAACTCTGAAATGCCAACCATAAGCGCTGAAGATCTTCCCCGGGCATATCAACAATATCTTCCTATAACCAAACAAAAGAAGAAAGACCTTTTACAGCTTTGTAAGAAAAATATCATTCCTAAAGAGCTTCACGGCTGGTACGAAGGTTTACCATGTTTAAGCGAAGGCCAGGGTACTCCAACCTGCTGCAGTGATTTATCTGAAGTCGATGATTAAACTTATTTTGGCCCACCATTTATAATTATGTCTCTTAAAACAAAAGTTTTCTCTCTCTTTACCTTTAAGCATCTAATAAGTACCGTGATTTTAATTGTTTTGAGTTGCAAATGTTTTATTTTAATATGTAAGATTAACAATTCTAAGAAATGTATTTTACGAGTTTGTTGATTGTTGTACTCAATGTACCTGATGACTAATGACTGAGTCATATTGTTTTTTTTAAATTTTATATCATAGACTGATCAGTCAGATAGCGCACAGTCTATTAGTTGTGTTTCAGTTACCTAATTACCAATTCAGAATTATTTTTATTTGTAAGTTTTGAGTTATTTTAAAGTTTATAATTATTGTTATACTTACCTTTGATTTGTAGTTCATTTTCTAAATAATTTCTTTTGATTTGTTACCTATTGATTTAATAAATAATTTTATGTCAAATTACAGCATTTTATTTTATATAGCACCAGCTGTAACAATAATTTAACAATAACAAAGTAATAAATAAATGATCAACTTTTACATTTAAGCGTATTTCAGGTTGGATAAATTCAATAACTACATTTATTTCGCCTTGTTTTCCTCTACCAGATGAATCTAGGTTGTGGGAAAACTAAATAAGTAGCCGAAATATATAGATAACTGCAGTAACGTTAGAAATAGTAGTTGTGGCAAAATTAAATAACTTGATTTTATATGTTTTATTTTATTATAGTTATAGATAAAGTCCACTTTGTTTAAGCATAATGTAAGAGGTAATCAGGTCCACAAAATATAAAATTATCGACAGTAAAATTGTCTCGCATTTTTTAACAAATGAGCATAAACTGAAAAAAAAACACTAAATCGCGATTATCTCAAAACTGCAAAATCGGAGTTATTTAGTTTTCCTTCTACGGGGACGATATACAGATAATAACTAAAGGAAATAAAATATCAGCAAAATATACATTAAAATAATATCAACAAGGCAACAGTAATAGAGTTGTTAAAATAAAACTGTGTTAGCATCGAGATAAGAAATGCTTTGGACGAAATAACGTATGGCTAATGACTATAAGGCTTATAAATAATAATATGGGTAATATTATATTTATTGGTATAGGGGTAATATTTCATGTAAGATTACTTTCAGAGAAATTGACGCTAAATATAAAAAATATACTGAAAAATATTAATGTGGAATGCTAAACGGAAAAATGAGGTTAATCGCTTGTAAAATAAATACAATACTTTATAGTAAATAAAATTTTTGCCTCTATTCTGACCCGCTCAAAAGCATACAATTTGCAAGATAACAACACCTCTACAGTTCAGTTCAAAATCTCATTTTTCGAATGTACCAGCAATTACGAGGGCTGCTATTTATGTATCCGGAACTAGCCACTTACAAGAACAATATTTAAAAAGTAATTGCAACATTTGAAAATAGAACTCTTTGGTTGAAGAATACATTTTGTTTCATGTGACTGTCAATTATTTTTCCATTGTGGCGTCATTTTGAAAATTGCGTGTCTTCATTTGCCATGGATTTAACGCGTGAACATTTTCGTGCAATGATTTACTACGATTTTCGGCGTGGGCTAAATCAACAACAGTGCTTTATTCAACTCACCGCAACTTTTGGAGATGAAGCACCATCAAAAACCACTGTTTATCACTGGTACAGTGAGTTTAATCGTGGGCGGTCTATGCTCACGGATGAAAATAAAGAAGGTCGCCCAAAAACAGCTGTTGTCCCACAAAATATAGATGCTGTGCGGGAACTAATAATGCGTGATCGTCATGTTACATATCGCGAGATAGAGGCGTCCTTAGGCATAAGTATGACGAGCATACATAAGATATTACACGAACATTTGGCTGTAAAAAAAAATATGTTCGCGTTGGATTCCGCACAACTTGACAATCGACCAAAAACGGGCTCGTGTCGATTGGTGCAAAAAAATGATAAAAAAATACAACCGTGGTACGTCAAAAGCCGTTTATAATATCTACACAGGTGATGAATCTTGGATCTATGCATATGACCCCGAAACTAAACAACAGTCAACGGTGTGGGTGTTCCAAGATGAGCCGAAACCAACAAAAGTTACTCGTGCAAAAAGTACTTTGAAGCAAATGGTCGCCTGTTTTTTTGGAATTAATGGACATGTGGCTACAGTGCCATTAGAGAATCGTAAAACGGTTAATTCTGAATGGTATACGACCATTTGTTTACCAGAAGTCTTTGAAGAAATAAGAAAGGACAACCGACAACGCAGAATCATATTATATCACGACAATGCTAGCTGTCACACCTCAGCTGAAACAACTCAGTTTTTGGAGGGTCAAAAGATCGAATTGACTGGTCATCCGCCGTACAGCCCTGATTTGGCACCTAACGATTTCTTTTTATTTCCATACGCGAAGAACAAATTACGTGGTCAACGTTTTTCGAGCCGCGAAGAGGCTGTTGATGCGTTCAAAATGCACGTTTTGGAGAAACCTAAATCAGAATGGAAAAAGTGCTATGAAAATTGGTTCCAGCGTATGCAAAAGTGTGTCGATCATCGCGGCGAATATTTTGAAAAGCAATAAAACCATATTAAATGATATATGTTTGTTTCTTTTTTTAATTCCGGATACATAAATAGCAGCCCTCGTACTATTCATTTTTATAATATAACGTGTTGCAAAATCAAATTCGATTTTAGGCACTAAACCTGCTAAATGAGGACGTTTAGCCAAAATAGTAATTTTATTGAACGCGAAAACATTAACTCAGTCACAGCTGACTTATATAAAATAAGTCGATTAATTTATATTATATTTCAAAACATTTTAATCAGATGGGTGGAGTCAATAAACAAGAGAAGAGACTTTTAAGAATCTTTATAGCTGAACCACAAACGAGGCGTCCAAACGAAATGGCACCATACCACATAGCCAAATATGTTTCAATATATTTTCACAACTCACGGAATTTTTGGACTGTGACAACACCACTGGGTTGGATGGATGGCTCGTGTATGGTTAATGGCATGTTAATGGTCATTACTCATTACTCATTACCAACTAACAACTCGTGATACAATAGGCATGATGACAATAATTGTTTTTTCTTGATGGTAATTAAATGACCTTTCCGAAATAGAAACATCGGTGAAAGAATTATTACTGTGTTAGCTAAAAAACTTTCCGAGATAGAACAATTCAAAAATGTCTTAAAAATATAGAAGCCTGAAATGCTCCACACAAACTGCTACTCGATTATGACGTCACCGTAGAGTAGCTTGGAGGCATCGCAGGAGAACTTTGTTCGATATTAAATATTGCGTTTAAGAAAGTGGTTTCATAACAAAAGTTACTTTAAATTCCACAAGTTATCGAATGATATACAAATATTAAGAGACTAATTTAAAAAAAATTACTCTACTATCCAACTTTGAATCAATCAATCAAATCATTTGAAGGTGCATAACAAAAAAAAAAAAATACATAAGTCATAAAGCTGATATCTTACAAGTGCTTATTTTTTACCGTTACATCATTATTTCATTTTAAAAATCTGCCAATCTTTGACCTTGTCTACATCCCTATTAAAAACTTCCGTCCTCGATTTTACAAAACGTTATACTTTGCGCAAAATAATTTACAAGCGTATACGTGAATACTGTACACTCGACATACAAAATTTATAGTAATGTGGTAAACTTCAAATATTGGTTCTTTGGATATGGTGTTCACATGTTCTGTAGACACTCCTTGATTTGCATCCAAGTATGTAGATTCTACAACAAATAAAAGGCCATTTTTCACTGAGGTATTTCTTCACTTAATACTTATTGAACACGCTTTTAGGTATTTGATATAATTTTCGAAACAAGTTACAAGAGTCATAAAAATGTCGGAAGTCACAAATTTTGTGAGTTGTGACCGACATTATTCAAGTAATTCATAAAAAAATTACACAAAACATTGTATAGCTTTTAAACTAGATATAGTACTACGATAATATAACATGATAAGTGATAACTAACCTTTTTAGCAGCCTTGACCTGCAGCGTGATGTAGCTGACCAGCGACTCGTGCAGGTCCTTGTCCTTTTGCTTTTGAAAATATTCTATTTCAACTTGTGCCTTCTTTGTGAATTCCCTGAAATTAAAATATCCTTGTTAGAAGCTAAAATCAAAGCGATCTATGAATAAAAAATCTGACAATTGTTTTTCTATTATACTCTGTGTCAGTCATTCAGACTGCGGAGCGCAAGAGCGATTTGCCGTAGGTGAAGCCGTTGCGTTGGGCTATCGTGTCAAACAGACATATTAATATGAAAGCTATATGGTAACATATGGCAGCTATATTACGTTACATACAAATTAACAAAATATACAATATGTTATGACAACTATTTGACAAGTTAATTCAGCCTCGGATCTTCAATTTTTTTTAGGCGGGGCAAAAACTGAAAAATGCCGCCCCGCCTTTTTTTTTTGCCGTTGGGAAATGCTTGATGCAGCCTGGGTGGGCGCCTGGATATGTGCGTCTCCTCGGGTGCTGCGGTAAGGAGGAGCACCCTTGGTTACCCACTAAAACCCAACGGTGCCTCCTCTCCGCGTGTCGCTGAGCAGCTGGATCCGCCTGAGGCGATAACTGCAGCAGCCCAGACAGCGGCATCTGCTCTACCAGCAGAACCATCCGCGCGGCTTCTGCCGCTTTCTCCGGGAGAGCGATCCGGGGCCCGGGCGCTCTTCTACTCTACCGGAAGAGCTCGTGCGATAGGCGACGGATTCCCCAATCCATTGCCCGAGCCCTATTATGTCGGGAGTAGCCGCTCATGTTGAGCGCGTCTTCGTCTTCCGCGTCTTCTCCTTATCGGGTCAGCTGCTTCATCGGCTTCCCGATTTCTCTCAGCACCCTCCTTCTGCGTTATGATGGACTCGCAGAAAGTAGAGACCGCCTGTCACGCTTCTCTCGACCGGACTGATGCTCTTATTATGTCCGGGAGTGTCAGGTCTGGTCCTATAGCGGCGCAGAGTTCTGCCCGTTGTGCGACCCAGGCTGGGCAGGCAGCGAGCGTGTGCTGCGCCGTGTCGTCCTCGTCCGTACAATGATGGCACTGGGGCGTTGGCTCCCGTCTGGCCGTATGGTGCAAGTAGTGGCCAAAACACCCATGTCCTGTCAGCATCTGCACCATCCGGTACGAGAGAGTGCCATTACGCTGCGCCAACCACTCCTCCAGAGCTGGCCGAATTGCTGCAACAATCTCTGTGACCGGCAGTTAGCGATGCCATTTGGTCTTGCCAGGTGCGCATTATCAGCATTCGCGCTTGGCGACGCCATTGGGCTGCCAGAGCTGGTGGCACCCGTTCCCCTCTTTCCTTTGCTGCTGCTGTGCGGGAATAGACTTCCACCTGCACACGGGCTTCCAGGTCCCATGGAGGGGTACCGGCTAATGCAAACGCCGCTTCGGCGCCCCGCCTACCTACTTATGTTTATTTTCACCTCACCTTTATCATCCATATAATTTCAGCTATCAATATGTAGGATATATATTTAACAGGGTAGAGTTTAAAATAAAAATAAATATGCATAATAAAAACAAAAATCAAATATATTATTAAATTTGTGAATTGAAATTACAATTTTACTCTTCGAGCTTTTTGTTCAGCAAATAGTATAGCCTTGTCATAATTAATTAACTCGTGTGCAATACGTTTTTCTATCGCTAAGATTGCAAGACCCGATAAGCCTGGCTGGCTCAGAAGATCGCAAATAATTTTTAACCAGTTTTAGTTTGCTAAAATGAGCTCTGCGATTCCTGCAGGCGAGCGGGAGCCGGGCGCGTATTTTGAACGCGCCTCGCGAATATAAATGTTCGTGCAGCGTCTCACTCCGCACTCAGGGTATCGGTCAAGTTGATATGGCCATGAAATTGCTGTACTTGTGCTATTATTTATTCCGTGGTCAAAGTTAAATAAATGATGAGTTGCCCATTGGTCCGTGAAGTGTGAATTTTGCCGCCCTCTAAATTTGCCGCCCGGGGCATGGGCCCCGGCTTGCCCCCCCCTAGATCCGGGGCTGAGTTAATTGACACGAAAGATCCTACGGCTACGTATAACGTAGCAAATGAAATATCAAAAACCCTCAAATTCAATAAAAACCCTCATCATAGTATATGTCGCAGTCATCTGGTTAAATCTGTGATTCGATTGAATGACTAGCGCATTCATTGAATGATACCACTCAATAGAATGACTAAAGGACAACTCGTCAAGACTTTGACTGTGACGCTTAACGTCTTGACTAAAAGTCATATAGTGAAGTCGATAAATGGGACGCTATATTTTTTTAAGTAGCCGTTGACGGGGTAGTTATGGGTAAATCCACACTGTCATATTGTTTTATTACAAATAAAGCACTTAAAACTTTAAATTTAATCGACAAAATATCAACACAGTGCTATCAGCTGTGCGAGCTGTTTGACGCCATATTTGTTTTAGTGACTACTAGCGCCGCAGTGGGAAAAATATGAGTCATTCAATTGAATGGTGTCATTCAATGAATGCGCTAGTCATTCAATGGAATCGCAGATTAAACCAGATGACTGCGACACATACATACTGTATATTCTCGAAAATATAACCCTCCTTCCGGGGCAGTCGGGTAAAAATATTTTGTACTCACGTGAGGTCGGCGGCGGCGTGTTGTATGGCGGCGCGGTCGGCGGCGATCTTGGCGTCGAGCGCGCGCGTGGCCTGGTCGCGCACGATGTCGGGGGCGGTGCCGCCGAACAGACGCGACATCAGACCCGCCTTGCCCGCCGCCGCGCGCTCGCGCTCCGATATCCTGGAAATAAGTTTTTAATTTCATTAAACAATAAGGAACAAGCGAAACGAAGGTGCTGCGAACTAGTGTCGCCAATCCGAAACTTCAGGCCTGTCCACACTGCGAATTTTAACCGCGCGGATTTTTTTCTTGCAACCCTTTAACACATGGAATTTTTCGAGAGTACCTATCCGCACTGTCAATACAAAAATTGTAATATGAATAAATTCGCGAAAGTAAAAATCGCGCAGTTTTAATCGCAGTGTGGACACTCGATTATTTACTTGACATGCGCTGCCATCTATTTATACGGCGCGCTTCATGAAACGCACCAAGGAAGTTAATACAGCTTCGATCCAGTCTGGAACCTAGTAAACAGCAAAATAGTATTCTCATGTTGAACAAACGTCATACGAAAAATTTCTTCAGATTTGACTAGCATTCTGTTAGTCAAAACAGAAGAAATTGGATCGGTGTTAAATGCTGGTTTGTTATGTCCTGAGTAATATTAATCATATCTGTGGACACCACGTCAGTCTGGCCCCGTGCTAAGTACCTGAAGATTTTGTATTACAGGTACCAGACAATGGAAATGTTATGTCGTGGCCCAATCGTTTATTTGGCCAGATCGCGATATGCCTGGCCACATCGCGATATGCCTGGCCACATCGAGAAGAACTGGTTTATATATTCAATACTTTTATTATATTATATTTAAGGTTCTTATTATGTGATACATCCATGACCTAGGAACATCGAAAATTTTTCGATGTTCCTAGGTAGTGTAGGTGTTCCGTCGGCGGGATTCGAACCCGCGATCCCTGGCTTGAGCTTCCGCGCGCTCAACCACTGAGCCACAGAGGTCGTCAAACGTGAGTTTTATTTCACTAAAACTGCATCAAAACCCTATAGAAACTATTAAATCTACTCTAATAACTGATTAATTTTTATCTTACCGGCTATTCAACGCATCATTGGCATTCTCTAGTGCCCTCTGCAAGGCTTCATGATTGGCGCACAGCTGCTGCAGCGCGGCGGCATAGAACAAATACTCCTTTAGCTGATCTGCAAGCTGCTCCTCGTCTTCAGCTATGGACTCAATAGAGTCCGCTATAAAATCTGAAACACACCAGATACAAACAGTATAGTATAATTATTATAGCAGCAAAGGCGGCGTAAGGCGTAGGCGGTGTGGGCGATCGCCCAAGGCCTCGCGGCCTATGGGGCCTGGCACCCCCTGGACCACGAGGTTTTTTTAAAAGGATTTACAAGTTTTGATACTCAAATATTCTTAAAAATAGTTTTATAAATAAAAGTTTGAGTATCAAAAAATTCTTTCTCCCCAAAAATCCGTCTTCTTGCGTCATCTATAATATCTTGCCCACATCAAATTTAGGTCTTGCCCCGCCACTGTATAGCAGTAGTGGTAGTAACTTATAGTATAATTCTATGTGATTTGAATCGGTTCAGAGGTTCAATTGATTGTGGAGAGGTTACAGACAAACAGTATTCATAATATTATATAGCAGATAAAGTCATACCAAAATAATGTCCTGCTTTTTGCAGCCCGTCTCCCATCTCCTTCTCAATGACACTCCACTCACTGAACAGTTTTCCATAGTGGGCGTGGAGTTTACAGAGAGCATAATTCTTTTCTATTATTTTTGACCTTAAAAAAAAGATTGTTTTAAGTAAAAGGATAAGAAAATAATATCAGAAAATGTTAAATTACAAATTGGTTCAAAAGGTAGGTAATAGCCTAATATTCCTTTTTATTGAAATATGTATTTAAAGTTACATACCTTGTATATAGAAAGTTGCCTAGATTAGTTTCAAGTTGTTTGCCATAGTTTTTGACGCTCTCTATCTCTGGATCTGGTTTTTTTAGTCTAATTGAGACTGACAGAGATTTCAATTTATTTTCAGCTTGAAGAATGTATCCTGAAATTTTTGATTAATCCACAATAATGACAATCAGCATTTCCACCAACATATTGAAAAACTATTAAGTGACAATTAATCTTATTGTTAATAATTAAAAAAAACCCACAAAATATTTTTAATTTAATTATTTTTATAATTAATTGGACAATAAATATTTCTTGCCCCCTATAACTTTTGGAACAAAAACTAAAACCATTGTCAAAACACATTTTAAAACTAGTTTAATCCTTTGATTGTGGAAAAATGAGACACAATAGCCTTTCTATTGTTATTGCGGTCGCATGCGACCCCTTGAGGCTCAAAGGATTAAGCGAAACAACACTGTTACCACTGTCAGTAATAGTTTCCCTCCAGCCGTGCTCTTGTTGAAGGAAGTTGATGAACTGATCATCAAAGCAGAGTCTCGGATGAGAGGCCACTCGCAGTAAAAAGTTCTCAAGTCCAGCCCGCCTCCTTTCAATAAACTCCGGGTCGGTGGTATCAGATTTTTTCCAAGCGTACAGAACCTGCAAAGCAAATTTTTAAGATGATAAATTATTAAAGTTGCTAATTCCAAACTCACCAGACGACATAATGACTGTCAACATAATTATTTTGTATGTCATGACTTGTCTTATCATTGTGACCACAAAACTCTTTGTACTTATTATTTTTATATTGGAGTCTTGTCATTAAATTGCATTAAAATATTGTAAAGTATTATAGGCCGTCACATATACTTTAAATTGAAACAGAATACACTAGAGATGAAACGGTTAGTAGTTTGGCCGGATACCAGATACCGGATATTCGGCCAACCACCTGGCCGGATAGCCAGATATCCGGCCGCCGAATATCCGGCGGGACTTAGCCGTTTGGTGCAAAGCACACATACTTTCAGCACCTTGTAGCAGTGTGTACAGCAAAAGACTTTTTCTGAAGCTGGCCTTATTTGTGAAGAGAAGCGAAATCGCTACTTGTCAATGCAGAGAAGTTGGTTTTTATTCACCATAATTTGCCCTTAGTGCAGTATGAGTACTAATTAATTCATTTTCTACTTTAAACTAAAACTACTTATATTTCTTAAGACTAACTAAATAAAGTAAATAATTATTTAAAAATATTTTTTTTATCCAGATCTTTTTTTTATGCCGGATGCCTATCCGGCCGAATAGCAGCTATCTGGTATTTGGCCGGATAGTATTAAGACCGCCGGATACCGGATAGTTTCCGGATATCTGTTTCATCTCTAGAATAAACTTTCTAAGTTACTGTATGTGCATCTAGAACATAGACATTTTAATTATTAGAAACATATTTTTCATTGACTTACTCTTTTCTCTGGCAGTGGAGGAATAACGACATGAGGGTATGTCACTTGTAAATAGTCATGAATTTGTTCAAACTCTGTATAACGTCTCCAAATAGTACTAATCTTAGACTGTACTAGTTTATAATCTGGTTCTTTGACCCTAGAAGTTTTAGTTGAAATATTAACACAGAAAACATGTTGTAGTTCTTAAGGGCTTTAGAAAAATGGATTTAGATGTAATATAATTTCCTGTTAGAGAAGGAGTATTAATAATATCATTTGTGACTTACTTTAGATCGATTAAATAGACTGTATAGTGGTCGCGTACGTGTAGTGTTCCATTTGCACGTTTCTCAGACTCTACGATAGATATATCTACATGTTTTATCAAAGTATCCTGCAACAACATTAATATTATAAATTTCTTAGATTGCAAAGTAAAAGTAGGTGGATTTATTATAATAATATAAACAAACTCATACTTGGTTCTCGAAAGCTTCTACTGTTTCTATTGAATTTTGAGATTTTGATGGTTTAACAGGCGAAACGTTTGCTGACATTTTGCTAGTAAATATTATATTACAAAATACTAATTAAATTACTGATATATCAAAGGTATTTTACTAAATTTTGCATAAATTTCATGAATGTTTTATGTTTATTGTCTTTGAACAGGGAAATTGTCACTTGTCAGTTGTCAGCTGTCGTCTGTCAGTTGTCACTTATCAAAAGTTTTTTTTAACAAAAATTAAGGCCAATGCCATACTGGTGCAAACTGACAAGTAAAAAACTAAAACTAAAATCAAATCATAATTTTTCAAAAAAATCAAAATTACTTTAAGTAACTATAAGTAGTTACAAATTAAAATTATAAAAGAATATTATTTATGTTCTAAAATATAAATAATTTGTTGTTGCGTACACTTACCCAAAGTGTTGCGTACACATACCCCGATACTGGGGTGAAAGTGCGCAAATGGAAGGGTTTTTGTTTTCTAAAGTTTCATAAAATATAAGCTATTGAAAAATACTATTGTTGTGTTTAAGTTGGAGACAAATAAACAGTCTTACAAATGAACACAGTTTTGTTTCATTGTACTAATAATATTTGAGTTTTTTAAAGCATCAAAGTTTAAATGCACACACTTGATCCGCATGACTCTGTAAGTGTTTCCACTGAAGCAGAGCGGAGCTTAGCGGTGCCCAAATTGACCAATCGTGCTATTCCAGCGGAATGACAGCGAAGCGGAGCGAAGATTTCGAGCATGGTGATTGGTCAATTCGGCACCGCTAAGCTCCGCTCCTCGTCAGTGGAACACGGCCTAAAGGCTTACTGAAACTTCAGACTGAACAAAATGGTACATGAGAGTTTTGGCGGGCATGTGAAAGAGTGCTGTTGTGTTTTTATATTATTTTCCTAAAATTGTGTTAGCTGGGTTTTTAATGTGTAATATTGGTAGAATATTAACCATTAGATATTCGTGTTCATGCACAAGTGTAGGAAAGTGATGTAGGTAATATCCAGAAACGTGCTATTTTGTGTTCCCTCCAAAACTCCATCGAAAGTTTCAGTAAAGCGTCTACCACTTTACTGAATCGACCGACTTGACTCCTGTGACTGTATTGACTTTTACTTAGACTTTGACTATACTTTAGACCTGACGATGCATGAAAACGATGATGAAAATTATGATAGGAGGAATATGGTTTTCCCGCCATATTCCTTACCTTTTTACCTTGTCTGTGGCACAACATACACATCCTTTGTGTCAAGTTGCCAAAAAAGAAGAAAAAGAAAGAAAGAAAGAAAATGGTACATAGTAGAAGTAGACAAAATGGTACCATCGAAGAAATTGATTCCTAGGCAGTAATTGACGGACCTACGTCATGTGGTCGACGGCTTAATATCTGATATCTCAATAATAATTTGTTAGCTGTGATCGGTTGGATAGGTTTGACTTGATGCGACCTAATTACTTAGGTCCGCCATCTGCCTAGGAATCGACTTCTCTGATAGTAAGTCATAGCATAGTACATTTTACAAATATATAAATTATTATTAAACGGCACTCTTTTTGAAGTTAAGATTAAGATATGTTCCGGAAAAAATCGCGTTTTGATTCGTTTATGATTAAACTACTTAGTAAGGTTAAAATTTAATTTTAAAAAAGTACGAATCCTTTTAATTAATGATTTTAATTATTCTAATGGCACTTTATGCCATACCTACTAGTGATGTAACGAATGTTGGATTTTTCACATTCGCGAATGCGAATGCGATTGCGAATATATTTTATCTTCAACATTCGCGAATGCGAATGCGAATGCGAATATTTTAAAATTTCAAAAAAAGCGCGCGTAAAATGTTTGACAGGTTTGACGTTTCGTGTCGGCCATGTTTAAATTGAACATAGCCGAGCCGATATTGGAAAGTCTAAAATTCTAAAAGTTTTGTTTTGTTTTGAGGTTAGTTTTGTTATTTTGCAAATTTAACTGTTAACATAACAAGTATTAGAAGTTTACTTTAGTTAAAAATAAAAATAATTATAATATTATTGTTTTTGAAAAAAGGTTTATTTACAAGTAGTTAAGTATTCGTTGTTTTGTTTTTTAAGTTTATATTTAATTCATTAAAAATATATTTAATTCCTCAGATAATATATAAAGTGGAATGAAAAAATATACATTTAAAGCCAAAGGTTATAAATAATTAATACATTAGATGTTTAAAGTTACTTAAATAATTTTGTTTCAAGTAATTGTTTAGTTTTTTAGTAAATAGAAATTGTTAACTTTATTTAAAAATGATAGTAAAGTATTACTACTAAATGAATGCAAACCTTACATAGTTGTAACAAGGCTGATTAATGTTAGATTTGATAAGATCTCTGAAGTTCTTTTTAGTGTTCCGTACCCAAAGGGTAAAAACGGGACCCTATTACTGAGACTTCGATGTCTGTCCGTCTGTCCGTCTGTCTCCAGGCTGTAACTGAAGAACGGCAATAGCTAGAGAGTTACATTACTATAAAAACTACCAACGAAAATTGGTTTGAACGAGATCTAGCAAGTAGTTTTTTTATACGTCATAAATAGTAAACCTTAATTTAACTTTCATTAAATCAACTGAAATATAAAAATAAATCAAAAGCCTTTTAATTTCATAGAAATAAACCTTATTGCTGCTGCGGAACCCTTCATGGGCGAGTCCAACTCGCACTTGGCCGGTTTTAATTATTAAAAACATTCTTTTCTTTCTTCAGCTAAATATTCTCATAATTTTTGCGAATGCGAATATTGAAAAATACGCGGATATTCGCGAATGCGAATGCGAATATCCGTGACATCACTAATACCTACATAATATTACATACCATTAATGACTTTTTAGGAAAAAATATGTACCTATGGATTTGTCTTTTGGGTAGCGTTTTTTTCTTGTTTCTTAAGTCAATAGTTTTTTTACGTTCTTGTAAAATAAGACCACTCAACACTGTGTTCAATTATTGTTTGACACACGGTCAAGAGACTCAAGACACAGCTGATATCAGCATTGTCTATACTGATGACTACATAGGTATTTTAAGTTTATTACTGTACTAAGTATACGTTTTGGGTACAATGACGAAGAATTAGAGATAAACCTCGATAACATGGCGCGCCCCGCCAAATTATTGTTTCAACGTGTGTAGTCACATCCTTATGAAAGAGTTTGCATGTAGTAATGTATTCAACCGATCAACCTACTCGTAATATTTCACTTAATGTCACTTATTACCAAGATATTTTGTTGGTCAACTAAACCGACCTCGCAAGACAACGCACATCAAACGTTATATAATAGTAGAAGACCCATTTGCAAAAAAGTCTTCAAATAACGATTTTCGTTCGGTGTGGGAGCTATTATTATTATTATTATAACCTATTATTATGCATGTCACATTAAAAAACTGTAAGTACAACCTATGAATAAGGACCAGCATACTTTTACATAATATTTTTATTACTAACGTTCATGTTTTTTATTCAAAATTCACCAAAAACCAGCCCAGTAGCTTAGCTTCCGCTATGGGTTCAGCGCTACCGAGGCTGATTCAAACGGCTGCAGTTCCGTTGTTTATTGCTTTATTGTAATGATTTAAAGTTCATTAGAAAGCTGATAAAAGTAGCCAAATATTTTATAATAACCTATATTTCCATTATCCTGACGGTTACCAAGTTATATACATAATAAAATAAATAAAAAATAGAAATAAAATAAAAATGTTTATTTTCGGACAACTTATGGATCCATTAAAAAATTAAAAATAAAATGTTAGTATAGACTTATATCTAGTTGTGTTAGTACTCATATTTAACTAAAGACTTCGTAATATTAACTAAGTTGCCAACAAACGGACAGCTCCCGCCATCGGCTATCTCCTTCAGAAGACCGTCACTGCTGCTGGCTCATAAGCGATGTAACAATGACGCGGCTTTTTTGCGTAAGATAGCGCTAAAACTATCTACGTCAGCGTGAGCGAACATAGATAAGGCGCTGCAAAAACGGGGCAACTTTAACAGGGCTCTGAAGGCATTATTATACTGGACCCGCAAGGCGCTGTACGATTTTTGCGTGTACTTGACCCACAGACTGCTCGAGTAAAATGATGTGCAATATGCTTTAAAAAGCGTCACTTTAACTGCAATGGAGCATCGAGCAAACCTGCGTGCCAACATATTCGCTCTTACCGAAAGCGCCCTGCGTTCCCTCTCCATGTCAACATCATCTTTTAAATCTTCAGTCACATAATGACCCAGATATTTAAATTGCTTAACCCTTTTTAAAGACTTATCATATAGATTTATTGGAGGTATGATATTTGGACATTTATTACCAGCTTTAAACACCATGTATTCACTCTTTGTGACATTATACACAAGTCCATGGATACCTGCATAAGATTCGCAGATTTTTAAAAGTTTTCTGAGAGCGCTTACCGAGCGAGGGGGCAAGCAGCACCATGTCATCTGCGTAACTTACATTATTCACACATACGTGGCCAATGTGACAACCAATATGTGTGCTGCTGAGCTCCTCGATCAGCTCATTTACATACAAGTTGAAGAGGTTTGGCGAGGTTAACCCCCCCTGTCTCACCCCACACTCCATCTTGTAAGGCTCAGAAAACTCATCCGCCCATTTAGATGGGCGGATGAGTTTTCTGAATATACTATAATAAACTGAATATACTATAATAAATTTTGTTAGCAAAATTAACTTGACTGCCGTACCAGTATTTAAAGACCTCCAATAATTCTCTTGACAACCCCATCTTTTCTAGCTAATCCCATAGGAGATTATAAGCAACCAGGTCAAATGCCTTCGATAAATCCAGGAAACAGGCATACACGCCTGTCATTGTAGTATCTGACAGTGTGTTTCAAGCTCAGGATGGCGCTCTCTGTGGACAGTCCACGCCTAAAGCCGTGTTGTCCGTAATGTAATTTAAGAAAAGCGTCCAACTGAGAATTAAGCACACTGTCAAATACTTTGGCTATAACAGTCGCAAGGGATATTGGCCTATAATTAGTTCCATCTGATATGTCCCCCGTTCTATTTTTGACTATTGGCACTACAATTGTTTTCAGCATCTCATCGGGCAGGTAAGAATGAACCAGACATAAATTAAATAACAATGCCAACACCCTAGGTAGATGAAAACCAGCGTGCTTTAGGTGCTCAATGCTGAGACCATCGTGCCCAGGCGACTTACCTTTTTTCATTGATTTTATTATGGACTCAATAGTCCTTGCCTTAATATGCGTGACAAGGTGGCCTGTTCGCGATGGTCCAGCATCGAGCGATCCTAATGACTGGCCTAAGCGAGACTTGATATTAAATTAATTTTTAAAAAGATTTGCAATATCTTTGGGGTTGTTAATACCATCGACGCTCACAGGGAGACCCGATCTAATATTTAAGGTGTTAGTGGCTTTCCAAAAACGTCTAAAATCACCCTTAGAAAAATGGGAAGCTAATGCATCCATTTTTAACTGTTCCTGGTTATTTTGACACCACTTAAGTCTTCCTTTAAAAATCTTTCGACTTTTTACCATCTCCTCATATTCTTCCCCACTTTTAGGTCGACCAAACCATGTCCAAATAAGAAATTTAGACTTGGCCTCCCTGTGCGCATCTTTGACATATTTATTCCACCCCATATTTTTTTTCTTACGGGGACCACTATTAGAAGAGGTCTCACTAGCAGCAGCAGATATTAAGGTGGATACAATTTTATTATAAAGATCATCAATTATATCATATATGTTTATGAGAAGAATCATTACAGAAGTCGAAACAACATGTAGTAAAACTGTCTGGAAAATCAATTAATTTTAATCTTTCATTGCATAATTAATAATAATAATAATAATATCTATGGACGCTTCACACCACGTCAGTCTGGCCCCGTGCTAAGTACCTGAAGGACTTGTGTTACAGGTACCAGACAACGGAAATATATTTAATACTTTTATACTATACATATATTTAAGATTTTTATTATATGATACACATGTTTAATATACATCCATGACCCAGGAACTTTATAAACTTTATTTGTTCCGTCGGCGGGACTCGAACCCGCGACCTCCGGCTTGAGCTACCAATGCGCTCACCACTGCGCCACGGAGGTCGACAATTCTAATTATCTTTTTATTTGATTATCTGATCTAATCCCCCATATTGCACTGTTACTCTTGTTATTTTTGTACATCAATTTCTGTCTAGTAAGATTCAAGTTAAGGCCACTGTCACATAATGAATCGTCGAGTCGATATGCGCCTCTTTTCTTGTTTACATAGCTGAAATTATTTATAACAGCTACCGTTTTCAAATTTTCAAGATCGTTTTGGAGTTGTGTCATTTGTTCAATGGTAGCACAGGAATTACGAAGACTAACGATTTCTTGACGCATAAGTAGCACATCTTTCAACAACTTTGATGCATCCAGATAATCAAATGTCACCGGGGGTAACTTATTTAAATTCCTAGCTACAAATACCGGTATGACATCAGGATCACTTGCTTTCAACAACCAAATAATATCTACAATGTCACGCTGAGACTTCCCTTAACCTTTTCTATTAATCTTCCTAGTAGTGTTCGGAACGGATTCGAACAATAAAGTTTTAGCCACAGATATTTCCTCCGCCGAAAAGGAATTTATACATATACGTTGTAAGCTAATTGCATCCATAACTTCAACTTTATTTTGAATGAAAGTCAATAATTCCGAGATCACGACATCACAATTTGCACACTTTATAATCTTTGTGGTAGCCATATCCCTTCAACTGTTGACCGCGCTCTAGGAGCTCGATGTCAAAAAATGTCAAAAAACATAACAAAGAAAAAACACAAGAAAGAATTTTTTTTTTGAAATTTTGTTTTTCCAAAGTATTTCCCTTGGTACTTAATTCACATTGATAGTTCTAAGGAATAAAATGAAGCTTATTTAATCACCTTTCATTTGACACCCTACTTAAGTAAAACGATTCGCAGAATAGAATAGGCCCGGCGGCCATCTTTGTGACGTCATAGCTACCCCCTCCATACACTTAGGAAGTGACTACCGCACTTTTCGTGTTCAGGAAAATATGCCTAATAAGTACATACCAATAATTCGTTTGGCGGAGATGAGTTGAACGGAAGTTGACTTTTTTGGTATTGGGGACCGTTCTATTATGACAACGCACTTCAAACGTTTTGAATTTTGGAGGGGCGCGCCATGTTATCGTAGTTTATCTCTACGATCTCCACACTCACTGTTATGCCGCGGTCGCAAATGCGTCTATCGTCACGAAGCTTTGTGCTACGTTTCTTATGTCAATGGACGATACCAATAGCTTTGTCCACATTGTGCCTTTTTTTGTTCAACAAGGGCATGCGTTATAGCGCAGTCAACAGCGAAGGTGTAGCATGCCTGTGACGCGCGTCAAAATCCACCCGCGTTGAAAAAAAAGTGTCATAGCGCGCGCTACGATTTCAACGCGCGTTACGGGCATGCCTCACGTTCGCTGTTGACAGCGCTATAAGGCATGTCCTTGATGAACAGAAAAAGGCACAATGTGGACAAAGCTATTGGCCGATACCAGCATTATCGCATATCGTCAAAATATGGTATCGTCTCAAGCACGCAGCACTACGGATAATGCATGTGCCGCAGCATTAAATACATGATTTCACAGTCCTCGTAATAAACATACAAAATTGAATTTTATTTAAAAACACCGCGGCTGGCATGTGAAAAGACTTAAATTGCCAGATTTATATTACCAGATTACCAGACGGTTAGCATTCATATTCGATAAGCATACTCAATTCGGAAGTTACCTATAAATGTCAGCTCTGGACAAGAAGCCTATATTATTATCACAGTGATAAATTTATTATAGTGGCAAAATTAAAGTGGCCTATAGGTACCTACTTAGGGTTGCCAGGTCGCTAAGCCGAAAAGCCGGACAAAATAGGCAGCTTGGCCGGACATTCGTATAAAAAAGTCGGAAACTTTCATTCAGTCTAAATTCACAGTATAGAAAATAGCAATACGTTCCTGTACAAATTTTCTGTTTTAGTTAATCAATTTAGCATCTAATTGATAAAATACTTACTACGTCACGTTAGATTTAAAACCTTAAAAAATAGTAGAGTTTTCATATAAAATTATAGATTCAAAGCTCTACAAAAGCCGGACACCTATTGATTTTGGCCGGACACGCAACCAAAAAGCCTGACTGTGTCCGGCTTGTCCCTGGCCTAGACACAAACAGAGTAATATGATTCTTCGGTGCTAAGTTTCGTGAAATTGAGTAAAGTGTGAATGCAAGCAAACTAGTGTAATTTATTCAATATCCTGCCCCAGGAACGCTCGGTCGCAGCAGGAAGCGACCGCACCAAATAAATTACTGGGCCCGCTTCCCTCTTATTGTACGAACTTAGTTATTAAATTAAAGGCTGACAAAACTTTATGGAAATATCTGAGACGTGCATTGGAAAAGCTTTAATTGGTATACTTATTTTAAAGTAGGTAGGTATTGGTGTGGGGAAACGTACCCTTAAATAATTTATTTAAAGAGTAACATAATTAAAAAAAAATATATAAAAAAAAATGACAAAAAAAAAAAAAAAAATTAAGATTTTTTTTTCTTGTAAACCTTTTCTTGTCAGTTACTCTTTTAAAAATCTATTGAATGTTACTTTTCACTACATCAAAATTGATGTTATTTGCCAATTTCCACAATGTTGTGATCTCTGCCCATAGTACAGTATGGCGCTGGACGCCACCCTTCGGCAGTATTTTCAGTCTAGCATCTAATCCACTTCTCGGCCCATTATAGAAGTAGTGCAGGAATGTTCTATTGAATATTAGTTATTTACACAAAAAATATAAAAAAATCGAAATGGCCCCTCTTTGAGAAAATCAAAAAAAAAAAATTGATTTGCATATTTTTCAAAGAAAAAAATATTTTTTTTTGTTTCCGAAAATGCAGTTAAAAAGCTCATTAAATGGAGTAACAAGTTCAGTGGTTTAATTATTCAAATATTTTTCAAAGCTTTGAAGCATTGAGTGCCGAATAGAAAAGTCACGTTTCAAAGTCCCATCATTCTTAATCTAGCAATTATATTACAAAAATATTTGGCACACGTATTAACAACACGTGTAGGTATAACATATCCAAATATTATCAAAATCGGAGACATCGACTATTTTTTCCTGTCCGCTTGGCGTGGAACGCCCCCAGATTCAATTTTGAATTTACTGGAGGTAATTTAAATTACGCGCACATTAGGACGGGGCACTTCGGTGCGAGCCGCATTTTTTATACAGGTTATATAGACCTCAGTTATAAAATGTATGAAAAAACTTTTTTTGTGGGTAAAGAGTACAAATAAGTGAATAACAGTAAAATACTGTTTAAAACAGAGTCGGTAACCCTAGCTACGAGTATCATTGATATTCCTAGCTATTATTCCTTTGACCATTGTCAAGACATCTTCTTAGCTTTTTGTTAGACTTTGATTAAATTCGTCATTGTTATACGGTATACCTATTGTAATTCAGGTAGACGTTTCACAGATGAATTATTAATCATGGCATAATATACCTTGACGGGCTGTATTAAAATTAAATTTTTTATTAATTGAGTAAATAATTATTCATTACATGACCGAAAGCAAGTAATAGTATCTTAAACCAAAAATAGTAAATTAACTATTACTTCTAATGAAATTAAAAAAATTAGTTAAAATATAACATAAATATGTCAAATTTAAATTATTGTTATAAATAAGTAGATACATATAATATTGTATCCTTACATTTGTTGTGAAATATTATATACTTACTTAGACAATATATATTTATTTATTTATTTAATTAATAATCATTATAAACACAGTTTTTTACAACACAAAACTAGTGCGCCATAAACCGGATCGGTTTATCTGGGCACTGGTATCGCACAAAACATACGATTTGCTATCAAAAGGGTGTATTTGATGAATTACGAAATAATCGGCCAAGTGCGAGTCAGACTCGCGCACGAAGGGTTCCGTACCGTTATAGAGCAAAAATAGGCCAAAAATTGTGTTTTTTTTTATGGGAGCCCCCCTTAAATTTTTATTTTATTTAAATATTATCATTAATTATTAAAGTACACATATAATTAAGGCTTTTGTGAAAATTTTAAGTGCCTGCCTGTTGTCATTATTGATACCGAGCAAAAAATGTTTGAAAAATCACGTTTCTTGTATGGGAGCCCCCTTAAATATTTAATTTATTTTGTTTTTAGTATTTGTTGTTATAGCGGCAATTAAAATACATAATCTGTGAAAATTTCAACTCTCTAGCTATTACCGTTTTTGAGTTACAGCCTGGAGACAGACGGACAGACGGACAGACGGACAGACGGACAGACATCGAAGTCTCAGTAATAGGGTCCCGTTTTTACCCTTTGGGTGCGGAACCCTAAAAAGGCAGATAGAACTTTTTTACTAGCTGAATATTTGTAAGAGTTTTTCTTGAAAAAGATATATTATCTAATTATAGAGTAGCTATAGCCGGTATAGGTACCATCTTCGTTTGCGCGATGGTAATATAAAAGCAATTTTGTTCGGTCGCTCCGCTGTCGCTGTGTAGAAAAGATCATCTATCTAGTAGGACACTGATTACTGGGTGTGGAGCCTTTCATTTCCTACGATGGATTATATATACGACAGGATCACATTAGGGTGCAAAAACTGGTGATGTTCGAGTAGAAGTCGCAGTCTAAAGGATCCGTAATAATACTTTTGTTGTATTGTATGATTAAATATTTTACTGTACTACTTTACTGTTTTTGTGATTAGGTTTCGGTGGAATTTTTGATTTAGCGTCAGCAGATGTTCAGACTAAGAGGCCTTAGCCATATTTAGCTTGGTGACAGACACACAGAACACTTACAGTCGTTTAATCGTTTTACCCTGGAATGGAACCCTAAATAAGTCTCGTCTTTGGCTGCTTGCCAAAATGATGTAGGAATTTTGAATGTAGAGAAGTTGACCTTTCTGAGTTCAGACCGTAGACATAATAATAATAATATTGTTATTGCCTCTTACTCTTTATACACGGTATTATCTGTAAATAATCATAATCTTGACTTTATTTAGTATTTTGGGTATACCCAAAATAATAAAGTTTGGACAAAACTAAGGGCCAACCCACACGTACCACAATCACACGACAACCACAACCACACCACAACCACACCAGGTGGTCGGGCGTATATTTCGCATTGTAAATGAACTGGACCATTCACACGTACCACATTTTGCAGTCGTTGTCGACCACTTGTGTGATACCGACCACATCGCAACCACGGCCGGCCACATCGCAACCATGAACGAACTAGTGGCCGATCACATCGCAACCATAACGTTGCGTCGATACAACGACAGTGCGCGCACACCTCCCGCGCTCTTACCCCCCTCCGTTTCATTGACTTTCGCACGTAACCACATCGCAACCACTGGCGACAATGCAACCACGTCGGCATTTTGTCGGTACCACAACGCAACTACAAAAAGCTGCAGCGACACAATTCACACGTAACCACACCAACCAACCACACGACATCGACGACATTTTGTCGTTGCGATGTCGTGTGGTAGTGGTACGTGTGGATTGGCCCTAATTTAAAAAGTTAACTGACTATTTAACTAACCAAGTATTCAGAGGTCAAACTATGACGTTGAGCTATGAGAGTATCATAGCCATTTTCGGTTAATAATCTCAGTTTAGTCAACGCGCTGACTATATACGAGCAGGACAGCCTGAAAATCGAAGTCGATAAACGAGAATTACACCCCAGATTTCAGACATAAAGAATCGCGTGGATTTGTAGTTCCATTAAACCGTCACCAGCAGGGACCAAACTCAATTATCCGAGGGAATATGACAGTACTAATAAACTGTCATCGTTTTTGTAGCTTAGTTATTGTTTTGAAGCAGCTCTGCAGTGGTTAGCTCAGTTTTTGGAAAAATAATCGCTTTGTAGTCGTCACAAGAACGATATCATAAATGCAAATGCATTGCATCGGATTCAACTTTTAGATCTTACACTTTTTAAATTAACAGTAATAATATAAGTTTAAGAGAATGAGAATAAGGCTTAATAGCAAAGCTTTAATAAGTAACTATTGATTTTTCGATACTAAAAAAAACAACTGCATTTGTTAATTTAATTCACTGCTTTAACCATGACATAAAATGAACGGATTAGGCAAAACTTTTTTGTTGATTGCGACTTTCTTGGGAAACTACGACTGCGGCTTCATTAGAATTGTATAAATCAGCGAAAAATGTAAAATATATTTCACTCAAAAGTAAGTTTAACAGACGAATCGTCGCAGAATACTAAAATATCCACTTACCGCACTTGTGCAGACGATAAACTCTTGCTCGGTAGTTGAGAGTTTGAACAGAAAATATATCTTACGTACGTAAGTAAAAGAAAAAGTTGACAACTTTATACTTGGATTTTTGTCGAGAGTTTTCTTTTGGTCATAGCTCATAAATCATTGAATAAAGGGTGGAACGCCTTGTATAGTAACTTTATGTAGAGAATTTCAATGTTCAAACCTACGTATTATAATCTTGCGACTTAACTTATCTATTTTCTTTTAGCTGTTTCCACTTTTCAGCAAAAAGATAAGTTATTGGATTTTTAAAACGATTTCTTATGTTTTAGGTCAAATGTATTTCAAATAAGATACCCAATATTGATTTTTATCCGAATAATCGAACTAACATTATTTATTAAAGCGACATTCGATATCTTTGACGTGGTCGGTGATTGCTCTTCTTAGGTCCCCGAACGACCCAAAAGTTGGGCAAAAATTTTAAATGAGCGGTTTAATATTAAACAATGTCCTTTATAAGTATAGCTCGTTTACTTTGTAGAGTCTGTCTTAACTAATTTACAAAGCAGCTTACTTCCACTCGGTTACAACTTTCTATTATAGTCGTTTTAGAATTGGATGAGTATAATAGCTCCTGTCTTGTTGACGACTGTCGACTATACTATTTAATGCCCTATTTTGAGATTATGTTGTAACTACAAGAGACCATAATAGCGTCATCACTCTGTCCATCCGTCCGTCCATCCACCGTACGGGTGCCTACGTAAACTGTAGAGGTCTCTACGAAAACTGTGGAGGTGTCTACGAGAACTGAACTGGGTCTACAAAAACTTCTGCAGGTGTCTACCAAAAGCATACAGGTATCTACGAAAAATGTAGAGGTGTCTACGAAAACCATACAGGTCGCTACGAAAACTATAGAGGTGTCTACGAGAACTGTCGGGTGTCTACGAAAACTGTCTAGGTGTCTACGAGTATTGCACATTTGTATGTGTTTACGAAAACTGTTGAGATATCAACGAGAATTGTATAGGGTCTACGAAATCTTCTGCAGGTGTCTACGAAAAGTGTACCGGTCACTTCGATAACTGTAGACGTGTCTATGAGAACTGTAGAGGTGTCTACGAGTAGGGTACAAGTGTCTACGAAAATTGTAAAGGTGTCTACGAATTCTGTGCAGGTGCTTCGGATTTTGATTCGTTTTCGGTTTCGATTGCCGTTTTGAGTTTTTTCGGTACAACTTACTAGTTGTGAAAAAATTCTAGAAGACTAGAATTATAGTCATAGTTTCTGAAATGAAGAAAGCTTAATATAAAGAAAACGAGTTAGGAATCAGAAATAATATATTAGAGCGTTTGAAATGAAGGCTGAAATAACATCTGTGTCGTTGTCTCCAAGTAATTGTACTTCCTGAATAGTTTGGCGATCTTAATGGCAATAATGGCCGACCATCTGGTCGTTTAAAAGTCAAACTTACGAGATTCTGCAAAGCCTAATGTAATTAGTTGCATTGATAGCTACATTTATTGTCGCAGATGATAAAGCCTATTTGCATTGTTTGCTACATTTACCGTCGCAGATGGTAATTACGCGAATAATATGAAAAAATCCATCAGTAGGAATTCAGCATAAAGAATTTAGGATAAAATAATATTATAAGAATACCTGCTTGCTTTTGCTACTATTATTTTTGAGACGTTGAAAACTATATAATGACATTCCATAAACATTAATAGATACGAGTAGTTATTGCGTAAAGAAATAATGATTCAGTAAATTTGTACTGTAAAGTGACCCTAATAGGAAAGTTTTGGGGTAGTTCTAATTTTTTCATTCCATATGTGTTTTGGGGTGCTAACAAAATTTCGTGACGCAACATTAAAAAAAAAAACAGAAAAATAACGTTTCTTTTTTGCTTTTTTTCGGTTTTTTGCTTAAAACTCGAAAACTATTAACTTTTAGTAAATGGTCTGTTTGCAGAAATTAAAGTACTTGAAATTCTCTACAAACAGCAGTATTTAGTTTTTTTTTCAGACGAATCGTCCGGTTTCTAGTGCGAGTTGAAAATTGTAAATTTTTAGCAGTTTATGTAAAACCCACTTTTTACATTTCTATATTTAATTTTTATGCATGCTGTCATTTGATAAATGCCACCTGGTTTTCCACACGAGTAATTAAAAAGAAAAAAGGTAAAAATTATGAAAATACAATAGGTATCAAAAAAAGGTAGAACTCGTAACAAAATAAAACTTAAAATCTCGTTACTTATGATCATATATTAATATGATTATAAATTATAATATGCAAAATTTTTATAAGCCAAATTGTCTTTTGGAAAGCCCTGGCTGAGGTTCTTCGATAACGATGAGTCCTGGTTCTGCTTGTTCTGGAAAATAAAAGTTTAAAGTTAAGTCATTTATCAAGAAGAGATGATGATTGCAAAATAGATTGTGAGATTAAACATACCTTCCGCATCGTACTGAGGTTCCACAATGGCATCGGGTCCTGGCTCACGGTCTGAATACTCCATCGTTAGCGTCGGAAGTCATTCTCCTTTCAAAATAAAAAGAGGCGAGACACATATCATATATCAAGGAGAGATGAATGACTACAAAATAACTTGTGAGATCCAACATACCTCTCTCTCTTTCTTCAGTTTCTTCTACGTCTATGTCAGAGCTGTCTTCTGGGGACTCAGCATTGTTACACAGTCCTTCGCATGATGTGCATATTGGGGAACAATGGAGTCCCGCCTTCCTGCATCCACAATTTAAGATACAAACAATACGTATCTTCATCATTCAAAAATAAGACCAACATTTCCTCATTGCCCGCAACTGAAGCTGCTGCACGAGAACATTCACTGAGAGTTTTTACAAATTATAATTTATAATCATAATAATATATTATGATCATAAGTAACGAGATTTTAAGTTTTATTTTGTTACGAGTTCTACCTTTTTTTGATACCTATTGAATTTTCATAATTTTCGCCTTTTTTCTTTTTAATTACTTTTCAACTCACACTAGAAACCGAACGATTCGTCTGAAAAAAAAAAAACTAAATACTGCTATTTGTAGAGAATTTCAAGTACTTTAATTTCTGTAAACAAAAATTAAAATTAACAGTTTTCGAGTTTTAAGCAAAAAACCGGAAAAAAGCAAAAAAAAAAAAACGGTTTTTTCTGGTTTTTTTAATGTTGCGTCACGAAATTTTGTCCGCAAACCTCAGATTCAGATTTAGCACCCCAAAACACACATGGAATGAAAAAATCAGAACTGCCCCAAAACTTTCCTAGCAAAAATACAATTTAACTGAACTATAACAAGAACATTCGTTGTTACACGCTCACCCACGCACACACACAAATACATAAACATTTGACACATAATATTAAATATTATATTTTATATTGTGTGGAAACTGTTTTTTTGTATTTGTAGTGAAATATTTTGTTTGTGGTTGAAAGTGTTGAAGTTGCCCAACAGTATGAGCAATATACTAACACTAACTAACATTATGAAGTTACAATTCATATTGCAAAATATTAGCATGTAAGCCAATAAAGTAATTAGGATGATAAATATTTTGTTGCTACTTCGCCTTTGTTCAAATTTCAGTAATGGAGGTCAGCATGAGGCACTAATTGCTTTAGCATTTAACTTATATCGTGCTATGTCAGAAGGCTTACTGATGGATTACTTTTTATAAAATTTTTGTGGTGTACGCTCTTAATATTTTAGCTAATTAAAGAATTTTGTCGTGGAAAATGCAATGTTAATAATTAATATGTTATAGTTTTTACCTTCGGTTTTTACAGTCAATCAAATTAAGAAAGAGATTTAAGTTAACTATTTTAAAAAGTATTTAGAAATATTGTTTGAAAGTATTTTTAGGCTCCGTAACTTCTAGATTTTTATAGCACTGACACAAATTGGCATCTTTAGCTACCTTCTGTGTTTTAGAGGTTGAGTAAAGAATACCACCCATTTTGGGTGAAAAGTAACATCACTACACTCTGAACCTGCTCTCAGAAATAAAGTTTCAATTTAAGTTCCTTAATAAATATTAAATTGATATACCATTTTGGTTTTCTAAAGCTAATTGCACATATTTTGTCATCATCGTATGCGCCGTATGCGTCGAACGCAATCATGGAAGGTACACGAAATGCAGCACGTACGATGTGGACAAATGTGCGAGCTTTCACATCCTGCCTGCTTGCCACCGTTGCCACCGTGCGATACCAGATGTGCGAACTGCGATCACCTTAACTTCTCTGAAGCTTATCGAATGCGTTTTGAATAAACTTCCTTTCTGTTGTCCTGGAGTCTGGACATTAATCAAGACGCCATCTGAAGTAAGTATCCAGTCATAATTTCAGCATGAATGGTAAAATGTTTAGCACGGGGAGAACCGTTTGTCACGACTAACGAGCGTTGCCACCGAACGCTTCTGTTCAGTTACAGAATCGTCCTTATCGTGTTTGATTAATTGCTTATGATAATGGACTTTTATTATGTTTGTTGTGGTTTGGATTTTTCTTCTGTATTCTAAGGGTCAGTTCGCAGCGCTACGTGTAGCTTCGATGCACAATACAATAATAATAATAATATCTATGGACGCTTCACACCACGTCAGTCTTGCCCCGTGCTAAGTACCTGAAGGACTTGTGTTACAGGTACCAGACAACGGAAATATATTTAATACTTTTTATACTATACATATATTTAAGATTTTTATTATATCATACACATATTTAATATACATCCATGACCCGGGAACATTAAAAAACTTTTTGTTCCGTCGGCGGGATTCGAACCCTCGACCCCCGGCTTGAGCTACCAACGCGCTCACCACTGAGCCACAGAGGTCGTCAATACTTCGTAGCGCAGTAGCACACGTATGCGTAACATATTGTATGAACGTACTTCGTATTTCCAATAATCGTTTATCAAGGGCGACCACTTACAGCCGCTTCTGGCACTGCATTCTTCGCTGAAAGCTAGCTTTAATCTCTTAGATACTTTACACCAGTAATTCCAAAAGTGGTCTAGGTAAACCCCCAGGGGTCCACGGGAAACTCGACGGGGGTCTACGTTTGCCGACAAAAATTGGACCCCACAACCGTAAGAGGTGCATTAAAATTTGTGAAGTTTCTATGATTTAGCTTGATTTCAATCTACCGGTATATAATATTATTCCTATAAGAATATAATTAACTATATTACGTCTTGTAAAAAATGCAAGTTTCCATAGAAAGATGAAATTTTCTCTTTCTTCGAGATTTTTAAATTGGTAGTAATGCACTGGATACGGCGAAATTTTGACATAAATAAAAAACAAAAACAGTTTGGTTACCTCTGCAGCTCTACACAGTATTTATATCGAGGATAATAAAGCGGTAGTTGAAACTTAATAGACAAACAATTGAATTCCGTTTGAAGTTGTGCAGACTGTTGGACGCCCCAGTTAGATATACATAGCTCCAGTCTACATTTATCAAACACAGACACAACTTAACGTCATCCACACATCCTATACATATTCATTTCAAGATGGAATCGAGCAGACGTGCACTCGCTTTGAATTTACGTGGATTATTTATATTTATTTATTAGCTGAATGAGCAAAGTTTTAATTAACTTTACGACTTGGTGACGCCGCGTTAAAGTAAAAAATCGTTTTGGATATGTTTTAGATCGCTTGTTTTGGCCGGGCCGGCCTCATAGAAAACAAGAAATGGAACAGCAATAAATGGAAAGGGCGTAAGCGACAAAATGGTTTTTGTCACGTAATTTAAAAACCATAAATATATTTCATATATAAGCTATGTGCAAATCAAATGGAAGCTTAAATCACTCTCCTCTGTTGGCAAAATTAGAATCCCTGTTTTTATAAAGATCTTTTTGATTAATTATTCTGTGTTATAAAAATTGACCAATCGTGTTATGCTATGGGTAATTTAAAGATAAAGATATGGTGAATACTGACAATGAACTTTAATTTCTTAGCTTTAGTCATTGTTGAGAAAAATTGATATCGCTGCAGCCAAATTATCAAGGCGTCACCTTAACCCATATAGACCCGCCGTGCCCAAATGAGGACACTTTTAAAATTACTTAAATGTTTTGTCATTCAAGTTTATACTTATTTTTATAGTAAGTTTCTATTTGCTAAAAGTGTATTTTCTTATTCTTAGAAGGTACAAATAATATAAATACAGTTCACAGTGTTTTATAGTGATTTTTCTGAAGCTGTTTCTAACATCTGAAATTGTGAAAAGTGAGGAACATCGACGGACGCGCCGGCGTGTGGAGTCCCTGGACTCCGAACCGCCGACGGGTCCGGACGACCCACCTTTCATCATGGAGGAGTTGAAGAGAGCCGTAAGGTCCTTCAACCCCAAGAAGGCCCCCGGAGCGGATGGTCTCACGGCCGATATCTGCCAGCACGCTGTGGAATGTAACCCGGAGTGGTTCCTTGCTCTGCTGAATAAGTGTCTGACTGTCGCTTACTTCCCCGAACAGTGGAAGCAGGCGACAGTGGTGGTGCTGAGAAAGCCGGGCAAGGAATCATACCGGGTACCAAAAGCCTATCGACCGATCGGCCTTCTACCTGTTCTCGGCAAAATCTTCGAGAAGATGCTGGTAGCCCGACTCAGGTTCTACCTGTTGCCCAAAATAAGCCCCAACCAGTATGGTTTCATGCCTCAAAGAAGCACCAAAGACGCCCTCTATAGGTTGGTGAACCACATCAGAAAAAGAGGGAGGAGAAGAAAATTTCTGTTGTGGTATCGCTGGACATAGAGGGGGCCTTCGATAGTGCTTGGTGGCCGACCATAAAGGTTCGGTTGGCTGAAGTTGGGTGTCCGGGGAACCTGAGGCGGGTTATCAGCAGCTACCTGAGTGGAAGGTGCGTGAATGTTAGATATGCCGGAGTGGAAGTGAACAGGAAGACCGACAAGGGGTGTGTACAGGGATCCATAGGCGGTCCCATCCTGTGGAACCTCTTGTTGGACCCCCTGCTAACGATGCTAGAGGAGATGGGTGTGTTTTGTCAGGCCTTCGCTGACGACATCGTGCTTGTTTTTGAGGGAGACTCGGCTTTAGACGTGGAGTTAAAAGCTAACGAAGTATTAAGCGTCATTAAAAATTGGGGCAGAGCCAATAAATTGAATTTTGCGCCGCACAAAACCTGCGCATTACTGCCGACAAGGCGACTAAAATATGACATACCGCGCTTGAGAATGGGGAGTGTAGAAATTAAATACTGCAGTGAACTAAAGATTCTGGGCCTTATCATCGACCAAGGCTTGACGTTTAACGCCCACGTTAGCAGCGTTTGTCAAAAGGCAATCACGCGCTACAAGCAGCTTGCCAGGGCCGCAAGAGTAGGTTGGGGGCTTAACCCCCAAGTAGTTAAGACTATTTATACGGCGGTCATAGAACTTGTATGCATCAGCAGCGTGGGCACCCACCGTGGAAAAGATGGGGGTCCAAAAAAGGCTCAACTCCGTTCAACAGGGTTTTTCCCTGAAGATCTGCAAAGCATATCGGACTAGTAAACTAGATGTATTACTGTTGAAAGAATGTGGACGATAGCTTCCTACATTTTTATCAAAGCTATAACAAGGATATGCGTGGGGTCAAGTCAACTGGTCAATCGATTTTCTCGCACTGTTATACGAAACAAAAATTGGTGGTAACTGGTAGGTTCTGTTTACGCACATGCTGGATTGCTTTGCCACTGCCACAGTGGCAAACGCATGGCGGCTGCATCATCAAAGTAAGAAAACAAGAATTCAATCAGCTCCAATTTTAGCGGCATTTGGTCGTCATTACTTGATACATACAAGCGGTAGAATCTTGCAACCAGCAATACATATCTGTACTGCCAAACCTGCAGCATGAAGAGTAACTTTCCTGAAAAATTGTCCCAACAATTGCGTTGTTCAGGTGGGCTAGCATTACGTCATAAAAAAGGTCCAAAAGCATTTGAGAAATGTGTGAAAACACGGTACATTCATAATGAATGTATCGAAAATTTTCACACCGTTTGATCCCATTGGCCCCATTTGAGGACGGCAATCTTTTTAATATAAAAAATAAAAAAAATAAGTTTTTTTGTTTTTTCCTAATAATTTTTTTGTTTTTTATAAATTAATAAAGAAATTTCATATTTTCCACGGCTCAGTTTCGTTTGGGTCTAAATGGGTTAATTAAAGTATACAAATTTCGTCAGATATACGAGTAGCATATTGTACAATGTTCATGCTGTATGCAGACCCGCTTGCAAATAATAATAATAAGCCAGGCAGGTACAATAAGTTACTATACCATTCAAGTGCCCAATTCTCTTAGTTATGTCGTTTCGCTCTCTCACGCGCGCGGTATCGTGTAATATCCTGAGGTCGAAGAGACATTTGATTGTATAATAATCGGGTTCATCCGAGATCCAAATTAATTTAAGTAATAAAATAAAATAATTGGACCATTCATTAAAATACATTTTCATAATAATGTTTTCACGTGACCAGACAAGCAAAGTAATCAAATCTATCAAAGGTCAATGTATATGCCTATCCAATAAAATCCCAGAAAACGTCCAAAATCTTTCAATTAACAAATTTAAAAAGTTGTAAGAGAACGTTTGTGTGCTAGGGCTTACTATATCTGTACATATTATAAAACAAAGTCGCTTTTTTTCCTTCATGTCCCTTTGTTCCCTTTAATATTTAAAACTACGCAACGGATTTTGATGATTCTTTCAGTGTTAGATAGCCCATTTATCGAGGAAGGCTATAGGCTATATTCTATCACGCTAAGACTAATAGGAGCGAAGAAATAGAGGAAAATGTGGAAAAAACGGGGAAAATTATTTGGAAGGGGCTAACTTGAACGCGTTAATCTCAGGAACTACTGGTCCGATTTCAAAAATTCTTTCAGTGTTAGATAGCCCATTTATTGAGGAAGGCTATAGGCTATATTTTATCACGCTAAGAGAAGAATGTGGAAAAAACGGGGGAAATTATTTGAAAGGGCTTATCTCGCGAACTACTGGAGCAATTTTTATGTTATTTGGCATATATAAGAAGTAGACCACGTGAAGGATCATAGGCTATCGATTTTAATCATTTTTTCAGTGGCTATATATTTTATACCCGTGCGACACCGGGGCGGATCGCTAGTTATTTTCTAAATGATAGCACGCCTTGGAAAAAATAAGCTGACAGAACGTAGGCTGCTTTTATTTTATAAATGTAACACATTTTTCCATACTTTATGTAAATTAGTTAAAATTGTATTTTTTAAAGAATAATTTTACTATCTTTTTGGTAAAAGGTGACCCCGTGCGAGTTATGGTTCGCCGGGTTGGTTCCCGAACCGTACCACCGGTTCGGGAACCAACCCGGCGAGTAGACGTTCGACGACGGACCTCATGTCTTAGACGTTTTAAAAGTTTAAATTTTTAACCGATTTTGAAATAAAATATTTTTCAATTTCACGAGAATCGCCACTGTGTCGACTCCCCTCATAATGTTAAAGTTATGGATCCTATTGAATTTAGTTACGGCTAAACGTTAAACGAAGTTACAGACGGCATTATTACGTCACCACAAGCCCGTTTTAGCCTTCACAACTTCATAATATCAAACTATTAACTAATAATCCCTCGTATTAACTACGTATGACAGCTCGAGGATTAGGGCGAAGCTTAAAAGCCAGTTTAAATAGCACACTGTGATTAATTGCTACTGAATAATAAACTACTCGATGCCTGTATCATTTTGTTAGTATCGCGGTAACCGTACGTTTTGCATCGATTAAAACTATGCAATGTTATTCTATAAAAAAAATCTCAACACTCGAAGTATCACCGTATCAAAATTTAATAAAAATTTACGGTGGAGACTGGAGATACTTTGAAATAGATACTGAATGATATTGTTACCGGCTTAGCGATTTGACGATCTTTTTAAAATGTGTCAATTCATCCTAATATACTTAATTGACTCAATAAAGTAAGTATCCCGAAGTTTTATTCAGATTCAAAATCTGTCGTCTCATGAAATTTCTTGTTAACTTGTTCTATTTTTCTTTCAGTTTTCAGAGTTTGCTTTAAGTTATTTACTTAAGGTAAATTGCGTAAAGTTATCGACATGGTAACGTTTATATAGGCTTACAAAAATATTTAAAAACATTTTTTGAAGAAACCTCAAACCGTAGATTTTTCCATAACCCATTTATGGCAGCCGGCTGCTGCATAACAATTGAAAATCTATTGTGTCTGCGATACCCGCGATGGAGGTGATAAAAAAAAATGCAGGGTCTCAAAAATGTCCCTTACATCAAAATTTGGTTTATTAACTTAAACTTTGAGATTGAAAAATAGGTCTTACTATTTATGGCGGATGAAAAAGACTTTCATAACTTGAAATAGCAAATACTCGTAACAAGTATTAGCATAAGCAAAACTCGAGTTTATGGGCCGATCGCGTGGTACGGCAGAATAATCTTAAACTATTTCTGTCTTTACTATGAAATAAATGTAGGTTGACCTCGAAAGTAAGGTTGATATTTCATCATACATAATTAATAACAGGTCATGTGAATAAAGATAAAGATGAATAAGATAAAAGTTCAAGTATTTCTTAGAAAATGTAAAAAAAAACCCTTGGTAAAGCTAGTTTTAGTAAGGAGAAAAGTCGATGGTTACACGACGGGCTGATTTACTGATAAAATGTATTATGTGTCTGACTGTACTATAAATATAAGGTACATCTTATATAAATTGTAGTACCTATTTTCAAGCCCCATCAAATAAAGAAACCGAAATATTGACTTATTTCTCACACGTGTATTCTGTAGCAAAACGTACCCACAATACCTTTATGATGCAAATGTTTATATAAACACTCAGAAATATTTTATTCCCCGAAAAAGAAAGATGTTTTAGTAAAATATATTGTACATTTTTATCCCTTCTTCGGATCAACTGGTGCATTAACATGGTAAAGCGGAGTTCGGCGTCCACGCTCCATCCCGGCTTTGACGCGACTGTTATAGTTCGGCCTTTGACTAACTTTTAACTCCGTTTAAAAACAAAACACAACGAAAATCTAAATATCGTTTAAATTAGGGTGTGTTTGTTTGAGCTGGACCGACTAAGCGCACGTCCATAAAGCATTTGCAACTTCATTAAGCACTAGGTCAATGCAATGTTAATGTGGTTCGGTAGAGTGCTCACAATTCACACATTAATCGTCTGTCTCGGGAACCCGATTCTTATAGCTCGAATGTCGCTTCGATCGAGTGCTGTCTCAATCACGCGTAGGCTGTCACGCGCGAGGAAGTCATCCCAAGATGGAAGCGGTAGTCGATGTGTGAGAATTAGACCCCAGCGCCTGAAAACGCTCAATCGCACGAGAGCTATTCAAATTTTAGTAAAAGACGCAGCACTGAAAACGCTCGTTATACTCAATAATTGAAAGCTTTTAATAAACTTCATGGTACATGTACAAATATATTATTTACATTTAAATGCGTCTGTCTGTTGCCTCTTCATGCTTATCTATTACGAATATTATAACGAAATTTTAGGTACTAATAATTTAGTTTAAGATTTCGACGTCTAGCGAACTTGCGCTTTGAAAACAATAAGCGACTTGTACAAAGACTCGACAACTTATGAACACTATAAACTAAGTACTAACTGACTCATTATCAGACAGTGTCAGGTGATAGCCAGCGAGCAATTAAAACTAAGTAAATAAGAGACGATAATATTGTGTATAACGAGTTACCAAGAAAGGTCCAACAAATTCGTGTCGAATCTTTTGTTTTCTTAAACCGTAATACCTTCCTGTTATGATGGTAGACTACTATGAGCTAAGAGAAATAATAATAAATGACATAACGACTTAATATTATTATGATTGTGACTTAAGATTTATGTCTATACAAAATAAAATCCAAATTGTTACAGTATTTATTCGTAACAGTTTCGGAAAATATTTCATGAAAACAAGCAAAGATTAACGCTTTGCACAAACCTACGCGACCACGCGACTGCGAAGCGGCAGCGTGACAACTTGTCAAATGTGTGTTTTGTATTGACGCTGCCGGTTCGCAGTCGCGTGGTCGCGTAGGTTTGTGCAAAGCATAACGCGTAATATAAGTACGTAGTACTAGTACCGTAATAAATTTAGTATTTCCTATTTCCTTTAAGGTCTATTATTTAATACCTAATTACAGTGAGCTGTCTGGAAACACTTTAAAGGCACAAAGTACCGTGTAGCTTCTTGCTGTGGCTCGTTAAAAACAGATAGTTATCGAGACTGCTATTTTTATTCTGTACTTTACAACACTGACGTAATTCACAAGTTAAAGCAAATAGATTTATCTTGCTCTTTAAAAACTGGGAAATGTAAAGAAAATACTAACTATAAAAAATTGTGGGGAAAAACCTAAAGAGATAGACGACAATATTAATTTAAGAGTTAAATACTGAAGTTATGTTTACTTGTAGTAGAAGCCCACGTCGCAGCACTGCACATTATTAAAATCTCAAATTAAAAAAAAACAAAACTAATTAAAATAGTAAATAAAATATCGCAAAACGCTACGCACTTAGGTAATACAAATTGAAATATTACATTTTTAAACTCACTATTAAAATGATTTGTTCGTGCCAGTTCGTGATTATGATTAGATTGTAATCAAGTTAATTTGAAATAATTTTTTAGAGTCACTTCTTACCAAAATCCTTAAACAGCTATGAATTACCAAGGGCTCCGTGCCACTGAGTTTATAAAAATGTTCGCGTGTTTTTCATGACATTTCCCTAACGATCCATCACTTATTCAGATGCTCGGCGTTAGCTCGAAACATAACTAAAACATACAAGAAAATATGAAAAATACTTAGACCATTTCTCGGAATTTTTGGAAGAATTAAGGGAAAAGACCTAATGCTAGACACTGAACTAATAGATGACACTTATGACAAAAATACCATAAAAATAAGAATTACTCTAATTATTTCTCACCACTGTAATTTTATAAGCTTCTCAAGCTATCTGTTGAATTGAAAAAATATATTAGAGACGCCTTCGGGAACAAAATTTAAAATGGGATCAGTTTTCGTAAATAATATGACCGCGTCAACACGCGCTCGGCAATTTCTCAGCAAATAGGTTAAGGAAGGCGAAATTTTGCACGTAAGTTTTGAATACATTTATTTGATTTTTTGTAATTTCAATTGATTTCATTGGATTAATAGTCATGTTGTATACACTAATTAATGTTCATTTAAGATTTTTTATCCATTTTCCCTAACAATATAAAAGGTGTCTACTATTAGTTCTTGAAAATGTAAAAAACCTAATAGATGACATGGATCTCATCTTTGAGTCTTGCAATACATACTTAAGTTATTTTGTTCTTTATTCTACTGCAAAAATCATCACTATTCTCAGAAAATATAATTCTATTAACAATCTAAGAACTTAGAACTACTGCACCTAAAATGGACATGGTGTCTAATATAAGACCTTGTACTAATCTAAAAATCGATTGCTTTAGTTTTTTAGCAGTAAAAAGAAGAAAAGGAGAGCTGAGAAAAGAAGCATGGAGACTAAAGACTGAAAACAAATTTGCTAGAAAAAAAATATGAAAAATAAAAATAAAAGGAAAGATAGTTTCAGCATGGAAGAAGAATGAATAGAATCTGGAGACAACGTTGATAATATTTCTGATGCATGTAGTTACTATGATGAAGTAAATGAAATCTTTTGAAAAATGGCAAATAAAGACATAATAATAGGAAAAATGTTAAATGTAATGTAATGTTCTATGTCAACTATTAGTTCATATTTGTGATGTCATCTATTAGTAGGTACTTATGACTAAGTTTACAAAAAGACCAATAATATATTTTTTAATTGATTTGTCAGAGAATACTTATGATAGTTTTATTTTGTAAGAGTTACTGAAAACATGGAAGAAGTTATCAATCCTTTATTTTCATAAATATATATTTTATAAAATTCATGTTTCCTTAAAGTGTCTGCCATTAGGTCTTTTCCCTTAATATCTATTACATTGTGTTAGTGTAAACACCGTTATCCTTAAAACTATCAAATGAACCCGTCAAAATGAACAACATTTTCTATGAGAACAATGTTGGGAATTAAAAAAAAAATCCGTCTTCATACCTATACAAACTGCCGATTCGGGCAATTTGTATGGGTATGAAGACGGCATTTTGCATGGGTATGAAGACGACATTTTGCATGGGTATGAAGACGGCATTTTTTTTGAGTTCCCAGCATTGTTCTCATAGAAAAAGTTGTTCATTTTGACAGACTCATTTGTTGGATTCAAGGATAACGGTGTTTATTATACTAACACTCTGTATTTAACCAAAACTCTACAATTTAACAAGAACTTAAACACAAATGATTTTAAGGATAAACCAGCCCATCTTGGTAAGCCGTAATGCGACATAATAGTAATTCTTTATTTTCTATATCAAAGCCACAGTTCGGCTTTGTTACTTAACCTTTATAAAATATTTATAAGAAAATCCCCCTTTGATCATTGTCGAAACTAATAAGAAAAAGGTAAATGTTAAAAACATCATACAATAATTTGACGACCTCTGTGGCTCAGTGGGTAAGCGTGTTGATAGCTCAAGCCGGGGGTCGCGGGTTCGAATCCCGCCGACGGAACAAAAAAGTTTTCAAAAAGTTCCTGGGTCATGGACGTGTATTAAATATGTGTATCATATAATAAAAATCTTAAATATATGTAAAGTATAAAAGTATTAAATATATTTCCGTTGTCTGGTACCTGTAACACAAGTCCTTCAGGTACTTAGCACGGGGCCAGACTGACGTGATGTGAAGCGTACATTGATATTATTATTATTATTATATAACATGAATAGATCACTGGATTATGTATTTTTGTACTTTTCAGTTTTTTGCATAAATACTTACAAAGTTACACACTAATATTATTTAGTTACAGACTTACCATAATAGTAGGGGAGGTCGCGCTCAGTTTCAAAAGTCATTTCATACCGAGCGAAAATCGTTACAATAATAGTATTCCACTAATACATAACAGCCTTGATCGTCAGCTGCTTCAGAAGTGGTGGAATAAAAATTGAGAGTATCTAAAAGTTGTTGTTGGAAATCGTATTGAATTGACATTAAAAAGATTTAAAAAGAATTAAAAAGATTCGCACCCAATAAATGTTCATATCTAGATTATACACGTTTAGGTTCGGTAGGTGTCGTTTTAGTTTTAGTATATAACAACAGATGGCGCTTTTAAAGTAAAATTTATATCATTCTTCTTCACAAATATTGACTATCGAATTCATTAATTTAAATGTGAGACAATTTTATGGTTAATTCTAACGAAAATCGCCGTCAGCTGAATGTTTGCAGGTGGAAATGTCGTCTACGCGACGCCCTAGGATACATTGAGCGCGAAGTAGGGCTATATTGGTTATAACTTATATCGCTGGCTGACGGTTTTTCCACCGTCGTATTAGTGACTGACGGTTTTCTTTATTATATACAAAGTAGAAACATTCACCTGTATAAATTTTGTACGGTATAAAATGACTTTATATTCAAAAATTTTTTACATGTTCAGTAACGCGACTGACGTTGAATCCCCCGTCTGCAATACGGCTGACGGTGATTTTTTGGTTAAACATGACCTCAATAATCATCCATCAAAGTTTCATTCGGTATAAAATCACTTTTCGCAACTATTTTTTTTACAAATTTGAAATACTCTCAGTTAACATTCCACCACGGGTGCGGCGACTGACGCTGATTATATTGATTGATAAATATTAACCTACCGCTGGACAAAAATTTGGCCGGTATGAAATGACTTAGCAAACGATAGCACTACCTCCCCTACTATAAGGGATAGGGCTGGGGCCTGTCCCTATACATAACATAAATTTAAAACTAGCATAAATTATTCCTAAAATATTACGTTTCGAATCATATGACTATAGTCTATGTTTATTCCGTATTGCCCACATTATACTGTTGATATAAAGTTTTTGTCTCGTATTTAATTTGTGTGTTATACTGTTGATATAAAGTTCATTATGCTATGTACAGTTTCTTTGCAAAAAGTCGCCTCCGTTCCGTGCCCGTATTATTACGTTACCTACTCATATTCCGCTTTAAAAATTAAGAATCGAGATAACTGCGTTGCGACAATGGGCATTGTCCAAAAAAAATCACATGTACTTTTTATATTTTTTTTCGTTAAAATAGGGTATTTTAAGAATATAAATTAAATAATTTTTAAATTCATTGGCTAGTTTTTTCTCAATAAATTTTTAAAGTTTCGCTCTGACGTCATCATCGGCGGCCAATTGACCTATGCAGTATGTTTTTTTCCTTTCAATCTTATTTATAATGGCTGGTTCGTCAAATGCAAGTTCTCATTATGTGAAAGCTGATACGAGGAGCTTACCAAAAGTTCGAAACGTAATGTCGGTCGAATTTTTTGCTAATTTAACGCCATTGAAGGTCAAACTAAGGTTAAACATATTTGTTCAAAAATATAAGTAACTAATGGGTATTTTTTTCGTTTATATACAGAAAAACGATCACTGACCTTATTCCTCGAAATGTTTTTGTAATGAGCAAAATTAAAAAAAAAATGGACAATCCCCATTCAAAATTATTGAGGCGATAATTCTTTTGTCTCGTAACAGAATACCGAGGTGCCAGGAGTCAGGACCTCCGAAATGTCATAAAATTAAGGTCTTTCTAAATCACGTTTATGGCGTCGTTACTTTTCGCCGCTCAATTTCGAGTAATAATGCAAAAACGTTCGCTACGACTCATATTTTTAGCAGTATCTCATTTTATTGATATTAAATTAAGGCGGCTTCGAAGCTGGGACCGCACCGAAAGTCGTTACACTGGACTTTAATGACCTTTTACTGAGTTAGTGACTGATCAGATTAACCTAAACGTCAAAATAAATGGAAGGTAAGATACTGAAACCTTGTAAATGCTGTAGGTACCTAAAACATAGACAATACGTTTAGTTGAGCCAAAAACCGTGCCCTAAGATTGAGTCTCTAAATTATCGAACCCACTTTAATGTTGTTTAGGGCCTTCTTGATATTTGCGTTGCCTTTGCGATGGCAAAGTTTTTGCTCCGTTGATTGGTTACAAAAAGGCGACATTTCCAAATTATATTGAAAGCACAGCGAGTAAGTATATTCTGTAAATAATAGTTGTTCAGTAAGTCCATTACTCAACCGAGATCTGAAAGTCTCGAGAACAAACCACAAACGGGCTTTACTAAGTTTCCAATGACAAATGTTTCTCATTTGTATGAGTATTTACTTATGTGCTCAGTGTTATATTGTGTACCGAAGCTCATGTCTGAATATGTCCTAAATCAGTGGCCTCCAACCTTTTTTTCATGCGGGCCATTGACATATTGTTTTGGTCTTGGCGTCGCGGGCCACAGCAAACATTTTTTAAGGTTAAAAAATAACGTTCTTCAAAATTGACGATTTGAAATTGGAAAAAATGTCACAACTTTCACGACGACTTAACATAATTTTGCCGGTGGGCGTGAATTTCAAAATGGCTTAGCCCGGCCGCACATTGTCCGAAATTTCTGATCAGAAACATTTGAACTGCTAGAGTACTCTGGTGTTTCGTCCAAAGGTTTTTGGGCCCAATGACCAGATATGAATTTTTATTTTATTTTTATTTTAATTATTTTTTATGACTTTTGAACTTTTAACCTATCAACCCCCTTAAGGACACCGGCGACCGCGACAACAATAGAATAACAATAGATTTCCAAGAATCCGCGATCGAAGGATTAAATGTACAAAACAATATTATGGTTATAACTGATTATTTTTGTGCCAACCCTACTTCAAAATTTCTTGGCAGAAAACAATGGATCGTAAAAGTGGGACCAATCGCCAGATGAAAAAAATGTTAAAAATTCAAATCTGGTCATTGGGCCCACTGGGCCTAAAAACCTTGGGACGAAACACCAGAGTACTCATCCGATCGACGTCATCTGACACATAATGTCAGACGCCCGCCGAAACGCACTCTGCTCATATATTTTGTGTCTGACGTCCGGTCCGGATGAGTTGTCAGATGCCGTCTATCGGATGGCAGAAATTTTTAATTGCGTTCCGGCGGGCGTCAGAAATTTTATGTCAGATGACGTCGATCGATCGCAGTTCAAATGTTTCTGATCAGAAAATCGGATCGCGCTCTCTCTTACATTTTGTACTGAGCCGAGTGAGCTCGAACTCGCCGGAAGGAAATTTTGGATAGGGTGAGGTGTGGCGGTCCGGCCGACGTTCAAATGTTTCGTATCAGAAATTTCGGACAATGTGCGGCCAGGCTTAACATCACGCGGGCCACAAATAAAATCCCAGCGGGCCGCGGGCCGCGGGTTGGGGATAGCTTTTCTAAATTGTTGCCACGTTAAAGTGTAGGTAACGAGAAATAGGCCTGGAGATAGTGACACAAAATTCTTGGTGATTTGTGCCAGTATGGCGGTTTTACAGGGGTATAATTACGTAAAGGCAAAAAGGTGAGGTGTGGCGGTCCGGCCGACGTTCAAATGTTAAGTATCAGAAATTTCGGACAATGTGCGGCCAGCCTTAACATCACGCGGGCCACAAATAAAATCCCAGCGGGCCGCGGGCCGCGGGTTGGCGATAGCTGTTCTAAATTGTTGCCACGTTAAAGTGTAGGTAACGAGAAATAGGCCTGGAGATAGTGACACAAAATTCTTGGTGTTTTGTGCCAGTATGGCGGTTTTACAGGGGTATAATTACGTAAAGGCAAAAAGTAAAATGATGGTCATAGCGCTCGCACTGGCAGCCCAAACGCGTGGGCGTTGATCGAACATGTCGGATAAATAACGAGTGTCGAACGATTTGTTCCACAAAAATGCTTGTATTTTCAGATAGTCGAAAAAAAATAAGAAGGCGAAAGCGTAATGCCATACTTGTCGGGTGCGGCTTACAGCCCGCCATACCGACGCGAATACGTTAATTTTAATAAAAAAATTGAACCATTTGTACCAGGCTAATTTTTGCATAGCTAATCATCGTCGAGTAGCCATTTTCGAAAATCACCTTGCCATACTTTTCCGACAGCGCCCAATGGCCGCCATACCACTGCAAAGGTGTAAGATTATTTTTTTCGCCAAACGATTTGTACCACCCTGAAACTTTTTTTAACAGTTCCCTGTATGATCATAAATAGGAGTCTGATAATGCCATACCTATGGGAGGCAGCGAATGTGAATAATATTTTTTTCAAAATCCTAAGATTTCATACGTAATTCAAACGGTTTTTCAAGCATGGCGCCACTTTTTCCGTCTACTACAAGTATGGCAAATATAATAATGGTCACATTGTATCGTATAATTTCCAAAAATCCAAATGCCATACTGGTATAAATCGTCCAATTTTTATCACTTTTTTGCTCAAGTCCGATAGTCATCCCGCCCCATAGTTACAATCTGTAACAATTTTTTTTGGTACAATTGTCAAATGAATGAGCTACGCAAAAATTAGCCTGGTACCTACGAATAATAAAACCAGGAAACGTCATTCCCATACTAAAACAGTTTTAAATTTGGTTCCATTCGAACTGTCATGTAACGTCAGCCTTTGTACCGCTCAAGGTCACCTAAATATTGCAAATGTATGAAAAGTGAACCTAAGGTACACTTTTTTGACAAGTATTTTGGAGCATGTTTTTTGACGGAGTTACTCTTCCTTAGTATTTTATTATTCGTAGCCTGGTACAAATGGTTCAATTTTTTTATTAAAATTAACGTATTCGCGTCGGTATGGCGGTCTGTAAGCCGCACCCGACAAGTATGGCATTACGCTTTCGCCTACTTATTTTTTTTCGACTGAAATCTAAAAATACAAGCATTTTTGTGGAACAAATCGTTCGACACTCGTTATTTATCCGACACGTTCGATTAACGCCCACGCGTTTGGGCTGCCAGTGCGAGCGCTATGACCATCATTTTCCTTTTTGCCTTTACGTAATTATACCCCTGTAAAACCGCCATACTAGCACAAATCACCAAGAATTTTGTGTCACTATCTCCAGGCCTAAAAGGAGTGGCAAGTTTTTCGAATAAATAAGTATTTTATTCTTATACTTTCTAGACAAAAGGAACAAAGTTTGTTATCAAAAATACTTTAGTATGACACTAACATTATAAAGTCGAAAGTTAGAGAGTGTTTCTTTACTTCTTATCCATATTTCTTCACACAAGAACTTTTAAATTTTTCAAGTGAAGTAAATGTTTTTTTTATCAAATTGGGCATGGCACTTGTCAAGGCACATAATATAATATATTTATTAGTAGTACCAGTCAAGGCTATAAGATTAACAAGGATTCTTTTTTACATAACGGATTAACTTTTAAAACATTTCGTTTAAATAATAAAATTAGGGCATGTAAAAATTAACCGCTAATTTAAAATTTAACAATCTTTATGCGATGGGGCTCGTGCAATCCATTCTTTCGGAACCTACTTCCGAAGAAGCCAATTCGTTTTTCCGTATTTTTGCCAATATCGATTATACATTGTAAATTTTAATTATAAGTGTAAATTTAAGTAAAGGGTATAACGGGATTGACATATCTTCGGATAAACATCCCTAAATAAATATAGATTAAAAAAAAATCTACATTAGCATATTATAGAGGCTCAAACTACTTTTTATCTGCTGCTTAGCCTTTTCCACGAAACCTTCTTTACACGAAATTCTACTTCCGGACGGACACATCGTACATTTTAATTAAGCTTTTATAAAAACTCCGCTATGTCCTTGCCGCAAACGAAAATTTTATAAAGTTTAAAGCTTTGGCTAAACTGCAAATTAAGCCAAAGCTTTAAAATACTTTGGCTAAAAACCTTAGCAAAGCTTGAAAATGATATGAATTCTAAAATCTACGCTAGATGTAAGTTTCTTCTTTGATTTATTGAATGCCTAACGTTTACAAAACGTAGTATATAACGTTTTTATATGTGGGAGAGCCATGCTTCGGCACGAATGGGCCGGATCGACTGGTGAAATACCACGTTCTCACAGAAAACCGGCGTGAAACAGCGCTTGCGCTGTGTTTCGCCGAGTGAGTGAGTTTACCGGAGGTCCAATCCCCTACCCTATTCCCTTCCCTACCCTCCCCTATTCTCTTCCCTTCCCATCCCTACCCTCCCCTATTACCCTATTCCCTCTTAAAAGGCCGGCAACGCACGCAGGTGCGTTGCCGCTGCAGCTCTTCTGATGCTGCGAGTGTCCATGGGCGACGGAAGTTGCTTTCCATCAGGTGACCCGTTTGCTCGTTTGCCCCCTTATTTCATAAAAAAAAGTATATAAGTTACTATTAGGGAGATCGCACACGTCGCACTTTTTGTGTGATCCAGTCTGCGGCTTCCATACAGTCTGATGGCGCGCGCCATACAGATTGTATGTAAGCCGCAGACACGATCACACAAAAAGTGTGACGTGTGCGATCTCCCTTAGACACAATTATTATATTAAGTGTGTCTAGATGGTACCTAAATGTTAACATACATAGGTTTACGAAAGAACTATAAATAATTACTGGTCTGTGTATAAGTATTTTTTTCTTATGATTTCTCGATTCCTTGTAAGCTCAAAGCTTTTCTAAATATATGTCTATATTATTAACTCTGACTAACTACCAAAAGAGTTACAGTGGGTGGCCAAACAGGGCCGTCTCTAGCCCATGTGGCGCCCGTGTGCAAACATTACCCTAGCGCCCCGTAGCAAGCGCGCGGTCAAAATGAAATGGGTACAGAGTACATGTACAGTTTGTCCGGCCGCTTAAGGGTGAGGACCAGTGCCGGTCCTAGTCAAATTTTCAGGTGGTGCAAAAACCCTTCTAAATAAAAAAATCGGCCAAGTGCGAGTCGGACTCGCGCACGAAGGGTTCCGTACGATTATAAAGCAAAAATAGGCAAAAAATAATGTTTTTTTTTTGGGAGCCCCTTAAATGTTCATATAAGTACAAATACAATTAAGTATTTTGTGAATATGCCTACGTGTAGCCGTTATTGATATTATGCTTAATGGCCAAAAAAATCACACACTTGTGGCGCTTATAGAAGCGTTGGGGCTGCGAGTCGCAGTCGAAAAGATGTAGGCTATGTTTTTCAATGGGCCCCGGAAGCACAGCCCCCGCGGAAGCATCACTGCGCACCGCAGAGATGTGGAGGACAGTATGCCGATCGGCGCTGAAATGCAGTGCTTGGGTTTGGTCCTGGTTTCTGAATGGATCTTTACCTCTCATTTTCGTCGATCGGCACTAAAACTGAAGAAGATGGCCATGGCCGTGAATTGTCTTCTGCCAAAATCTGTGGTCCACTTGCAGACGGGCTTATACAGGGGTCCTGCAGTCCTGTTTGGTCGGAACACATAGGCGCCCAGAATAGACAGCTGCTCATGAAGCCCGCAGCATGCTTTAGCGCTGCGGATACTACGCTGCTATAGAACCGTTAGCTGGCGAAGTGGCGTTGGCGCTGACAGGGTTCTCTCCGTGGGATCTGGAGGCTCGCGTGTTGTCGGAGGGTGTATATAACACACAGCCGAGTTTAAAAAGCGAGGAGATCGGGTGCTACCAGAGCTGGTAACCTGATGGCGTCACCAGGTGCATATCATTACAATACGCACGAGTTTTGCGCCGTCCTTGGATTGGACCTTACTACTTATTGGGGGGAAGTAGCTTGTTCCCTCTGCGAAACTGTTATGTCGCAAACGGAGGCTGCATAAAGAGAGCAGTAAGCAAATTAATACGCAGATCCCTTGAGAAGGAGGCACGGAGGGCGTAGGCTGCACGGCGCCCGGTGCGACCGCAAGGTACATTTGCTTGTGCTCTTGTGGTTTAGCGGCGAAATCGCGCTTACGCGCGGACGCATATAACTCCCGTCTGATGTAAGCCACGTGGCTCTCATTTTGGCGCCCATCTTGACGAAAAATATAATTTCATTTCACGTTGAAAAATAATGGCCGCGGGAGCCAGGTAAATTTTTGGTCAATGATTTCTTCCCGGGCGAAACTTTGTACAATGCATAAGAGACTTATACTATGAATACTAGCGACCGTCAGCTGCGACTCCGTGGGTGGGGTGGGCACTGGGCAGTGGCAGCCTCCCACCCATAAAGACATTTTTTTTTCAGTCATTTCCTCTCATTTGAAAATTTATCGTCGCGAGTCGCAGCTGACGGTCGCTAGTATTCATAGTATAAGCCTTATTCATTTTACGAAGATTCGGTTGGGAAGGACTTGGTCATGAAAATCTGTCTTGGTCATTCCCGGCCGTCGGCGGCCGGCCAACGCAGGCGGGCGCCGAGTGGGGCTCCCTTGCAATCGGCGCTCGGCGCCCCTAGGATCGCGGCGCCCGTGTGCAACGCACACCCTGCACCTAAGGGAAAGACGCCCCTGTGGCCAAATTATTATACAGTGTGAGTGATTTCAGTTGTTGCCGTCCGTTGAATAGTAGCCAGACGGCACCTGCATAATTATGCAGGACTCTACACCTTGCCTTAATGCCAAAAAAATATTAATTTTATAAAGATAATAATGTTAAGTACTTACCTATAATTAGAAACACAAAAATGTACTTTTTTTCAAGTGAGTATGATAATTTGGCCACAGACGGTATCTTATTGGTTTATTCAGGTATAAAATCTTGTCGATCAATCGCCTTCTTTGTGGAAGTAAGATAAAATCGTGACAATTTCGTATCTGTTTCTGTGTCCACTTTGTGCCATCACTTGAAAACACATTGAAAGTTTCTTCCAATCAGTCGTGGAAAATAATTTCAAGGTAAAGACCGGCTTCTCATAAACATCTGACAATGTTTGCACGTCGTAAAAAGTGTACAAAATTTTATACGCCGTAAATGGCCGTAAGCACGAAGATGGTAACATCGACGATGAAAGGTCGTCGTAAATGACGTCATTAGTCGAGCGATGGCGGTGCGCGTAACGACGCCCATAAATAAACTAAAATAAAAGAACGGAAAACCGTAATCCGATTTTATTATAAATTAGTTTAATTACGACTAAACGCGGGGCCATTATGCGCCGTTACATTGCGGTGCTGAAAATGTGCGACGTTTCATATACACACAATGATATTCTACTTATACCGATCTGTTACGTTTATACTATTTTCCGGTTTAAATCTCTTCCGAACAACATTGACAAATTTGACAGATAAGTGAAACAAAAGATACGAAATGCCATTTACATAAAAGAGACAGACTAAATAAAAGACGACCCAATTGGGTCGTATTTGAAGCTTCGCAACGCGCGCGGTAGTAACATAAAGCAGATATTACTTTGAGTTTTTTTATATAATATATCAATGTATACACATATACGTGTAGCACTATAGGGGACTGCCGCGGTAAAGCTATTGCATAGCATTTTTTATCAACTTTTGCAATTATAATTCGCATACGTCTAGTCGCACGCACACAAACACCGCGCTGAAGTCTGGCAAAGCCGCATCGACCGGTATAGTCGGTGCCACCGCACTGATCAGTCAGTGTTCAGTCAGTCAGTCAGATCAGTGGGGCGTGTTAAGTCTTTTTCTTTACGGAATTTCTTGTTTCGGTCGCGCATCAACTCATCGTGTAACGTTGCATACAATGCGGTATTCCATTCCAACACAACGCAACTTATAACAGAGCTGTGTGGCTTCACTCTACCTCGGAGTCTAGACAAGATGGACGATAAAACAGTTTCTGAGATACAACAGAGGACCGGTAACAATAGAAAACAGAATCGAATTAATCCTTTTACTATCAACATAATAGTACTTTTGTTAAATTCACAGAATTCTATATTCCAAGAGCTAGCGACAATCAGACTTTTAGACATTTTTTAAAAGCTGAAAGTTTTCTGTTAATGACCCCTCTAGAGGCAGGAACGACCAGCAACTGTGGAGTTTCGGTCGCGGTTACTTTAGGAGACTTTTATTAAATGTCGAAAGTCTGGCTGTCGCTGGCTCTTACTCTACTAGTAAGTATTAAATATATTTCTAAATCTCGATTCTCTGAGCTGTGACACTAAATGAGTCCGTTAATTACATTTCTATTGCCAAAAAATATTTTTAGCTCCTGTATTTAATTTTTCTGCATTATTTTTTATTTGTATGTTCACTAATGTGAAATAAAGTGAAGGGTAACTAATTTATATCTCGTTTATGTTTCAAGATAAACGTATTTAGGGAGGTAATATGTTTAACATTAGCTCACAAGCGTACTGTGTAAGCAACGTTATCTAAGCTTTTCGGACGTTAAGTAAGCCGAGTGTTGGGTATATTTGCTGTGATTCGAATGTTCTGGATTGTAAATAGTAAACATTGTTGAATTTAGATCGAGCTTTAGGCGAGAAATCTTTTAAGGGGACGACTAACCCTAAATTATCGATTTTATAATTATTTTTTATTCTTGAAAATAAGCCCCGAATTGTTTCATTTTCTAAACATACTATTACATTATATTTCCAAGGATCCAACCTAGCGGATACACGATATCTTAAAATTTTCTCGATACAAAACATAAATAAATACAAAATGCATCTAATTTTCACGAATTTTTCATATACTGCCATAACCGTGCATTAAATTAACATTTTATATATAACATCATTGAGAAACTGACCTAGCGGATTTTTAAAATGTAGTTAGTATATTTGTCGAGTTAATGAGGCGTGAGGGTGAAGAGAGAACCTGGACGATGTTTGATTTTTTGCGTTAGTCGCCCTCTTCAGTCGGAGTGCAAATGTACCATTACGTGTAATCATTAGATATTGATTCATAGGCAAGTGACGGACCTACATCATTTGGTCGGACTACGTCAAATCACTGGTTGTGATTCATCTTTTGGCTAGATTTGACATAAAACTACTAAATTACGTAGGTCCGCCATTCTCTTGTTTGTAGTGTACTTTGTTTTAATGTCTAATATCAGTATTTAAGGGTAGTGTGATGTAAATAAATGTTTTATTATTATCTGCCTATAAATCAATTTATCTGATGGTACAATGAATATCTTATATGCAATAAAAAACTAATAAAAAATCGGTTGTCCGTAAAGTCAGTTTACTGACGATAGTTGAACGTGACAACGTCATAGCCTTAACCCCTCAATTCCGGGAAAAATCTATGCAAAAAAGTTGGCAGGTCAATGTGCAAAAAAAAAAAAAAAATGGCGCCCGGTCTACCCTCTTTGTAAAATTAATGTAATATGAAATATCCTTACATACAATCCATATTTTATGTTTCTGTGAACTACATTATAATATATGTTAAATTTTCTATCTATCAAGCCATCATAATATAGTATTTAGTCCGATGTGATATTAGTTTCTCAATTATAAACTTTCGAAACTATAATTAGTGACTTGTTCAGAAGAAATAAACGAATACTTTATTCTTATCTCAATGATAAACTCCTATACTAACTATTTTTGTAAACAAATCGACGAATGATGTTGAGATGTATAAAAACAAACTACTTGAAATAGGACACTCCTCTGCAAAGAAAAAATAGTCCGCAAGCAAACATCGACCTTAGTGCTATACAAATAAATTTCAAAATGGCCGCAGCCGGCAGAAAGCCCTTAAACATATTGTGTCAAATGTTTATCGGTTCCCTGCCCGTCTGTGTGTTTAATAGGGCAATAAATCATTTCGTACAATAGTGACTAGTAGTTCTACAAGCTTTTAACGTAATTTATTTACAAACATAATAAGCAGATCGCTTCCGAATCTCTATAAATAGAAACAAACTTTTTCGAGTGTAACCTAAAGTTATTTCGATGTATTTCTTTCAAATGATTGTCTAAAAATATTTATGATGAGTAAAATAAACTATTCGCAATACATAACGCTACATACATTCGTGAAATCCAGTAAGATATTCGAACAAAGCACAAGTCATACCTTGACACGTAGGAAATAGAGCACAATTTTGAATAGCCGAAATAATACTAATAGCTCACAGATTGTTTATTTATTTTTCATTCAGAGTGTGGTCAATGTATCAAAGGTCATAACTAACCAAACTTCTTCATACAAAAGTATTCTCTAAGTCATCGAAATACGTAATATAATCGAAACAAAGAGCGCGGTCCAGGTGGGCCTTACGGTTGTTGAGAGACTTGAGAGGATAAATGGAACGCCTCAGAGCGATCAGCGAGGTAACGCCGCATATTGCGTCATGTTTTTTCGTGCGCGCAGCCCATATCGAATTATAAGACGTTATCACGTCAAAAAGAAAGAATCTCATTTCAGATAAATGAGCAAACAAAAAAAATCGGTTGTCTGTAAAGTCGGTTTACTGACGATAGTTGAACGTGACAACGTCATAGCCTTAACCCCTCAGTTCCGGGAAAAATCTATGCAAAAAAATGTGCAAAAAAAAAAATGGCGCCCGGCCTACCCTCTTTGTAAAATTAATGTAATATGAAATATCCTTACATACAATCCATATTTTATGTTTGTGTGAACTACATTATAATATATGTTAAATTTTCTATCTATCAAGCCATCATAATATAGTATTTAGTCCGATGTGATATTAGTTTCTCAATTATAAACTTTCGAAACTATAATTAGTGACTTGTTCAGAAGAAATAAACGAATACTTTATTCTTATCTCAATGATAAACTCATATACTAACTATTTTTGTAAACAAATCGACGAATGATGTTGAGATGTATAAAAACAAACTACTTGAAATAGGACACTCCTCTGCAAAGAAAAAATAGTCCGCAAGCAAACATCGACCTTAGTGCTATACAAATAAATTTCAAAATGGCCGCGGCCGGCAGAAAGCCCTTAAACATATTGTGTCAAATGTTTATCGGTTCCCTGCCCGTCTGTGTGCTTAATAGGGCAATAAATCATTTCGTACAATAGTGACTAGTAGTTCTACAAGCTTTTAGCGTAATTTATTTATAAACATAATAAGCAAATCGCTTCCGAATCTCTATAAATAGAAACAAACTTTTTCGAGTGTAACCTAAAGTTATTTCGATGAATTTCTTTCAAATGATTTTCTAAAAATATTTATAATGAGTAAAATAAACTATTCGCAATACAAAACGCTATATACATTCGTGAAATCCTGTAAAATCTTTGAACAAAGCACAAGTCATACCTTGACACGTAGGAAATAGAGCACAATTTTGAATAGCCGAAATAATACTAATAGCTCACAGATTGTTTATTTATTTTTCACTAGCGACCCGCCCCGGCGTCGCACGGGTATAAAATATATTGCCACTGAAAAAATGATTAAAATAGATAACCTATCACGATCCTTCATGTGGTCTACTTCTTATCTGTGCCAAATAACATAAAATTGTTCCAGTAGTTCGCGAGAAAAACCCTTTCAAATAATTTCCCCCGTTTTTTCCACATTCTCCTATTAGTCGTAGCGTGATAAAATATAGCCTATAGCTTTCGTCAATAAATGGGATGTCTAACACTGAAAGAATTTTTCAAATCGGACCAGTAGTTCCTGAGATTAGCGCGGTCAAGTTAGCCCTTTCAAATAATTTTCCCCGTTATTTTCACATTTTCCTCTATTTCTTCGCTTCTATTAATCTTAGTGTGATAAAATCTAGCCTATAACCTTCCTCGATAAATGGGCTATCTAACACTGAAAGAATCATCAAAATCCGTTGCGTAGTTTTAAAGATTAAAGAGAACAAAAGGACATGAGGGAAAAAAAGCGACTTTGTTTTATAGTAAGTATAGATTCAGAGTGTGGTCAATGTATCAAAGGTCATAACTAACCAAACTTCTTCATACAAAAGTATTCTCTAAGTCATCGAAATACGTAATATAATCGAAACAAAGAGCGCGGCCCAGGTGGGCCTTACGGTTGTTGAGAGACTTGAGAGGATAAATGGAACGCCTCAGAGCGATCAGCGAGGTAACGCCGCATATTGCGTCATGTTTTTTCGGGCGCGCAGCCCATATCGAATTATAAGACGTTATCACGTCAAAAAAGAAGCTGCTTTCGTGTTGCATTAAAAAAGAAATCGTGGTACATATTACAAATATACGCTAAACAACGCGACAAAGTTTTCTTGGCGATATCTCGTGAGAGTATGAAAATTTTATGTCCTGCATGCTCTTATTCTACTGAAGATAAACTACCAAATGCAGAAGCGTAGCGTGCCTTGGTTTTTTGGTGGGGCCCGTGTGCTACGCCCCTGGCCAAATGTCGCTGAAATTCGATTATTTCGTGTTTCCGTACATTTTCCGTAATTAAAAAAAAATATTTTAAGTCCTTTCGCGGGATTCGAGGTATAGGAACAGAAACATTCTTTCGTATCTCTAATGTTAGTATGGACGTCGAAATACAATATTGAATATAGGTAACATAACTATTAATGACTTTGAAATTAGAATACAATGAGCGTTCAACGTTGCATACAATATGTAAGTTAAAATTAATCATTCGTTATTCATAATGATCATTTCGGCTTTGTACGGGATACGTAATTTTCAATCTCTATATTTTCATGTAAGTAATTGCTCATCATTTATTCACGTTATATTTGTATAAGATTATTACGACATATAGGAGGAAAATATAAACAATTTTGTTTCTCTGTAAAAATAAAGATTTAATGTATATAAGCAAACAGTAAAACATTGAAAACTATATGTACAAAAACTAAATACAATAATAATAGAATAACATAAGTACCTGTAAAAATAAAGAAACGACAATTACGTTTATAATTATAAATCCTCCAAATCGGACACAAATATTTTCCCTTAAAACATTTTTTTCAGTTCTTACAAACTTGACATTGTCGTCCTTCAAAATTAAAATATTTTACTTTTCTGTTGCAAACATACCAGCCTACTCTAAATAAGTATGAATTTGGTAAATTGGTGAACTTGGTGATTTTATCGTTCACACGTAACAATGGTCACAGAATATATATTAGTAGTACCAACTATGGTGTGCTTTGTTCAGTTCAATTTAAACATTAAAACCTACTCTGGCCTAATCTACTTTGACGCAAAATGTATCCCTCGAATAATAATTATAATTTATAACAAAATATGTATTGTGTGCAAGGCCTATATACAATGTCGCATGGATTTACCTTCAAACGTAAATAACGGCTTTTCATTTACATCCTGATTTATGGAAGCGTTGAGCAGGCTTCAAATGTTTTGTGCAGGCACAGGCCATTACATCGGTGACGACATCGCTGGCCTCGGGTGATTTTTGTTGTTTAAAGTTTGTCAAGTGGATATATTATTATATCAATATGATCAATTATTATGAAACGAGTATTAGTGTCTAAACACACTAGGCCAAAAATACGCGGCTGAAGTTCAGCATGATTACGCCTGCAATGTATTTTAAATTGCTGATGACACACCATGCCAAAATTAAGTCGCGTTATATTGTATGCGTAGCGCATTGCAGGCGTAATCATGCCGATCTTCGGCTGCGTATTTTCGGCCTAGTGTGTTCAGACACTTAATTTTAAGTATTGTTTATTATTTCTAATGTTTATCTATATACGAATATCTAATATTGTGTTTAGATTAATATTTACCTATTTAAGATGTCAGACCTACGTAATACGGACTACCTAGCCGAAAGGTCAAGTCCAGGTGTCAGATCATGACAAACATTAACTTGGCATTACCCTACTAAATAGCGTTGGTCCACCACCTGCCTACAAAACAATAAATTACATACACACTTCACATTTTTATTTTATACTAGCGACCTGCTCCGGCGTCGCATGGGTACAAAATATATAGCCACTGAAAAAATAATCAAAATCGATAGCCTATGATCATCCACGTGGTCTACTTCTTATCTGTGCCAAATAACATAAATATTGCCTCCAGTAGTTCGCGAGATAAGCCCTTTCAAATAATTTCCCCCGTTTTTTCCACATTCTCCTATTAGTCTTAAGCATAATAAAATATAGCCTATAACCTTCCTCAATGAATGGGCTATCTAACATTGAAATAATTTTTCAAATCAGACCAGTAGTTCCTGAGATTAGCGCATTCAAGTTAACCCTTTCAAATAATTTTCCCCGTTTTTTCCACATTTTCCTCTATTTCTTCGCTCCTATTAGTCTTAGTGTGATAAAATATAGCCTATAGCCTATAGCCTTCTATGATAAATGGGCTATCTAACACTGAACGAATAATCCGTTCCGTAGTTTTAAAGATTAAAGGGAACAAAGGTCATGTCCCTTGGGAAAAAAAAGCGACTTTGTTTTATAATATGTTTAGATGGGCCTACGCTTAAAACCATATTTACAGGGCCATAATTTTTTATTCTGGGTTCATATTCTGACAATCATGTCATGTACATTGTATAATGGCATGTGTGTTGTTTACATTATTCCATTGATGGGGACAAGCACTGGAATGCACTCAAAATGCAATTAAATGCGTTCCAGTACATTCCAAGGATTTGATCACTGGATTGAAATTATTTAAACCTGCTATTACGTTTTTTTATTTATTCTTGTTTGTAATATATGATTTAGAGCAGAGGCTACCAAACTCCTTTGTTTCGTGGCCCACTTTTCAAATGTTGGTGCATACCGATAAGACAAATCAAGCCTACATAAAAGCTAACCTAATCAATTTACATGGAATATGAATAAATCACTGATAAGTGATAACATAATTAATTTTCATGGACCCCCGCTTACAATTGTGGACCCCCATTTTTTGTCAGGGCCAACGTAGACCCCCGTCTAGTCTCACGTGGACCCCTGGGGGTCCACCGGGACCACTTTGGGAATCACTGATTTAGAGAATATCCAAAGTAAACTTTGTCAGTCTTATCTTATATCAATCTCCATACATCTATTATTGGTATTCCTTTAACCCCGTGATTGATGATAGTTGTACTGCCCATAAAGTTTTCTTCCGACGTTGACATTGCTGATAAACATTATTTTATTCCTTATTTTAAAAATACTAATACGTCTATACTATATAATATCTAACATTATTCTTTTTAGTAGAGCTTGTCTAATTTGAAATGACGCGCCCCACCACTTCAAAGTTGATATGAAACATTTTGTACTGTGAATACGAGGGAGGGGCGCGTCATTTTAAGTTAGACAAGGTCTATCGTAGTATATACTACATTATATTTTTAGTAAAAGCATGTTTTTCATCTAAATTATATTATGTAATATTTATTTCTGTAATATTTTTGCAACCAAAACTATTTTGACTTCCCTTTCAAAACTTATATAAAAGACTTATAGCAATAAATTGATAACTAATAGCGAGACTCGTGGGTGGAGACCCTTATGCGATCATTGATATTTTCAGCTTGTTTCATCCTTGGTTACATAGGACCAAGTTTTACAATAAGGCCTTGTTGATCGATAAAAAGTTATAAGAAATTGCGCCCATCATTTTTTATGCCGTTGTAGTTTGGTTGACGACTTACAATAAACAGTTTTGTAGACTGACAGATTGAGAGAGAGATATTTTAAGTTAAACTGTCGTGTATTTGTCCGGGGCCTTGTAGCTAAATCTAAATCTATTTAATTCGAAAGCTATTCTATGATTAAGATTTGCTGAAAATTAGGATAATATCTTAATAACATTAGCAGTGACCTAACTAAATAATAGCATTTAGCTCACCGATACCGAACTATTATTTAGTTAGCACACACTTGTCCTTTTAAAACAATGAACAAGTAGGTATATCATTTCGCAAGCTCCTCTTCATTATCTCATTGAAATTCGCATGTGGCGGTGGAAGACATTTAATCACAATTTGAATCAGTTTAGAAGACGCCGGCTCCGTCACACGTGTACACTGTACAACTTTACACTGACAATTAAACTCCTTAATGAATCCACGCCCATATACGGTAATTTGCACGGCAAGCCGTGTGGATTCAAGAATTCAATACAATCCTATGATTAACTTGACGTTTCACGCGTCTCCTCTCGTAAAAAAGGAGTTCCAATACATATTATAATATTATTATTATCTTCAAATCAAGAATCAGTCAGAAGTCAGAACCTCCTTATATTAATAATATAATCTACTAAGATATAGGGTAATAATCGCCTAGGTACTTGGAATACTTTTCTAAGATCCTAAAGTAAGGGAGCTACCTTTATTTAGGATCCTGAATTTAGGACCTGATTTTATAATCAGAATTTAGGAACCTGAATTCAGGATCCTGAGTTTAGGATCCTGAATTTAGGGCCTGAATTAAGGATCTAAATAAGTAATGTTGCGGCAGCAATGTTGCGCGGCAACGCTATTTGAATATGGAATCCTTAATTTTGGTTCCTGAGTTTAGGTTGCTGAATTTGGACATTGAATTTATAATCATAATTGATGAACCCAGTTCCTAAATTCAGATCCTTAACTTAGCAACCTAAATTCAAGAAATAAATACAGCAACACAGTACTACTCGCCAATCTCGAGAAGGGCTGAACCGATTTTGCAAATTCTTTTTTTAAATATTCTTTCCAATTAGGGGTCGCAATACCGGATCATTTAAGCAAAACCGGTATTTTCGGTATTGGCTCCAGACCAATACCGGTAATCCGGTATTTTCGATATTTCCGGGATTTAAGCTAAAGTTGTTAAGATCTCACATATTTTAAATAACATGAACTGTTATTATAGGTATCCAATAGGTAAGCAAAGAAATAGAGTTTAATACGTCTTGCTTATAATGTTATTTTATTTCTACAAATACATAATATTTCGATTTTGTATAGAACTTGGCACTCATTTAGATCTCAATTCTTTTTGCGGCAAAGCCCATAGCCAGGCCTAATTTTTATATTGAACTTGACTCTCCTTTTTATTTATTTTTATATAAAATAAGGGTGCAAACGAGCAAACGGGTTACCTGTTGGAAAGCAACTACCGTCGCCCATGGACACTTGCAACATCAGAAGAGCTACAGGTACGTTGCCGATCTTTTTAGAGGAAATACGCTCTCTTCTTGAAGGTTTTCAAACATTTCAAATCGTCTTGGCCCGGAAATACTGCTGGTGACAGTTCGTTCCACAGTTTTACAGTGCGCAGCAGAAAGTTACGCGAAAAACGCACGGTGGAGGACTGCCACTCATCAAAGTGATGAGGATGGTATATTTTTCGCGTGGAGCGATGGTGAAAAGTTGCAGGAGGTATGATTCCGAAAAATTTTTCAGAGTACTCCCCGAGATACAATCGATAGAGTATGTAGAGTGAAGCTACATCTCGGCGTAATTCCAAGGGGTCCAGCCTGTTTGAAACACTATGGACGTCAACAATTCGAGCGGCCCTTCGTTGGATACGATGCAGAGGGAGCAGTTGGTATTTTGGCGCCCCTGCCCAAGGACGAGAACAGTAGGTATTCCATATGAGGCCGAACCTGCGTCTTGTAGAGTTGTTAAACGTTGGTCCGGACCGATATACTGTCTCGCTCTGTTAAGAACACCAGCTTCTTCGAGGCTAACTTGGCCTTGCCCTCTAGATAATATCGAAACTGGACTTCGCTTGATATGTTTATGCGTTGTATTTCAATTCTAGGGGAGATTGTTAAAGAGAACGAGGATATAATATGACCATTGATGACTTTTTTAGTGGTAAACCTTGTAACGCTTGTATCTTGGCGGAGTTGAATTTGACTAAGTTACGTCTACCTTTTTTCGCTTCTCCAATGAATTCTCTATTTTAGACTCAAGTTCGTTTCGACTCTCAATGACGGAGAAATATGAGCTATATCAGCATCAACAGACTGAGTTTCCAAGCATTCATTGTCAACTACGACCTTTATGCTTCTATCTGCTAAGAAACTTTTGACTCACTTGCATAATGTCTCGGGGAGCCCGTATGATAGCAGCGCTTTATGCCAAAGCCCAAACCCGAACTTCGCAATGTCCAAACCAAGTCCATCTAGGGTCGAGTTTAACGCAAAGAGCTTACCCAGAAGATTGGCTTTGTCTTTTGCGTCGTGGGTCAACGATCCATTTCCTACGTGTAGGTAGGGATGGCTTGCAGAAATTCCCTTCAATAGCTTTGGTCAACAACCAGAATGCACGGGTTCCCGAGGGGAGGCACTCGAGTCTCTTACTAATTCTATTGACGTGCTGTTTCTTTTCCCGAGTGATCTCTCTCTGAGAGACCGAGAGGCAAGGTTGTAATCCATTTTATATGTGCTGGTATTTAAATCCCGAGCAGACACTGCATTGGCCCAGGATTGGTAAGCCTCCTGGTACCGGCCAGCTTTTTTTGGAGGATGAACCGAACCAGGGACGAAATCTGCCACCGGTTGGCACTACAGAGGACGGAATGATAAGCTCAATCATCATTGGCAACAGAGTTGGCAGTGCTGTCGCGATCATCGGGATGCAAAAAATGACCACATCTCATCCCAGTCTGCTAACTTGCACACACGACGGTAATTAACAGTACGCTGTCGCAATACCGCTGTAAGTGGCACAGAACTCCTAATAAGGCAATGATCCGATGAACCAAGTGGTGC